>CAVLGL010000057.1:11548363-12816102 GCA_963668995.1 Parnassius mnemosyne
GCAGGAAGTGTGGTGCTGTGTGCAGTGCACCTGTAAGTAAAGTGGTGCGGTGCGTCGTCTACCTGCAGGAAGTATGGTGCCGTGTGCAGTGTACCTGCAAGTAGAGTGGTGCGGTGCGCCGTATACCTGCAGGAAGTGTGGTGCCGTGTGCAGTGTACCTGCAAGTAGAGTGATGCGTTGCGCCGTGTACCTGCAGGAAATGTGGTGCCGTGTGCAGTGTACCTGCATGTAGAGTGGTGCGGTGCGCCGTGTACCTGCAGGAAGTGTGGTGCCGTGTGCAGTGTACCTGCAAGTAGAGTGGTGCTTTGCGCCGTGTACCTGCAGGAAGTGTGGTGCTGTGTGCAGTGTACTTGCAAGTAGAGTGATGCGGTGCGTCGTGTACCTGCAGGAAGTGCGGTGCCGTGTGCAGTGTACCTGCAAGTAGAGTGGTGTGGTGTGCAGTGTACCTGCAGGTAGAGGTCGAGCGCGCCGATGTCGCGCGCCTGCTGCTCGTCGAGCGCGAGGTCCGCGGCGAAGCGCAGGCGCAGCGCGCCGGGCCCGGCGGCCGGCAGCGAGCGGTACGCCAGCATCAGGCTCAGCATCTCCGCCCACGTGCTCTGCAGCAGCCGCATCTATGCAAGGGGAGAGGAATAGTTGAGCTTACATTGTATATCAACCAAATATAAACCAAAATGCGTTCTTAGTGGGTATTTACGTCGAGAAAGGTGTATATATGCCAATATTCAAGTCAATTGGGCATATAGGTTTGGAGATCTCGTGATGAGTGAGTCAGCGGTATTTCGCTTATATATATATATAGAAATGCGAAGTTATATTGACATCCGATAAGTGGCACCTGCACCTTGACCTTCTCGTTTACGATAGACGTAAAATAATCAAACCGGTGACGGTTACGTTGCGATAAATGTGCAAGACGTCGTACTGCGTTCCTCAATCTACCTGCTAAGCATGACAATTATAGTAAATCTTTCTTACTATAAATGAAGTTCATGCGCAGCTGTGGGCTTTACGGTGCGTATTCATTATATAACATAACATGTTATAAAACATGTTTCAGTAATGTGGAGGTTGAATGTTATAAAACGTGTTATATAACGTGACACAAATGCTATATAACTCAAACGGCAGAACGACAAACGACAATGTCATATAAGATTGTTATATTGCATTGTTATTCTAATGTGTGTAGTATTGTTATATGTTGCAATGTTGAAAAGCAATGTTTCATAATATGGACGTGTTATAAAACAAAAGTTACACAACATGTTACTTAATCTGTACGCACCCTTAGCCAGCATGGCTTTCTCTTGGCATTGGCACACTGCTTCACTTTTGTTATAATATATCTATACAAATAAATAAAATTGAAGTGTCTGTTTGTCATGTCAAAATAATAGCTTTTTACTAAATGCATATGAAAGTGTATACAGTACTTATAACAAAAATATAATTTAAATTTTTTTTTCTATCCGTCTGTCCTTCTGTCTGTCTGTCTGCTTATTCCGGCTAATCTCCGAAACGGCTGTACTGATTTTGACTGGTCTTTCACTGTCAGATAGCTGATGTTATGAGGAGTAACTTAGACTACTTATATTTTAGAAAAATAATTAGGGTTCCGTAAAAAATTAAAAGCAGTAATAAATTCCACGCGGACGAAGTTGCGGGAACAGCCAGTATAATCTATATCTATACAAATAAATAAAATTGAAGTGTCTGTTTGTAATGTCAAAATTACAGTTTTTTACTAAATGCATATGAAAGTAAATGTACGGTAATATAATATACGGTACTTATAACTAAAATACAATTTTAAAAATGTTTGTCTGTCTGTCTGTTAGTTCCGGCTAAAATCCGAAACGGCTGAACCGATTTTGATGGGACTTTCACTGGTAGATAGCTGATTTCACAAGGAGTAACTTAAGCTTTTATTTTAGAAAAAGAATTAGGGTTCCGCGCAAAAACTCAAAAACCCTAACACGCGGGCGAAGTCGCGGGGAACAGCTAGTATATAAATACAATTATACTCTTTCAATGTTCAGAGAAAAAATATAAATAGTTTGGTCTTTCGAGCCGGACTGAACTAGCGGCATTTAGATATACTGGAAGCTAGGAGAAGTTTAAGGCATTTCACAGTATCCTTTTAGGATACCCGTGAGACGGAATGGTGTAATGTGCTGATGGATTCCCCTAAGCCGCATAAATAAGGACATAGTACTGGCAACAACGTGAATGCAACATTTAATTCAAATGTAATCAATACCAAAAATTCTGAACCTTACACACCTGGTCGTTAAGTTGTAAATCTGTGAATCCGGGTATCTGTTTGGCCCATCCAATGACGCCCACCAGCTCTCTATCGTAGAGATCTGCTAGTAAAGCTAGTGTTCTCGCAGTTGGATCTGTCACGCCGGCAGGTGGCGCTGCGCACGTTAACAATTCAGGTTCATATGATGATAGTGCTTCAAGGATCTGAAATAAAGGATGAAATCTCATATAATTTCGATTAATTGAAACACCACACCAGAGATAAAGTAACAAACATCATTACTACGCGCCAAGGACACATCCAGTTTAAATCATTGTTTACTACCAAATCCAATCGGTAAATGTAAATTTTCATGATAGCGTCATAACAGTGCTATTCTAAAAATATCGTTATTTTCATTTTTGCATTACTATTATTAATATAACAATGTAAATGAAAATAAATATTTATTAAATGTATTTTTCTTTCGCACAGTAGTGGTATCGCACCGGTGAGATTTATGACGAACGGCGTTGCGTGGATTTAGGGGTAACCATACGCTGCAGCAGTGTTTACCTTCATATGTGTGTGCAGGCATGCTTCCAGAACTACATATCACATTGTGATACGTATGTGCGGGCTGTTTTACAGCGCAGTAGTTCACCTCGATTGTACTGACTGGAATCTTGACATTATGTTGGTACATCTTGCTTGCAGCTCTGCGACGCTCACCTCAGTTTGCCTGTATCGAGATACGGGCGCTCACTTTGCTGCAGTACTCATCTCGCTGAGTGTGTGTGTGCGTGTGCAGGCCTCTTGCAGCGCTGCAACTCACACCCTCTCTGCTTGTGCGCAATCCGCTTGCACCGCTGCAGCGCTCACTTCGCTGCGTGCAGAAGCCACTTGTAGCGATACAACGCTCACCTGGCTATATGTGCGCAGTCCGCTTGCACCGCCGCAACGCTCACCTCGCTCTTTGCGGGCAGGTGGCTTGCAGCGCTATAGCACTTACCTCGCTATGTGTGCGCAGGCCGCTTGCACTACAACGCTCAGCTCGCTGTGTGTGCACACGTTGCTTGCGCCGCTGTTGGGTCAGTTGGTTTGCGTGCGCCGGGCGCTGCAGCGGCGCAGCTCACCTTGATGTCGTCGAGGTGCGGGCGGGGCGCGTGCGGCGCGAGCGGCGCGGGCGCGTCGGGCGCGCGGCGGTACTTCTGGCGGCCGCCGCGCACGCGGTCCAGGCGCACGCCCTCGCGCAGCATGCCGGTGCGCAGGCACTTGCGGAAGCGGCACGCCTGGCACGCCTTGCGCCGCCGCTTGTTGATCTCGCACTCGTTGGACGCGGGACACGTGTACTCTATGTTGCCCTGCCCAAATAAGAAATATCTTACATCATTTTTTTTTTACGAATTCTTTTGGGAAACTTATGGTCAAATTACTCAACTCTACTCAATTTTAAGATATCTCTCGTGGTGTCACAGTCACTTTGAAGTAAAGTGATAGAGACAACACGAGACTTATAAGCATCTTAAAATTAATCAGCGTTTGAGTACTTAAACATTATAGCTATACGATACTAATAATAATTGCTAACATTTTAAATACAAAAAGACTATTCGTATATTGAAAAGCTGGCTTGGCTGTTAGCTGGTGTTTTTACAATGCGAATCTTTTTGTTCTTATATATTTTTAATTAATAAATTATATAAATTTAACTTAAAATTAATAACGTTTAAAAACGACCTCTAGGTTCTCACCAAGTTCAAAGGTCCCACGAAAACTTATTTTAGAATGTCAGAGTTAGTACAATTATAAACATGAATTTTGGCAAAAATCGGATATTTCACTTTTATTGGTTTTGATATTACGTAAGTAGCAAAGTGTTAGACAAACATTTTGAATGTGATAATACTGGTTTTTGGAAATCGCCATAATATGATTTCGAAATTTTGTAGGTATCTTCAACCCAGCTTATGTACGCGTCGATCATCATCACCATCATTATCATTGCAATCACAAGTCCACTGCTGAACAAAGGCCTCTCCCAAGGAATACCACAAAGCAGGGTTCTGAGTCACCATCGATTTCCAGCAAGTTTTACCAGGTCATGCGATACAGGAAATCCGACAGAAGGTGGAGTACCCTCACTCCAGAGTTAGTGCGTCCAGCCCTACCATACTATTCGAGACGTGAACTCACCTGTATGGTCCGTTTGAAGAAGGCCTTGCAGGCCTCGCAGCTCGCAACTCCGTAGTGGAAGCCGGAGGCGACGTCGCCGCACACGAGGCAGTAGCGGCGCGGCGAGTCCTCGTCCCGCGCGCCCCCCGCCGCCGCCGCGGTCGTCGACGAGCAGTGCTGCTGCTCCGGGCTGGTGTTGCCAACTACACCGCTCTCCGGCGACACGCAGAACTTCACCTCCTCCTTTGGCTCGAGCTCCAACTGTCGCCAACGGATGGGCTTTATTTAAGACGCTTTTATTAGCTTCGCGTCTATCTCTGATATATGTAAATCTATATCTTCGATTAAGAATCAGTGTCCGGTATGGACAATATGACTAGTAACTAACGAAGGGAGCCTATCAACCTGAAGCACAGAGTTAATAATTGTAATGTAAACGGAATTTAGACTACGGCAGCCGGCCACAACGGAGACCAGCCATCGGAGCAGGACAGGATTATAGTGCCCAAGTGCAAGCACAGGTGCACTCTCTATATCCTCACTCTCATAGTCCGATGGGACGGTAAACCGACACGACCAAAGAGCTCAGGCGCAGGACTATCGTCTTTACGTGCTTTCCGGGACACGGGGATGTGACACCGCCAACTTCCTGACTTCGGAGAGCTACTGAGAATTTCTCGACGGAAAAACTCAATAACTGATTTTTTGGGCCCGACCCGGGATTCGAACCCGGGACCCCACGATCATCAGTCGCGTTTGCAACCAATAGACCAACGAGTAAAATAACAGTACTACGTGACTGAACTAACAGAAGTATTGAATAAAACTATTTTTACGGATTTTATCGCGTTTAATTAACTTATTTTATATTCCCGACGTTTCGGTTGCTTTCCAGCAACCATGACCATGGTTGCTGGAAAGCAACCGAAACTTATTATTGCAATTTGGTTTCAACGTTAGTTTGCGAAATATTATGTCCCAAATTTCGAACTCTGGACCCACAACTTACAATATGATTTTGAGGTGAACCGATGAGCTATGCGAATGTCGCTTTCTTTACAATAACTATACTACTATATGTTTGAATATTATCTTATCCAATTATTACTCAACTTTTAATATATCTATCATTCAATTATTTATGTCAGTACTAGAGACAAATAATTTATTAATTAAAAAATTCGAAAAAAATTAAATGTTGAAAAAGCATAATTTCAAATCAACATTTTCAAAGGAAAAATGTTATATACGCAAAAATCATGCTAAATATAAATCAATACGCAAAATCTATTTGATGCAGGACGAAGCAGGTGAGCGGATAAATGCATCTTCATGCACTCAGTTGGTTACCTTTTTCGATGGCTGTCGAAAATTTACAATACAAAGTGTATTTCATATCTAAACGAGTTGAATGTAAATTCAAGAAAAACAACTTCCTTCTGCGTGAATCCCATATCTCTGGTGCCCTTTGACCTACAGGACCCAAATTCAAAGTCGACCTCAAGGTATCCAGATACCAAATTTAAAGTCAACCGGTCCAGTGGAACGGAAGTTATCGTGTCGGCATACAGACTAACAGACTGCCAGCTAAAACCATTAACTTCCTTTCAATGCTACGCAGAAGGAAGTTAATAAGGGATACGTACCCAGAAATTAAAGTGCTCTAATTCGCTGTTAAAAAATGCAATATAATTTATGCACTTGAAATTGCAACGAAGATCACGTTAAGTGTTTATGGTGAATAATTAAATTAAATTACCTTTTAAATAAACAATTAACGACGAAAACACACCTGAGTATTTTTCTACGCAATACAGCTCACTAATTACAATATAATTTAATAAATCTAGGACGTGCTATAAAACCTAGGTTTAAAATCTGACACACTAACATTTCGCCTTGTAACCTAGTTATTGATTTTCAGTCTGTGCCCCTCTTCATAAGAGAGAATGCATCCCTGTCCTACAACGTACAATCTAGTGTCCGACTGAGCGATGCTTACGTGCAATGGTGACGAATCACCAATTTAGTCCATTGGGTATATTTAAGGACAAGATAAGGCTGGACACTCACCTGGGGAGCATGTACCATTGGTACAGGGCGGTGAGGCGGGTGCTCCGCGAGCGTTTCTGGCGAGTACTGGGGCGGCGGTTCCGCTTCCTGCTTCACGCGGCGCAGCATAGGCTCCCCGCTCACCGCGGACATCATCTGCACCTGCAACTGTGAGTGCTCTAGATTAAAATGAATTATGCGACGGTTAACGCGCGCGATGCGAAAGTGGACTTTAATACATCGCGATAAAGGTTGCGAAATCTAATATTTGACCGTACTTAATTTTTTTTTCAACCTTCGAATATTAGCTTACGTTTTAATTTTTTGTACTTAAAGTACGTAGAAATAATATATTCTTTGCTTAAAATATCGTAGTAGAATCATATTTGAAAAGAGAGTAGTTATTTTTTTCCAATAAAGTTATAATAAAGATATTTTTCATAACAACTTCAAACGTCTTTCTTGTGGAAGTTGACATTAAAAACGTAATACGAGTACGTCCACTTCAACTCACGAACTCGGTTAAAACAGATATAAATCTTTGTATTGTTGACGGTGGTGTGCCTTTCCTAGTGTAGTGGTTATCGGTGACAGAGATAGTGCATGCAATTGTGGGATAACCCATTCGTGCTACAAC
Source organism: Parnassius mnemosyne (assembly GCA_963668995.1). NCBI lineage: Eukaryota > Metazoa > Arthropoda > Insecta > Lepidoptera > Papilionidae > Parnassius > Parnassius mnemosyne. Next base: position 11,555,473 of record CAVLGL010000057.1, read on the forward strand.
TATACCAGTAATATAGCTGCAGCATGGCTCTACCACGTACTTCCAGCTAGGATTCGAACCTACACCTACTACAACTTATTTATGTACAATTTACTGACCTACACAATCGTCAATCACTATAATCATACTTTTAAGTGCAATAAAATTATATATTTAAAAATAAACCAAATACCACCATGTTGTTCTGTTCACACTGTTAAGTTATAGTTTAACAAGATAACAAATGTGCAGTCACGTTTAATATATTTTCCAAATGTGTTTCGTGTGAAATATATCCTAAGACAGCAACATACCATACCATATTTACAGGCTTCAGGTCGTCATAACGTTTAGCTTACATAGATGGCGTTGTTTTCAATTAAAATATAATAACACTTTTTAATTTCGTTTATTATCTGTTAATGTGATATTTTTTCTTTAAATAATAAATGATTATCTACAGAACAGAACTCAAACAATAATTTTATTTTGCTATCAAACATAAAATATCTCCTTTTTTAATTAAACTGTATGCCAATTAATTGTTCCTTAAATGCTCTTAGAGCCCTTAATTGCCCTACGTCTATTAGGTACTATTAGTTAATTTATAATAAATAAAAAAAATCACTTTTCGAAAATTAAATTTTGCTATAAAACAAACATCTCCTTTTTTAAATTAAACTGTATGCCAATTAATTGTTCCTTAAATGCTTTCTTAGAATCCGTAATTGCTCCACGTCTATTACAATTTGTCAATTTATAATTATTATTATTATTTTTTGCTTAAAGAATTGCTCTCAATTTGCTCTATTAATAATTAAAAACAAAATTATTATATTATTGCAATATTTATAATCTATACATATAATAAAAATGTAAAAAGCAGACGTCTGTACATTTTATATTTTTGTAATAAAAGTGATTGAGAGGTACTAAAACTAAGTAACTAAATACATTTCTACCATTTTTAGAATTTTCTGTCTGTCTGTCTGTCTGTCTGTCTGTCTGTTTGTTTGTTAACGTATCACGTATAAAGTACTAATTTATATCATAAGAATCATTAAGGAAAATATAAAGTATATCTTCGTGTTACATTTAGTCTTTATTTTATTAAAATCAGTTCATTCAATCAAAAGTTATGATAAATATTCTGAAGTATGAATACGAAGTATAGGTACGAGTTTGTTCAACGGTGGCGTTGGTTGAGTCATCAAGTGCATTTTAAACTAATACTATATCATAAATCATAATTAAATTAGGTAAAATAATGTTCTATAATGATATAATTATATCTAAAATGCAGTAAACAAAAGTATTAAAAAACGTATTAAATAAAATAATATACAAAAAATATATCATAAACTTATTAACTAAATCTAAAGTGAAATAGTTAACCAATTTCATCGATAGATGGCGGTATGGTCAAAATGTAATATAAAAAGGCGTTTTGCTTACTATGCAGACACTGGTTTATAAGTTCTTTTATGTTTTATATAATAATGTACCAATCGCGTCAATTAATCTCTTTTATTTTTAGAATTGATGATTGCTGTTAGCAGCGCCATCTCTCTTTAAATATATACTTATAATAAAAATGGTGATAACATGTTGTGTCTGTTTTTGTACATTGTATAGAATATTTGTCACTAAAATCATTATAGGGAAATGAAAATAATTAAGTAAACACATTTTTATAATTTTTAGAATTGTCTGTCTGTCTGTCTGTTTGTTTATAAACGCATCACATCTAAAGTAAAAGAAATCGTTAAGAATATCATAAAGCGTATCTTCAAGTTACATTTAATTTTTGTTTTATTAAATTTGGTTAATTCTATCGAAAGTTATGATTATTATTTTATAATGTTCTAATTTGTTCAATGGCGCCATAAAATCTCAGAAAAAGTAATAAAAAGATTTGTGTGTAAAAAAACGTTCTATAATAATATATTTATACTTAAAACAAAGTAAACAATAAAAAAGATGTTTTCCTTAAATTAAAAACGTTTTCTCACAACGAACGTAATAGATGGCGTTGTACAAATTACATTCTTTTCTGAATTGCGGCGTTAAGATACTTCGAATCGTATTGAGACTCACTGACGTGCAGTCAGTCTCACAAATAACCATACATTACGCGGAACCAATGTAAATATTATATATTTTCAATTTCAATTTCAACTTAATAAATTAAATTAAATAACTATATATTATGAGTTATAAATATATATGTATATATAAGTAAAATAGTCAATTTATTTTGTATCAGATTATAATGAACATACTAATATCCGAAATCACAACTTCCCACAAGTCAATAGCGAACTCATATCCCAACTTCAAAGGGTGCTACATGAAATAAATCCATACGTTCATAGTTTTAGGGTTGCATTGCAATCGATCTGTCAAGATTTAATAAACAATTATAAAATAGTTATTAACGCAGACAGGCGTCCTGTTACTAAAAAAAGTTACTGAACACCGCGGTAGCAACGTTCCTGTCACTGATGAAGTGGCAGTGGTATTAGTTGACCAGGAGTGCGATAGACGTGACATCGTGTTGCACACACATGACGATCGACTGCCAGGGATTTATGAAACGCATCGATATTATGATGCTCTACAATATCCATTAATATATTGTCACGGTGAAAATGGGTACAATTTCGGAATTTATCAAGTTAATCCTAATACCAGAGAGACCAATTTTAATAAAAAAATATTTGCTCTGCAATTTTATTCGCACCTGTTACATGTAAGGCATATATCTTCTTGCGTATCTGCAAAGATTTCGGGGGTTGTTTTACCAATTTATAGTGGACATGTATGCGAAAATAGAGACGGAGCGCTTAGTGTATATACGCACTAACCAGAGACGTCTGTTACACTGACGTCTAATAAATGATATTGATAGAGTAATGATATAAATCGTTTAATATTTTCTTACCTGAATGTCAAATTCTCCAAGTAAAACCTATATACGCGAGCTACGCCGCGGGCACAGCTAGTAATTAATATAAAAACAGTGTGTGTCGTGAAGACTCACGATAGAAGTTAAACTTTTGTATTACAGGGAAACATTTCAATTATTCATCAATGACTTTTGAATAGCATAGATTGTGTATTTATCCAATCCATTCATAACAATGCATGATTTCAAAACTTAACGATTAATATTTTTTTTTTATGGTTTAAACCATCTAGCATCAACTCTACGTTAAATCTAAAATGACCCTACCTACGAGTATAGAATGTAGTAGATGGCGGTATTAAAAAAATTAACAAAGGATGTAATTTGAAGCTCAATGAGTCAGAGCAGCGTTTATTTAAAATAACAATTTGTAAATTTACATTATACACAATCTATGCTATTCGATTATTAATTTTCGAAGTGTTTTTTTTTTAATTAACTACAATTTTTTTTTAATACGATCGGGTGACAAACGAGCACACAGTCCACCTGATGGTAAGTGGTTACTGTGACCCATAGACATCTACATCTATCCTCAATAAAGACTCAAGATGCAGATGCGTTGTCACCCGTGAGGACTAAGATGGAATGCCTCTTTGCCAGTAAAAAGGGTCTCCGGTTCTCTACACTCACAATACGAAACACAGCAGCGTTAAGCTGCTATTTTACGCTGGTTTTCTGTGAGAGCGTGGTCCTTCCCCGTTCAAGCCGACCCATTCGTGCTACAACCATAATATAGCTGCAGCATGGCTCTACCACGTAGAAATTAACAAATAGCAACAAAATTAGAGCAATTATTGACTCTAAGAGAACGTTTAAAGAACAATCAATTGGTATACATTTTAATTTAAAAAAATAATATTCTACGCTAACTTCCTTCCGGTTTTCAATTCGATTGATAAAAAAAAAAAATATATATAGACTTATTACTACTTACGGACTCTATTGTACCATAGAATCTACTAAACGTACATCCAGCAACAAGATATTTATTGTAATCAGACTTCTATGTATACAACGTAGCAATGAGGGCGTTCACCACTTTTTCTGCCACCATGTGTCGCCACTAGAAAGTGAGGTATAATATTTGACAGATTTCATAGCGGGGAAATTAATTTGTTCTGAAAATGTAAGTTATTGTTTCTTTTTGTACTATTAGCTATATTTTATATTAATAGCATTAAAAATTAATAAACCAAACCACAGATATTCATAAAAATAGAAAAATTAAAAAAAAAAGTTAAAATGTGCAAAAAATTAAAGATCAAACCACTGAGGTATTGTTTTGTGTTTTAATATAATACTCTAGAAGCTGATAAACTTTTATAAAAAAACAACTTCTCAATTAAATTACATTGCGTAACAAAAAAACTTTACCTCAGTGTCAACTAGCGGCATTTGGTGAGCAGAAAATTATTATCCCTCATTATCGAGATACCATACATATGTACTACATAACGATAATTAATATGCTCTTGTATTTAACGCTGATAAGTTTCATATGGTGATTGGATATCCCGTTGTCTATTAGTACCTATTGCTTAATGAAAAAATTAGAAAATAGCCAATTTAAAGCGGCTATGTATTCAGGCTTAGGCCCGCGAGCGCACGGTTCAAGTCTAGGGCGGCAAGTTTTAAATAGGTATTGTATTTCAAACTAGCCTTGTTAGAAAACACACATCACTGAACACGAAGTGCTTACAAAAATCGTTGTTTCTTAAAACTTTAATAAACTTTATATTAAATGAAGATACCGCAATATATTCTTTAGATAGGGGCCAAGTGTCTAAGAAATAAAACTTAGGCAACCTAATTCAAATTTATCCAATAGTTTTAGACAGTGGTAGAGCCACGCGGCAGCTTTTGCTGTCGCACGGATGGGCTGGCTCGAACCGGGGTAGTACCACGGCCTCACAGAAAACCAGCGTGAAGTAGAGGATTACCTCTGCGTTTCGCTTGGTGAGTGCAGGTGGCCGGAGGCCCTTTTTACTGGAAATGAGGCATTCCATCTTAGTCCTCACGGGTGACAACGCATCTACATTTTGATTTGTAACAGAGGAGAGGATAGATGTAGATGTCTATGGGCCGCAGCAACCACTTACCATCAGGTGGACTGTGTGCTCGTTTGTCACCCTTATCCTATAAAAAAAAAGTTTTTCCGTGATGCGCGCACAACTGCAAACTTCTATCATTTTATTTATATAGAGGATTCAAAGTAAGTGATAAGTACATTTTTTATATTAAACTTCCTAAACAGCAGCCGGTATTTCGCTTCTTCCGTTCTATGCCTAGGCGTCTATTTGAGTTGGTACCCTCTTACTAATTCTATCGTCATGCAACAACGTTTTGTACGTGGTAGAGCCATGCTGCAGCTATATTAGTAGTATAGTTGTAGCACGAATGGGTCGGCTCGACCGGGGAAGGACCACGCTCTCACAGAATATCAGCGTAAAATGGCAGCTTGACACTGCTGTGTTTAGTATGGTGAGTGTAGAAAACCGGTGACCGCATACTGGGAAAGAGGCATTCCATCATAGTCCTCACGGTTGACGACGCATCTGCATTTTGTTTCTTTATTGAGGATAGATGTAGATGTCTATGGGTCACAGCAACCACTTACCATCAGGTGGACTGTGTGTTCGTTTGTCACCCTATCCTATTAAAAAAAATAATCTACATACAACCCCGGTTTGAGTGTGAGAAACCTAGTAAAATTGGAGGCATTTCATCTTTGTCCTCAGGTTTGTTTGTTTGTAGTTTATAGGTGTTTGTTTGTAGGTATATATATATATCAAATAAAAAAGCGCACATTTCTTAACATTGGTACTCAATAATAAGAGAAGTTCTTACTGGTAATATTATATATTTCAATTGCGTAAGCTAGTCGCGTAACCTTATATTCTTTAAAAGGGCAACGTCCGAAGCAAAGACTTTTAACCTTAGATAAATTATTATGATGCGCCAACAAATTAAATTAACCGTTTATATAAATTAATGAATTTAATTATTACAATACACAGTCGTCTTTCTAATTGAGACAGTAGGTTACCGCCGTTAAATGAGTTTTATTTTATAAAAGTGAAGTGACAAACGATGTAACAGTCCACCTGATGGTAAGTGGTATTGCTGTGGCCCATAATCATCTACTTACATCTATCCTCGATTAAGAATCAAAATACAGATGTATTGTCACCCCTGAGGACTAAGGCCCGCCACATACATACGGAATTCCGTTTCGCGATTCCGTTTCGGAATTCCGCTTCGGGATTCCGTTTCGGTATTCTGTTTCGGGATTCCGTTTCGGAATTTAAAAAATTAAAAATAAATATGGAAGATTATCGAGTGAAGTATTTATTAAAATTAAACTTTTAGAATAAGTATTACTTTTGAATAAAACTATTTTCACGAATTTCATCGCGTTTAATTAAACGCGATAAAATCCGTGAAAAATAGTGTTATTCAATGTGTAGTGTTCGGGTAAATATAAGAAATCATTAGGATTACTATTGATATCAAGATTAATTTCTATCCATATTCCTTTGCAAACATTTTCGGAAAAAAAAATTAAAAATTGCCGTTTCCAAGCATCATGAACAATCTAATATTACATAATAAAGGTTAGATCAAGGGAGGAGGTGCCCACGTATGCGTGGCTGTGCATTAATTAATATATAGTACCTATAATATAGATAAAATATAGGTTCCTACATCTTTACGATTTTAGAACTTTTTTACATAAATGCATAACTAATTGTATTATAAATCAATCTAACACAAATGTTTAGTTCGATTTTATTAAGTGTTATATAGGTTCTAATTAGGTAATAATTACAGTATTATTGTCGGAATAATTCAAATTGTAATGACTAAACGTAAAAAACCAAGGCTCATCGTTATTTATATTTTATATGCCGGTTGCATTCGCGATAAGTCAAGACTCAAGACACCAACTGTGGCGGTGTAAAATAAAAAGTATTTATCTACGATATATCTGCTTCTTTCAAGGATGTGGGTTCAATGCCCTCTTGACATTGGCGGGTTTCCGATAAAAATATGTGTCGTGACGCAATCAGTCGTATTTTCGTTAAACAAATCTATAACTTTATTACACACGATTGTCATACATTATGCAAATCAAGCCAATGATATATTCGGTGTTTGGTTGGAGTGGTTGTACAGTTCACAACTGCAGAGGCATTCAGTCCACAGTCCTAAATTCGAATACCGCTAACCAAAGCCACTCAATAAACCAACGTGTGTTGACTTCTTCTCTATCTCTTACTTTTCTTAATATTTTTTTATCACAAATTACTATTAATATTTATTGCCACTATTTTGCTTATATTGAAATTACTGCAAATTAAATACTGTAAAATAAAGTAACACTAAATAATAAATTTATTAACCTTAACAAGCGCTAGTGTACATATTATAGGTACAATATGTAACAAAAAAACCTGTGGTTCCCGTTAAATACGTTATCAGGATCATTATTCAAACGTAGAGAAATAACTTTTTTTAAAAACTCGAACAATATATTTTTTTTAATTTTATTTAAAAAAAATTGTATGCAAGTGGTTTATTACCTCTGCATTATCTGGGGAGTAAGAGGATTGTCAAAGACCCCGCTTTACTTAGCTTTAGCATCGGCTAGTGTCAGTAAGAGGTAATAAAACCACACATAAAATTTAAATTTAAATTTAAATAATATAAATCAAAGCTGCACATAAGAATCGATTCTTGTTTTAAAACATTGTTCCGTTAATTATATAAATAGATAACATAACAGCGGTACAACACGTCGGAAATGTGTGTAGACCTGTCAAATTAATGACGTCATGCAACTAGAGTCTGAAGCTATGAAGGGAACAGGCGAACATGGGGAAGGCGCGGTGCATCGCGGAACCAACCCGAAGTCCAGCCAGGTACATATATTTCCGTAGGTTTGTAAATATACAACCAACACGTGGTAGAGCCATGCTGCAGCTATATTAGTAGTATAGTTGTGGCACGAATGGGTCGGCTCGACCGGAGAAGGACCAGGCTCTCACAGAATACTATCGTAATATAGCACATTAGTGTTGCTGTGTTTCGTATGGTGAGTGTAGAGAACCGGATACCTTTTTTACTGTAAACGAAGCATTCCGTCTTTAGTCCTAACGAGTGATAACGCATCTACATTTTGATTCGTAATAGAGAATAGATGTAGATGTCTATGGGCCACAGCAACCACTTAACAGCAGGTGGACTGTGTGCTCGGTTGTCACCCATATCATATAAAAAAAAAATTAAAAAAACACACACATTTACAACGGCGCTATTGTAAATATATGGGTCAGTTATACAACGAACGTTTTATGAGCATTCCGGTCACGTTCACAATGAATACTTACACTAAAGTATCTACATTAATAATAACAACATGAAGGTTTTATAAGTTAAGGCATTGTTTGAAACAAAAGCTATTCCTACTTTTTTTATAAAAGATATGACAAACAGGCAATAGCTTAAACACGTTAAATATAAATTTAAGTTTTTACGGATTTTACCGCGCATATTAACTTATCGCGTATATATATAATCTTTTTCAACCTATCAACCTATCATGTGGTCCGTTTTGAAGTTCGGCTCGGGATGAAACCATTTATTGCATTTATCTGTCAAGAAATCTCAGTAGTCGAGAATTAGTAAGTTGGCGGTGTATCTATATATCTTGGAAAGCACACCCTTTCATGTTTTTAGGGATTATAATTAATAGAATCAGGCGTTACTTTACGGAAATCCATTATATAAAAGCTTTTAGAAAAAATTCCTTCGCAAATATCCGCGTTATAAAATAAAGACTTAGCGGTTAGCCACCGTACAGTCTATATCACCTGAGGATGCCTCGTGTAGAGGCGAAACACGTGTCGTATTATCGTCAGTGGTGTGTCTTGCCTAGTGTAGTGGTGTTGGGAGTAGCGATGCTGGGATTAGTGGTGACGGGGATAGTGCACACAATTGAGAGAGGGCGGGAGGTGCTCTTCATACTAGGTAAGACACATCATTTTATTTTATAACGCGGATATTTGCGAAGTAAATTTTTCTAAAAGCTTTTTTTAGGGATTGGTTGCTCGGTCGGCATTTCGCGTTGCGACACTCTCAGTAGGTACCTACATATTTTTACGCACCCCTCGTCTCATTATACAAGCTCCCGGTGTTTGAAATTTCGCATTTTGTCGAAGCTACGGAGGCAATGAAGTAGGTAGTCCATAAAAGGTTATATTTTTATTGAGGACCGCTCCGTCCTCGCATGGTTAATTTCTAGATCTCGACAATAGCGCCACCCCGGTAGGTGGTCCAACTGTGAATTTAAACCATTCTCTAATCAACTTAATCACACACACACACACACACACACACAAAATTTCATCAAAATCGATCCAGCCGTTTAGGAGGTTCAGTCACATACACACGGACAGAAGAATTATATAATGTACTAGATGTTCCCCGCGACTTCGCCCGCGTTAATTTAGGGGTTTAATTGTTTTGCGCGGATCCCGCGGAACCCCAATTCTTTTTCTAAAATAAAGAGCCTAAGTTGAGTAGCCCAAGTTACTCCTTATAACATCAGCTATCTGTCAGTGAAAGTCCCGTCATAATCGGTCCAGCCTTTTCGGAGCTTATCCGGAACAAACAAACAGATAGACAGACAAAAATTTTAAAATTGCATAATTTGGTCAACATCACTATTGTCCAATATTTTTGCAGTTAAATACGGTTTAGACCAACGTCCTTAGTCAAAACTACTTTTAACTGCAAAAATCAGTGAAATGTGGTATTTGACAAACGTCCTTAGCCAAAACGATTTTTACCTGATTTTTTGCAGTCAAAAGTTGTTTTGACCGGTTATGACTTTTAACTGTAACATATATAAGTACCTAAAACTGTGATTTCTCATCTCAACATTACAAGATCTTGAAATTCTTAAAACAACATGTAAAATGAACACACTACACCTACCACTAGAAGCATATTATATTATATGCTTGCACATACACAACACACAGCCACGTTCGAGGGTACGTAATTATCCTTTGTTTTAATTATTTAATTTGTTAATTTGTTATTTTTTTGTTTTGCGATGTTATGGTTTGTTAGTTTTGATTAGTTTATGAATATCTTCGTAATGAATACCTAATTACCATAGAGGATTTTTTTATAGGTACTGCATTTATTTGCATTTGTTCATCGTTTGTTATTGTGTTATTATTTAATACTGTTTTGTGTTTTTATTTTTATTTATTTCTATATTTATACATCTGCCTGTTTTTGTCGGTATGTGTTAAATAAATGTCTCTCCTTTTTTTATAGGATAGAGTGACAAACGAGCACACAGTCCACCTGATGGTAAGTGGCTACTGTGACCCATAGACATCTAAATCTATCCCCAATAAAGACTCAAGATTCAGATGCGTTGTCACCCGTGAAGTCTAAGATGGAATGCCTCGTTTCCAGTAAAAAGGGTCTCCGGTTCTCTACACTCACGATACGAAACACAGCAGCATTAAGCTGCTATTTTACGCTGGTATTCTGTGAGGGCGTGGTCCTTCAACGGTCGAGCCGACCCATTCGTGCTACAACTACACTACTAATATAGCTGCAGCATGGCTCTACCACGTAAAAAATCCTTCTTTCTTTCATCATTAAATTGAGCATAATTCGCAACGGCGGCGTAGAATTGAATCAATTCGAGCGACGCCGAGATAGTCGCAGACGGGGCCTTACCTATCCCAACTCCGGCACAGTTGCGCCGCGCCGCGTTGACTTAGCCGAATTGTTTCCAATTTCCATTTATCTACGAGGCTCGAAGGTGAAACCGCGGGCGCACGGTCGACGACCCGCCAGCCGTGTAGTCATTATGAATATCTATTTTTCGCCACAACACACCGAAACTCGGCGTGTTTACACGAATTTATCGCGTCAAGGTCTTTCACTTTCTGCTCTTAAAATATTTTAGAGTTTTTAATGTCTTAACACAGGCCGTGGGCGGTTGTATTTTTTTTTTTAATAAGCCAGCGATGACACAATATGATGAAATTTCTTACAGCATTTATCAAGCATTCGCCTGCTTATAAGGGCACTTTCTCGCCATCATATTATCATAAGATGAATAAAGACAAGTCATAAAAATAAATATCTTGTACAACCGACTTCAATATAAATAAAATGAGAACATTATCAATGTAGTGGAAGTCAATTAAATACGCATTCTTATGGAATGTGACTCGCCGTGGTAGCGCTCGCTGTAAATTTCACAGTACGCGAGCAACCCGGGTTCGATCCCCGTCGCCACCGATGAAAATGTTAATTGCAATTTTAAGTGCTGATTTACCACGTGCTCGGCGGTGAAGGAAAACATCCTGAGTAAACCTGCAAGTTTGAGAAATAAGAAAAAAAAATCGAAGACATGTGAAGTTAGCCAACACGCATTGGGGCAGCGTGGCGGACATTTCCTTGCCCTAAAACCCTCTCAGAAATGAATGGAGGCCTGCGGAAAGCAGTGGAACGTATATAAGTTGTAACTTTAACTTTTTAACTTTATGGATAACTCAAAAGCTACTGGTCAGATCTTGATCAAATTTATATGAGACCACGTAAGAAGCACAAGCTTTCAAATAAAAAAAAGAATGTTTAAAATTGGTTCACCTAGAAAAAGTTCTGAGGTAACACATAAAAAAAAATACAGTCAAAATGAGAACCTATTCCCTTTTTTGGAGTCGGTTGAAAATTGCTGCTGAGCATAGGCCTCCCCTAAAAGAATGTCCACAGCCACCTGCATTCATCAACTTGCAGCAACTCTAACCAGGTAGTTATCATAACCAGATAGGTCTAGTATCTTTTGCGGAGCCACTTAGCTTGCCGTTACGAGACTGTCACTCGAGAACATTATTCTTTCCCATTCGTTGTCGGTTCTTTGGGCTATGTTATGGCTAGCCCATTGCAGCTTCAGCTTACTGATCCGTTACTCTATTTCGGTTATTCTCTATACAAATATATAATAATAAATAATGTTTAGAAATTCATTTTAGGTTTTATTTTATCTACCTTTACCTCAAAACGAATGTAATTTGTTACCATCATTGATTTATAATTTGCTTATTGGTGTTAAACATACTAAGAAAAGTCGTTTCATTTTTGACGTAAAAAATTAAAAATTTACTAGCCAAAAATTTCATTTTAATTGATATATTCCCATACAACTGTTTGAAAGTGAGGTCTCTCGAACTCTCTGACAGAATCGGCGAACACCGCACGAATCCTTTGCCATAACAAATCAGAGAACGTTTTCAACATAACAACTCTTCTCGCAACGTTTCCCTTTGGTCCAACCATTCACTTCTAGATACCTTTTATTTCTTTACTAGCTGTCGCCCGCAACTTCGCCCGCGTTGAATTTACTACGATTTCATGGGCTTTAATAAACACATGAGATTAATTTTTTTCGCAGAACCCTAATTATTTTTCTAAAATAAAAATATCCTAAGTTAATTTAAACTAAACTCAATAAAATCCGTAAAATTAGTTTTATTCTATGTCAAGTATTCGTGTAATTTTTTTATAGGATAAGGATGACAAACCGAGCACACAGTCCACCTGATGGTAAGTGGTTGCTGTGGTCAATAGACACCTACATCTATCCTCGATTACGAATCAAAATGCGGACTAAGATTGAATGTCTCGTTTCCAGTAAAAAGGGTCTCCGGTTCTCTACACTCACGATACGAAACACAGCAGCATTAAGCTGCTATTTTACGCTGGTATTCTGTGAGGGCGTGGTCCTTCCCCGGTCGAGCCGACCCATTCGTGCTACAACTATACCAGTAATATAGCTGCAGCATGGCTCTACCACGTCTAAAATAATAAATATAAGAGATATATATTCAGCGTCCAAGGTGCAACACGTTATAATTTCCGAACCCCCGTGCCGGCCAAGCCCTTCTTACAACAGCGAAGGTCCGTGTCAACCATTGGAATAGATATTAATATTGTTTGTTCGATTGCTACAGACGTAAAATTTTTACAGTTCATAACAAATTGTTATTGAAATTTAATTAACAAACTGTAATATATCAATGCCGTAACGGTTAGCCATACTAATAATTGTGTGTTATTAGCACCGAACGAACATCCGGTTCCGGGTGCAAATGCATCCATTGTGAAAATCAAATGTTCAGACTGGAATAAGCAATGATTCCACTTTATATATACTCTTTATACGCACTATATATACTGTACACCAAATATATTTGTATAATAAAATCTACAACTAGCGTCTAACTTTTAAATTAGGTTTATAATTGAGACAGTCAAAAGTCAGAACTGTCTGGGAGCAATAGCCACAAGTCATTAAGTCGACTCCTTGCAATGGGATTTTACAAAATGAAGGAAAAACTCATATTTCGACAATAAGTATGAAATAGGAACTTAAAAAATATATACAGAGACAAAATTTTATATGAATTTTACTAAAATATCTTCAACATAAAACCACAGAATAAACAGGAGTAAAAGATAAAACGTCGTCTGTCATAATAATATTTAATTATACCTATTACTACCTAAATTTCTTATCTTTTTGAACCAATTATCTTCTGGAAACAATTTAAAGATAAAGACAAACTCTGGTACGATACGTGTAGGTATCTAATCTAGCTGCATATTACGTCATGTTGTATCTGAAATAGACAGAATAAAAAATCATAGTTGGACTCAGGGTTACCTATAAATGTTTCGTAGAACTAGTAGGTAATACGTATTCTATAATTATTAAACATTATATACATGATTGATTTTTAAAACCTGCATTTATCATCATATTTATTATTTTGTATGAACAATCTTTTGTTATACCTAATTATATAATATATATTATAAAGAAAACATATATTATCTATTAGAATGAACTAAAAAAAATAATAAAGCCAGTATTATAAATTTTTTAATAAAATTAAAACTTGTGAAATAAATTGGAGCTAAAGAAATCGAATTAAATTCAAGCATATTTATAACTTGTTCCGAAATCAACAACTATAAAATAGAATTGAAATAGGATATTCGTTTTTTTTTTTTTAATTAGATCGTTTTCGTAATATTTATTGGCGTATTAAAGGCTGATTAAGGCAAAATGCTTTTGCATTGCTATGACCCGTAAAAAATGTCGTGTGAATACCTACCATACATTAAATTTATTTCACTTAGTAATCTCAAACAAAATTTGATTACCTACAACAGAGTTACACGTGTTGAGAATTTAAATTATTATTGAAGACAACAACAACGAGTTGAATGTAAATTCAAGAAAAACAACTTCCTTCTGCTTGAATCCCATATCTCTGGTGCCCTTTGACCTACAGGACCCAAATTCAAACTCAACTGAGCTACTACCTCAAGGTATCCACATACCAAATTTAAAGTCAATCGGTCCAGTGGAACGGAAGTTATCGTGTCGGCATACAGACTAACAGACTGCCAGCTAAAACCATTAACTTCCTTTCAATGCTACGCAGAAGGAAGTTAATAACTATCTATGTGATTATATAGTATTAAATATGAGTTTCAGGGTGTAAGTTTCTTACGATTTTAATATAATCGCCTAAACGAACGAATACAAAAATAAAAGGATTTGAATTCAATAAAGCGAAATAATAAAAAAAAATTACATATTAAACATTTAATTTCGAAATGTTGTCAATTGTAAAAAAGACCCGCTAAAATATTTATATTTAGCCGATCTTTTTTTAATGATAACCCTAGCCATAAGGTGGTCGCCATGTTTGTTTATATGAGCGCGCCGGACCTACCTCAACATTATGATTAGGCTGTCGCTTTTATACATTGCGTTATCATTCCTAGTCGTTATATATTCGAATGAAAAATCGTTTGTCTATTGTGTGAGCTGTCAATTAGTTTGCGTTCGAGGCCGTCTGGGTGGGCTTTACATGAAAATTTGCACAGCTGCGCCATCTTTACCGTACCGTACTCATATTCGTTTTTTTTTTGGTTCTTATAATATGCTTTACAATTATATATAAATACAACCTTGTTTCCAATATTTTAAAAATATGTTTTAAAAATGAGGATGGCCTAAACTCCACTAAATCTATACTTAAGTATATTATTATTTAAGTATATTTTATTACTTAAATGATATAATAATAATTATAACTTTTAACAATACGTAAGAACCCACTTCAAATTGTTAAAAAAGAAGTTATTTATTTGGCGCCCTTGGGGTGGAATCTTTTTTCGAAATTTATATGGGACCACACTTGAGGTATTTAATAGGATCATCTAAATTGGTTCACAATCTGCGAAGATATCGTGTATACACTACAAAAAAAAACATCACTCGAATTGTACACCTCCTTCTTTTTGAAATCGGTTAAAAATCGATTGAATAACATCACAGAATGATAATTAATCAACCGTCTTATTATTACGATTGTGAAACTTTCACATTGCTTGCTTTGCTTTATTTTCACGCACAATCCCTGACGGGGTAGCCAGAGAGAACAGATCGCCAAGTGTCACGATCCTTACAAACCTCTTTCGCTTCTTTCAGATTCATTATCTTCTTCATGCATGCACGTCTAGGTATCCGAGTACTCTTGACCCTACCCTCTTCGAGCAATTTGCTCGAAGAGGGTAGGGTCAAGAGTGTTAGTTAAACTTTCACAATGGTCGCATTTAAATCATAACCAGATCTTTAGTAGTCTATCATAATCAAAATTCACGTGGGTTGTCGTTCCTGTATAGTTAAAACATTGCTTCTCTTTACCGGTAAAAAGGGTCTCTAGCAAGTGTAATTTTTATGCACAAGCCGCACCAAACAGCAGTTTTATGCTGCTATTATACACTGATATCTGTAAGTTAGAGTCGACTCATTCGTGCTGCAGCCATGGAACCGCTGCAGCGTTACTCTATCACGCCATAAACAAGCCCATGTGACTTGCCACTAGAGTTATACAAAGATTAACATATATGTATACGATTAGATAGATGCTAAAGTTTAGTTTCATTAATATGCTCCGTTACATCCTATCAAAAGCCCACAACTGAACATAGGTCTCCCCCATAAATTGCCTCATAGGGGGGATATTTGGGTTGGCGTCCGGTTTTTTTTTTGTTGTTATTCGGAAAACGCTGCTGCCCATCACCTAGTTTGTTTACTTACTCTGTCGCCTCTTACGACACCCACGGGACGATAGATAGGTATGGGGTAGCGGATATTCTAACACAGCCACTACACGGTTAACAAGCGAATATTCGCGATTTTACTCGCTTGGTTGGTATACATTAGGTATAAGCCGCAGCTACAGAAACAAAATAAAAAATGCAAGTTTTGTGGGTTTGGCGCAAAAAATTAGTTTGATACGCCCCTTTGTATCGAAAATAAGCTTTGTTATGTACAAAGCTTATTTTCGATACAAATATCAAGACCGGTTTTTCCCAATCATCGCATCGGTGGCAATTTGCAATTTTTCGCGTTTCGATTTAAGAAATCCACAAAACATAATAAGCAGCGAAATAAGAAAAAAAATACAGCTACATTTTCAATCTGTGACTTGGTACATGCTTAACATAGCTTTAGGTATTTATTATCTCTGCTTTGAAAAAAAAAAGGAGCATCTACTTCCATTTTCTTTTTATTTGTTTAATTAAAAATTATTGTAGTCTCAGATAGCAGTCTTATTACAATTTTAATTTTAAAATCGTTTTTACAGAATACTGGCCGAAAGATTTAAAAATAAAACAAAAAAAAGCGACGAACAAAAAGGTCCGTTGCAAAACTTAGCATTACAGTCTGGCTAGGCAAGTGGCAGACACAGGATTTCCTTGACCGGTATCGAGTTTGATTGGCAGGATAAAAATTAGATTGTTGTATATAGACCAAACAATATTTGTGTGTGGTCCGCCTTCAAGGCCGTCGCATTAGATATTCGCCGTCGCTTGTCGCCGATGACTGCACCGCCAACTTTTTATCGTAGTGCAGTAATTCTCATGGAACACGGTGAACAATATTATAGATACATTAAGTAGATAAATCTGAGAGAAATAAACGAAAAAGAGAAAAGATAATTAAGTTTCATAGTTTCAGAATAACACTTAAAATAAATAGATTTTAACTCTAAATAGGAAACCTCTTTTAGTTTTTTTTAATATGTTCAGGGGGTTAAAACGTGGGAGTTTAAATCTTTAAATTACTAACATAGGGTTCACCTACAGGAAATTATGAATTATATATCTATACGATATTACTGACATTATAATATGTATTTATAGATATATTATAGTATTTATAGATACAATAGACAATTTACTGATTAAAGGAAAAGATTGTCTGTTCAGAACATTGCAAATGCCTTACACAGGCACATTACCTTAATATCTAAATATCAATAATTTTTTTTTACGTACAGTTATTAATAAGTAAGTAATTGTGGAAGTGGTTTAAGCAACATTGTTACAAAAGTTTAGTTTATCTTTTTCTTTACAAAATACGTCTGCTTATTGGATTGACATTCTGTCATTTTCATTTTTCAAATCTGCAGGCTCTTTATTTTCCCAAGACGGTAAATACAGATTTTATATATTGAGCCTTATCATTACCTATAGATATTACAATATTATTAATTTTACGTACATAGGTATATGCGCTAAATTTAACCTAGAAATTGTTGACATAATAACACGGAAGTGTTGTAGTAAAAACTTTCGAGAATCGAAAATATGCTAGCAGCATGCCCCCAATTGGGATAGGTCGGTGGGGCGTCGAGGTAGGTATATTTTTCTTGACTCCTAATCACGGCGCCACAACTAACAAACTAATCACGCTTGGATTAATTCAATACTTAGAAGTTTTATATTGTATTTAAATTAAACGTATCATAAAATTTTATTAGCATTCAGTCGTAAAACCATGTGAAACGTTGCAAATCATATCGATGACGGAACAGTAAGGCCAAGCGCTGAGCGCAAGAGTAACAGGGGTATAATTTATGGTTTATACAATTACTAGGTGCCGTAATTTATGAACGTCGGACCCGTTTATAAATGTGTATAATTTGAATCGTAATTGGCATGTTATAATTTTGTAATGACTAGCTACGAAACCGGTCGACTCTATCTAGTCCTATAAGCACATCTAGTTCTACGTATAGGTAGGTCAGGTTCGAGCTACACCCAGGCAAATTCGGCGGCGGCTGTCGAGGTAAAAATAAGTGAGGGTGTAGTGTGCGAGCGGGGCGGGCGAGCGGGTGGGGGTTGCGTCTAGACTGCGGCCTTGACCGCCGCGCAGTTTCCGCGCGAACGAGATCGCTGCGACCTTCGCAGCCCACAGACCGAGTGCGGAGTACGGACGCTGAGATAAATGCTAGTCCCCCTAGACCTTTATGTGTCAGCGACCGCGTTTGTTATTAGCACATAGCTAAGCGATTTTTATAATATAAAGACTGCTCATAATTTCTAGAATTGTGAGGGATCTGTTACATCTCCTAGTTTTAAAACACGTGGATAGGTTTGGTCCACGATGGTTTAGCACAGAATAAATAATAGTACAAGAAATTTTAGTAATCTACATGGGTGTATAGGTACATGGTAAAGATGTAGGTAGGTACACGTAATAGATAAAATCGCGAATAACTAAAAGCTACCCTCTGTCCCAAATTCAGAATTGCAGATTTATAAGGACAAAATTCTAACATAATGTATCTTTTCTCACGCAAGGATGTTGTGACTATAATGGTAATAACATTGCTTATTTTTAAAATCGGCCCGTTCTTCCTTTTCTTAAGACGACAAATATTAATGGCAAAGAATTAAGTGCTAATTAGGTGCTGCAAGTATAGGCAATGATAAGGAACCCTAAAAAAATAAAGTCGTTATTCAGAACAAAGCAGATGCGAAATTCAGGTTTTCTGAAAATCAGAATAGAATCAAAATTGCTTTTAGAAAACGCCCAAATTAGAGGCTTTTTAGGTGCTAATTAGGTACCAAGTTTAAAAATTTTCTTTGCAACGAACTGTTGAAATTTGCGTTGCTGGTAAAACGTATCACTAGCAACGCAGTGCGATAATAGATATACGAAAGATATATATGAATAACAAAGAATTAAGTGCGGAAAGATTATTGAGGTCGGATGTAGATGACGGTAATATTCTGGGAACTACCGGGTCCAGGACCACCATTACCTTACTACAAGATAAGGTATGAACGGCATTTTTTGTTCTTTATCAGTTATAAATTATAGATAAGATAGGTCGAATCTGTACTAAAACCGAATCAGAAAACCTCGACTCCACGTAATCGTATCTGCCCTACCCCTAGAGTGTTTTTGTAAAGCCGTAGTAGGCGCGGAGGGAGAGCAGCCCCCGCCCGCTGTGGCAAAACGCAGGCATCTATGCGAGCCGTAGAGGCTGAGGTTGGTCGCAAAAGGCGACCGATAAGCCGAAGCTGCGAAGGTGAGCAAGGGTGCCTGTGATTTGCTACGCAAGTGCGAAGGGGCTGCACTCCCCGCAGCGCCGAAGTCATTGCAGAAGTAACTATGTCAATATTCCTGTGTAAAAAGTGAGGTTATAATTTTGCTAATAGAAATGATTACTCAGAAGGGTAGAGGGGCTTCCCCAGAACCCTACCCCTCTTCCCAACCCCCTTCTCCTCCGTACGCAAGTAGTACCGGATGTCTATAGTTTTACCATTTTCAGAAGAAGAATTTGGCATCTACTTTGTTCTGAATAACGACTTTAATTTTATTAGGAGCACCTTGTCATTGCCTATACTTGCAGCACCTAATTAGCACTTAATTCCTTGCTATTAATATTTATTTATCGTATATCTAATAACTTCATTGCGTTGCTAGCGATACGTTTTGCTAGCAACGCAAATTTTAACAGTTCGTTGCGGTGAAAATTTTACAGCATCTAATTTTTAAAGTTGGCACCTAAAAAGCCCCTAATTTTGGGTTTTTCTAAATTCATATTCCTGACTTTGCGTTGCTGGCGATACACAACTCACGGTAAGATTTACTCATTTAAGATTTTGACCGATATTATTATCTTATGTTACAAAACACTTCATCAACTTTATTACGTTTGCTATTGTTGATAATATTAAATGGGATGTTGTAATAACATCTTTCGAGAATCGAAAGTATGCCAGCAACATCCCCCAATTGGGGTAGGTCGGTGGGGCGTCGCGCTATGTTACATAACCCGGCGTCGCTCGGCAGGTGCTCGGCGTTCGTCCGCGTGGGTGATATTGGGCTGTCGGTCGTTCACCCAGCGCTATCTGCATTATTTAGCTCGGCCCAATGTCGGCGCAATGTCGAAGCCGCCTGAGTTCACGAACCCGCCGACGCGACTCGCTCGACCGCTGCTCTAGCTAATTTTTATGGCCGCATATATAAGAATGGAGGGGTGAGGGGAGGGGTTATTGGTGTAGAATGTTTTTGGAGTATGATTCTTAATTTTATATTTACAATGGTATGGATTTTAAATAAGTAATACGTTCGATTCATAACTTACGGCCTTATTAATCGGTTATTAATTTTAAAAAAAATTCGTAGTCAATTTAAGAAATGCTTAAAGTTGCCCTTTCTCTCTTTTCACACTAAATGACAATAGAAAGAGATATGTACGGAGTTAATTTATACTTAATTTATGCAAGCGATAATCAACGATTATAAGGTCGTTATACAAAATATTTATCTCCTGTCCCTCTTAATATATCCGCTACTTTTATTAATTTTGTACACCCTACTTAGAAAAGGACACCATTAATTATTATGAATTTATATAATATTAATTATAGAACCCATTTTAAACTTTATCATATACATAATACTAATAATGTCAACATAGTTCATATTATAGCATTGATACGGAATCGTTGTAATTATTATCTAAGTAGAGAAATGGGCAAAGACGCTATATCACGAATCGGTTCTTAACCCTTACCCTGCTAGCGTCTAGAATTTCCTTAAGTTATTAGGGTTTGGGAAAAAGTGATATCGTCAAAAACATAACTTGTAAAAAAAAAAAACCAAGTCTCGCAAGTCGCAACTCAGTTCTTCTACGGTAAAAAGTTGTGAGATCCATGTACCTAATACCAAGTCGGTTAATTTATTCAGTCCATTCTTAAGAGTCCTTCTGTCTTAAGGGGGCGTTCAAGTATTACGTAACGCAATTTGGGGGGAGGGGGGGTCTTGTAAAACGTTACGATGCGTTACAGGGGCGGGAGGGGGGTTCGACCAACGCGTTACGTAACATTTTTTTTATTTTAAATAAAAAAACAAGGGAATTAAAATCTCCCAAGTTAGCAACCCTTTTCGTTTAGGTTGACGCCGAGGATTCCGATGCTAGCTGAGGTAGCAAGGGTAGTGCCTTGAAACTGAGGAGATACGACAAAGGGGTTCTTTTTAGCGGTAAACGCGCAAACTTGTGTCTTCTGGGGAATAAACTGGACTAGATTTAGTCGCCCCCAATCCGAGACTTTGTTCAGCAAAGAATCGACTTCAGACACAAGTTTTTGTTTGTTTTTTTACATTGCATTGCCAAAGGTAAAAATAAATATGTTATTTTATTTTAAGAGTTTATTTAATAAAATGTATGTAAGGAAAAGGCCAAGTTAAAAATACGGCGTAGTTAAATGTAAGGTTAGTAGTAAAAGTTTATTAGGACTGATTTGAGCCCATTTTAACTTATTTTAAACTTAAGCAAAAGTTTATTACATTGTGTGATTGTTTATTAAATAACAATATGAATAAATAAAATAAACAATCAACAATGTATTGCGAGGAAGAAATCTCGTTTTATTTATTACTAGCTGACCCGTCGAACTTCGTACCGCAATGTTACCATAGTAGAAATATTGACAAAGATTTATACGATACGATACGATACGATATTATATTTATTTATTTACCTTCACGCACAATCCCTGACGGGGTAGCCAGAGAGAACAGATCGCCAAGTATCACGATCCTTACATACCTCTTTCGCTTATTTCAGATTCATTCTCTTCCTCATACATGCACGTCTAGGTATCCGAGTACTCTTGACCCTCCCCTCTTCGAGCAATTTGCTCACATGGTCTTCGAAAGTTAGTCTCGGTTTACCTCGACACCTTTTAATATTTATTTTCGCGCTATATATTTTCTTCACCATTCGGCCTTCACTCATTCGCTCAACGTGCCCAAACCATCGAAGCACGCCCTTATCAATTTTTGTGATAAGCTCATCTTTCAAACCTGCCATATTGCGAATCTCTTCGTTTCGCTTTCGATTGGCCATGGTAACGCCGCACATTTTACGAAGAGATCGCTTCTCCACTGCATTCAACTTGCTTTTATGCTTCTTCTGGCATACCCAGGTTTCGCTGCCATATAACAAATATTATATTTATACGATAATAACGTCACTCAATTGTTTTGCCTTCCCGGAACCCCTCCACTAACACTTAAACTTTATTGGTATGGTGTTAAAGTTCAGATTGCCTTTTAAGTATTGTTACGAATTTTTTGTTTGGGAATATAGAAAAGTGTTGTTTTTTTACTTTTTCAGGCAATTTTTTAAACTTTTCTCTCCGTAAGAACCATATTAGTACTTCAGGAAATATTATAAAAAAAGAATTAGCGAAATCGGTCCAGCTGCTCTCGAGATTTGCGCTTAGCAACACATTCGGTGATTCATTTTTATATTATAGATTACCGCAAACGCAATTAAAACAATAACAAAGTTATTTTAGCGACTTTCCGGTAATTTGCGCAAAGTAATTGTGACTTTTAGGTAAAAATGGTCACTTGGGTGTTACGTAACGTTTAGAGAGGGGGAGGGGGGGTCTATATAAACGTTACGGCGCGTTACATGGGGGGGTGGGAGGGTCAAAAATCTTCAAAAATTGCGTTACGTAATACTTGAACGGTCCCTAAGTTGTTACGTAATTAGCTAACCTAACAACATCTTATAGTGACCATATCAATATTAAAAATCTTTTATGTTTTAAATAAATAGATTGACTTGGCCATCGCATGAAAACACAATGTATCTCACAAGTAATACATATTATATTAAATTAGATTGTTTAGGCCTGAACTGCTTCGAGAAAAGGATGGCCGTGCCGCTTATCAGATTACGTTGATTTCAATCAGCTTAATTATCACTTCTCCTCTTCGTCTAGTATTGATTATCGAAAAGAAAGAAAATCAAAAATACTTTGAATTCCTCTCTAATATTCCAACTCCAGAATCTCCTGCTTTTGATTTTAGTCACTTTCAGAATTGTGACGTTAAAAAAGCCATTCTTTTCATCTATTGGTATTCGGTGGTTGGTGATTGTATTGCTCGTAAAATGATAATTCCTCTCTCGGATCTCTTTACTACTGTAATTGCCTTCATCCTAAACAATTCAGTGAGAACTACTCCTTTTTCCTCTCCTTGGGAAGATGTCAATGTAACTCCTGTTCCTAAAAGGAAAAATCCTAAATGCTTTCCGATTACCGTCCAAGTTTACTCCCTTTTCTATCTACAGTGTAAGAACGTCTGGTTTTTTTTTAGTAAACTCAGTGCTTTTTTACGTCGTACGTAATTCCTTGGTCATAGTACCTACCTACGACTACAATAATAAATTACAAATTACTGATTACATTCGTTACAGTATGAAAAATCAAAAATTATCAAAAGTGACTTAGCTGGATTTCAGCATTGCGTTTAATACAGTCGATTTGATATTTTTTGAATTAATTGCACTATCTCCACATATCTCCGGCTATAGCTGACTGGTTTCATGGTTTTTTATTAGGGCCAACAACGTATTAAGTTACAGGATCTCTTCTCTACTTGGTCTATTACTGTCGCCGGCGTCCCACAAGGTAGCATGTTGTCTCCTCTTCTCTTCTGTTTGCATTTCCATTAATTATATAAGTATCTACCATTATACTTAATCATCTGTGGAAGATTGAGCTAAAGCTTTATTGATACCTACAACTAATGGTGATCTGACTTGTATTTTGGAGGTATGAGTCGTAGGTATGGATTATCCATTAGTCACAAAAATACTCAAGCAATAATTATTTGTATTTCTAGATTAGTTGCTAAGGTTGACTTGTCTCCCCTACCACCTATTCTCCTCATCCATTCAAACTTGTTGGAACAAGTTTGTTATACAACGATATAGGGTAAAATGTATTTTACGCTGCCGTCACTAAATTGCTTTTAGGCATGTCATTTAAAACTTCTCCGTTGTCCTTGTGTCGTTGTCGCTCCGTTGCACGTGCGTTGTGTCGTCGGCAACGGCCATGCAGCTTCACTTAACTATACCGGTGACGGAATAGTTACCTACAGTTACAAGCGAGAGAAAAGATAGAGCGAAAGCGAAATTGTTTAAGAACATAACCATTGCGGTAAATCTATCAAGTTGGGAGCGATCACGTACCAGTGGACTGTTAAGATATGATCTAAAAACGTGCAATAGATTTCCTTGAAGAAATCACCTCATTTCCCCTAATTTCCCTAAGTCGCCACTTTAGAACAAAGGCCTCCCATGAATGCCACAAACAAAACACGGTCCTGATTCCCCTTTATCCACCGATTTCCTGCATGTTTTATCAGGTCGGTGATACGGTCTGATGGGAGATCGCCCTAAACTTCACTCGCCGGTCGACAAAATTAAATACATATTTTTGTTTTAAAAATGTTGTTCCAAACACCTCCTTTAATGTTTCGTGTGACCGCACTCTAATTGATCGCTCTCGAAAAACTTGCAGGACCAAACAGTAAAATGCTATAAGACAATAGATGCGAAATACGCAAAGCCTAAATTATATAAGTACCTGTTAACTGTCTAACTTCAAGAACAGCAAATGCAGCACACTCTAATTTATTTACCCGTTAAATGAAAATTGAAGCATATTGTACCATAATTAGACTTTAAATCTAATTAATCTAATCCATTCCACCATCGATCGTAGGTGAGTGATGTACATGTACACGCCATTGACGTAAATACTGTATCATTTCCAGTCTAGTAGCTTGAAAATGTCTTCCAATGCAGCGGTGAAGAGTTTCGGGGATATTACTTCACCCTATCTCGCACCTCGAATCAAAGGCTTTCTCATAGTCCACATACGCCAGGCAAACTGGCAGATTGTACTCTTCGGTCTTTTGTATAATTTGCCAAAGGGTATGTTATGTATGTCGTTTATAGTACTAAAGCCTTTTCGGAAACAGGCTTGTTTGGGAGGCTGGATGTTGTCGAGTATGCGTGCTAAAAGGTTCGCAATGACCCTAGAAAACAGCATGTAGACGTGGGTCAGAAGTGAAAATGGTCTGTAGTTTTTTTATGAGAGCGTTATCGCCTTTCTTGGAGGTCAAGAACAAGACGTAATTAAGAAACTTTTTGGCTCTACCTTCATTATTTATCAAACCTGTTCAGTGCTCTATATAAATATATAGGTATACATTATTTTCATTATTACACTATGTCAAAATTCCTCAATAGGCCTCCCCCATCGATTGCCTCATAGGAGGGATATTTATTACATAATTGCCACGCTTGACGCGCGGGTTGGCAACCGGAGATTATTTATTATATTGACTTGTTATCACGAAGACGCTTCTGCCCATCTCCTCTTTTATTTTTTCTCTGTCGCCTCTTACGACACCCAAGGGATATGGGATAGTGGATATTTATATTATTTAAAAACTTAAATGTAACACCTAAAGGGTACATAGGGCGGACTTAATGCCATATGGCATTCTCTGCCAGTCAACCCTGGGTGCCAGAGACAATTGTAGGCAACATGAACATTAAGTCAAGTGTTAAGTCTTATATGTATGCTTACAGACTAAGATATAACTTGAAGATTAAGATACAGATGTGTTATAATAATTTTGGTCACAATTTGAACATGAAATTAATGTCTATACTTTATTATACTTTTTTTTGGTTCTTTTAAAAACAATTTATTAGGATTCAATTCTATCAGGGCGGCGGCTTATCCAGCTGTTAATTTTTATGGGATAAGGTAGAATTTTCTTAGGATACAAAATGTTCAAGTTACGTACTGTTAAAACATAAAATAACACCATTCTTTGTTTAATGTATCACCAATGGGTATGAAAAAGCAACAGGTGTTATACGATTAACAGATGGTCCTACCGCAATCTACATCGCATTCTGTTCAACTGCAATTAACATATAATTAAATATGTAAATGTAATTACATATTATGGTCATGAAGAAAAAAACACATGGTGTTGTCTATGCTACTGTAATCCAATTTTACAACTCGCCAGTTAGGAAACAACTACTGACACCACGGCTCACGTAACCAACCACGTTACGTGACAAGAGTAGGTAAGTACGAAAAGGCCCAAAAATCAAAGACTACGATGCCACCATTCGGAAATGATTCACGCAGACGCTTGTGCGATCGGGCGGGGCGGTGGTAGATGCGCGGGACGAGCGGGGGGAGGGGGGGGGGGCAGCGATCTACGAAACTTCGCGGCGGGTGACATTGCGCGGGCAACGACACCGCGCCCGACCTACGCCACCACGGCCACGGCCCGCCGAACGCCCGCGGAAAACTACGTTTCGCCGCAATGGCGGCATCGGAGCTCCGGCGTTCCTTCATTACCTACCTCAACGCAATACCGGGGGTCGCAGTTACCAAATTTGGGGCATAGAGGCGACTTGCACGTACACGGTATTATGCTAGATAGCACGCGCGATGCGGATATCAACGTTATTGTGGTTGATTTTTTTAATCAATATGGCGCTTTATAACATGTTTATATAAGCGCCATATTAATTAATTAAAAAGTAAAGTGTTAGACATCGTTCAGAGGTTGTTTAAACGTAGTTTTATTGATCGAAGTTATATAAGCAATCTGTAGAATTTTACTGAGCTAATTTGTGATTTCTTGCCTACTTATAATCACAAAATCCTAAACATACCTGTTCACAGTCGTATGGTGAACGTAGGTATATACCTAAGCATTTAAAATTAAAGAAGGCATAACACAAAACGAAATCCCAGTGGAAAATAAAAAAATAACACAATTTATTTAGAATAACACATTCTATTTTTAAAATCTATACTACCTACAAATAAATAAAATTGAAGTGTCTGTACGTAATGTCGAAATAACAGTTTTTTACTATATGCATATGAAAGTATATATCTACGGTACCTACTTATAAAAAAACACGATTTTCAAATTTTTTTTTTCTGTCTGTTTGTTCCGGCTAATCTCCGAAGCAGCTGGACCGATTTTGACCGGACTTTCAGTGGCAGATAGCTGATGTTGTAAGAAGTGACTTAGGCTACTTTTATTTTAGAAAAAGAACTAGGGTTTCGCGCAAAAAATTAAAACCTATAAAATCCAATCATAATAAATTACGCGCGGGCGAAGTCGCGGGGAACAGCTAGTATTATTTATATAATTCTACGATTATATGATTCTTTTCTACGATCACATGTAGCTTTATCAACATTACTTTAGCAAATTCGTTTATATTAATTAATTAGGTAAGTACTTCTTTTTAAAGAATCTTTTTTTTTTATATTCTTGCACTGCGACAGGTCGTCGTGAAGTTGCGATGTAAAATAATTCACTAGCCGACAGTATCATTGTGCGAGTGCAAGTTGCTCAATTGTACACGATTTAGTCCTTGCGCAAGTCTAACATGTTCCTCCCCATGCCATATCAACCCCCCGCGCTACTGGCACGTTCGCCTACTGGGTATATGGTCTTAAGAAACAAGATTGGGACCGTCGCCAGTTCTTTCTTATTACTTAAGCCGCGCCTCCACCAAAGTTTTGTTGCCAACACAACAGTCGCCGACACATGTTGCTGTCAACAAGCGTCTCCACCGAGGGAACAAATGTTGGCAACTAGCGTATTCCTTTGATGTTGCCGCCGAAAATGGAAACAAGTTTTGTTGACAAATGTTGTGTTGGTAACAAAACTTTGGTGGAGACGCGGCTTTATATTACATTACTGCCTCATTGGTCTACTGGTCCACAGCGTGACTGCTGGTCATGAGGTCCTAGGTTCGAATCTCGGGTCGAACCGAAATCAGTTATTGGGTTTTTTTGTCAAGAAATTCTCAGTAGCACTCCGTAGTCAGGAAGTTATGTGTGACCCCTTGCTTCAGAAAGCACGTAAAGCAGTTGGTCAAGCACATGATCTTTCTCCGGTTGGATTATCGTCCCGTCCGACTATGAGAGCGAGAGAATGAGAGTGCATCTGAGCTTGCGCACACACTTGTGTACACTATATCAAATTTCCGAATCATAGAATTTCCGAATTATATTTCGTAAACTTAAACATTTCTAAACTATCCTTTACAATGGAAGACAGGAGAATACGTGCGTATACTCGTAAATACCAAATATTAGAACTTGATAGTAAAATAGTCACTATGGCCTACAGGCAAGTCCTTTGTCGATAAAGATAATGCCAATTTCTGAACATAACAATAAGAAATACTATTTTGTTTTATATTTTCCTGGCACAGATAATGTACAAAATCGGTGTAACATTAAATGCATCCGCCGCGACCTATCAAAGCTCACTTACCGCCTAGACTCGAGCAATACCCAATACTATAAAACGCGCGATAAACTTTATTGACGTGCGAATAAAGGTTAATCGGTTATCGCCAGTTATTTCAAACAATGTAATTCAGTAATTGTAACATGTTGTAATAGTAATGCAACATTGTAACAAAATGTGGCAGAATAAGAAATGCATGTGCAAAAACAAACGGCTAAAATATAAAAAAATGTGTGTTCGTAGTTTAAAAAAATTACTTTCAGACATACTATGTCAACTATTATTTAGGTACCTACTTACCGGCTACTATCCCGTGCCTGTTGCATAAGAAATACAATTTTAAAAAAAATCTTTTCTTCGTTTACCTAGTGTAAGAATCATTAATTTCATCCAACCAATAGTGAATTGATATTCTTAACCTTTTTTTTTTGTTATAAAATGACAGCTTACAATTCAACTCATGATAAGCGCCTAATATTTAATGAACCATTGCAACCCACTTCGAACGAATAACCACCGTTGCACCCCCGATGACAAGATTCTTTTTTAATTTACATGAGATTACTTTTAGGTGTTTCTTATAAAGCACAGGTCGCTTTTCAACTTTCTCTTTTAACTGTAAAATAGATCATTCAAAATTCTGAGCGAAGCGAATATATAATATATCTTTATATATAAAAATTACGTGTCACGTTGTTTGTCCGCGATGGCCTCCTAAACTACTGAACGAATTTCAATAAAATTTTGCACACTGCGTTCAGTTTGGTCCAACTTGAGAGATAGGATAGTTTTTATCCCGATAAATGACCCTCAAAAATTTTAATTGCAAATTTAAGGATTTTTATAGGAAGGGTCGTCGGAAAGGGCATAACAACGTCTGCCTGGCCAGCTAGTACATATATTAAACCTAGGTGATAATTACAAAAAATACATCATTATTACCTAAATTATGATACCCAAATTTAGACTTACACATGGCGTTCCGACAAAAAATTCAAGTACACAGCATTTACTCGAGGCAATGAACTGCAAGTCAGTGTTTTTTGTCTATTTGTTTTTCTTGTTTATGCATCTGAGAGATGCGGAGAGGTCAATGATGCAACGATCTCTGTGTGTGAGATTCGATGAGCAATTGCCGGAAACAAGTATATATGATAATATTATACTTTACTTGTTTATTAGGTATATACTAGCGAACCACCCCGGCTTCGCACGGGTGATTTTCAATTCAATTATTAATCTAAACCATCCAGAGACCCATTAAACCACACACAATACAATAAAACCCATTAAAATTAGTCAAGTCATTTTCGAGTTTTTTAGTCTTATGCCCACGAGCTACTCAATTTTAAGACGCCGTTAAATGTCGTGGTGTCACTGTTGTAAACAGTTGGAAACATAACTGTTGGCAACATTTTTGGTGGATACGCGGCTTTAGGTTTTATGCTACTTCTATTTTCGAGACAACACTCACTTTAAGTCAAAGTGACAGTGACACCACGACATTTAACGGCGTCTTAAAATTGAGTTTTGTTGTCACCCTTATGAGCAAATACTCAAATTTGGGCATAAGGGTGACTACAAACGAGCCCGCAATCTTCTATGTTCCATTAGATAGGTATACTAAGATTAATGGTTTAGTCAAGCTGCAGCGTGACTCTATCACATAATATAATGAATATTTATTAGTGTTAATTTGCACCGTAACAGCAACATTTTTAATTATCTATCAGGGCTATATATATATATATATATAGCCCTGATGGATAATTAAATATAAATAAAATTGTATCATTTTATGCAATTAAAAACTGATGGGGAGACCGTCTGTACTCTGTATGCTTAATGTATCGTCGTTGTATCATATAGGAACTGTAATGCATAAGTAACCAAAAATTGTAATGAAAAATATATTCAATATAAGCGCCATTTTTACCCCACACTGTCGGAAATTTAAAAACGGCTGCAAACCATATTATTTACAATTGACTCTACATTCGCAATTCATCATCAACACGGGATATCAAGAGTCACTGCAACATAATGAAATCAAACTTTTCTCGAAAAGCTTCCCGAAAATTGGGGAAATGAAGTAGAGAAAATAAGAAAAACTTACTTCAAAATAAACATAGAGTAGCACGTAAATCACACCAGAGTTCTATTTGTTTACAATAAAACTTGTTGTGAATCAAAAAAAATCATTTTTTTTTTCAGATTTTGTACTAATGTCTATATCAGGGTTTCCCAACCTTTTTATTTTGACCAGGGACCACTTTGATATTTTTGTAGTTAGCGGGGACCACAAGGTGAAAGAAAAAAACTTTGTTAATCTAATAAAATAATAAATGTGCTATTTAAAACGTATAGGAAGGTAAAATATTTAAATCTTTCACGGACCATATTTAAGCTCTTGCGAACCCTCAGTGGTTCACGGACTACCTACTGGTTGAGAGTCACTGATCTATAATGTTGACTTATATTCTGAAAATCAGTTTATTATATTTTAAGTAAAATGGTTGAATAATTATCAAAAATCTACTTAAATCTGTTTGCTAGCAGTCACATACAACATATTTATGGAACGTCATCTGATGCGGTTATTTTATTGCAGAAGCGTCATAATAATAAAAAAAAAAAACATTCTATGTAATTATGAATCACGCTGTATCCATACTGCGGAATAAAATAACCACCTATATAATATATCCTACAACTGCGCACAGACTTTCATTTAGTAAAGGGCTTTGACGTTAGAAAGGGTCCAATTTTAATTCGTGTCACCGGACTTCAGATTTTCTCGAAACTCCTCACGCTGTTTCTTTAACAGTTCAAGTACAATCTCTGGTGCCGGCACAACTGGATGGAACTAGCTCTTACGTAAAACGTAAAATAGCAACACTGTGCTTCAGTGTTTCGTATAGTTAGTGATGAGTGTGGTTCTCATAATACCATATAGTGGCGGTGTAAGAATAGCCACTACCGCATATTATCCTATGGGTGTCGTAAGAGGCGACAGAGGGAAACAATCCAGGAGATGATCAGCAGCGTCTTTCCGATAACAAATTCAAAATTATAAAAATCTGCGGTTACCAACGCTCTTGTCAAGCGGTTTGCTGTTGACAACAGTTATGTTTCGAACTGTTTCCAACAAGCGTCTCCACTGAGGGAACAAATGTTTGCAACAAGCGTATTCCTTTGATGTTTCCGCTGAAAATGGAAACACGGTTCCCGACATTGTTTCCAGTTTTGTTTCCAACTGTTGTGTTGGCAACAAAACTTTGGCGGAGACGCGGCTTTATAACATAATAATTTAATAGGCTGTAACGACTGGTTCTCATATAGATAGGTACTCTTTCTAATGATAACGAGACATTCTATCTTTGGCTTCAGAGCTATCAACGCATCTTCATTTTATTTCTTAATCCAGTATAGATATCAGATGGACTGTCTATTGGTTAGAATTCTTACTTCTATAAAACACCTGATCCGGAACAGGTCGTTAGAATTTAGATTAAAACAATGCCTAGCAGTGACAACCCAATGATCGTTGAAACTACCCACATGATAGATCAAACTACCTCGCCTCGACCGGGGAGGGACCACGCTCTCAAAGAAAACAAGCGTAAAATAGAGAACCAGAGACCCTTTTTACTGAAAACGAGGGATTCCATGTTTACTCAGGGGCGACAACGCTTCTTCGATTTGAGTCTTAATCGAGGATAGATGTAGATGTCTAAAGGGTACAACATCCACTTACCATCAGGTGGACTGTGTGTAAGTTTGTGTGCAATCTATAAAAAAAACCTATATTATATTTTATAAAAGAACCAATAAAAATATACTCCGCACAAGCAAGTAATGGATAATGCCTTCTAAAATGACAGGCTTATTGTACAATGAGGTACGGAAACGTCTTTTTTATAAACCATAATAATATAGTGGATTCATGGCCGTAACCTCGAACTGTAGTGGCCGGTTGCTAGGTCCCAATTGTAAAGATCCCGCGCGTACGTGCTATGTGCTATTAAATGCATTCAATATAGCTTCAATTGATAATGGGTTTTTCGAACTGATGTTTAGGAAATGCATAAAATTATATATACGTAATAAAATTATACAGTATACGTAATGCATAAAATTATACAGTATAATTACATAATTATAAATATATATTTTGTGGTGGAGCTATGCTGGAACTATAATGGGTCAGCTCCACCGGGAAAGGACCATGCTCTCACAGAATACCAGCGTAAAATAGCAGCTTAATGCTGCTGTGTTTCGTATGGTAAGTGTAGAGAACCGGAGTACTGGAAACGAGGCATTCTATTTAGTCCTCAGTGGTGACAATACATACGTATTTTGATTCTTAATCGAGTGCAGATGATGATTAATGGGCTTGTATCCACTTACCATCGTGTGGACTGTGTGGCCGTTTGTCACCCTTATTTTAAAAACACAATAAAATCTCTAGAAATATATTGCAACAATATGACATAAAATTTAGGGTTATTCCGTTTATCTACCCTAAGAAAGCCACCGTAGGGTGGATAGTCAGAAACGTGTTCGTTTATCCACTCGATAATCGGAATTCGTATATGAAATTTCTTCCGATTTTCTCCTTCGGCTGTGTACAGCCGTTTATAAAAACATAGTAGAAACTGGCCTGAGATTACTTAGTAGACATTAGTATACTCATAAAAATACAAACATACT
Source organism: Parnassius mnemosyne (assembly GCA_963668995.1). Taxonomy (NCBI): domain Eukaryota; kingdom Metazoa; phylum Arthropoda; class Insecta; order Lepidoptera; family Papilionidae; genus Parnassius; species Parnassius mnemosyne. Next base: position 11,588,730 of record CAVLGL010000057.1, read on the forward strand.
TCTTGTTTAAAGTTCAAAACTGAAATACTTTTAATTGTTCAATTACATAACATTCTATGTGATATTCGATGTGATTTAGGTACGTCATTGAATAACGATGATAATATGATGGCGTTAGTGAATTACTATGAAAAGACATGGCTCAAGACGAAAATTATGAGGCTGTTTGGAATCCATACGGAGTATCACAAAGAACTACAAATTCATTGGAATCTTGGCATGGAACAATATCAAATGAAATTAAAGACAAACATCCAAATTTAGTAAAGTTTTTGGTTTGCTTGCGGTTTTGCGCCCGATTGCAAATGTACATTAAAAGAGACGAATTTATACAGGACATACAATTACGTCTACTCAATAATGAAATTAGTATTGGTCATTTCCTGGACATATTGCAGAATTTATTAATTACTTATTATTATTTAAAACCAGGAAGTTTAAGTTGGTTTAAATGCAATACGTAATATGATTTTTGTTTAAGTTTGAGATTATTAAAAATTAATCAATAATATATTAAAGTATGAATAGATGTATTTTCTGTTGAATTGTACTTGGGGTGGAAAGGCGGAACAACAATCAAAAAGTGTATCCCGACTATTCACCCCGCCTAGGGTGGATAAACGAACACGCGTTTCCGAGTATCCACCCCAGGGTGGATTTCTTAGGGTGAATAAACGGAATAACCCAAACTTTGTTTTATACCGACTTCAGAAAGGAGGAGGTATGTACTCAATTCGACTGTAGATACGTTCTTTTTTATGTGCGTTACCTCATAACTTTTTCTGGGTGAACCGATTTCAATGATTCTTTTTTATTTGAAAGCTGCTGCTTCTCATGTGGTCCCATATAAATTTGATCAATCAAGGTCTGTCAAGTAGTTTTTGAGGTATCCTTAATAATTTATATTGAAGTCGGTTGTACCTACAATTTTTTTTTACCACTTGTGTACTATATACGTAATATAAAATTTTAATTCAAAGTCCCGTCTCGCTAATCTTCCCACTACCTACTATCTACCTACTACAACTAGGTACTGCTGAAGTTATTTTTTTAAATTTGGCTAATAAAGTTAATTGTAAGGAAATAATTTTAAACATTATCCTCGACAAGAGTTAATATTTATATGAGTTGAAATTTTCCGTAAGGCACAATTCGTCGTAAGGAAGCGAGTTTAAAAATAAATGAGCCAAATAAAATGACGCAGCTAACTCACAAGATCCCTCTCAAGCGTGTCCAATTCGCTACCTTCGTCAAAGGGCCGGGTGACTATCACGCACATGTGCAGAAGCATTTGAACCACTTGTTTGTAAACTTCAAAAATTAAAAAAAAACCGATCGTGCTCGAACACTGAAACGACCAGTGGAAGCGTCGGCTACGCAGTACGCACTGGAGCACGCAATGCGTACGCGCAGGTCACACGTCCCCTCCCTACCGCCGAGTGCGCGCACGTTCAACCCACGCAACGCCCAGCGCTCCACCACGTGTGCGCCATCAGATTGGTCCCTTCGCTCGCAGCACGACGAATGCCGACGAGGCGTACATTCGCCCAGTTACGGCGTAAAGGGCCGATGACTTCCATTGGTCGTGGATTACACGAGCGCTTGCTCATCGCCAATGGTTGCAGAGTATATGCACCTTATGTAACGCACGACCGAGGTCCGAAGGGTCAGTGGCGTATCGTTTACATTGTCTATACTTGATATGCGCTCTAGGAAAATTTATATCACCGAGTACCGTTCTTCGCTTCTAAATTCAACTATGTATGTTCAGTTATATCTTGCCTCTTGAAGTTTTAAATATTAGATGGTTAAAAATATTATTGCATTAGGAATCCCATAATAAATTAAAGCACACAAAAAAGAGAGCACAAACTTTCCTTGACAGCGTATATTGGTGCTATCTTTCTTTGGAAAAAAGCTGGCTAAGTCCATAGATGAACCTATTAGGTACTTTTTTTTGTTTGTCATGAAAACATCCAAAATTCGAGGTCGGTCATTTACGGGTAAACGCATTGGTATAAGAGACCTTCCTAGCCACGCCTTCCTAGTTACGCCTACTTTTAATGTGATTCAGTAAAATGATTAGGTAAACGTGGACGGCTAGTCCACCAAAGTTGTGTTGCCAACACGTGTTCCTGTAATCACCTAGTGTTGGCAACAAAACTCGAAACAATGTCGGGAATCGTGTTTCCATTTTCGGCGGCAACAACAGTCGTACTCCTTTGATGTTCTTTGATGATGCCGCCGAAAATGGAATCACGATTCCCGATATTGTTTCAAGTTTTGTTGCCAACACTAGGTGATTACAGAAACATTTGTTGGCAACTGTTGTGTTGACAACAAAACTTTGGTGGAGACGCGGCTTTATGGGCCGCGGTAGCTCAAGCGGTTGCTGTAAATTTCACAATACACGAGCAACCCGGGTTCGAAACTCTCCGGTAGTAGGTACAAATGAATTTTTTAATTGCAATTTTGAGCGATAATTTACCACGTGGTCGGCGGTGAAGGAAAACATCGTGAGGTAACCTGAGAAATCTGAGTCTGAGAAATAAAAAAACATCAAACACATGTGAAATCCGCCAGCACGTATTGGGACAGCGCAGCAGACATTTCCCTAAAAACCATCTCGGGAATGAAAGCAGGCCTGTGTACATAATATGAGAAATATTGATATATAATCTGTAATTTTACTTTAGCTACTCTACAGTCATGTGTTAATAAGTAAACGAATCATGTATCGATTCGTATTAACAATCATTGCAATCGTTTACAAACTTAATGAAAAAAAATTATGAATGTAGAAAGTGAGACAATGACGTCATTAATCGGCGCGCTGCTATCCTTTATGTTCGACTTCTCCGCTACTAAGTTGTCGGGTAATTTTTTTCGCAGAATTCTTGAAATATTCTCTTAACCGTGATCGTTAATTAACCGTGCAGTAGCCGTGTAAGAATATCTACAAATTCCTCATTATATAGTCCCGTGGGTGTCGTAAGAGGCGACAGAGGGAAACTGAAACAGGCGATGGGAAGCAGCGTCTTTCTAATAACAACTCAAAATTATAACTTGCCAAATGTGGCAACTATGGCAAAATCCCCCCTACGCAACAATCTATCGGGGAAACATTACAATAGGAAAGCAAGGCTCTGCAAGTTCGTTAATGTTAAAAAAAGAGATCAAACTTTTCTAAGTCATTGATATTTTTTATAGAATAAGGGTGACACGCGAGCACACATTCCACCTGATGGCAAGTAAATGCTGTGGCTTATAGACATCTACATCTATCCTCCAATTAAAATCAAAATGTACTTAGATGCGTTGTCATCCCTGAGGACTAAAATGGGATGTCTGGTTTCCAGTAAAAAGGGTCTCCGGTTTTCTACACTCACCGTACTAAACGCTAAGCAACATTAAGCTGCTGCTATTTTACGCTGGTATTCTATGATGGCGTATTCCATCTCCGGTCGAGACGACCCATTCGTGGTGCAGCCATAATATAGCTGCAGCATGACTCTACTGGGGCTCTAGCGAGTATAGAGACTGTAATGGAGTGGATAATACATTCTTAATACTCCTACTTACTTTCGTTACATACAAAATGCATAACATTTTGTAACGAATATTGTCTATTGACATTGTATAATAATCAATAAACAAAATTATTCAGAAAATCAATCAAATGTTTACTAAACTTAAATAAACAACTCGATGCTCGGAGTTCGGACATCGGTTAATGTTCATAGGTAGATATTTCTTTAACGTAAACAATCATATATTGCCGGCTTTTTTCGGCACTAATACCTATAGTTTTGTGTCGAGCGACGGCGGAGTTTCCTCGTCTCGAACGCGAGCGAATACCTACTAGGCTAACAGGACCCTCAAGACCTATACCTACGTGTGCGACTGTGTGCGTTAGTGGATTTGTACTGTGAACACAACATTCTTCCGGAATTAGTATAACTAATTTAATAAATAATCAATGCATAAGCATGTTTAACTAAAACGTCTGTGTACCTATGTATTATGATTAGGTATAACATAATATACTAATTGGGGTATCTGAGGGTGTGCGTTAATTACGTTACGTGTTGTATATTAAGATGTAGAGTCATTCGGGGTAACTGAGCGCAGTGGGTAAGTGAGCACAGTGAGTGTATCTCCCGAACGGGGAACAGGGGGTACGTTTTTGTTTAGGTCGAAAAGTGACGCCAGAGTGCCCTACTAGTCGCGACTTGTCTCTGTGGCAGCGGTTGATGAATGACCTTTTTTTTTTCATAAAAAACAGTATATGGTGTTTAAATTCGAAATTTTTTGTTTAATGGAAAACAATGTATCATCGACGTTATCGATTTCACAACGTTAAGTTGTACTCGTATTTTCTTTGAATAATAATATGTTTACGCTACATTTATATAAAAAAATCATGTTATATTTGTTTTCAATTTATTTTATGAGCTTTCATTTGCAATTTGGTGTTCTGGGGAAATTGTGCGCGGGTAAGTGTGCGCATGCGTACACTTGCCCCTTCGGTGTTATTTTCAGTTTCTCATCACCATGCCATGAAATTATATAAGAAAAAGACCTGAACTTGCATCGGTCACTGAAAAACAAATCTCTAGAGCCAAAGAACTCATTGGGCGTGAGCAAAAGAAAGAGCAAAAGAGCTGCTGCAAGTGCCATTGGTATTAGTGAATATTGTATTCGAAATCATCGTCTTGAAGAGAAAGAACAATGTTTTCTATGGCCTCGACCTCTACAACAGTAGAATACTGTTGTCGACTGTGTAAGCAAAAATATACAGAGCCAAATACTGAAGAATGGAGTCAGTGCATGTATTGCAAAGACTGGTGACATGAGGATGCCATCTGATGAGGATGCACTGCATATGAGAGAGGTGTTTTTGTTTGTGATAATTGTATTGATGATCCCTAAATTAGTATTGTTTCTAATACATTAGACAATCCCAACTAAAATATGTTAATCTTTAAATATTAATAGTTAAAAGTTTCCATAATTTAATTTAAATAAATGTTAAGTTTATTTTATTTTATGAGATAATTGTTATTTTTATGCAAAAACTAATAACTAATAAAAATAGTTTCTAATTGGCATTAGTGAAAACCGGGGACTCAGTTTCCAAACTAAGGTTTGAGTAAAGACGGTTACGTTAGGGCGGGTCACGTCATCACGTGTGGCATAGCGGCGCCTGATCTAAGATTCAAGATCTGCAACGCGATTGTGTGTGATGGGAGTCGTAGTTGGTCTCATTTACGTACGGATGTTATCATATAGCTACTTATCTACTTGTACATGGTTAAGCACAGTGGATTGTTTTAGGATTGATAAAAATGAAGATGGTCAGAAACGCAAATATTGAAAAAATTTTTTGAAGCGAGTGGTAGAAAAGATGTCCAAAACGTAGACCTTCTGCTGCTAGGTGGGACAATATTCATAATTATTTAGTAAACAATTGGTAAAATTAAAAATTTTGTACCTACAACCGACAATATAAATAAAATGAGAACATCATCAATGTAGTTGAAGTCAATTAAATACGCATTATTAAGGATAACTCAAAATCTTTATTATGTAGTAGAGCCTTGCTACAGCTATATTAATATATATATATATATATATATATATATATATATATATTAATAGTATAGTATTGTAGCACTAATGGGTCGGCTTGACCGGGGCGTAAAATAGCAGTTTAACACTGCTGTGTTTTGTATGGTGATTGTAGAGAACCGGAGACCCTTTTTATCATCTTGGATAAATGTAGATTTTAAGGGCCACAGCAACCACTTACCATCAGGTGGACTGTGTGTTATCATCCTTAAAAAAAACTACTGGTGAGATCTTGATCAAATTTATTTGTATACTGCCGACCACCAGCACTAGCTTTTAAATAAAAAAGGATCATCAAAATCGGTTCACCTAGAAAGAAGTTGTGAGGTAACACACAAAAAAAATACATCCGAATTGCTTACTCCTTTTTTTGAAGTCGGTTAAAAAGAGTTACGTAACACTAACAGTTCAAATGATGACACTGCCTCCTCTTTTTTGAGGGGGTGGTACGGAACGTACATAATATTAAGTTGTCTACTTAGCGACCAACTTTCGTCGTGAGTCGCTGCCACACATATTTTGTAACTTAATTAGTGTACAATATAACTTCTTATCAACACACGTGTCTAACTTATAAACAGTTCAATAGCTTCAGTGAAGTCATAAAACATATTTTACTCGAAATAAAATAACCATAGCACATATTAAAGGGATAGAAACTGTGGCTCTTACAAGTTTTAAAGCATCCTATAACATACTTTGAATCAGAGTCGCGGATGAAAAAGCACTAGAACCCTATATAAAATGCTATAAAATATAGGCCGGTCCTCATTATGATTCGCCTCGTACGTTCGTGTGCGCGAAAACATAGACAACAAAAGAGGGACGCCTAAAAAACGAAACGCCGCGCGGAATGCTAAGTTTGGTCTTTGATATTAAAGCCTTAGACGGGAGCCACAGGGCCGTCTTAAACCTATTATGAGCCTCTAACAAACCGTTAAGAATGTTGAATCACAAAAATATGTTCAAGTAATTAATTTTAGTACACGTTTTAAATATAAGTAAATTCCTGAATCCCTGATAGTATAGTATAAGAATGATTTCACCAGAAGTTTCGTTATGATATACTTACAAATACACGCAGGCAGTCGATAGAAGCCACCTGGTTTTGGGACCGGACGTACTTTGTAGCAAGCTGTGGGGAAGGCCTGTCAGCAGTGAACTTATATACAAAATATTTCAAAAATAGGTAAGTGGCAATAGTCTGACAATAAAGCTAGAAGAACCGAGAGCCGACAGGGAAGGAAGGTTCTTCAGGCTCCTCGTACCGGAGAGGGTAGGGTGGCCAAACACTAAATGGAGTGATGACTGTGGTAAGATAGGAAGTCGACGGATGCAGGTGTTCAGAACCGTGTTTTGTGGCGTAAGGATTATAGTGATGATGATCGGTAGGCGGTAGGTTATCTAGGTACTTGAAAAATCGAAAATTGCTTTTTAGCTACGAATGTGTTGCCAATTTTTCTAATGTAGGGATACCTAATATAAAGGTAATAATTGATTCCCAAAATCATATTTTATTGTTTTTATGAAAGCTCTACATACTCGTAGTATAAAACAAACTCGTTTCCCGCCGTCTGTACGCTTAGATCTTTTAAACTGAGCAACGGATTTTGATGCGGTTTTCATCAATAGACAGAATGATTCAAGAGGAAGGTTCATATCTTCTTCTTCTATATAAAATTCTTCTAAATAAAACGATTGAGGTTTGCAGTTGTGCGCGTAACACGGAAAAACTACTGGATAGATTTCAATTACGTTTCCGAAGTTTTATTTCTTAGACAGTTGGCCCTTATCAAAAAAAAAAATATTGCGATATGTTCATTTAATATAAAGTTATTAAAGTTTTAAGAAACAACGATTTTTATAAGCACTACGTGTTCAGGGAACATTATATGCAACGAATAACATTGTTTACAAAGAAATTTTGTAAACAAAGTATATTTTTGCTTGCGATCTTTTTGATGTTTTTTCCTTCGCACATACGAAAACTTTGTTAATATATCAAGCAACGCGGACGAAGTCGCGGGTATCAGCTAGTGTATAATACATGCATATTAGATATTATATAATTATTCTTCTGTCCGTGTGTACTATCTGACTGAACTCTTTCTAAACGGCTGGACCAATTTTGATGAAATTTTGTGTATGTGATTAATTTGATTAGAGAACGGTTTAGATTCACAATTGGACCCGGTAGGTGGCGTTGTTGTCGAGATCCAGAAAGCCACCGTGCGAAGTCGGAGCGGATCGCTAGAATCCTATCTTTAATTTTGTTCTACTTAACATTTAGGGGGTTTAAATGATTTTTTAAATTTACACGACCCCTTTTACTGGAAAAGAGGCGTTCTATCTCAGTCCTCACGCTGAAAACGCATTTTAATTCGCAAACGAAAATAGATGTACCTATATGTCTAATGCCACAGCAACCACTTACCATCAGGTGGACTGTGTGCTCGTTTGTCATCCTTATTCTATAAAATAAATACGAATACTGCTTACATATTGAATAAAAACGAATTATACGGCTTTTATCGCGTTTAACTTGTTTTTACTTATTTTAATGTCCCAGTTAGGGGGTTTAAAAACGTATTTGCCAACGTCACCAAACGGTGAATGAAAGCTAACCTGCACGAGGCCAGTTCTGTTGTTAACGATCGTACTTATAACGACTGATCAGGGATGTCAGATCAGAAGAATTGAATACAAAATTTGTATAACATCGTTAACTAATGTATCTTGTCTGTAAAAGGTTTCCTATACATGGAGCCATTGAAGCACCGGAAGTTAATAAGGCAGATGACAAGCATACAAGCAAATTTGCCACCGCCATTAAAGGAAAATTTTAATATTAAGTATGCAAACTTAAAAGAAAGATTAAGAAGGAGTTATTTCATACATAAAAATCTTTTTAGACCGAATGTCTGTATGTTGATTGTATGATAATGGCAAATTTGCCACCGACATTAAAATAAAATTTTAATATTAAGTATGTAAACTTAAAACAAAGATTAAAAAGGAGTAATTTCATACATAAAAGCCTTTTTAGACCGAATGTCTGTATGATAATATTTCAATTTAACGACTTTTTATTTAACACATAAAATTTAATGAGCGTTACCACTAATGCATAATTAAATAGGTACGATGTGCGTGCGACCATAAATACGCCCATTAGGTACAGCAGGGACTGGCTGAAATCCAGTACTGAGCATAATGCCCAGCGAATACTGAGCCTCTTCCTGTTGCCTCAGATTATTCATAGTAGTTAATTTGTTAATTTAAACTTTTTTTTATTGATTTTTTTAAAGTCTACCTATACCCACCTACTTAGTTTTAGTTTGTTAACTTATATTAGTGTGGTATAATAATAATATTTATTAGTATAATTAAAATAGCACTTACGAGCCGTACTGTTTTTTTTTTATAGGATAAGGGGGACAAACGAGCACACAGTCCACCTGATGGTAAGTGGTTGCTGCGGCCCATAGACATCTACATCTATCCTTTGTTACAAATCAAAATGTAGATGCGTTGTCACCCGTGAGGACTAAGATGGAATGCCTCATTTCCAGTAAAAAGGGCCTCCGGCCACCTACACTCACCAAGCGAAACGCAGAGGCAAACCTCTACTTCACGCTGGTTTTCTGTGAGGTCGTGGTACTACCCCGGTTCGAGCCGGCCCATCCGTGCGACAGCAAAAGCTGCCGCGTGGCTCTACCACTGTTAAAAACTATACTGTGACCGTACCGAAACCGTGCGACTGCAATAAAGCGAAATGGATGTGTATAGTACCTACCTACATAACATCGCGGCGCGGCACCGGTGCGGATACGTCCCCATGTACCTACAGGAAGCCTAACAAATTGATTGTATAACGTTACATCCTCTACACGTACCACAATTGGGCACAGGCCTTTTATCACGATATTAAGGACAAGGGACTTCATATAATATTCGATTTTTTTTTATTTCTCAAACATGCAGCTTTCCTCACGATGTTTTCCTTAGCCGCTGAGCAAGTAGTAAAGTATTATTTAAGTATTTAAAACGAGCGCTAAGGCCTTGAGCTACCAAGGCTTTTGCCTGATACCTATACCTAATTTGATATACAAAAAGAATTTGTTAAGTAAACTTTGTACGAATTTTAATTCGTTGCAATGTTTTAACATTGCGTAACCTCTCCAAGTTCGCAAATGTTAAAAAAAATCGAGAGCTCGAACTTTTCAGTCACTGTTTTTTTTCATAGACTAAGACAGACAAACTAACACACTGCCGACATGGTGGTAAGTAGATGCTGTGGCCCATATACATCTACGTCTATCCTCGATTAAGAATCAAAATACAGATGCGTTGTCACCCTTTAGGACAAAGATAGAATGCCTTGTTTCCAGTAAAAAGCATTAAGCTGCTATGTCACAATGTTATTCTGTGAGAGCCTGGTCCATCCACGGTCGAGCTGACCGATTCGCTTTACAACCTATATTCATAATATATAGCGCGCGGAAATAAACCCGCAGCTCGCAGCACTACAACCAATAGCCACTGCGTCAAAATGTCCAGCTGTAGACTTTATAATATTAGTATTTAAAAAAAAATACCTACTACCTAAAAGTACCTACATAATTTTAATTAGGTACTAATCATATTCATGAAATCATTGTAGGTATTGTCATCGGTTCTTAAATAAGTCTCCAAAATTTCATATTATGAAGGAAACGAACAAAGGATCGACGATAAAAACAAGTGACACACCTAACAAATCAAATTTAAAAAAAAACAATTCGTGAACAACTACATTATTTTAATTCTATTTCGCCAAATCCTAATCAAAACCTATCCGCCGTACATTTCTAGAACTTATTGGAGAAACAAAAACTTAAATACAAAAGGAGGCTTTGTGTTAAGTAATTTGAGTGTGTTTGTACGAAGCATTTTCGATAAACATCCAGGGCTCTAGGCTACCTATGTATAGGTTGAGTTAGGGCAGGCACGCGGCGGCGCGACGGCGGCAGTCTGCGTTCGCTTTTTTGGACTTAGGGCTGCTCGCTCAAGGTCGGCGTATACACCTACGTACATATATAATCGATTTGCCATATAAAATTTAATGCGTAAATTAATTATTCAAATACGTTGTAAAGCGTATTTGTCGTTGGATAATTAATTAAACATACATGAGTCTTTTTTTTAATCAACTTCTTAAAAACGAGGTTCTAAATTCAACTGTGTTTTAGTATGTGTGATATCTTCTTAAATTGTGAACTAATTTTGATGGTTCTTTTTTTATTGAATAGGTTATACTTTACAGATGGTCACATATATTTGGAGATAAAGTCCACCCTTACGTGTGAGGAAAATAGAAGACAGTTTTTAATGTAACTATTTTGACGACATTCTAGTTGTTACCTTATATATTCTCAGATATTCTTAAGTCCAAAAGGGTAATAAATTAAGCTTTTGATAACAGTCAAAGCCAACTTCAAAAAAACTAAATAGGTAGGATGAAATAATTTCACGACTACAGAACCTATTATGGGGAAATAATATTATTAAAGGTTTTATTTTATAGTTATTAGATCAAGTCTATAGAATGAAGATTAAATAATTTAAAATTAAAAATTTTATACAGCCGACTTCAATATAAGTTACCTATTAAGAATAACTCAAAAACTATTGGTCTGACCTTGATCAAATTCATATGGGACCACACGAGAAGTATCAGCTTTCATATAAAAAAAGAATCATCGAAATCGGTTCACCCAGTAATAAGTTATGAGGTAACACACATAAAAAATAACAAAAAAAACATACAGTCGAATTGAGTACCGTCTCCTTTTTGGAAGTCGGCAGAAAAAATCAAAATAAATTATGAACACAATTACCGATTATATTATCACCAAAACGCCGACGCCTTTCTAGACATTAATTAATATGGAGACTAAAATTTAATTTCTTAGCGCATGTAGAATAGCATATTTTTTATAAATACAAGCAATGAATTATATATACCTACATAGATAATGGCAACGTTGAAGCGCTACAAAAAAATGCAGTTGTATTACACTCCGTACAGGAAGTGTCCCGTCTAGACCGTACTGAATAAAAATCATTGATTCAAAATTCTTAATCGGCCGACCAGTCTTAGACAGCCCTAATAATAATCGTGTGGGAGAGGCCATTCGTGGAATAGCTCCGCGCTTGTATGTGTGTAAATACGAATATTAATAGTGAGCTAGTGTGCGCGGCGCCGCCGGTTCATTGTCAAGGCCAACTGCCAAATCTCCCGCTCACTCCCCCCTCGCTCCCTCAACCTCCCGCACTGTCAATTACACGAATTCGACGAAACTATTGCCTTGATCCTTGCATATGCCTTGGGCGCTGAAACCTCGATTCCGCTGTTAGCGTACATAGCAACAAATGCACAGCGAAATATTTAGCCGCGTCTAGTCTATCATTTAGTTCAAAATCGTTTAGTTTCACGTATCGCATTCCGCCTGTTTTTTTTTATCAAAGTTGCATTGCAATGACTGCCTTAATTCGCGATAGGTATAGAACGATCGTTGCGCTGAAAGGAAGCACCAAACATTGACTCATATTTGGTTTGTTGTCATTTAGAATGTTGGTAAATAGATCTAAGGAAATGTTTAATGTACATAACATATCGATAAATCTTGAGTGTTACTAACTAGTGTTGATAACGTAACTTGATTAGAAACACGAAGTTGATAAAATCATTAGGCCTTCTTTTTTTAGAAAATATAATGATCACCATCATCATCATGTTCTAAATGTTATAAGTCCAATTCAAAACGTAAGCCTCTACCAACATATATAAAATCTTCGTGTACAACAATATTCAATAAAATCCATTGTTTTTATATAAGAAGGGCAAATGAGCATGCGGCTCAACTGATGGTAAGTGACTACCGCCACTTAAGAACAACTATAACTCTGTGGGTAGGAAACAGATTGATACATATTATTTACCGTTACCGTTACAGCCTATAATTCATTGCTGAACATAGACCTCCCCCATAGATTGCCTCATAGCGTTGGCAACCGCAGTTTTGTTTTTAGTCGTTATTAGAAAAACGCTGCTGCCCATCTTCTGATTTGTTTTCCCCTGTCGCCGCCACCCACGGAATGATATGGGGTAGTGGATATTTTCACACCGCTACTACACGGTAACATATTATTTGAAAAGATGTATTATTATTGAGATTTAGAAAAGAAATACTCATTGCTTCCCTTTGTCGTCAGCTTTTAACAGCTGAAGAATATCTTGCGAACGAAACCAAAATACCCCTGGACACAACAAAACATGCAATATGGGTATATATTCAAACATTCATATCTAATTATTTACAATCGCGGAAGTATATACAATGAAACTTTTATCTATTAGTATTGTCCGTGACCGCGTCGATCTATCGACCCTAAGCCGATATAATATATTCTGCAGCTGTGATAATATATAAAATATATAGTATATAAGACATATTTTTCTACGTAGTAGAGCCATACTGCAGCTATATTATGGTTGTAGCACGAATGGGTCGGCTCGACCGGGGAAGGAGCACGCTCTCACAGAAAACCAGCGTAAAATAGCAGCTTAACGCTGCTGTGTTTCATATGGTGAGTGTAGAGAACCGGAGACCCTTTTTACTGGCAAAGAGGCATCACGGGTCGACACGGGTGACAACGCATCTGCATTTTGAGTCTTTATTGAGGATAGATGTAGATGTCTATGGGTCACAGTAACCACTTACCATCAGGTGGACTGTGTGCTCGTTTGTCACCCGATCTTATAAAAAAAAAAATATTTACACATTAAAATGATCAATAGTTAATGTAGGTAAATTTCATAAAATTTCGTAGATTCTTAGACACATCAATGATTAACAATATTGTTGTCCTGTGTCAGTTACTTTAGAACTATTTATATTTATAACATCAAATCGCTTGGAGTCTATTTTGCTAGTAAGTGGAAAATGCAGATTTTGAACGCCTAAAACCAACTCAGTGAAGTCTACAAGCTTTAGCAGAACAATTTTTATAGATCGTTCGATCATGAAAAGTAAAAATAAACCAACCTTACGATACACCCTCCGATATGCCTTGTAATTTTCCTCACCCCTGGTACTGTTTAACGAATCTCACAATTCTATTTATAAATGCTTCATTGAGTTAAGAAGTTCTGATTCGGTTTTGCACATGCGCAGTAACGATTAATGCCGTTGGATAGTTCCCGGATGGTATCTTTATAATCAAATAGGTTCAATTAAACTCGTATGAAAACAAATTATCACAGTTACAAATAGTCGGCTAAGTACAAAACGCGTGACAATCAGCTTTTATAGATTTTTCAATGTGCAAATTCGTAATCCTGTTCAGTGTCATTTAAATAAATTGAAATATATAGTATCTACATAGTACTATGGTTGGTACATAACTTAAAGTTGAATATAGTTTCTTCTTGTTTAAGTTTTTTACGTAGCACGAATGGGTCGGCTCGAACCGGGTAGGACCGCGCTCTTACAGAATACAAGCGTAAAATAGCAGCCTAATGCTGCTGTGTTTCGTATGGTGAGTGTAGACAACCGGAGACCCTATTTACTTGAAACGAGGCATTCCATCTTAGTCCTCACGGGTGACAACGCATCTTCGTATTGATTCTTAATCGAGGATAATTGTAGATGTCTATGGGTCACAGCAGGTGGACTGTGTGCTCGTATGTCACCCCTGTTCTATAAAAAAAGTAGATTCGGTCTAAAACAGGTGCCTGCATCTGTACCTGCCTTGACTGTTTCGTTGGTCTAGAGTCGACCCGGGGTTGAAATTGAGTTTTTCAGTCAAGAAATTTTCAGTAGCAGTCCGGAGTCAGGAATGTGGTGGTGTTTCTCCGCCATGCCCCGGAAAGGCGAGGCGAAGTTATACTTCAAACGCGAGGAGAGCGTGAGTGACACCACACTCCGGAACAGACAATGGTCCGAAGAGCCGAGAGGGGCATCGACGGAAACCTGATATGCGTCCGGATAAGAGGTCAGCAGAAGGTCCAAGAGGGAAGGTGTATGATCCTGCACATCTGGAATCCACGTAGGCGAAGTAACCAGTTGTGTCAGACCATATGCCAAGGCAAAGTCATAAACAGATCTCTCCGCATGATCGGTTAAACGTGAACCGAGTAACATATACAACAATAAGTAAACATTTATTCGCTTTTCGAAAAAAAAAAATACAAATTTCGAATAATAGAGGAAAACCGCCCTTTCCTTAATTTTTACGGCGTCAGAATGAAGTGATGATTGATGATTGCTCGGAGATGAATCCTTCCATTCTGTTCTACCGATTGTTATTCTTTTCTAATTTAATTTTTTTAAATGCAACTTGTCAAAGTTTATTATAGCTTTAAAATTTTCAAATTTAGAGATAAAATAAATCACGTGCTTATGATATTCGAATCTTCGAATCGTTCTATTTTTATCGCGAATTAAAACATAATTGTTCCATTATAATACGTCGGACACATTAAAACGCATACACTCGAAAAAGCAAGATAAGTGAAGCCAATTCCACGACAAAACACTATAGAACTGACTTAGCAACGGTCCTTTTAAAAATGGATGCGACGCACAAAACAAGAACAGTCTCTTGTTACATATATGTAGCTGGATTAGGAGTAGATAAGTTGGTCGGCCAAGGCCAGCCTACAACATTATCATATGCATCAAGTTGCATACGTACGTATGCGACAGATTAGATAGAAATGTACACAGTGAAATTCCACTTTCTTTTTCATCTGTGTTCAGTCAGATATTTTTAATAGATATTTATAGCACGTTATATTATTTAGTAATCCCATACATATTTCTGTATCACGTTCAACATTTAATAGCATATACAGAGGTACCAACACTTAGTAACTAATTACATACGAGTACCATGGACTTCGATTGCGTGGAACGTTATTTAACAAAATATTATTGGAACGTTGCTATAAAAAGCACAGATTAATAACAACATTACAAATAATATTAATAACCGATTTGTAACCCCTTAGTGAAAATCATTTTAGTTTGAAATAAAAATGTAAAAGAAAAAGTAAGGCTGTATCAGCGCTATTTAATGGACTTCGATGTCCTCGAAAGATACTCCTGTCTGGTATGCAGGTTTCCTTTGATTGTTCCTTCACCGCAGATTTTATTCGTAGATTTTGAATTCTTCATTCAAAATACCTATTTTGCCAAATGTTAATTTATAGTGCAGGCTGGATTTTTACACTCTTATTTAACTATCGGTGGTGTATGAGATAATTTAATATGATCTAAAACTGAAAAACTTTTTTTAATAAGTAATCTTATGGACATCAATGTAAAGATAGCATTGAAATTAGCTAAATAAAATGTGGGAAGTGCACCAAAGGATAAAATTGCCATGTTTTAAGGTAATTGTTTTTTCACAAAATTGACTAAAGAAAATGTCATTTTTTATAAGGCTAAAGTGACAAACGAACTTACAGGCCATTTCATGTTATGAGGCTACTACAGCCCAAAGACAACTGCAGTCAATTTCGAAAAAGTGTTGTGAAAAGTTACAGAGGCGTTGTCACCTCTGAGGACCAAGATGGAATGCCTCAGCTTGTAATTACATCGGCTCTCCACACCTTTCTGAACATGTAAGTAGGTGAAACATACCCAGACGGACTTCTAAACAGAAAAAGAACCTACTTTGTGAAATAAAAAAAAAATACGGAGCAAAAACAAATTTATACGAAAATAGCCTTTTTCGTATAAATTTGTTTTTTTAAAATTATCAATTCTGTAATATTTTTTTTTTTTATATATAATCTTAGGCTCGAGGAATCTTAGGAAGCCGAGCATACAAACGTTTCGAAGTTACAATAGACTATTACATGAGTTCTAGGTAGGTATATATAACCTGTATTAGCATGATATTTTATGTAAACAACTTCTACCCGCACTTAAACTATTTTTCCATTGTATTATGTGCATTTGACAGTCTATGACAATGGAATTATCTGATATGAGGGTATATTTTTGGTTACCTTTTATATTAAGCGCCGTTGAATAAGATGTAAATGATACCATGTTTATTTTCATCATCATCATCATTACAGACTTTCAAAGTCTAATGCTAAGCCTTGAACGCTGAAATTCTACGTGCTATAGTTGCCAAACGGCAGTTTTTTTTTTGTTTTTTAGGTGTTATCAGAAAAAATGCTGCTACAGATGGGTTCCACGTTCCAGATGGGAACCAAGCTGGTTTCCCTAGGTCGTCTCTAACGATACTCCACCCCACTGGTGGTGCATCTTACACCTCCACTCCACAGAGTGTTTACAATTTATTTGATGTGTTATAATATTAAAATAAATATCTCCAAATTTAAAATCCTACCTTCTCCACTTGTTTTCTGAAGTGGATTGTACCACAATAAACATCGTAGGAAGGTTAAATTTCTTATACGTAACTTTTTATCAACCGGCGTAACGTATGTAAGAAAACATTTTAAGCACATTTATATTTATACGATTTCGGTCGGTTCAGTCAAATAAATCATCAAAAATTATTATCTATGCAATATTTAGAAATAGATTATTGTTATTTAATGATTTATTTCAGGAAAATTATCACCTCGTAACCTATAACAATATATTTTTCTAACATGCCAACTTTTAGTCAAACCACGCTGGCAACACTGGCTACAGCATTCATTTATCAAAAGGCTTAATAAGAGATAAGCTTGCTTATTCCGACCTCTACCCACTAAAGGCTTTCGCTAATTGTGCAAGTAGAGCTTGCACTTGATTGATTTTTTGATGTTTTTCCCAATTATATCAAATAAAAAGGTTTTCTTTATATATATTATATATTATTAAACGTGGTAGAGCCATGCTGCAGCTATATTAGTAATATAGTTGTAGCACGAATGGGTCGGCTCGACCGGGGAAGGACCACGCTCTCACAGAATACCAGCGTGAAATAGCAGCTTAATACTGCTGTGTTTCGTATGGTGAGTGTAGAGAACCGGAGACCCTTTTTACTGGAAAAGAGGCATTCCATCTTAGTCCTCACGGGTGACGACGCATCTGCATTTTGATTCTTTATTGAGGATAAATGTAGATGTCTATGGGTCACAGCAACCACTTACCATCAGGTGGACTGTGTGCTCATTTGTCACCCTATATATATATATATATATATATATATATATATATATATATATATATATATATATATTATTTTAAGAAAAAAAGCGGAAGAACACGTTCTATAAGATTTATATATATATATATATATATATATATATATTATATAATAAACTGCTTGTTAAGAGCTGCATTAATATCTAATACGAATCATATCAGAATGCATGTTAGGGTTCGAATATTTTTTTTTACAGAATATGGGTGATAAACGAGCACACAGTCCACCTGATGGTAAGTCGATGCTGTGGCCCATAGATATCTTCATATGTCTTCAATTAAGAATCAAAATGCAGATGCCTTGTCACCCTTGAAGACTAAGTTGGAATGCCTCATTTTCAGTAATAAGGGTCTCCGGTTCTCTACACTCACCAAACGAAACACAACATTATTAAACTGCTATTTTACACTGGTGTTCTGTGAAAGAGTGGTTCTTCCCCGGTCGAGCCGACCCATTCGTGCTACAACCATAATATAGTTGCAGCGTGACTCTACCACGTATTAAATCTACTAAGAAGTAGAGATTAAAAAGAAATTAAGCTACATCATGAGAAGTATTTTTCTAAATAGACATTGCGTAATTGCGTGAGGCGTGGACAAAAAAAGCCGTTAGACATAGGAACGCTAGGCGTCTAAGACGCGGCTGACGGCGCGATCGATGAGCGTTGGGGCAGGTCGGGTACGGCGCGCCGGTTGCGTCTAGCACGTGGACCACCAATATTTTGAACACGGCCAATGCTAATTTCTTGTTAGGATTAAATTATGTGCTTTATATAATGTATCACTATAATTATAATTTTATAAATTAAATCACATATAATAATCCGCGAATTAGTTTTACTTTCAGTTCGATAATTGTTTAAAAAATGATTGAAGTCATATTTCTATCGCTAATGTCTTGTTTCAATTGTCAACTAATACAAATAAGTGCTAATAGATGTAATAAATTTGGTATATAGAATCTAATGACAAAATACAGAAATATATTTTATTAGTGTAACGTAATGTGTGCGCGATTTTTTTGAATATTATTAAAAGCACCTAATACTTATAAATATTTCAACCGATTTTAACCGGTATGTAGTAGTATAATACTCTACATTCGTTAAACTAACATAATAATTGTGTAGTGTTTGGGCAATGTCGATAAGAATTCAGCAGTTGCGTACAGTGCGAGCTGATAAAATGTTAGGATAGGTCAAGGCAAAACAAAATATTCGCACGCGAATCTAAACAGCGCAGCGTCTAGACCTAAGCGGAAGTAGGCCAGTAAGGTCCTAATATTTGTAATTTAAAATGTACGCACCACTTCCTCCATCCAGTCCATGTCGACTAGTTGCGCGGTCAGGATACTAGATTAAGGTTTTGCTATTCGAGTCTGGTGTCACAAGAGTACTGCGCGTCGCGACGTCCGACACACGAGTGCAGCGTCGTGTCGTATGTTGCACCGAAAATTTCCCGCTCAGCCGCTCCCCGCCCTACACCGCACCCCGCTCGCAAAATTTCAAACTTCGAATCGCGCAACGCCATCTATGAACGATTAGTAGCCCAGTCCCCATCGTGCGTGGCCTTGAACTTGACAACACATCGCGGACGACCCAGTTCCGCGGCGCCCCCGCCCCCGCGCGCACATACCGCACACTGCCACGGCCGAGTCAACTGAATGGAACAGAGTGCAGTAAGGAACATTTTCGCGTCACAACTTGCAACTCTCGTTTTCATTGTATAATATTACATCACACTTGCACTCGTGTATTTGTAACGTGCGATTAACATGCACATGTAGTCGCTAGGACTATAATAAATTATGCACTTCAAGATGCGAATTTATAGTGATGCATCTTGCAAACCATGCAACGTTTTCGTCGTGCATTGTGAAATTACTAAAAGTGGAAGTTCATTGAATTTAGATACTAACTAACAAGTAAATATTACTTTATTCAAAATAGCGTGCATTCTTTTTTTAACATTTCATCACATCATGTGATATTCGAAAAAAAGCGAGAAGAGGATATACGAGGGTGACACTGAGTTCTTAGAAAATCAAAATCTGAATAAACTAGCAAGTTATTAGTTTTATTATATATTTTCAAAATAGTGTCCATTTACATCAATGCATCGCTTGCATCCGATGGAACCACTGAGAAAAGCACTTTGCCCACTCGTCCTTAGGGGTCTCTTCGACGGCATTTTCAAACGCAGCCATTGCTTCCTCTGCATCCATAAAACGTTTTTCTCGAAGTTTTTCTTTTATTTTCGGAAATAAATAAAAATCGCTAGGTGCGAGGTCAGGGCTATAAGGCGGGTGCCCAGTAATTCCACGTCTGAGGTCGGCAAGTAGTCGATAGTTTGCTTGGCGGTATGCGACGAGGGGTTGTCGTGCTGAAGGAGGATCCTACTGCGAGGTCGTTTCTCCCGAACTTTTTCCAAGACAAGTGGCAAAAAATTGTTAGTGTACCACTCTGGAGTAACTGTTTTTCGATCCTCTAAAACAATTGTTGCGTAATGACCTGTGCTTCCGAAGAAAGAGGCTACTATATCTTTTGTCACGCTTCGACCTCTCTTCACTTTAGTTAGCAACTCCTCGGAAGGAAACACCCAGACAGCAGACTGTCTCTTAGTTTCAGGATCATAACAATAGATCCAGCTTTCGTCACCCATAAGTATGTCGAACACAGCATTTGAGTCACCTCCGTTAAATCTTTGAACCATTTCACGACGCCAATCAACACGACGGAATTTTTAGGCCTCTGTCAATTTTTTTTATATGATAAGTGTGACAAACGAGCACACAGTCCACCTGATGGTAAATGGTTGCTGCGGCCCATAGACGTCTACATATATTCTCTATTACAAATCAAAATGTAGATGCGTTGTCACCCGTGAGGACTAAGATGGAATGCCTCATTTCCAGTAAAAAGGGCCTCCGGCCACCTGCACTCACCAAGCGAAACGCAGAGGTAAACCTCTACTTCACGCTGGTTTTCTGTGAGGTCGTGGTACCACCCCGGTTGAAGCCGGCCCATCCGTGCGACAGCAAAAGCTGCCGCGTGGCTCTACCACTGTGAGGTATCCACCGGGCACAAAGCTTCCTGACCACTAAATGTTCATGGAGGATTTTGTGCACTTGATTCGTACCGATGCCTAAGCTTGTCCGAATCTGCTGATAAGTCACTCTTTTGTCAGTCTCTATCATAAGCCGCATAACACTGATGTTATCTTCAGTCGTCGCCGTAGAAGGCCGTCCTTCACCCAGATCATCGGTGAGATTAGTGCGGCCACATTTGAACTCATTAAACCAGTTGTAAACAGTGGCACGAGATGGGGCTTCATCGTGAAAGACCAATCGAAGTCTATCATAACTTTCTTGTTGACATAAATGACATCGAAAGTCATAAAAAATCATTGTACGAAAATTTTCTCGCGTTAAATTCATACTGACGTGACACAGGCAATTTTCAGTATGCCGCCAAATCGTAAACAAATGACAATTTAATAAAATACATACACAATAGTATTGGCAGAGTTCCATTTCAAAATTTTAACTTATTTTTTTATTATATCGTTTACAAGTGGTTTGTATATTTATTCCTATTTAATCAAACCATCGATCTCCCCGTTTAGACTTCATGGCACATTGATAAATCTGAATGCTCACACTTAAAGTCACATGAAATCAAAAAATGGGGTCAATAATGATCTATCTGGACTCAAGCTATGCGAGACAAATATAAACTTATCAAAATTAAGGGAAATTGTAGGACATCACAGAACAGCAGGAGGACAAAGAAATAAGAAGAACCCTAAACCTTTTAATTGAACTGAATACCTTTTAATTGAACTGAATATATTCACACAATAATAATCTTTAATAAGCCACGTCCTTTTGCTGACAGGTTAAGGTGTTAAGGTAAGGCTACTAGTTACTTATATTCATATTCGTATTTAGTAATTTCATACACAATAAAATTAAAATGCACAAGTGAAGCGAATTAAAAGTAATTTAGTATGTTCTTTTGTTAACGAAAATTTACTAAAATTAACTTGCCACTGATCGATATTCATTGTAATTTTAAGTATCCAAAAAAAAGAGAGATAAACTCGGCAGTTATTTGTTTTCAATTTATAAAACTGATGAATAGACGTATAGGTTCTGTAACAAACATTTTGTTAGTCCATGAAATATATTTATATGGTATTACGTAAAATCCCGAGTTCAGGACAAACAAAATAAAAGACCCCTGGATAGATGAAGCGACGATCTGCGCAAGGCGGCTGGCATCAACTGGATGCGTGAAGCCGAAGATCGGGCTAAGTGGCGCGCCTTGGGAGAGGCCTATGTCCAGCAGTCGACTGCCGCCGGCTGATGATGATGCTCAAAATAAAATCTGTTGCAATGGTAACAACAGTTAGAAGTTTCGTATGTATATATACTTAAAAAAATTTAAAATCGCTCTACAAATGTTTATAAGGAAATAAGTATTCACATTCGACCTACTTCAAAGCAGAGTTAACTAACACTTAGTATTTACTTCGCTACTCTATTTAGTGAACGGTGCAAGATTGTAAATTTTGATATTTATTTTTCTCGAATCCTTTCGAAATCGACCACAAATTTTCCTTTTCTTATAATTTCTCACAAAAAAAGTAACATTAAAAAACCCCTTAGTCCCACTGATAAAACTCGTCGCAATTATTTCCAGCTTGGAAATAAATAAAAATAGTGCACAGCTGCTGCTACCATCGTATCGGCTATTTGAATGATACGGAACCCCCGAGATAACGAGACCCAAAAGAAAGTCTGATATAGCAATGGCTGGATGGAACTAGAGTGCATTACTGAACGTTACGTCGAACAAGCAGAACTTAACATTAAACTAGTATATTATTCCATGACTTGTGTTTTCGATGTGCAGCGTCTAAGGTGTGAAACGCCTAGGTACTACGACCGTTCGATCACCAATCTATCTGCTAAATTTAACGTTACAACTAGTTCCGAAAAATTAGCAAATTAACAAATATTTACTTATGAGGTCATCGTTAACAAATATTTACAAAATGGGTCCCAAAAGGCACCCTTGGGGTGTAAGGACGACCTATTTGGCTGTGTAAGATGAATGACTTATTATGAATTATAATTTCCTTAAGTAGTTTTGAAACCATTAAAGGTTTGAAATAAAAGATCAACAAAACTGTTATCCGGTAACCTTGGCCAAACAAAAACATGCTGTAAAATTTGTCGAAAGCTTTTGATAAGTTTTTGTAAATGGTGTCCTTCGCATATCAAACACAACATTTTTAGGGCATATAATATAATTGTCCTTCAATATTATCCAATAAGCATAACCCTGAATAAGGGAAAATGGTGTCGAATATTTCTTTGCTTTAACCTATAATATATAAAAATATTTGCTTGTTCTTTTTTATGTGTTCCTATACCATTCATCCAATTACGATGAAACTTGAGTTGTGCGCGCGTCCACGAAGATTTCTCACAAAAAAAAACATTGTAACGCATGCCAGGCACTGCTAATGTGAAAAAAGCAAGCCGTAATATAATATGAATGATGAATATTTAGAAGCAATCATAAACGATTGACCATCTTTATAGTGATTATCATCCAATTTGCATAATAATACTTTTGTAAGTAATAAAATGCGATTGAGACTATTGTTGTTGTGATTTATATTTTGAAGTGAAAACTTCTTTAGAATCGTTGCGATTTGAAACTCGATCAAACTAAAAAGCGACACTAATAATTATAACTTTAACAAAAAGTAAAAACCGACTTCAAATTGCTAAAGTAGACTTTATTTGTTTTTACCCTTAGGGGTGAAATTTTTTTGGGACCACCCTAGAAGTATAACCGATTTAAATAAAAAGAATAATCAAAATTGGTTCACAATCTGCGAAGATACATACAAAACACATAATAAAAAAAATCGTAAACATCACGTTTAGCACGCCGATTGGCGATCGCTATCAGGAGACACACATTTAACGTCTCCGGTTTGGATATTTTACACCTGACAACAAGATGGTTATACCATCTACCGGAAGCCATTACATTTTACTAAAATTTTCCATAGTCGCCTCTTACATTCCTTACATTGCTAAATGGGGAGATAGATTCTTCTATAAGATCGCTTACACTTGAGGTATTTAACGCATATATATTTTATCTTTTATTTTAAAATTAGCGTTTTATGAAAAAGATATTATACATAAAGTATAATTGAAGTAATTTTTTCCAAAGTTTTTAGTAAACTTCCAATATTAAAATAGTTTTTCCCCAAAAGAAGGGACCTTTTAGAGCCAATGTAAGCTTGCTTTTAGCAATATTTTTTTACCAAAAAATCAAAGGTCAAGAAAAATCAAGTTAACATACAAAACACATAATAAAAAAAATCGTAAACATCACGTTTAGCACGCCGATTGGCGATCGCTATCAGGAGACTCACACATTTAACGTCTCCGGTTTGGATATTTTACACCTGACAACAAGATGGTTATACCGTCTACCGGAAGCCATTACATTTTACTAAAATTTTCCATAGTCGCCTCTTACATTCCTTACATTGCTAAATGGGGAGATAGATTCTTCTATAAGATCGCTTACACTTGAGGTATTTAACGCATATATATTTTACCTTTTATTTTAAAATTAGCGTTTTATGAAAAAGATATTATACATAAAGTATAATTGAAGTAATTTTTTCCAAAGTTTTTAGTAAACTTCCAATATTAAAATAGTTTTTCCCCAAAAGAAGGGACCTTTTAGAGCCAATGTAAGCTTGCTTTTAGCAATATTTTTTTACCAAAAAATCAAAGGTCAAGAAAAATCAAGTTAACATACAAAACACATAATAAAAAAAAATCGTAAACATCACGTTTAGCACGCCGATTGGCGATCGCTATCAGAAGACTCACACATTTAACGTCTCCGGTTTGGATATTTTACACCTGACAACAAGATGGTTATACCATCTATCGGAAGCCATTACATTTTACTAAAATTTCCCATAGTCGCCTCTTACATTCCTTACATTGCTAAATGGGGAGATAGATTCTTCTATAAGATCACTTACACTTGAGGTATTTAACGCATATATATTTTACCTTTTATTTTAAAATTAATGTTTTATAAAAAAGATATTATACATAAAGTATAATTGAAGTAATTTTTTCCAAAGTTTTTAGTAAACTTCCAATATTAAAATAGTTTTTCCCCAAGAGAAGGGACCTTTTAGAGCCAATGTAAGCTTGCTTTTAGCAATAATTTTTTACCAAAAAAATCAAAGTTCAAGAAAAATCAAGTTAAGAGTAGTCGGAACAGAAACTACAATGAAAACATAAAGGAAAGTTTGTGTAAATATACTGAACCAGTCCATTCCATAGCAATCTTTACTAATCAGTCATTCCTTACAAAATTCAACTGACGTTAAAACTAACGGTAGGCTTAATACTTTTAACGGTAGGTTCTACGGCGTGGTAGAGATTTGCTGCAGCTATATTAATTGTATAGTTGTAGCACGAATGGGTCGGCTCGACTGAGGTAGGGCCACGCTCTCACAGAATACCAGCGTATAATTAGCAGCTTAATACTGCTGTTTCGTATGGTGAGTGAAGAAAACCGGAGACCCTTACTACTAGAAAAGAGGCATTCCATCTTAGTACTTACGGCTGACAACGCATTTACATTTTGATTCGCAATCGAGGATATAAATGTAGTCACATGTATGGGCCACAGCAACCACTTGTATCCCTTATCCTATAAAAAAAGTATGCATTTATAAGTTATGCTCTAACAATTTGCTGATTGAACTTTGGGCCAAGTTGCCACTAAGCATATTTTACAATAAGGGATTACCAACGAAATAAAATACAGATTTGGATATGATAATAAAGAATGTGATAATTTTATTAAAATTACTATAAAAGTAAAGTAAGATGGTATGCAAAAGAAGGCCAAGAAGCACTAACATGAAACAAAAGACATGTCTTGTTCTCAGATTATAAAAACAAGGTTTACAGTTACTGAAATGGTTGCTCTTAACGTCTTATATTTAGGTGAACAAGACACAATGAATAAGGCTTGTTGTTATTTAACAGGTTTTATCACATTTAATTAACTTATTTTATATTACTGACGTTTCAAGTACTTAGCTTTATTATTATTATGTATATTATTATTATTATTATCAATGGTCACAGGGGACTGAGGTGTTGTACTTTTTTTATAGAATAAGGGTGACAACCGAGCACACAGTCCACCTGATGTTAACTGGTACTGTGGCCCATAGACATCTAAATTTATACTCGGTTAAGAATCAAATTGTAGATGTCTTATCAACTCTGAGGACTAAGATGGAATGCAGTTTCCTGTAAAAAGGGTCTCCAGTTCTTTACACTCACTATATGAAACACAGCAGCATTAAGCTGCTGTTTTATGCTCGTATTCTTTGAGTCTGATCCTACCCCGTTCAAACAGACCCATTCATGCTACAACCATAATATATATAACTGCAGCGTGGCTGTACCACGTAAACAGTACTTTTTGACATTCCAATGTTAATCTCTATTGAAATTAGATTTTTTTTAATTCAATAGCTTCGCGAATTTCGTTACTTTTTATCTTACCTAATTGCTCTGCATTCCATCTCAATGTCAGGGGCGACAACACCTAGGCATATTATTCGTAACAGCATCACTTGCACCTTAACAAGCAGGCCTAGGTATTGTTATTCAAACATTTAAATGACAAACAAAAATACAGTTTACTGGTGATAAGTGGCTAATGCAGCCCATGGACACCACTAACCAACTTCAAACAAAGATACTGATTGGTTGTCATTTCTGAGAACAAGATTGAATGTCGGAACATAGCAGTACATAAACTGCTGCTTGCTGAAAGAAAAATATAAGAGGGTACTACCTACCCAGACAGACTCTTAAGCAGAATAGTTGTCCTTCCACGTAGTAAGCTTTTAAACAACTCGGCATTCACAGAGTGTGGCAAAAGGGTGGGATGACAGTTGAATTAGCCAAGTACAGTATGATGTTATTTAATAGTTGGTAAGTGAATTGTAAGTTTATTATTATAAGTACTAGTTTTCGCCTCTAAATGACGTTAGTTATAATTACATTGGTTATTCTATTCTTTCCTAGATGGCACCACCAAACGCATTTAATAAAAGGTAGTCTAACTTTAGGGTAGGTCCGAAATTTAATATTTTAAATAACCATAATATATTATACACCTTTTATAAATTAATGAAGCGACAAACAAATCTACAGTCCACCTAATGTAAGGTGGTTATTGCAGTCCATGGACACCTGCAGCCAAATTCACACATGGACAGCAAAATATGACTTGTCACCTCTAAGGTCTAAGATGGAATGCCTCACATCCTGTAACTATTCTGGCTTTCTATAGCCTTCAGACTGAAATGCAAACACTGCTATCGCCTAGCAACTTTTGTCAAATTAAAGTCCTAGTATGCAAAAAAAATTAAAAATAATCCAGTACATATTAATGTAGTCCACATTTATGTATGAGCCAAATATTATAATATTACAACTAAAAATAATGTGACATATTTATTTGACCCAGTCTAAAGATTAAAACTGAAAAAAAAAATAGATGGTGTTTATAAAATTTACCTCAGAGTTACAAGTAGAAATAATGTGGTATGATTATCTGACCCAGTCCAAAATATAAAATGTGGAAAACAAAATGGTTGGTGTTGATAAAACTTACCTCATCCATAAGTTATTGATTTGTTATTCATTATTGTAACTATTGTCTTCATTATCTTCAGTACTACTCTAGCTTCTGTTACAGATCTGAAATAAAAGTCAGCAATATTAATAAGTTGGAAGACAAAAAGTCTTTTGCTAAAGAAGTAAAGAAGTAAAAGGTCTTTTGCTAAGTTAAAGGGCCTTATATACAATTAATCTAACTAAATCTAACAGTGGTAGAGCCACACGGCAGCTTTTGCTGTCGCATGGATGGGCCAGCTCAAACCGGGGTGGTACCACGACCTCACAGAATACCAGCGTGAAGTAGAGGTTTACCTCTGCATTTCACTTGGTGAGTGCAAGTGGCCGGAGGCCCTTTTTACTGGAAATGAGGCATTCCATCTTAGTCCTCACGGGTGACAACGCATCTGCATTTTGATTCGCAAACGAGGACAGTTGTAGATGTCTATGGGCTGCAGCAATCATTTACCATCAGGTGGACTGTATGCTCGTTTGTCACCCTTATCCTCTAAAAAAGAAATTAAACAGAAGTTGTATATTATTCTGAAAATTATACTGTGAATTACTTCAAAATGTTGTTTAGAGTTTACATGGTACAGCCACGCTGCAGCTATATTATGGTTGTAACATGAATGTGTCAGTTCGACCGGGGAAGGACCACACTCTCACACACCTGTAAAGAAACGGAGACCCATTTTACTGGAAATGAGGCATTCCATCTTAGTCCTCACGGCTAACAACACATCTGCATTTTGATTTGCAAACAATGATAGATGTAGATTTCTATAGGCCACAGTATCCACTTACCATCAGTTGGACTGTGTGCTTTTTTATCACCCTCAACCTATACAAAAAAATGTGTATGCGTTATATTTAATTATTTTCTAATTATAACACTTTTCAACTTAAATATACAAAAAGCAGACATTTTTGAATGCATCATAATACCAAATCATTTTAAAGACATTTCTAATTAGCTTAGTTTCAAATAATCTTCGCCTAATCTTACACTTTGTTAATATGAATATTGAATTACACATAAATCATCTCAATATCAGCCGGGCTATTCACAATCGTCTCGGAAAGCGAATTCGACTCGGATTCGATAACTTCTCGCACCGAAACCAATAAACGCTATTCACATTTAACGTTCGGATAAAGGTCACTTAGATACATCCCATAACTATTGTATCGTCATTTAGTTACATGCATTTACGAATTTTGTAGATAAATAGGCTTTTGTATTTTTTTAGGTAGTAACGCCTAAACAAAAACATAATGCAATATTTTGGTGTTAGCCATTGATATCGAATATAAAAAATATATAATTCAACTATATAATAAATAACAAAAAAACTGAGATATGTCTCGTTTCACAAAGCAGCATATATATATTTGTGATAGAAAACTTATAACAACACACCTTTCACAAAAATTCAGCTTTACGATTAAGTGCAAATATTGAAGTAATTATATGAAAATACGTCTTATAGATAATTGTAATTAATTTTTGTTACCTACCTTATAATTAAAAGGGTTTATTTATCTCTTCTAATTATCAATATTCGAAAAGTTTTCGCCAGCCTCAGAGCTCTCGTAAAGTTTCCGATGCAAACTGTCACAATTATCGAAAACAAACGTCAAAGAAGTACGGTCACGCCCCATAGAAAAAAACCCAGACCCGACAGAAACGAGACATATCTCAGTTTTTTTGTTATTTATTATATAGTTAAATTATATATTTTTTATATTCGATATCAATGGCTAACTCCAAAATATTGCATTATGTTTTTGTGCAGGCGTTACTCTAAAAAAATACAAAAGCCTATTTATCTACAAAATTCGTAAATGCATGTAACTAAATGACGATACAATAGTTATAGGATGTATCTAAGTGACCTTTATCCGAACGTTAAATGTTAATAGCGTTTATTGGTTTCGGTGCGAGAAGTTATCGAATCCGAGTCGATTTCGCTTTCCGAGACGATTGTGAATAGCCCTGCTGATTTATTTGCCATTCATTAAAACAACCTCCTTTCACCTTCACATTCATCTTAAAAAGGATAAATAATAGTGCAATCAATTTAAAAAGTAAATTCAAATTAAAAACAGAAAAGCATGGATAAAAAGCCTGATAGATCGATATTAATGTAATCCTACCATTTTTACAAAAATTTTATCATCAAGGTCTACTTGACCATTTTGTTTCTTTATTGTATTCATTTGCAGATTAGTTTGAATTTGCTATTGGCCAATTTCTATGTAATGAGATCGTGTGAAATCTTTCAACAAGAATTGGAAAAGCATGACAAAACTTATTGCTCTATAACCTTCTAAGATATGAGCAGTCTGTGTTCATCAGTGGGTTGTATATAGGCTTTATGATGCAATTTATTACACATTGATGATGTTGTAAAGAGGGATACAAAAAGTAATTTGTATGTCGTTGATACTTGAAGATAAATCTTAAAGTATCAACATCATACAGTTTACTTTGCCTAACACTGAAAAATCATATAAAAACGCCTGACCCATAACTCAGACTGGTGGGACAGTATTGGCAATAAGAAGGTATCATCAACATACACAGCAAAAGCATGGTGAGTTTGGTTATTACTTTGGAATAATTCATACCTGGTATCACAATCTCGAAAAGGTTTTTTTTAAGTAGAGGTAAACTTGGAAGGTGATATTGAGAATTGTAAAACTTTTAAATATAAAGTTAAGAATCTATACTTTTCTGTAAAGGTCAATACTGCTTTCACATAGAGATAAAATGATACAATATTGGTATAACTAAATAGCTAAGGTCAAAGTAGAAATACTTACAATGCTATAAATCGTATGATTAACTATTTTACTTTCTTATAAATGTCACAACTTTATAGACAAGTTACATTACACTATTATGTAAACATCTATTGAACTTACAGTTTGAACTAACATAATAAAACCAGCTTAGTCATTATGAAATATAAAAAACTAATACACATTTACTAAATAATCGCTAAATTGGTATGTTATTCTACAAAACCGAGTTCTTTCCTACAAAATAAAATAAAAATATTGTGAACTGTCAAACTTCATTAGTCTTTGTTTTTAAGGCACTAATTATGTTTTTTTCTATAATATAGTTACATTCACTACATATTAAAATATTCATAATATTGCGTTTACTTAATATAATAAACTTTAAGAAATGTAAAAGTTTTTGTTTTTAAAAAATCTAAACATTGGAACTAGGTTATAATAATTGACATTAGGAGCGTTGACATGACATTTGACAGACACCACAGACACAGAACAAGACTTACATTACGTACTTTTTTATTTCACGGCAAAGAGATCTATGCTCATCCAACCTAGCCTGTTGTTTATTTTGTTCACAAAATTCTCCACATTATTTCGATGCGTGAAAAGTTTTTTGGAAATTTTACTATGTGTTACACTTTTACTGCAAACGGACTGTTACGATAATAGGTACTTTACTACAGTACTTCTTTATTTCTTTTCATAACAAACTCTCACCCTGGTTACCCAGAGGGATATGCAGAGTCTACAGACTTCCCTTTGAAACGACCCTCGCATATTTTTAAGGGTACTCTAAATTTGGACTCTCGAATCGGATCTTGGATCTTCAGTATATCGCCAATTTTGTCGATGAATTTCCGCCTAAGGCGTCCCTTGCCGACTTTGCTATTTACTTTTGCAGCATAAATGCTTCTTACTAGTTTATGGTTAAACGATGTTACTATTTACTCTTTACCACTTTACATTGTGGATAATACTGGAGCAAAAGGACCATTATTTAAAATTTGAGGCAGTCAAGTTCATGTCAAAATCCCTTAAGATATAATCGTCATCAGTATAAGCCGTTATCAAAATGTGACAAGTTTTCGTAAAGTGGCGTAAAAATAATACATCGTAAATATTTTTTGGATAAATAAGGTATATTAAAATTTCCAATAAATTACTTCACACTGGCAGAACCATTGGAGTCTGTAACTAAAAGAAAGTGATTTATAGTCTTTGGTTGGCAACATTGCTTGAAACGCCGACGTTTTTCTCTTTTTGGGCCAACTCATCGGTCTTTGACACAAAATATGTTTGTTTTTAGCTCATGAAGCTATGAATTTTGACCTCTTTTGTGTATGAAATTAAAATACTACTAAACCATGGATGTGTACTATTCCGTTTTCCTTTTAAGTATTTTCTGGCAAGGCTGCCATGGAATCATGTGGAGTTTGGCTCCAAATACTCAAAAATGCTTAAAAGAAGAGTTGCATGCAAATGTACTTGTTGCTGGAGAGTATGAAGTAGTGGAAGCGCCTGGACAACGAGTCGATTATATCGTAAGTCAAATCTGCAAACCTCATGTGTACCTTTATTAATTGCAATTAATACTATTGGAAAATTCTCAGATATCTTAGTAATAACATATTATGAGCTATAACTATACTATTTTAAAACAAATTTTAGGTAAGAGATTCGAAAGGCCACATTCTGTCACAGAAGGACTCAATAAACAAAGGAAAGTTCACATTTGTAACCGAGACTTATGACACATTTGAAGTTTGTTTCATATCCAAAGTGCCACCAGGTAAGCTTTTAAGATATTATTGTAAAAGTTATGGCCTATATCTTTGATATATTTTCATTATCATAATTACAGCCTATCAAAAGATACTGATGAACATAGGTTTACCTCTGCGTTTCGCTTGGTGAGTGCAGGTGGCCGGAGGCCCTTTTTATTGGAAATGAGGCATTCCATCTTAGTCCTCACGGGTGACAACGCATCTACATTTTGATTTGTAACAGAGGATAGATGTAGATGTCTATGGGCCGCAGCAACCACTTACCATCAGGTGGACTGTGTGCTCGTTTGTCACACTTATCCTATAAAAAAAAAAAAAATCCTCTTCCCCGAAATGCTTGCCATAAAGTATGATCTTGAGCCACCCTCATTCACAACTCTGCATATTTCATCAAGTCTCGATTGTAGTGTAAAGTTCTCGAAGTCTCAATTGAAGGCTTTGGGAAATACAGTGCTGTGAAACCTTTCTCTACCATCAATACATGTCCTACCTAACAACTTCTGTCACTGATATCTGTGACATTTATAATGTAATTGACAAGTATTGTGTCGCTAATTACCAGTGCTTGTATGTGCATGCTGTTGTGCTGACAATGTCTTTAGCCATCTTTTCTTGAAGATGGCTGCAGGTGTCTATGGATTGCAGAAGCCACTTACCATCAGGTGGACTGTAAATTCATATGTCAGCTAAGTTCTATAAAAAATGCATGCTGATAATGATGACTATGAGATGCCAAGTGATGATTAAAGGTAGCTCAAGGATTCTTGTAAAAATTCATCTTTCGATCTTCCATCAATCATTATGATTGCATAATACCAATTTTTTCTTTTATTAAAAATCTTGGCTTGGTCCATATCCTCAAACATTTCCTAGTCTCTGATGCTATACACTCATTACATGACTTAGGGTGTTAAAATACTAATCTATCAATCGTCGATCGAAGTCATTGATCGACTTTGGTTGATTAGTGTGGTAGCTTTAGCTGGTCGACAGATACTGGTTGATAAAACATTGTTCAATTATTGATTGACAATTAATGACCCTTAAAAAATCTCTTCCCTTTATGACTAAACTTATGCTTGTGCTGTTATTCATGCCACCAGTTATTTATTAAGCAGGCATGTATTATCCAAATTTAAATCAAAATCTTCTTAATAAGCTAAAGCATCTTCTCAACAATTTCATCAGTTATATTTTCTGTTATTGTAAATATGAACATATTTCTCAATATCTTCATAAATCTGACAACTTCTCAGTAATATAAATAAAATTATTGCATATTATATACAGATGACTGGTGGAATTGGCTTGAAGGGTTTTGCCTTGTTATATTTAGATGGAAATATCTTATATCAGCATGTAAAGGACAACTTGACCAAAACAATTAAGTGCATGACAGGAATGTGGTTTCGGTGCCCACACCCTGCTTCTGTCCCCATGCTTCCCCTAGTGACCAATTACCATTCCGTGTTCCCTCCCTAGTTCTAATGACGTCTTAGCTGTCATGGGCCTAATTGTTTGGTCATGTAATAAGAGCCTACACACATCACATTACTGGGCATTGGCTTTCTCTTATTGCTGAAAGGGTTTTGGAGGTCTTTCTGGCATTTCTCATAGTCCATGACATTCACTTATGCAGCCACCATCACACAGCACCTATTCAATAAAAAAATCTGTTTTATTTTTTTAAAAACAGTACCTCCCTTTACCCCTCTCTACACTAGGATTTTCTCCTCTATCATGGGAGCATATACACACAAATTACTCAAGGACAAACATCCAGACCCAGAACAATTATTTGTAGGCCATACAAAAACTTGTTCCATGCAGGATTCAAACCCACAGCCCTTA
This sequence comes from Parnassius mnemosyne, assembly GCA_963668995.1. Taxonomy (NCBI): domain Eukaryota; kingdom Metazoa; phylum Arthropoda; class Insecta; order Lepidoptera; family Papilionidae; genus Parnassius; species Parnassius mnemosyne. Next base: position 11,622,791 of record CAVLGL010000057.1, read on the forward strand.
GCACTGCAAGTCATTACTAAACCACATGCAAAAATAATTTAATAATTTATAATAAAACATTTTACAACTTTCAGAGCGTAGAGGAGTCAGTCAAGAAGTGTTTTTAAATATAAAAGTTGGATTTGAAGCTAAAAACTATGAAGGTGTAAGTATAGCAAATATATTTTAACCTGCATTTCATTGTTACTAGGTCCTTAACTATGAAATTGCTGTTTCATTAAAAAAAATATGCAAATAAATAAAATATATCTTTAATTAGTTCAAGTACATATGTATGAAACATTTTTATCAGTGCATTTTTGCCATTCATTGATACCTCTACACAAAAATTCTGAAGGCAATACTTCTTCTTTTAAATTATGGCTTCTCTTCATAGAATTCTGCCAGTGTCAAGTCAGTCATGGAATTGACAAAAATTCTGAAGGCAGTACTTATTTAATGCTTTGATTTTTTAATAGAAAGCAACTGTGTGAAGGTGATTGCACAAATGTGTTTCTTTATAAGTGAATGGATTAAAAAATACAAAAATAACCTTTTTGTGGGCCTTATAGGAGGATACTTAGGAGTCATAATTTCTTGAAAGTGTTCATCATCTTAATGCTTTACTATCAAATTAAAGATTTCAATTTTGGGTCAATGTGTGAATTTGGAGTGCCATTAGGTGATAAAATGACATTTTGGCTGAGATCTCATTAAATAAGGCAGTGTTATTTTAACATCTAGCTCTTAAGATTAAAAATTCTGATGCAGTTGAAAATGGTGTAGAAAGGCAATATAGCAGTGCAAAGAAGCAACAATGCTTTAAATAATAATAAATCTTTATTTCGGATCAAATGCAAATGCACTTCTTATTTAAAAGAACCCCTGAAAAAGTGCTTTTGATCCTTATGGATTTTGACTAAATCTGGGTTCACCACCAAGTAGTAGAAGTACTTTGTATCTTCATAGCACTAAGTAAGATAGGATCGTGGGCATTAGGTGGTTGAAGGCATTTTATCCTGCCTTGTAATTTTTTCCTGTACAAAGATATTCAATAATAACAATAGTTTTTTTCTTATTTGGAATAAACAGAATTTAGTAAGGTCTGACCAATGTCATGAATGTCAAAGAGCTTTCAATCAAAGCAATACAATTTCAATATATTGCCCATTTGTGCAGTGTGTAGATTATTTTTCCAATAGACAAGTAGTAGATTAGAGCAATCGATAAGTCTTAGTTGTCTGATAGTAAGCTTGTCCATCATTGTTTGATATTCTAGATAGTATTGTATACCTCTGCAGTAATTATTGCCACAGATTTTAAGAAGCTGTAATGAATAACACCCTCACAGGTCTTCCTGAAAAAGCAATATTTTAATGCTGGCAGACTCATCAATATAAAAAAAAAACACAAAAGAAAGGGAAACAAACATTAAACAACTGATTTTTAAAAGTGATGTCACAGTTGTGACATCAAACTTACTATATGGCAATTTCATAGAGACAAATGTTTTTATCTTAAGATTGGTATTGAAATAGGGAACTGGTAGACTGATTTTTATGCTTTTAACTATATATTTTGCGATGTATATGTAGTTTATGTAAAAACTAATTAAAAATCAATAAAGAATATTTATTATTAATCTTTTGCATACTTTGGACGCGAAGTGGAGAGGTTCGGCTTTACATGTAGAAGTCATGTTACTCACTCTCTTTAAATACTTATGTTTTTTTTTTCAAACTAATGTGTGAAACATTGATGAATAAAACTGAAAAGAATTAGCTAGAAAAGTATTATATTTTGCAATACATATCATTTTATTAATCTGAACAAAATTTATTTTAATAAATAAATATATTAAAATAGTTACAACTGCTAAAAACATGTGTAAAAGTTTTGTGTTATGTATCAATGAATACATTTCAAATAAATATTAATAATTTTTATATGAAATATATTATTAGTTAAAATATCACTGTAGTCGAGTTAGCTTGTATAAAAATAATAAAATGAGCTAACTAAAAAACTTGTTAAAGTCACTCTTGGAAAATCGTGATATTTTAAAATATTAGGGCTCCATTTTTACCTATGATTCTATGTGGATTGGAATCATCCTGTTACTAGACACTGCACTGACGCTAAGCAGCATTGCATTCACTGCTATGTATTCAAGGGTATGGAAATATCTAGTATAGTAATATGTTGTATGACTGTTCTGTTTATATAGCCTTTTTTGACCTAAGTTGGGCACCATGGGCTGCAATAGTCAGCATCAGATGGACTGTCAGCTGATTGCCACTTTAATATACAACAGAAACAATCACATTTACTTAGCGTAACTTTGTTAGAAGTTTCTACACTGTAATTTTCACGTTTATTTATTTATATTCATTAATTCTAATGTCTTTATTATCGGTTGGTCACCGTTGCTACTGTCTACTACAATCTGCTAGAATAACTGGGTAATAATCTGTGAGAATTTGAAATTGACTAACACCCATTAAGTGTGTTTGAGTGTGTTGCCGTTTTGAATGTTTAATATGGACATTGACTACAGAAAATTAAAAGGATGTTTCATATCACTCCTAGTTAAATGATAGTTAAATTAACATGTCTCTTAGTGGTTTTGCTTGTTAATTGAAAAAATATTATATTATGAGTATGAATGACACTACAGTGTTATGAAAAAATATGAATTATATAAAATATTATACAGTGTTATTTTTCAAAGAGTTGCCAAATTTTATTTTATTATTATATATTATATAAGCCTTTAGTGGAACAAGACAGTATTTCTTTGTTATTCATATATTATTATTTTGTTCCATTTTTGTGTCTGTTTGCAAGGTGTGCAAAGACCTCCTCCAATCTTCTCCATTCTGACCTTCTATGGCCACTCTACTTCATGTAATTCCCGCGACTTGTTAAATGTCGTCATCCCACCTTCTCTATGGTCTACCTCTCTTTCTTTTTCCTTCCCTTGGGTACCATTGTGGAATTATTTTACTCCATTTGTCTTTTCCTCTGATCATGTAGCCTGTCCATTTCCACTTTTGTCTTCTTATTTTCAGAGCTATATCCTGGACCTTAGTTTTGTTTCTGACGCTGCTATTTCTTAATTTGTCCATTCTTTTGATCCCTACCATACTCCTTACCATGGCATGTTGGCATATGGAGACTTTGTTTGATATGTTCGCTCCCATATGCCAATACAGGCAGGATGCATGTGTTAAATAGTTTGCTTTTTGTTGTCAAATTTTATACTTTAGTTCAAATATATAAATAATGATATACCGTTATTGCAGTTTTTGGAAATATACATATATCCCAAATTGAATGTGATTTATGGGCATCAATTACTCTCCTCTGCGTGCGATTCAATTCGCAACGATTTTGCCTACCGATCGACCCTTACGAATGTGTGCGTGCGTAGTAAAATAGTAGGCGTTAGATATTTATGAATGACAATCAGTTAAAATAATGCATTACCACGCATAATAAATTTAAAGGATAAAAAAGACAAAAGAATGAAATTTTACTTTTTTTATTAATTTTTTCACCATTCGCCTATATTACTTATCCAGAACCTTCTCTGCGAATTTGGGTGTATATTGAAAAATAACCCTGTATATTTTTTAATTATATGCATTGCATGCATAATTTCTAATTTTACGTTTTTAAATTTTGAAATTTCATGTTTTACTATTATAAATTAATTAACACAGATTGGTGAAGCAGCAAAGTTGAAGCCAATGGAGTTGGAACTGAAAAGGCTAGAAGATCTGTCAGAGGCTATTGTCCAGGACTTTACTCTAATGAGAAAAAGGGAAGAGGAAATGAGAGATACTAATGGTATGTAAAGTAAAAGTAAAAAAATGACTTTCAATAAGTATTATGTACTGTAATCTATATTGAATAAAAATTATTCTATTCTATTACATTCTATTCTTGGGGAACCATGTGACAGCAGAGTATAGCTATGGGGTTTCAAACCAACAAATCAAAATTCCACGAAGCTGAAGTGGACGTGTGCTAAGGCCCGGTTGAGAATCATTGTATGATTTTTGCTGCGAAAGTGATGAAAGCTTCACATTTTCTTTATCTTGTAATGAAAGATGTCTAATCGGCATACCGCGTGAATGCCTAGGGTATATTTTTTCTGGCTACTAACCATTATAAATGAAATTTTACTATTATTCGTTTCATTTTCGTCTTCCAAAAATTGACATCTTTTCAAATGCGTTCAATATGAATAGATTCATTTTCATTTGCCCGAATTCCAAGGAGACATATTTTCTGTTCGGTCACATGTAGTTGCACCTGTACCTGGTAGTAGAAATTACTTTCTTTGTTAATTGCTCTGGTGCTAGATTTTTTATCATATTTCAAAGTTTTTATTTTATTTGCCTCAATTGCATTCATTAGGCCATTTTTGGATTCTGTAGTAGGACTATTCACCTCTACTAGCATGTCATCACCAATTAGTCCGTCAGGTGTAGCTCCAATAAAAAGAGAGGTTTTATCAATGAACAATCCACAAGGCTCTGTACTAAGGTTTTTTTGCTGCTGTATCTGCTGCGGTATCTGTTGCAGGGTCTGCTCAATACCATGGGCAATTGACACCATATGAAATAGATCTATATAATCTATATCTATGAATTGTCTTTTAATTATCTTATTTATTGTATCCTTATAATTATATTTTCATTTTGTTTTTAACATTTAATGATATTTGAAATGGGTGTAAAAAAGCCTGAAATAAATGACTATTATTATTATTATTATATATCTACAAATTGTTTTTTTTATCTAGTGGAGAATATGGTGGGTGCTGCATCAACTTAAACTAAGCATTATGCATGGCAGCGCCTGCAACATCAGATCGATGGGCACGAGCATTATGAAAAAGCACTTCAACACGCAATATTCCTCGACAGTTTATTCTTTAGTTGTTCGCATAGTTTTTTAATTAATGATGCTTAATAATCTCCTGTATATACCCCCAAGAATAAAGTTACAAAGAGACATCCCCCAGTCCCCGGCGGCCCCGTTATTCCTGGTTACGGTGGCCACCATCATAACGGCGGGGCAGGGCATACAGGTTTACGCACCAACCTCGGCACATCCCGATGAAGAGGTAGAGGAAATGTATGAGGTTATATCTAGAGTTATGCATTCCTCCAAAACCCACTATACGATGTTAATGGGAGACTTCAATGCAGAACTAGGTACAAGATAGAATGGTGAGCTGAAAGTAGGGAAATTCGAAATAGGGCAACAGAACCCAAGGGGCCAGCAGCTGGCCGACTTAATGAAGAAAGAGGGACTCTTTATGATGAACTCTTTCTTCCAGAAGCGGCCCCACAGGAAGTGGTCGAGTCCTGACTAGTAGTAAATAGCTAAACTTTGGGAGATATTAAAATAGCATAACATATTAACAGGCACAAGCACTTGCATTTTTATATGTTAGGGAGTTGAAAGTGAAATACCAGCATAGTACTGTTGTTTCATATGGTAAGTTATAATAACCTTAGACCCTTTTTACAACAATGTGGCGTCCCATGTTAGTCCCAAGGGGCAACCACCCATCAGCATTTTAATTCTTATTTGGGCAATGTAGTTGTCAATGGGCTATAGCATCCATACAGTTAGACTGTATGCTCGTTTGTCACCACTATAAAAAAACTTTACCTGTCTGAGATATTAAAGAAGCATTTTGTTGGCAGTAGCTAGCAGTATATTCTCTTAAAACCCTCTCAAAGATGAGAAGTGGCGTGTGCCAAGCAGTGGGCTGTAGGTGTCGGTACATACTAATTAATAATTTTGTTTTCAGAATCAACAAACAACCGAGTGCTGTTTTTCAGTATATTCTCCATGGTATGCCTTCTTGGTCTGGCCACGTGGCAAGTTCTGTACTTACGTCGTTATTTCAAAGCCAAGAAGCTAATTGAATAACCTAGTGCTAAATTTGCGGTTGTAGCGGCGCGAGGTGAAATTTATATCCAAGAACTGAGGTATAAGTTTGTGTTCTCATGTTATTTAGTGTTTTGAAGTCTGAAGATATTCATTGAAATAATATTTATGAACAAAGTCTGTGCTTATAAAATTATAGTAAAAGTGAATGAAACAAAATTATTTTAAGCTTCTTTCTGTGTCGAATATGCCATTATCACAAAACACTTCTCGCTTCACTTTTTTCCAATAAAAATATTACATTAAAATAGACACAATTAATCATTTATCCATTTCGAAGTTTCATTTTAATTTTACATTAGCTCCTCTTTTTGATTTCCAATAATGGTAGCACTGCTCTCGAGTATGATTACCTCTGTGCTAAACAAATATGTCATAGAAATTCGTGAAATGGCATCATAAAAGTGCCGTATGGTAAGTGTAGGGAACCCTAGATTCATTGTTACTGGTAACAATCACACTAGGCATTCTATCTTAGTCCTTAGTGGTGACAATGCATCTGCATTATGATTCTTAATCGAAGATAGACATAGATGTCTATGGGCCACAGCATCCACTTAACATCGGGTGAGATGTGTGCTCATTTTTCTAGGTAATTCGACAGATAGATTTAGCAGAATTCTAGGAGGAAAGTATACTCCTGTATTATCACTCTTACTTTAATTAAACTCATCAGTTTTCATTTTTCATTCAATACGTCATTGATGAATTTTACTAAAACCAAAAATTAATTCTATAAAAAAAAGATTAACATCGGCTTTGCACTTGCAATTTTACCGATTCCTAAAAAAGAGCTTCCAGTCCGGCCCATTGGGCACAATCTTCGAAACACTGCCGGGCGTAACTTTCTCCAGGTTTCGGTCGATAATTGGGTTTGTGGATCGACAGTATAGCCTCGAAAGCCACACTTAATTATTGTGCCAAAAAAGGACAAGTGAACTCGGGGATTAATAATTAATAAAATTCTATACTTAGCACAAACTTGTTCTATGACTTAATATATTTTATATATCACAAGATCCTGCGTCGTTATTCCGCTCGTGCTAAGATCTCGTGTCGCACAGTCACGTATTAATTTTGTAATTACTTAGTACAGATTTATTATTTAATATTTTTGTTGTATATTGTCGAATACATGTCTGTGTAAGGATTTAAAAATAATAATTTTTGGAATTTTCGTTTGTTTTATTTATTTCCCAAAAATGCATTTGAATAGTTGTTTACCGGATTGCGACGGAGCTCAAAAGGAGGGTAATAGTTTATTTTACGGTATGTATGTATGTTTATTTCCAAACATATTCGTTAACTAGCCCAGATTTTGCTAAATAATATCTCAAACAAATTGTGATCATTGCGTGGTTAAATGAGACTATGACGTCAACATAAAATAAATTTCAGAAACATGCGCTGTCCAAAACTTGCGATTGCGACCTAAAAATAAGCGAATGTAGAAGTCTGCCAAAACGCATGGCAGTAGCGTAGCAGATTTTCCTTTAAGCCCCCATTCAAAGATGAGAAGAGGCCTGTGCCCAGTGGTGGGTCATTAGTCTTCTGTGTGATATCTTTTATGTGTTAAATAACTATATCTTGGAGACTAGAAGAGGCAGTCAGATCACAAAAAATGTGAACAATATACCTATTACATACCTTTATTTTATTTGGCTCCTTATTTATACTCGGAACTTTAATTGCAGTCAGGATCTCAGAATTAATACTTTGTGCGAAAAGCTTTGTCTTTTCAAATCTGATTTTATTTATTGTACAGTAGAACGCCGATTAACCGAATCGCCAATTATCCGAATCGGTCCTTAGCGTAATATAAAAAATTAAAACCAAGTACTGTAAGTAAGTATATAATGTAATTTTTGTTTTGTTTTCTTGCTTTAGTTGGAAGTTCGAACTTGTTGCAAGAAAATAAAACAAAAGAACTCGCTGGAGTTCAGATATATTTCAACTGTTATGGTTGAAAGCTAGAGGCTAGACACTAGTACACTACTTATCTGCCGCGGCGCTGATGCTCTCTCTCTCTCTCTCTCTCTCTCTTTTCTCTAGTGCACTACTTACGTATTGTAGAACTGTGTTTGTTAAACTTAATAAAGTTTATTCTATGTGTGACAGTTCGTTTTTCTTTATTACCAGTCTATGTCCGATTTATCCGAATCGACCTCGGTCCCAATTAATTCGGATAATCATCGTTCTACTGTATTAGTGTTGCATCCAAACTAAACAAGTTTTATTCCATGATGCTCGTACACTTAGGACACTTATATTATGACCTGTAGCCCATGAGAGAGGCAGACTAACTAGACTGTTCGCGCCACTGCACTACCGCCTAAGGCTTATGAGATTCGTTAATTATTGTCCAATAAAAGTACTGCAAAGCCGATTTGCAGGCTTCTCATCCTTTTATCCATGAGAAACCTCGTAATTCAAACTATCAATTAAAAATTAATAATGAATTGACTAAATCAAATCAAGAAGTTGCAGCGGTGTTTGAGAAATATTTCACTGATGTTCCTATCTTGACAACAGAGTCATTGAATGCTTCTCCAACTGTCGCCGAATCATTACTTAAACAGAATGTTAATACCTGTTTAAAAGAATTTAGATTTGAAAAAGTATTACCGCATAATATTGTAAAATACTTCAAAACCATTGATGTAAAGAAAACCGCAGATTTGTGGGGGATTTCCGTTACAGTGATTACGTCCATAATAGATTTAATTGCACCTCATCTTGCTATTATTTTTAATACTTGTATCGATTCTGGTGTGTTTCCTGATTTAATGAAGTATAGTAAAGTAATACCTTTATTTAAATCTGGTAGTACAGTGGTCCCCGCTAATTATAGACCTATTTCTGTACTACCAACTCTCAGTAAAATTTTTGAAAAAATAATTTTGGATCAATTGTTAATTTTTTTTAATACAAATAAATTACTTCATAAAAATCAATTTGGTTTTACAAGGGGTCGCTCGACGTCTGACGCCGGTGTTGAGCTTATGAAATATATTTTTAATGCCTGGGAGAATTCACAAGATGCCTTAGGTATTTTCTGTGACCTTTCCAAGGCTTTCGATTGTGTTCATCATGATACATTAATCAGGAAACTACAACATTACGGTGTAAAAAATTTGGCGCTTAAACTTATTACTTCATATTTAAGTAACAGAACTCAAAAAGTCGTCATTAATGGTAAATGTTCCTCCGGATCGGTAGTATCAATGGGCGTTCCTCAGGGCTCGATTCTTGGCCCATTCCTGTTCTTAATCTATATTAATGACTTACCTTATCTTGTAGGGGACAATCACGATATAGTATTATTTGCTGACGATACCTCTTTAATTTTCAAACTGAAACGGCAGTCATTTAAATATGACGATGTAAATAATGCTCTATCGAAACTAGTACATTGGTTTAACGCCAACAATTTGCTCTTAAACGGCAATAAGACAAAATGTATTAAATTTACAATACCTAATGTAAAACATTCGAAAACCAATGTGCTCTTAAATGGGGAGGAGTTGAGTCTTGTGGATACCACTGTTTTTCTCGGTATTACTATTGACGCGAAACTTCAATGGGGCCCCCATATATCTAAATTAGCAAGCAGACTTAGTTCTGCAGCATATGCTGTAAGAAAGATTAGAAGTCTCACAGATGTTGAGACAGCTAGGTTAGTGTATTTTAGTTACTTTCATAGCGTAATGTCTTATGGAATTTTGCTATGGGGTAATGCGACTGATATTGAAGCTATATTTGTTTTGCAAAAGAGAGCCGTACGGGCGATTTATAATCTAAATTGTAAAGAGTCCCTTAGACAAAAATTTAAAGAAATAAACATATTAACTTTGGCATCGCAATATATTTATGAAAATGTAATGTATGTACATAAAAACATAAATAGCTTTAATAAGAATAAGGATGTTCATACCTTAAACACTAGGAACAAACATAAGCTTGTAATGCCACTTACAAGACTCCACAGAATTAGTAATTCATTTATGGGGCAATGTATACGCTTTTACAACAGAATCCCAGAACATGTTCAAAGTTTGTCAATAAACAAGTTTAAAAGTTTTATTAAAGAAAAACTGTACAAAAAGGGTTATTATAATATCAAGGAATACATGAGTGAAAATAACCCCTGGGAATAAGGTGATCGCCACCATGCTGGTTCTATGAAAATTCATTTAAAATTGTATAATCAAAATTATTGTTAAGTGAAATTATGTTTAAAAAAAAAAGTCCTGCTGGGTTTCTTGCTGGTTCTTCCCAGGACAGAGGTATTTTCCGAACCAGTGGTAAATAAAATAATGACTTTCAATAAGTATTATGTAATAATCCATATTGAATAAAAATCATTCTATTCTATTCTATTCTATTTATACCTAGCGTGTGCACTCTGGTGTTAACGGGGTTCTCACAAGTTCAGAAACACGCAACCAACGACATCATCTATATCTGGCGTCATCGCTCCCGCCATTGCATAATTTAGATATTAAACTATACAAAAATATAGTAAACTATAACCAAATAGATTTCAATATATATATATATATATATATATATATATATATATATATATATATATATATATATATATATATATATATATATATATATATATATATACTATATTTGGGGATAATCTGTGAAGACAGCCGGCATCAAGCCAACGTGGCGGCAGCCCTTGAGACGAGGCAGATTAGCAGAAGTCCAGATGAATGCATATGCATTCCTTCACATCCTTCCCTCTAACCCGAATTTAGGGGCATTTGCAGTAACGCGTAACAGTAAATTCGCACCATCCATTAATTTACGAAAAATCATCCTTTTAATAATACTGAACCAGCAAGTTGCTCATTTAAACCAACACACCATTTATGGAACTTCGTCAGGATCAGAACCATAGCTGGGCCTTCTGGCCGAATTAATTAATTAACCAATTTCTGATCACTCCGGCCGGGATAATTTAATTTTATCCATAGACTTGTGTATTTTTTACCTATGTTTTCGAGCAACAGTATTATTTGATATTTTACCAAGATGATAGTGTTTTTCGTGTATGTATGGCTATATCTTAGGTACGCTCTATAGTCTAAATGGCTTGATGCATTTCAACATTAATGAAATGTACTTATGTTTTATAATTTTAACGGTGGTAGAGCCACGCAGCAGCTTTTGCTGTTGCACGTATGGGCCGGCTCGAGCCAGGTTAGTACCACGACCTCACAGAATACCCTAAGCTCTGCTTCCGCGTTTCGTCTGGTGAGTGCAAGTGACCGGAGGCCCAATCCCCCCCCCCCCCCCCAATCAACATGGTAGCGGAATTACATCATAGACTACCCCAGGAGGGTATCAGCACCCCTGGAGAATCCCTCGCTGAGCATCCACGACCATGCTAGTCCACTCCTGAGCGTGGGTGCTCAGGCTGCTCCGCGTATTCGGGGGGAGGGGGGGGGGGGTCAAAATTCCGCTCAACACAACTGCTCGGGGCAAACTGAGCAACACGACTAAGGCGACCCCTGCCACGCTATCCGTGAATTTCTGCAAAATCAGGGGACTTCACTCGAACCTAAACGCCGTCCACTACCATCTCGTGACGGCGAAGCCGGCCTTGCTCTTTCTGACCGAGACGCAGGTGTCCACTCCGGCTGATACTTCGTATCTCTCCTACCCGGTGTACAAATTGGAGCACTCCTTTGTACCTCGGGCTGGAGTTTGCGTATACGTCAGAGAGGACATCTGTTCTCGACGCCTCGGCAGTCTTGAAGGTTCGGACCTGTCCCTCTTTTGGCTACGCGTAGACAGCGACGACCATCCGCGCCTCTATAGGTTCCATAGCGGTAATGCCGAAACAGACCGACTCATCGACCTCGTCTAAATGGCTACAGATTCCCAACTTGCTACAACAGGTCCCATCCGCAGAGATCGTGATCCTTGGCGATTTTAACGCCCACCACGCCGAATGGCTCGGTTCACGTTTAACCGATCATGCGGGGAGATCTGTTTATAACTTTGCCTTGGCATATGGTCTGACACAACTGGTCACATCGCCTACGCGGATTCCAGATGTTGAGGATCATACACCTTCCCTGTTGGACCTTCTGCTGACCTCTCATCCGGACGGATATCAGGTTTCCGTCGATGCCCCTCTTGGCTCTTCGGACCATTGTATGATCCGGAGTGTGGTGCCACTCACGCTCCCCTCGCGGTTGCGTTCTACAGGTTGCCGCCGTGTTTGGCATTACAGGTCGGCGGATTGGGACGGAATGCGGTCTTTCTTTGCATCCTACCCATGGGGGCAGGTTTGCTTCTCGCCGGATGATCCCAGCGCTGTTGCTGACTCTGTCACTGATGTGGTGCTACAGGGAATGGAACTATTTATTCCATCATCTGTGGTACCCATCGGAGGCAGATCTCAGCCTTGGTTTGGTCGCTCCTGTAAGACTGCATTACGCAGTAAGCAGGAGTGTTATCAAGCTTGGGCTGCGGCTTCGGCGACTCGGGATGTAAACACCAGCACACTTATAACTTCGCCTCCAGGTCCTTCAAAAGAGTTATTGCCAAGGCAAAGTCAGAGCACACATGCAGAATTGGCGAGAAACTAGTTCGCCTTCCTTCGGGAACCCGTGCATTCTGGTCTCTCGCCAAAGCTGTTCAAGGGAATTTCTGTAAGCCATCACTACCATCTCTGCACAGGGAGGACGACTCACTGGCCCACGACGCAAAAGAGAAAGCCGACCTTTTAGGCTCCCTTTTTGCGTCTAACTCGACTGTTGACGACGGGGGGAACACACCGCCGACCATCCCGCGGTGTGAGTGCTCCATGCCGGATGTGCGGTTCTCACAGCGCTCGGTTCGCAGAGCATTCCTCTCCCTGGACATCCACAAGTCGAGTGGGCCTGACGGAATCCCCCCAATTGTGCTGAGGACGTGTGCTCCGGAGTTGGCACCGGTCCTAACGCGTCTTTTCCGTTACTCCTACTCTCTAGGCGTAGTCCCGAAATAATGGAAGACAGCTTTTGTCCACCCGATGCCTAAAAAAAGCGACCGCTCAGACCCGTCCAACTACAGGCCTATCGCCATCACCTCCTTGTTCTCCAAAATAATGGAATCCGTTATAAACTGCCACCTCATGCGGTACCTTGAGGATCGCCAGCTGATTAGTGACCGCCAATACGGTTTTCGTCGGGGTCGATCAGCTGGTGATCTTCTAGTCTATCTGACTCATAGATGGGCGGAGGCAGTACAGTCCAAGGCGGAGGCATTGGCCGTTAGTTTGGACATAGCGAAGGCCTTCGATCGGGTTTGGCACAAAGCGCTTCTTTCGAAGCTCCCTTCCTATGGGATTCCCGAGAAATTATGCAATTGGATCACCAGCTTTCTTGCAGATCGGAGCATCAAGGTCGTTGTAGACGGTGCATGCTCCGACTACAAGCCTATTAACGTTGGTGTTCCACAAGGCTGCGTGCTATCACTAACGCTGTTTCTTCTGCATATCAATGATATGTTGCAAACCGGTAGCATTCATTGCTATGCGGATGACAGCACTGGTGATGGTCTATACACCGGCCGTGCCAATATTTCTCGGGAAAACGTCGCCGACTAAATCTAGTCCAGTTTAATCCTCAGAAGACACAAGTTTGCGCGTTTACCGCTAAAAAGAACCCCTTTGTCGTATCTCCTCAGTTTCAAAGTATCGGTATCCTCGGAGTCGACATATCGAGTGACGTGGAGTTTCGTGGTCACTTGGAAGAGAAGGCCAAATCAGCCTCTAAAAAGCTTGGCGTGCTCAGCAGAGCGGGACAGTATTTCATGCCGGCACAACGCCTGCAACTTTAAGTTCAACTGCAACTTTAGAAGGATTCTAAAAAATCTAGTGCGCACGCTGCACGCTCAGCTGGCGGGTTGTCAACCAGTTTTATATACCTAGTTGTAATTGGGAAAACGCTGCTGCCTATCTCTGCTTTCTTACCCTCTGTCGCCTGGTACGATACCCGCGAAACGATGTGGGTATAAGTATCGTATTACATTTGCTTAAACACAATCGAAATTTATTGAAATCAAAGTCCTACAACAGTATACTGGGTAGACAAATAAGACAAGTGCATAATAAACGATTCTATACATTTGTATGTAAGTGATTTATTTAATTTTTTCTTATTAATTTAGTGTACAAATCGATTTCAAAGACGTCATGGAATGTAGAAACAGAATTAGTTTTTTTTTATCATTTTACGAAACAGAACATTTTATAAATAATTTATGTTGCAAATATTTAATAACTAAAATAATATAAGAAAACCGATTTTTTTTATATAATTCAAATATATATACACAAATGAATTGTAAAATTGTTATAATACTATTCAACATGTGAAAAATACTTCTAATTCGGCTTTAATACCAATTTTTACGAGTGTTGCAAGCATAAAAAATTACGCAACAAAATATGTAACAAATATTAATATGGCATTGAAAATAATGAAGATATATAAATCTGAGTTATCACATTTTTGTTTTACAATAAAATAATGCTTACATTAAGCTTTCACAAACAGAAATGAAATTTACATTAAAAACAACCTTTAATGCAGCACATAATTTTTAAATTTCTATTTATATAAAACTCTAAAACATTCACATAAATTTCTCTCATTTGCTCACAGTGGACTTATTAGTGACCTATTGCGTTGTTTTTAATTATACATGCCTTATATACATAGGAGATTTGCTCCACTCTGTGGAGATCTGTACAATTGTGACTTTAACCTTAGGTTTAGGATCAGAGCGGGGAGTAGTCCAGTTGCACTGTGAGGTGTTTTACGCCGGCCTCGCGGAATATCCTCGCGGCCTGCTCCGTGACGTAGCGAGGATCGACCTCTCTCGCCACCTCTAATTTGATAGCGCCGACATGAACGTCACTGCACAAAGTCCAGAAATGTGGTTCCTGGACCGCATGCACGCCGGCTAGGCCGACCACACGCGTGAACAGGTTGGGTAAGGCGCGTTCTATTGATATGGGAGTCCGTTGCATCAGAACGCCAGCGGAATCGCGCACTAACGGCAACACACTAGCGGCGATTAACAACGCTATCGCCATAGAACATATTGGATCGGCGCGCATCCAGCCGAACATTCGCATCAATATCGCGGAGATGATCACACCGACCGATCCGAGGGTATCCGCTAGAACGTGGAGGAAAACGCCTCGCATGATGGCCGATCCGGCCCCAGTGGGTGCTTCGATGTCGTCGTGCGAGTGGCCGTGGTCGTGGTTGTGGGAATGACCGTGTCCACCGTGCGAATGGCCGTGCCCGTGACCGTGGCCGTGGTGGAACGCGTATATACCCACCATATTCACTAAGAAGCCGAGGATCGACACCAGTAACAGACGTTCGTGTTTCACCTACAAAAGTAATGTTATTAAATTATTACACAAGATATAAATTCTCTTAGTTATGTCTAGTGTATATATATGGCCAAAAAATAACTTTAAACGTTTTATAATTTTGGAATATTACAAAATTTCACTATACAGGGTTATTTTGCAGTAACTCGCCAAATTTGCAGAGAAGGTTTAGAATAAGTAATATAGGCTAATGGTGAAGAAAATTTAAATAAATTAAATTAAAATTGTTAAATCCAATTGGGCATACCTTAAGCGCATTAAAAAAATTACGTATAACATGATTATACGGAATTTTTAAAGTAGTTTAAATACATTTCGACAGCACTATCGGCTTCAACACCCTCGAAAACCATCAAAATGACACCCATGATGAAAAATTGATACCTATTGCAGCCGCCATCTTAGATTTACATTTCGACAGCACTATCGGCTTCAACACCTTCGAAAACCATGAAACTGACACCCATGATGAAAAAATTGATACCTATTGCAGCCGCCATCTTAGATTTACATTTCGACAGCACTATCGGCTTCAACACCTTCGAAAACCATGAAACTGACACCCATGATGAAAAAATTGGTACCTACTTCAGCCGCCATCTTGGATTTACATCTAGACAGCACTATCGGCTTCAACACCCTCGAAAATCATGAAAATGACACACATGATGAAAAAACTTATACCTATTGCAGCCGCCGTCTTGGATTTACATTTCGACAGCACTGTCGGCTTCAGCACCCTCGAAAACCATGAAAGTGACACCCATGATGAAAAAATTGATATCTATTGCGGCCGCCATCTTAGATTTACATTTCGACAACCCTATCGGTTTCAACACCCTCGAAAACCATGAAAATGTCAGCCGTGACAAAAAAATTTATACTACTTACTTACTTTTAGTACGTACTACTATTATTTATTCTGTGCTTTTAAAATATTGTAATATAAAATTTTTCACAATTATTATAATCAAGTATTTAAGAAATTTGGTTATTCGAATATTGTGTATTTGTACAGCGATCTTTTTGAGCCGCTGCAAACAGCTGCAAAATGAAGACTCTAATGTAGATGACAGGTCCAGAAGTGGTCGCCCTCGGTCTGTTAGGACTCCAGCAGTGATAAAAGCTGTGAAGGCGCGAATTCAAAGAAATCCCAAACGTAATCAGAAACAGTTGGCCCTTCAGATGGGGTTAAGCAGAACCACGGTGAAAAGGGTGTTAAATGAAGACTTAAGGCTTCGGACATATCGAAGAAAAACAGGACATCGTTTGAATGCTCGTCTAATTCGAACCGACCTGAGACTGAAGACATGCCGCGCTTTGTTGAAGCGGTACGCGGGAAAAAAATATCGGGAAATTATTTTTTCGGATGAAAAATTTTTTACCGTAGAAGAGAGCTACAACAAAAAAAAGGATAAGGTGTACGCACACAGTAGTGAAGAAGCGAGCAACCGTATTCCGCGTGTCCAACGAGGTCATTTTTCATCCTCGCTCATGGTATGGTTGGGAGTTTCTTATTTGGGCTTAACAGAGGAACATTTTTGTGCGAAAGGTGTAAAAACGAATGCAGTTGTGTATCAAAATACAGTCCTGACGAACCTCGTGGAACCTGTTTCTCATACCATATTCAATAACAGGCACTGGGTATTCCAACAAGATTCAGCGCCAGCTCATAGAGCGAAGAGCACACAAGACTGGCTGGCGGCGCGTGAAATCGACTTCATCCGGCACGAAGACTGGCCCTCCTCCAGTCCAGATTTGAATCCGTTAGATTACAAGATATGGCAACACTTAGAGGAAAAAGCGTGCTCAAAGCCTCATCCCAATTTGGAGTCACTCAAGACATCCTTGATTAAGGCTGCCGCCGATATTGACATGGACCTCGTTCGTGCTGCGATAGACGACTGGCCGCGCAGATTGAAGGCCTGTATTCAAAATCACGGAGGTCATTTTGAATAAACTTTAGTGTCATAAGAATCTATGTTTTGTTAAGTTCATTTTGGTATATAAATGGTTACATAATGAATAAACTTGTTTCAATTATTTTATATTAAACATGTGACAGAATTTATGACCTGACTAGGTAGTTGTAGCATGAATGGGTCGACTCGACCGGGGAAGGACCGCGCTCTCACAGAATACCAGCGTAAAATAGCAGCTTAACGCTGCTGTGTTTCGTATGGTGAGTGTAGAGAACCGGAGACCCTTTTTACTGGAATCGAGGTATTCCATCTTAGTCCTCACGGGTGACGACGCATCTACATTTTGATTTGTAATCGAGGATAGATGTAGATGTCTATGGGCTACAGCAACCACTTACTATCGGGTGGAATGTATGCTCGTTTGTCACCCTTATCCTATAAAAAAAGACATGCAAGTTTCCACACTTTTAGGAAAACATCCCTAAATAAATTCTATTGAAACAAATATTGTAGAAAAAGAAAGAAAAAAGATAGAAAACGCATTTAATACTATGTGCAAGTAATATTAGATACATTAATGGAAATAACAACAGGGAATATGTGGTGATCGTTACCGAGCTGTTTCTAAAATGGATGTCAAAATAATACTACCACATTATAGTTAAAGTATGTCTGTGGAATAGTGGTCCCGTGTTTCGCATGGTGAGTGTAGAGATCGAGATCGGAGATCCTTTTAACGTACGGTACGGGGCATTCCATCGTATTCCTCAGGGGTGACAACGCATCTGCATTTTGATTCCTAATTGAGGATTGTTATAAATGCCTACGGGCTATAGTGAAAAAATATTTTGTCATAAATTCTAAAAATCATTAGCATCAAAAATTTGACTAGTTCATGAACCTTTAAACTGAAGTGTGATCGTTTTACTTTCATCACGTTTCGGTTGGTTAACTGTGCGTTACAAATAACACTCGTTTTTCCAAGTGAAAGAGTGGCATAAAAGCATAGGTTGTCAACATTTCATAAGCAATAAAGTTAGTGACGACACAACGGCTGATTGCGTACTTATTGAATGTAATTTATGCGCGTTCTAGCAATTTGTTTCGAGTAACAGTTAAGATCTTATATAAAAAAAATTAAAGTCTGCGTTTCTTACAATATGCATTCATAAAATTAATACATACACGATTTTTTTATATATATAATAAGGGTGACAAACGAGCACACAGTCCATCTGATGGTAACTAGTTGCTGTGGCCCATAGACATAGACATATTTATAATGTGTACCTAGTTAAATTCAAAATATATGGCCGGTAGCGGGCGCCGACGAAGTGTTAGTCTACGACGCTTTCGACATTTAATCCGCCTCTGGATATCTACAACTATCTTCGATTACGAATCAAAATGCAGATGTATTGTCACCCGTGATGACTAAGATGGAATGCCTCGTTTCCATTAAAAAGGGTCTCCGCTGATGGTGAGTCGAGATGCAGCCAAGGATAGTTATGCCAATAACAAAAGCCTATGGAAAGACACATTCCATAGGCTTTTGTTATTCTGAATGCTGGCAGATTATTCCACGCCTTTGCTGTAGGAGTTATGAACGACGACGCAAACACGTTAGAAAAAAAAATATTGACCTATTTGGATAAACTTGGAAAGTAAAACTTTATCTAAATACAAAAGACAAAACATTCAATTCCTTCCATTTTTTTATAGGATAAGGGTGACAAACGAGCACACAGTTCACCTGATGGTAAGTGTTGCTGTGGCCGAAAGACATCTACATCTATCTTCGATTACGAAACAAAATGCAGATGCGTTGTCACCCGTGAAGACTAAGCTTGAATGCCTCGTTTCCCGTAAAAAAGGTATCCGGTTCTCTACACTCACCATACGAAACACAGCAGCGTGAAGCTGCTATTTTACGCTGGTATTCTGTGAGGGCGTGGTCCTAACCTGGTCGAGCCGATCCATTCGTGCTACAACTATACTAGTAATATAGCTGCAGCATGACTATACCACGTAAATTCTATTTACGTATTCTTTTCATCTCCATCTCCAACCATCTAATAATTACTTAACATAAGAAACCGTTCCGTCTTCTTACATATAAGTTATATCACGTCTTTCCTATTACGTCTAATGTTGAGTTGAAGTTGTAAAACCTTATCAATTCAATCATATGTTAAGTAAATAGGAACATGCCTTATCTCAAAGGCAGTGAAGCTGATATAATTATTGCTTCAGACTAACAAGATAAAGAGAATTTCAATTTTTTTTATAAATATTGGAATTTAAATCAAAAATAATGAATTTAAAACAAGTATACTATAATACGTATATGTGGCTTTACTAGCAATTCGCCCTGGCTCCGCGTGGCTGCGATTTACCTGTGAGGTGTCATTTTAAATGACTTAATAACAAAACACCAACATTTCTCTACTATCCTTATACAGGCTGTCCCAGAAGTCGACGTCAAGCCGGAATCGGGTGATTGGTCAAGTCACAATTTTACTGGAAATGAGGCATTCCATCTTAGTCCTCACGGGTGACAACGCATCTACATTTTGATTTGTAACAGAGGATAGATGTAGATGTCTATGGGCCGCAGCAACCACTTACCATCAGGTGGACTGTGTGCTCGTTTTTCACCCTTATCCTATAAAAAAAAAATAGTTAACAGAAAAATATAAAAAAAAAACTTTACTATTAATATTTTAAAATTACAAGCATTTATAAAAAAAAAATCGAGAAAATGTACAGCCTGTGACGGTCTTTTAACTCCTGTTACTACAAATTTTATGTTATTTTTAATTTTCTTTTTAATATGTAATTCTGAATAATATTTCTGAAAACTGGTCCAGTCCAGAAGGAAATGTAATTTATTTCCCAACCAAGTATTCAAAATTAATAGTTTGCCCAGTTTTAAATGACTGTACTAAAAAAAAAATACTATACGAATTTGGCAAGTAACTTTATACGTTGGCACATTTAATAAGGATTCCAAAATAGCATAACACTTGCAACATTATTTGTTAAATTATAGAAAAATGTTTTATTTTTTGACGCTTCATCAGGAAGACGCTGCTACCCATCTGTTTCAGTTGTTTGTCGCCTCTTACGACACCCATGGGACGATATGGGGTAGTGGATATTCTTACACTATTACATTAGTCAGCATTAGAGTGTTTCTTTCAAATCTATTTTCAATCATGGATATATTACTTTGCATTCATAAGTGTTACGTCTGGATTAAATTGGTTTGCAGGAGTGATTGTCACTGATTTCATATGCTAGGCAAACTATAATATCACCTAAACAATTCACAGCTTTGGACAACATTCAGAAATTGTGACAGGTTACAAATGGAGAGACCACATCATCATTATAATACTGTATAAGGGATTGTATTAGGAAGAGTACCACTGTGATTTATACACTTCTAAATAGAATAGAATAAAATATCTTTTCTCAAAAGAGATTATTAATAACTTTTAATGAAAGTTATATTTTTTTAATACTGGTTCAGAGAAAACATGTGTTCTAGGAAGTACTTGCAGTTTAAACTGGGTACCAAAAAATGGACTTGGTTGTAAATGTGTATACAATACCCCTTAATGAATTATTGACTTTATGGAGTCGATTAACTGGTATCACTAGCTTGTGTTCGTTGCTGTTGTTTACAGAGTGTATATCTCTTTTTTTTTTAAACTACTTTTATTTTAGAGCTATGGTAACTCAAGGGCATAATACTTGCCATTAATATGATAGTACGCAAGCAATCTGGATTTGATACCCCACTGGCACAAATGAAATTGATAGCTGCAGGCTTAAGTGCTGATTTACCACATGCTCAGTGGTGAAGGTAAGCATAGTGCGGAAACCTGCATGTGTGAGAAATAAAAAAAATAATTTAGCAAAATGTGAAACCCATCAACATGCACTGGGACAGTGGGACAGACATTTTCTTGCCTTATTACCCTCTCCAGAATGAGAGGCGGCCTGCTATAGGCGGTGCTATAAAGTATTACAAATATATGTATAAGTATATCTAATAAAGTTAATAACTTTAATGGCTTTGGAACTTGTCTCTATCTCCAAGTAAAAAGAACATTAATAAGGCCTAAGTTTCATTGGAAATTATTACATAATTACTATTTTCAGTGAAGTCAATAAAAAAACTTGTATATCATCATGGGTTTATGTTGTGTGGACATATACAATATTTTTCTGAAAGAAACTACACCTCTATAATGCTACTCACTATTTTTAGCTGGGGGATTGGGTTAAGTATTTTGAAACAATGAAATCTGGGATCTCAAGGGACCTAGAATTTTTTATCACATGAAGAGGCTTTTCATTTACCCAGTTATTTATAGTCCCACTATAAGAGATAGAAATGTACCATTTATCATATAAAGAGATAGTACTCATAAACAAAGTGACTATGAAAGTAATTAGTAAATGGTAAACAAGCGTGTTGTAACTTGTCTAAACCTGATAAGTTGTCTCACTTATAAGGGCTATAGAGCTTCGAAGTCCCCATTATAGAGGTAAACATAGAAAAAAATCTATGAAATCTAATCTCTTTTAACAAGGTTTGAAAATTCCCAGTAACAAAGATATTTCAATGCAAAAGTATCGGGACCTCATTGTAGTTTCTCACATATCCAGGGCTCACTTAACCAGGTTTCACTGTACTATCCTCATTTGGTTGTGTAGTGGTGCAGGGAATGCGTAAGAGGCAACAGAGAGAAATGAAACTCAAAATCATAAAAACTGAGGTTGCCAAAATAAATAAATTAATTAAATTATGGTTATTAATCAGTGTTGTTTTGTTCAATAGTTAATATAAATGGTAGTTGGCACTTTGACTAGCACACTATAAATTTGAAGTTCTATCAAACACCACAAACTTTTCTCATTCTTTTCATTAATAAATAGAATAATAATATACAACACAACACAAACACAATTTTCTCATTCTTATACTTCATTGAATTATAGTTTATCGATTAATCTCTATAAAGTAAAACAGTAGATTCCCACCGTCAGTACACTTAGATTTTTTAAACTATAAAATGGATTTTGATGCGTTTTTCATCAGTAGACAGAATGATTCAAGAGGAGGGTTTATATGTATATATAATACATGCACATTATATATTATATAATTCTTCTGTTCTTATGTATGTGACTGAATTCCTCCCTAAACGGCTAGACCGATTTTGATGAAATTTCGTGTGTGATTACATTGATTAGAGAATGGTTTAGATTCTCAATTGGATCCAGTAGGTGGCAGTGTTGTCCAGATCCAGAAATCAACCATGCGAAGCCAGAGTGGATCACTAGTATCATTATACAAATGTACAGAAAGCAATAACTTGTTTAATAGCATGAGATATTAGTAATAAGTTTTATATGTCATAATTTTAAATATTAAAGGAAGGGCTCCCAAAAATATACAGGAAGAGTAATAGAGTGTGGACTATGTATTGCAAATTTTTAATGAGTTAGAGTATTAAGCATATGTTTAGTGCAATGTCTTATACCTATAGAGTTGTGGTTGCTTAGAAGCTAAATTTTGTTAACGTTACAGCCTGTTAAAGCCAACTGCTGAATATAGGCCTCTCATATAAATTGCATTTGCACTTGACAAGCAGCCACTGCTCCCCATATCCTGATTTGTTTACCGCTGTCGCTTTTACGACACCTACTGGATAATATAGGGTAGTAATATAAGATATTCTTACACAACTACTGCACGGTACTGTTAGATGTTAATTGCTCAGCATAAATTTCACAATATGCAAGCAGCCCAGGTTGGATTCCCAACAGTTCCAACGAAATTGTTAGTTGCAATTTTAAGTAGATTTACTGTGTGCTTAGCAGTAAAGGAGAACATTGTGTTCAACAACTGTATATACAGAATTCATCACGATCATCATCAAGTTACACTAATTCACGTTAACTTTGAATGAATTATTTTGATATTGAAGGTATCTTAATGCAACAGAGATTATATATTTATTATTAGCAATCCGCTCTGGGTTCACATGTGTGATTTCTGAGTCTTGACAACAGCACCACATAAAGGTTCCAACAATAGCTAAGCACCATCCAAGTGAGGTCATAAGTATGCCATAATAAGTTCATCAAAATCGGTCAAGCCATTTATTAAGAGACTAGCTCGCCAGGCAGACATTGTTCTGCCCTCTCCGACGGCCCTGTGTCCTATAAAAATCCTTAAATTCGTAATAAAAAATTTTGAGGGTCATTAATCGAGATAAAAACTATCCTATCTCTCAAGTTGGGCCAAACTGCACACAGTGTGCAAAATTTCATTGAAATCAGTTCAGTAGTTTAGGGAGTTCATCGCGGACAAACAACGTGACATGTAATTTTTATATATAAAGATTAAGAGAATTACACACACACACTGCTATTCTAAATATAAAGATAAATTGTACAGAGCAAACTGGTATGCTGATTTGTTGAATTTCCTTATATATTCTAATAAACATTTAAGGATGTTAAAAATTGTTAGTATGTAGACATAATATTTAATACTGGTAGAAAACATATTTACCTCTGGAGGTTCTATAGCCCTTTCTACAGCTTCACTCATGATAAAGAAGGCAATAAACAAGAGAAACAGGCCATTCACGAAACCAGCAAGCACCTCAGCTCTTGCATAGCCATAAGAATACCGTTCATTGGCCCGCCATTTAGATACCAGGGACGCTGCCAAACCAGCAACCAGACCCGTGCAGTCAAAGAACATATGGAATGCGTCCGAAATGAGACCTAAAATATATGATTTAATGAAATAACTCAGCTTTTAAAAACTCAAAATCACTTTATTTACACCAATTTAAGAGTGACCAGTTACTCACCTAAGCTGTTGGTCCATACTCCATAGAACAACTCGACAAATGCGAAAGATAAATTAAGAATCAAGAATAAAAACAAGTTTCTTGAATTTTTATCTGAATAAATAAGCCTGAGCCAATTTTGGAATTTTTCGCGGATCCCACCTAAGGGTCCGCGCGGGATTTTTGTATCCTTTTGGGTCAGCGGCAGCATTGTGTAATATTTACTGTTCAAGATTCCAACTCACGTCATTTCAGACACAATTGACCAAATATCCTAAAAACACCTGTAAGCTGTATACGTGTACTATGCTTATGGTTTCTAACCTCATTTAAAAAAAATTATTTAATTTAATGAAAGAGACACTATAGAATTAAGACTGATTTATCTGTTAGATGCATATTCTTTACAAATTATATGCATCCTATAACAGAAATTTACTCTAAAATTGTGTAAACTTTATTTATTGTACGTGTGACAATTCATTATCATTTTATTCCTCTTATCTTTCTCATTCTTAGCTCTTAGTGATGTAACTAGTACAATTTTACTCGAGTGACTCGATAAATATAAATAAAACTCGTACTCGAATGAAAAAAGTCGGAGTGGTGGTGACTTTTTGTCACCACCACTCTGACTTTTATCTATGAATCTTTAAATTGTACAATATAATGTATATTGAGTTTCTGCCTGATTCGAAAGCTCGAAAATATATTCTGAGCCAAACACTATTACTCGATGTCGATATCAAAGAGTATAATATCGCTAATCTAGTACTGAATAGACTTTAAGCCCGTTTTTCACTATGGGATATAATTAAATATATATTATATCTAGAGATATAAATTAATATCGCTAACCATACTTTTAAATGGAACCGTTTACAATGAGCTATATTATATATTTCAAACTATAAATATTTTTTCGATCGAACGAGCGATATTATCATATTTTAATTCGCCCCTGCACCCCGCACACCGTTGCGCGCCTCCGCAGCAGTGTGCGGGGTACAGGGGGTAATCCAATAACGAACGCACACTAGGTAAAGGATATATCTCACAGTATGAAAGCCAATCGCGGGATATATATATATAGCCGTATAGTGGCGGTTAAGAATATCCACTACCCTATATCTTCCCGTGGGTGTCGTAAAAGGCGACAAAGGGATACATGCAGGAGATGGACAGCAGCATCTTCCTGGTAACGGCAAAATACAATAAAAAAACTGCGGTTGCCAACCCGCTCGCCAAGCGTGGCAACTATGGCAATATACCCTCCATGATGAAAGTTACGAAGAGACGGCCCCCAGTCCCCGGCGGCCCCGCTATTCCTGGCTACGGTGGCGACCATGGTAACGGCGGGGTTTGGGGTGCTAAGAATCTCCGGTGGAGGTTCGGTTGCCACCTAAGATGACTCAACCTGGCAACATACAACGCACGCACCCTGAGGACTGACGAGAAGACTGTGGAGCTGGAAGAAGAGATAGACAAGTTACGCTGGCATATTATAGGATTATCCGAAGTCCGAAGAGAGGGGGAGGACACAGTAATATTCGAATCCGGCAACTTGCTCTATTACCGGGAGGGCGACCATCTGTCCCAAGGAGGTGTCGGATTTATCGTCCACAAGTCTCTTGTTAACAACGTTGTAAAGATTGAGAGTGTGTCGACGAGGGTTGCGTACCTTATACTCAGAATCACCAAATGGTATTCGCTGAAGGTCATACAGGCTTACGCACCAACCTCAGCACATCCCGATCAGGAGATGGAAGAAATGTATGAGGATATCTCAAGAGCCATGCATTCCTCCAAAACCCAATATACGGTGTTAATGGGAGACTTCAATGCAAAACTAGGCACAAGAGAGAACGGTGAGCTGAAAGTGGGAAAATTTGAAATAAGGCAACGGAACCCAAGGGGCCAGCAGCTGGCCGACTTCATGGAGAAAGAGGAACTCTTTATGATGAACTCTTTCTTCCAGAAGCGGCCCCACAGGAAGTGGACCTGGTCGAGTCCCGACGGTTTGACAAAAAATGAGATTGACTTCATTATGACGACCAGACGACAACTGTTCAGTGATATCTCAGTGATCGCGAGGGTGAAAACCGGCAGCGATCACCGAATGGTTAGAGGCACACTGAACCTAAACGTTAAGTTGGAGAGGTCTCGTCTAATGAAGTCAACGCTCCGTCCCCCTCGTGCTCTAATCCAAAGTCCCGAAACCTTTCAGCTCGAGTTACAAAACCGTTTTCAGTGCCTAGAAGACTGCAATGAAGTGGACGATTTGAATGACAAGCTCGTGGAAACTATCCATGCGGTCGGAGCTAAGTTCTGCAAGACCCGCCGCAGAGGAACACAAAAACTCTCCGATCACACTCTTAATCTCATGGCTGTTAGACGGGAGATGAAGCTACATTCTTCAACAGATTTGACAGCATACAGGCAACTGAACAGACAGATCTCCAAGTGCATGCGGCGGGACTTACGCAACTTCAATACAGCTCGTATTGAAGAAGCGATTGAGCGGAACCAAGGCTCCAAAGTCTTTGCCAGAGATCTGTCTGCCAGAAAGAGCCAACTGTCAAAGCTGAAGACCGAATGTGGCAGCATCGTTTCCGGGGCACCTGAGATTTTGAGTGAGATTGAGAGGTTCTATGGGCAGCTGTACACGTCATCGTTGGAGCCGCACGCAAGTGTGAGTAACGATCCAAGAGCGAGTCTTATCCGACATTATTCCGATGATATCCCGGACGTCAGTCTGAGCGAGATTAGAATGGCTCTCCAGCACCTTAAAAACGGCAAGGCCCCAGGCGAGGATGGAATTACAGCGGAGCTTCTGAAAGCGGGTGGAAAACCGGTACTTGAAGTCCTTCAGAAGCTCTTTAATTCCGTCCTCCATGGTGGCATTACACCGGAGGCGTGGAGCAGAAGTTCGGTGGTCTTGTTCTTCAAAAAAGGCGACAACGCTCTCTTAAAGAACTACAGACCGATTTCCCTTCTGAGCCGCGTCTACGTGCTGTTTTCAAGAGTCATTACGAATCGTCTCGCGCGCAGACTTGACGACTTCCAGCCTCCCGAACAAGCCGGTTTCCGAAAAGGCTTTAGCACCATAGACCACATACATACTCTTCGGCAAATTGTACAGAAGTCCGAGGAGTACAATTTGCCACTATGTCTGGCGTATGTGGACTATGAGAAAGCCTTTGATTCCGTCGAAATTTTGGCGGTGCTGCAGTCCCTTCAGCGATGCCAAGTTGACTGTCGGTATATCGAAGTGCTGAAGTGCTTGTACAGTAGGGCTACAATGGCTATCCGAGTACAGAACCAGAGTACGAAACCTATCCAATTGCAGAGAGGTGTAAGACAGGGTGACGTCATATCCCCGAAACTCTTTACCGCTGCATTGGAAGATGTTTTCAAGCTTCTGGACTGGAAAGGATACGTTATCAACATCAATGGCGAGTACATCACTCACCTTCGATTTGCCGACGATATAGTCCTCATGGCAGAATCGCTGGAGAACCTAAACACTATGCTCAATGACCTCAATAGTGTTTCCCAACGGATAGGTCTTAAGATGAACATGGACAAAACAAAGATCATGTTTAATATCCATGTCACACCTATGCCGGTAGCTGTTGGGAACACTAAGCTTGAAGTTGTTGACGAGTATGTTTACTTGGGACAAATAGTCCGACTAGGTAAGTCCAACTTCGACCGAGAGGTCAATCGACGGATTCAACTCGGTTGGGCAGCATTCGGGAAATTACAACACATCTTCTCGTCAAGTATACCTCAAAACTTGAAAACGAGACTGTACACCCAGTGCGTGTTACCAGTGATGACATACGGAACTGAGACGTGGTCCTTCACTGCTGGCCGGATGAGGAAGCTCAAGGTCGCTCAGCGAGCTATGGAGAGGGCTATGCTCGGAGTTTCTCTGCGTGATAAACTCAGAAATGAGGATATTCGCAGTAGAACCAGAGTGACCGACATAGCCCAACGGATTAGTAAGCTGAAGTGGCAATGGGCCGGCCATATAGCTCGAAGAACCGACAACCAATGGGGAAGAAAGGTTCTCGAGTGGCAGCCTCGTACCGGCAGGCGAAGTGTAGGGCGTCCCCCCACTAGATGAAGTGACGATCTGGTAAGATATGCAGGAAGTCGATGGATGCAGGTGGCTCAGGACCATGAAGCAAATACAAAGAGGAGACGTTGTAATCAAATTTCACTATGTAACATCGCGTGACAATTTGCGAGGTGAGGGGATGCAAAGACCCGCCCACTACACTATCTACATCTACCGATAAATAGTAAATCTACTTGAATCTTTCCACATCGATGTTGCAGTGTAACTTAGCTACCTTGACGGTAGATGGCGGCATGTCCACAAAATGTTATAAACTATAAAATAATATTTTGGCGATTAAAATTTCTTTATGTCTGAATGCAAAACAAATTTCAGCACCTTCGTATGATTATTTTATCATTACTGAGCTCTACGTACTTTTATTTTTTTAGTTCACAGGACACAAAGTGTCGCCATCTAGTGTGGAATATATTTAATTATATTTGACGACGCAAAGAGATTTTTCTAGAACTATTTTAATAAATTAGGTGTAAAATTACTTACAAATGAAATGTGATGCCATCCATAGCATCGGAGCGTCTATCTCATGAAGCAAATACATTCAGACAAAGAAAATTTTAATCGTAAAAATAATATTTTTATAGTTTTCATAATAATTTTGGGAACAAGCCGCCATCTATCGTCAAGTAAACCTCATAAAAAATAACAAAAAGACAGGGCCGCAATTAGAATTCAATTATTTTACCCAGCAACCCAACATTCAATATTAAAATGAAGGAAATTGTACTCTGATTTTTACAAAATGTTTAAGTTATATTTAAGTGACATTCTATATGCAAAGAATCACTTAAATACAATTTAAATATGTTTATCATTTCGTAAAAGTCAACCTTCAAGAAATATTTATTTTCTCCATAAAATAAAGTCTCTTTGAAACTAAATATTCTATGTTCAATATTAAGTAGGATATTTAATTTGGAATAAATATCTTACTTATCTCACTAATATTATAAAGACGAAATTGTGTGTGTTCTTTCTGTCTCCTTGAGCTTATTCCACACTGAGTATGTGTAATTTTTTCACGCAGAAACGGCTGGACTATTATTTATAAATTAAAATATAAATATTTTATTCCAAATTAAGCATCCGAATGCACTTTTTGAATGCCAATCTAAGAACATTAAATTGTATTTAAGTGATTCT
Organism: Parnassius mnemosyne; assembly: GCA_963668995.1. Taxonomy (NCBI): domain Eukaryota; kingdom Metazoa; phylum Arthropoda; class Insecta; order Lepidoptera; family Papilionidae; genus Parnassius; species Parnassius mnemosyne. The sequence goes on from CAVLGL010000057.1 coordinate 11,652,254, forward strand.
TTGCATATAGAATGTCACTTAAATATAACTTAAACATTTCGTAAATATCAGCCTAAGTACAATTTCCTGCATTTAATATTAAAAGTTGGATTACTGGGAAAAATAATTGAATTCTAATTAGGGCCCTGTCTTTTTGTCATTTTTTATGAGGTTTACTTGACGAGAATAAGGCCTGTTCTCAAAATGATTATGAACTATAAAAATAATAGTTTGCAATTAAAATTTCTTTATGTCTGAATGCAAAACAAATTTCAGCACCTTCGTATGATTATTTTACCAATACTGAGCTCTACGGACCTTTATATTTTTAGTTCACATGACACAAAGTGTCGCCATCTAGTGTCGAATATATTTAATTATATTTGAAAGCCGACGCAAAGAGATTTTTCTAGAACTATTTTAATAAATTAGGTGTAAAAATATTTACAAATGTAATGTGATGCCATCCATAACATCAGAGCGTCTATCTGAGTAGTTTTTACACAATAAAACACAACATTTCATCCTTTTCTTCTTAATACTACGAAAATACACCGATTTGCGATTTTTTCAACACATAAACGCACAGGACGAATGCTGACAGTATACTAACTAAAGCCACGCCCACTATGATGACGTCAGGACCTACTTAGAATCACAGTGCACAGTTGCTTATGCCGTCTCCCCTTTGTATTAGCTTCATGCTCAGGACCGTGCTTTGTGGCATTCTTTGAGGGAGGCCTATGTTCAGCAGTGGACTTGTAAAGGGCTGTAATGATGATGATGATGATATATATATATATATATATATATATATATATATATATATATATATATATATATATATATATATATTTAAATATTATATATCATCATCATCATCATCATTACAGCCCTTCACAAGTCCACTGCTGAACATAGGCCTCCCCCAAAGAATGCCACAAAGCACGGTCCCGAGCCACCTGCATCCATCGACTTCCTGCAAATCTTACCAGGTCGTCACTCCATCTAGTGGGGGGACGCCCTACACTTCGCCTGCCGGTACGAGGCTGCCACTCGAGAACCTTTCTTCCCCATCGGTCGTCGGTTCTTCGAGCTATATGGCCGGCCCATTGCCACTTCAGCTTACTAATCCGTTGGGCTATGTCGGTCACTCTGGTTCTACTGCGGATATCCTCATTTCTGAGTTTATCACGCAGAGAAACTCCGAGCATAGCCCTCTCCATAGCTCGCTGAGCGACCTTGAGCTTCCTCATCCGGCCAGCAGTGACGGACCACGTCTCAGTTCCGTATGTCATCACTGGCAACACGCACTGGGTGTACAGTCTCGTTTTCAAGTTTTGAGGTATACCTGACGAGAAGATGTGCCGTAATTTCCCGAACGCTGCCCAACCGAGTTCAATCCGTCGATTGACCTCTCGGTCGAAGTTGGACTTACCTAGTCGGACTATTTGTCCCAGGTAAACATACTCGTCAACAACTTCGAGCTTAGTGTTCCCAACAACTACCGGCATAGGTGTGACATGGACATTAAACATGATCTTTGTTTTGTCCATGTTCATCTTAAGACCTATCCGTTGGGAAACACTATTGAGGTCATTGAGCATAGTGCTTAGGTCCTCCAGCGATTCTGCCATAAGGACTATATCGTCGGCAAATCGAAGGTGAGTCATGTACTCGCCATTGATGTTGATACCGTATCCTTTCCAGTCCAGAAGCTTGAAAACATCTTCCAATGCAGCGGTAAAGAGTTTCGGGGATATGACGTCACCCTGTCTTACACCTCTCTGCAATTGGATAGGTTTCGTACTCTGGTTCTGTACTCGGATAGCCATCGTAGCCCTACTGTACAAGCACTTCAACACTTCGATATACCGACAGTCAACTTGGCATCGCTGAAGGGACTGCAGCACCGCCCAAATTTCGACGGAATCAAAGGCTTTCTCATAGTCCACATACGCCAGACATAGTGGCAAATTGTACTCCTCGGACTTCTGTACAATTTGCCGAAGGGTATGTATGTGGTCTATGGTGCTAAAGCCTTTTCGGAAACCGGCTTGTTCGGGAGGCTGGAAGTCGTCAAGTCTGCGCGCGAGACGATTCGTAATGACTCTCGAAAACAGCACGTAGACGCGGCTCAGAAGGGAAATCGGTCTGTAGTTCTTCAAGAGAGCGTTGTCGCCTTTCTTGAAGAACAAGACCACCGCACTTCTGCTCCACGCCTCCGGTGTAATGCCACCATGGAGGACGGAATTAAAGAGCTTCTGAAGGACTTCAAGTACCGGTTTTCCACCCGCTTTCAGAAGCTCCGCTGTAATTCCATCCTGGCCTGGGGCCTTGCCGTTTTTAAGGTGCTGGAGAGCCATTCTAATCTCGCTCAGACTGACGTCCGGGATATCATCAGAATAATGTCGGATAAGACTCGCTCTTGGATCGTTACTCACACTTGCGTGTGGCTCCAACGATGACGTGTACAGCTGCCCATAGAACCTCTCAATCTCACTCAAAACCTCAGGTGCCCCGGAAACGATGCTGCCACATTCGGTCTTCAGCTTCGACAGTTGGCTCTTTCTGGCAGACAGATCTCTGGCAAAGACTTTGGAGCCTTGGTTCCGCTCGATCGCTTCTTCAATACGAGCTGTATTGAAGTTGCGTAAGTCCCGCCGCATGCATTTGGAGATCTGTCTGTTCAGTTGCCTGTATGCTGTCAAATCTGTTGAAGAATGTAGCTTCATCTCCCGTCTAACAGCCATGAGATTAAGAGTGTGATCGGAGAGTTTTTGTGTTCTTCTGCGGCGGGTCTTGCAGAACTTAGCTCCGACCGCATGGACAGTTTCCACGAGCTTGTCATTCAAATCGTCCACTTCATTGCAGTCTTCTAGGCACTGAAAACGGTTTTGCAACTCGAGCTGAAAGGTTTCGGGACTTTGGATTAGAGCACGAGGGGGACGGAGAGTTGACTTCATTAGACGAGACCTCTCCAACTTAACGTTTAGGTTCAGTGTGCCTCTAACCATTCGGTGATCGCTGCCGGTTTTCACCCTCGCGATCACTGAGACATCACTGAACAGTTGTCGCCTGGTCGTCATAATGAAGTCAATCTCATTTTTTGTCGAACCGTCGGGGCTCGACCAGGTCCACTTCCTGTGGGGCCGCTTCTGGAAGAAAGAGTTCATCATAAAGAGTCCCTCTTTCTCCATGAAGTCGGCCAACTGCTGGCCCCTTGGATTCCGTTGCCCTATTCCAAATTTCCCCACTTTCAGCTCACCGTTCTCTCTTGTGCCTAGTTTTGCATTGAAGTCTCCCATTAACACCGTATATTGGGTTTTGGAGGAATGCATGGCTCTAGAGATATCCTCATACATTTCCTCCACCTCCTGATCGGGGTGTGCCGAGGTTGGTGCGTAAACCTGTATGACCTTCAGCGAATACCGTTTGGTGATTCTGAGTATAAGGTACGCAACCCTCGTCGACACACTCTCAATCTTTACAACGTTGTTAACGAGAGACTTGTGGACGATAAATCCACCTTCATTATGGGGGGTATATTGCCATAGTTGCCACGCTTGGCGAGCGGGTTGGCAACCGCAGTTTTTTATTGTATTTTGTATATATATATATTTTGTGTATATATATATATATTATATATATATATATATATATATATATATATATATATAGGGAAAAGCGAGCTTAATAGTGTAGACAATAGTTTGCTATAAGACAATTAAATTTCGATTAGATTAGATTCGTGCTTAAAAGGTATAAATGTATCTATTATAATTTATTCACCGAGACAAGAAGTTTTAGGGCCTTGTGGAATATTTAGAGATGATGGCAAGAGACCCGACTGTATGACATTGGTCCCTAGGGACAGAGATAAAGCCTTAGTGTGGGATGCTACTTGCGTAGACACTTTGTTTTGTTCACAATCATTTCTAGGGTACCTCGTTTAGAGCCGGGGCTCCATCAGAGGTAGATGAATTGAGTAAGTGGCGCAAATAAGAGTCTCTGAGAGATTACTTCATATTTGTGTCATTTGCTGTAGAGACTATCGGTCCGTGACATCCACGTGCGGTGAATTTAATAAAAGAACTCTTTCCGCGACTGGTCGTTGCTGCTGGTGATAAGAGGGTTGGTTCTTTTCTCGCTCAAAGGCTAAGTATAGCCATTCAACAAGGAAACGCAGCCAGCGTTCTTGGCATTACTATATACCACGGGGAGTAGGACTGTATGATAATAAAGTTATTAGTTTTAGTTATTTTTTATTATAGTTTTTAAGATAAAAATTGTAATAAGAATATTATGATTATCGATGGAAACGTTTCTTTGTCACGCGTTATTAGTTATGTTTGGACATTTCCCTTTTGCTAAAAATCGTGTTACGATATCAAATATACTTATTTAATATGCATATTTAATTAAGTTTCAGGAGCGGTGCTGAAGCTTTTTAAATCAACTAAATATGTCTCGATGACATTTATTACTATTATATTACAATAATGTATTAAAACTAGTTCAGTGCAATACTTAACTAAGGGATTATAGGACTATGATGAGTTCTATAATTAATCTTATTCTAAATGCAAGGGCTTTTATAGGATGGTCAAAATAATTCTGTTGACTGAAAGTATGACGCCTTGGTTTGACCAGCAATAATAATTATACAGTGGTGTCAACATCTTCTGTAACGTTACACTTCATTACATGTTTTCAGTAATCCAATATCAAAAACTTAATCAGCACAATTCATGGTCAACATGTTATTGTAAAATTATGGCTACTTGCAATTATAATGTGAACGAGTAATCTAATATCAAAAGAATAGTCAGGACAATTTGGGGTCAACAGGTATTAAGGCTATATCTAGACTGCATAACTACTTACTTAGGTTTTTGCATACAATATGTTGTACGAAAATATAGCACAAATTCATTTATCCACTTGTATCTGATATTAGTACATATCGATACATAATTTCGATAAGATCAGAATTGACTAACAGGCGCCTAGATATTTCAAACGCTTAGGTAACAAGTTGAGTTGAATATGATAGTTTGTTAATTGTTATCTCTCTTACTTTCATGTTTAATTCTCTATTTCGATCGGTTTTGGAACATAGCCCTTCTTTCAAAGCTCACTTTCTGTGAGCATCAAGGTTATAGACGATGCATGCTCCGATTACAAGCCTATTAATGCTGGTGTTCCACAAGGCTGTGTGCTATCACCGACGCTGTTTCTTCTGCATGTCAATGATATGTTGCAAAACGGTAACATTCATTGCTATGCGGATGACAGCACTGGTGATGCTCTTTACACCGGCCGTGCCAATATTTCTCAGAAAAACGTCGCCGAGTATCGGAACAAACATGTGTATGAAATCGAATTTATGCTGAACAAAGCCTCGGATTGGGGGCGATTAAATCTAGTCCTGTTTAATCCTCAAAAGACACAAGTTTACGCGTTTACCGCTAAAAATAACCCCTTTGTCGTATCTTTTTAGATTTAAGGCACTCTCCTTGTTGCCTCAGCAAGTATCGGAATCCTCGGCGTCAACATATCGACGTGCAGTTTCGTGGTCATTTGGAAGAGAAGGCCAAATTGACCTCTAAAAAGCTTGGCGTGCTCAGTAGAGCGGGACAATATGTCATGCACACCGCCTGTAACTTTACAAGGCGCAGGTTCGGCCTCACATGGAATAATGTTCCAATGTCTGGGCTGGGGCTCCCCAGTGCCAGCTCCTTCCACTTGACTACATCCAGCGCAGAGCGGCTCGAATCTTCGAGGACCGAGTCCTTTCCGATCAACTCGATTCACTGGCGCTGCGAAGAGATGTTGCATCCCTTTGCATTTATTTCGCATTTATTACTAAGAGTGCTGTGAGGAATTGTTTGGATTAATCCCAGCCGCCAAATTTCACGAACGCACATCGCGGCAAAATTCCCGATACCATCCACAACATCTGGATGCTTGGCGGTCCACCACTGTACGTTTCAGTAGGAGTTTCTTTTTTTTGATGCAGTTGTTCGTGGGCGGCGTGAGTCACTTACCATCAGGTGTGCCGTATGCTCGTTTGCCCCTCTCCTATAAAAAAAGAAAAAAAGCAATGAATATTACCTATCGTGATTTGAAAAATGTAATAAAATAGAAATGGATAAATGTATTAATTTAATTTAGTTGTAAAAATGTAGTGTTTCAAACTTCGTTGTTAAAAGGTCACACGAATAAACCAAATGGCTGAATGACTTGAGCACCACTCGAGTCATTTGATCGCTTGCGTATGAATGACTCGACCGATTCGAGACGAGTGATTCAAAACTACATGGGTAGAGTTTAAAAAATTATAATTTGAGCTGTGCTATTTGAAATACGTCTGTCAGTATTTTTTATATATATACTCCATAGACTTTGAATATACGTACTCGTAGATATATTCTAAGTCTATGACATACTCCAAATTCATAGGCTACTGTAGGGGGGGGGGGGGGATGAAAATGGACTAGAGCACAGAATAACTAGTAGATTCTATAGAGTGGCATCATAAATTCCCATTTCCCATTATCTTAAAGTGAAAGCTCCAGGGTGGCCCGCGAAATTCAAATTTTCTTACGTTTTTGGGAATTTGCAGGTCACGGCCAGATTGAATGTTTAACAAAATATGATTCGCGATCGTATGGACTATATATTTACAGAATTATAATCATTATAATCATCAATACAACCTCCTAAGTTCGTATAATTCCTTTGAATGAGCTTTTTCTGGAAATAGCCATACATTGGAGTTATATGAACATAGACGGTTGTATTGATGATTATAATTCTGTAAATACATACTTGTTACGCTTGCGAATCATATTTTGTTAAATATACAACCTGACACACACATACAAATTGCAAAAAACGTAAGAAAATTTGAATTTCGCGGGCCACCCTGGAGCTTCCACCTTAACATCGTAGAGAGAAAACTTAACATAGATATTGCTTTTCTTTTTACGATTCGCCAATTAAGCCAGACAAAGATCTGTAGCCATACAGCTAGTGTATTTAAAAAAAATATTTACAAAGTTTTATATTTTCGTCTAGAATTGTATAGAAACTTCTACAATATCTTATAATAGTAGTGGTTGTTGTAGTAGTTCGTCGGCAGATAATTTGACAACAGAACATCGAATAGTAAAACCATAGTAAATTATGCATATTTTTCGTAGAAAACTCGTATAACATGTTCCTGGGAATAAGCTGAACCTATCTGCCTTTTGTTGAATTTTAATTCAAATATATAAAATCTCAGGTGACTGTACCGATAAACTTAATAAAACTCCCCAAAAATCAGATCGGAAACTTGTATTTTTGAGCTATGATCTTTGTAGAAAATATTTACTGCCATGGACAGTTTCCCAGGAATTTCTTTTTTGACATATTGTTAATATAAATAGGTAGATACTTAACTATAATCATCACCATTACAGCCCTTCACAAGTTCACTGCTGAACATAGGCCTCCCCTAAGGAATGCCACAAAGCACGGTCCACCCGAATCCATCGACTTCCTGCATGTCTTACCAGGTTATCACTCCATCTAATGGAGGGACGCCCTACAATTCGTCCGCCGGTACGAGGCCGCCACTCAAGAACCTTTTTCCACATCGGTTGTCGGTTCTTCGAGCTATATGACCGTTATGTCGTTTACTCTGGTTCTACTGCGGATATCCTCATTTTTAAGTTTATCACGCAGAGAAACTCCGAGCATAGCCCTCTCCATAGCTCGCTGAGCGACCTTGAGCTTTCTCATCCAGCCAGCAGTGAAGGACCACGTCTCAGTTCCATATGTCATCACTGGCAACATGCACTGGTTGTACAGTCTCGTTTTCAAGTTTTGATACCTGACGAGAAGATGTGCCGTAATTTCCTGAACGCTACCCAGTCGAGTTGAATCGGTCAATTGACCTCTCGGTCCAAGTTGGACTTACCTAGTCGGACTATTGCCCCAGGTAAATATACTCGTTAACAACTTCAAGCTTAGTGCTTTCAACAACTACCAGCATAGGTGTGATATGGACGTTATACATGATCATTGTTTTGTCCATGTTCATCTTAAGACCTATCCGTTAGGAAGCACTATTAAGGTCGTTGAGCATAGTGCTTAGGTCTTCCAGCGATTCTGCCATAAGGACAATATCGTCGGCAAATCGAAGGTGAGTGATGTACTCGCCGTTGATGTTAATACCGTATCCTTTATAGTCCAGAAGCTTGAAAAGTCTTCCAATGCAGCGGTGAAGAGTTTCGTGAATGTAACGTCACACTATCTTACGCCTCTCTGCAGTTAAAGTCAACTAAGCTTATACTTATTTATATTTTATAAAATGTTTTGATGGGGAAATAAAAAACGGGGACACGGCGTACATAGTGGCTGTTTTATTTATAATATAAAAATGAATCGTTGAATGTGTTGCTAAGCGCAAATCTCGAGAGCAGCTTTTTTTATAATATTCCTTGAAGTACGTAGATGGTTCTTACGGAGAGAAAACTTTAAAAAATTGCCTGAAAAAGTCAAAAAACAACACTTTTCTATATTCCCATACAAAAGATTCGTAATAATACTTATAAGTCAATTTGAAATGTAATACCATACCATATAGTTTAAGTGTTAGTGGAGGGGTTCCGGGAAGGCAAAACAATTGAGTGACGTTAGTATCGTATAAATATTAATGTCAATATTTGTCAACAGTGTTTTATAATTTTTATTTTTTGACATAATGTAGTTGTTGACTTATCAACTTTCTTTTTTCTTTTTTTATCTTACTCTAGATGACCCGGTGTCCCGAATAGCAGAATAAGTATTAAAAAAAAAATAATTAAAGAATCGACTGTTAGGCGGTACGAAGTTCGCCGGGTCAGCTAGTTTTTCCTATAAGTGTTAGTTTTTTTTTTATAGGATAAGGGTGACAAACGAGCACACAATCCACCTGATGGTAAGTGGTTGCTGCGGCCCATAGACATCTACATCTATCCTCTATTACAAATCAAAATGTAGATGCGTTGTCACCCGTGAGGACTAAGATGGAATGCCTCATTTCCAGTAAAAAGGGCCTCCGGCCACCTGCACTCACCAAGCGAAACGCAGAGGTAAACCTCTACTTCACGCTGGTTTTCTGTGAGGTCGTGGTAACACCCCGGTTCGAGCCGGCCCATCCGTGCGATAGCAAAAGCTGCCGCGTGGCTCTACCACTGTTAAGACCATTACAAACATTTAATAATTAATAATTAAATAGATTATAGAAGTTTATTTTAACATTCGACTTAAGGTCGAAAGCTCCAGGCTGGCCCACCAAATTTAAATTTTCTTACGTTTTTTGGAATATGCAGGTCAGGGTCAGGTTGCATGTTTAACAAAATATGATTCGCGACCGTAACTAGTATGTGTTTACTGAATTATTATCATTAGAATTACCACTACAACCCTCTAAGGTCATATAATCCTTTTAGAATGAGTTTTTCTGGAAATAGCCATACAATGGGGTTATACGGACTTAGAGGATTGTATTGATAATTATAATGATTATAATTCTGTAAATACGTACTCGATACGGTCGCGAATCATATTTTATTAAACATATAACCTGACACTGACCTACAAATTGCAAAACACGTAAGAAAATTTAAATTCCGCGGATTACCCTGGCGCTTTCACCTTAAATATGAATTTAAAATTAATAATTTAAGCAAAGAAATTTGTAGGAATCTGTTAAATAAGATTGCTCTGTTTGAAGGCCAATATGTTATGAGGCTTTATCATGCTTCATATTTATATTCTTTCATTTCTCCCTGAAAAGTATAAAGGAGTAATAAACCTGTTATCAATTAAATTGCATGAACTTTAAAAACATTTTTTTTTATAGGATAATGGTGACAAACGAGCACACAGTCCACCTGATGGTAAGTGGTTGCTGCGACCCATAGACATCTACATCTATCCTCTGTTACAAATCAAAATGTAGATGCGTTGTCACCCGTGAGGATTAAGATGGAATGCCTCATTTCCAGTAAAAAGGGCCTCTAGCCACCTGCACTCACCAAGCGAAACGCAGAGGTAAACCTCTACTTCACGCTGGTTTTCTGTGAGGTCGTGGTACTACCCCGGTTCGAGCCGGCCCATCCGTGCGACAGCAAAAGCTGCCGCCTGGCTCTACCACTGTTAATGATCTTAACAGAGTAAAGTGTACCAAGTGTCTAAGGATACAGATGCACTCTATATTTTCTCAATCTTGGTATGTAAATAAAATGGTCACTCATTCATGGTCTGACCGCGGCAAATGCAACTTAATCTCCTAGATCTATTGATCTGCGCAGCTATTACTTAACCACGACTCTACTTTTCTCTACTACTAACGCTGTAGGTGATGAACCACGCTACTTAAGCCCTTTTCATAATGTCGCCGGCTATAAAGCTTGAATCGGGCATCGGACGTCGTGAGTATCAAATATTGTGGAATTTATACTATCGTGTCTCATGCGTGGGTTTAAGGGGTTCACCACTATACCTCGGTTTAGGTAAGTAGCGATTTTCTCTAATTTCGCGTATTATTTTTTACAGATTAGAGTGCAGATGGCGGTTTCTACACTGGACGGACCTAATTGAAGCAAAAAGAGCGAAAGAAATGAAGATTTGTAAAATTTTTAAAAATTGTATGAATTTACGACTCTAAGAAAACAAATTTTATGAAAATTTCTTATTAAACTGTGAAAATTTTACCTAACTATGCTAAAAGTTTTATCATTGTTACTTGAGAATATAATCCGAACCTCCGCTAAACTCCTTGGGGAAAATAGCGTGATGCTATGAATATTGTACTAGTGTGACCGCGAGGCTGTGTGGCTGTTTAAGTAAGGTTATACATTTATTTTGGTTAATAAATGGATACTTAGTTAGGTTTAAAATGGTTTAAAAAGGATAATCTCAAGATTTTTTATCTTTAATGTACTATAGTTTTATAATGGATAAAAATCTGTCTCTTATTTTATCTAAAGTTTTGAAAGTTAAATTTTGTAAATTTTAAAAGTTAAATGTGCAATTATCAGGATTATTTCTATTATTAACACTACAGTCACTTACAGAACAAGTAACCATTTTGGAAAAAAGTTACTTGCTAAAAAACTACCACTATTACACTCTAAAAAATTACAAAATATCTAGGAGCTATTTCTTGCGTGCCAATATGTGCCGATCTGTCATTCAAAATCGGTTACAGAGTCATGAGATGTGGTATCCTTTTCTATCTTTCATTTTTGCCATGAGGAATTTTCTTCTCCCTTGCACACTATGTTGCTATATACGCCAGTATATTCTAAGTCTATGGGTAACACTTTGGTCGATGTTTTTTTTTTTAATACAGGATAAGGGTGTTAAACGAGCACACCTGATGGTAATACCCCTATTACACCAAACTAAATCAGGGCCCCTAATACTCCTATTACACCACACTAAACCAGGGTCCCTAAGCCCTTAATAAGAGTTGTAATAAGAGTAAGGCAGTAATTAGGCCCTAATTAGGGCGTCGAAGTGAACCCGGTCCGTAGCGCGCTTATCACCGTTTAGAGTATTAAGACTAAGGTCAGTTAGAGCACTTACTCGATGCGTGACTAGGGATGCAAACGATACATTGATTTTTCAAACATGCTTTTGTGAATGCTTTTATGAACGATGTTTTGGCTTGCCGTCAAAAAGTCAGAGTCATGAGCTTCCGAAATAACAACTATTCGAAAGTATAAAATTAGGTATGTTAAAAATTGCGAACGATGAGTATCATGAATTTTATGTGGCCGAAAAATAAATATTCGCAGTCGTATAGTTTACAAATATTGAAAATGGATTGAAATTGTTTTATTCACTTTTATTAATACATTTAATTATATTATTTTAGCTTTAACTTGACCAATAGCTTACGAAAAATCTTACAAGGTAATATTTATTTTGTAACGGAAATTGTTTTATCGGCTTACGGTACTTCGTATTTCGTTACAATCACTTTTCTGAAATATTGATTTTGACGGATGAACAGTTATTCGCATAGACTTAGTATCTTCAATTCAATCCTCTATCTACGGTTATTCACCTGTTTGTATTTCGGCATAGTATAGTTATGCAGATGTATTCGGAAAGGGCGACAATACTGAAGGTGACATATGGAACTACCATAAAGAATTAACGCACTACAACATATGATAAAACTAAAGCAGATAAATAATAAGAATAAAACTAATAATAAAACTAAAGCAGAAAAAAATTCATATGTTTATGTCATCACTTGTCACTCCTATAAAGAGAAAAGCATTGGAAATGTGGGATGACATTGTAACATTCCCATCCCCTCTACTCTATACTTATTTTTGTCTTTCTTTTGAATCTACTATATCCAATCGTATAAGATTTATAAATACATCAAATTTACGTGACCAGTATATTAACCATATACTTTAAAGGTTTAAATATAGGCCGTTTAATAAATTTATGGCGTGATTGTCTTAGATAGGACCTTTATTTACGTTGTGTTTGTATAGTAACTTAGTACTTTTAGGTGTCTCTTGGAAGAATGAATATTCACGAGAGCAATCGAAAGCTGTTGGTAGCGTCTTATAAGTTAAAGAACCCTGTTCACGAAGACAGAGCTCAAAATAAGTTAAGAACAATAAATTGTCCCTATTCCAATTGTATCAGTTTCACAACAGTCAATTCCTTATTAATTAATCCCTTCCCGCTTGGAAAAGGCTCACAATATTTATATCAAATACCAGATACAAGCGCTTAGCTCTTTAATTAATCCCTTCCCGCTTGGAAAAGGCTCACAATATTTATATCAAATACCAGATACAAGGGCTTAGCTCTCCCACATTTTTTTAAAATGTGGGAGTTTAATCCTCAAAAGACACAAGTTTACGCGTTTACCGCTAAAAATAACCCCTTTGTCGTATCTTTTTAGATTTAAGGCACTCTCCTTGTTGCCTCAGCAAGTATCGGAATCCTCGGCGTCAACATATCGACGTGCAGTTTCGTGGTCATTTGGAAGAGAAGGCCAAATTGACCTCTAAAAAGCTTGGCGTGCTCAGTAGAGCGGGACAATATGTCATGCACATCGCCTGTAACTTTACAAGGCGCAGGTTCGGCCTCACATGGAATAATGTTCCAATGTCTGGGCTGGGGCTCCCCAGTGCCAGCTCCTTCCACTTGACTACATCCAGCGCAGAGCGGCTCGAATCTTCGAGGACCGAGTCCTTTCCGATCAACTCGATTCACTGGCGCTGCGAAGAGATGTTGCATCCCTTTGCATTTATTTCGCATTTATTACTAAGAGTGCTGTGAGGAATTGTTTGGATTAATCCCAGCCGCCAAATTTCACGAACGCACATCGCGGCAAAATTCCCGATACCATCCACAACATCTGGATGCTTGGCGGTCCACCACTGTACGTTTCAGTAGGAGTTTCTTTTTTTTGATGCAGTTGTTCGTGGGCGGCGTGAGTCACTTACCATCAGGTGTGCCGTATGCTCGTTTGCCCCTCTCCTATAAAAAAAGAAAAAAAGCAATGAATATTACCTATCGTGATTTGAAAAATGTAATAAAATAGAAATGGATAAATGTATTAATTTAATTTAGTTGTAAAAATGTAGTGTTTCAAACTTCGTTGTTAAAAGGTCACACGAATAAACCAAATGGCTGAATGACTTGAGCACCACTCGAGTCATTTGATCGCTTGCGTATGAATGACTCGACCGATTCGAGACGAGTGATTCAAAACTACATGGGTAGAGTTTAAAAAATTATAATTTGAGCTGTGCTATTTGAAATACGTCTGTCAGTATTTTTTATATATATACTCCATAGACTTTGAATATACGTACTCGTAGATATATTCTAAGTCTATGACATACTCCAAATTCATAGGCTACTGTAGGGGGGGGGGGGGGATGAAAATGGACTAGAGCACAGAATAACTAGTAGATTCTATAGAGTGGCATCATAAATTCCCATTTCCCATTATCTTAAAGTGAAAGCTCCAGGGTGGCCCGCGAAATTCAAATTTTCTTACGTTTTTGGGAATTTGCAGGTCACGGCCAGATTGAATGTTTAACAAAATATGATTCGCGATCGTATGGACTATATATTTACAGAATTATAATCATTATAATCATCAATACAACCTCCTAAGTTCGTATAATTCCTTTGAATGAGCTTTTTCTGGAAATAGCCATACATTGGAGTTATATGAACATAGACGGTTGTATTGATGATTATAATTCTGTAAATACATACTTGTTACGCTTGCGAATCATATTTTGTTAAATATACAACCTGACACACACATACAAATTGCAAAAAACGTAAGAAAATTTGAATTTCGCGGGCCACCCTGGAGCTTCCACCTTAACATCGTAGAGAGAAAACTTAACATAGATATTGCTTTTCTTTTTACGATTCGCCAATTAAGCCAGACAAAGATCTGTAGCCATACAGCTAGTGTATTTAAAAAAAATATTTACAAAGTTTTATATTTTCGTCTAGAATTGTATAGAAACTTCTACAATATCTTATAATAGTAGTGGTTGTTGTAGTAGTTCGTCGGCAGATAATTTGACAACAGAACATCGAATAGTAAAACCATAGTAAATTATGCATATTTTTCGTAGAAAACTCGTATAACATGTTCCTGGGAATAAGCTGAACCTATCTGCCTTTTGTTGAATTTTAATTCAAATATATAAAATCTCAGGTGACTGTACCGATAAACTTAATAAAACTCCCCAAAAATCAGATCGGAAACTTGTATTTTTGAGCTATGATCTTTGTAGAAAATATTTACTGCCATGGACAGTTTCCCAGGAATTTCTTTTTTGACATATTGTTAATATAAATAGGTAGATACTTAACTATAATCATCACCATTACAGCCCTTCACAAGTTCACTGCTGAACATAGGCCTCCCCTAAGGAATGCCACAAAGCACGGTCCACCCGAATCCATCGACTTCCTGCATGTCTTACCAGGTTATCACTCCATCTAATGGAGGGACGCCCTACAATTCGTCCGCCGGTACGAGGCCGCCACTCAAGAACCTTTTTCCACATCGGTTGTCGGTTCTTCGAGCTATATGACCGTTATGTCGTTTACTCTGGTTCTACTGCGGATATCCTCATTTTTAAGTTTATCACGCAGAGAAACTCCGAGCATAGCCCTCTCCATAGCTCGCTGAGCGACCTTGAGCTTTCTCATCCAGCCAGCAGTGAAGGACCACGTCTCAGTTCCATATGTCATCACTGGCAACATGCACTGGTTGTACAGTCTCGTTTTCAAGTTTTGATACCTGACGAGAAGATGTGCCGTAATTTCCTGAACGCTACCCAGTCGAGTTGAATCGGTCAATTGACCTCTCGGTCCAAGTTGGACTTACCTAGTCGGACTATTGCCCCAGGTAAATATACTCGTTAACAACTTCAAGCTTAGTGCTTTCAACAACTACCAGCATAGGTGTGATATGGACGTTATACATGATCATTGTTTTGTCCATGTTCATCTTAAGACCTATCCGTTAGGAAGCACTATTAAGGTCGTTGAGCATAGTGCTTAGGTCTTCCAGCGATTCTGCCATAAGGACAATATCGTCGGCAAATCGAAGGTGAGTGATGTACTCGCCGTTGATGTTAATACCGTATCCTTTATAGTCCAGAAGCTTGAAAAGTCTTCCAATGCAGCGGTGAAGAGTTTCGTGAATGTAACGTCACACTATCTTACGCCTCTCTGCAGTTAAAGTCAACTAAGCTTATACTTATTTATATTTTATAAAATGTTTTGATGGGGAAATAAAAAACGGGGACACGGCGTACATAGTGGCTGTTTTATTTATAATATAAAAATGAATCGTTGTATGTGTTGCTAAGAGCAAATCTCGAGAGCAGCTTTTTTTATAATATTCCTTGAAGTACGTAGATGGTTCTTACGGAGAGAAAACTTTAAAAAATTGCCTGAAAAAGTCAAAAAACAACACTTTTCTATATTCCCATACAAAAGATTCGTAATAATACTTATAAGTCAATTTGAACTGTAATACCATACCATATAGTTTAAGTGTTAGTGGAGGGGTTCCGGGAAGGCAAAACAATTGAGTGACGTTAGTATCGTATAAATATTAATGTCAATATTTGTCAACAGTGTTTTATAATTTTTATTTTTTGACATAATGTAGTTGTTGACTTATCAACTTTCTTTTTTCTTTTTTTATCTTACTCTAGATGACCACCGGGTCATCTTATTCTGCTATTCGGGACACCGGTCCCGAATAGCAGAATAAGTATTAAAAAAAAATAATTAAAGAATCGACTGTTAGGCGGTACGAAGTTCGCCGGGTCAGCTAGTTTTTCCTATAAGTGTTAGTTTTTTTTTTATAGGATAAGGGTGACAAACGAGCACACAATCCACCTGATGGTAAGTGGTTGCTGCGGCCCATAGACATCTACATCTATCCTCTATTACAAATCAAAATGTAGATGCGTTGTCACCCGTGAGGACTAAGATGGAATGCCTCATTTCCAGTAAAAAGGGCCTCCGGCCACCTGCACTCACCAAGCGAAACGCAGAGGTAAACCTCTACTTCACGCTGGTTTTCTGTGAGGTCGTGGTAACACCCCGGTTCGAGCCGGCCCATCCGTGCGATAGCAAAAGCTGCCGCGTGGCTCTACCACTGTTAAGACCATTACAAACATTTAATAATTAATAATTAAATAGATTATAGAAGTTTATTTTAACATTCGACTTAAGGTCGAAAGCTCCAGGCTGGCCCACCAAATTTAAATTTTCTTACGTTTTTTGGAATATGCAGGTCAGGGTCAGGTTGCATGTTTAACAAAATATGATTCGCGACCGTAACTAGTATGTGTTTACTGAATTATTATCATTAGAATTACCACTACAACCCTCTAAGGTCATATAATCCTTTTAGAATGAGTTTTTCTGGAAATAGCCATACAATGGGGTTATTCGGACTTAGAGGATTGTATTGATAATTATAATGATTATAATTCTGTAAATACGTACTCGATACGGTCGCGAATCATATTTTATTAAACATATAACCTGACACTGACCTACAAATTGCAAAACACGTAAGAAAATTTAAATTCCGCGGATTACCCTGGCGCTTTCACCTTAAATATGAATTTAAAATTAATAATTTAAGCAAAGAAATTTGTAGGAATCTGTTAAATAAGATTGCTCTGTTTGAAGGCCAATATGTTATGAGGCTTTATCATGCTTCATATTTATATTCTTTCATTTCTCCCTGAAAAGTATAAAGGAGTAATAAACCTGTTATCAATTAAATTGCATGAACTTTAAAAACATTTTTTTTTATAGGATAATGGTGACAAACGAGCACACAGTCCACCTGATGGTAAGTGGTTGCTGCGACCCATAGACATCTACATCTATCCTCTGTTACAAATCAAAATGTAGATGCGTTGTCACCCGTGAGGATTAAGATGGAATGCCTCATTTCCAGTAAAAAGGGCCTCTAGCCACCTGCACTCACCAAGCGAAACGCAGAGGTAAACCTCTACTTCACGCTGGTTTTCTGTGAGGTCGTGGTACTACCCCGGTTCGAGCCGGCCCATCCGTGCGACAGCAAAAGCTGCCGCCTGGCTCTACCACTGTTAATGATCTTAACAGAGTAAAGTGTACCAAGTGTCTAAGGATACAGATGCACTCTATATTTTCTCAATCTTGGTATGTAAATAAAATGGTCACTCATTCATGGTCTGACCGCGGCAAATGCAACTTAATCTCCTAGATCTATTGATCTGCGCAGCTATTACTTAACCACGACTCTACTTTTCTCTACTACTAACGCTGTAGGTGATGAACCACGCTACTTAAGCCCTTTTCATAATGTCGCCGGCTATAAAGCTTGAATCGGGCATCGGACGTCGTGAGTATCAAATATTGTGGAATTTATACTATCGTGTCTCATGCGTGGGTTTAAGGGGTTCACCACTATACCTCGGTTTAGGTAAGTAGCGATTTTCTCTAATTTCGCGTATTATTTTTTACAGATTAGAGTGCAGATGGCGGTTTCTACACTGGACGGACCTAATTGAAGCAAAAAGAGCGAAAGAAATGAAGATTTGTAAAATTTTTAAAAATTGTATGAATTTACGACTCTAAGAAAACAAATTTTATGAAAATTTCTTATTAAACTGTGAAAATTTTACCTAACTATGCTAAAAGTTTTATCATTGTTACTTGAGAATATAATCCGAACCTCCGCTAAACTCCTTGGGGAAAATAGCGTGATGCTATGAATATTGTACTAGTGTGACCGCGAGGCTGTGTGGCTGTTTAAGTAAGGTTATACATTTATTTTGGTTAATAAATGGATACTTAGTTAGGTTTAAAATGGTTTAAAAAGGATAATCTCAAGATTTTTTATCTTTAATGTACTATAGTTTTATAATGGATAAAAATCTGTCTCTTATTTTATCTAAAGTTTTGAAAGTTAAATTTTGTAAATTTTAAAAGTTAAATGTGCAATTATCAGGATTATTTCTATTATTAACACTACAGTCACTTACAGAACAAGTAACCATTTTGGAAAAAAGTTACTTGCTAAAAAACTACCACTATTACACTCTAAAAAATTACAAAATATCTAGGAGCTATTTCTTGCGTGCCAATATGTGCCGATCTGTCATTCAAAATCGGTTACAGAGTCATGAGATTTGGTATCCTTTTCTATCTTTCATTTTTGCCATGAGGAATTTTCTTCTCCCTTGCACACTATGTTGCTATATACGCCAGTATATTCTAAGTCTATGGGTAACACTTTGGTCGATGTTTTTTTTTTTAATACAGGATAAGGGTGTTAAACGAGCACACCTGATGGTAATACCCCTATTACACCAAACTAAATCAGGGCCCCTAATACTCCTATTACACCACACTAAACCAGGGTCCCTAAGCCCTTAATAAGAGTTGTAATAAGAGTAAGGCAGTAATTAGGCCCTAATTAGGGCGTCGAAGTGAACCCGGTCCGTAGCGCGCTTATCACCGTTTAGAGTATTAAGACTAAGGTCAGTTAGAGCACTTACTCGATGCGTGACTAGGGATGCAAACGATACATCGATTTTTCAAACATGCTTTTGTGAATGCTTTTATGAACGATGTTTTGGCTTGCCGTCAAAAAGTCAGAGTCATGAGCTTCCGAAATAACAACTATTCGAAAGTATAAAATTAGGTATGTTAAAAATTGCGAACGATGAGTATCATGAATTTTATGTGGCCGAAAAATAAATATTCGCAGTCGTATAGTTTACAAATATTGAAAATGGATTGAAATTGTTTTATTCACTTTTATTAATACATTTAATTATATTATTTTAGCTTTAACTTGACCAATAGCTTACGAAAAATCTTACAAGGTAATATTTATTTTGTAACGGAAATTGTTTTATCGGCTTACGGTACTTCGTATTTCGTTACAATCACTTTTCTGAAATATTGATTTTGACGGATGAACAGTTATTCGCATAGACTTAGTATCTTCAATTCAATCCTCTATCTACGGTTATTCACCTGTTTGTATTTCGGCATAGTATAGTTATGCAGATGTATTCGGAAAGGGCGACAATACTGAAGGTGACATATGGAACTACCATAAAGAATTAACGCACTACAACATATGATAAAACTAAAGCAGATAAATAATAAGAATAAAACTAATAATAAAACTAAAGCAGAAAAAAATTCATATGTTTATGTCATCACTTGTCACTCCTATAAAGAGAAAAGCATTGGAAATGTGGGATGACATTGTAACATTCCCATCCCCTCTACTCTATACTTATTTTTGTCTTTCTTTTGAATCTACTATATCCAATCGTATAAGATTTATAAATACATCAAATTTACGTGACCAGTATATTAACCATATACTTTAAAGGTTTAAATATAGGCCGTTTAATAAATTTATGGCGTGATTGTCTTAGATAGGACCTTTATTTACGTTGTGTTTGTATAGTAACTTAGTACTTTTAGGTGTCTCTTGGAAGAATGAATATTCACGAGAGCAATCGAAAGCTGTTGGTAGCGTCTTATAAGTTAAAGAACCCTGTTCACGAAGACAGAGCTCAAAATAAGTTAAGAACAATAAATTGTCCCTATTCCAATTGTATCAGTTTCACAACAGTCAATTCCTTATTAATTAATCCCTTCCCGCTTGGAAAAGGCTCACAACATTTATATCAAATACCAGATACAAGCGCTTAGCTCTTTAATTAATCCCTTCCCGCTTGGAAAAGGCTCACAATATTTATATCAAATACCAGATACAAGGGCTTAGCTCTCCCACATTTTTTTAAAATGTGGGAGAGCGAAGCCGTGCATGGTGAGCGCCAACCATTTAACGCGTTACCTCCGAAGGGAACGTTAAGTTGGAAACTGGACCGTAGTCCAAAACAAAATAACTGGCGAACCAGTAAAAGAGGACTTGGCCCCTTGTTAGTGCGTAAGCACAAACATCGACCGAAGTCGCGCATGTCCATGCGTGTAAACGCCATACAGAATACGATCAAATCTAGCCACAGTGAATATACGTCACATGGATTAGGCAACAGTAGGAACACTGGCCATAAAAAGCCCTCCGTGAGCGCCAACACCTGCCAGACTGCCGTTCCTGCAGACGTTATGTATCACCACGAATTGCATGATCAGCACGGCTAATTGTCCGCAGAGCGTGTCATGAGTCTACCGCTCACCTCAAGGGAATGGGGTCCCACGTTGCGCGGCTTTCAGCTGCAGCCTTGCGAGCCACCTCAGATTCTCCCCTCCAGCTACACTACCCGTATGAGGTCGACACATATATTCCACCAACCAATACAATGGCAGATATAGCCAATATATATGTACAAACTTGGGTATGTGTCGCCCTTCTTATAAGGAAACATTACATGAACACCCTCATTAACTTGGAACATTTTTACCCCTTTTTATCAATTATATTACAAATGTTGTTTATCTTTATTATTGCAATACGAACGTCTTGTATTATTTAATACATTTTGAATATTTTAAACAGAATTTTAATAAATTTAGAGATGTTTAAAGACAATTTTATGCATTTACTATACTATAATATTCAATAGTACAAATTCAATAATAACCGATAGTCTCCACAGCAAATGGCATTTGCTGTGGAGACTATCGGTATTCCTAGTAGACCGAAAGCAAACTTATTGGTCTATAGTTGCTTATACTTTTTGGATCTCCTTTTTTATACAGAAGAGTGATTATGCAGCTTTTCCATTTATCGGGGACTTTCCTCTGAAACAATACTTGGTTAAATAAGGCAGTTAATAAAGGAATAATCGAATCATCAAATGCTTTAATTACGTCACATGTTATGCCATCTTCACCAGGGCTTTTATTTATCTTCATCTTGGAAATACCATTTCTAATTTCTGATTGTAGGAATGGGAGAACTTCCTCACTTTGATTTTGAGTAATTGTATTATTTAGACTATTTTGTATATTGTATTTATGTTCTTTGTATAATTCTTTAAAAAAATCGGTTGCTATTTGTAACATATCTCTTCTGGATGATACTATTTTGTTATTTTTTGCTTTTAATTTCATTATCCAATTTCTCGTATTACTAATTTTATTGTAAGCTCTTTTACTAGACCCTGATAGCTCTAATTCTTCTTGTATGATCTTAAGCCTATGAGTTTTTTGTTTATCTTTAATTTTTTGTCTTATCTTTTTATGTAGTATTCTTAGTCGTTTCCTTTGCTTAAATGTTCTATGTTGTATTTTTTTTAGTTGTTCCCTTTCCTTTATAAGTTCCATAATATCTTGTTCTTTACTGATATCTACATGCTTCTTTTCAATTTTATATGAATTTGGTAGTTTTTTTACGCATTTTTCGATTGTGTTATTGTGATATTTTCATATATAATATCTGCTGTTCCACCTATTACATTGTCTTCATCTCTTAGTGACGTTTTTAATAAGTCTTGTTCGATTGGCGTGAAGTTTTTTCTCTTGTTGTCGAATTTTTTCCTACTTTGTTTAAAATTTCCATTTAGCTTTATAGTACACCTTACAGCCCTATGGTCAGATGAAAATGGTATGTTCAGTACTTCAGTATCGCTAACTATTTTTATATTTTTAGCTAATATGTAGTCAATTTCATTTCTTGTGTTTCCGTCGGGAGATTGCCAGGTCCATTTATTTTTTGTGTTCTTTCTAAATTTTGTGTTTGTTATTGTCAATTTATTCTCGTAGCAGAATTCTATTAATCGTTGTCCTCTACTGTTTCTACTCCCATATCCGAACTTTCCTGTCACTAGGTTTTCTTCTTCTCTTGGCAAACCAATCTTAGCGTTAAAATCGCCTACGATAAAAGTATCCTTTTTGATGTCTTTCATCGCTTTTCTTAAGTCATTATAGAAGTTTTCTATTTCTGATTCTGGTGCTTTTTCTGTCGGTGCATATATTTGTATGAAGGTTATATAATTATTGTTAAAGTTCATGTCTAGACGGACTATTCTGTCTGTATAAAAACTAAAGTTGTCAATATATTTTTTCAAGTGATTTTGTATTAAGAAACCGACACCATTTCTTCCGCTTTGTTCGCCACAGTAGAGGAGTACAAAGTTTCCATGTTCCTCTATCTGTTGACCGGCTTTTTTTATCTCTGACAGTCCTATAACATCCCATTTTATATTTCTTAAACTGTGTTCTAGTTGTGGTAGTCTTGTGCTATCCACAAGCGATCTTACATTGTATGTGAGGAGGTGCAGGTTAGTATATTTTTGAGTTTGAGATGGAAGGTTTTGGTCTAACTTCCTCGCGGCGACCACCCGTACTGAGGGAGTGTTTAAATTATTTAAGTTATTATTACTATTTTCTTGAGTGCTGTTGGAGGGTGCTTCGTAGAGTCATACATCTTCGTTTCTGGTTATATAAGACGTCATTGTGTTGTTATTAGCTTTGTATTTTTTATTTATTTGTGTTTGTTTTTTGTTATTCATTGTTGGCGCCTCTCTAGTAGGAGTATTTTGTGACGTTTTTGGGGGAGATATAGATAATTGCCTCTTGTTATTACTTGTATCTTTATATTTTTCCTTAACAACAAGTTTATCGTATTTGATGTATGCTATATTGCCCTTTTCATTTTCTTTTTGTTGTTGAATTTTTAGTTCCTTTCTTATTTTCAGAACTTTTGCAGGGAATTCGTGTTTTATGTATACGTTTGTATTTTCCAATTTATTTTTGTTTTTCAAAATACTAATTTTCTTTCCTAATGTAGTAAACGTCACAGAGATAGGTCTGGTTTTATGTCCTTTTTTTCCCAATCTTCTTAATGCTTGTAGTTCACTTTGTTGTATTTCAACTTTTATGTCGTTTTTTATTATGTCTATAATTTTTTCTTGAAGATCATAATACGATTTTTCATTCTCTTCGACTCCAAAAAATACGAGGTTTCTCTGTACATTGTTCTTTTCTAGCGCATCTAACCTTTTTTCTTGCTCTTCCTCTTTTATTCGAATATTTCTCAACTCTTTCTCAATCGTATGAAATTTTTCATCCATATGTTTTGATATTTTTGTGGTAATTTGGTTTTCCATTTTTGATATTTTTGACTCCATGGAATTAAATTTTTTTTCAAAATCATTCTTTAATTCTAGTAAAATTTTTTGAAGATCTTCCATTATTTATTTCTTTATTTTTAATTTTTTCGTTTCTTATTTTATTTACTAGTAGCGCCCTCTGTTTTAATTTTGTACTGTTCTTAGAAACCTTTATTGCAATCGATTGATAAAGTTTCTCAAGTATATCTTAATTCGCTGATATTACCATAGATGGCGTAGGTTTCCCTAATATTGCAAAACGTTAGTTAGTCGTTATTGACTGCCTTAATAGTATCTTAACCTCGCAGCAGATGGCCCCACTTGGTATGGAGATTATATTTTAGTAGTTAATAACGGTTTTTGTTAGGTTATGTTATTGATCAAATTTTATTCCACTGTTATCACTTTGTCCAGAGTTACACTTGTTTTATATTATTCCGTCTTTTATATAATATACATTTTAATTTGCACCGATCGGACACAAAATAACGAAATTAACTGTAAAATGTTTTTGCACATGCTATGTATTTATTCACTCTTTTTTAGGATTATCAGTCCAGATGTATCATTATCCACAATATATCTAGGGAAACACTTTGATTACTATTCCTTTTTAACACTTCTACTCTATTTCACACACTATCATTATTTATTTAATATAATGTACGAACTACGAACTCGATCCACCGTCCAACATAACTGTCATTCCTAAAAAACCTTGGGCCTTGAATAGGTCACAGAATATACCCAAAGCATCCTTGACTTACTACACTAGACTTCGCTGTGGAGCACACTCTTTTAAATATTTTTGAATATTTTTTTGCATATTCCCTAAATTCGACGCTATGATTATATGACCTTTCATGGTAAAGATCATATAACCTATGTCCGCTCTTATGGACTACTACTGTCGCCCATTCATTGAATGACTTCTGACTGTTCAAGGAGAAGGTTTTAGAAGTAAAAGTATTATTAAATTCATTGCAAATAAGGTTAAATAATGTTTCATACAAAAAATTTGGATCATTTTGGTATGAAAGTGATGGAAGTTTTTTCACTATGTTACTTCTAAATTTGAAAGCATATGGCGCGAAAGAGACGAAGCTCAAATAGCTAATTCCCGAGATCATTGTCTGTTACATGAGTGTTTGTTACGTGAGATTGAGTCTCAGGCCAGTCAGATTTGATATCAAAATGTGGCTACTGTACAATCGTCCAAAATCTGGCCAAATCTATCATACTATGAATGAAGCTAGAAAAAATTTTAAAAGTAGTTTAAAATAGTGTCAACGTAACCAAGAGCAACTCAAAACGGACGATAAACACTGATCCGCGAAAATGTTTAAAGATTTTAGGAAGGCTACTAGGAAGTGCGACATTAGGCCTAGCTGACCGGTGAGTATGGATGGGGTCGGTGACCCGGTGAAAATCGCCAATGATTTCATACATCAGTTTACTGGCTGGCAGGCAGGCTGAGGGTTAGGGCGAAAGGGAAAGAAACCGGCAGATGATGCGGGCGGTATCGAGGAGTACCGCTTTCTGCATTTGAGTCCGGAGCAGTCAGTCACGGAGTTCCAGTTGCCTCAGATGACCCGAGAGGCTGACCGGTATTAGCCCGTTTGCAGAAACGGCCACAGGAATAATTTCGGTCTGCAGACTAACAATGAAAAGCTATTCCTTTGTATTTGCTAACATTTCTTGAATTATTTGTTGCAATATGTAAAACTTACCATCGTATATTTTATCAAGAGATTTTTTTTTATACAATATGTAACAAAAACCCTGTGGTTCCCATTAAGTGCGTTATCAGAATCAGTATTCAAACGTATAGAAATAACTTTAATAAAATAATCATTATGAGCGTTAAATAGTTAAATACACCTGTTATAACAAAAGAACATTCATCCGTGAAAAGTACGCGGTTTCAAAAGATCAGGATCTCCTTCAACTTTATCAAGTAATCATCTACAGTAATCCATTCTCGGCTCATAGTCGTTAGTAAGAAGACACTGAACTCGACGATAACGATACGGGTGTTAGCTATCATCTTTGAAGGCTCTCCAAACGCGCATATGGTTCAAATCTAGTTCACGTACCACCGAGCGCATGCTCCGCATCGTATCTTCCCTAAACATGACAAGAATGTATTCCTCGATATCGTCGTCGTACATTCTCGGTCTTCCTGAATCTGTACGTTGTTGATCACGGCTATGCACATTACCAGTATTGTAGATACGAATGTGAAGTCCTTGAAACGTCATCGCGTGGAGTAGCAAAGCGCTCCTCGTAAAGTCTTTGTGCTACTGCATAATTGCAGTTACATTTCCCGAGACACATTAACATATTAAAATATTCCTCGTTTCAGTAAGACATAAGACAAGTCACTCACGGCTGATACTTAACTTTGCAATATAAAAACAGATCCATCCGGAAGTAATTTATGTGGGTGATAACAGCTATCAATATCAGCGCTAGCGCCAGTATATATAAAAGTACTCTGTGGCTAGCGCGCTACTGCTGCTTTAGTTTGTTGTACGTGGACGTGGCAAAGCGACTGTACTCTACAACATAATTTTGACATTTTCTGAATCGAGGTTTTTGATGCAATTTTTATTTATTTATTTATTTCAGGTAGCGCCCGTAAGTGTTATTAACAAATTAAATTATAGCTAAAATTAATAAATTGAAACACTACAATTACAAGAAAAGTTAAAAAAAAGTTGTGGGATAAATCCACACAATAACATATACTTAAACTGTTATGCTGCTGTGTTTTTCAAAATCTACTAATTAGCATTTTTTTATCGACCGTTAATAAACAATACTTGTCAAAATGTCAAATTTTATGTTTATAAAACTTCTCATGTTTTTAAATATTACTACTAAATTTTAGCACAGAATAAATAATAGATATTTGGTAGATCAAAATAAGTGGATCCAGTTTAGTTGGCATATAGTGGACGCTACCTTTAATCACTCGAAGAGTGGGGTTTTTTGGGTTTTTCCTATTCCTAAGTCCTTTGTCGGTAACGGTTTTGAGTTTGAGGAGCGCGCGAAACACCGCGTATTTTATAGTAATTTTGTTTTGTTTATTACATTCTTGTAATAAGCAATAATTTGAATTTATTTAAAAAAGAATTCCTGTTACATATTCTTTATCGAATAAAATTTCATATTAAAAATTCATACTTTTATTTTACTTTTACATTTCTCCTACAAATAGTTGCAAATTGGAATTAATAACGATATTTTATGCTTGAAATAAACTTTTTTAAATATTTTTCTGTTGAATCCGTCGATTGCCCTCTCGGTCGAAGTTGGACTTACCTAGTCGGACCATTTGTCCCAAGTAAACATACTCGTCAACAACTTCGAACTTAGTGCTCCCAACAACCACTGGCATAGGTGTGACATGAACGTTTAACATTTTTTCATTTTTGTTTTTTCCATGTTCCTCTTAAGACCTATCCGTTGGGAGACACTATTGAGGTCATTGAGCATAGTGCTTCGGTCCTCCAGCGATTCTGCTATACGGACTATATCGTCGGCAAATCAAAGGTGGGTGATGAACTCACCATTGATATTAATACCGCATCCATCCCAGTCCAGTTGCTTGAAAACGTCTTCCAATGCAGCGGTGAAGAGTTTCGGGGATATAACGTCACCATGTCTTACCCCTCTCTGCAGTTCGATAGGTTTCGTACTCTGATTCTGTACTCGGATAGCCATCGTACCTCTACTGTACAAACTGAAGTGTTTGTACAGTAGAGGTACTACACTTCGATACACCGACAGTCAACTTGGCACCGCTGAAGGTACTGTACCACCGCCCAAATTTAGACGGAATCAAAGGCTTTCTCATAGTTCACATACGCAAGGCAAAGTGGCAGATTATACTCCTTTGTCTTCTGTACAATTTTCCGAAGGGTATGTATGTGGTCTATGGTACTAAAGCCTTTTCGGAATCCGGCTTGTTCGGTAGGCTTAAAGTCGTCAAGTCTGCGTGCGAGACGATTCGTAATGACTCTCGAAAACAGCACGTAGGCGCGGCTCAGAAGGGAAGTCGATCTGTAGTTCTTCAAGAGAGCATTGTCGCCTTTCTTGAAGAACAAGTACACCGCACTTCTGCTCCACGCCTCCGGAGTAGTGCCACCATGGAGGACGGAATTAAAGAGCTTCTGAAGGACTTCAAGTACCGGTTTTCCACCCGCTTTCAAAAACTCCGCTGTAATTCCATCCTCACCTAGGGCTCTGCCATTTTTAAGGTGCTGGAGAGCCATTCTAGTCTCGCTCGCTCAGACTGACCGTCCGGGATATCTTCGGAATAGTGTTGGATAAGACTCACTCTTGAATCTTTACTCACACTTGCGTGCGGCTCCAACGATGACGTTTACAGCTGCCCATAGAACCTACCAATCTCACTCAAAATATCAGGTGTCCCGGAAACGATGTTGCCACACTCGGTCTTCAGCTTTGACAGTTGTCTCTCTCTGGCAGAAAGATCTCTGGCAAAGACTTTGGAGCCTTGGTTCCGCTCGATTGCTTCTTCAATACAAGCTGTATTGAAGCTGCGTAAGTCCCGTCGCATGCATTTGGAGATCTGTCTGTTCAGTTGCCTGTATGCTGTCGAGAGTTTTTATGTTTTTCTGCGGCGGGTCTTGCAGAACTTAGCTCCGACCGCATGGACAGTTTCCACGAGCTTGTTATTCATATATATATATATATATATATATATATATATATATATATATATATATATATATATATATATATATGAATAATAAACAAATATAAAATAAATTTTATTTATTAAAATTTATTTATAGAATACTAGCTGACCCGGCGAACTTCATACCGCCCAACAGTCGATTCTTTAATTATTTTTTTTAATACTTATTCTGCTATTCGGGACACCGGGTCAGCTACTAAGATAAAAAAGAAAGTTGATAAGTCAACAATTACATTATGTCAAAAAATAAAAATTATAAAACACTATTGACATTTACGATACTAACGCCACTAAATTGTTTTGCCTTCCCGGAACCCCTCCACTAACACTTAAAATTTTTGGTATTGTATTAAAGTTCAAATTGACTTTTAAGTATTATTACGTATCTCTTGTATGGGAATATAGAAAAGTGTTGTTTTTAGACCTTTTCAGGCAATTTTTTAAATTTTTTTCTCCGTAAGAACCATCTTCGTACTTCAAGGAATATTATAAAAAAAGAATTAGCGAAATACATTCCGCTGCTCTCGAGATTTGCGCTTAGAAACACATTCAGCGATATGCATATTCATGCAAGAGAACGCTTGCTCGCACGAATATGTCGATCCGAAAATAGACAGCACTCCAAATGCCAACTTCTTCACCTTACTGTAGCAAATCCGGAAGATAATTCCATGCGTTGAATATAAGTGCCTCAACTCGAGCCATTTCTTTTAAAGCTGTTCATTTTTGTTGCGTTACGTTTTTTTGTTTGTTTGTTTATTTACGAAAGGGTTGGAGGTCCAGAAATGAATGTCATTTCTGGACCTCCAACCCTTTCAAATTGATTTTCAACTCTGTAGATTTTTAACTCCACAAAGCTTTACTTTTTAAATCGATCAATTGCATTTCTAGAGATACAGTATCAACTCCAAATGGCTCAGTATGGATCGATTTTTAATTGTTTTTTTTTTATAAAATAAATAATATTTGCGTATGAAACTAAAGAGCCGCAGCTTCACATCCAAAGAGCCGCATGTGGCTCGCGAGCTACAGGTTGCCGACCCCTGCTGTTTAGGCCAAAATATTAACATATTTAAAACTTGCATTCCAAGACGCTCGCCCCGGCGTGTCCTCCGATGGAATTTAGAGGTCACCGCCTGGGACAGTTGCGCGCGCACGTCGCATCGGGCGACCGCGCCCTTTTCAGTATGACGGTTACGTGCGAAGCGATCGGCCGCGTGACAAACGCCTCTTATTAATTGTCTTTTCGTGCTTTAAGTGACAAGAGGCCCTTTTGAGTTTTGAAACGCTAAGAATGTGTGACCCGACAGGAGATCGCTTCGTGTTGGATATAGATTAATTTTGCGCGTACACCGGGGCGAGTAGAAGTCTAGAAAAATAATTGTTGCGAGACGGACGGTATTGTAAAAGTCTAGAAAAGATTTGTTGTGCGGTGGCCGGGCGCGTGCCTCCTATGGAGTTATCTTAATTTGTACATTTCGTGATAACGAGGCTTGTCTTAAATTTGCGACGACGGGTTGTTGTGTGTCATTTGATAGCGTAATATGAAATTTGCTCTGTCGGGAGAACTCTAAAATTTTGTAACTCGAGAAGAGACCGCGTTCGTTCTCGTGTTTATAATTTTGTGCTAAGAGAACCTGGAACATTGAATATTCAAATTCAAATTCATTTAATTTCAGACAAGAAAGATCCATGGGTTAGTATTACATTATCGCTTATAAACTAAGCGTTAGTACTTATAAAAAATTAAATTAAATTATATTATATTAGAATTAAATTACATCAAATTAAAATCATATTAAGTCAAATTAAATCAAATGAAATCAAAATAAAATTAGATTAAATTAAATTCTAATTTATCATGTACCTGAGAGGCACTCCGTGCGATCGTCACCTAGAAGAATTACCATCCTCTGTATGAGTCATCGTTCGCACGAAGTGCCTCACAATAGGCGCATGCGGATCATCTGCCACCGTTCTCAGGATGCTGTTGTGACTTCTCCGTATCCTTCCTATCAGCGACGCTCCTTTTTTCCGAACTATGGCATGAAAACCATCAGTTCTGGTCTGTGCAAACATGCCAGAAGCACTACAGAAGCGGGGGAGTGCCAACATCATCCTGAAAACGTTACTGTACTGGACTCGCAGGATGTTTAACGATTTTTTGGCATACCTAATCCACAGACCACCCGTGTACAGACCCTGGCAATACGCTTAAAATTGAACTTTGACCGACTGTTCTTTACTTGTGTCGTGTGTCACTTGTTTTGATTTCGATGAACATTGATTTGGTTAACTTTGAAGTTAATTAAATGTACAAAAAGTTGATAAACTAATACAGTGAAATGAAAGCAGAAGTTTTCAATTGGTGAACGCCCCCCTGGAGGGATCGCACATTTGGAGAGAAGCAGCGCCTGTGGATCTGCAGTCCGACTACCTCGGTTAAATCAGGTTACATGTACACACTACTACACACTACTTACATGCACATCACTTACCACCTGACTGGTACCATGTGGTTAACCCTACCTCCGGAAATCCGTAAGTTGTGCATGCTTATTTGCCATTAATTTAGAACTATCCATAGGCCATTGGGCCCGAACCCTCGGCTGCTCGTTGAGGAGACTACTATGGGCCCTAGCCAAATCGACCTTTACCGGGGCAGCTGGGGGCCGTTATATTTTCTGGTAGCAGAGCGTGGATACGCCCGGCTGTAATATACAAAAAAAATATTTTTTTGTCTTTTTTGTTATTTTTTTTTTGTTTTGATAACGGATCGGTGGGTAGAGTTAGGAACCACGCCCGTTAGGCTGCGCAAGCGGAGTGTAGTTTAGGGTTAGGTACCCACGCGTCAGGTATTTCGGGTAGATAGATAATTATCGTTATCACATAATCGTATAATTATCGTTATCGTATAATTACAGCAGATTAATTGCCGAAGGGTCGGTAGCCAGAGCGAGGCATCTTTGCTGACCGACTGTAGTGTGTACTTGTATTTGTAGTGTAATTTGTATTTAATTTAATAAATAGTAATTTGTATCTGTGTAATTTGTATTGAATTTAATTTGATAGTAATTTGTATTTAGTAGTGATGCCATCGCACAAGCCACCGGCGCTTCTCCTGCAGGCGGAGCTGCGTTGGGCCGCGAACGCCCATAATTTGGTAGGGCGACCCGATCGGGTCCATAGTTTAGAGAAGCGGCTCGAGCTGGTCGATGCCTGAAGGGCCTTGCACAGAGCTTTTGGCCTCGGATGCGGAACAGGGAGTCCGAGATTCCTGCCTCGCGGACTACTAGAAATTTTTTTCGCTCACGGACGACTTGATCGAGGCGAAGGCTAAGTATGCTAATGAAGCGCGTGAAGCTCGGCTCAGTGGCCTGGTCGAGTCCCCTCGGAAGAAGCCTACTCAGCCGGAGCTGTTGGGACGACTCCCAACTCTGGACCTGCCAAGGTTCTCCGGGGTCCTCTCCGACTGGCTAACCTTTGTTGGCCTTTTTGATAGCCTAGTAGACGCCCGGAGGGACTTGACACCAAGCCAGAAGATGGCGTACCTCCTAGCCTCACTGGAGGGGGAGGCCCTGGGCGTCGTCGGCTATTTGAGATTGTCGGACAACGCCTACCAGACTGCTCGGGACCTCCTCGCCGGAAGATACGCCAACGTCCGGCGAATCGCGGACGAATACGTCAGGCAGCTTCTAAGCCTCCCGCTGCTTAGGGACCGGGCCAGACTACGCCCAGACATCGTGAAACCAGTCTTGGTGGCCTGTAATGCGATGAGGCGGCTGGATTTACCGGTGGATGAATGGTCCTTCTTGTTGCTCCACATCGTGCTGTCCCGCCTGCCTCTCGACCTTTGGATACATTTTGAGGAGAGATACGGCGGGGACGGCGCCTCCTATATTCCGCCCTTCAGTGATCTGCTGCGGTTATTGGAGGAGCAGCGCCTACAAATTGAGAATGCAGCGGGCAGCCGTACCCAATGAGAGGCGGAATCCGCCGGGCAAGTCGCCGCCAACCCCCCTAAGGCCGATCGGTGCTCCCGCGGGAGGGTGCCGCTGTCTACCCCTGCTCCTATTATCGAGCATCCGATCACCGGGTGACATCGTGCCCGAAGTTGTTGGGTAAGCCGGTTCCGGCGAGGCGAACTATCGCCAAGGAGCGCCGCTGGTGCTACTCGTGTTTGGAAAGGCACCTCCAGCGAGACTGCTCGCACCAGCGGCCCTGTCCGCAGTGCCAGGGCAATCACCATGCAGTTTTGTGCCTGGGTGCGAACGGCGTCTCTTCTCGGGGCTCTGCCAGGCCCTCGACGCCCACGAGCGGGGGCGCTCAGCCACGCCTTCTGTCGGCCGACGCTCGGCGCTCGCATGCCAGCCACCGTACTACTAAGTTTGAAAGGGGTCCCTCCCTCGACCGGTTGGGGGTCGTTCTCCCAGGGACGGGGGTGTCGTCGCCCCCCCTCAGCATGTGGAGAGGAACTTCACGGCCACTCAGCAGTCAGCTAGACCCTTCTCACCCCCGTTAGCTGAGTGGCCGCGACTGGGGTACCACCGTCCCCCCTTTGATGGAGGATTTGATGCTCTTTGAATACGAGTACGTATGTTTGTAAATATATTTAATCATTATTTTTGCTTGAAATTGAGTAACACTATTTGTGCCGAAGGAAATAAAAATTAATCCTCTCTTTGTTTTCACATTTTTGTTGGCATTGTCAAAGATATTTATTTGGAAAGAGGAATAGGGTGTCTCTTATGTTTATCGTTTTACTTAATTCGTCTGTTTTGATCTATGCGCATCGGGAAATTAATTTGTTGCAATTTATTTTCAAGTTTTACATAGTGAGTATTGATGCTTTGAGGCTTGGTTGAAGCATAAGCATTGAACTGCATGTTTGGAAAAGCTAGCTAGTTATGATATTATCAGATTGAAATCAGTAAATGGTTATATGGTAGATGGCTTGATTATGTCTACTTGCGTGAACAAAATCAAACTAAGGCCTATCTGTGCGTTTTCGCGTGCCTGGTAACTTGTAAGTGCCCTCAAAACTGAAGCCTTTGTGGCCATGCTGTGCCGCTGGGTATCGCGTCGCGGTTTGCGGACCTGATCTGGTCTGATTGCGGAACGAATTATAAGGGGCATGGATAGATATTTGAAAGAGATCGTCGAATTTCTGGCCAGCAACAGGATTTATTTGGGTGCTGCGATGTCCAGGGGCATCCAGTGGAGGTTCGACCCTCCGACTTGCCCGCACTGGGGCAGTATTTTTGAGGCGGTGGTTAAGGTTGCAAGATCTGATGGGGTGCCTAGGGTGGCCGAGGTTTTGGTTGGAGATTCGGTCTTGCAACGTGCCGTCGCGACTCTATTCCGTTTGCCAATTTACTCGCGGACATAAGTCCTTATGTCCGGGACGGGGGTTTGTTTAGGCCAAAATATTAACATATTTAAAACTTGCATTCCAAGATGCTCGCCTTGGCGTATCCTCCAATGGAATTTAGAGGTCACCGCCTGGGACAGTTGCGCGCGCGCGTCGCATCGGACGACCGCACCATTTTCAGTATGACGATTACGTGCGAAGCGGTCGGCCGCGTGACCAACGCCTCTTATTGATTGTCTTTTCGTGATTTAAGTTACAAGAGGCCCTTTTGAGTTTTGAAACGCTAAGAATGTGTGACCCGACAGGAGATCGCTTCGTGTTGGATATAGATTAATTGTGCGCGTACACCGGGGCGAGTAGAAGTCTAGAAAAATAATTGTTGCGCGACGGACGGTATTGTAAAAGTCTAGTAAAGATTTGTTGTGCGGTGGCCGGGCGCGTGCCTCCTATGGAGTTATCTTAATTTGTACGTTTCGTGATAACGAGGCTTGTCTTAAATTTGCGACGACGGGTTGTTGTGTGCCGTTTGATAGCGTAATATGAAATTTGCTCTGTCGGGAGAACTCTAAAGTTTTGTAACTCGAGAAGAGACCGCGTTCGTTCTCGTGTTTATAATTTTGTGCTAAGTGAACCTGGAACATTGAATATTGAACTTTGACCGACTGCTCTTTACTTGTGTCGTGTGTCACTTGTTTTAATTTCGATGAACGTTGATTTGGTTGACTTTGAAGTTAATTAAATGTACAATAAAGTTGATAAACTAATACAGTGAAATGAAAGCAGAAGTTTTCAATTGGTGAACGCCCCCCTGGAGGGATCGCACATTTGGAGAGAAGCAGCGCCTGTGGATCTGCAGTCCGACTACCTCGGTTAAATCAGGTTACATATACACACTACTACACACTACTTACATGCACATCACTTACCACCTGACTGGTACCATGTGGTTAACCCTACCTCCGGAAATCGGTAAGTTGTGCTTGCTTATTTGCCATTAATTTAGAACTATCCATAGGCCATTGGGCCCGAACCCTCGGCTGCTCGTCGAGGAGGCTACTATGGGCCCTAGCCAAGTCGACCTTTGCCGGGGCAGCTGGGGGCCGTAACACCTACACTAACCCAAATAGTCCATGGGTGTGGCACCATCTTCACATCATCTTCTTAATACCAACTAGATCCAAAGTAAAATAAAAAATTGCGACCCAACAAAAGTGGCAAGTATGGCAAATACCCCCCTTATGAGATTATCTGTGGGGAAGCCAGTATGTTAAGAGATGTTCAGTAGTTGACTTTGATAGATTGTAATGAACGTAATTTCAGAAACTGTTAGATCTCGTCAAAACATCGTCATCTACTTTAGCGGGTCTAAGAATCGTTCTCCTTAAGTTACTTCGCAAAATGATATTTGTAAGATATTATAAAATTATAAAATAAATATTAACATATTAAATATTATTAAGTATTCAAGAAGGGAAATGAAATATTCATAAACTGCCAGCACATTATTTAAAAAAATATATTTCATTATAATTTATATTATTTTTAAATTTAAATTTTATGAGAATAACTGTGTCCAGATAGGTATAAGGATTTACACAAAAAAACTTGGGGAAGCTCGCGCCGCACAGCGGCTTGCTTTGTGGCGGCCGTGTCAGTGACCTCACAGCGGCCGTAGGTAATATATCTCCACGCGTCGGTAAATTCAGAAGCAAATAACATTTTTAGAAATATTAAATTTAGTAATTTATCTGATTAGAAACTCTAAAACCCCATTTAAAGCAACCAAAAAAATTTTTCATTATCAT
The DNA here is from genome assembly GCA_963668995.1 of Parnassius mnemosyne. NCBI lineage: Eukaryota > Metazoa > Arthropoda > Insecta > Lepidoptera > Papilionidae > Parnassius > Parnassius mnemosyne. The sequence goes on from CAVLGL010000057.1 coordinate 11,687,810, forward strand.
AATTGCCATACCTATGTGTACACCTATACGTCCCCGAAACGACCAACGGGTTTTATGTTATATATTGAATAATCAACACAGCACGTGTCAACTCACTAGCGCCTAGCGAGTGACTGAGTAAAGAGGGGCGACATCGATATTACTTTGAATAAGAACAAGATAATGGCGGAATAAATATAAAATTATTTAATTTCTATTAATTTAACAAAATTTCCATTTATTTATTTTTGTTTATTGTAGCACATGAATCGTAAGTTACTTTAATTTAGTGCACATGAATATTACGGCATTGTACATACTATGTATGGTACATACTAAATTAGAATTATGTTACTTAATTTTTGCAAAACGATTGTATAGACTTGACAGTTTTTACGTCCCAATGGAAGTCACATCTCTAGAAATTAATTTAATCTGAGGTAGTTAATTTGACAATAACATTTCGCTTAATCTATTGACATATATAATATATTTAACATTTAATCTATATGGCATGTATTTTTTAATTTATTTGGCCTTTTTGACATGTACCTTGTATTATTACTTATTATTTAAAACTATAATTTGTAAATTAGCATGCTGGTGTTTTGGGCATACTGTAAGCTAGCATGTACCTACATTGTTTTAAAATAAATTAAATTAAATAAAGGTTTATAGTTAGTCCCAAGTTAAACTATAACCTATTACTATATAAAGCCCCCAGAACTATGCGAACTTTGATGCAAATTGTATGGAATTTTATAGCAAATGTCAGATTTTGTGAAGAATGATGCGCCGCGGCTACGGGATCTCTTTACTTGTATGACTAGTATTTAATCTGAATTTTAGTATGCATTTAGAAATTTTGTAATAAGACTATAAATGTTTGAGTAACATGAGAGAGACATAACAAGTGTTCTGTGTTAATGAATATATTCAAGAAGCTTAGAATAATTATAATAATACATACTTATATAAAAAAAAGTTAAAATATAAGGCTAAAGCTTTTTTTTAAATTTAATAGGTAATTAGTTTGGTAACTCTTGTTAGTAAAACTTAAAAACTGAAAAATTAAAGCATAGATAAATAATACTAACAGTATTTATCCCGGTTAAAATAGGTTTTTTTCGGTTTCAGAGCCTTGTGGAATATTTAGAGACGATGGCAGGAGACCCGACGGTATGACATTGGTCCTTTGGGTGAGAGGTAAAGCCCTAGTGTGGGATGCTACTTGCGTAGACACTCTGGCGGCCTCTCATCTCAGGGGTACCTCGTTTAGAGCCGGGGCGGCATCACAGGCAGCTGAACTGAGTAAGTGGCGCAAATATGAGTCTCTGAGAGATGACTACATATTTGTGCCATTTGCTGTAAAGACTATCGGTCCGTGGGTTCCATGTGCGGTGAAGTTCTTAAAGGGACTCCATCCGGGGCTGGTCGTTGCTGCTGGTGATAAGAGGACTGGTTCTTTTCTCGCTCAAAGGCTAAGTATAGCCATTCAGCGGGGAAACGCGGCCAGCGTTCTTAGCACGATACCGCGGGGAGTAGGACTATATGATAATTAAGTTTCTAGTTTTAGTTTTTTTTTATTATTATAGTTTTTAATATTGTATATTATAAATAAAATAAATAAGTTTGGTATAATTTATCATAATAATTAAAGTGTTATACCTAATACATTGAATATTATTCACCTTTCTTTTAATTACAAAGTCAAAAATCTTACGTCAAAAATATCAAATTGCCTTAATACGATTTATGTTTTTTTTTGTATGCAAATTATGTTAATGTACATTGCTAACTTTTAACTATGTGTTTTAATTCCAATTAATGGCATCCTTTCTTTCCGTCTTAAAATTTTGTTATCTGTTACATAAAACAATGCCAACACTAACCTTCTTACAATTGGTCACTTTGAAACTTTGATTTTAAGAGACCAATAACAGAATGGGTTTATTTACACAACGTGTAAATGAAAAAGCATATATGATGATTCATAAACTTTCAAAAGACACTCGTTTCCGGAATAGATCATTATACATCTATGCTCTTGTTCGTATTGCTTATGGCAACCTAATTAGCTACTAAAAAATAATTCATTATTACTTTTTATTTGTTTTTATTGTACGAAAAGTTGTTATTCTTTTACTAGACATATAGCTTTTTATATAATTTGAATGTACACGAGTTTTTATTCAATAATATTTTTTCGCGGTCTTATTTCAAAATCGTTCCACCGGAAATTCGTCTATAGATGCGTTTGTTTCCGAAAAGTGAACGTTTCACGAGTCAACAGCAACGTCTTTCGAGAAGTTCTAGGCGCTGTTTGCGACATTTTTCTTTCTTTTATCCGTCATCCAATGTTTTGTGTGATGAAATAACACGAAGATTAGCCAGTAATTTGGATATTAGTGATCATAGTCGTAATTAAGTAACCGCTAGATTACGATATAAGCTAATATGGGCGACGAAAGCCACCCGAAAACTCTCTACGTCGGTAATTTAGACGCGAGTGTGACAGAAGAATTCCTATGCGCGTTGTTCGGACAAATAGGCGAAGTAAAAGGTTGTAAAATAATACGCGAACCCGGCAACGATCCATATGCGTTCCTCGAATTTACAAATCATACGTCGGCGGCTACGGCCCTGGCCGCCATGAACAAGCGAGTGTTTCTCGAGAAGGAAATGAAGGTTAACTGGGCTACAAGTCCTGGTAATCAACCGAAGACGGATACGAGCAATCATCACCATATATTTGTAGGTGATTTGTCGCCAGAGATAGAAACTCATATATTGCGTGAGGCTTTCGCACCATTTGGTGAAATTTCTAATTGTCGAATAGTACGCGATCCCCAAACGCTCAAATCCAAGGGGTATGCTTTCGTATCATTCGTTAAGAAGGCTGATGCCGAAGCTGCTATTCAAGCAATGAACGGCCAATGGTTAGGATCTCGCTCTATCCGTACGAATTGGTCGACACGTAAGCCTCCCACCAATAGACCAAATGAAGGCGCGCCCAGTAGCAAACGAGCAAAACAACCAACATTTGACGAGGTGTACAATCAAAGTTCACCAACAAATACTACTGTGTACTGTGGTGGCTTCACAAGTAATGTCATAACTGAAGATCTAATGCAGAGTACCTTCTCACAATTTGGTCAGATACAAGATGTTAGAGTATTTAGGGACAAAGGATATGCATTCATTAGGTTCACAACTAAGGAGGCTGCAGCACATGCAATTGAAGCAACACATAATACAGAAATTAGCGGACACACAGTTAAATGTTTCTGGGGAAAAGAGAATGGAGGCGGAGAAAACCAGGTGTGTTTGGTTATTTTTAATCTATTATATGGTTAATATTTTATGTGATATTTTCAGCTAAGGTTAACACATTTTATATTTTTTTTACATTTCAGAGTACAAATAACCCACCAGCAGCACCACCGGCAATGGGAGCACAAACGCAGTATCCTTATGCCTACCAGCAAGGAATGGGCTATTGGTATGCTCAGGTAAATATTAAATGTTATTTTTTTGTCTTTATCAAAATTAGTAGTACAATATTTGTGCGTGAGATGGTTAATATCAAATTCCAGATTGTTTAGCCTTTTTTTTGAAAACTGAATGTTGACAGTATCTGCTTTGTCAAGATATTTTCAGGGTATTTATTAGCCGAAATATAATGAAATTTATGTACAATTATTGTGAGTGATTTATATATGCAAGGCAATAATAAGTGAAATTTTACTGCAACGTAAACTCATGAATATTATATGTAGAAGATGCTTCAATCGGATGTATTTGTTATTAATACTTCAATATGTCATAAAATTTTGGACTTATTATGCAAACTTTATACCTGCATAACCTTTTCTAAGTTCTTTTAGTTTGGCTTTTAAGAGAATTAGGGTATAGAGAGCACTATTTAATTAAGTACACTGGTTTAATTAAGTAATATTGTCTTAAATATTTGTTTGGTTTTGCATCTAAGTTATAATTACATAATATAAATTTTAATACATTAAGACAACAAGAAGCTACATCATTTAGGTACAGACAGAATGTTTTATTTTGACAGGTCATATAACATTTTCAGTTGTTTTGTGTAATATATCCTACTAGCGATCTGCAACGGATTTGCACAGGTGATTTCTGGATCTAGACAAGAGCGCCATCTACCGGGTTTCATTGTGCATCTATACCATTCTCAAATCAACTTAATCACACACACAAAATTTCAATAAACTAAACCACAGATATTCATAAAAGTAGAAATATTAAATAAAGTGTTAAAAATGTGCAAAACATTAAAGAGCAAACCACTGACACATTGTTTTGTGTATTAACATAATACTCTAGAAACTGTTTTCTTATATTTACGCGAATACTACACATTTCAGGTACTTTACAGCAACCCGAAATGTCGGGTATCAATAAAAAACAATTTAATTAAATGCGATAGAATCCGTAAAAATAGTTTTATTCAACACTAGAAACTGATAAACTTTTATTAAAAACCAACTTCTCAATTAAATTACATTGTTTAACAAAAAACTACCTCAGTGTCAACTCACTAGTTGACATATCACTATATCTGGTGAGCAGAAAATTATTAGCCCTCATTGTTTGTTATCCTGACCAGCTAGGGACAATTTTTAGGTTTCATTTTGCTAATACTGAATCTGTAGTTTTAAATATCATTGGTGGTACATAAATAACAATTAAGGACAGTTATATTTTAAAAGCAAGAAAAGGTAAGACCTGTCACTATTCTTTGTTTTTATTATTAATACAACACAAAGAGATGCAATAATGATGACCAGTGACTCACAAAACTTAAAAGTACAATCACCTTTGTTATATGGTACAGTAACTTTGTTACTACTAATGATTCAAGATAAAATAAAAATTGTTAAGTAATTATTAAATTTAAAACTGAATAAATTTAAGCTGTTCGGTGAATGACTTAATGATATCTGGACTAAATTAAAGCTTTCAAACATTTCATGGAACTTCTACATGGTATAATCTGGCTCTGCTTCTAATCAGTGTTCAACATGATTCAATATTCTAAGTAAGATAAGTGTAAGATATGTTTTTTTCATTAAGTGGCATGATAAGTTGCACTCTAAAATTACTCTTGACTTTTTACATAGTACATATAAAATTTATTAATAACTTGACCACAGTGCCCCTTATTGGGTCCAGATTTTGTGATTTTTTTTTGGCAGTGATTCAAAAAATCTGCTACACTATATCATATATACAAATAAATAATAAAAAACCCTTGTGATTATGTTAATCCAATAGGTATAATAAAATTATAATAATAACAATATCATATGTGTAATAAATACTAATAGTGGTTCAACTCCTTTGTTATACCCCAAAAACCTTACAAGGCTGTCTTGACATCTATTCGCTATAAATATGCAAGAGTTGTCACAAAAACATTTCCTTAGATAATAATATCATAACATTATATCTGTATTACTCGTAATAATTTATTTCTATATACTAAGAAAAACTAGTTGCATTCCGCAGCTTCACCTAATTTGGCGTAATGGAAACAAAGGCTTGTACTAGTAGGTACCTACCTAATTTTACTATATTTTACTTATATAGCAGTAGGTATCTCAGTTATTCCACTTTTGGACATGGGGTTGAACAGAATAAATAAAACAGGTTAAAAGTATATGTTAATTTAACTGTTTCGTTACATGTATGCAACTGACAAATATTTACGACATTTTTTATTGGGTGTTTCTAATTGTCTTTGTTGAATTTAATAATATAATGTATCCTTACTTATAATTCCATTAAAAATCGTGATTGAAAGCAACCACATGATTATTATAATTCAATTTTACAAGTGTCTTACAATCTTTCCCAATATTTTAAAATAATACCAAGTAATATCATGTTGTTGGGGGAAAACCAAACATATGCAACTGATTATAAGCCAGCGCTTGCCGTGTATGTGACACTCCTAAACGGAAGTACCGGTACGCAAGCAAAGGAGACTCCGCTCTCCTTCATACCGCGCCCCATCGTTGCTCCGTCTAGTCGCCGAGTTGACTCACTATTACACATATACATACATTGACAGACATAAATTTTATGTATCTTCATTGATTTATTGCTGGATTTTTTTGTACTTAATTAAAGCCTTTGATATTGCATTTAGGTCCTAATAATTCTGCCAAAGCCCAGTCTTTGGTCTATCACATCTTGTCTTGAGACTTCTTGGTGAGAAAGTAGTTGACAGTTTTTAGGTGACAATTTGGCTGAAAACAAAACCCAACTAAATACAGAGTCACGGACAACTTAATAAAGAAAAAACATGGGACTATATGGGATATAGAGACTATATACACTGCAGGCCAAAAGTGTAAGACCACCTTAATTAAAGTAGGAAAATTAAATTAAACTCCAATAAAATATTAAATGTTTAATTAAACTGTTAAATAATCCAATAAAAAACTTTTTGACAACGAATATACTTGAAAAGCGTAATGAAATATTAACAGTCCATGCTAAAAAGGCTATAGTTAGCTAAACTGATTTTTCATCAAAAAATCAAGTGGCTAATTGACCACTTTCCGACGCTTCAGTTTTGGCATGCTAGTAACGTAGCTACCTTTTTTTTATACATAAATATCATTGTAAATATGACGTTTAACATTAATAAATGTAAATATTTATAACATATACTTTAGTGTCTAAAATGTTTAAATTACTGAGTCAATTAACATTTAATACAGAGTCAATAGTTAAAAATGTGCATAGTCACATCTTTCAAGTATTAATTGGCCATTTTTTTATATTACAGGGCTACCCAGCACTACAAGGATACATGGCGCCGGGGTACTATCAGCAATACGCCACCGCCTATAGCAACCCGCAGGCAGCAGCAGCTGGTGAGTATTTTAAAGATAAAAGCTTAGAAGGTTAAAAAAACGTTACCCACACACTAAGGTTTTTTCCTGTATTGTGGAGGCAGTAAAAACATAAATTACACAAGGACAAACATCCAGACCTGGAACAATTATTTGTAGACCATATAAAATACTTGTTCCATGTGGGATTCGTAACCGTGATCTCCAACATCGATAAGCCACTGCGCCACGCAGCTGCCAATACATGCATACTCAAATAATAAGAATATAATATACAACTAAAATCACCAGTTATAATTTCTATTGCTGATTTCAAAATGTTTGTTTCCATCTTTTACATTTACTTGATGTATCCAAAATATTATTTATAAAATCAAATCCTCTAACCTTGTAGGTTATCATAAGTTTTTATGCTTGTGGGTGTACCACAGTGACATTCACTATTAACATTGTAATTACAATATTATGCATTTGTCCTTCTTCTTTACGAGGGTTGATTGAAAAGTAATCGGCCTAACCAAGAAAATAAACACATACTAAATCAGTTATATTTTTATTTTTCTACATCATCACCATCAAGTTCAATACACTTTTGCCACCTCCCCTTCCAAGCATTTAGACCGTTGAAAAAAAATGATTCTTCCTTAGAGTCAAAATATGCGTCTACAGCTGCTTTGACCTCGTCGTTTGTCGAAAATCTTTGACCTCCCAAGTGCTTTTTTAGGTTAGGGAACAGAAAGAAGTCTGATGGTGCCAGATCAGGTGAATACGGCGGATGCGGTAACAGTTCAAAGCCACAGTTGTGAATTTCAGCCATTGACTGTACTGACGTGTGAACACGGGCGTTATCTGATAAAACAGGACTTTTCTTCTGAGCATTCCTCGACGTTTTTCTTTTATTTCCTCTCGTAAGCGACGTAGTAAGGTGCAGTAGTAATCAGAGTTTATAATCTGACCCCTTTCAAGATAATCAATCATAATCACACCTTCCGAGTCCCAGAATACTGAAGCCATCACCTTATTTGCCGACAAAATCGACTTAGCCTTTTTAGGGGGTGGTGAACCAGGTCTTCTCCACTGTTTTGATTGTTGTTTTGTTACCGGTGTACAGTAACGAACCCATGTTTCGTCCATAGTAACAAAACGATTCAAAAAATCATCTGCATCGGCTTCAAATAACTCCAAACAGTCGCGTGAAATAGTCAATCGCGTCCTTTTTTGTTCAACTGAAAGCAGTCGCGGAACCCACCTCGCAGACACCTTGTGGAAACCCAACTCGTTGACAATGATGTTTTGAGTTCGTTCATAAGAGATGCCTATAATCTCGGCTATCTCTCTAATTTTTAATCTGCGGTCTCCCATTATTAAATCAAGTACTTTTTTAATATTTTCGTCAGTAGTTGACGTCGAAGGCCTTCCAGAGCGGGGTTCATCTTTCACACTCTCTCTACCACGCTTAAATTCTGCTATCCATTTTTTGACGGATGAATATGACAGAGCACAATCGCCTAATGTACTGACCATGTCATCATGGATGGCTTTTGATGATAGCCCCTTCTTATGGAGGTACTTAATGACGGCACGCTGCTCGATTTGCTCCATTCGCGGAAATTATGTCCGATTACTTTGTTAATAAATTTATAAAATCACAACTAATTATCGCACACGTTTCGAACTTCACACAATGAACTAGTCTGAACTGAACTAAATAATGTGGTTAGATTTGATTTTTAGAATTGAATGGATCTGTGTTAGGCCGAGTACTTTTCAATCCACCCTCGTATTACGCTGATAACTGTGTAGTCTGTTATTCAGGGCATGTGACTACTATATCCCGGCTTTGAGTTCCAACCAATGATTCAAAGTAAAAATTCTTTCAGCATTAATATAGCGATAATTACTCCATCTCTTTTCCATCATTAGACAACCAGATGCTCTGTCAGTCTTTACCTCTTTGCTGGAGTGGAACATACCACACACTTAAACCAAATGGTTTGTTTCGTCATTCATAATGCGTACAGAATGGAGTGAAATAATTTGCAAGCATAGCAACAATAGGGTTTTGTTAAACTAAGTGAGTGTGTTTTACCATCAGGGGGTAGCAGTCAAGCGCTGGCTTATAAATTTTTCAGTACTGGTTCTACCTATTTGTCTCTGATATTACATCCTGGCCTATCTCTGATCTTTTAAGCATAAACGTTAAATCAGGTATTGGTAGATTAAACTTACTGAGTGCCTCAATGGGATGGGACCATTTGGAACTGAGGATGTGCTGACTACCAGCCAGCAGTAGCATCGGCAATCTCGTGTCACAGTTTGCGAAACGATAGATGTGTTATTTGGCGTGGATTTCCGCCCGTGTTTAGTATGATTCACCTTTATCATTATTTTCTACCGTCTTCAGAAATGAGGTACTCAATGCGACTGTATGTTTTTTTAATGTGTGTTACCTCATAACTTTTCTGGGTGAACCAATATCGATAATTCTTTTTTTTTTTTCAAAGCTGGTACTTCTCATGTGGTCACATATACATTTGAGCAAGGTCTGACCAATAGATTTTGAGTTATTCTTCAGATTTTGCCGAGAACTTGACCGGCGACGGATTGCTGCTTCTGTATTATTGTTTATATAATGGCTCGAAGTGGATTTTGATGTGTAAAAGTGATGCCATTTTGTGTATTAAATGTCTGCGCATGTGAACTATTAGTAGAAACAATGAAACAAGTACTCTGATGGTGATGTGATTCTCAAGATAAGGTGTCTGACTTCTTAGGCGCCTTGAGATACCATCGCCAAATGTCAGCTGTATGCTGGCTCAAGTTGCCGTCAAAATCTCCCAAGGGCTGCAGCCTGAGTAGGGATGTTACGGAAGTGGTTAGATCGGAACCGAATTCGGAAGCGGAGTTTTTAAATTTTGTTTGTCGGACCTGGAATCGAAGGTGAAGGCAGAAGAGAGATGTGTTAAGGGTAGTTCTAATAAAATATAATATAATTAAAAATTTTGTACAACCGACTTCAATTTAAATTATTAAGATAACTAAACTATTGGACAGACATTGATCAAATTTATATGGGACCACATGAGATGCACCAGCTTTCAAATAAAAAGAGAATCATCGAAATCAGTTCAACCAGTAAAAAGTTATGAGGTATCACACATAAAAAAAACATACAGTCGAAATGAGTACTTCCTTTTTTTGAAGTAGGTAGAAAATTATAAACATTATTCATTAGTTATATTCTTATTATAGTATATTTATATTATTATTAGTTATATATATTAGTTCAAAAATAATACAAGTAGGTGTATAACTAGGTATTAAAAATAAAAACAATCGAATTTTAAATCTTAAACAGTACCTACTAGCAGTAAAGTAACAAAAGTTAAATAAAATGAAGTGACTCCAAAAGTAGCAAATTATATTTAATAGATAAAAGCTTCGCAGCTTTATATATTTTCACAGCTTTTCCATCCAATCTATTTCTCAACGGGTCATAGATAAGGCCAGCACCACTGAAAAGTTGTTCGCTTGCTACTTAACTTGGTGGAGACGATAAATATTGGCGGACAATCGAGTTAAGGGATTGAAATTTTGTATTCACTTTCCACCATAATAAAGGATCGTTATATATTCGGTAAAAAAATGGCTTCCCCTTAACTGATAATTCGGCGCTATGAAACCTATGCCGTCTGAATCTAATACCTTCCACGAAATTGAAGGGAAGATCTTGCAAAACAATCATTTGAATTTTTAACAAGAAGATCTTGCAAAACATCATTCGAATCAATTTCGATTGATTTAGGGTTAGAACTACACCATTCTTGATTCTTCATCAAAGTGTCTTTGAGAGTAATTTGTTTTTTTACCTCTTGTACAGGCATTGAAGTCGAAGGCTGCACTGTATTTTTCTTTTTAGTTTCTAATTTTGTGAATTCTTCGAATTCAGTGGCAGACTTTAAATAAATGACTTTTTAACGAAGTAGTCGTACCTCCCTTTCGTGAATATATCTTTTGACATAGTTTACACTTTGCCATATTCCCAGAAACTTCACTGAAGTAATTCCAAATGACACTTGATTTTGGCTTCATTGTCTAATGCAAATAAATTTGTCACATGTCTAATATAAAACTACTAAACCGAATCAAAAACTCGGATAAGTATAAATGAAGTGCGAATGCAACGCAACATGTTATGTGAATTGCCAAATACGAAATAAAACATCAAGTTAATGAGTAATCGACAGAAGGCACGGGAGTAGGGAGGTTCCCGGGGTGACAAGTATAAACTTGTTTGTACACGCTGATTGCGGCCGCCGCCGCCGCTATGCATAGGTCTCCGATATAACTTCCGATTAAAATTAACGGAACCGAAATCGGAATCGAAGGTGCAAAATCAATCGGAAGTTCCGAATTTTCGGAATCGGAATCAAACCTCCGTAACATCTCTAATCCGGAGCATAATAGAAGCCAGTTATTGCAATATTACAGGCAGCAACTTCATTTTTATTTATATGTATAGATGATATTTGGAGCCAAAGGTCTTGTTTGAGGCAGTCAAAAATTCAAAATAATTACTGTATATTTTATTCTATTTGTCATGTTATAATTAGGCTGTTATTGACTATTACTGACTGTGTGATGTTGCTGTCTTGCTACTTCCTCTGTAATTGTAGTGTGTAGTGGTGGTTTAAGAATATCTACTATCCCATATCATCCCGTGGGTGTCGTAAAAGGTGACAAAGGGTAACTGAAACTGGAGATAGGCAGCAGAGCGAGGCAGTCAAGAGCTCAAATAATGAAAAAAAGCTATGGTTTTCATTTCACTTGCTAAGTGTGGCAACTGTGGTAGGCATACCCCTGGGAGGCCTATGTTCAACAGTGGTTTTTTGGTAGGCTGTAATGTATGAATGAATCAATTTGTTACAATTTAAGGAATTAGAAATATGTAGTTTACTTTCAATAGAATTGCAATCAACACTTATCTTGCTGCTGCTTTATCTTTGCGTAATATTATTGTGTTGTTTTGTGCATTATATTTTAAATACTATTTATTCATAAAATAAATATAGTTCATTATGGATGTTTCATTAATTGATTGAAATTATATTAATTTTCCATAAGTTATTGATATAATTTTTGACAACATCGTCAAATAAAACAGTTAACCTAACAAAAAGAGGTAAAGGGTTTAATATACAACTATTGCTATATTATGCCAATATTTAAAGTAAATTAAAAATCCAAATTAAAGACCTAATATTTTTCGCTAATATGATTTTCATATAATATAACAAACTTAGTTTAAATTCGGCGAAGGCTATGGGAACTACGATTTCAAGCGAAAAATATGTCGAAATGTTGCTGTCTTTTTTGACAGAAAGGTGTGGAGTGTGATGCCCAGATAAACATTCATTCATTTCAACTTGCAACATCTAATAAATAGCATATCTTTATAGTTAGGGTGTTGATTATTTGCATTATTTTTTTAATTATATGCCAGTGCTTGCCTGCAATCCCACCAGGTGGTAAGTGTTGATGAAGCCTTAGATGGTAAATTTCACTGTTTTAGTGTAACATAAGCCTATATTCACTCTTGCCTTGAAGACACTCAGATTTTAATTGGACTGAAAGGTAGACACTAGCAGATTACTCGACTCCTTTCCTGTATGCATTACGAAAGACGAAGCAAACCATTTGGTAGAAATGCGTGGAATATTATCAACAAAGAGATGAAGACGTAATTCCTACGCTCACTCCAAAATGCATCTTATAGAATACCGAGAAGCTGACTGCTCTGAATCTGTATCTACAAGGCTATTCAGTGTTGTGCTGTAGTGACTATACCTTACTTCATGAGTTTTACTGCATTTAGATTATAATTAGTTTAAAGTTGGCCTTTATACATAGCACAGCTGGGCTCAGCCACTAGAGCACTCGATCCCCCACTCAGCTCCAGTGATAGTAAGGGGTTAGTAATAAAATATTTCATTGAACTCAAACATGCAGGTTTTCTCATCATGTTATCCATGTTTTCACTGTCGAGCATGTGGTTTATCAGCACTTAAAATTGCAATAAACCATTACATCAGTGCAGGTGGAGATCGAAACTGAGCAGTGGATTTGTGAATAACAACTGTGATGATGATGACTATTAAATGCCAATTGCGAACAACATCGCACATTTCAAAATTTAATCTTGAAAATGTCATAAAGGAATGGATAAACATACATATAATATATTGACACCTGCAAAATGTGACTCTCTCTCTATCTGTGGCAGTCGAGTAAGAATGAATATGTCATCACATGTATGCTCACCCTTATAAAAAAGACAACACAGTTTTTACTACATAAAATTGCGTTGTCTACATTTTACTATTATTATTTTGTTGACTATGATTTTTGATTTACTATATTTAACAATTTTTCAAGCATTTTTTCTTGAATCATCAGTATTTGTTGAAGTGTACTCACTGTGTTTTCTATAAACCAATCTGCATTTTTTTATGATGCAAATCCTACTTATAACACAAACAAGCCGATTGTGTTTTACTGATGCGACGTTCGTCTGTTGCAGCGGGCTACCGCATGAGCATGCCGGGCGGCGCGGGCGCTGCGGGCGCGTCGTGGGGCGGCGCGCCGCAGCCGCTGATGTACGCGTCGGCGGCGATGCCCTCGGCGCAGTACCCCTCGCAGTAGCGCGCCCCGCCGCGCCCCCCAGGCGTCGCCACTCACCCGCCCGCGTTCTTTGACGGTACTGCTGTCACGTCCACACACGACACCCGCGCACCCGCGCATCCGTGCATCCGTCACACTGTCACATCGACACATGTCGCTCTCACACCAGTCACTTTGACATCTGCCAGTCTGACATCTGTCACTCTCACGAATGTCACGCCGACACCTGTCGCAGTGACACCTGTCAAATTGACAGTTGTCTTGATGACTTATGTCTCGTTTGACGTCTGTCAAGATGAGACAACACGGGTCATAGTCGATCACACATACCACTCGTTAGGGGACTGTGTTACGTTTTGAAACATCTTGGACTCTTCTAATATGGTAAGGTATAGGAAACTAGAAAGTCCAACGGGTAATAAGATTTATGTTTTCTAATGTGATGTTAAGTCCGACCTATGTTATTCACTTCAGCTTTCTTGCAGTTGTTTTATTTTATGTGCATATACAAGCATACCTGACTCTAGTCTATGCTACTCATCGGTACATTCCATTCCATATACTCCAATGTACCATTTTAGTAAAACCATTTGACTATTAAGAACGCCCGCGGTTTGTCTGGTAAAACATAGCACTATTTCTATTCCTGGCAAGAAGTATCAATTGCAGATGTAATATATGATAACGGAATGAATTTTCCGTGACAAAATCATAATGTTATTGATTAAAAAATCAAGTTCCAAGTGCCTATAAAATGGTAATATTTGTTATCAGGCGAGTCTGCTTGAGTTTGTTACTTATTAATATCTTTTCCTTTTTGAGAAGACAACATGTTCCCAGACGCAAATTTTCATTTGCTATATAGATGTTTGGAGATAGACAATAAAATTTAATATTGCCCAATTGCAAACAATTCTGTTTACTGCTGAAGAAACATTTTTTATTTGCATAAGTAGATGTGTAAGCAAACATAGCCACTATTTAAAGGAGATATTCTCTTTGTTAGTTTAGGTTTAAAAGAGCTTTAACAATACCGTTCACATTGACAATTTACAATTTTAAACTGACACTTGTTTGGAAGTTGTCAAAGTGAAATCAGTCTACACACAGTATTCAATATACTCAAATTTACATCACAAACAAAACGTGACATGTTAGTAGCCTCAAAGAACGCATCGTCCAAACTGTTAAACATATCTGGAGAAGAGATACATTGGGGAGCTCATGCTATGGGTGGATTAGTGACACGTCCAAACCTTGGATACTGCATGCAAGCCAATAGATAATCGTGTCGACCGTACAAGATAGTTCAGCGCAAGAGACTGTACGAGAGAATACGTCGCAGCGGACGCGGGTTCGTATACACGCGCCCGGCACGTTAGCCGATCTACATAGATAGGACATAACGAAATAAATTATAAATTTAAAAAAAAGTTATATATATAAGTGGGGAGATGTGTAGCGAGCGGAGACGTGGCCTCGTGTACATACGTTGATATTTATTGGCGGCCCGCGCTGCCAGACTGAGATGTATTCCCGATCCTCACGACGCGCCAGACCGTTTGACGTATTTATAATTATTAAGTTCGGCACATGTTGTTTTGTTTGACCTGAATTGTTATGATTTATTGTATGGAAACACTGGTGTGTCAATAAAGCAGTGGGTCAGGGACACCGGGTGTTTGATTTGCCGTCGTAACATGCACCGTATTACGTTTGTTTCTGGGTCCAAAATTGAACGTCGGCAATTCGTTCCTCTGTGATTGATGTCTGCGGAATATAACAATCGGACGGTGAAAAATTATTGTAAATTCTAAACGTCATTTTGTAAAAGGAAAATAAATAGTTTAAGTTTAATATAAAAATTTTTGATTGATGCTTTTTTGGTAAAATGATTTTGAACAATAATCCCGTCCTCCTTTAATGCCCACTAACTTAATTTTGGCATGGATGTTTTGAGCCTAACTTACTATCGTTGACTATCACTGACTTACATTAAGTGTTTTTTTTTATTTGTGTCTCTTTCTATTATCATTTAGTAAAAAGAGAGAGAGAGAGCAACTTTAAGCACATCTTAAATTGACATCCATTTTTATGAGTAAGACCCATAAACCTTAACCATATTAATTACGTTGCAACTAATTTTCCCACAAAATGATGTCACTGTTTTTCATTGTTTTTCCCCAATAACAGGTAAAGTGTAAAAATGGTTGACGACTTGCAAAAAAAAACTATTTTTAGAGTAAGACATTTTAGGAACCTGTACTACCTCTGTGTATTTTAACTTGACGCCAAGGACTCTGCTCTTGCGTCGATATAAACTTTTACAAAATTAGGTTTTTTGATACAAATTTTCCAGAAAAATGGGGCCATAGTTTTTTTTTCTATATCTGTCCCAAAAGTAGCTTAATTGTATGAGGTTACAGATTTGAAAAAAAAATATTTGTTAAAATAGAATAAGAATAGAATAGAATATTATTCAATATAGATTACAAAAATATACTTATTGAAAGTCATTTCTGTTTTACCCACGGATTTGGAAAATACTGTCCTGGAAGAACCAGCAAGAAACCCAGCGGGACAAGTCATTATAAAATAAACATTAAATGACAATGTAATGTGTTGTATAATTAAATATTATGAAAACAATTAGAAACAGCATGGTAACGATAAACTCATTCCCAGGGCTTATTATTAATCATGTACTCTATTGTAATATAATAACCCTTATTAAACAATTACCAATTACCCTTATTAAAAACAGCTATTGCAGCCCATGGATACCTGCACCCAATATTAACCTTTCAGGTGCTCACATATTATTGGACCAACTTAGTCAGACCTATGAAAGAGTATAGTGGGTCAGGCCAAGGACAATATTTTATTAAATGAAGGGTAAATATAACTTAATCATTACTATGTTCTTATCTAAAAACAAAAAAATAACATAAATTTAAATATCGAATTATTTGTTTCAAGGTCAAGTGACCGCGAGAGAAACGACGATTGATGTCGATAAATAAAATATATTGAGAAATTATCCATTACCGTGTAGAGGTAGTGTATGAATATTCATATCATTTCGTGGGTGTCGTAAGAGGCGACTAGACTTGGGGAAAAGTTTTATTTTTAAATAACCGTGACCATCGTTCCGGTTACAAAAAAGTCGCAGTAAAATATCGTTGTGACTTTGTCACGTTAATAACATTGGATAACTACTTGGAAGATTAGAACGACTTATAACGTGACTTTGTAGTAAGTACTAAGTATGCATTTTAGATTTAGTATTAGGTTTTATTTCAGTAGTCGATTTTTTATTACCTTCCTTACCTTAGCTACGTGGCTATAATAGAAGCACCATGCTATACCAGAATGATTTTGTGCGTGCACTCACGGGCCTTAGGGTCGAGCATAGTGAAGCGCATTATTGTTGTCGATAAGCGTTATCGTTAGTGTGTTTAGTTTTGTCATTATGTGGATTAGTGATAAAAATGAAAAAAAAATTAGATAAAACATTACACTTAGACAAATTATTAATTAGGTATATAAGTATTAAAAAAACTATAAGTACAAATATTTGGAATGTAACAAGTTATATTAAAAATAAATATAAAGATAATAACTTATATCTAAAATTAAATTTGTTGTTATCGATAATGGCGTTGCGCCCGCGCAACATATTCACCGCCCTAGCCGGGCTGAGGCCGAGCTATGATTTATGACCCCAACTGCATGGACAAAATAATTTGACTATAATTATATTTTTTGAAATATACGAATTTCACCTAACCTAGCCGATCAGTCGGTGTACCGTTCCAGTTACACGGTTCACGTTCTTTGTTACATAATAGCAAGGTACGTGTAGTTCCTTTTCTTTGGTTAAATCAATGACAGGAGTACCGGCTCTAATCTCTGTCGAACGCGGATGCTCCGTGGAACGAATCCTCATATGTTAAAATCAAATAACTATTACGAAGAAAAATCAAGGAAAAGAAATATATAATATAATTATATCGATATACTCAGTAGGAGCTTATAAAAATAATAAATATTCAATCATAGATATATACTTTATTACGCTATCTTTGAGCTATAACGTAATTTTGGCTAATTGGACTTTGTGGAGGATGAAAATTTGTTTTTTACATGATTTATATAACTCACACTTTGTTTAATTTTCAATTATTTCTGATTACGTGAACATGCGTGAACGACATAGTATTTGAAATGCAAAATTTATAAAGTTATAAAATTGTTACGAAACAAAATATAAGCAAATAATTTCAGTGTAACTTTAAAAAAAAAGTGTTAATTTTGTGTACAAAACTTACCTTTTATATAAAAAAAAAAACTAACAACAAACTTTCTTTTGTAACAACAAAATTTTTTTTAGTTACCTCTTACACTCGCGCGGCGAAGGAAATAGACTGAAGTATATATGCAGTCAACACGATGTGTAGGTAAAGGTGGAAACTCGTCATTTAAAGTAAATTAGTAATTTAGAGAATTGTACTCTTTGTTTCCAAGGGATCCCTTCTAAATATTACCATACTCTTTGGAGGGTTTTTGTCAATGACGTGTCCACGACTTTTTCTGCCACCAGGATGGCGCCACTAGAAAGTGAGGTATAATATTTGACAGATTTCATACCGGAGAAGTTAATTTGTTGGTTATTGTTTATTTCTGTAATATTAGTTATATTTTGTATTAATAAGATTAAAAATAAATAAACCATAGCACAGATATTAGTATAAAAATATTAGTATAAAGTAGAAAAATTAAAAAAAAAATTAAAAATGTGCAAAAAACTAAAGAGCAAACCACTGACTCATTGTTTTGTGCATAGGTTTTGTGTATTAATATAATACTCTAGAAACTGATACGTAACTGGCTTTACGGCTCTGGGTTCTAGCCCTTCTGAGCCTGAAGTTACAATGTATAATTATCCTTCATAGTACACTGCTTTACAATATGTTGATGCGTCACATTGTGCAGCCGTTGGGAGTTTTTGACGGCAACTTGAGCCAGCAGACAACTGGCGATGATATCTCAAGGCGTCTAAGCAGACAGCCCCCTTATCTTGAGAATCAATCACCATGAGAGCACTTGTTTCACCGTTTCCACTAATAGTTCACATGCGCAGACACTTAATACACAAAATCGCACCACTTTTACATATCAAAGTCTACTTCAAACCATTATTTAAACAATAACACAGGAGCTGCAAACCGCCGCCGGGCAAGTTCCCGCCAAAACCCCCCGTCCTCATGTATTTACCCGGCTCTCCACAGATAAAACAAAGAAGAATTAAGATATGTTGTGATGAGAGGTGACTTTACTACTTTGACTAAAATGGAATACTTACAGCCAGCAATTACATTGGCTCTCAATCAATATCTTCAGACCGGAACATAGTAGTGCAAGCACGGCTACTAAGTGGCATAAATATGTAAGAGAGTGGTGCCTAACCAGACACCTAGGCAGAAAATAAAGAAGTCCTATAATTTGATAAATTAATTTAATCGTAATCTTTTTAGTAAATTGGCCTGCATATTTATAGATATATGGCAAAATCTCAAAGGCTACTCAATTTTAATCGTTATACGGTTTCCAGACAATAACAATGACCCATGTGGGTCACTGGACAGTGAACGTGTTAAGATGTCGTTAAGTCTTGTGGTGTTACAGTCACTTTCACTACAGTGATAGAGACAGCACGAGGCTTAACGGCATCTTAAAATTGAGCAGCGTTTGAATATTTGGGCAATGTTGTAATAGATTTCAGGAACCTGTACTACCTCTGTGAATTTTAGTTTGACCACAAAGGCTCTGCCATACGTCACTTCACTTCTGCCACTACACACAATTCGTTAATTGCAGGGAAGCTGGTAGGTATGACATCTGCAAATGAAATAAATTATTCTAAGCTTATATTCTATCTTGGGATACCGTAACAATAGGGGGAAGTGGGGCAGGTTGATGCATAAAAATTTAAAGTCACTTTTAAGTGCTTAAATAACGTTAAAATGTATATTTGTTATGTTTTCTGCATTGCTACGTCTATAAATATAATAAAAGTAATGAAAAGAAACTGTCTAATTAATGCATAAAAAAAAATATAAAGCTTTTAGTAAAAAAAGAGATTTGTATCATTGTGCTCCACCTACGGGGCACTTAGATACACTGCATGGGGCACTTTGATACAAACTAAAAGTTGTATGGAAATATTATTAATTTGAAACTCTAATATGCTAATAATACTTTTATTGTTCAGAGATCACAATCAGTCTTACATTTATACGAATAAAGTACATTTCTTATTCTAACACGTCATCTTAACCATATTATATCTTTTTCATAGAAACTTTCTATAATTAAACAGAAAAATACTTTTTGTTTTCTTTTGATATAAATCAATCTAAATAAAAAAAAAAACACCAAACGTAACAACAACAACACATTTTAAATTTCTCTACTGCACCTTATAGGCACTTAAATTAACTGAAAAAATATAGTGAGATGATGTTCAACATGTGCCTTTTGTAAAATTTGGTTCAGGCAGATGTAAAACTACATCTCGGAAATCAACGCTAGCTTGGTCTTCTATATTCGGAAAAACAAAAATGCATGCTCCTGGTTTCTTTCTGAGGTAGGACACTTGGTATTCGGTCGAATTGTATTTGAACAAGACTTTGGTCACGTAATAGTCTGTAGATGTCTTCTTATCAAATTTAATATGCAAGAAATCTCCAATGTTTATATTTTCGGGATCGGGGGCATAACTATGTTCTTTAACTTCCTCATCAAGTAGCTCATCCAGATCATTGACTCAGTCATTACATAATTTCATCGACTCATTCAGACTGTATTTAGAATCAGACTGCGATTGTAAACAGGCTTTTTTCCTTCTAGATTTCTTCGTTTCCGTTAGTCCCATTAATTTTATTGCAGTTTTCAAAGCTTTGGCTTTCTCCATCATTTTCAGTTGTCGAATTCGTTCTTTTTTATCTTGTAATATCTCCAATCTTTTCTTTACCGGCGTTTCAGTAGAAACCCTAGATTCCCCTTTTTTTCTTTTTCTAGACATAAGACATAAAGACAAAAATATTCTTCATATTTTTGGGTATGGGCTTACAGCTTCAAGGGACAAACAGTCGCAGAAGTCGGTGGAAAAAACATTTGGAGATGGAGTAACGCTGGAAGATGATGAAGCAAGGCTTAGAGGTGCAGCAAGGTCCAACTGGTGATTGAGAGAATCGACTCCATTAGCTAAAATCTCGTCTCCTGCACAGATTTCATTAACTCTATCTTGACTTGTCTCGATCGCCGTTTAAAA
Source organism: Parnassius mnemosyne (assembly GCA_963668995.1). NCBI lineage: Eukaryota > Metazoa > Arthropoda > Insecta > Lepidoptera > Papilionidae > Parnassius > Parnassius mnemosyne. The sequence goes on from CAVLGL010000057.1 coordinate 11,708,705, forward strand.
AATGGTCTTTGAAATGAACACGAGGAAAGACATACACATACAGGACATACAGAAGGAAGAGCAACACATGTTGCTGTTACTATTCCGCAAAATGTAACTAGCTCTCCCCTTTTGGCAGACACCATTTGTCCTATTTGCCTCTGTCTTTTCAGTCAGAACTTTAGGTGTAGATAAAACAGTAGTTACTCAGTTTCGTCAAGGTTGGTGATCCGATCAGGAGCAAAATTTTTACCTATATATAATAATAAATAGTAATAAAATTTTATATTGGGGCAGAATGATACGCATCAAAGTGCCCCACAGTTTACCGTATCATTGTGCCCCAACAGAAGTTTTTGTAAAACTTTAACATCATATTTATTTATGTTGATTTATTGAGCTAAAAGCATTAAACTCCTATTTATGGATGGAATAACTTACTTTTAGTAAGTATAAATACTTCTAAGAAATTGTAGAATCTCTTTTATATTCCACGTGTTTTTTAGTTGGGCGAACACAAAACACAAACTATGTCGTCTAACGCCATCGGCTAACTGGATGACGGCGTGGCCACAAGTGCTGCGTTAAGGCAGGCATAGACAAGTTATAATGTTGTCACGACTCGATTACATCTAACCGATTATGATATATGTTAGTTGAATCAATCTGCCCCTTGCATCAATCTGCCCCGCCTCCCCTATATATATATATATATATATATGTATATATATATATATATATATATAAATAAATAACAGGAGACAAATGAATGAATTACCGTCAACTGTAAATCTCAATCGATGAAGTGGCTGTCTATAACGTATATAATATATATTAACTGCCTTAAATTTAGCTCGGGGTGATATTTGCATGATATTAAGAAAAATATCTGTACAAGCTAATCTTCGAAATGGCTGAACTGATCGTGATGAAACTTCTCAGACAACATATAAAGAACAATGCCAGGTGTGACTTAGAATATACTTTATCTGAAAAACAAGGATTTTTTGGAGAAATCGAAAAACTGCTAAAATGGTAAAACGAGCACACAGTCCACCTGATGGTAAGTGGTTACTGCGGCCCATTGACACCTACATCTATCTTCTATTACAAATCAAAATGCAGATGCGTTGTCACCCGTGAGGACTAAGATGTAATGCCTCATTTCCAGTAAAAAGGGTCTCCGGTTCTCTACACTCACCATACGAAACACAGCAGCGTTAAGCTGCTATTTTACGCTGGTATTCTATGAGAGCGTAGTCCTTCCACGGTCGAGCCGACCCCTTTGCTACAACTTATACTACTAATATAGCTGCAGCATGGCTCTACCACGTAAAAACTTATACTTTATCTTCCTCCATGTTCACCAGACCTTGCATTTCTATCTATTTCCGAGATTGAAGGAGTGTTTACGAGGACAGATTTGAAGATGAAGCAGCAGCCGTTGGAAATAATAATAAACAGGAATTTTAGGGTGCTCAGGATGAAGATTTCAGAGGGCAATTTAAGCTAAGAAAAAAGATATTCTAGTTGTATTACACTAAGGGGTGATTATGTCGAAAAATAGCCTGTAAAATACTCATTCTTACTTTGTATCGAAACTGAATAGAAACTGAACCCCAGCATAATTAGGCAGCTGCCCATTACGACCGGGCCCTACATCACATATCACTACTAGCCTTAGCCCTCTAATATAAAGAAGAATTTGCTATAGTCGCTAGCAGACGCCTTGGCGATTGAATTATCAGCCCTTTCGAACTTTTGACCTGCTTCACATCGCTAGTCCGGGTATTTAGGTTCAACATGTACTTACACTGGTCGGAGGCTTTGATGTCTTGATTGCATTTGTTATATTCGTCTCCTATAATAATAATGTACTTCCAGTCTACTACCAGTTCGAATTTCGGTCATGGCGGCTAGTCTCAACGGAGACTAGCCATTCGCACAGGACATGATTATAGTGCATGCAACTATGGCAAGTATAGTTATAAGTTTTAAGTATTGACTTTCATTAAGAAACATCCTTAGTATTCGGGGCGGGGCAGTGAGCCGATTGTTTCTTTTATTCAATATCTTATTGTAATATTAAGCTTTCAATGTTATACTAGATTTCGCTCTCGCACTTTTCTAAAACATAGTCTACAATTCTTCACAAGTCCACTGCGGCTGTCTCGCCAGCAACGCAAAGTCAGGAATTTGCATTTAGAAAAACCCAAAATTAGGGGCTTTTTAGGTGCTAATTAGGTGTAAAGTTTAAAAATTAGGTGCTCTAAAATTTTCACCGCAACGAACTGTTGAAATTTGCGTTGCCAGCAAAACGTCTCGCTAGCAACGCAATGAAGTTATTAGATACTAGCTGTGCCCGCGGCGTAGCTCGCGAATATAGGTTTTACTTAAAGAATTTGACGTTTAGGGTAGGAGAATATTAAACGATTTATATCATTACTGTATGAATAAGTGGTAACAAAATAAATCGATACGCTCAAAGTTCTAAGTTGTTTATGATAGAGCTTCCGTGTAAACGACGATAGAAGTAGACTTAGCCGGGGCGTACAGAAAAAGGTTGGCATAGAGTTGGCCATGTGCAAAACAATCAGTACTGGGGTCCACTCCTACAACGCGTAAAGTTTGACCTTGCGCTTTATTTACGATCGTCGCATAACACACGCTGAGTGGGAAACACACTTAAAATAGGGATGTTAGATGATCATCGATGTTAAAAATTAAAACTTCGATGTTTTAACATCGATGTTGACACATGTCAAACATCGAAACATCGACGTCAATGAACCCATAATCGATAATTGGGAACTTGCAAACAATGCGAACTCGCGAAATCAATATCAACTAAATCTTGCATCTGCTCTGAAGATTAAAAATTTTGAATAATTCAGAATTCCTGAACGCATCGTTAACCTAAAAAATGTCAGTATGGTGAGTCAAACTTAATTGTCAAGTGTCACCTGTGATGTCACAATGGTCACTGCTTTCGCTTTATTTTGTAGTGTCGTTGTCGGTTGTCGCATAATAACTATTCTACGTAAATTGATATTCAAGTTAATTGTTACTTTTCCCTTGATGTGTATACCCACATAATTTTAAAACAATGTGTAAGTATCTACACATATACAAAAACCATCGATAATGGTCATCATCGATGTTTTGAGTAGCCTAAACATCGAACATCGATGTTGAGCTATCGATGCCAACAACAGTTATTTGGTATTAGAGGTTTAGAGGGATTCTGGGTATAAAACAATATCACGACATTTATTGCAAATTTACTACTTTTAGTCGAGTTTTCGAGTTTTGTTGAATAATTTCGACGTACGTACGTCTCTTTTTTCTTTGTGTTGTTAGCCTACACGGCTTTAACAGGATTGCAGCTTCGTCGGACTCATGAACATAAAATTTTTCAGTGAGTGTCAATACGATTCACCTGCGAAAAATCTTAACACCGCAATTCAGAAAAGGTTGTAATTTGTACAACGCCATCTATTACGTTCTTTGTGAGAAAACATCCTTTTTTAATTTAAGGAAAACATATTTTTTTTTACTGTGTTTTAAGTATAAATATATTATAATAGAACGTTTTTTTTACACACGTATCTTTTTATTACTATTTCTGAGATTTTGTGGCGCCATTAAACAAATTCGAACCTACATTTCAAAATAATAATCATAACTTTCGATAGAATTAACCAATTTTAATAAAACATATATTAAATGTAACTCGAAGATACGCTTTATGATTTTCTTAACGATTTCTTTGAAAAAAAAAAGATGTTTACTTTAGACGTGATGCTTTCATATAAAAACAGACAAACAGACAGAAAGACAATTCTAAAAATTATAAAAATGTACTTATTTAATTATTTTTAGTTCCCCATAATGATTTTAGTCACCATAATATATATATACAATGTACAGAAAGAGACACAACATGTTATCATCATTTTTATTATATGTATATATTTAAAGAGAGATGGCGCTGCTAACATCAACTTGATGACTCAAACAAAGCCACCGTTGAGCAAATTCCCTACCCATACTTCAGAATATTTATCATAACTTTTGATGGAATGAACCGATTTTAATGAAATAAAGACTAAATGTAACCCGAAGGTTTACTTTATAATTTCCTTAACAATTCTTATGATATAAATTAGTACTTTAAACGTGATACGTTAACAAACAAACAGACAGACAGACAGACAGACAGACAGACAGAAAATTCTAAAAATGGTAGAAATGTATTTAATTACTTATTTTTAGTACCCCTCAATCACTTTTATTACAAAAATATAAAATGTACAGACATCTGCTATTTACAGTTTTATTATATGTATAGATTAATAGCAAGGAATTAAGTGCTAATTAGGTGCTTCAAGTATACACAATAACAAAGCGCCCCTAATAAAAATAAGGTCGTTATTCAGAACATAGCAGATGCAAAATTCAGGTTTTCTGAAAATCAAAATAGAATCAAAATTGCTTTTAGAAAAAGCCTAAATTAGGGGCTATTAAGATACTTATTAGGTACCAAGTTTAAAAATTTGTTGCTCTAAAATTTTGACCGCAACGAACTGTTGAAATTTGCGTATGAGTAATGGTAAGAAATAACTAATTTTCTTCGGCGACTTGTAGAATGTTCTAATCGAAGCTCGCTTCAAGATGTAGCCAATCTTTTCTGTGACACCTCTGATATATGGTAGTACAGCATGCACATGCTCGACTACGGCCGGCTTCACTCGGTCACTGTGACGTAGGCGTGGGACCCGGAGCTTGTTGTCATGCAAAACCTGCTTGACGTGCTGTAGCTCGGCGGCCAGGTGTTTGCTACCACAAATCCCTCATGCTCTCTGTAACAAAGATTTGCCCACTATCTGTTTGGTATTGCATAGGTTACATGATCTAGGGTCTAAATTCTAGGCCCTACATGAGTTACATTGGTATTTCACCGAACACGATATCAAAGAATATAAATTGTGGTGATGTGTCTACGAACTTTTTGCTGATAAGAGAGATAAAACTCGATGTGATAGCGTTCGCAACATAGTTTGATATTTAATTTGTGTATACTTAGATTTGTTTCTTTCTATTTTTAATTAGTCTCTAATGAGGCTCGCAACTGCGCAATAACTTCTATTCAATTGTCTACATGCCGTATCTAAAAATAAAATTTCTTGAAGCTGCCGGCAAAAGCTAGCTAATAAATTTATGTTATGTTATTTTTCTACTTTATTTACTAATTTACCGAAATAAAATAGTAACGACCTTGATGCAGTGCAGATGCAACAGACAGTGGTCCTCATGACTTGAGCTTGCTGCTTGTTTACAACTAGTCAGATCTTCCTCAGCCAGCTATGGTTTTGAAAAAGTCTGTTGATAATTGATATGTTACAATTAAATATCAATTAGGTATTTAGATATGTAACCAAAACAAAACAAAACCAAAATAACTTGAATATCACAAAGCACAATAACAAATAATTAAAAATTTTATACAACCGACTTCCATATAAATTATTAAGAATAACTCAAAAACTTTTGTTCAGGCTTTGATCAAATTTATATGGGACCATATGAGAAGCACCAGCTTTCAAATAACAAAATAATCATCGTAATCGGTTCACACAGAAAAAAGTTATGAGGTAACACACATAAACAACATACAGTCGAATTGAGTACCTCTTCCTCTTTGAAGTCGGTAGAAAATAACGCCGAGTTGATTTTACTTAGCAATAAATAGGATAGAGCCATAGACTGTGTCGAATATATGTCTAAGTGCAGCTCGATGGCTCTAATGAGTATACAGTCTACAGGCCTATCGCCATCACCCCCTTGTTCTCCAAAATAATGGAATCCGTTGTAAACTGCCACCTCATGCAGTACCTTGAGGATCACCAGCTGATTAGTGACCGCCAGTACGGTTTTCGTCGGGGTCGATCAGCTGGTGATCTTCTGGTCTACTTAACTCATAGATAGGCGTTGGCAGTAGAGTCCAAGGGGGAGGCATTGGCCGTTAGTTTGGACATTGCGAAGGCCTTCGATCGGGTTTGGCACAAAGCGCTTCTTTCGAAGCTCCCTTCCTATGGGCTTCCCGAGAAATTATGCAATTGGATCACCAGCTTTCTTGCAGATCGGAGCATCAAGGTCGTTGTAGACGGTGCATGCTCCGACTACAAGCCTATTAACGCTGGTGTTCCACAAGGCTGCGTGCTATCACCAACGCTGTTTCTTCTGCATATCAATGATATGTTGCAAGCCGGTAGCATTCATTGCTATGCGGATGACAGCACTGGTGATGCTCTATACACCGGCCGTGCCAATATTTCTCGGGAAAACGTCACCGAGTACCGGAACAAACTTGTGTCTGAAGTCGAGTCTTTGCTGGACAAAGTCTCGGATTGGGGGCGACTAAATCTAGTCCAGTTTAATCCTCAGAAGACACAAGTTTGCGCGTTTACCGCCAAAAAGAACCCCTTTGTCGTATCTCCTCAGTTTCAAGGTACTCCCCTTGTTGCCTCAGCCAGTATCGGAATCCTCGGCGTCGACATATCGAGTAGCGTGCAGTTTCGTGGTCACTTGGAAGAGAAGGCCAAATTGGCCTCTAAAAAGCTTGGCGTGCTCAGCAGAGCGGGACAGTATTTCATGCCGGCTCAACGCCTGCAACTTTACAAGGCGCAGGTTCGGCCTCACATGGAATACTGTTCCCATCTCTGGGCTGGGGCTCCCCAGTGCCAGCTTCTTCCACTTGACCGCATCCAGCGCAGAGCGGCTCGAATAGTCGACGACCGAGCCCTTTCCGATCGGCTCGACTCATTGGCATTGCGAAGAGATGTTGCATCTCTTAGCATTTTCTTTCGCATTTACCATGGGGAGTGCTCTGAGGAATTGTTCGGATTAATCCCAGCCGCCAAATTTCACGAACGCACATCGCGGCAGAACTCCCGATACCATCCACACCATCTGGATGATTGGCGGTCCACCACTGTGCGATTTAGAAGATGTTTTCTTCCTCGCACAACTTCCTTGTGGAATAGTTTACCACCAGCGATTTTTTCGGACCGATACGACTTAGGGACCTTCAAGAAAAGAGCCTACTCCTTTTTAAAAGGCCGGCAACGCATCTGCAATTCCCCTGGTGTTGCGGTTGTTCATGGGCGGCGGTAGTCACTTACCATCAGGTGAGCCGCATGCTCGTTTGCCCCCTCTCCTATAAAAAAAAAACTTCTAAAGGGCGACTTTCAATCGTCATATAAAATGTATCCATCAAATAAATTACAACATAACTGAATAATATAAAAGTGTAACAATTGCAGTTATCTTCATACAAGTTTAATTTTTAATTTGTCAATGTTATATTTTAACTAATGAATAACTTTTATCGGAGGATAGAAAAATCGTGTTAAATTACCTTTAATTGAATAAAATATCGTTATAAAGTTTTATTTAGCTTGTGTGCGCGATTTATCTGATTAATAATAACTATGTAGGCTATTAAAAAGTCGGTAAGCAGTCAACATCAAAAGAGTGCAACTTTACGTAGTACTATTATTTATTCTGTGATTTGGGCCTTACCAACTGCATGAACAGATTAAGCCTTTATCTTCGACTATAGAAATTGGCTGGTTATCCATTGCTACCATTTCAGCAATTGAATTCGTAATTGAAAGTGATCTGGGGTCGTCTTAACTTACTACACATTTCTTCAAAATATTTTATCTCTCAGAGAACCCATTATCCCTAATATATTTACATTACTACCTAATTGATGTAATTCTTTGGTAAACAAAATATTTCAACATAATAGTGATTGTTTAAAAAAGTACACAAATGATCGTCTCGTAGATATACTATACTATGCGTCACGTGAAAAGACCGCTGGCGACGCACCTGCGCAGAGCGCGATTTGTATGCGCAGACTGCGCAGATACGTTGTACAGCGTTTTTTTTTTTAGGTGACGGCATCTGTACCTGTAATTGGGTTTCAAATTAATAAATGATACATGAGTCTAGACTTTATATTTTTATTTATGAAAATCAAAATGAACATAATCCAATTTTTCCTAGTTAGGTGTCGCCACCTTAAATATCACTAAAAAAACTAATAAGTAATTCTAATATCTATGGTATTCTCTGAAACAACCTATGCAAAGTCCAGGCTTCTCGAGACAGTCGTTACAAAAAAATATACTCTGTACTCTCTTTTTTGCTACCTTCCAGCACTGGGCACATCTTCGTCTTTTAGTGTGGTCTCTGTCATCTTTTGGCAAATTTGATGGCAAATGCACTCGAGACGTTAGCGGTAGGCTTAATTCAAAATCGTATGATAAGAGACTTTTAATAACGCTTAATTTGAAATCATATAGGGTTATGTTATGTCTGATATCTGCTCTGTATAATAAATATGCATTTATTATCATAATTTCCAACAAATGGATTATTACTTTTTTGTACCATATAAGACTTTTGTGTTCACAACTATAATAAGCCATCATCTGATCATGATGATCTACAGACTTCATATGCTTTGTGTATTGGGCTATCATATTTGGTTTACATTTAACTTGGCCCCTTCTATTCCTTGTTTCAATAAATTCAGCATTATATTTGTTAGAAAGAGCCATTATTTCCCTTTTATCTTTCCATACATTAGACCCCGCCAATTTTAGACCTATTTCTGTACTACCAACACTTAGTAAGATTTTTGAAAAATTATTCTTGATCAAATGTTAAATTTCTTTAATATAAATAATTTACTTCATAAAAATCAATTTGGTTTCACAAGGGGTCGCTCGACAACTGATGCCGGTGTTGAGCTGATTAAATATATATTTAATGCATGGGAGAATTCACAGGATGCTTTGGATATATTTTGTGACCTATCCAAAGCCTTCGATTGTGTTCACCATGAAACATTAATCAGGAAACTTCAACACTACGGTGTAAGAAGTGATGCTCTTAAATTAATTATTTCATATTTAAGTAAGAGAACGCAAAAAGTTGTCATTAACAGTATGAGTTCTTCCGGGTCGATGGTACAAATGGGCGTGCCTAAAGGCTCAATTCTCGGCCCCTTTCTGTTTCTTGTATACATTAATGACTTACCTTACATAGTAGGAGATAACCATGATATAGTATTATTTGCGGATGACACTTCTTTAATTTTCAAATTAAGTTGACAATTGCTAAAATATGACGAAGTAAATAATGCTATATCTAAATTAGTAAATTGGTTTAATGTTAATAATTTGCATTTAAATGGCACTAAAACGAAATGTATGAAATTTATGACTCCAAATGTCAAACAATTAAATACTAATATAATTTTAAATGGGGAGAAACTGAGTCTTGTAGATACCACCATTTTTCTTGGAATCACACTAGACGCGAAGCTTCAATGGAGCCCCCATATATCAAAACTAGCAAGCAGACTTAGTTCTGCAGCATATGCCGTAAAAAAGATTAGAAGTCTAACTAGTGTTGAAACAGCTAGACTAGTTTACTTTAGCTATTTCCATAGCATAATGTCGTATGGTATTTTGCTATGGGGACACGCAGCTGAATTTGCTATGGGGGACGCACTGGAATTATATTTGTTTTACAGAAGAGGGCCATAAGAGCAATTTATGATTTAAAGCCTAAAGAGTCGCTGCGACAAAAATTCAAGGAAATTATTATATTTCCTTTGGCCTCTCAATACGTTTATGAAAATGTAATGTACGTACACAAAAATAAAAGTAGTTTTACAAAAATAAGTGATATTCATTCTGTAAATACTAGGAACAAACACAAGCTAGTAGTACCAGTTACTCGACTCCATCGAGTCAGTAATTCATTCTTGGGGCGATGTATACGCTTTTACAACAAAATTCCAGAAAATATACAAAATTTGACCTGCTCAAAGTTCAAAAACTTTATTAAACTAAGTTTGTATAAAAAGGGTTATTATAATATTAATGAATTTATAGATGATAATAACCCCTGGAAATGAGGTGATCGCTACCAAGCTATTTCTAATTTGTTGTGTTGTTAATTTGTGTAACATACCTGATTGTAAGCTGTTATTTAAAAAAAAGTCCCGCTGGGTTTCTTGCTGGTTCTTCCCAGGACAGAGGTCTTTTTTTCGAACCAGTGGTAATCATACAATAGAGTGACTTTCAATAAGTATTATTTATAATCTATATTGAATAAAAAAGTTTCTGTTTCTGTTTCACACAATAATACATAAACCGTTTTTGTGCATAATCGCCGCCTCGCCTGTTTTGAGTTTTGTAGTTTTTATTTCTTCTGGTATATCTTTTTTTTTATAGGATAAGGGTGACAAACGAGCACACAGTCCACCTGATGGTAAGTGGTTGCTGCGGCCCATAGACATCTACATCTATTCTCTGTTACAAATCAAAATATAGTTGCGTTGTCACCCGTGAGGACTAAGATGGAACGCCTCATTTCCAGTAAAAAAGGCCTCCGGCCACCTGCACTCACCAAGCGAAACGCAAAGGTAAACCTCTATTTCACGCTGGTTTTCTGTGAGGTCGTGGTACTACCCCGGTTCGAGCCGGCCCATCCGTGCGACAGCAAAAGCTGCCGCGTGGCTCTACCACTGTTAAAATCTTTACGGCGATTGTTTAGAGTTCCAGTTGAATAAACTTCAATGGCTTGTAATTGTCCAGACAAAGCGACGCTTGTATAAAAGTTGTCTATAAACAGGCTGTGTCCCATATTTTTGTAATTACCAAGGAGGTGTAGCACAACTTTTTTTACGTGATTTGTACCACCAACTAGATTGTCTGCTGATCCTCCGTATAGGTGTATCCGGCATGCTATCCCTAACTGATCCGCCAACATGTAAATTTTCAACCCGTGTTTGTGTCGTTTACCTTTTACATATTGTCGGAATTTTAAACGACCCTTCCAAAGCATCATTGATTCATCAATGACTAGGTTTTTCTTTGGATAATATATTTCATACATCTTATTATTGAAAAAATCTAAAATCCATCTTACTTTTTCATAACTTGTTGTACTTTGTACAGTCTGCACATTCAGCGACCTTAAAATCAATTGAAATCTATTGCGTGCCATTTTTTTTTTGTAAAATATGGGTTGATGGAAAAGTATATCCTTTTTCCAATAATCAACGATGCGATTCAACTTCACAAAACCCATGTGGAAAAGCAGGCCTAGAAAAAGTTCCATTTCCTGTATACTTACGTTTTTCCAAGTAACTGCTCGTGCACTTCCTGTGGCATGGCTTTTTAATCTATTTCCGTAATCATTCGTGCATCTTATCAATGTTTCAAAGCAAGTGTTTGTCATTACAGCTCGGAAGTAATCAACAGGATGATCTCCAAGATTGACTTTGAGTCCAGGTTCCCCACGAAACTCAAAAAGATTTTGGCTTTCTCGTGATGGGTTGCCGATAGTCCATCCTGTTTGCTCAACAGCAATGGACAGTGGATCTTCTTCGAAAAATATTCCGAGAAGGTCTCTATCACTTAGAATATCATTTTCGATGGTTACTTCTGCAACAATACCTTCCAAAGGATTTTCCCAAGTCTGTAATATCTTTTCCAATTCGTCTACAAAACCCGAAGTAGAGGGGATGGGATTTTGAAATAAATCCATTGTTCCTAAAAAATGAAACATAGGCACTTCACTATTCGAAATTACAATTATAAAATTTATAAGCGCGTCTAAATCATCAACAAAATTTATATGTTTCAGTCCAAGTTATTTATGCGGATAATAGGATAATTCGCTACGTGGATGATCAAAGTGCCATCGTTCGACGGGAGTTCTTCCTGGTCGGCCTACAAAATCCAGTTCGAGGCTGTCATGAAAGCGAACGGCTGGAATAAAAGTCAGGCCATGACTGCTCTCACCCTAGGCCTACGCGACCAGGCATTAACTGTTCTGGAAGCTCTCGGTAAGGAAGTGACTTACGAGCAGCTCCTTGAGGCATTGGAGGCGAGATATGGCGATGCTCACCTGGAACACGTCTTTTGTGCGCAGCTCAAAGATCACGTGCAACGCAGTAACGAAAACCTGCAGCAGTGGGCCCTTGAGGTGAAGAAGCTGTTTCGAAAAGCGTACCAGTCTGTACCTGCGCTCATTGTAGGGAACCTGATGCAGACATTCATCGACGGCATCCGCGACCTTGAAGTTAGAGCTGCTGTGAGGCTCGGGCACCACGAGACGCTTAAGGACGCCTTGACCCATGCACTGGAGGTGGAAGCCGTGCGGCAGGATCATCGTTCCCACCGCGTCAGGGAGGTTGCAGCTGCTACAGTTCAGGACCGCAATAAGGGCTACAGCCCTAGGTGCTACGGCTGTGGGGAAAGGGGCCATCTTCGATCCAGTTGCCCTAAACGAACTGTAGAAAGGGAAGGTGATCGATATCGAGAGGGTAGTGTGGCTGACAGCACCGCCCAGCAGCAGCAGGGAAACTGGCGGTGCTGGCTGTTGTTAAAAGAGCCCCAAGGATTTCGATCTCACAAACCCGTGATGAAAACAGCCTGATCATCAAGGGCGAGGTCAACGGAAAGCCGTGTAAACTGACCATAGACACTGGAGCCTCTCGCACGGTTGTCAGTTCCCAACTTATAAATCAGTTTCTTGGGGACTCCGCATACAACCGCGAACGCATTAATTTGATGACAGCCACCGGTCAGCGCATACCCGTCCGTGGAGAGAAGGAGATGGAGTTGAAGCTAGGCAATATGATCTACCTGCATAATGTCATCGTGGCTGATATAATGGACGACTGCATCCTGGGCCTAGACTTTATGAGGAAGAATTGTTGTGAGATCGACGTTAAGCAAGGTGTTTTGAAATGTGGACAAGAGGAACTTCTCGTGGAAGGGGCGTTACCAGGGAATGTGTACAGTCTTAAGAAGATTGTTCTTCCGCCGAGATCGGAAACGATTGTGCCGGTTAGTCTTCCTCGGAGTCCTGGGCAAGCTCATCGTTGTGTACTCGTGGAAAGGGTAGACAATGACCTTCCATGGAAAGTGACTCGAACCTTGGTCAGAACCACGGACATCTCAGGAGTACGTGTGTTGAACCTTTGTGATCAGGAACAGTTTATAGAAAAAGGCACATTGGTTGGTACTAGTGAGGAAGTGGATTGGTTGCGTCGGTGCGAATATCTATCGACCGGGACCCCCAGCAAGGATGGACAAACGAGAGTGACCACACTTTTAGAAGACTTTCGCAGCGTTCTTTCCCCGAATGAAATGGTCAAGGCGAAGAAGTTGTTACTCAAGTACGCCAATGTTTTCTCGTCAAACGAAGCTGACATAGGAAAGACTGGCTTAGTTCAACACAAAATAAACACAGGACAAGAATTGCCTATTCGTCAGCGGCCAAGAAGATTGCCTGTAGCACGTGAAAAGGAAGTGGAAACCATGATTGAGGGAATGGTGAAGGATGGTGTTATTGAACCTTCATCTAGTCCATGGTGTTCACCTGTGGTGCTGGTAAAGAAGAAGGACGGCAGCATGCGGTTTTGTGTTGACTACCGCCGCCTGAACGACGTTACAAAAAAGGACAGCCTACAACATGCACAGCAGGAAGATTCGGACATTAAACCGATTCTGGAATGGATGAAGGCTAGTGCTCCTAAGCCCAAGTGGAGCGACGTCTCAGCTATGAGTTCGACCACGAAAAGCTATTGGGCCCAATGGGACAGCTTGCTGATTCAGGATGGAGTCCTGTGCCGTAAATGGGAAAATGGTCGGGGAGACAGGTGTCATTTGCAAATGGTTGTCCCTAAGGCTAAAGTGCCGGATGTTCTACAGCTGTACCATAGTGATTGTTCAGGAGGCCACCTGGGAGTTAAACGAACTCTCCTGAAGATCCGAGAACGGTTTTACTGGGTCCACTGTCGTGACGATGTCGAGGACTGGTGCCGCAAATGTACAAGTTGTGCGGCTGTAAAGGGACCTCGAATTCGCAGTAGAGGCGTATTGAAATTGTACAATGTTGGTGCACCATGGGAGAGGATAGCCATTGACGTTGCGGGGCCGTTTCCAGAAACTGAAAGTGGTAACAAGTATTTCATGGTTGTGATGGATTACTTCACTAAGTGGCCAGAAGTCTTCACCATTTCAAATCAAGAAGCTTCAACAGTTGCAGATAAACTAGTTCATGGAGTCTTCTGTCGTTTTGGAGTACCTTTAGAGAGAATTACGGCTGCCTGCAGACCTGATCACCGGAATACCACCAGATGCCCCACACAGTATAACCGATTATGCAAATGACTTGCGGAACAAAACGAATGACATTTATGAGCACGTCAGACAGACGGGCCAGCAAACGTCTGAGAAGATGAAAACACGGTATGACCGCAAAATGAACAACAAGGGGTTTGATGAAGGTTCTCTAGTGTGGTTACACAATCCAGTTCGCAGCAAAGGGAAATCTCCTAAGCTTCAAGCTAAATGGGACGGACCGTACCGGATTATGACAAGGATCAATGACGTAACCTACCGGATACAGAAAGGTGCCAGAGGTACTCCTAAGATTGTCCATGTAGATCGACTGGCGCGTTATTATGGGGCCAATAATGCTCGGGATGAGCATGTCTTAGGAGGGGCAGTGTTGCGCGCCACTATTAATGTCTTGTACATGTCAACACTAGTTACACTAGCGCCCCCTAGTGTCGAGTAAATGAAAGTATTGCGCGCCATTATTAATGTCTTGTACATGGCAACACTAGTTACACTAGCGCCCTCTAGTGTCGAGGAGAGTCGAGATCCTTCCAGAAATTTCGGGGCCGATATGTACTCGTACATTCTAGATGTCGCTACAGTAGAAGGTTCTGGAAACTAGCTGAGGCCCTATATAAGGCCGGTATAGACCACGACTGGAGAGTATTGAATTGGCGATACAAGAGAATACTTCGAAGCGGAATAACGGCGAACTGTGTTTTATTATTAGTGTGATTTTAGATTGTAATTAGTGTTGTGTAATTAAAGTGTAAATTTTGGTAATTCAATCGGCAGTTTTTAATTGCCTCGAACCCCAAGCTCGGGGTATACCGGCCTTATATAGGGCCTCAGATAGTTTCCAGAACCTTCTACTGTAGTGACATCTAGAATGTTCGAGTACATATCGGTTCCGAAATTTCTGGAAGGATCTCGACTCTCCTAGTTCTGCTACTCGACACTAGAGGGCGCTAGTATAACTAGTGTTGCCATTTACAAGACATTAATAGTGGCGCGCAACACTTTCTTTTACTCGACACTAGAGGGCGCTAGTGTAACTAGTGTTGCCATGTACAAAACATTAATAGTGGCGCGCAACATTATGTTTGTTTAGATTAAATTAAGATATTTTATTTTAAATTCTTATATTTATTTTATATTAATATCTTATTTTATATCAAATTAAAGTCTTCGCGCATGCGCGACTACTACTCCCGCGCATGCGCGGAGACATAGAGTAGGACACAATTTTTGTTTGGAGTGCCTTCTCTAGTACGTAGTACATATAACTCAATGGATTTAATACAATATTTCTACTATTTCATACTTTCATAGTAAAATTGTACACTCATAAAATTTCAAAATATTTTACGAAGTGGTCCCCCAATCTAGACGTTCATGACGTCAAATATTACTACTAAATACGAAACATAATGGAATAAACTCTTCGTGATCATTTGGTAAGTCTTGCGTCATTGTATACATATATATCAAATATATATCAAAGAATACAAGAGGTACCTAAAGTAAACAATTTGTTAAAAATGTTTCAATACTTACATTGCTTTTAAATATGGCGTCGTTCAACAAACGTAGCAGAAGGTCACTAGTCCAGAGGATATCACCTCCAAAGCAATAAGCAAACAAATCCACAGGATAGCTATACAACAATATCTCCAGCGAGACTTACAATATGTACCGACGCGAACATAACGACGAATGAGGGGCGCCCGGGCACGAAGCGCGGCGAGCCATCAAGGTGTCCCCCGCCCCGCCCCACCCCCATTCTCGTATTTGGTTTTTTTTATAAAAAAATTAAATACTTACCTGACACGCGGGCCACGGTTTTATGGCGTAAAACGATATTCAAAGTGGCTGATAATTTAGAATTAACATTTTTTTCTTTGTATTTTTGAAGAAAATACGATAAATAGTTAGGACTCGCTTATCGAGTTCTAGGCCACCAGTATGCTATTATAATAAACTCGCGAAGCGAGTCCTTGGCAACGAAAGAGTTAGGGATGTGAAAAAATAATCGATTTTCATATTAATCGATTATTTTTCTCTTATAATCGATTTTTTGAAGTCGATTTTTTTATAATAAAAATCGTTTTTTAATAAATCGATTTTTATGTAAATTACGCGTTTCAATCGATTTTTGTAATCAGAGTCTTCTGTGCGATGGATGTAAAAACGTGAAGTAAGTTCAATAACATGAATAAGTCAATCAAAAGACGGCGTCACCTTTATGTATCTCTATGTATGTAAAACAGTTTCGCTTTTCGTATGTTTTCAACAAGTTTCTTCCTCCGGAATAAAAGTTTTCTGTGGTTTTCTTTCTTTCTTTGGTTAGTGTAGACAATTATATATAAACAATAAAAATAATTTGTGAAACGCGTAAAAGTGACTGACAGAAGTATTTTATAATGAAAAAATGATAGCGGCCAACACGTCTATAGGCAAAAATACTGAATTGGATCTATATATTATGGCACCACTATCAAATCTCAAGGCAGGCCCTCAATATATGGAGAGGCTCTGAAGGAACTTTCCCTAAACTAACCGAATTGGCTTTTAAACACCTCTCAGTGATGGCCAGTTCCGCACCAGCCGAAAGATTATTTTTGAAAGCGGGAAATATTGTCAGGAAAAAACGAAACCGTATTTTGGCAAAGAGACGAAGAAGAATGAAATGAATGAAATGATTGTTTTTGATTTTGATTTGATGAAGTCTTTAACTGAAAATTCATGGCAATATTTTTTTTACTTTTTTTGTTTACACAAGTTTAAAAAAAGATTTGTCTTGTATTTTAGTTTTGAGATCAAAAGGTTGTCGTCGGATTATTTATAATTATTATTTTATTATATTTTTATTTTATTTTCATTCTAATCCAATAAATCCAATGTAAATGATACTGAACATTAGTGGCATAATGATATTTAGACTTTTTGTTTGTTCAAACTTAGTTTAAAAAAAAACTATCGTTTACTAAAATTATGGTTTCTTTATGATTTCTTATATTTACGCGAAGACTACACATTAAATGAGATTAATTTTTACGGATTTGATCACGCTTAATTTAACTTTTTAATTCCTGACGTTTCGGGTGCTTCACAGCACCCATGGTCACTGGGGGAACTGAGGTCTTTGACGTCCAGATGTCATAGTTAGCCTGGCTAAATTCAGTTTTTGAATATTAATTTTTGGTCCGATCTACGCAGAATTCTTCTTTTATTATTCTTCTTTTAAAAACGTTACCCCCACACTAGGATTTTCTTCTGTGTCGTGGAGGCAATTTACAAACATAAATTGCACAAGGACAAACATCCAGACCCGGAACAATTATTTGTAGGCCATACAAATACTTGCTCCGTGCGGGATTCGAACCCGCGGCCCCCAGCGCAACAACTGATTGCTAAGCCACTGCGCCACGGAGCCGTCGAGCCGTGAGCTTACAGTATCATGAAGTCTTACAGTGGTATGCTTGGGTTTGGATTTAATTTTATTAATTATAGGATGCTAAGCAGATGGCAGCACCCATCCATCTTTTCTATTGAAATTAGGATGTTTTTTAATTTCGATAGCCTCGCGAATCATCCTTGGTAGGAATCGGTGTTCTTTTGCGAGGATTTGTGGTTCAACTATGACATAGGGACGTCAAACACCTCAGTCCCCTCTGTGACCATGCGTGCTGTAAAGCACCTGAAATGTCGGGAATTAAAAAGTTAAATTAAACGCGATAAAATCCGTAAAACTTAGTTTAATTTATCGTTTCTGTTTATTTTGGATGTAATAAATTGTTAAATGGCACTGAACATTTGTGGCAGTAATTATTTTTAGTTTTTTATTGTTCAAAGTTATATGTTAAAAAAATTGTTCTATAGTTTATTTCTAAAACCAGAAGATTATTTTTCGAATAAAATATTTTTTTCGCGAAAATCAATTATTTAAAAAAAATCGATGTTTCTTAAATCGATTATTATCACAAAGCAAAAAATCTATTTTTTATTAATCGATTTTTTTCACTCAATGTCACATCCGTAGAATGAGTTAAAGTGTTCCGTGAAAGTAAGAGGTGACAGGAGAATCTGAAACAGGAAATGTGCAGCAGCATCTTTCCGATAACATTGTTACATATTTCTATCATGAATCGTTATAAATAATAATTATATAACTATCGTTTTTGTTTTATATTATTATTTTATAATTATCAAACATAAAATAGATTAAAAGCACATGAGTAAAGAAATTAAAAGTTTAAAGGTCAATGTGTCGTCATAATAATTATCATTGGTAATTTTGTTTTTATTTCTAATTTACTAAGAATATTATACAAGTAATTTCATCTTCTAAACATTCATAATTAGGTAATTCACTCATCAGTAATATTTATAACAGTGGTTTACTTATTTTCGTAATATTATAAAGTATTTGGATTGTATAATTGTTACACATTCAAACTGTTGCTAAGTTCAGATTTTATTGGTAGTAGCAGTGATGCCAGTTTAGCATTTTTATGGCTAAATTTGGCATATTTTCGACTGATTTAGCATTAAAAATTCCAATTTATCATAGAGCATATTTTTTAGCATTTTCCTGGTTTAAAAGAAATACCGTAGTCTCACGTCATGTTTCATCAATATTGACATATATCCTGCCATATAGCGTCAAGTAGCATAGCACCGGTTCTACTTGGCGCTAGATGGATACATGTAGGGTACAAGTAGAAATTTTGTCATTGAATAATATACGTCATTCCATGAATATTATAGAGAAATAGCGCAAAGTTTACTACGGATGCAACAAAATCGATAAGCTTGTATCACAATGGCGAAACATTGATCGTATGCAGTGGCAGTGTACTTTATCCACCACTGAATTTTGGTGTGAAGTATTAAACTTCAAGAACGCTGCAGGAAACATTCCCTTTTTGGAACTGGCTGGATGTGCAAAAATGTTGCTGACATTGCCACATTCAAACGTGTATTCAGCCAAGTTAACTTGGTCAAATCAAAACTGAGAAACAGTTTGTCTTTAACAACATTAAGCGCAATTTTATACGTAAGATTTGGATATCTGATCCAATATTACGACAGGTAGCGTCAAATGAGGTATATCGTCGTCTCGTCTCGTCTTCTGCTCTAGACCCACCGATGGCACTTGACCAAGAAGATACCGACTAGGATCTGAATATTTTGTTTGTATCACGGACTGACTGATTGTTGTCTATGAATATTGTACCATTTTGTAAAATAAAACTTGTGAAATCGTGTTAGCATTTTTCTTTAGCATATTCCGTAAATTTAAAAAAAAAATAAAAAAAAATATAGCATATTTTTGGCATTTTACAAATATGGATTTAGCATTAAATATTTTTAAGAGTTGGCAGCACTGGGTAGTAGGGATAAGCTGCCACCGGAGTTTTGGCGGGAAATTGACCGGCGGCGGTTTGCTGCTCCTGTATTATTGTTTGAATAATGGTTTGAAGTGGACTTTGATATGTAAAAGTGTTGCGATTTTGTGTATTAAGTGTCTACGCATGTGAACTATTAGTGGAAAAAGTGAAACAAGTGCTCTGATGGTGATGGATTCTCAAGATAAGCTGTTTGTTTGCATAGGCACCTTTAGATACCATCGCCAACTATCAGCTGTCTGCTGGATCAAGTTGCCGCCACAATCTCCCAAGAACTGCACAATGTGACGCATCAACATGTTGTGAAGCAGTATACTATGAAGGAGTGGGAAAATTACAATAAACCGAATAAAAATACTTAAGACTTGGCCTAAAGGTCTAGATACCAGGTCATAAACTCCAAAAAAAAAATAAGCTGCCACCATTGCGTGATATTATAAAAACTTTTCCAATAATTATTGAATTACTATTCGTGTTGTGAACTAGTAAAGCAAACAAGTAATTAAGCGTATTATTAATATTACCCTTCCTGCGACTCCTGTAATAAATAATAATGAAATGCGGTTGCCAACCATAAATAAAAGTCATAGATAGGTAAAAATTCTGCATCAGTCCGGAAAACAAAAAAAGTTTTCCGCACGCTCAATGTTTATAGGCCTACAAAATATATTATTGTTCCGGGTCTGGATGTTCTTCCATGTGCAGTTAATATATTATATAAAACGCCTCGACGATAGAGGAGAACATGAAATAAGAAGCGCGCTTAACTTCTAAACGAACTCCTTCTTATACATACCAACAAATTCAAGGATTCACACAAGGGTTCTTGACGGCATTGATGAAATTTTAAGTGGTGACTTACTAATTGCTCGGCGATAAAGGAAAACATCGTACGGAAATCAACATATTTGAGACATTAAAAAAGCATATTTCGAAGGCATGTGGAGTCTACATGTGAACCAAGGTTCGATCCCCGCCGGCACCAATGAGATTGTTAATTGCAATTTTGAGTGTGAGCACGTACTAAGGGCTCTGCCGTTAAGAAAAATATCGTGAGAGAACCTGCATATTTGGCCAATAAAAATTATTTCTATAACATGTAAATAAGTTTGCCGACACGAGTGCAGCGCGGCGAACACTTTCTCGTGCTGTAAGCCTATGAGATGAGAGAAGTCCTGCGTCAATGTGACGTATACAGAATTATTTTTTCAAAGAGTAGCCAAATTTCAAACTTAAGTACAAAATAAATATATAAATAATGATGTACTGTAATTGCAATTTTTGGAAATACGAGTAAATAAGGCTTCTACCATCTATGGCTTCTACTTTTATTTGAATTTATTCCAATTTGAATGTGATTTATGGGCTACAACATTTTTTGCCTACCGATCGACACTTACGAATGTGTGCGTGCGCAGTAAAATCAGTTAAAAGAATACATTACCACGCATTTTGAATTTAAAAGATAGAAAAGACAGAATGTTTGAGATTTTTTTTTAAATTATTTTATTACTTATTGTGAAACTTTTTTGTAAATTTGGCCAGTTATTGCAAAATAACCCTGTGTGTGTACACAGGGTTATTTTAACTGTATTGTAACTTTAATAAAGGAAGATTTGTAATCGTCGCTTAACTGTTGAATTAGCGGTAGCCCGTATGACTAGTTAAACAGATTTGACGTCACATTACCTGAAATTGGTCTGGTATAGGTACTTTAAGAAATATGTTTTCTTACCTTGATTTTAAGAAGCAAAAATTTGTAGAGAATATAGATATTGTAACTGCAAATATATTAATTACACTTTCCTTTCAAAATCTTTGCCCTCTTGTAAGTTGATTCATCTAACTAACACAATAAGATGAATCAGCTTTTTTCGTTATAACTATCTAGAAGTCCCTAAATAAATAAAATAAAAAGAAATGTTGTATTGCCAGGGATGAGATAGTGTGACAAATTCACAGACTCCTTTCCTTTATCTGTGAATGTTCAAGCGCCTGATACCTAATAGCAATTCTCATGCCATTGTGAGAATGTAAGTTGTGTCGATATGTTTAAAAAATATTGTAATTTTCTTTGTCTTACAAATTTAAGATCGTAAGTATCGATTGAGCAAATTACTGCATTTTATTATCAAAAAGACATTATATTCATATTCAGTGGATGAAGCCCTTGTGCTGTTGTGCAGCGCCCCATGACTATTTTGTAATGTTTGTAAATCACATCATGACCATACACAAACATTTTTTTTAGCCCGCCCGTTACCACCGCCCTATGATTTTCTCCTATATCGTGAGGGTAATTTACATACACAAATTTCACAAGGACAAACATCCAGACCCAGGACAATTATTTGTAGGCCATACAATTACTTGTTCCGTGCGGGATTCGAACCTGCGGCCCCCTGCAACTCATTGCTAAGCCATTGCTCCACGGAGCTGTTAAATTTTAAGAATAAAAAGAATTAAGCGTGTTATAAGTTCTGAAAAACCTGCTTAGGTACGTATTGCCTAAATATAAGAAACATTGAATACTAATTATAAGAGTTTTTTTTTTTTATTAAAAGTGAATACAAATAAACATAGGTACTATGAGCACTATTTTTTTCAAGTGTACATGTTTATGTTCGTCCTATGACGACGCAAAATCATTCACATTTTTGTACAGTAGTCACCTCACGCCCACACTTCTTCAGCGAAGGTACGCGGACGTCATTCAAGGGTTGTTTTTCGTGAATAGTTTTACTCTATTAGTTATTTTGATATTTATATTCTAGTCGTACTCTTCTGTTATACATTTCAGTTTTCGTATGATCATCCTTAACCCAATTGTGACATCATAGCGTGGTGCTTTATACATTTTGTAAAAGTCGAGGTGGAGTGACGTGAAAATTGCAATGACAGTGATCTAAAAATAAGGTCGGCGGCGTCGCGCAGCCGAGCGCGCGGACTCTCCAGTCGAAGTGCGACCGCCGCGAGTTTCAGTCGAACGATCCCGAATCAGCAGCCATGGTGTACGAAAGCGACTTCTATACAACCCGCCGCCCCTACCGGCCATCCAGCTACAGCGTAACGGTGAGTCGCTGCCTTCTAACACTTATTGAGCGTGCACCTCGCTCCACTATCTCCCGGGAGCCGGACGCCCCTCGCACCGATTCGACCCTCGCCGTTTGCATGTACCGATCGAACACCCCCCCCAGTGATGTCCGCGATTCAGGTTCCTACGTGGCGTAATCGGATCTCGTTTAGCGTTCCCGACTCGCGTCGCGCAGCTTGTAAACATTGCTTATTAAGTCGTAACGTCGGTGTAGGTTTCCATAGGGCGTCGCTTCGCAAAGTGGGTCAGGTCGAAACGAGAAACTGTCGGAAAGCGAAGCTAGCGGGCGCGCCAAATATAGCCGCGGCTGGAGTCGGCGACCGCGCGACTAACGGCGTCTTCTCCGCTTGCAGCGGACGCTCGGCGATTGGGAGAAGGTGCCGTTCGTGCCGCGGCCGAGCCTCGTCCCCGACCCGGTGACGGCGTTCGGGCGGCGAGCACGAGCGGGCGCGCGGGGGTCGCCGCTCGAGCCGGTCACGCGTCAGAACATCCCGCCCAAGCCGGAGTCGAGGCTGGCGCCGCTGGCGGCGTACGTGTCGCCGCGCGAGCACACCCGCGAGCGCGTGCTGGCGGCGGTGGGGCACCGCGAGCGCGCGTTCGAGGCGGACCCGCTGGGCACGCCGCGCGACCACATGGACGTGCTGCTCGCGCAGGCGCACGGCCGCCCGCTGCACGCGCCGCGCCGCCACGTCTACTACAGCAACTACGCGTCCTACTGAGGGGGTCGCGTGCCGTGTGTGTAGCTTTCGCTTGTAGTCGGGCGGTCGAGTCGGTGCGAAACGCGGGCGGGTGCTAAGGGCGCGGTTGTTGCAGACGCCGCGGCACTACGTGGTGGTGGACCGGGAGCCGCTGTCGCGTCGCGCCGAAGAGCAGTACTCGTACTCGTACTCGAGCAACAGCGAGCGCTCGACGGGCAGCGGGCTGCCGCAGCGCAGCACGTACAGCAGCACGGTGGAGCGGCGCACGGGCAGCGGCCCTGGCGGCTACAACTACAGCAGCGAGCGCTCCAGCAGCCTGGGCGGCCCCGGCGGCTACTCCTACTCGTCCACGACCAGCGGCCGCCTGCCCTACGGCACCACGTACCGCCACTACTCTTACCGCGTGTAGCGACCCGGCTCCCGACTTCCCTCCTCATCCCTCTTCACCTAACTCCTGAACCGCGCTCCCTCTCCCGATCTATCAGTATTCGCTAACGCAATGTGATCGCTCTACTTTACTGTCAGAAGTGGACGTGAATCTTAAAGAGCTTTTTTAATGTTTTTGGTGTAAATTATATAATTATAAATGTTAATTAGATTGAAGTTGTAATAAAGCTTGCATTTTTCTAATATTTCTTCTTTCTTTGTGTTGCTCCTTGATGTGCAGAATCGTTAATGGACACGATCTCTGTTTACTAACAAACTGTTTGCAGTTTACATTAGAGTTATAAAGTTTGAAGTTATTAGCAGATCCTTCAGAACTACTTTCGTCTTGAAAGTGTTTCCTATAATATCAAATGATAAGAAAATAGTAATTATTTAATGGTTAGATAAGTTGCATACATACATCATAAAAGGATATGTACTTCGTGGGAATATTCAATTTTTCATTTAAGAACTCCTGAATGAAATAAGAATAAAAATGTATGGTAACCTACTTAAATTTATTGTTGATAAGTTTTATATAAACAATATAAAGCTGTTTTAAAAGAAACATATACTCTACTATATGGAAAAGTAAATTTTAATCCCAAATAATATTTTATTATTAAAAATAATATTTTATTATTTATGAACACCGTAACGAAGATTGATAAACAATTATAGAAGATTTAAAAAGTATTATACTAAAAGTTCCTGTAATGTATTTATAACTATCAAAAGTGACTAAAAGCTGACCTTATTTATAACAATAAAAAATGGGTATTTTAGACCACCCTTATATACAAATCATTGAATGCGAATTGCATTTACAAAGGTTGATGAATGAAAGATGGAATGATCTTCGACGAAGCACAAAGTAATTCAAAGTTAAGATTTTTATACAGTAGTTCGCAAGTTAATTAATTTAATTAAAATATCAATTTTATCATCTTTGTTCTTGATAAGAGTTTTTAATAATGTCCTTTGATATTGGTAGGTCCTTACTACGAGTACATATTTTATTTCAATTATATTTAATGTCGTTAATTGTAGGTACTTCTTACGACTAATTTAGTTTGCTTACTTTTTCAAATTTTGCGAAAGGTCACAAGTACTTAGACAATAAAATTATTTAATTTCTATTGAATCATCTAACTTGTATTTTTTTAGTTTAATAATAATTAATTTTCAAGAAATACAAAGATCTGCAAACTAAAAAAAAAACAATACACAATTTATTATATTAGGTATAATAACACAATAATATAACAAGAAATAAATAATCATTATATTTTAAAATATACAATGACGTTGTAATTTTAAAAAATGCCCTGTTTCCATTGTTACGCCGCTGCCGGCAGCCGCTGACATCAGTCTACTACTTTTCGCCTTTTGAGTCGTATTACAATACTCCGTACATAACGTACACACCCAGGCTGTCTCAGGTGAGTTGATTACAATTGTAATGTCTTTGATGCTTCATGCACCCGATCAAGGCATCATGTATATTATACCATCACGCATTATAAGCACTAGCAATAAGAAATAGGCTTAGCTGCGACATGATTTTAACATCGCATCAAAATCAGTCTGTACTCTGTACATATAGATTTTCAAGTTTAACCTCAATGTTTAACATTTTTCTTACTTTTGCTTCTTAGATAATTGATTAAAGAAACTGTGGATTAACTGAATGATAAATAAGATCCCATTAGGTTTAAGTAGATAATTAGTTGTAGTGAGTAGTGTTAAATAAAGTTAAAAATAATATTAAAATGTTATAAATAGTTTCCAATAATATTTAAAAAAAATTGCTACTAATAAAAAATACAATTTACTTTTTATAACAAAATTCGTAATTAATATAGCGTTACAAAATGAATTGGAGAAAAAGCGTAAGGAGTGAATAAAATTAAAAAAAATGAGACTGTTCGTGACTTGTTGGATTGCTGCCATTGGTGAAATATCGGAAAAGAAAATGTATATTATAGTCAATAGTATTTTGTGACATTATTAAATATGTTAAACAATTAAAAAAGCATACACAAACAATTAATACTAAGAGGCTGCTATTTAAGCTAGTATTCTATGCGAGCGTGCGGGTCCTTACCCGGTTGAGCTGACCTGATCTAACAAACTAAAGCCACTTGGTCAAGACCAACCAAGGGACCTCATAAAACAGAATAGTCCAAAACAGCAATCATTATTGATATAGACTCACAGTGGATACTCAAAATATACAAAATCCTATTGTGCTAGCTACAACATTAAATTAGCTTTTCATCTATTCCATCAAAGAAAAAATATCAAACTTACTACGGGAAAATAAAGCGTAAATCATCTAAGATAATTAATAATAATAATCAATAAACGGTCACTTTGACAGTTTAACTGATCAGTAAAACCATTTCAGTAAACCCATTCACTGGCTTCAAATTTCAAGTTAAGATTAGTTAATGTTAGTGAACGGTCACAATCACGATCAGGTTTTGGATGTATGTCAGTTCAACTGATCAGTTAAACTGACCGCGTGTCGGACATTAAGAAATTAATTTAGTACAATTATTTAAAAGCATGATGTGATATAATCGACCATGGTTTGATAAAAGCACGAGTACTTTGATAATAGTATGACTTGTAAAACATTGTCTAGGAGAATTATTCACATTTTAATACTTTTAAATCTCTATTGATTTCGCTAACTTGTATATTTTCAGTTTAATAATAATAACTTTTAAGCAACACGCAACAACAAGCAAGGATATGTAAATAAAAAAAAACACTCAAGAATTTATTATATTATATACCAGTAACAAATTCTTAACAAGAAATGAAGAATTGTCATATTTTAAAATTATATACAATATATCTACAAAGATATTGTTATTTAAAAAATGCCCTGTTTCCATTGTTACGCCGTTGCCGGCAGTCGCTGACGCCAGTCTACTACTTTTCGCCTTATGAGTCGTACTCGTATTACAATATTCCATACATAACGTACACACCCAGGTTGTCTCAGGTGAGTTGATTAGAATTGTAATGTCTTTGATGCTTCATGGCAACCTATTAAGGCATCATGTAAATACTTTATGCTAGCAAGTAGAAAGAGGCTTAGCTGCGACATCATTTTAACATCGCACCAAAATCAGTCTGTACATATAAATTTTCAAGTTTAACCTATATGTTTAACATCTATATTACTTTTGCTTCTTAGATAATTGAATGAAGAAACTGTGGATTTAGTGGAGTAGTGTTAAATAAAGGTAAAAATAATATTAAAATGTTATAAATAGTTTTCAAGAATCAGTGAAAAATATTTTACTGCCAATAAAAATTATAATATACTTTTATAACAAAAATCGTAATTAATATAGCGTTACAAAATAAAGTTGACAGAAAAAGCGTAGCACGTAGGGAGCTAGGGAGTGAGTAAATAAAAAATAAATTGCGACCGTTCGCGACTCGTTGGATTGCTGCCACAGGTGAAATATCGGACAGGAAAAAGTGTATATTATGTAGTTAATAATATTTCATTACCTCATATATTGTAAATATTTTAAAATAGCGATGCGCTGATTAATTATTTATGCAAAAATATCCCATATTTGATCGCCCCGGCTTCGCACGGGTGATTTCTGGATCTCGACAACAGCGCCACCTATCTGATTCAATTGAGTTTTTAAACCATCCAGGGACCCACTCAAATAAGAATCCAGACATTTTCGAGTTTTTGCGAGACTAACAGACAGCATTTTATTTTTATCTATACATCCATACAAATAAATAAAATTGAAGTGTCTGTAATGTCAAAATTACAGTTTTTTTACTAAATGCATATGAAAGTAAATACGGTACTTATAACTAAAATACAATTTTTAAAATTTTTGTCTGTCTGTCTGTCTGTTTGTTCCGGCTAATCTCCGAAACGGCTGGACCGATTTTAACGGGACTTTCACTAGCAGATAGCTGATTTCATAAGGAGTATCTTAGGCTACTTTTATTTTAGAAAGGAGATTAGCCGGAACAAACAGACAGATAGACAGAAAGACAGACAGACAAAAATTTTGAAAATTGTGTTTTTGTTATAAGTACCATATATGCATATAGTAATGTATATATTTTGTTTGAGCATGTTTTGCACTTACAGAAAATACATTTAAATACTTTATGCCCGTATTATCTACTAATACATATATAAAATATCACACGACAGTGAAATGAGTTTGTTGACAATACAATATGGCCTTAGGCCATACGTATTGTGATCAAATAAAAAATAGAACCGGTACAGGTACAGTGTAATGTTAAAAAAATATTTTACAGAATTTTAAGATATAATTTTCATATACAAGGCAAAATATTTTCCTGCCGATTTCGCTAATATGGTGCTTTGCACCAAATAACGACCTCAAAATTAATATTTTGTTAGAAAATTCTTTTGAAATGGGTGCTTTTTGTTTTTCACCTGAAATTTATTAATTTTGTTTGTCACACAACGTGAAGCGTTTAAAATGAAATGCTCACGCATTTAACTCACCTCGTTCCAATTCTAGAAAATGCATTTAGCTCGTTAATTCACACATTCCTTCGGGTCTACTCTTTTGTGACCTTAATAGTATCAATAATCCTATACCATTTGTAATTACATACGTGATAGAGCCACGCTGCTGCTATAATATTACGGCTGTAGCACGAATGGGTCGCGGGCCACGCTCTCGCGTAATACCACGGTAAAATAGCAGCTGAACTTTGTGTTTTGTATGGTGAGTGTAGAGAACCGGAGACTCTTTTCACTAGAAACAACGAGGCATTCCATCTTAGTCATCAGGGGTGACCACGCATCTGTATTTTAATTCTTAATCGAGGGTAAATGTAGATGTCTATGGGTCGCAGAATTCACTTATCGTTGGGTGAATTGTGCGCCCATAATCCATAGTCTATAAAAAAAACCACAAAACCAAACTTAACTTTTTACTTATGCTAAGCTTTACGAGCAATACATACATGTTTGTTTATTATCGCGGTCTCAAAAATGGCTCTAACATTTCCATACGGCAGCGATAAATCAATCTAGCTAGGTTTTATTTCTGGAAAAATTCTTTTTCTTCGTGTTTTTACACACAATGCAAGCAAACTTGACTTACCTTATGATTGTTAAATTCGCCTCTTGAGCAAACTCTCAATAGACCAGTGGCTGGAGTGCGCGAGTACTCCTACGAATTTCGCAATGTGGGTGGGTGAAGATAAATTATTATAGACTAATAAAATGTTTTGTTCCTCAAACAAAACATTTCATTAGTCTATATATATTCTCTATTTTAAAAAAAAAATAGTCTAGTCTATAATAAAGTTACGTAAATTTTTAAGGCGATATTGATTTTAATTCAACTTGAATCTGGAGTAATTATTGGTCTTACAACGATAGCTCTTTTCCACAGAGCTATGAGGATTCTTACTCCCTCCCTAGCTAAGTTAAAGATATAATAATCAGCCAGCGTCTGCGCCCTTCTGACCTGTAAAGATCTACTGAACTTTTTTAAACACAAAAATGAGTGGGCTTTTGTAAGGTTAGTGGCCAAATACTCAAACACTACTCAATTTTGAGATGTTGTTAAGTCTCGTAGTGTCACAATCACTGTTAGAGTGACAGAGACAACGCGAGCCTTAAATGCATCTTACAATTTAACACTCTTTGAGTACTAGGCATGAGTGTCATAAACAAGAAATATCTAAAGAAAGATACCAAATTATGATTATTGATTATTTAAAATTTATTATAGCACCAATTATTTAATAACTAGCTTTTTACCCGCGGCTTCGCTCGCGTGCGCTTGAATTAAGGGACATCATTAAATGCTGCTCCGGGCCAAATTTAGAAAAATTCGATCACTTTTAGAGTCACCTTGGTGTCTATGTCTATATGTCTATCAGAGATTTTTTTCATTCTAAAATACAATTAGACGTAGATGATTGGTAACATGCTACAGAAACACGTGAATATATATTCACATAATGTATATCGTCGCCTTGGAAGGTAATGGAGTTATTCCACAGAACTACACTTCTGAGTTATGGACGTTTAAAAACTAAATGATGCGAGTAAGAACAGTTATTTTAACATAAATCAGCGTCATATTTTAGTAGAGAGTTCAAATTTTTACCTTAGATTATTAAAACGTGTTACCATTGAATGCTATAATTAAAAAATATCAAAACATCATGGTTTAAAAGTTATGTGGCTTAGACCTATTGACTACCATTTTATTTACAATGTAATACTCATATTACGAGGTGTATGTCACTTAACTCTCTTGCCTTATTGACTTTTTATTCCGATGACATATCAATCTAAATAGATAAAAACGCGCAAGCGGAGTGGAGTGTTTAAAAATAAATACATAATAATTAATTGTTCATTTACTTTTATTAAAGGAAAATAAATCAAATTAACAATTAAAAGGTAATGTAGAAAAATGAGGAAGTTAAAATAAATTATTCACTTTCTGAGTTGTCACTAATTAGTCCTTCTTCCAGATCGTTATAAAAATCATGATACACCGAAGGTATGGTACCTTTTGCGCAGAGATCCTTCAGATCTTTAAGTTTATTGGCAGAGATCTTAAGCTTTTTGTTATAGAGCTTCTGTAAATCGCAACATGGTGTCATAGTAGATTTGCGTAGAGCTTTGCGCTGTATAGGTAAAGATTTAAAATTTTCTTCTGATAATTGGTTCTTGAAAAATATAATTTTAGGACTTTCTTTTCGATATTGTATCCATTTTAATAACAGCCAGTTCATATTGTCACCAGTATCTGTTTTATTTTTATTTGTGATAACTTTGTTACTGTACGACTTAAAGTCAATAAAATCTGAATATGTCAACTCTTTGATCTTGTAATATGGCTTTGTTGTTTTAGCCGTACGTGCGACAGTGTACCAGCCTTCTGGTGTATAGATATCTACATGCCTCCCTCTGTTTTCAACTGCAGAGTGTACACTATCGCATTCCATCTCTGAATGTCCAGACTCCATAAACTTTTGATTAATGGTTTGGATTGGCAAAACTGTTACTGCATGTAAAAACATTGCGGCAATAATAGTGTTCCGATTCTGGCCAGAAGCAGTATCAGAAAATAAAGTTATTTCTTTTATCTCAGGAGCCAATGACGATAAATGCATCCAAATGCAAGTGGCTATCTCCGATGCACCTTTAGTACCTACTCCTTCATGCCACATATAATTTGTAGCCTCAGAATCTCCTAAATTATACAATGTAAAATTGTAAATCTTTAACTTTCTTTTATAATACACCTGACCAGCCTGTAAGTTTGGAGCTAATAGTAGTTTTTCCAGGTCCATAGCAAAGGCAATAAAGCCAGGATCTACTTTGGTACGATTTTTGTCAAGAACTTTATGCTTTCTTGCTTCGTTTTTACGAATAATATGCAAATCATACTCTTCTTTATGAAGTTGCTGCTCATGCTCTGGCCTATTCTTAAATTGAATACAATGGTCACATTGATCCTTCTTAGGGCGATGGAAACCATAATTAAATTCGTTGGTAAAAATAAATTTGTAAAAACTGGCCTTTTCAGGTACAACTTGACGTTCTTTACAATACTCTACATAGTCTAAGTACAAACGGTTTTCGCTTAAACCTGAAGGCAAATATTTTCTCTTCGTCGTACTACGACAATAATGTGAAGATACAGTAGGTAAAGACTTAATGTGGTCTCTAATTATATCTTTAACTACATCTGATTTCTTGTTGGGTGGTTCTTTCTTCCCTCTCATATCTGGTTCAGTAACTCCAGATGGTGTCAATTTACTTAAAGCTGTCTCAACTTTCTTCGCAGATATATTAAAAGTAGTCAAAAAAAATGACTTGCATACTTGGAAACTTTGGCTATCTCTAAACAGGCTATATACCAACGTGTTTTTACGTCTACTTTGATTTTCTTTGTAGGTTCGTTTGACAGGTACACGTTGCACACACTTACCTATGAAACACCATCTTGCATGTTCAGATTTCAAAGATAAATATTCTTGTAGAAGATTTTCTCTTTCTTGTAATGAAAATTTAAAGTTACAATTGTAATGGCACTTACACGATATATCTTTAACTTTTTTAATACCTATTTTATTTCCTGATCTTGTTGTATATTCCTTTCCAGCTAGCCTTAAAGTTTTTTGAGTATTACGTTTCCACTTAAGTGGATTTCTTTGACGTTTTCTTGTCAAAGTGTCGGAGTCTACTTTTTTACTTGTAGAGGTGACGTGTTTTCGAATGTATTTACTCCATAGGACTTCATTGTCTTCTTCAGAACTGTTAGATATATTTTCAGAGGTAGAGGTCTCCGAAACTCTCGTTACAGGGTGGTACATTGTATCGTTTTCAGAATCAGAGGTAAAGTAAGGATTGCGATCAACTATAGAACCTGAAAGTATAAACAAGAAAAATTATAACCATGTCCAGAAAGAGCATTATTATTTTTACCTGAAAATAAGTCTGGCAAGCTTTTTTATATAGGATAGGGTGACAAACGAGCACACAGTCCACCTGATGGTAAGTGATTGCTGTGGCCCATAGACATCATCTATCCTCGTTTGCGAATCAAAATGCAGATGCGTTATCACCCGTTAGGACTAAGATGCCTCGTTTCCAGTAAAAAGGGTCTCCGGTTCTCTCCATTCACCACACGAAACACAGCAGTGTTAAGCTGCTATTTTAAGCTGGTATTCTATGAGAGCGTGGTCCTTACCCGGTCGAGCCGACCCATTCGTGCTACAACTATACTAATAATATAGCTGTAGCATGGCTCTACCACGTTTGAGCTACACCAAGATTCAAAAATTCCTACAAACTTTGTAAATTCTACAACAAATAAATACAGTTACTAAAATTCTAGATTTGAAAGAAAATTTATGGCTAGATTACCCTAGATCGTATTACATAACTATATTAACCTGTTTGTTCTCTGAGTGTACTAGAACCATCTGTTGTCTCAACTGTTGGAGGCACAGATTGAAGTACATGATACGAATTTTCTTCATTTTCTTCAAGAACTAAAACAATAAAATTAAAATTAAATGCAGGTAGCACTAAGTTGCTCCAATATCTACCACGAGACCGCGCTAAATAACACCCCAGTACCTTTTTGTTGATAGTACAAGTTTGTACACTATACACCTGACAAAATTGGGTTTAATCCTTCAATTTAATCAAAAAAAAAACCTCTACTCTGATATTTAAAATCTTCTAGAATGGTTCCATATTATAATCATCTAGAAAGTTACATTTAATACAAAAAAAAGCAGATAAGTAAGAAACACGTGAGTCGCGCCCGACACCCCGCCCCGCATAAATCGTTTGGAATGTCTTTTAGATTGATTGATCGAAAACGAATTATGAAAGTTGTGTTATGTTTGAATGTCACCTAGTAGTATTTTAAAATAATTAGATGTCTATTAATAAAAACATAAGTATGTACATACCTTGATTGTTTTGTTTGTATAGATCAAAAACCGCCGCAACCATCTTCTGTCCTCGCGATAAATTCATGATAATAATATTAACCACACACTGAATACTGATAAAATAATATATATATTTATATTATATGCACATCAATTGCTAGAAATCATAATGAACTCTCAATTATTTAAGTAGTTTATATTATTAATATAATAGATCATTATTGTTATTTTGCACAAATCACCGACTCACTATCAAAGCAAACTAAACAATGCACGCACAAACTCGTAGAAATACAGAATGTGGATTGGTTAACAGGAATAAACATGATTTTTCTCTGCCAATTAAAATGTTCCCAAATAAAATCGGGATTGGATAAAAAATGACATAACATACATAGATATTATGAAGACATAATTTTGGTGGTCAAGAGTTCTATGAGCTCTTACAACTATTGACCACTGAATTATTACTTTAACTATGACTTGTAACCTTGTCATCACAATAAATCTAAGCGGCATAGAATTTTTGACTCTTATTGAAACTACACTTAAATTTATTGGCAATTTAAAAAAAACCTGCTTACAGTTATGATATCAGTTACATGTATTGACTAATATAAACTATGGTTCTTTCTCAGTACGTTAATGCACTTAACTCCATTTCGCAAAAATTGTGGGTTAGCTCCATTGCCCTCCAAGGCGACGATATGTCTAGAAACACCTACTACGAGTATTTTTTATATCGGGCGTGTCTTCCGATTCCGATGTATCCATAAGGAAGGTGAATAGTCTTGAAATCAAGATGTATTATTATTATTTACATTTTACTCTTTACATTTACTCATAGTTAAAGTAAATTTAGTTTTAACAAAGTAATATAATGTTTATTTAAGACATTTTATTCATATTATTGGTCCTATTTAATATTGATTGGCACCATAAAAAAGATATACCTAGATATTTTTTTTACTTCGAGTAGACAGGCTGACGATAATGAGTTCTACTCATCTTTGCAAGCCTTAATATTTACGGTGGAGTGAAAACAAAAATTAACATACCCAAAAACAGGAATGAAATAAAAACTGCTTATATTGCCCCAAGTAAAGTAAAAAAATCAGCTTACATAAGTACATGTTACATGTTGCACAGGCCGCAAAGTTTTTGGCCAAAAAGAGTTCGCTGCACTGATTCGAATGTAATGTAAATGATTCAATTATTTACATCGTATATTCAGTAGCATTGTATTATTTCATTTTATCAATGACTTGCCATTTTAGTTTATTTAGAAGTAAGTAGGTGGCGCTAATATTAGATGAAATAATGAAAGCCAAAACTATACCATCTAGTAATATCAGCAATAGAAACGAAAATTAATTATTATATCAAGGATGATATCAATTCTCTTAAAAGTTCTGTTCGTGTTAAAAAATAAGCTATCAGCGCCGCTAGTGGTGAAAAACGATTTAATGATATCGTCATATGACCATATTATGAAATAGCAACGTTGTGTTTAGTTACCAATATCTTCGAACGATTTCTATTCATTAATTTGGTCAAGCTATTTCACGACATGGTCAACAAATAGTGTTAAATATCATGAAATGACCACACCATTTCACGAAATTATAGACTACTTTATGATATACGATAATCAATGATCAATTCTACGATCTGACCACGCCATACATGAAAATCTCTTTAATAAAAATATGATGATAATGAAAATTTTGCAATAATTGCAGACAGACCAGTTTTTATCACCATACATATTATATATTAGTATAATTGAAACAAATACCTTGTCAATTTTCATATTTTTGATAGACGTCGCTATTATCTATTGAAATTATCACACTTTTAAAAATAATAAAAAAACTGAACGTTAGAATTTTTTAATAATTTTAAAAATCTAATAATTTTATCGTATAAATGTAAGTTATTTATATTATTTCATTTATTAGTAACCGAAGGAAAAATATACTACTTTTTCCATTTCATGATAGATGGCGCTGATTTGAATACGAAATCGGTCTAGTTTCAAATTTAAAATTTTACCAAGATTATAACTATATTTAAAACTTTATTTACAAATTATTTATTTTAAAAACACCCGTCATCTCGCCTATAACTAAGATACAACAGAAAATTAATATCTAGAGGAAATCAAATACTTAACCTTCCTTTTTTGAAGTTCCGTAATCGGATAAACAGTGGCCTATAAGTTGCCCCGGGTTACTGACTACCTACATACAAAATTTCATGTAAATCGGTTCAGTAGATTTTGCGTGAATCCGGAATACACAGACAGACAGACAGACAGACAGACAGACAGACAGACAGAAAGACAGACAGACAAAAATTCTAAAAACCACTAATTTGGATTCAGAACCCTTTATTTAGTCCCCTGGACTTGTTTTTTCAAGAATATATTAGAATTACAGACACGACTTTTCTACAGATTTATTATATGTATAGATATGTGGCATTGTTAACTGTACTGTGGAGCCAAAGGACATCGTGCTAAATATAATTTAATAAGACTCTTCGTACCTCTAATTTGCACCCACGCCCATAAATTAAATTAACATTTGATTGTAAAAGCTAAGCTTGGCACGCGTTTTGTTTTCAGAGCTATTCACATTCTTGGTAAATATTAAAGCGACTAGCCAAGCTCGCCCATAAACAAACCAATCATTTCTAATTTATTACTCCAATTAGGATTCTCTTAAACGTTACGTGGTAGAGCCACGCTGCAGCTATATGGCCACAGCACGAATGGGGACGGCTCGATCATGGTAGGACTACGCTCTCATAGAATACCAGCTTGAAACAGCAGAATGCTGCTGTGTTCCGTATGCTGACTGACCGGAGTGAGAGAACCGGAGACCTTTTTACTGGTTCATCTTAATCTTTAGGGGTGACAACGCGTCTGCAATTTGCCTCTGAATCGAGGATAGATGTCGATTGTAGATATATATGGGCCACAGCATCCACTTACCATCAAGTGTACTGTGTGTTCTCCATTAATTTTTCAGTTCGCGAAAGAGTTGAAGTTTACCCCTTGTAGCCGAAATTATTAAATGTTTAAGACTTAAACTGCCTACTTTATTTTATGTATGATTAAAAGGTTTATTAAAATATACAATAATACAATTCTTATGAACAACGGCAAAGCTAATATTTAAATACTATTAGCGAATTTTAGACCAAGGTCAAGGACTCCCGAATAATCGGAAGCTTTCAACTGCGCAAGAGATATTTTCGTTTTCTTCATCAGACCATAGAAGTTCACTACCGCATATAGATCTCTCCCGCTGTGGCGGCGGCATAAAAGTACCCACCCATTAAGATTTCTTTATCTAAGGTATAATGATGTACATTTTAAAGATATCATTGATTTATAAATTACTTGCTGGTTAGGCAGACTTTGTTCTGCCCTGTCCGACGACCCTTTGTCTTTTAAAAAAAATCTTTAAATTCGCAATGAAAATATTGAGGGTCACTTATCGGGATAAAAACTATCCCATCTCTCAAGTTGTAGCAAACATTTACAAAATTTCATTAAAATCGGTTGATTGGTTTCGGAGTTCGTCGCGGACAAACAATGTGACATGTAATTTTTATATATTAAAAGATACGTGCCTAGTAGGTACGTACTTTTTAAATCAATACTACCTACTTAGATTTTACTTTGCTGTCTTTTAAAAAAAAGGTGAGGGGATTTTGGTTCAACTTGACTCTGGTGTAATTATTGAGTTTACAAACTTAGCTCTTTCTCACGAGGCATATCCGAGAATAGTTATTAACATCGCTTTACAAGGTTTCTTACTAACACTATCTAAAGATTAAATATTTTCTAGCGTCCGTCATTCCGACCGCTAACAAGGCCAGAAAAATCTTATGGTTTTCTGCCGACTTCCAAAAAGGAGATGGTACTCAATTCGAGTGGTATGTTTTTTTTTATGTGTGTTACCTCATAACTTTTTACCGGGTGGACCGATTTCAATGATTCTTTTTTTATATAAAAGCTGATAGTTCTCGTGTGGTCCCATATCAATTTGATCAAGGTCAAGCCAATAGTTTTTGAGTTATTTGAGTTATTCTTAACAACTTATATTGAAGTCGGCTGTACAAAATTTTAATTTTAAATTATTGATAGATGGGAATATAGCCATCTTGTTTACATTACACGTAAATACCCAGACCGGCGCGGCGCGGCGACGGGCAGAGCGTCAAAAGTGCCAGTTATCTGGTAGGCGA
Source organism: Parnassius mnemosyne (assembly GCA_963668995.1). Taxonomy (NCBI): domain Eukaryota; kingdom Metazoa; phylum Arthropoda; class Insecta; order Lepidoptera; family Papilionidae; genus Parnassius; species Parnassius mnemosyne. The sequence continues at coordinate 11,746,269 of CAVLGL010000057.1, forward strand.
TCGGAGAAGTAACCAGCCATAAGCAAACGTATTTTTATTTGATAAATCATTAGGTTTTATTGAGTTCTTCACGTAGATTGTCTTTTTGTCAGTCTCTATAATCCCACTGCCAGATACTAGAAACATACGACCTTGAAACTGCGGATTGGAAATTGAAAAGCGAAGACCCGATACCATGGCATTCGTAATGCTGTTGGTCCGATCGAATATATAAATTAGATGTTATCCACTCGCTTCGTTGCGTCTATTTAATTATTCTAATGCAATCGCTGAGAAAAGTTTTTTTTTAATTATTATAATAACATAGTTAACCCTTCCAAATGTAAGGTAATGGTTATAGGTAGTAGCAGAATATTAGCCAAGATTAATAACAATGATCTTTCTCCCGTATTTTACAATGGAACATTGCTGCCATTTTGTAAATCTGTTAAAAATCTTGGCTTACATATAGACCATACCTTGAGCTGGGGAGTTCAAGTTGCTGAAATAAGCCGTAAAGTTACTGCCACCTTACGATCTCTTTGCCGTCTCAAAAACTTTCTGCCTTTTAAAACTAAACTTCTACTTGTCCAGACTTTGATATTACCCATTATTGATTATGCGGATGTGTGTTACCCAGATCTATCTCAATATCTTCTCGATAAGTTGGAGCGCCTTCTCAACAATTGCATTAGGTTCATTTTCGGCTTACGTAAGTATGACCATGTTTCTCAGTACCGTTCTAAGCTTAAATGGCTTTCTATTCGTCAAAGGCGTAGCTCCCGAATTTTACAAGTACTATATTCAATTTTAAATGACCCAAATTCTCCTTCTTATCTTAAGGATAACTTTCAGTACCAATATTGGTACTGAAAGTTACTCATGATAGAGTTCCCCTGATAGAGTTCCCATGATAGAGTGCTACTCATGATAGAGTTCCCCGTTCCCAAAATAGTCTTAAAATTCGTATTCCACCACATAAGAGTGGTTTCTTCAATTCCTCTTTTACTGTGCAGTCCATACTGCTCTGGAATGCCTTGCCTGTTCATATAAAAAAAACCAGTAACAAACAATATTTTAAAAGACTTGTTCGAGAATTCTTTAACAAGAATAATACCACCTGATTTATCCGATTTTTGTTTTTCTCACTCTTTCGCTTTGTAATTGATATTTTGTATAATATGTATTTTAATATGCATCATGTTATTTTATTTTTGTGTTATATTATTTTATATTTATTTAGAGATTTTGTATATATATTTATTTATTTATTTATTTAAGCTTTATTTGCACACATACAAGAAATGTACAAAACGGCGGACTTAATGCCTAAAGGCATTCTCTACCAGTCTACCTTTGGTTTGTGCAGAGAATCTAGTGATGGGTGCAAAACTAATAATTAAAAAAAAAATTAAAAAAATTAAAGGTTTAAGGAAAAAAAAATACAAAATTATAATATAATGATAATAAATACAATACACATACATATACATTTACATTACTACTTACATGCATACAATAGTATTTTATACTTGTACACAAATACCCACAATAAATACATACACAGTAAATAAATATGATATTTTTATATTATACATATTTGAGAATATAACAGTTTCCGAGGTTCTTTAAATTTTTTATTATTATCCGAAACTACTGCTGCTTCGTTAAGTAATATTCCCAGAGCAAACGTTTAAAGATAGGTTTAGTTTTTGCTTCTTTTATATTTCTGGGTAACATGTTCCAGAGTCTTACTGCATTTGAAGTGAAAGAATTGTAAGAGAAGCCCGTGCGACAGAAAGGAACATGAAGAGTTAGATTTTCCGCGGAACGGAGACATCGGTTGTGAGAATCGTCCTGATACTGAAATTTGCATTTCAGATATGCAGGGACAGACGGATCGTGTAAAATAGAGAATAGCATAGAAAGGATTCTAAAAGATCTACGAAGTGGAAGAGGCAGCCATTTGAGCTGAGAACGGAATGAAGAAACGTGATCGAATTTACGTAAGCCAAAGATAAAGCGAATACAATTATTGAGAAGACGATCCAGTTTGTTAAGAAGTTCTTGAGAGGCATCAGCATAGCATACATCTGCATAATCTAGTATTGGTAATACGAGCGTTTGAACCAACATTACCTTTGTTCTCACTGGAAGAAAATTCTTGAGTCGATACAGACAACGCAAGGTGTTGATAACTTTTTTGCTTACTTCCGTGACTTGCGGCCGCCAACTTAGACTGCTGTCAATGATAAGTCCTAGATTTTTCACAGTAGCTGAATAAGGTATGACAGCATTATTAAAATTTACAGGTGGCAGTGAATTAAAATCCAATGCAGATAAGCGACGGCTACTTCCAACTATAATTGCCTGGCACTTGGTAGGGTTAACAGTAATACCGAATTTGCTAGACCAATCAGAGATACGAGTGAGGTCAGAGTTTAGCTCAGTGATCGCATCTTCGATATCGTTAACATCAGACTGAGCATATATTTGTAAGTCATCGGCATAGAGATGGTACGTGCAGCGAATGTGAGATGTAATTAGATTTATAAAAATTGAAAACAAAAGAGGTGAGAGAATTCCGCCTTGAGGAACGCCAGCAACCAGCGTGCACCAGTCAGAAATAACTGGACCCACGCGAACAGCCTGCTGACGTCCCTGAAGATAGGATGCGAACCATTCCCGCGCTGATGAGGAGAAACCAATGTGAGAAAGTATTGTAAGAAGGATGTCATGATCAACAGCATTAAAAGCGTTTGAGAAATCTATTAAGACTAACACAGTTAATTTTGACTCCTCCATACCTATACGTAAATCTTCCGTAACTTTAAGCAGGGCTGTTGTCGTACTATGTCCTGGCCTGAAACCTGATTGATAGCTACTTAAAAAGTTATTTTTAAAGACGTAGTCAGAAATTTGTCTGTGAGCAACAGCTTCAAGTACTTTTGATAAAAAAGGAAGAATAGAGATAGGACGGAAGTGAGAAACAGAACTAGGATTATTTATTTTTGGAAGTGGGAGAACAAAAGCATTTCGCCATAGTGAAGGAAAAACCCCAGTATTTAATGAAAAATTTACTATGTGGGTAAGTACTGGTAAGACATAATCGAGGATGAGATTGATCATGATTCTGCTCACATCATCAGAGCCTACTGCGGCGGACTTGATGGAAGAAATTGACTTTTTTATATCCTCATCAGTAACGGGAGAAAAATTGAAAGAGCTTTTGTAAAATTTTGGAAGAGAATTAACATGGGCAATAGTAGTAGATTTAATTGACGAATGCAGCTGTGGTGCAGTAGAAAAGTATGTATTAAGTTGATTAACAGAGAAGATTGAAGGATCAAAGTTAGAAGCAGGTTTACCTATCCCGATTGATTTTAAAAATTTCCACGAATCAGCCATAGAAGCGTTAAGGATATTTCGATGAATATAACGGCGTTTAGCGGCCCGCACCATCTGATTACACCGATTCCTAGCGGCTTTGAATCGAGTCCAGTTAGCAGTACACCGATTACTCTTATATTTACTAAATTCTCGATCACGCTTTGCCATAGCCCTGCGGATATCCTCAGTAATCCACGGCGCAGGAGATCGTTTCAGTCTGACTTTGTGTGGAGGAGCGTGTTTATCAAACAACTTCTGTATATTTGAATTAAAAAGAGCTACTTTTTCGTCAACACTCTCCACACTGAAAGTATCACTCCAATCTATACTACAAGCACCTTGCTGAAGTTCTTCAACATAAAGTCTCGCTAGATTACGCAGATGCACCGTCACATGATTGACCTTAGGACATTTAATCCTATATGAAATATACAGTAAATCGTGCTGCGAAAACCCAGGGGCGGAGAGTTGACCGTAGCCAACGACATGGTCTTCAGAAGCGACCACTATTAAATCTATTAAAGAATCAGCAGTATCAAGATTGTGGTGTGTGGGGTCGAGAGGAAGAAGTGACAAATTAAAGGAGTTCATAACTGTATACAATTCACGTGACCTCGCTGAGTTACAGAGAATATCGGTATTGAAGTCTCCCATTATAATAAAGTGCTGATAATCAGAGCCAATAGAAAAAAGAGCCGATTCAAGGTCACAAAAATAATTAACTCCTGGTGGACAGTAAATTGCACCGAGAACAGTCTTAGTCCCACTGATGGTAATCTCCAAGAACATGTATTCTATTGTACCAGAATAAACAGATGAAGAAGCACATAATTTTTTAAAGGGTATACCATTACGTAAGTATACCGCTACACCACCACCTCTTTTGCCCGTACGGTCATTTCTTAAGAGGACAAAACCAGGTATTCCAAAGGAGGTGGACGGTAAGGTAGGTTTTAACCAGCTTTCCGAAACAAGTATCGCAGAAATAGACTGATTATGAAAAGTATCAACAAGTTCATTATAATGTTGCGGTATGCTCTGAGCGTTAATGTAACAAACGTTAAAGTTATTAGTCAAACCATGAAACTTTTGAGTAAGCAGATAACGAAGAGTAGTAGGTTCCGAAAAAGAGTCATTTAGTGAAAAGAAAGAAGAAATTAATAGTAAATATATAAACGGATATAATATATGTATATTATATCCGTTTATATTTTGTATATATAAGTATATTTTATCCGTTTATATATTTACTATTAATTTTTTTTCTGTTTATTACTAAGTAGATAATATTAAGTTTGTATAGTTTAAAAATATTTTATTTATTTGCTTTTTGTTATAAGATATAATGTTTTTACTTATTTATTAATTAATGAGTGGTGTTGCACCTACCACAGCTTCTCAAATCATCCAGGGTTGACTGGTAGAGAATGCCACAAGGCATTAAGTCCGCCCTTTATATCCCTTATTATAAGGTAGATGTAAAAAAGAATAAATAAATAAATAAATAAATAGACCTCCCCCGAGGAATGCCACAATACATTATCCTGAGCCATCTGCATTCATTGACTTCCTACAGCTCTTACCAGGTTGTCATTTTATCTAGTAGGAGGCCGCCCTACACTTCGCCTACCGATACGAGGCTGCTACTCGAGAACTTTGCTTCCCCATCGGTTGTCGGTTCTTCAATTTATATGGCCAGTCCATTACCACTTTAGCCGTTGGTCTATCACACAGAGAAACTCCGACCACAACCCTCTGTATAGTTTGATGAGCAACCTTGAGCTTGCTCATACGGCTAGCAGTGATGGACCACGTCTCAGATCCATCTAAAATCGCTGGCAACCCGCACCGGTTATAAAAGTATACTTAAGTCTTATTCCACGGCATGATCGATCGATTTACAATTTCATGAGAATCCTCCAGTAGCCCTTCAAGCGTAATTGAAGAACAAATATCCAAACAAATGATTAAAATAATTTGATTTATAGTAATGTAATATTACAACAAGCAGTTAAACTAAAATTTTGTACAACCGACTTCAATATAAATAAAATGAGAACATCATCAATGTAGTGGAAATCAATTAAATAGGCATTATTAAGGACAACTCAAAAACTACTGGTCATATTTTGATCAAATTTATATGGGACCACATGGGAAGCATCAGCTTCCAAAAACAAAAAAAAGTATTATCAAAGTCAGTTCACCTAGAAAAAAGTTCTGAGGTAACACACAAAAAATATAGAAAAAATACAGTCGAATTGATTACCTCCTTCATATTTTGAAGTCTGTTGAAAAGAAAGAAGATTTAAAAATTGATAAAGATGCTTAAAAGATTTTTTTTAGTGTTTTGAACTAAAATCCTTTAAATGTACGTACTATGTATGTAGTATTTTCCTTTCAAACAAACTAGCACTATACGTCTTGTTCTATACAAACTATTATAAAACATACAATGACATTACATACATCATTGTCATTGATTGGTAGAAAGTTAGACTCGTTTCACTATACTCGCTAAGTCATAAAAGTCTAAGATCGACCTTCCCTAATCAAGTTTCTTAATAAAATAAATGTTTTAACGATGTGTTAATTCAAGATTGTCACATCATATCCCAGGTATTTAACCCAATGAGGGATGAGGGTAGGTTGATTAAAGGGATTCGGGATCTTTTACTATGAAATACAACGAATTAAAGATCCAAACTGATGTCATCTCCTTGTTTATAATCAATACATTGCTTAATATGGTAATCTTTCCAGTCATAGTCATAGTCATATTCATATTTTAGTTTATTATTTAATATTCGTATTTTATTCGCATAATACATTTTTTTATAGAATAAGGGTGACAAACGAACATACAGCCCATCTGATGGTAAGTGGATACTGTGGCCCATAGACATCTACATCTATCCTCGGTTAAGAATCAAAATACAGATGCGTTGTCACCGCTGAGAACTAAGATGGCATGGCTCACTTCCAGTAAAAAGTGTCTCCGGTTCTCTACACTCACTATACGAAACACAGCAGCGTTAAGCTGCTATTTTACGCTGGAATTATGTGAGAACGTGGTCCTTCCCCGGTCGAGCCGACCTATTCGTGCTACAACCAACATGCCATGCCAGAGCCATGCTACTACCATGGCTCTACCACGACGAGCAACACGAATTATTGCACCGGAAATTCATATTATGTACTCTTCCTCTTTTAAACTCAATAGATCTATTGTCTTATTGCCTTTGAATAAACATACTGAAATCGTAAAAGAATTTTCGAACACAGCTTTCAGATAAAATACATACGAGCAATGGCGGTGGGCGGTGTTCCAATTTTAAAACTGAAACTTCGGTACATAGTTCTTCAAATATTATTATTCCAAGCGATAATTGCCTAGTAATTCTCAACGAAGAGATGATGTTTTGATTTGCCAACACCGAGCAAAAATTACGACATTAAATAAAATTCCATGACACCATAATCCTTACATAATTCAGTTTACTGACGACAAAATATATAGGATACGAATTTTCTATATTAAAAAAATATTTTTAGAATAATAAAAGTTAAGCAATAATATTATTTTAATTAACTTATTTAATTTTGATTGGAATTATTTAAATAAAATTAAGACAGTTTGTTCTTGCCTTGTTTTTTTTTTATCATTTATTACAATACCACAACTTAACAAAAAGTAGGCGATAAATCAAAATGAAGTGGAGGATTAGACCTTTACTGTCGACTTGATAAAGTCACGTTACTTGCTTTCATTTAATCTGGTTCATTAAACTATTATAAGACAGTGTTTGGCCACTATCCCCAAGTGGTGACGCAGCAGAAGATGGTGAAGCGCATTGACATAACAAAAGCCAATTCACTCTTGAAGGACAAATTATTCCACTCCTTTGCTGTACACATGATGTACGAGAAAGAAAACCGTTTGCTTCGAACGAGTGATAGTTCGGCAAAAAAAGGGATGGAGACTAGTCGAGTGCCTGGTGGTCTGATAATGAAACGGAGATGGAGGAATTAAGCCTTGCAATTCCTGCGAACATTGGTAAGATTGGTGCTCGAGATATATGATTAGTTTTAACCATAATAGTGTCACGGATAAGCCTCTTTTAGCACGCCCGTCTACCAAATCCATAACAACTAGCTAGCACTTTGCAGCACCATATGAGCTGATACCAGCAATACTTCATGCACGACCGGACTTGTGCTTTATGTAGTGTAAACAACTGTCTCGAATTGAAGTATCGCCACAGCTTGGTAAGGATATCCAACTTCCAGCTGCTTTAGCCCTGGACTCAATGAACCGATTCACAGTATAGTTTACGAATCCTGTAATTCGATGATTCCCGACCGTTATAATCAATATAGGCTTGTTGGCGTACAGTGAAATTTAAGACGCGCTTCAGATCTCCGACGGCACTTTTTCTCTTCCGAAGAAACTGAAATATACCATCAAGGGAATAGGTTACTGGCTGCGATCCAAAGGCCGCGCGAAATACACAAAACATTTGTTGCGCGTTACGCAAACCAAACAATAACTCTTTTTAACGTTCATAACACTTTTATGACTAAGTTTGTTACACGCACGTCAATGTAAATTAATATTCATCGGATAATGAATGACAATACGGATAAAAGCGGCATCTTCGTTATCTAAAAGATCGCTGTAACTTGATAGAGTAGCGCCTGTTACCTTATTTGGATATTTTTACAAATGCAAAAGTCTTTTTAAGCTTTTTCAGTAAGTTTAACAGTGGTAGAGCCACGCGGCAGCTTTTGCTGTCGCACGGATGGGCCGGCTCGAACCGGGGTGGTACCACGACCTCACAGAAAACCAGCGTGAAGTAGAGGTTTACCTCTGCGTTTCGCTTGGTGAGTGCAGGTGGCCGGAGGCCCTTTTTACTGGAAATGAAGCATTCCATCTTAGTCCTCACGGGTGACGACGCATCTACATTTTGATTTGTAATAGAAGATAGATGTAGATGTCTATGGGCCGCAGCAACCACTTACCATCAGGTGGACTGTGTGCACGTTTGTCACCCTTATCCTATATAAAAAAAAGTTATAGATAAAATATTATATTAAAAGAAATTAACATTAAATTTCTTTAATCATACATATGCGAATCGATATTTAATTGTACTTGCGTTTACGAATAAATTAAATTAACTATTATTTATTTTAATTACTTTTAAACACTGCAGTTTAAAGGACATTTACTAGGACATTTCCTTGCCCAACCTTTTCAGAAATTAGAAGATGTCTGTGCCTAGCAGTGGGACGTAGATAGGTTGTAAATTTTTTAACTTTACTACAGTGTATAATATAATATCAAAGGGGAATAGGAATTGTCTACCACTGGTAAAGTCACGTTACAGCTACACAGTATGACAGCACGAATGGCTTGGCTCGAGTGGAGAGATAAAAATATCCGTTTACAACAAAATATTGGTAACTTTAATTCTCGTAAACATTAAAAAGTCATCTAGCAAACTGAGATAGCAAAATAGAGATATTATCGCGTTGTATCTAAGGACGTATCTTGCAAATACCCACTACGCACAACGTAAGTGCGAAGATATTTCGTCTAATTTTACGCGGGCGGACGATGCTGAATCACGTCGCTATTGATACGCATAGTACACTCATATACTCTGATTTGGCTCGCTATCACATTCTATAAGCTTCGCTGTCTGTATTGTTTTTTGTTATAATGAAAAGATCAAGCTGCATGCACATGTTGCTTCCTGTTACTGTTACCTAATTATAGACGAATACGTTAGGTCTCGCTGAAAGTACCTATAACCCAATTTATCTCGCTCTATAATATTTAAATTTGGAATGTTTTGAACTCGGGAAAATTCCAAAATTCCAAATTAGTGTTTGGCAAAATGTGCGGGCAAAATATGTGAATCCAAAACTCACACTACGAACAAAAAACAAGACTTGATAAGGGCGTGATGAGGCACGCGTAAAGTAGGATTTCGTTATCACATACTTCTAGCATGATTCGTCACATTCATTTAGTTGCATCATTTAAAAATTAAAATGCCCTCAGCACATACAATATACTTTACGTCTCCATAGTTCGCTATGAGTGGTTTATGACCTCAAACCAAATTATTTTAAAACAGTAAAATAACTTTCTGATGATACACCATTTCATTGATACTACTTAGCACCCGTGTGGGTGCGGCTAAAAAGAATCCATCTCATCATTTCATCATGAAATCATTATATTTCCTGTATGATTCTACTATATATACTATACTATACCCTAAAAATAAGCAAAACGGTTTATCAATCTGAATACAGACATTCTCATTACCAAAAATCAAAGAACTAACGATCCAATAAAATAAACTATAGGTACAAACTAAAAAAAAATGTTTTTCGCAAAGGATTGTCAAAATCTTTTGTGGCCTGTGGTGAAATAACAGATATTATTTTAAAATAATAATTAATGTATATAGTATTCTGTATTGTAGTATCTATTGTCTGATAATAAAATTTTGGAGAAAAAAATTCAAACAACGAAAATAAAGAAAATACCTACTTATTTATATAGGTATTAGATGTAAAAAAGGTGTAGGAAGGACAAGACGATACTTACAAATATCCCATCGAAAATGACGAAAGTAAATTCCACAAATAGTTTATGGTGAGTGCATTACCAGTACAAATGGTATCGACTTCTGGTCTAAATAATTATGATTTGTATTCCGTCAACTCACAGAAATCGTAGTTCTTCTTGGCATTTTTAGTAAAAGGAGCGAATGTTCTTCGTGAAAGAAGCGTAATAAACCCAAATATGTCTAAATAATAAATAATCCTAGCTTATTAAACCCGTTGTAGCTTATCATAATATTTCTACGAATTAGGTACCACAGATTTACTCTGAGTTACTCGAATTGGACAGGTGGCATTTACACGTTACGTTTATTGTACACACTATCACACAGGTGTTTTATTCCGATTCGGCTTCGCGCCAAATTCATGTAGATTATGATTAGCCGGTATTATGAGCGCCGCTTAGTTAACACAACAATAAAAATTCTATTTGTAAATTATACAGTAGCTGACAAAAACTTAATGTCATTGCTCATGGGGGTATATAGATTACGACATACCTCAGAATCTCAAAACTAGATTGTTCAAACAGTGCGTGTTGCCAGTGATGACCTATGGATCTGAGACGTGGACCTTCACTGCTGGCCGTATGAGGAAGCTTAAAGTCGCTCAGCAAGCTATGGAAAGGGCAATGCTCGGTGTTTCTCTGCGTGATAGACTTAAAAACGAGGATATCCGCTGTAGAACCAGAGTAACCGACATAGCCCAATAGCCATATAGCTCGAATAATCGACAACCGATGGGGAAGAAAGGTACTCGAGTGGCAGCCTCGTCCCGGCAGGCGTTGTGTAGGGCGTCCCCCACTAGATGGAGTGACGATCTGTAAGACATGCAGGAAGTCGATGGATGCAGGTGGCTCAGGACCGTGCTTTGTGGCATTCCTTGGGGGAGGCCTATGTTCAGCAGTGGACTTGATAAAGGCTGTAATGATGATGACAAAAACTTTATAACATGGGATTTTCTGTCAAGAAATTCTCAGTAGGTAGCCTGGAGTCAGGAACTCAGAAGGCTGGTGGTATTTGAACTCTGTGTTTCAGAGAGCACGTAAAGCCATTGGTCTTGCGTCTGATCTCCCTCCGGACGTATCGGATTGCCGCCCGATCGGACTATGACAGTGAGGGAATAAAGAGTAGATGATACACCTGAGTTTACACACACTTGATGAAATTGGCCGCCGTGATCGCAATTCGGTTTGGATGATATTATTATTTGCCAAACTTGGCAGGTGGGTTAGCAACCACAATATTTTATAATTTTGTGTTGTTGTCAGGAATATGCTTTTTTTTATAGGATAAGGGTGACTGACTTTTTTATAGGATAAGGGTGACACACAGTCCACCTGATGGTATGTGGTTGCTGCGGCCCGTAAACATCTACATCTATCCTCTATTACAAATTAAAATGCAGGTGCGTTGTCACCCGTGAGGACTAACATGGAATGCCTCATTTCCAGTAAAATGGGTCTCCGGTTCTCTACACTCACCATACGAAACACAGCAGCGTGAAGCTGCTATTTTACGCCGGTATTCTGTGAGAGCGTGGTCCTTTCCCGATCGAGCCGACTCATTCGTGCTACAACTATACTACTAATATAGCTGCATCATGGCTCTACCACGTAAAAATGCTAATCACCGAGTGTTTTTTTTTCTTATTCTGATACCGGGTTTATATGGGGTAGTTCATCACTCTGTTGTTCACATTTCAAGTTTTGGAACCAAATTGTTTGCTTTCTGTTTGTAATGCTTACAACGAAGGATTCATCCTCATGATTACAGCCTTTCACAAGTCCACTGCTGAACATATAATGCCACAAAACACGGTCCTGAGCCACATGCATCCATCAAGTTCCCGCATACCTTACCAGGTCGTCACTCTATTTAGTGTGGGGGGGGGGGTGAAGGATTAAATTGTTAGCACCAGGTTATATAGTTTATAACTGAATGGTTTAGCAAGCGATTTTCCACCTAGGGTTATGGTACCACTTTACCAGATTTTGTAGTCAAAGATAATCGAAAAAGTATTTTTATTGTATTTTTTTTCTGTTTTGCGATGTGTTATAGGCATAGCCCGGAAGGATTTTAATTTTACCATTAGCAAATTTGAGATATCTCCGAAGCATATTATGGTGATCATAAATTCTCAAGTTCATTCAATAGTCAGTGTGTGCGTAGGTACTTGACTGCCTCGTTAGTCTAGTGGTGGTAAGGGCGACTGCTGATTATGAGGTGCCGGGTTCGAATCCCAGGTCGGATTAAAATCAGTCAGCAAGTAAAGCCGTTAGTCCTGAGCCTGACCCCTCTTTGGTTGTATCGGATTGCCACTTCATCGGACTATGAAAGAGGGATAAAAAAGAGAATAGAGAGTGCATGTGTGCTTGAGTGTGTGTACCCTGCTGTGTCCCAAATTCAGTCTAGAGGCACTTGCAAAGTTCTAGTACAAGGATACTTACGCGAATAACGATATTTTATAAAGAAAATCGCAACCCGTCTGATACCAAACAGTCGCCGTGGTTCTGCAATATCAGTCAGTAACTAGTGAAAAATACATTCTTCCATACCATCTCTGGCTACATCAACACTTCGGCTACATTAGTTGGGATAGTAATTAAACATGCACTGGCTTATAATAAGTAAAAATAGTTTAAAAAATCCAAAAGTGCACGCCTCATGAGAGTTTCATTTAGTTTTGCACGCCTCATAACGCTTCTAGTTATGAGGTGTGCAAAACTCTAGATTTTATTACTGGTAGTTTTAGATTTAAAATTTAAATAGAAATATTTCTTTCGAAATATAGAACTACAAACAGTTACATATGTATATTGTTTAAATAGAAAATTATAAAAATACTTTTTCATAATTAATTCATGTGCCCCACTTAATAGTGTTAAAATCATAGATAAGTTTATATAATCGGTAAGCCCAAATGATCACTGTCGCACGGACACCTATATCAATTTTCACGCAAAATGATGAATAATGACAATATGTACTTAGTAACGTTTATCATCGTACTTTATTTCCCTCGCACAAATATGAGGGTAGACCTATGCTTTCCAGTGGGATAATTATTGTCTGTTAATTTGCTTGCCTTTACTTTACTTATTTTAGATGTAGGTTCCGCAATAAAATATTATCGTGCACGTAGCGAAGCGAGCGGGTATCAGCTAGTTGAATATAAAGTCCTACACCGTGGTGGTGATACAACCATCTCGTATAGTGCCAAATATCATACACATAAGTATGGTCCTCAGTTCTCAGTACTTAGAAACAATTACACAAAAGTAATACTTAATACACTCAAGCGCAAATGATGCTCGGTACGTATTCCGCACCCTGCTGTAAATAATACAGTGTTTACCCATGTTTACCGCGAAACAAATAATACCTTTATCATTCATTATGAACATAGATTTTTATAGGGGGATATTTATTAAAGTTGTCACAAAAAATACTTTGCGTACATCCGCACTATAAAATAAAATGATGTGTCTTAGAGGGATATTCACCATAGTTGTCTCGTCTGGCAGGTAGGTAGTTAACATTGCTCTTAGATCAGTCTATAATACCTAACCGGCGATGGAGCGCATCAATGGCACAGAGTAAAGAGTAAGGTTTCTTTACTCATGTGTCAATGGTGCGAGTTGTCTGATTTTGCGATCACCGATTCAACTCAAGCCTCTATCTCATTTTCCTATATCTACTTATTTGCTAGTATTCTATCAATTCCGCACATTTGATCTGAAGCTTCAATGCCTATATACGATGGTCAATATGGCTGCTTTCGTATTTAGAGTTCTAAGCTCTAACACTAAAGTAATATGGAGTCGAATAACACTAAAATAATATTACCTTGGCTAAAATTAGCACGTTGCATATTATCAACTTTCTTATACAGGGTTATTTTGCAATAAACGGCCAAATAAGAGAAGGTTCAGAATAAGTGATATAGGCAAATCGTGAAGAAAAGTTAAATAAAATAATCTCAAACATTCTGTCCTTTTTATCTTTTAAATTCAAAATGCGTGGTAAATGGCAGTGCAATATTTTTACCGATTTTACTGCGCATGCACACACATTCGTAAGGGTGGATCGGTAGGCAAAAACGCTGTTGCCCATAAATTACATTCAATTTGGGATAATTTCAAATAAAAGTAGAGTAAAAAAGTAAGCCTTATTTACTTGTATTTTAATAAACTGCAATAACAGTGTATTTCAACTTAAGTTTAAAATTTGGCTACTTTTTGAAAAATAACCTTGTATATTTTAGGACTTAATAACTATACCCACAATACAGGATTACCTAGTGTGGGTACCAACGGATACTTCACACATAACACAAATAATACAGCTTTGTAATGCAATTCCAGACTGAATTAATCTACCGACCACAATCACGGGGTGTCACCCGGCTCGTCACCTACCCGGAAGTGCCGCACCATTTGGTACGCGTGCGCGTCCGTCCGTCTGTCATCATGCGGGAGCTCGATCGGATCTCATACCGCCACCGTCCCCACTACTCTGTCTCATCTGTTGATGACTTCTTCAGATCAGAATCTACTAGGGTAAGCTTAAACTTTTTTAATTAAATTAGACTAAAAACGATCTTGCCATTAATTTTTTTTCTTGCCATTAAGGTGAATAAGCACACAGTCCATCTGATGGTATGTGAAGGCTATTCTGTGGTCCATAGACACCGCCAGAATACCACCGTAAAATAGTAGCTTAATGCTGCTGTTTCGTGTGGTGAGTGTAACAACGCATCTGCATTTTGATTCTTAATTGAGGATAGATGTAAATGTCTATGGGCTAAGTCACTTAGCATTAGGTGGACTATGTGCTCGTATTTCAACCTTATTCTATAATAATAAATAATAAAAATATCTACTTTTATCCTTGATCAAGAATTAATGTTACCCTCAGGAGACGCAGGTTTGCGCGTTTACCGCTAAAAAAAACCCTTAAGCTTAATATATGCTTTTCCACGCTCATATTGTGTTCGAGAAGTGGCGGTGTAAGAATATCCAGTACCTTATATCGTCCGTGGGTGTCGAATGACGCTATAGAGGGAAAATACAACAGGAAATGAGCAGCAGCGAAAAATCAAAATTATAAAAAACTGCGGCTGCCAAACCGCCTGCCAAGTGTGCAACCTAATATAGGTATATTTATATAATAATTAATTTATGATTGCAACTATTGAAAAATCCCCTCTATGTTATTGGTGTTGGTGATCATGATCTAGGCACATAAAACTGTCGAATATAATTGACTTCAACTAGCACTAAGCGTTTAGAAACGAACAAAATTATTTTTATTATATACATAATATCACCTTTTACACTTCAGGATGAAATACGCCTGGAACTATTCACATTTGAAACATTGGTGGCGTACAAAAATTTACTCATAATATGTTATCAAAGCCGGCATTTTTAACGACAGCTTGCATTTTAAGTTAGATGGAGATTTTTTTTATAGGATAGGGTACCAAACGAGCACGCAGTCCACCTGATGGTAAGTGGTTGCTGTGACCCATAGATATCTACATTTATCCTCAATAAAGAATCAAAATGCAGATGCCTTGTCACCCGTGAGGACTAAGATGGAATGTCTCTTTTCCAGTATAAAGGGTCTCCGGTTCTCTACACTCACCATACGAAGCACAGTAGTGTTAAGCTGCTATTTTACGCTGGTATTCTGTGAGAGCGTGGTCCTTCTCCGGTCGAACCGACCCATTCGTGCTACAACTATACTACTAATATAGCTGCAGCATGGCTCTACCACGTATAAAACGTTACATGTTACATGCCAGAGCCACACAAGGGAAAGGTCAGGTTTAAAGGACTTTTACCAAAGATTGCAATCCGAACTATATTATTCCTGATTGTAATAATTTTATTATGTTAACATGAACAAAAATCAAAATGCTAACTTACAGTTGTTCGAGGATGAGACGCGTCGCATCCGCGCCGACTCCGCTTCACTGTTGAATCGCGCTCGCTCTGTCGTACCACGCGCTAAGTCTGTCGCGCCTCTCGATACTATCCATTCGTAAGTATTTGTAGAAGTAACCACAAAAAATTTTCAAAATAATCGTTTGTAGGTTTGTAGCAAGGAACCCTACTCTCTAACGAGAGGACATACAATCTATAAAAGTCCACTGCTGAACAGGCCTCCCCCGTCTATTGTGCCTCATAGGGGGTAATTTTCATAGTTCCCACATTTGGCAGGCGGATTGGAAATAGATTTTTTTTTATAATTATGATATCTTGTTCTGTTTCTTTTGTCGCCTA
This sequence comes from Parnassius mnemosyne, assembly GCA_963668995.1. Classification (NCBI taxonomy): domain Eukaryota; kingdom Metazoa; phylum Arthropoda; class Insecta; order Lepidoptera; family Papilionidae; genus Parnassius; species Parnassius mnemosyne. Next base: position 11,762,572 of record CAVLGL010000057.1, read on the forward strand.
CGACAGCCACGGGCCGATATTTTTTTTTAATAGAAGAGGGGGCAAACGAGCATGGGGCTCACCTGATGGTAAGTGACTGCCGCTGCCCATGAACAACTGCAACACCAGTGGAACCAGGGGAATTGCAGATGCGTTGCCGGCCTTTTAAAAAGGAGTAGGCTCTTTTCTTGAAGATCCCTAAGTCGTATCGGTCCGGAAAAATCGCTGGTGGTAATCGATTCCACAAGGAAGTTGTGCGAGGAAGAAAACATCTTCTAAATCGCACAGTGGTGGACCGCCAATCATCCAGGTGGTGCGGATGGTATCGGGAGTTATGCCGCGATGTCCGTTCGTGAAATTTGGCGGCTGGGATTAATCCGAACAATTCCTCAGAGCACTCCCCGTGGTAAATGCGAAAGAAAATGCAAAGGGATGCAACATCTCTTCGCAGCGCCAATGAATCGAGCCGATCGGAAAGGGCTCGGTAAACATATTACTCAGCTTGTAATATAATAATGGGAACAGATCTATCAATATTTGTTGTTATCGTCACGCCTAGGAAACGCATCGATAGTCGCAGTTGGATATTGCAACATCATACCAAATCTGTCGTCATACTAAACATCGACACCTTTGGTATATCGATCATACCAAAGGTTGATAGTTTCTATAATTAGTTTTGAGCTATTTTATATTTGAAGTTAAAGTAAAGCTACAGTCTATTTACATATACGTCCCACTCCTGGGCACAGCCCTCCTGTAATTTCTAAGAGGGTTTTTCATATAACAATGCTAATGATAATTGGAGTTTAGTTCTAGTAACCTTGACTTCTCTCTTTACACAATGAACGTAGGCACAACGCCTTGTTACCTCTTCGTACAAGGTCATTGGTAATTTGACCTGTCTTAAAACGGGTCAAGATTATTTTAGTTTAACGTAACGGGACCAAAATAGATAGGTCATTGATGCAACGCCTCGCTATTGACATTGATGTCGCGCGTCAATCGGGACATCGTTCGATAATTAGAGCGTAAACAAACTATGAGATCGAGTCATCAATTTCATCATAATTTAAATATCAGATGAACCCCATAGCCAACGCAAACTGTTATTTTTTACTTTCCTGTGGTCCGTGCCAACATCATAGAAAATAAGTTATGAAGTCACCCGAGTGTATGTCTGTCTGTCATAGACAAGTTGTTTTTCTTTTATTTGCAACTAAAAAAAAGCCAGTTTTTTGATAAACTTGTATACTAATGAACTGTCCATCTGATGTATGGAGTGTAGAGTACAAGGAGAACCATCTTATAAGGGGCGAAAGTTGAAAAAGTGTCTTACTATTTACTGAAAATAGAGGTTCCAAAACCTTCCACAATAGCGCTGGCGTCTGAAAAACTACGATATGAAGATAGCTGTTGTGAACGGAGTGAAGTCAGCTGAATTCAAATATTAAAAAAATTTCATGATTAGAGTAGTTAGTAAAATGCCAGTATACAAAATCTCAACTATTTACGTAGTACAAAACCAAGCGAATTGGTCGGTCCTTGTTTATTTCTCCATCTTATTCTAATTACTTTTGGCGCTTTTTTTTTTAATTTATCCTATGCTACTGCAGCGCCACCATTATTGGACACGTTTTTAGGGACACTTTTCATATATAGAGATGGTCCTCCTTCTCTCTACACTCCATAATCTGATGGTAACAGTTACAGCGGCCCAAAGACACTTGCAACCATTTTTAAAAAAAGAAGGCTATGGATGCGTTGTCTTCTTTGAGGACTAAGATGGAAAACCTTAATTATTTTGGCTCCCTATGTTGCTGTCGCTGGCTGTTATCGTAGATTGTTTTATTTTAATTTAAAAATTAAAAAACATGCGTGAGTGTCGTTGGAACTCGGTTGGAACGAAGTTTCTTTCGTGGTATATTATTGTTGATAAACGTATTATATTATTGATTAACAAATACAATTAAATGAATTACTAGCGTCTACTAAAATGAAGCGTCATTTAAAATAAAATAATATTTCTTTCATGACAGGATAAGAAAAAGTGCGAGGGAGATGGATATTATTCCATCTCGCTTCTTTATCGCCAAATCCATACCGTCCGATAAAGAACTTATTCCAAAAATACTGTTATTCTAGTTTTTTTTATAGGATAAGGGTGACAAACGAGCACGCAGTCCACCTGATGGTAAATGGTTGCTGCAGCCCATAGACATCTACATCAATCCTCTATTACAAATCAAAATGTAGATGCGTTGTCACCCGTGAGGACTAAGATGGAATGCCTCATTTCCAGTAAAAAGGGCCTCCGGCCACCTGCACTCGCCAAGCGAAACGCAGAGATAAACCTCTACTTCACGCTGGTTTTCTGTGAGGTCGTGGTACCACCCCGGTTCGAGCCGGCCCATCCGTGCGACAGCAAAAACTGCCGCGTGGCTCTACCACTGTTAAAAAGTTTGAATTAACATGTAAGGCATATCAAGTTCCGACTGATGGTATAAATTTATTCAAGTACGAAATATTTATTTTATAATCATATGTTTATTATATTTTATATGTAGGTAATAAATTTCTTTAATTTTATATTGTGGGATCCGTCCGTCCGTCACGGCCTATTAAAGTCCACGGCTTAAAATAGGGCTCCCCCATAGATTATAGAGGGGATATTTGCCATAGTTGCCACGCTTGGCAAGCGGGTCGCCTCTTACGACACCCACGGGATGATATGGGTAAGTAGATGTTCTTACACCGCCACTACACGGTTTAATCCATATATTGTGAGATATATGGATTAAATCTTTTTAATATGGCGTGAATATTTCCGGCGTGGGTGTTGATTTCCCGGCCAAAACCGTGCGCATTCACTTGACGCATTCACAAACTTGTACGTTCTGTTTTAATTATAGACTGGTTAAATGCCAGCTAATATTTGTTTTCAGTTCGTGTGAAAACGTTGAAACATTCTCGATCCACCTATTGGTGGTCGTTAAAATTTTCAAATAATTGACTCGTTCCGTCGGTAAATTTGCGTCAATGTCGAATGAAAAACTAAATTATCCAGAATTTAGCGCTGTTGTAAGGTCATTTGATCCCAACCTTGTTGAGTAGAGCAATGTATTATCTTTATTTGTAATCTGTGAGTCACGCTGCATGGCTTGTTATGAACGTAACGATTATATTTAATCATAATGATGTATAATTATGCTTCAATATAACACGTTAAAATTCTTTACAATTCGTGTTATCAAAACGCAGACTAAACCCTGACTTTATGCGGAACTTATTGTATTTTTTAAACAAACAGGTGATATTCGATACAGTCCTGCTCTTCGTGAGCTGATTACTGGACATCTATTATAACGACCACTCCCAAAATTTACTCTTGAAAGCTCAGCTCAGACAAATTATATTTATACTCGTATATATTTCATATATAAATATTATTCATATGCCTATATAAAAATAGTTAAGTTTCGGAGTTTTTACAACATCCATTACCATAAGGGTACAGCCGTGGTTAACGTCCTGTGCCCTCATGAATTAGTTATCGTATCGAATTCGTATCGCCATCGAGCAGTTCAATCTACGTTCGCCAGGGACGCTGTTCATATCGGTGATGATAATACGAAAATGTAGAACACACAACAAAGGGCACTGATGTTATATAGTTAAGCCAGGCTTTCTTCATTTAAATATAAATTTTTGGTTCGACCTAAAATAATCCAATCAATCAATCCAGTCACTTATCTCTATAGTACACAAACTCACAACATATTTTAGCTTATTTTCATACTGGCATCATTTTCATCAATATTTTCTATTTAACTTTCAGGTATTCTTATGGAGAACCAATGCCATACCGCTTCAGCAACGACGCATACATAGCAAAACTTCTTATTCCCCTTCGCAGCGTTAACGACCACATTCACAGCATTTCCTTCTACAACGAGCCCGCCAAAAGATTCACAGGTACCGGCTTCTGGTTTGACCAACAAAATATATGTTGATCGACTAAATATATTCTTTTAACCGACCTAATAAAATGTTCAGTGTTCGAGTCTCTGTATTTTTCCGGACTAACAACTAGTTCCAGCTTGCCCCTGTAACCTTGAGGTGTTCCCCAGGACGTGGTCACCTCGCGTGCGTGCACTACTCGGGCAATAAGGCCTTTTCTAATCGGAGACCCCTCTACAAGGAGCTAAGCATCAGGGACGACGTTAATCTGCTCTCGTTTTATGCGAAGAATAGGCTAGCTGCCGCTGGATTAGGGGGCGAGAAAGTCACAGGTATTTTGAACTGTAGTGGCATAGCTAGCGCTTGCTTCGCCCTCCGCATAATTCTATTAAAGACGACGATAAAAATCGAGGGCCTTGTAAGTAAACCAAACGTTAAATACAGTGTAAATACTCCAATAGATATAGATATTATATTAGATATCACATAGCATTCCCCCTTTTCGATAACTTTATTGACTTGATATTTGAAATTGCTCATAAATTATTAAGTTGTGATTAATATAGCAGTTTGCAGTTTCATAGTTCTCGTGTACACGAATTCTCTATTTCACGAATTAAAAGACACATATAATAGTCTAGGCAGCCTAGAAATGTAAATGAGTGAACAATAGTTTGACCATAATAACTTGTAGTATTGTGATTAGAAAATATAATCTGTAGTAACCTCATACAGTTTTTACACTATCTGTATCTGTAAATTTATGCAAATTCCTTAAATTGAAGTACCTAAACGAATTATATCCAGAGAATCCACACGTGGACAAATAAAAGTCATTGCTTATCTTTCAAATTGAAGCATTTCTTTATTAAATCATTGTAAGGTTTACTTATTTGGCCACTGACATATCTAAAATTCGCTTCTTCGCTCCGAAGCTATCGGTGCATAAAACGAGCAGTTCTTAAAAACAGTATAAACCGTATCTAACACTGCGTGTGGTGTCTCTTGCAGCGGGCGGCGTACAGGAACAGCCGACGGCGCAGTGCGCGTAGCTCGGTCGCGAACTCGAGTGGGGCGTAGCTAGGGAAACCGTTGGGCACTCTAGAATGCCAAGTGACCTCAGTAGAAATTATTAATCAAGCGAGGAACACAACGCTTAAATTCAGTCTAAGTCAATACTAGAGCCCGCCCCATTCACCTAGCTACGCCTAAGGACCGACTTCGCGCTCTCTGATCTCGGTATAACACACTCCGACTAACACAGACAGATCATATATTTTTTAACGTTTTATTCGATATAATATTTATTTTGCATATGTTTTTACAACGAATAATTTTAACAACATTTTCTATAGAGATTGTCGTGATAACGCGGCCTCGTCCGCCGTATTGTGGGTAATCGAATCTTCTCGTTTCCCGCTTAACAGAACTGATTTTAACAATAAAGTTTTATATCACACTTCTAGTTGTTTTAATTAGTCTATGCATGGTAGTGCCCCTCTTCATGCTTGGAAATCCACGCTTGCTAATGCAATGCTGTATCCACTAACATATGATATGATAACTGACTGAAGTTTAAAATATAAATTAAATAAACATTTGTATATATTAAAATATAGATTCTTAAATAATTTGTAAATATTATGAGTACGATTTGATTAGAACATTTTATGGCTTGCCAGTTGATGGTTTGCGGAATCATTTCACGCACGTTGCCTGTATATGCACGATATACAAAAACGCAGCGTCCGCAAGATTCATTCACGCTCCATAGCATGAAGCATTTAGAAAAAAAATATCCTAAAGCGAAACGTGCATTCAGGCTTGTTTATCAATCTTTAGAAGTTGATGTTACAGCTAACATTGTTCATGGAAGTTTAGTGTATCATAAGCTTAACACCGATTACCGATGGCTATTGGCGTCATGAAATGACCAGCTTTTTGCGACAGCTAGAACCTTGTCATTTCTCCAATGTCATTGTAATGCGGCACATGCGTAACATTGGCCCCGGTGCAGTGAAACTACTCCCGTGGAGGCCAAGCCGCAAGTTCCAGGCACCGCAGATGATGGAGGACCCAGCATTGGAATTGAAAGCAGCAAAAGCGGAACGCGCTGCTCGTTTCCGAGCCTCAACAGTGGAACCCATTCTCACTCCAGCGACGGATCTAGCCGAAATCAAGAAGAAGAGACAGGAGGAGGCACGCGCTGCTGAAGAAAAGTAAGAAAATTTTACTTTTACTTTAAAAATGCATGTATCATCATGACATCCGTAAATAATAATAATAATTTGGAGTCTATCGAGTATGTACAAGAAGTGGGTTGGTAAGGTGGAATACGTGACACTTAAGCATACTAAATTAATTTTTTGAAGTCTACCAACATTTCTTTATTATCTGTTTACGACAATCTATTTTAACCCCATCTGAATTTGCAAGCTAATACATAACAAGCAGAAGTACATATAATATTTAGTTAGTATCGTGTAGGATATATTAAAATTTTAATAACAATAAAATATTATTCACCTAGTTTTTTTAATACATGTATTATTAACCCATATTTCTATTTCTTTATAGAAATAATATGTAATTCATATTTCTTTACAGAAATAAATATGAATAACCAATAATTCTAAGCGTTTGTCTTTCTGTCACAAAAATATACCTTAAAAGCTATAAAAAAGTTTTTTATCTTACAGGGCTCTGAAGGAAGAAGCAAAACGAGAAGCGGAACGCAAGGCTCAGGTAAGAATATCTTCTAATGTTATTAGAACTATTATTAAAAATATTAATATTGTAAACGTAATTTGAAACCTATTTCCTACAAAGGCGGAAAGAGAAGCTGCCGAAAGAAAAAAAGCAGAAGATGAAGCTCGAAAAGCAGAAGAAGCCAAACGCAAAGCTGAAGAAGAAGCTAGAAGAGCAGAGGAAGAAGCAAGAAAAGCTGCGGAGGAAGCCAAAAAGGCTGAAGAAGCAAGGTTAGCTGAAGAGGCAAGGCTTGCAGAAGAAGCCAGAAAAGCGGAAGAAGCAAGACTAGCAGAGGAAGCGCGTCTTGCAGAAGAAGCTAGATTAGCAGAGGAAGCAAGACTAGCGGAAGAGGCCAGATTAGCTGAAGAAGCAAGGCTGGCTGAGGAAGCGCGATTAGCTGAGGAGGCAAGACTAGAAGAGGAACGTTTAGCTGAACAAAGAAGACAAGAAGAGCTGGCAAGATTAGAAGAATTAGAAAGACAGGCACAAGAGGAACGTGAAGCAGAATTAGCAAGACAGGTTGGTTCTGACTTTATTTTTATTTTTTTTATAGTTATTTAATATTTTGCATAGACAGCAGTGCCGGACATCATGCCTTTTTAGTAATATATCAGCATAATACATTTTTAGTAAGAATTGCCAATGTGACAATTGACAATTCTCACAAAAAATGGATCAGAATCTTTTTGACAACTTAAAATAATAAAAACTGAGGTTACCAACGGGGCTGCCAAGCGTGACAACTATGGCTAATATCTCCCCTATGAGGTACATAATCTGTGGATAATCGCTGCCTATGTTCAACAGTGAATTTTTATAGGCTGTAATTAATAAAATTTATATTTAATTTTTACACAGGCTGCTGAATTAGCTGAAATTGCACGTCAAGAATCAGAACTAGCTGCGCAACGTCTTGAAGAACTATCCCACAGCGGCTCCGCTGGTGACAACGTTGAAACTAGGTATCATCAAAATAAAATCTTACGTTGATATTGATAACATTGTCAGTAATCTCAAATTAAGTATCTCGCCCTATAAATCAGAACACAGAGTGAATATAGGCAGGGACTTCTCTTTCCTTCTATTTTAAACTGATGACACAATTTCCCGCACCATTTCATTAGTTGATAGGACAGCTTTTCTGCCTCGGAGTCCGTTTGAATAGGTACTGCCTTCCCTCCCTTTTCCTGCCGCCAAATAGCAGTGCTTGTATTGCGGTGTTCCGGTCTGCGTAGCTTAAGACCAAATACTCAAACGCTACTCAATTTTAAAATGTCGTAAGTCTCATGGTGTCACAGTCACTTTGACTTGAAATAATAGAGACAGCACGAGACTTAACGTCATCTTAAAATTTAGCAACGGTTGAGTATTTGGGAAACACAGAGCCAGTGTAATTACAGCCTGGCTTCTCAAGGGTGTCAACGCATATGTACCCTTCTTCTTTGCATAAATTAGCATCTCACATTCAGGTGGACTGTAAGTTCATTTATCACTTCAGTTTTATAATAAAACGTAGCCTTCTTACGACACCCAGTAATGGTGTGATCGATTCTGTTACGTCATCATTACAACTACGCGATAAATGCCAGGAAGACATGCGAGTGCTATATAATATACGGTATAATCATCTCGTTAACACCAGACGCAAAATATCCAAACAACCGGCTACGGGACGCAGCAGTTAAAGGTGCAAGACATCTGAAACTTTCATCGCCAGTCAAGACTAAGCATGCAGATTAAGGCAAATCCTTTTGTACGTGGAAGAGCCATATTAATAGCATAGTTGTAGCACGAATGGGTCGGCTCGACCGGGGAAGGACTACGCTCTCACAGAATACCAGCGTAAAATAGCAGCTTAATACTGCTGTGTTTCATATGGTGAGTGTAGGGAACCGGAGACCCTTTTTACTGGAAAAGAGGCATTCCATCTTAGTCCTCACGGGTGACAACGCAATCTACATTTTGATTCTTTATTGAGGATAGATGTAGATGTCTATGGGTCACAGCAACCACTTACCATCTGGTGGACTGTGTGTTCGTTTGTCAACCTATTCTATAAAAAAAATCCTCCCTAGAGCTGAAGTGGTCCACGCCCAGCGGGGTGTGTGCACGACGGATAAAGAAAATAAAAGATATTCGATTTATTACGACATGGCCTAGTGATGAAGTTAGGTACCTGAATAACAAGCCCCGGGTTCAGTGTTCAAACTTTTTTTTTTTTATAGGACAAGGGTGACAAACGAGCACACAGTCCACCTGATGGTAAGTGGTTTCTGCGGCCCATAGACATCTACATACATCCTCTCTTACAAGTCAAAATGTAGATGCGTTGTCACCCGTGAGGACTAAGATGGAATGCCTCATTTCCAGTAAAAAGGGCCTCCGGCCACCTGCACTCACCAAGCGAAACGCAGAGGTAAACCTCTACTTCACGCTGGTTTTCTGTGAGGTCGTGGTACCACCCCGGTTCGAGCCGGCCCATCCGTGCGACAGCAAAAGCTGCCGCGTGGCTCTACCACTGTTAGTCAAGTCAAAGTTCAAATTAAACACAAAATTTCTTTAGCTAAGTACCCAGTATCGACGTTTTATTATGGCCAGTGGGCCCTTAGCCCAGATAAGCATGCTTCATCCATGGGTACCGACAATAATAATGTTTATCTGTCAGATCAGTTTTGAAGATGGTAAGGCAGTGTGCGTGTCAGTTTATCAGTAAGAAAATTATTTTATTATATATATATATATAAACTAACTGATACCCGCGACTTCGTCGGCGTTGCTTGCACCCATCACTGAACACGTAGTGCTTATAAAAGTAGTTATTTCTTAAAACTTTAACAACTTTATATTTAATGAAGATATCGCAATATTTTTTTAGATAAGGGCCAAGTGTCCAAGAAATAAAACTTAGAAAACCTAATTGAAATCTATGCAGTAGTTTTTCCGCAACTACAAGCCTCTATCATTTTATTTATATAGATTAATTAAAGACAATCAATGGAACTAATTTATGCAAAAACACAAAGTGTACTGGTTTGGTTGTAATTGTTCCCTTTCCTCTGACACTGACTTTAAGCCTACTTTTGGTCTATTAGTGTTAATATCAGAACCTGAGATAAGGGGTGTTTAAATAGTTAAATTAAAATTTATGAGCGTGTATCTATACCAGCACCTACCAGACGAAGCATTGTTTACATTATTTGTATTTCACAGCGACGTGCCTGAGGTAGAATCTCAGCCCATTGTTGAGGAACCGGAAAGCCCAGAAGTGGTCCCTGATGCCTCAGGAGTTGCGGACCAGAATGACGCTGTTGCAGAAATCAGTGAAGATGAGCAAGCAGAGCCAGATGTTACGGACGAAGAATAATTTTTAAATTACATTTATTTTTAAATGTATTTAGACAAAAGTACGTTACGAAATATAGGATAATAAGTATGCTGAAATAAAGAAAGCCAAAGTTATTTCAGGTTTAAATTCAAAGTCAGTATAAACTTAATTCACTAAGAAAAAAAACGTTCCCCATAAGAAATTTTTAATAACCATGTCAAATAAAGAAGGGGTAGGAAATAAAGAACATAGATATTGTTCTAAAAGCATTTTCTTTTTTATGTGTTTTGTAATTAATTTATTAACTATTAATGGCTCATGTATTAAATGTAAACATACATGAACGATGTAATAGTAAATTTGTTGTGAATTAGTCTTTGTTACTCTTTCCTGTCCGTAATTAAATTACGCGTCAACGAGAGACCAAGTCAATAACAGAATATTATGTTATCATCGTTAACAAATTTGTTTATGTTTTATTTTGTATTATTAAATTTTTATAAAATGTTTTGTTATGTTTAACAATAAAAGACATTAACGCATTAGGTTTTTTTATTACAAGAGGATCTTCAAAAATACTTTTGAAGAGGTGTGTTACGCGCTTTAAAATTGAATTTTAAAAAAGATAAAAAAACATGACAAGTGGTGGAAGTATATTTGAATCCATTGCCCTATTTAATCCCGTGCGCATCGTGAGAGGCGACTATGAGAAATGAAAGAATATCTTGAAATGAAATATGGCTAATAATAGTACAAGTATAACCATCTCGTATATAAAATCAGATGTAAAATGCCTAGACCAGCGACAGACAACAGGGTCAAAGAAGCTCAGGTCACGCCTACTACTGCAACCATTATTCGGCTTGCCAAGCGTGAAGTAAAATCCTTTATACACGTGAAACGACCATCTCTAGCAGTGGATTTTACAGACCAATTATTATGAAGAATGAAGAAGAGAAAAATATTCATTTTTAAAATCAATAAACGGTAGATAGACTTATGGTGGTCTTCACTTGTCACATAATATAACCTACAAGCTTGATTTACGTTTAAACAAGCAAATTCGAACGTGTGGACCAATAAGACTTGAGCTTTACTGTGCGACGTGCGCCGTTGTGCACGTGCATCATTTTTACTTCATGTACGTACTTTAAAATCGAACATTTTGCGGCGTGTACCTGCTAGAAATAGTGTTCTGTGTGCCTTTGAGTCGAGTGGAACTTAGGATTTAATCAATCAAATCAAATCAAATCTTTTTATTTTCAGACAACATAGGTCCATAAGGGTTAGTAATTAATTCCAATAGTAAGGGGGTTAGTAGTACTATATTATAATAATAATTTAATTTAAATAAGTTACGAATCCGGACATTGTCCGCACATAGCTCCTTAATATAGGTGCATGTGTATCATCTGCTACCATCCACAGGATGCTGTTGTCACTTCCCCGTACGCAGCTTATTAGTGACGCCACTTTCTTGCGCATGAGTGCCTGAAAACCATCCGTTCTCGCCTGCGCAAACATTTCAGATGCACTACAGAAACGAGGCAGTTTCAACATCATCCTGAAGATATTATTATACTGGACGCGAAGGGTGTTTAACGATCCTTTGGTGTAGCTGATCCACAGACCGCTCGTGTACATGTTTTGACAAAATGCTTTAAAAAGCGTAATCTTGACTTCATCCGTACAACGAGCGAATCTACGGACCAGCATGTTACTACGGACCGCCAAAGCCCTACGCTCTCGTTCTATGTCTAAATCGTCTCTAAGGTCGTCTGTAAGTATGTGGCCCAGTTACTTAAATTGGAAAACTCTGTTCAGCTCCACTCCACCAAGGCAAATTGGAGGTATAAATTCGGGACACTTACCGGCTGCCTTAAAGACCATAAATTCGGTTTTTCTGGCATTGTAGGCCAGACCATGCGACTTAGCATAGCTCTCACATACGTTTCTCTGATAGCACTCGTAACAACTCGTTTCTCTGATAGTACTCTCACAACATTTCTCTGATAGCACTCGTAGTGGGGCCCAGCAGCACCATGTCATCCGCGTAACTAATATTGTTTACATTAACACCACTCACTTTGCATCCGACTCGCATGCTGCTGAGCTCCACTATGAGGTCATTTACGTACAGGTTGAACAGCTTTGGAGACGACAGCCCACCTTGCCTTACTCCGCACTCCAACCTGTACGAACTGGAGAATTGGTCAGCCCATTTAACGTAATTTACTTGCTTTGTGTACCAATACCGAAAGAGATTTAGCACCTCCACCGGAACACCCCTGTCCTCCATCTTCCTCCAAAGCACATCATACGAAACCAGATCAAATGCCTTGGAGAGATCTAGAAAGCAGGCGTACACCGGCGTCCTCCGGCTTGTATAATATTGGACAGTGTGCTTTAGGCTTAGTATTACGCTTTCAGTGGATAGTCCGGGCCTAAACCCGAACTGCGCATCATTTAACTTCAGATACTTTTGCAAGCATGAATCAAGCAGACTGTCCAATACTTTGGCTACCGTGGTAGCAAGAGAAATAGGGCGGTATTGCCCTTATCCGAGATATCACCTACCCTGTTTTGGACAATGGGCACCACAATGGTTTTCATTAGATCCGGTAGTAGATATGAATGTCCAATGCACATATTGAACAATAGAGACAGGACCCTTGGCAGGTGTACACCCGCATGTTTTAGGTGCTCGATACTGAGCCCGTCGTGTCCGGGAGATTTGCCCCTGCCCATCCGCTTGATTACATCTCTGACTTGACTAGCCGTAAACAATAGCGTAGACTCATCCACCCGCACGCCAGGCTCAGGACCAGGCATCCCCGTGGAGGGGCCCAGCGGCGATCGTACCCTGAAATGTTCCATGAACAGGTTTACAATTCCCTCCGGGTTACTAATCCCATCTACTCTGGCCGGCAGGCCAGGCTTAATCTTCAGTTTACTAGTGGACATTTAAGCAGAGCTGAACATGGCAGTTGTCAGTAAAGTAGATCCGAATAATCCGAAAGCACTAGCGCATGTGCACTATAAATACAGAGTATACTATACTACATAATTATAAAGGAGAACTATATACCCCTAGCTAGAATAAGTATTATTGATATCCAAAACTCATATGAAAGTACTTATAACAAAAAAACAATTTATAAAATTTTTGTCTGTCTGTCTGTTTGTTCCGGCTAATCTCAGAAATCAATGGACCAATTTAGACAGGACTTTCACTGGCAGATAGCTAATGTTATAAGGAGTAACTTAGGTTACTTTTATTATAGAAAAAGAATTAGAGTTCGGCCCAAAAAATTAAAACCCATAAAATTCAATCGTAATAAATTCCACGCGGACGAAGTCGTGGGGAACAGTTAGTATTATATAAACATGTAGACTATTATGATTGATCCTAACGCAGAAACATTTTTTTACGTTACAGTGTTTACAGTTTCTGCATTACAAACTGTAAACACTGTAACTCAATAATTTAAAATTTTGTACAGCCGACTTCAATATAAGTTATTAAGAATAACTCAAAAACTATTGGTCTGACCTTGATCAAATTCATATGGGACCACACGAGAAGTACCAGCTTTCAAATAAAAAAAAGAATCATCGAAATCGGTTCACCCAGTAAAAAGTTATGAGGTAACACACATAAAAAAGAACATACAGTCGAATTGAGTACCGTCTCCTTTTTGGAAGTCGGCAGAAAACCGTCGTGAGCCGCCGCGTTCGGTAACATGCAAACGATTTATTTTTTAGTAAGCAGCGTTGTCACAGCGCTAAATCCACGTTCACACAAATATGACGATGGGAATGCTATCAAAACTCGTTGAACGATCGACCACAATGCTGGATACAACTGCGGGATTGACTTTTGTATGATGATGTTGATGCGGTCTGCTGAGCACGCCAAGCTTTTTAGAGGCCAATTTGGCCTTCTCTTCCAAGTGACCACGAAACTGAACGTCACTAGATATATCGACACCGAGGATACCGATACTGGCTGAGGCAACAAGGGGAGTGCCTTGAAACTGAGGAGATTAGACAAAGGGATTCTTTTTAGCGGTAAACGCGCAAACTTGTGTCTTCTGGGGATTGAACTGAACTAGATTTAGTCGCCCCCAGTCTGAGACTTTGTTCAACAAAGTCTCGACTTCAGACACAAGTTTGTTCCGGTACTCGGCGACGTTTTCCCGAGAAATATTGGCACGGCCGGTGTATAAAGCATCACCAGTGCTATCGCCCGCATAGCAATGAATGTTACTGGTTTGCAACATATCATTGATATGCAGAAGAAACAGCGTTGGTGATAGCACGCAGCCTTGTGGAACACCAGCGTTAATGGGCTTGTAATCGGAGCATGCACCGTCACTCACTTTTTTTATCTTTAATAAACCTCACGTAAGACAGCAACTCCGCCATATGTACAACTTTGTGCATGAAAGATTAAACAAATAAATAAAAAAAAATGATTCATTAGTTGGTAAAGTGGACTTATCCAAGTGAATTGAAAATTGACTAGTCTTCAGATGATTGCACAATGACTTTCAATGTTTTCAGCCATTTCATCAATTCGTCTTTGCACAGAAGTATTGCTCAAAGGAATTTTTGGAATTATGTCTGCCGCCGGTTTATGGAGCGCAGTAGTTATAACTTCTTTTATTGCCGGCAAAATTAACGTTGCTCCGATGGTGTGTGGTTTACCTATTTGAGCAATTAACAAGAGATATTGTATAAAGCTCGAAGTTCGTCATCGTCTTGCTTAGCAGCCACCGAAAAAAGTTTTGATACACTTGGCTGAGCATTATGCTTCTTTTCCAGGTGTTGAAAATAGGCTACTTTTTTGTCCTTCTTATCTGGATGCATTTTATTCAAATGATCTTGAAGTCTTGAAAGCTTCATCGCTTCGTTTGAAAATGTTTTTGAACAAAGAAGGCACAAAGGCAAAGATGAATTTGTCGAATTTTCTATGAATCCATATTTAATATATTCTGCGCTATATTGCCATCTCTTCTTTTTTGCTTCCGACATGGCTTTGTTTTTACAAATATACAAATAAACTGTTGAACTTAAATACTTGTTTAAAGATTGCGCGCGAAACCACTAATGAAAATATAAAAATTATTACGAGCTTTTATATAGGATTTAAATACAGCACGCACCGACAGGAATAAGACAAACACGCACAAACTCGTTTATCTCTTTCGACGCTCAATCATACTGAGCAAGTTATGACAAGTATCGATGAACCAGCCGATTAATACTGGATTGCACCTAGGGTTGCCAGATGGTCGGGATTCGTCTGGATTCTCCCGACATTTTGAATAATCTCCAGACTCCCGACAAAACTCAAAATCTCCAGACAAACGGCTTCTCTGAAAGTTCTATACAAAATAATAATTTAAAATTGCCACGCGCGGTCACATTCTTATTCGTCATGTCCCGACAAGATGACTGTCTCTTTTGCCCACTTTAGATCATTTACTGTATTGTTAGTCTGTTGTAAAGCAGTATTTTATGTTGAATGGGGAAGACCGAATGTCGAAAAGAGATATTTATGTGGGAGTTTGTAACAAAAAGTAAAAGCCATATTGATAATAATAGTGAACGGGTTGACGAATACAAACAGGAAGGGGATTTCAGAAGCGTATTTATACTTTGTAATTTTTAACGTAATGTTGTAGTTCCAAGTAGCAATTTTAACATTGGGAAGTGCTCCATGCACTGTCCTAGAATTTGAAAGTGTAATGAAAAAACTAATGAATCATCTCAAAAACAGGTTGTATGATAAATTCATAGGTAGTAGAAAAATAATCTTATTAAGGAATGTTTCCAATAGTGAGAAAATCATTTTTTGCGTCAAAGCTGAACATTTTTTAAAACGACCTATTCAATACTTGCAAGTTCGCTATTTTTCTGAGAACTATATAAAAACTCGCTGCATTGTCTTTACAAGGTGCAAAGGAGAATGCCAGATTCTCTATAGAACTTTGCCCCACCCAAAAGTGTGGTGTTCACGAATGCCGTATGCACCATTTTTTTTTCTACTTTATTACTTCATCCAAATTATAATTATATAATATGAAGTCTCTAGAACTTGCGATTTTTTTTAAACTGGACCTTAATAATTACATTTACCTTATTTTTTAGAAAAGCGTTCGTTGCAGTTAATTGTAATTTCAGAATATAAATTGTCAAGCGCTAATGATATATATAAATAATAATTTAAGGAGCATAATAATATGATGATAACTAATATATATATCCTATAATGATAGTATAGGATCTAAAAGGTCCTTACACAATATAAGACTTGCACCACTTATTATTCGTAAAATCTGAGTCCTAGTTATGTAAACAAGTTATATTATTTACAAAATTATTTTTCAAGATACATATTATTATGACATGTATCTGAAGAAGGTTTGAATATTTACAGAATAGTAACTAATTTTACGACAACGGCAGAACTATAAATTATCAACCATATAAAAAGCTATAAAACTAAATATATCTATTGCAAAGATCTCCATGATGACATAAAATGCCCCTGCATCCTATCGACGCAAAGATGACAATTAGTGCACCTCAACATCGTGGATGCAATCATCAGAATGTCCGTAGTAATTAACAGTAAGTCAATGATAAGGCGTGATCGAATCCGTATATTAATAAAAGCATAAGTCGTCAGCAAAAGCAGGATAAAGTTCAAACGGTAAAGAAACCGGAAATCAGCACAAGCAAAAATGTGATATAATCGTAATCAATATATTTCACATGCACAAATGAGTCAATGTGTGAAAATATTCGACATTAATTTGACATACGTACTTACGATATTGACACAATGACGTGTGTGTATTATTTCACAAAATGCACGAAAATCAATGATTATTATCGACGTATAATAATAATTGAAAATAAAAATTGATAAGTAACATTTTTATAAGACTTATATTTTAATAGAAAAATGTATTGTTTGATACTTTATGCATACGTATATGTACTTATTCGTACAAAGAAACGCAGATGTTATTAGAAAAGACTGGAAATGTAAATATTAATAGTTGAATTCCTTTTTTTTTAAATAATATTTTACCGCAAGTTGTACAAAATAACCATTTATCACAAAAAACTTCAAAATTCATAAGATTATTTTTCATATTTTTACCTTTTTTGTACAAGGTGTGGCACGATCTGGCATTCTCCTTTATATACGTTGGAAGAGTTATCCGTATTACCTGACGTACTTAATATTTCAAACGATATTGACTTTGCAACATTTGAACATCTTCCAAAAAACAAGGACATGTAAAGTGACAAAATTTGGGCATTTTTTAAATGCAACCAAAATGACCTAAAACTTGAAAAATAATATTATTGTCCCGACAACAACCCCAAATTCCCGACATTTTCAAATTTTGTCCAGATATTTTGGCCTTCCGATCTGGCAACCCTAATTGCACCAATAGCGTTATTTAAGAGTTTTGGCGGGAAATTGACCGGCGGCGGTTTGCTACTCCTGTATTATTGTTTAAATAATGGTTTGAAGTGGACTTTGATATATAAAAGTGTTGCGATTTTGTGTATTAAGTGTCTACGCATGTGAACTATTAGTGGAAACAGTGAAACAAGTGCTCTGATGGTGATGGATTCTCAAGATAAGCTGTTTCTTTGCATGGGCACCTTTAGATACCATCGCCAACTATCAGCTGTCTGCTGGATCAAGTTGCCGCCAAAATCTCCCAAGAACTGCACAATGTGACGCATCAACATATTGTGAAGCAGTATACTATGAAGGAGTGGGGAAATTACAATAAACCGAATAAAAATACTTAAGACTTGGCCTAAAGGTCTAGATACAAGGCCATAAACTCCAAAAAAAAAATTAGCGTTATTTAACAAAAACTTATTACAACTTGAATGCGTACCGTGTACGGGCTATCCTACGAAATTTATGTTAAATATTTCTAGTTCATATACCATCATACAGGGCAGAAATATAAACTAATTATTCGATATGAAGTAGTAGGTGGGTTTTAATTTTAGTAAATTTTAGAATATAAAGTATCTAAATGAAATTACAAATCAACCATCGCTCCCCTAAACCACACCAAAGCCCTCCATTTTTTTCTGGAACCCTTAACGCCCCCTCTAGGTCTCCAATTCCCACAAGCGGGCGTTATCGCCCACTTTGAGAAAGACAATTAAAGCAACTGACTTTAAGCTAATGCTAATATTGCACACCTCATAACGCGAAGCGTTATTAAGCCGCGTCTCCACCAAAGTTTTGTTGTCAACACAACAGTTGCCAAGAAAACTTGTTTCCATTTTCGGCGGCAACATCAAAGGAATACGCTTGTTGCCAACATTTGTTCCCTTGGTGGAAACGCTTGTTGACAGAAACATTTGTTGGTAACACGTGTTGGCAACTGTTGTGTTGGCAACAAAACTTTGGTGGAGACGCGGCTTTAGGTAGTGCTTTACTCTCGACACGTCAAGGTCAAGCAATTTTGTGTTCTGAAAATGCCACTATCATAACCATATTGCACTTATACGATAATATGAGTAGCCGTATATCAAGAAAATACTCTAATTAATCCATCTTATATTTTCTAAATAATCATTTTATGTTGCTACAACCAGTGCGTGTTGCCGGTGATGACCTATGGAATTAAGATGTGGTCCTCCACTGCTGGCCGTATGAGGAAACTCAAGGTCGCTCAGCGAGCTATGGAGAGGGCTATGCTCGGGGTTTCTTTGCGTGATAAACTTAGAAATGAAGATATCCGCAGTATAACCAGAGCGACTTATATAGCCCAACGGGTTAGTAAGCTGAAGTGGCAATGGGCCGGTCATATAGCTCGAAGAACCGACAACCGATGGGAAAAAAAGATTATCGAGTGACAGCCTCGTACCGTTAGGCGAAGGCCAAATAACCCCCCGCCCGCCCTGGACGCCTGTATGCTGGTGGCTCAGGACCGTGCTTTGTGGCATTCCTTGGGGGATGCCTATGTTCAGCAGTGGACTTGTGAAGGGCTGTAATGATGATGAGGATGATGATTGCTAATTTGCAAAAAAATATGTGGATGTCCGAATGTTGATTTTGTATGTTGTGGTCATGATAACTCCCAAAAAAATTAATGCATCGAGACCGGGTTTTTTAATAGCTTCAGAATTACATCAACTAGATCCCTATTTCATATCAATAGCCTAGTGAGCGTAGTTTGTTAATAAAATGATTTTCAACTTTTATAAGTTTATTGCCATTAATTTAACGGCGCTTTCATATTTTTTAGGCCTTGATAGACAAAGGACAAATATACCATACAGCCTATATCGATATTATACTTTGTGTAATCAATATATTTTGGTAGATGTGGAGGCGCTGTCGTCGCGTCACAAATGAACATACATCGAAGCCTAAATAACGCTATCAGTTCCGAAGTAAAAGCAGTATATATAGAATAGCTCCGAACTACCACTCGGAGCGTTGGCCGCTCCCCGGGCAGAACACCTTACCCGGCGGGATATCTCCCTTTTCCTTCTAGAGCCACATAGACATTATTATTATTTTTCCCAGTAGGTGACACTACCTGTTAAAACATTAGAGCGCTAAATTTAAAACGCTTAATTAATATAAATCAGGAATAAAATTTATTTTTATTCATCCTAATTAAATGAAACGCTCCTAAGGCGTGCACTTTTGGATTTTCCAAACTATATTAAAAAGCTTATTTTACCTGCGTGAGTTTAACAGGCCCTAGATAACAAGTGAAGGTAAAATTTAATTTCAAAATGTTTAGCTCAAATCGTTTCAAGTGGTAAATGATAATCAAAATTCAAGGCTGTCAAGTTTTCACCTGCCACACGGCCTATTCAGTGCGGTGGGTACATCTGGCAAAGAAATGCTTGCCAGCTTGCTTACTTGTTGGAAAGAGTGGTCTTACAAAGATATGTTTGTGATGACGATGGTAATTTAAAAAAAAAGGAATAATATATGCTACTAATACCTTTGTTTGTTCAGTTATTAAAACCTTTATTAGGAGGTAGGGTTCCTTCTCCGCCTGTATAGGCAGAAAAGGAACCTAAATATGGTTATCTGCATCTATTTTTAAGAATGTTACCATATAGTGGTGGTTACTATATAGTCGAAGGATATACACTACTCCATATCGTCCCGTAGGAGTCGCACGACTCGACAGAGAGAAACAAGCCAGGAGATCTAAGTCGCCTTAATTTGGCAATACTACCTTTTTAAAACGAGTATGGATGGTAATTTTTCTACTCAATAATTTCTTAGAAGTCAACAAAGGGATATTAAAATTGTTACGGCCCCCAGCTGCCCCTGCAAAGGTATCCTTGGATAGGTCTCATAGTAGCCTCCTCGACGGGCAGCCGAGGGTTCGAGCCCAAATGGCCTATGGAGGAATGTCCTATCATATTACACAATAGAGATAAGGCTAGGTAAATAAATAGTACGTACCTGGATCCGAAGCTAAGACCGCACCAAGGCTCGGTCAGGCCGTAGGTAGTTGTAGGTGCATGTAAAGTGGTGTTAAGTGGTGTGTATTTTTATGTAACCTGGCCCAGCTGAGGTGACCAGGCAGCGGCCTGGTCCCATGCTGCCCCACAATGCTGCATCACTCCAGCAGGCGTCACCAAGTGACAACTTCGTTCTTCATGTCACTATTTCAGTCTATCAACTTTATTGTACATTTAACTAACTTCAACTCAACTAATTCAACGTTCATCGTAAAATCAAACACGTGATACCCGACACAAGTAACGAACAGTAGTTCAAAGTTCGTACAACTTAGACAAACTAATCCGAGGCGGTCTTCACGAAACCACAAATTAAGTAGCGAAGTAACGCGCACAAATACTAAAAATCTAGACCATAAAACCAAAACTGGTCGCACGAAATCGCTGCCGCGGTCACTACAAAATACGTTAACGTTACGACAAAAATGTTGTAGAATCTACTTAGAACACCCAATTAATGGCGCTGGAATAACCATTTCGTACCTCTTGCAAGGAGATTCAAGATACGTGAAATCGAGTACTATGATTCATAAGAGAGTAATATAATTTTAAATCAATATAATTAATATAAAATGTCTTTGAGCCATAGCATCCACTTATCAGCAGGTGAATATTAATATTAATGTAAAAAATATTATTATTATATTATTAATTAATTATCGTATCTAAACAGTGTGACTAAATGTATGTATACATGTATACCTACTCAGATGGACTCATAGTATTATGAGTCCATCTCAGTAGGCACCCACCCTCTTACTATTTATGCCCACAAGTAACACTGATGTTTCCCATTTAGTATGGTGGACCACTAAAGTCAAACAATTCTCAGGTGTGAAAATGCAGTCTGTGGATTTCTTCGTTTAAAGTTAGTTGAAGATGTGATGAGCTAAAGTAACTTTAATTATTATTAAAAAATTAAAATAATTAACATATAACAATCTTTTATTTACACATTATACAATCTTTTATTTATACTATAAATCCATTTTTACAATTTCTTCAGCAGTTTTTGACACTTCCTCCTTTGTAACATTCTTCTCTGTCCGTTTCTGGGGTACATCGATTTTATTTTTAGGATTGGATGTGTTTTGTTGCACATTTTTCTTTAATTCCAAGAATTGTTTATCAATTTCACCAATTTTTACTTTCATCTAAAAAGTGAATAAAATAATACATTTTATAAACTATAAAGTTTAGATTATAAACTATAAAGTTATTATAGGCTGTAAGTATTATGTTTATAATGTTCTATGACTATAACACTCACATGAAGCTGTCTCATGAATGTTTTATATGTATTCCGATTTTTATATCAAAATGCATAAAAAAAATTCTCATCTTAGATTTAACATTAAAAAGAAAATTATAACTTATAACTGACATCTACATGATATAAAACACAACTAAATGCAGAAACACATTCACTGTCCCGTGATTCACACATGATCAATTGTTATTGTCTAACTATTGCGTATTGAAGTAAGATAGTGAATGTTAAATAATATGAACAGGATTGTTCTGCAGAAATGTTATTTAGGATGAATCACCTTACAGAATATTTTTATTTCTATTCTAAGACCATAAATTAATTGAAGACTTGTAGTGCAGTGACTAAACATTTGGTTGTGATGCTTCAAAGCCACAGGTTGAGATCCTACACAGAACATGTTTATAATGTAGCCTATGAAAACTTGTTCCAGGTTGTGATGTTTATCTATGTGCAATGTATGTATTTAAAATGCTACAGAAGATAATTCTACTGAGGTAAAATTTTATTAAGAGGCAAATTTAAAAATGGATGAAAAGGCTAAAAGCTAGGAAAGAGGTTTCTAAGTTTTATCTAGCAGTATGTCTCGGTTTCTCATCAATATATTCCTTGGTTTTTGTAAATGACACAATCTAACCACTACAAGTAGTCTAACCACTGTTGTGTTCCAGTCTAAAGGGTAGGGAGAGATACTATTTATATACAATGGTACATTCCAACTTAGTAATCAAATATGATACCTGATATACCTGTAGAATTATTGGTTTAAACTTGGTGACAGGTGTTATGGTTAATGACTCTGTTAGTCACTTACCAGCAAGAGACGGAATGTTAGCTTTTTTTGTAGGATAAGACTGAAAAACGAGCCAACCAAAGGGTGAATGCTGTAGACCATAGACATATACATCTATCCTTGATTAAGAACAAAAATACAATGCGTTGTCACTCATGAGGACTAAGATGGAATGCCGCGTTTCTATTAAAAAGAGTCTCCAGTTCTCTCACTTACCAAATGCAACACATCAACATTAAGCTGCTATTTCACGCTTGTATTCTGTTAGAGTGTGCCCTCCCTGGTCGAGTCGACCCACTTGTGCAACAACCATTATATGTAGAGCTGCATCATGGCTCTACCACATATAAAATGATTTTTAGTCTTCCTAATGTCATAAAAATTGTGTCAATTCCTTTGACTACCTATCTACAATTCATGGCATTTAATACTTACATTTTTTAACCCCAAGTTAACTGCTTTTGCCTTAGATTTTTTTAAACTTTTAGCTCGTGCGACCTTAAATACATTAGCTTTTGGTCCTTTTTTATCCTTCTTTCCCATATTTGCTAAATTATCGTAAGCAATTTTTGTCTTTATTTTTAATACAGCTTATATTTTTCACTTTTTACCTCAGTATTAAAAAACAGTATCAATAAATATTTACACCAGTTTTTAAGTCATATAAATATTAAACACATAAATTTAAGGTTAGTTTAGGCTTGGGCAAAAAATATCAATATGTCGATATATATCGTCGATATTTTAAAACGCGATATATCGATATTTATTTTAGTGTATCGAATTCGTAATAATTTCGATATATTTTAAAATAATGTATCGTTTTTTTCGTCGTCCAACTGTCAGTAAATAAAATTTTGGACCTCATCTTTACATCATGCAATTGATGACGATATATTGATATTTATCACGCGATATATATCGATACTGTTTAAATATATAGATTCGATATATCTTTTTCCCTTGCCCATCCCTAGGTTAGTTTATGGTTAACGTTTACTTTTTATTACTAAAGGATCTATGTCAATGGCCATACAGCCTAGTTTGACGTATATTTGCTTGGGGAACTGAATACATAGAGATCACTGGCCTGGGGTTACGGAATTCTTCACGTATAGCGAAACGTCAAAGTACGAAAGCAACTACCACGACGATTTTGACGATAGCAAATACCCCTATTGTACTACCCTGATTTAAGGGTAGGCGTGGCCCCTGATTAGGCATGTCAGTTATTACACTGCACTGATTTTACGCCCTTAGTCATAGAGATGGGGCAAGTGAAAAAAAAAATCGATATTTTTAAACAGTAACAATATATATCGCGTGATAAATTTCGATATATCGTCATGTTTTGCATAATGTAGTAGTAGGGTAAGGGCCAAATCTTTTTTAATAATTTAAACATTTATTAAACATTTTTTACTTTTACATTTATTTCTTTAGAATTGAATTTAAAAATAACAATTTTAACAACCTGGTGAAATAAAAAAAGATCTAAAGGTAGAGCTGTATTATAACTTTGTAATGTTATTGTAAACTGTTAAAAATAAATATTTTATGAAGAAAACGCCTTACATGCATTATTATGGCTTCACTTTTTCATTTCCGGGATAAGCAGGGAGGGTCTTTCTTACTACTTTCATTTATTTTCCAGTTGGCAGTTATTGTAAAAAAAAACATAAAAAAATTGTAGGCCTCATTCAAAGTATACATACAATCATAATATAGCCTCATACAGTTTCATTCGTCACATTCTTGGATTACGCGGGTGAACTCAAGATAATTTAGGGCAGTGGTAGTTTATATGAAGGTTCGTTACGTTCATATATGTATGTTTTGGGGTTGCACTGCCGTGAATATATAGAGAAATAGTCAATCAGATGCGCGTTTACCGCTAAAAGGAACCTCTTTGTCGTATCTCTTCTGTTTCAAGCCACTCCCCTTGTTGCCTCAGCCAGTGTCGGAATCCTCGGTGTCGACATATTGAGTGACATGCAGTTTCGTGGTCACTTGGAAGAGAAGGCCAAATTGGCCTCTAAAAAGCTTAGCATGCCCAACAAAGCGGGACAGTATTTCATGCCGCCACACCGCCTGCAACTTTAAAAAGCGCAGGTTTGGCCTCACGTGGAATACTGTTCCCATCTCTGGGCTGGAGCTCCCCAGAGCCAGCTCCTTCCACTTGACCGCAGGCAGCGTAGATCGGCTCAAATAAAAAAAACTCGTCAACGACCGAGTCCTTTCCGATCGGCTCGATTCACTGGCGCTGCCAAGAGATGCAAAAGAAAGATGGTAG
Organism: Parnassius mnemosyne; assembly: GCA_963668995.1. Classification (NCBI taxonomy): domain Eukaryota; kingdom Metazoa; phylum Arthropoda; class Insecta; order Lepidoptera; family Papilionidae; genus Parnassius; species Parnassius mnemosyne. The sequence goes on from CAVLGL010000057.1 coordinate 11,787,491, forward strand.
ATGCGAAAGAAAATGCATCCCTTTGCATTTTCTTTCGCATCTACGACGGGAAGTGCGCTGAGGAATTGTTCGGATTAATCTCAGCTGCCAAATTTCACGAACGCACATCACGGCAAAATTCTCGATACCATCCACATTATCTGGATGCTTGGCGGTCCATCACTGTACGTTTCACCAGGAGTTTTCTTCCGCGTACGACCTTTCTGCGAAATAGCTTACCACCGGCGATTTTTCCAGACCGATACGACTTAGGGACCTCCAAGAAAAGAGCTTACTCCTACCTAAAAGGCCGGCAACGCACCTACAATTCCCCTGTTGTTGCATTTGCTCATGGGCGGCGGTAGTTACGTGCCATCAGGTGTGCCGTATGCTCGTTTGCTCATGGCATTGGCATGTGAATGATTTGATGTAAATTGTATTATTTTCAAAATCAAAGTTTTTTAATCTTTTTTGAATACCACTCCCTATAAGTCTGATTTGAAAATAAGTCCTTCAGTTAAGATCTTCCTATCTCTAAATGGCCTATCGTGGCAACTTCGGTACCCCGTGAGCGGTTATTCTCAGAGGCTGGAGCTACAATCACCCAGAAGACAAACCGCTAACTGGGCACTAGGTTGTCAAAATTGCTAATTTTTATTTTCAACTCTAAAGAAATAATGGTAAAAGTAGAAAATGTTTCATTAATACTAGTTTTCTGTTAAAAATTAATAAAAACATTTTCTTACCCAACTACATCATGCAAAACATGACGATATATCGATATTTATAACTCGATATATATTGTTACTGCTTAAAATATCGATATACATATTTTAATTTGCTCATCCCTATGACTGAGTAAAGTGTAAAGGGCACCCGAGAAGATCAAACACGTAGGTTTTGGTTTGAGTCAAACCAATTTGATCGTTTCGCCGTTGGTTTGACAGGTTTGATCAAACGTTACGTGTTTGAAGCTCGTTTGATGGAAATTTATATTTTGGTTTTATTTGAAGCACCGTTTGATCGTCTTCGCGATGTGTTTGATCAAACGTCATCCTCAGTCTTGTGCTGAATTTCGAAGCGATACGTTCGGTATGTGTACCTCAATGTTATAGACAATCTTTGATTTACTGGAATAGCTTGCTTCATGTTAGTAGGTATCCTGTTTTTGAATTAATGGTCGAACTTTATTCAATTATTTTTTATAAGAATCATTGTCCATCCACAGAAAGTTCTTATAATCATCTGGTGCGCTAGTTTCTAGCACTCTTTGTAGATGTTCGTGTGTGAAACGATATCTTAATTTGTACCATTCTTTGCACCAAATTCTTTTTCTTTTTTTCTTATTATTTAAGCAAGACATTAATACAATTAAAGCGAGAAAATCTTTATCCCTAGTTGACGGCATTTTTTGAAACCGCAATAGGACTTCCTTGTTTGAACTTTGAAGCCACACTGCCCGCTTCTGTTTGATGCGAATTCAAAGCGACATCAAACGCTTTGGTCAAACACGTGAGGTTTGAATCAAACCGTTTGACCGTCTCGGGGGCCCTTAATAACTAATTAGGGGCCATGCCCACCCTGATTCAGTGTAGTGGTAGTTATTATTCAGGTTATTAACCCTGAATCGGGTACAAGGAACTATTTTCCCACCTCGTAAATCTTGCTAAATACACGAATATTTTTAAAATATCAACTCCCCAGACTCTATTGTTTACCCAAATATAATATTGGATAATTAATGATTTATTTTATTGACAATCCCATCCTTTCAAATGTCAACGTCAGAATCAGATTAACGTCACTGAACGTCACGTTTGAAAAAACCGCTTGTTTTTCAAGAAGTGGTAGAGCCATATTAGTAGTATAGATGTAGCACGAATGGGTCGGCTCGACCGGGGAAGGACCACGCTTTCACAGAATACCAGCGTAAAATAACAGCTTAAAACTGCTGTGTTTCGTATGGTTAGTGGTAGAGAACCGGAGACCCTTTTTACTGGAAAAGAGGCATTCCATCTTAGTCCTCACGGGTGACAACGCATCTGCATTTTGATTTGCAAACGAGGATATACGTCAATGTCTATGGGCCACAGTAACCACTTACCACCAGGTGGACTGTGTGCTCGTTTGTCACCCTATCCTATAAAAAAAAACATAGTTTATCTAAAGTTTCTTCCAAAAAGATTCTTGTAAGTAGATATTTTCATTCATTTTTGACTAATTTATTACTTTCTATGTAACTTTGTTAGGAAATTTAATGCAAAAATGTAATTAATATTTGTGTGTATTTGAGTAATTTGAAATATTTGCTCTGTCGACGTTTTTATTTTTGTTAAATAATTGTTAGTTTTACTTGTTTTAGATAATGTCTTAATAGAAAAATTAATGATAGAACACTTGAACATATATTAGACAATCTTTCTAATTTATCGGACGTCGATACTTCTGATGATGACGATATTTATGGTGATTGCCTGATAAGTCCAACAGATTAATTTTATCGTATAAACTCAGAAGACTTAGTCGAGACGTATAGAGGAAACATTTGGTAAACAAACTTAAGATCCTGCACCAAATGACACTAGAAACAAAACGGAGCTTCCTACTTCCTCATGCATAGAAATTTTACAAGGGCCTTCAACATCCAGATAAAGTACTTCTGCTTCTTCACCACCACATACTACGCCATCGTTGCTTTCATCAACTTTGCCAACAAGTCAAATTTTGATGCAGCCGTTAACTACACCATCATTGTTTCTATCAAACGAACCAACGGGACCGGTTCCACGTGACCAACCAACCCTTGCAAGGCCAAATATAAGAATAGAAAGAACAATTGAGCAGAAACTGGTCTGACGTAACAGATTTATTTAGGTATATTAATTATGATGGGGCATAATCCATTACGTAATATGGAATATTACTGGTCGATTGATCCGTTCAATATAAGCTTTTTAGCGTAAATATCAAAGGTATTTAAGATTTTTAAGAGAAGAAGGAATTTAAGAAAATCACCGAAAACTTACATTTAAATGACAATTCTCTAGTACCATCTAGAAACTCTCTGAATTGACAAATTATATAAACTACGACAATTTATAGAAGGACTTAATGAAATTTTTCAGAAACAAACAGCCAACTCCAGTATTTAGTCCATAGACGAAAGTATGGAGAAATTGACGGGGCGATATTCTTTAAAACAGTATTTGCCGAAGAAGCCTATCAAACGCGGATTGAAGGTGTGGGCTAGATGTGACGCCGAAACGGAATATCTCTACCAATTTGAGGTGTATACTGGAAAGGGAGATAACATGGAACACGAAGGTTTAGATTACGTTGTTTGGAAATTCAGCCAATTTGCTAATAAACACATTATTGGTGTTTGACAATTTTTTTACTGGAGTAAACTTACATGATGATTTATACATGAAACATGTGTATGCTATGGGAGCAGTACGTAACAACCGGAAGGTACTGCCAGATATAATCAAGAAGACTCAGCCAAGAAATATGCGCTTAGGGAAACATGAATTCGCAGCAGTAACTGCATCACCTGTATCACCAATAAAATGGGGTGATACCCGAGAGGTATGCGAGCTCACCACAGCACACAATCCGAAGGATTTCTTTATAAAAAGAACAAAATATGGCACCAAAGCAGACGTAATTGCTGATTATACGCAATCTATGGGAGGTGTCGATCGTTTAGATCGTTTTAAAACGTCATATCCCATAAATAAAAAAGTTGAAAATTTTGGATGCGATTATTTTTTTCTTGTTTGATGCTTGCTGCCATAATAAATTCTTATATAACATACACAACTATCCATAGGATTACGGGCGACTCACGTAAAGATTTTAGGCTACAGCTGGCGCGAGGGTTGATTAATAATTACAATTACACGAAAAGGGATACAATCATAAACTTAGGTCACTAAACAAACAAAAAAGCACCCACTCCTTGGTGCGAAAATGTTTATGGAACACCAACGCGAGCTTAGTGCTTTCTGGAATTCAAACGCGAGCTGACGTCGCATTTTTAAATGCATGGTTGATAATAACCCCTGGAAATGCGGTGGTCGCTTCAAAGCTGTTTCAAGCGAAAATAAATTTTGTAAATAGTTTGTAACCATTTACTTATATTGTAAAATTTATTTAAAAACAGTCTCGCTGGGTTTCTTACATACACTCACCATCGATTTGCCGACGATATAGTCCTTATGGCAGAATCGCTGGAGGACCTAAGCACTATGCTCAATTACCTCAATAGTGTCTCCCAACGGATAGGTCTAAAGATGAACATGGACAAAACAAAAATCATGTTTAACATCCATATCACACCTATGCCGGTAGTTGTTGGGAGCACTAAGTCGAAGTTGTTGACGAGTATGTTTACCTGGGACAAATAGTTCGACTAGGTAAGTCCAACTTCGACCGAGAGATCAATCGACGGATTCAACTCGGCTGGGCAGCGTTCGGGAAACTACGACACATCTTCTTGGTAGACATACATCAAAAATGAAAACGAAATTGTACAACCAGTGCGTGTTGCCAGTGATGACTTACGGATCTGAGACGTGGTCCTTCACTGCTGGCCGTATGAGGAAGCTCAAGGTCGCTCAGCGAGCTATGGAGAGGGCTATGCTCGGGGTTTCTCTTTGTGATAAACTTAGAAATGAGGATATCCGCAGTAGAACCAGAATAACCGACATAGCCCAACGGATTAGTAAGCTGAACTGGCAGTGGGCCGACCATATAGCTCGAAGAACCTTCAACCGATGGGGTTCTCCAGTAGCAGCCTCGTACCGGTAGGCAAAGTGTAGGGCGATCCCCCACTAGATGGAGTGACTTTTAGATATTTTGCACTATATTATTTATTTTTAGGCGTTTCTTCAAGTTGACAGGGTATTGGATAATTTGAGATAAAATCGAACTTCAGGTAACCCTGTTTTTTATTCCCACCCAATGTGATTTCTTTTAAAAAAATTATCGAATGGGATAGGGTCAAAAGAACTAGAAAAGTGTAGAATGAAAAAGTTTTTCATTCTGTATATCCTAATAATGGTATGATATTTTATTTAGTTACATATTCATTATTCGTATGAGACTAAGTGTTACTATAATTTGAAAATCTTCATTACAAAACTCAAGATTTAGAAATAAAAACATTGAAAATTAGGTGCAATAAATAAGGCTATTTTGATATTTTTTTAAAATAATTGCGGGAGTATTCCTACAGATTCTAGGGTAAAACCAAAATCATGTGGAAACACTGGTTTCGTGGTAGTTCATGAGTATTTACGAGATGGCGCTGATTTATTCTATGCTTAAACCGTGAAAACTTTATGTTCACACCACTATATCTATTGGGGTGAATTTTGGAGTTCCGGATGAAATTCGGTTCCAAAATGTCGGTGTGCCTCTCCCCGAAAAAGAAGTACCTACAAAAGGTTCCGATTTTGCAGCACAAAAATAATGAAAAATGAACCAACAACTTGTGCTGCACATTCAAGGTTTCATTATGCCCGCAAGACTGAATAAACAATTTCATTTCACTGCATTTTTTTTTTAAATTGTTTCCATTTTTTATTGAATCCTTCATTCGCGCACTGACCCTCCACCTCACTTCCAAGTAAATAACTGTGCACATTTACTTGAGAATTGAGGAACATAAAAGTAAAGACAGGGTAAGTTACTAGTCTATTAAAATTTATAGAAATAATGACTACAGGTGAAGGTCACCAACACGCATTGGGGCAGCGCGGCGGACATTTCCTTGCCCTTAAAACCCACTCAGAAATGAGAGGCCTGTGTCCAGCAGTGGGACGTATATAGGCTGTAACTTTTACTTTTTTTCTAACAAACTGGTCATGGATCTCTCCCATTGTTTGTCCTAATTGCCACGATTGATGATAGCAATTTTATTTATAAAACTGAAGTTACAAACGAACTTACAGTCCACATGATGGTAAGTCGCTACACCAGTCCATGGTCACTTGCAGCCAAATTTACGAAAGCTGTAAATACGTTATCTATGGAATGTCTCAAAGCCGGTAATTATAACTCTCCTATATATAACCTTTACACTGGAACACAGATTTAGCGCCAAAAATAGGTACAAGTGTAGTAGTACTTAGTACTTACACACTCGGACAGCTAGGTAGAATTATAGTAGTCCAAACATTTCGGTTCACTTGTCATATGTGATTCCTTGAACTTTGTTAGTTTTTTCTGCTTAACTCTGCAGAAATCTAAGCACGGTTAAAGGGAAGGGGGAAGAACGAACATATCGTCTACTTGTTCGAGGGTCACAGAGCTAATGAGCCCACAGGCTATAATTGTAGTCTTTTGTACGTCTTCAATGAGCTATTAACGTACCGTACAGACCTCTTTTTATATTCCATATGTTATTAAGTATTAACTGTACTACGTACATTCAGTTTAAAATACACAAATAAAGAACCAAATATAGATCAGGCTTATAATTGAGAAATAATATCACTAAAGAAATTCAAAATGAAAAGGTACAAGTACACTTACAAGTAGTTCTTTTTTTTAATCACAATTGCACGTAGTTACATAAAAAGGATCGGACTCACAATAAAACATTAGCTAAATATGACCAAAATAACACAAGTGTAACATTTAATTTAAAAAAAAACTCGATAAGAAGCAAAATTGAAAATAAACTGAAGCCAGCCGTTACCACTGAATACCGATCCAAGCTTAGCATTAACTTGGAAAAGTTGTAATGTGGAATGTATTATAATATATTAAAGCTTCAATATTCATACTACTGATTTAAGGCTTGAAGCGCGCTGTCCTAGTGGGCGCTGCGAGAAAACGTTAGAAAAATATTTCTTATGTCGTATTTCGAGGCGAAAAAGATGGGCGGCCCTTGATTTTCGATCGTAATAAGCCGGTCAAGTGTTTGCTTATTTAAATTTTTATACAATAACTTGTTTAATTTTTTTTACTAGGAGACTTACAAGTTACGCAAATCTAAACCAAGACATATCAATCTTTCAAAATTAACTTTATGTGGGTTAGGTCCTTTTTGTGTATTTCTACATCCAATTTCTCAATTTATATAGAGAGCGTCACAACATCCGTTATTTAACAGTATAATATTATGATTATTCTTATAATTAAATATGTACAGCCATTTTTTTAAATGTTCTTAATTTACTTATTAAGTTATCTCTAATATATCATGTAATTTTAATCAAAATTATCCAGAATAAAGCAAATAACAATGTTCTTTACATTCCTGACATCACGGTACAGCCTCAGTTTTTTTTTGTATGGCATAGGAATCGTTATCATTTTTTTTTAATAAAAGAAGTTACATAACATCTATTTAGGATTTCTCAGTCAGATCACCAATAAACAAAACTAATAAAGAAATATCTAATTGCTTCATGAAAATAATACAAAACTCTAAATGTAATGGAATGAACAAAAATGCTTAAAAATAAATTACACATTCTAATATTAAATCACAGTAAAATAATAAAAACTGAATAGTTTAATTTAATATAAACTTCTTTTCTTATAATCATAGATAAAATAATTCAAAAATCTTATACTTAACCTCAGTCTTCAATTAATTTAAATTTTTCTTGATAACTTTACATTAATTATCACAATAATCTAATAATTTTTAAGGATTTCAATCTGTTTTATAAGTTACACAAATTAAATTTATATTCAATTTGTGTAACCTATATAATTGTTGCAACAATTAGGTTATCTTGTGAGTGTGTGTCTCGTGTTGATGGTTCTAAAAATAATTAATACTATATACTCGTAACCAAACAAGCACACACAGATATAAAGTACCCATCAGTAAATATTACACATCGAGTTTCGAAAGAGACATATTCAATTACAAAAAAAGTAATTGTTTTGATACCGAACAGCTACCACTTCGTGCGACAGGTCTATAAAGCCGAAACTAGCAATCACTTTCTAAAGCTCGATTTTTATTCCGTGATTTAAGTAGTGTATATAAAACGAAGAAATAAATACTTACAGTCATTATCAGTTCTGGTTGAAATTTTAAGGGAGCACTCTGAAAGGACTAACTCCCTTTCATTAAAATTAAAATCGACAAAATGAAACGACTTGAGTTTTTTTGTGCATTTGTGTTGATAGCTCCTTCGTTTCTGGAGTTGGTTAAAAATCTATCATAGGTACATTTTAACAAAATATAATAATCCTTCTTTCCCTAATCTTTATCTACATAATACTTTAATAGGTCATATTTTATTAGGTATTCTTTTGCCTTTTGATCCCAATCATTGTTGTTGACAGTACGAGGACTTGGGTGTGGAAGGTACAGCACCTTGCAAGAAAGAAGACCACACTATTATTACTATACTATTAACTTTCCATAAAATGTTAAACAAGACATCTTAACATTTAACTTAAAACAGGAAATGACTGTTGGTGAATATGAACCACAAACCAGTGTCACCTCTCCTATGTAAATAGTTAATATTATGATTTATAGATGAATTGCCGTGCAGTCACAGCGTAAGTGAATCCACTACCTCGTATTTTCCCGTGGGTGTCGTAAGAGGCGACAGAGGAAATCTAAAGTAGGAGATTGGTAGCTGCATTGTCGTAATATGACACCTACATATTATGTCATACACTTCAATTATGAAAATAAATAATATCCCTCTTTAGGACAATCTATTAGGGAGGCCCTACTAAACCAGCATACCCTTATTATAACTTCTACAGTAACCAAAAATATCATGGATTCATTAGACGCGAAGATAGAAAAAATTTGTTGAAAAAAATAAAAACCTTAAAATGAAAGTACAAAAATTGGAAATACAAATTAATATCCTAGAAAGAAACAAACGAAAGAATAATTTGGTTTTCTTTGGCATTGAAGAAAATGGTAAATAGAATATGGACTTACTTATAAAAGAAATCATAGTGGAATCGGAAACTCGCATAGACTGCCAAGAAATGAGCAATGTTTACAGGATTGGAACATCATCTAACAAAAAACGTCCCATAGTAGTTTCTCTAACGAACTTATGGAAAAAACACCTTATATTGAGAAACAGGTCCAGCTTTCCTCCAGGTATTTACGTCAAAGAAAACTACCCCAAGGAAGTGCTAGAGGTACGAAAGCAATTGCAGTCGAAGGTTGAAGAGAGGAAGAAGGGAAATATAACATTGGCATGACGTAAATAGAGAAAAAAGAAAATGAGAGAAGACAGATTCACCAAATTCGCCAATCCAAAAGAAAATTAACACCACCAATATCTCAAATAACCTCCCGAAAGGCGGCCAAATAGAAAAGGTGACACCAAATATGCTCAACTACATATCACGAAACAGGGCAGCCTCAGTATCAGAGATTGCAAAAAAAAGTAATAACCATTAACACCTGGAACCGAATATTTGCAAATCAGACAACACTAAACAAACCAACATTACAAAAATGCACCCCAAGCTGGCTAGTCATCGTGGAGGAAGTCGACTGCTACCCTCCAATTAAACTGCCTCAAACTCATATGCTTTAGCAACATATAATACACTCTCCTTAAGAACTAACGAAAGCTTGTCGAAACCGATACCAGCAATAGAAAATATAAACTGGTCTATAATAGTGAAGTAAGACGTCAAGGGGATAGTATACAAGATCATGGGGAATTTATTTTAAATTATAAAGGGGAAACACCAGGCAAATTGGGAGTAGGGTTTTTGATTAAAAAAAAGTTAAGCAAATTCATTGATGAATTTATCGGCATATCCGATCGTATTGCAATACTAAACATGAAACTACCACCCAATGATATGTAGAATAGAATAGAATAGAATATTTTTTAATTCAATGTAGATCACATGTGTAATTCTTATTGAAAGACATTTTTTACTTTACCACTGGTTCGAGAAAAAACCTCTGTCCTGGGAAGAACCAGCAAGAAACCCAGCGGGACTTTTTTTTTAAAGCAAATTTTACATTAATGGTTGTACAAACTATATAAGTACAAAATTTATTTTAGAAACAGCTTGGAAGCGATCACCTCATTCCCAGGGGTTATTATCAGCCATGTATTCATTTATACCATAATAACCCTTTTTATACAGTTTCAACTTAACAAAACATTTAAACTTGCTAATAGAGAGAGCCTGTACACTTTCCGGGACCTTGTTGTAATAGCCTATACAATGCCTCAAGAATGAATTACTGACTCTGTGGAGTCGAGAAACTGGTATCACTAGCTTGTGTTTGTTCCTAGTGTTTACAGAATGTATATCACTTTTTTTACTAAAACTACCTTTGTTTTTGTGAACATACAATAAATTTTCGTAAATATACTGAGAGACCAAAGGTAATATATTTATTTCTTTAAATTTATCTTCTCTCGGTTTTAGGTTGTAAATAGCTCTAATGGCCCTCTTCTGTAAAACAAAAATAGTTTCTGAATCAGCCGCATTTCCCCATAGCAAAATCCCATAAGATATTATGCTATGGAAATAACTGAAATAAACTAATCTAGCTGTCTCAACACTAGTGAGACCTCTAATCTTTTTTACAGCATAGGCTGCAGAACTTAGTCTGCTTGCTAGTTTGGAAATATGGGGGCCCCACTGAAGTTTTGCGTCGAGAGTGATGCCAAGAAAAACAGTGGATTCAACAGGGCTCAGTTCTTCCCCATTTAAAAACACATTGGTATTCAGATTTTTAACATTCGTTGTTGTAAATTTAATACATTTAGTTTTATTTCCGTTTAAATGTAGATTATTAACGTTAAACCAATGCACTAATTTCGATATAGCATTATTAACTTCGTCACATTTAAATGATTGACGTTTAAGTTTAAAAATCAAGGAAATATCATCAGGAAATAATACTATATCATGATTATCCTCTACAAGAGAAGGTAAGTCATTAATATACACTAGAAATAGGAATGGGCCGAGAATCGAGCCTTGAGGGACAACCATTAGTACAGGTGAGCCGGAAGAACTTTTACCATTGATAATAACTTTCTGCATTCTATTACTTAAATATGAAATAATAAGTTTAAGCGCTGTGTTCTTGACACCGTATTACTGTAACTTCCTGATTAATGTCTCATGGTGAACACAGTCGAAGGCCTTGGAAAGTTTACAAAATATACCCAAAGCATCCTCTGAATTCTCCCATGCACAAAAAATATGTTTAATAAGCTCAACTCCAGCGTCAGTTGTCGAGCGACCCCTTGTAAAACCGAATTGATTTCTATGTAGCAATTTATTAATATTAAAGAAACATAACATCTGTTCTAAAATTATTTTTTTCAAAAATTTTACTAAATGTTGGTAGTACAAAAATTGGTCTAAAATTGGCGGGGTCTAATGTACTACCAGATTTAAATAAAGGTATGACTTTACTATGTTTCATTAAATCAGGAAACACACCAGATTCGACGCTTGTATTAAATATAGTGGCTAGATAAGGTGCTATTATATCTATTATAGATAAAATAACTTTAAGGGAAATCCCCCATAAATCTGCCGTTTTCTTAACATCAATAGTTTTAAAATATTTAACGATATCTTTTGGCAGTACTCTATGGAATTTAAAAGTATTTGAACAAGCCTTTACATTTTGTTTGAGCAATGATTCGGCGACAGTAGGAGAAGTTTAATGATTTAGTTGTCAAAAAAGGAACATCAGTAAAATGTTTCTCAAAAGCCATAGCAACTTCTTGATCAGATCGAGTTAAATTATTGTTAATATTCAATTGAAAATCCGAGTAGCGCGGTTTGACCTTGCCCGTTTCACTATTTATTATTTTCCAGGTCATTTTAATTTTGTTAGATGCAGTTTTAATTTTGTTACTTAAATGTAAAGCCTTAGCTGTGGCGCACACTTTTTTAAATATTTTAGAATATGTTTTTACATAATCTCTAAATATAACACTACTATTATATGATCTTTCATTATAAAACTCGTATAACTTTCGCCTACTCTTATAAATTCCTACTGTCGCCCATTCATTAAATGATTTGCGACTGTTAAAAGAGAAAATTTTAGAAGTAAATATTCTACTAAATTCACAAGTTATAATTTTAAATAACGTATCATACAAATAATTAGCACTGTTTTTAAATGAAAGTGATGGAAGTCTTTTTATTATATTACTTCTAAATCTCTCGAAGCGATGTTCATTTATTGGAACAAACACAACTTTCTTATTTTTCTGTTTTTTGTGTATGTAAGGTAGTGATACCAATTGTCCACAGTGATCTGAACTTAAATTTTTGAATAATTGATTTATGCAAGGGTTTAACATCTGTAAAAATATTATCTATACAGGTCGCACTAGGCCCAGCAATACGTGTTGGTTCTAAGAATAAATTAACAAGATTACACGATTTAAACAATGAACTAAACTTAATAGTAATGGAAGAAGTTTCCAGGAGATTGATGTTAGTCTCCACATATTTTTTTTGTTAATATAAAACATTACCCCCACACTAGGATTTTCTCCTGTGTCGTGGAGGCAGTTTACAAACATAAATTGCACAAGGACAAACATCCAGACCCGGAACAATTATTTGTAGGCCATACAAATACTTGTTCCGTGCGGGATTCGAACCCGCGGCCCCCAGCGCAATAACTGATTGCTAAGCCACTGCACTTGACAGAAACTTAGTAAACAGACTTGTTCTGTTTACCAAGTTTTAGCAAAACTTCTTCCAGAATCCTTTCAAAATAGTCATAAGTAGCACATGGGGGTCTGTAAACACTTACAACAATGAGGTGCTCGAGCTCGACACAAGCCATTTTTACAGTTCGCTCAACAGAGAGGCTCACTATATCCTTACGTTATTTATATAATAATGATTTATCTGCTAGTATTAAGGAGCCACCACGTAAACTTTTTTCCCTATTGAAGGAACTGACCACCTGGTGATTTCTGAAATTAAACATGAAATTATAATCTTTTAGCCAATGTTCAGTAATACAAAGGATATGTATGTTGTTACTATTTAAAAACAATTTAATTTCTAATTCTTTGCCCATCATGCCTTGTATATTTTGATGCACCACGTATAAACAATTTTTATTACTTATTTGTGGGCTGCATTCAAAGTTAATTACTCTTATTATTGCTAGAGATTGCCTCTATTGTCGCATTTACTAATTTTAATTAGTTGGAACTGATTCCAAATTAATTGCCAATTAATTATCCTGCCCAATAAAAGCAGTCTTGGTAGCCAAAAACTTGGCTGATTTAAAAAGTAAATAATAAGATAGCACATTTGCTACCAGTCTTAAATTATATTCGGATAGGTAATACCTATCTTTTGTACAAAACTTTTTTATTAAATTATTTATAATTAACTAAATGAAATTTGTCATTATTATCATTACATTTATATGTCAAATTCAAATTATTGTTACATATTAAATTATTCATTTGTATATTTAAATTATGTCTTAGATTATTTTCAGGGATTGCCCTGTATGTAAGGCAGTGTGAACAAGACAATTTTGTGTACATTTAAGTTATTAAGTTGCTCAATATATCTTAATAACTGTTTGTTGTTTACACTGCCTCTTCTACCAACAAAAATTATTATTGTACTATTTGGGCAAAATTTAGTAACTATAATTTTATTTAAGATGTCACTAAAAGATGCTCCAGGCATGCAGTAATTTGTAATTTTTTGTCCCTTTAAAGAGTAATTTAAAGTTATGCCTAGATTTTTTCCCATGTCATCGTTATACACAATGATATTATTTTTGTTAATATTTGGGTTATTTTTTATTTTAAGCTCCTCTACTGTGGCACTGTCATAGAATTTAGGTGGTGTACTCGTATTATCAGTACACACCGACTCTGAAGAAGCTGGTATTGAATGCTGACACTCACATTGATGTTTAACTAAGGAGTCAAAACGCTCCTCATTATATTTACATGTTTTTACCAGATTATCCATAGCCAGTATGAGTTCTTTTATTTCGTTTTGGGCTGATTTATATTTATTGTACACAGTTTGAAGGGAGTTTGTAAGAGATAATTTTTCTGATTTAAGGCACTCTATGTCAATTTCATAACATTTTTTTATGTTATCCACCTCAATTGAATACAACTTAAGTTCATATATCAATGCTTGCTTTTCTTTACATAAATTAACATCATTTTTGGTATTAATCTTATTTTTTATTAATTTTTGTACTTTCTTAACTACTAATATAGCTGCAGCATGGCTCTACCACGTAAAAAATATAACAGATTGCAAGTACTTCTATGTACAAAGATAATGAGTAAACGGAAGCATGAACAACATAAAATAACATGGCTGTCAAACAAAACAAGGGAACTGTTGAAAACTAGAGCTGATCTAATAACTACCACTAATAAGACAAAAAGTATAAGAAAAGATATATCTGAAATTAGTAAAGAAATCAAGGTAAGCATGGGAAAAGACCGACAAAGGTACAGACTAGAAATTGAAAAAGTGCATACAGAAAACGGAGGCATTAAGAAAGCAGCTAAACTATTGCCACAAAAAAGGGATTTCTATCCTTAATATGGGGTATCCCCATATTAAGGATAGAAACGACAAATAAGCAACTCTGAGAGCAAAAATTATTTAAATAGTTACTAACTTTTTTCAAAACTTGTATACCAAACAAAATATAATATGGATGACATTCCAAAAATAATGTATGTAAAAGTAGATACAGATATTAAAACACAAAGGAAAGATAAAGCTCCTGGTTCTGATGGTGTAAATAATGAATTCCTTTTAATTATAAAGACCTCCTTATACCCATACTTACACACATATTTAACGATGTTTTGAAGAGCAAGTTAATACCAGATCAGTGGACAACATCAACTATAATACATAAGAAGTGCGATAAAAATAATATCAACAATTACAGACATATCACCCTAGTGTCTAATATCTACAAAATCTTTGCTAAAGTGATCCTAAATCAAATTACCAAAATACTTGATGAAAATCAACCAAGGGAGCAAGCAGGAGTTAGAAGTGGATATTCAACATTAGACCATATTCATGTTGTCAAGCAACTGTTTGAAAAAACAAAGAATATAATATTACCTTCTACTGCTGTTTTGTTGATTCTTGTAAGGCCTTTGACTCACTCGAACATGAAATAATGCAAGCACTTAAGAACCAGTGTTTTGAACATAAATACATCAGAATAATGAGAAATATCTACAAAAATAGTAAAGCCAAAATCAAATTAGAGAAAGAAGAATAAGAAATAAATATAGGAAGAAGAATGCTTCAAAGCGATTGCCTGTCGCCCAAACTTTTCACAGCGGTACTGCAACACGTATTTCGCCAATTAGAATGGAAAGAAAAAGGACTACAAATTAATGGTGTGAATCTGTCGCACGGAGGCTAAAGGAAATAATGAAAAACAAAGATACTAGCACGACCATCAAACGTAAACTCTTTGATAGTTGTATTTTCTCTCACATATGGCTGCCAGTCTTGGGCTCTCACCAAAACCTATATTCGGAAATTAGAAATTTGTCAAAACGCCGTGGAGAAAAGTATGATGGAAATAAGATTATCCAACAGAGTAAAAATTACAACTATAAAGAAACATACAAGAACAAAAGATGTGACAATCACAATAACGCAACTTAAAGATGGACTTAGGACCTTGGAGATGGACAGGACATACACAGGACACAGGGGAACAGACAAATGGTGCAAAATAATAATGCACTGGTACACAAGTTACAAGAAAAGGAAAAGAGATAGACCATTCAGAAGATGGGTTGATAACATCAAAGCAGTAGCTGGTAAAATATAGACCAGAACAGCTGGTAATAGAGAGTTGTGGAGACAATCGGAGGAGGCCTTTGCCAATAAAGGCAAACAGACAGAATTACAGAGACAATTGGAAACAGAAGTTAAATAAAAAAAAATAGTTAAAATCATAATTATTGATGTAACTTTAACCTGCAATATTAATATTTCTTTTTTGTATCATTGTCTGAATAGAGGGCTATTATTATTATATAAATAAAAACCCGACCAGATGGAAACACTCGGCAGGGGAGACCAAATGGCCGAGGGTTAGGGGGAAAGGGAAAGAAACCGGCTGACGAAGCGGGCGGTATCGAGGAGCACCGCCTTCTGCATTTGAGCTTGGAGCGGTCCGTTACGGAGTCCCAGTCGCCTCAGATGACCCGAGAGGCTGACTGAGATTAACCCGTTCGCAGAAACGACTACAGATATAATTTCGGCCGGCAGTCACCTCGTGAGCCAGGTCCAGATATTTTGTACGCTTATCTGTTTCGGCTTTCACGAGGTTCTCGTCATACAGAATGGTAATGTCGACCAAAAATATCCTTGACTGTGCCCGGTCCATCAGCACAATTATTATTATTATTATTATTAAGGAGGCCCACACTCAGCAGTAGACTTTTTTATAGAATAATGGTGACAAACGAGCATACACTCCACCTGATGTTAAGTGGATAGACCTATCTCAATATCTATTCTTGATTATAATGCACATGCATTGTCACCCCTGTGGACTAAGATGGATTGCCTCGTTTCCAATAAATAGGGTCTCTGATTCTCTACACTTCCCATATGAAACAGCAGTATTAAGCTGCTATTCTACACTAGTGTTCCGTGAAAGCGCGGCCTTTCCCCAGTTAAGCCGATCCATTCATGCTAAACCATAATATATTTCCAGCATGGCTCTACTTTGAATACGGACTTTTGACGGGCTGTGGTGATCAAGATATGATTATAGAGGAATGAGAACGCATGATAAAGCTGGAGCCGTTGTAGCTTAGGAGTAAGTGCTCACTTTGAAATTTATAGGATGTGAACAGTTTGATCTCCGCTGGTAACACTGATATTGTTAACAGCAATTGTATGTGCTCTGTTACCACATGCTCGTCGGTAGAGGAAACATTGTAAAGAAATTAACAAAATTTAAAAGAAAATTCGGGTAGAGTTTCGTTCTAGGGACACCTCCAATTACTCCGAAAATTGTTTACCAACATAAATGATGAAAAACCCCAAAGAGATTTTTGGCGCAAATGCCCTTGAAATTGTTTACGAAGGTTTGAAGTTTTAGATTTTTAAGGCAGTTTTTCATGATAAATCGACTAAACCTCACTTTTTACACTTGAATATTGACCCAAAATTACTTCTACTACGGCTTCGGCGCTGCGGGAAGTGCAGCCTCTTCACCCTTGCGTAGTGAATCACAGGCACCCATGCTCACCACCTCCGATTTGGTCCAAATTGGAGGTGTCCCTAGAACGGAACTATATCCGTAAAGTCAGTTGGTAGGCAGATTGGTGAACTCAGTATTTGACTCTGCCCTTCGTCGCCGTTCTGAGTATGATGCGCCTACCCTAGAGTAAACGAATTGGTACACGATATTTCGGAAGTTAAATCACCATCACACAGTATAGCGACGGCGTTTAGTAGTTCATCCTCCAATTCATGAAATCGGTTAGTTGGAATAGTTGAACCAGTATGCTGGTAGGAATAGAAATAAGAATTATCCTCTTTCAAGGGATCGCCAGACAGTTGGCGCTTGTCACTAATGGGGCTGGGGATGTGTGTGCTTTCTTATAGCTCTGCCAGTATGCCGTGAAAACACCATGGTTAGAGTAAGAGAAGTAGACATTTTTCATGGAAAAACTGAATTTTAATTGGTAAATTAGGAGACATACCTTTATAGTTCTCGATTTTGACGGTAGATGTTCCTCGATCGCCTTGTGGGCTCTAGTTTCACAGAACTTGCCCACCGCCACTATTGTCTGCACTTTATATAGCTCTAAAACCCTTATGAAGGTCTGATCGCAAATTTCATATAAAGCTTTCATTTCTGACACCTACAATAACAAAGAACAAAACATTGTGTATACACATTTGCTCAATTTTTATCGATCGTCATGTGCGATCAAACCTTTGCTCCATATATCAAACAGAACCGAGTAAATGTTAAGGTAGACCCTGTACGATCGACGTTATTTTAGATGACTTTATACATCTATAGATTGTTTTGGCAAATGAGAGTTCAACAAGCGAATCAATCAAGTGTTTATTCCACATGTGCAAGTGCATAATACAACTAAGGCTGCGGCAGTGATAATTGTCGTCGACCAATATTTAACCTCAACATTGTGTCAACCTTTGATAGGGTTTCAATTGTTCACAGGCAGGCAGCTTAAAAATATTTTATATACCTATTTTGAACTTATTTAATTTTGTCTACTCTTGGCAAGTGTGTTTGTGTGTACAGGTTATCTATTTTCAGAACTTGCAAAGCTACAAACATAATATTTTAATCAAAATAGTATATAGTATGCAGTAACAGCTTATTTTGAGATGTTTTGAGATTTTTACTGGCATCATTTTAGAAAATAAGGAACTTAATTTCCGACAAGTTTTTCTGAATACACATGTAGGCGTGGAGTAAGAATTTCCACTACCGCTTATCATCCTGTGGGTGTTGCAGGAAGCGATAGAGGAAGAAAAATTGGGAGACAGGACCAAGAGGTAAGCAGCAGCGTCTTCTTAATAATGACTAAAAATAAAAAAACTGTGGTTGCCACTTTTTACTGGAAAAGAGGCAACCACTTACCATCAGGTGGATTGTGTACTCATTTGTCACCCTATCCTATTAAAAAAAACTGTGGTTGCCAAGCGTGACAACTGTGGCAAATATCCTCCATGAGGCAATTTATGAGGGAGGCCTATGTTCAGCAGTGGACTTTAAGAGGCTTTAACGGAACTATTCTGCCTAGCAGCCTGTCGCCACTGGCGTTGGTATCACCATCTTATGTCTTCCTGATCTTCCTGTGGTTTTTGCCACCACAGCTATAGCTTGTTTGACGCTCAAATAAACAATAATAAAATGTTATCATGGTGGATATCAGCCAGGTCAAACATTTGCCACAATTTTTTTCTGATAAGTTCTAGGAGCCGCTTAACGCAACAGTGAACTGCGTGAACATGTGTTGTACCCAGTGCAATGAATTCCTTGTTCGTTTAGAAGTTGTAACCGCGATCGTTGATAATGAAGTCCGGGGTTCGAATTCCGGGTCATGCCAGAATCAGTAGCAGCCAAAAGTCGGAAAGTTGGCGGTGTTTCCAGCGTGCCTCAGAAAACACGTAAAGCCGTTGGTCCTGCGCCTGATCTTTCTCCGGTTGCGACAGATTACCGTTCCATCGGTCTTGGACTGAGAGTGAGGGAGCAGAGAGTGCTCCGGTGTTTGCACATACACTTGAGCTGGCTAGTCTACGTTGAGACTGGCCACCGTGACCGAAATTCGGTTGTCCTCTCGACATAAAAACAATGAAATTACAACATAAAAATATTAATTACTTTGAAGTCGCCAGGTGTAAGATTGCATCCATTGCTCTTCATCCATTGTTGATTTAAATAGTTGTAGACAAAACTTGTTTCGAAAAACTTCTCTGGTGTACCACAGATTTCTTTAAGCAAGCCCCAAAACCTTTTGCCGCTTATCTGCCAATAAAGTTTGTCATTTTTTTTAAAACACACATACCTGTTCTCTCCGGTATGTAAAAATAATATGACAATGTAATATTATACATGACCAAAACAATAAGGCGCATGACAGCTAAGACGTCTCTAGAACTATGGAGGGAACACCGGAATGGTGATTGGGCACTAGGAGAAATGCGGGAATAGGGGTGGGGTGCATACCTGTCATGCGCCTAATTGTTTTGGCCAAGTTGTATATTGATCATCAGTAAAAAATATACTCATATATACCACTAAGACTGTTATAAACCAATCCACAACTTTTTCTGTCACCAGGGCAGTGTCGCTTAGGAATGAGGTGAAATATTTGGCAGATTTCATAGCAGGGGGAAGTTAATTTGTTAGAAAAGTGTAGAGATTAATGTTTCTTTCTAAAATATTTGGTATATTTATATTAATAAGATTAGAAATTGATAAACCAAATTACTGATATTCCTAAAAGAAATAAAAAAAAGTTAAAAATGTGTAAAAAAATTAAAGGCTATAGCACTAAGTGATTGTTTTGTATACATATATACATACGCTAGAAACGAAACAACTTTTAATTCAATTGAAACTTTTCAATCATGATGACACTGTGTGTACCATCTACGTAGGTAACAAATAAGTCCACCTTAGTCCTAACTAGTGACATCTGGTGAGCATAAGATTATTCAACCTGATTTTGAATGTATAGCATTTACATTAATTTGCAGCACTCTTGAAGTTCTAAAGTAAACTTACAGCCTAAACTGCAAAACATAGGCCATCCACTGTCACATATAATTATTTTTCAGCTATACATTTTTTTTTATAGACATAAAGTAACAAACGAGCACACAGCCCACCTGATGGTAAGTTGTTGCTGAGGCCCATAGACATCTACATGTCTCCTCACTTGCAAATCAAAATGCAGATGCGTTGTCACCCGTGAGGACTAAGTTGATATGCCTCTTTTCCAGCAAAAAGGGTTTCTGTTTCTCTACACTCACCATACGAAACACAGCAGCATTAAGCTACTATTTTATGCCAGTATTCTGTGAGAGAGTGGTCCTTCCCCGGTCGAGCCGACCCATTCGTGCTACAACTATACTATAAATATAGCTGTAGCTTGGTTCTACCACGTGCATGTTTCCTAATGGTGTTTACTTTAACTGCCAAGCTTGTGATGTCAATAGGTAAAGTTCTAAAGTTGCTTGTGTAATATTAAAATTGCGAGCGCCTAGCCCCTGAGCTACCACAGCACTTGTTGCTCCTTAATTGACTAGCAGGATCATCCCCCTTATTAAACTGTTGCTTTGACTGCTTTGTTAGTCTAGTACTCGAAAGCCCTACTGCTGATCATGTCAAGCAGGTTCTGCAAGACAACAAGCTTCATATCCCGCGCCTATGTCAAAATGACAAAATAAAGCCGGCCATAGTCGAACGTGTGCCTGCTGGACTACCATATGTCACAGGAAATCACAGACAAGGTTGGCTACGTCTTGAAGCAAGCATCTATTAGAACATTCTACAAGCTGCTGAAGAAGAGTCAGCTCTTACCATCCATCAAGTGTAATATGACATACAAGATACAGACTTCAAGACACAGTAAGTCCATTCTGCATAGATAGGACCAAAAGTAATAATTAAAACACAAGTATTACTTAGCCACTATATTCTACTCTTTACGAGAGTGAGTGTCAAAATATATCATTTAATAATAAAAAACTTAACATACAAAAGTATGAATTCATGATTTACCTCAGTCCTTGTGCATGCAAAACCTCTAACAGGACGTGATTCTACTTCTTTAGGTGGTTTACCAACTGGTCCTTCTATGCCTAACCAGTCTCTCACTGAACTCACTTCACCAAAAGGTACCTAAATATAATTTTATTTTTAAGTAAACAATCCAAAATAATCAAAAACAAAACCAACTAAGGAAAATGCTATGAAAAATAATTAAGGTACGTTGGGGTAATACCGGACGGATTTTCGAATAGTTGGAAGAGTCTGCCAAAAACTTTAATTTCTCGACATTCGTATACGTCAGATTTATGGAACATGGAGCAAACCGCTAATCGTTAAACGTAGTTTAGCTCTGAGAATCTTTTGCTTGTGTAAACTCAACGGTTTCTGCTTTAAAGGTGTGCGAAAACTAGACATACTTTTTTATATGCATAATGAAAAATTGGCCATTAAGGGGTAAGACCGGACTTAAATTTAAAACCACTTCTACTGCTTAGAGAAAAAAGTTTATAAAAGAGATTTGTCCTATCTTTAACGCTTAAAAACATATTTCAATATGATCTATAAATTACTAGAAACATAAATGTTCCAAACGATTTTCTCTTTTATTGTTTCTTGCCATCCGATCTTATCCCTGATATAAAGAAATTGTAATTTTATGTTTCTCAAACTTTGTTATGACATAAGATGGAATTACTCAATATAAGAGAAAGATCGGATGCATTTGATTTTATATGGGAAAAAAAAATAACAGTAAGGACTGGCCAAATGCCCTGGGATAATGCAGGAGTTAAGGAAGATATAAATATTTTAACAAAGCGGCATTTATTATTATAAATTATTTTTTAAATAATTATTATAAATTACATTTTGATTTGTAATAGAGGATAGATATAGATGTCTATGGGCCGCAGCAATCACTTAACATCAGGTGGACTGTGTGCTCCTTTGTCACCCTTATCCTATAAAAAAATGTATTTTAATGTAAAAGTAATAAAACCATCGTATTATTTTATTACTTTTAAATATACAGACTTGCTAACGAGACTGAGTCCTATAGTCACTTGAATAATCAACGAAAAAATATAAACGACCAATGAAAGTTTAACAACCACTGACATATTTGTAACAGGCAAAGATCGGATAATATTCATCCGATCTTCACTCACGAGGGGAAACATCGGATCTCGGCCTACAGCGATCTTAGCCCTGCATGGACCAGCTTTATTTAGCTATAACTTCATAAAAATTAGTATCCACACAAAATAATAACAAAAGAAGCCATATTCTCGCTAAAAATCGTAAATAAAAGTGATAGGTAAAGATCGGATGGACAAAAATAATACAAAAATTACATTGTTTTATAAAATGCCACGCAGCACAGGTCCCACTTGCCGGAGTGACTGGCGCGAACTGAGGGTCGGGGCAGGATGAAATGACGTCGTGTAGCATATTGTTAGCTTTTCAAAATATAGCATAATTCGCCGGGAATTTGAATTCTACGGTCTTGCCCCATCACCGATCTTACCCCAACGTACCTTATATAGTCAATTAGAAAACAATTATTTGTAGGGTGTAAAATACACCTTGTGTAAGAGTAAAATTTTATTCTAGACAGGTAACAAATCAACATAAAAAGTAAACATTAAGCTGGTTTGGTACCAAGCTATCATATTTTGAGTGAGAAAATTCTACTTACTACTGTTAGGTAAAAATGAGTTTTGTGCAAGAACAATCTTTAGGTGCTCTACTTCTATATAGTAAAACAATGGCAACTTTTCCTGTTTTTCTATTACTATGTTAGATATATCTATGTAAAAATGTATTTGTATTACTATGTTAGATAGAGATATATATATGTAAGAATTTGATCAAAACACACCCCATTATATTTATGCTTATCAGTTAATTGTTATTTTTCCTGAGGGGCATGGTATGGGCGCATAAATGTTTTCCTCCAAAAAAAAAAAAGTAAACAGGGTAAAAGTACATTATAAAAATAAATTTGGTCTATCCTTACTCCAGTCTGCGACATTCCAAACGGTCCTGGATTCATACCAAAATACATGATTGGTTTAATCGAATTACAATATTTCCGAACATACATCTCGAATGTATATCTTGCGTATATTGTTGGGTTATAAACGCATTTTACGGCTGAAGGAAGTTCGAACTTTTCAAGCTTGTTGTTGAGTTCATCAATTAAAGAAAAAAAATTATCACATAAACCATCCTCGTTTCTATTGCTTTCATTTGATGAATTTTCCAAAAAAAACGTCGACACTACTTCCCTTTCTTTGTACTCCATAATTTCACTTATGATATAATTTAATTAAAGACCTTTGTATTTAAATGTACTTTATTAGGTATACTAGTTTTTGCTACCATTTTTAAATTCTTTACCGCCCGCCATAACGCCATTTCAAACAAAAACAATAATATTAGGCTTAATTTAGATTTTTGGCTTGGATGCTTGTATTTTAAGCCATCTCTTCATTTCATTCAAGATCTTGGTTTATGTAAATTTTCAGTATGAAGTGATAACAATCCTTTATAGTACACTGCTTCACAATATGTTGATATGTCATATTGCGTAGTTTTTGGGAGATTTTAACAACTTAAGCCAGCACACAGTTGGCGATAGTATCTCAAGGCGCCTAAGCACACTGACATCTTATCTTGAGATTCACATCACCATCGCAGAACTTGTTTCACCGTTTGCCCTAAAAGTTCATATGCACAGACATTTAATACACAAAATGGCACCACTTTTATATATTTGAAGGCTCCATGGCGCAGTGACTTAGAAATGAGTTGCAGCGCTAAGGGACGCGGGTTGGAATCCCGCATGACACAAGTATTTCTATGGTCTACAAATAATTGCTCCGGGTCTGAATGTTTGTCCTTGTCAAATTTATGTATGTAAACTACCCCCACGACACAGGAGCACGTTGGGAACCAGTTCGCAAACGTACTGAACAGGGCTGTCCAAAATAGCCTCCTGGCTTAGAAATTACTTGCTTACGCTTAATGACCAAAAAACTAACTACGTGTGCTTTATCATCAATAACAGGACCCAGCCACAAAATGATTTTAACACGTTAGCTGTCCAGTGCACCGAATACAGTACACGTCGCATGGGTTCGTCACGTCCGTGTACCGTAAACGGTACACGCGCCCTTATCTCTTTCTATAAGCTCTAACTTCATGGACTTCTCAGTTAGTTTGCTCTATTTGCCAGGACTTGTCAATAGAGCACTAATAAAAAGAAAAATCGTAAAAAATTCAATTTTTTTCTATATGTGGGTGGTTGAAAAAAATAAAAATGTTCAATAAGAAAATGGCTTTATTTATGTAATAGAGTTTCAGAAAAACACTGGAGACAATAAGTTTTTACATTTATTACAGTGCGTTGTCTCTCTTTTAGCTTTTGCTCTTGCAGTTTTTGGAAGACTTCCAAGGTCAATAAGTTTTTTATAACACCCAACGCAACGTCTTCGTATAGATATACCCCTTACTTCGCCTATGGGTTCTATAAAATGTGAGCTCTTATTGGATCCCAACAGTGTACTTGAGGATGATGAAGACAAGCTTGCAAATGGCATTTGTCTCACTAATTCGGATGAACGCGAAGTTCTCGGCTTTTTTTTGGTTCAATTTTCAACAATCTCTTCACGATTGCTTCATTTGCTGCAAAAACGTTGTATATTTCTTTTTTTTTTCAGGATGTAAGTCATTATAAAATATCTGTCATTAAAAATCGTTCCTGATTTGTTCGTCGTCAAAGAATTGCATATTTATCATATATTTCATCATTTTCCAATTATTATTCACACCATAATGATTGGCGCACTAACGGCCAAAATTTGAAAGTTTTGAAGTTGAGATGTCACTATTTTATCTTGTATCAATGTCAAATAATTACAACAAACAAGAATATGAATAGAAAAACTGTTTTTTAAACTCGCTGTTCACAAATCCACGGTATACGCTAAGTTTACTCGCTACTTCAACTCCAAAAGTCCGTGTACCGAATACGGTACACGATCAAAAGGTAAGGAAAACCGAATAATTAGTTATTTATGTAGTCTAATTATCCAAAATTAGTAATTTTTAATCAATTTGACACAGAATAATACAAATATTGATTTGGACTTTGTACTTGTCCAACCATATACAAAGTATCGACTATTAAGTATTTAGTTATAATCATAGACGTTTAAAAAAATAAGATTAAAAATAATAATATTAAAATCCACTGCAAACCATTATTTAAACAATAATACAGGAGCAGTGGTATCAATACGGTAGAGCCATGCTGCAGCTATATTAATAGTAGTTGTAGCATGAATGGGTCGGCTTGACCGGGGAACGACCATGCTCTCACAGAATACCAGCTTCAAATAGCAGCTTAATGCTGCTGTTTTTGGTATGGTGAGTGTAGAGAGTACTGGAAACGAGGCAATCCATCTTAGTCCTCACGGGTGACAACGCATCTGCATTTTGATTAGCAAACTGGGATAGATATAGATGTCTACGGGCCACAGCAACCACAGCAACCACTTACCATCAGGTCGACTGTGTGCTCACTTGTCACCCTAATCCTAATAAAACCACCCTAATCCTAAAAAAAGCACTAATCCGAGACCGGTCAAGCTCCCGCCAAAACTACAAAACCAATAAATTCAAAGGTAAAACCTCAGAGTACTTCAGTTTAAAAACACCATACTCACCACAAAGTACCTTTATAGACACAGAAAACAAACACTCAAAAGATGAGAGCAAAGAGAATATAATCACTACGTAAGAGGGTAAGATGTTTTGTCAGAGTAATTACTAGCATAGAGGAAATCCTAAAATAAAAAGAAAATTCTTGTAGTTAACTCCTTGTGCCTATGACCTTTTACGGGGTATAAAATATAAGTTTCTATGTCTAGTTACTAGTTAGTTATATCAGTTACTCGATTCCAAAGAGTCAGTAATTCCTTTATGGGGCAATGCTAAAATCAATGCAAATCTGCATTGCTTTGCATATAAGTGCTAGCGCAGTTATTATCCTACTAAAAAGTACATGATTGATAATAACCAATTAAGTTATTATCAATCATGTGACTGTAATGGGATTAGGTGACCGGTACTATGCTGTATCTAATGTCTTCATACCAATTGTATAAAATAATACCGGGTGTTTGTGAAACGCTCCCGAAAACGAAGACAGGCGATAGTACTAATTATGCCCTTCATGATGGGTGAGAAATTAAATCGTGAGAAAAAAAAAACATCTTTTCACAACGTTTTATTAGCTTTCATCATTATGTTCGTACAGCTAAATGAAACGATAATTTCATAAAAAAAATGAAAATACTTAATCATAAAACCAGCAGTGGAATTACAATCAGCTGACTAGGTCAATGTACGCCCGGACGCCGAATCTGCGCGGTCCGCAGCTAGCGGTGGTACTACAATACCTAATAATTTACAACACTTGTCTACATACCTGACTTATCTACTTAACCTACTATTTTGCCACTGTGCCTGTCTCCACCTAGCCACTTTATACACAAGTTAAATAAACCAAATACCTGGTTCGATTCCCCGCTAATAAAAAAATTACTTAAATGAAATGTTAACAAGGTTAAAGTTATGCTTTTTTATCTATCGTATTATTATTTTTAATGTTTTGATGTATTCAGGATGAGTTCAGTACATAGATATTTAAAAAAAATTAGGTATGAAACAGCTTACTGATCTAAATCCTAAGTATAAGATTCTCCACGGCACATTAACATGTTGCCGTATTCACAAGCACTATAAACGGACCTACGCGTTAGGCATTATTAAAACAAAACAAGAAAAACAAAACGTAACAACAAGAATGTAATAAACAAAACGAATGAACCGTCGCTCACGCGCACGTGATAGTCAACACGGAACTGTCTCAAAAACTAAAATTAATAATCAACCCCGCCAAAACAAATGCGCACAAGGTTTTTCAAATTCGTCCTTTAAGCACTGAGCACTTCGTCAGACCGTAAAACCCTTACGACATTGCCAACGCTTACTTTATATATAAGTTTAGTTATCCCTACGACTAGTCTTCATGTGGAATTTAGAAGTTATGGTTGTAATTTTTAATACAATTACACAATCAATTGTTCCCTGACGCAACAAGCAGTTCTTTACTACAAAAATTATATTGAAATTAATAAACGTACCTAATTGGGTACTCAGTACTCACTTACACAATTGTAAACACTATTTCATCGTTATCTTTGATTTTGTATAAGAAAATAGAAATGAAATGGTACTGAATAATTTAAAAGTTAAAATCAATTGCAATTATGATCGACAGTTAATTAATCAGATTAAACGTAAAAAATAATACTTTTACTTTATTTTAATTGACTTTTCGTATTTAATCCGACCAATACTTTGAATTTAAAAAGAGGTAAGTCAAAATTATTAAAAATTACTTGAAAGTTTTATAGTGATTGCCGCCTCTAATTCTTATGTCGCCGGCAAACTAAATTTCGGTGCAACAATTTGACAAAGTGGTGTTGGCAACGCTACCATTGCCAACACCAATTTGTCAAATTAACCGAAAACTCGTGTCAAATTCCCCAATTTAAGGACAAAACTTCAACAGATTCCCTACAAATTCCCCTCAATTAAAAAATATAGAAATGAAAAGCATTAAATGGTACACAAAAGACGCAGAAAAAAAGCAAAAATTGAATTTGGTGCAATGAAGATAGTTAAAAAACGGGAGTCATTCGATATTAATAAGTAACCTAACAAAATGTTAAAATAAGTATTTATATCTCTTGAAAAAAGGTTCTGACTTGGCCTTGGCTATCGATTTTCAAAATCCCTGTATTTTCCCCATAAAATAAAATAAATAAAAACCCCAACCAACTTTAAATTCCCCGCAATTTTGATAATTTCCCACATGTTGGCAAAATTGATCACACTCTTAATCTCATGGCTGTTAGACGGGAGATGAAGCTACATTCTTCAACAGATTTGACAGCATACAGGCAACTGAACAGACAGATCTCCAAATGCATGCGGCGGGACTTACGCAACTTCAATACAGCTTGTATTGAAGAAGCGATCGAGCGGAACCAAGGCTCCAAAGCTTTTACCAGAGATCTGTCTGCCAGAAAGACCCAACTGTCAAAGCTGAAGACCGAGTGTGGCAGCATCGTTTCCGGGGCACCTGAGATTTTGGGTGAGATTGAGAGGTTCTATAGACAGCTGTACACGTCATCGTTGGAGCCACACGCAAGTGTGAGTAACGATCCAAGAGCGAGTCTTATCCGACACTATTCCGAAGATATCCCGGACGTCAGTCTATGCGAGATTAGAATGGCTTTCCAACATCTTAAAAACGGCAAGGCCCCAGGCGAGGATGGAATTACAGCGAAGCTTCTGAAAGCGGGTGGAAAACCGGTACTGGAAGTCCTTCAGAGGCTCTTTAATTCCGTCCTCCGTGGTGGCATTACACCGGAGGCGTGGAGCAGAAGTGCGGTGGTCTTGTTCTTCAAGAAAGGTGACAATGCTCATTTGAAGAACTACAGATCGATTTCCCTTCTGAGCCGCATCTACGTGCTGTTTTCGAGAGTCATTACGAATCGTCTCGCACGCAGACTTGACGACTTCCAGCCTCCCGAACAAGCCGGTTTCCGAAAGGGCTTTAGCACCATAGACCACATACATACCCTTCGGCAAGTTGTACAGAAGTCCGAGGAGTACGAGTACAATTTGCCACCATGCCTGGTGTATGTGGACTATGAGAAAGCCTTTGATTCCGTCGAAATTTGGGCGGTACTGCAGTACCTTCAGCGGTGCGAAGTTGACTGTCGGTATATCGAAGTGCTGAAGTGCTTGTACAGTAGAGCTACGATGGCTATCCTAGTACAGAACCAGAGTACGAAACCTATCCAATTGCAGAGAGGTGTAAGACAGGGTGACGTTATATCCCCGAAACTCTTCACCGCTGCATTGGAAGACGTTTTCAAGCTTCTGGACTGGAAAGGATACGATATTAACATCAATGGCGAGTACATCACTCACTTTCGATTTGCCGACGATATAGTCCTTACGGCAGAATCGCTGGAGGACCTAAGCACTATGCTCAATGACCTCAATAGTGTATCCCAATGGATAGGTCTTAAGATGAACATAGACAAAACAAAGATTATCTTTAATATCCATATCACGCCTATGCCGGTAGTTGTTGGGAGCACTAAGCTCGAAATTGTTGACGAGTATGTTTACCTGGGACAAATGGTCTGACTAGGTAAGTCCAACTTCGACCGAGAGGTCAATCGACGGATTCAACTCGGCTGGGCAGCGTTCGGGAAGCTACGACACATCTTCTCGTCAGACATACCTCAAAACCTTAAAACGAAATTGTACAACCAGTGCGTGTTGCCAGTGATGACTTACGGAACTGAGACGTTGTCCTTCACTGCTGGCCGTATGAGGAAGCTCAAGGTCGCTCAGCGAGCTATGGAGAGGGCTATGCTCGGAGTTTCTCTGCGTGATAATTTTAGGAATGAGGATATCCGCAGTAGAACCAGAGTAACCGACATAGCCCAACGGATTAGTAAGCTGAAGTGGCAGTGGGCCGGCCATATAGCTCGAAGAACCGACAACTGATGGGGAAGAAAGGTTCTTGAGTGGCAGCCTCGTACCCGTAGGCGAAGTGTATGGTGACCCCCCACGAGATGGAGTGACGACCTGGTAAGACATGCAGGAAGTCGATGGATGCAGGTGGCTCAGGACCGTGCTTTGTGGCATTCCTTGAAGCCTATGTTCAGCAGTGGACTTGTGAAGGGCTGTAATGATGATGATGATAATGATGGCAAAGTTGACATGTGTAAATTCCACAGCGCGAGGCGACACGAGCCGGCCGGGCGACAGTAGCGCGTGCGTGAAGGAGAAGGGTAGAGTCAGTAGGTATTGTTTCGTACTGAGCTATATACATAAGAGTTCGGTGTCCCCGAGAATATTGACCCTATTGTCAGCTGATTTTATGATTTATTTATTTTAAATTTCACTGCTGGTTTAATGTTTAAGTATTTTAATGATTTTTTTAATGGAATTATCGTTTTATTTAGCTGTACCAACATGATGGAACGTGAGTAAAGCTAATAAAACGTTGCGAAAAGATGTTTTTCTTTCCTCAGGATCGATTTTATTTCTCACCCACGATCTAGTAGTTAGTACTATTGTCTGTCTTCGTTTTCGGGAGCGTTTCACAAATATTCGGTATATTGTAAATTGATTTTATTTAAAAAGTCCCACTGGGTTTCTTGCTAGTTCTTCCCAGGACAGAGGTTTTTTTCGAACCAGTTGTAAAAATTAAAAAATGATTTTCAATTAGTATTCTTGCCTAATCTATAATGAACAAAAATGATTCTATTCTATTTAATTCTATGCTGGAAGCAAACCTTCTTTCTTTAATGCAACGTTTAGATACTTGGAGCTTGAGGCAGAAAAGCTTGAGCTTGAGCACAGAAGATTAGTTACGAGTACGAATATGTTGCCTTGTTCGGGGGTGCTCGCTACTCGGCCCGAGTATTCGCCTGTTCTGCACTCAATGAACGCGTAGTGTTTCTATATAGTTTGTGACTCAATGTCGGTTTTTCAGCACGAGTCAAGGAAAGTTTGTGTGTATTCGTATCGGTGCTTACATACTCGTCATTATGCACTTGAACTGTGAACTTTGTCGCAGGTGGTTATTATTTTTCTTATAAAATAATAATAATATATTCTTGCATATAAAAACACAGATTGATTTTTTTTTAATGAAGGCCATTAGTCAAAAAATTTTACGAACTTAAACCAAGCAAAATTGAAAGATTTGTAATAACGACAATCGCTAGGTATTTGAGTAGGGCTTTCGCACTCCGTGATGGCCAATGGGATAATGAACGTTGAAATTGAACGTGTGAAGGTAATCTATGGTGTGAAGCCAGCCGCCTTCCTTATACTCGTAAACTAGTAAGAAGTAAAGTAAAAAAGTAAAGTTGCAGCCTATTTACGTCCCACTGCTGGGCACAGGCCTCCTCTCATTTCTGAGAGGGTTTTAGGGCAAGGAAATGTTCGCCGCGCTGCCCTATTGCGTGTTGGCGAACTTCACATGTCTTCGAAATATATTTTTTTCTTATTTCACAAACATGCAGGTTCCCTCACGATGTTTTCCTTCACCGCCGAGCACGTGGTAAATCAGCACTTAAAATTGCAATTAACAATTTTATTGGTGCCGGCGGGGATCGAACCCGGGTTGCTCGAGTACTGTGAAGCTTACAGCGAGCGCTAACCATTTGAGCTACCACGGCTCTCTTAAGTAAGAAGTGCTAGCGCATATACCAAGCATATACCTTATACCTTATATAGCCCGCTGCGGTGTTGCTATTCTTGATTTAGATTTTCTTCTAACAATATCATATAATACTAAATAATAAAAATACCTACCTACTGTGATGATTTGGAATAACGAATTCACTATTAAATTTATAGAATTTTACTAAGGAGAACCCGTGATACGGTATCCTAAAAATCAGTTTTATATAAATATTTGTAACACTAAAAATATATTATATAAAGTAAATATAAAATCGTAGCAACGAGACGCACGTCATCCATGTTTAAAAGATCTACGTTGCATGAATACAAACGAATATGTAAATGCATCGTATTCGTCCATGAATAACTCGGCGAGTTGCTCGTCCGATAATCTAATAAACAAGCCTTTTTTCATACCATTCACTGATGTGACATTAGTGCATAAATAAAGAATTACGATTTGACTATTAAGAAATGCAAGGGTCTTATACTATACAGCTATTTCTGATATGTATTTTGGACAGAAAACTCAAATTGCAAAGTTCTTGGGAGATTTTGACGACAGCTTAACTCAGAGGACGGTTATGACGATAATATCTCAGTCTATTAGTGGATAATCAAGGCATTTGTTACATCATCATCCACTTATAGTTCACGTAGGCAGACATTTAAATTTAGTACACAAAATCGCATTATTCAAGGCAGTTTGCATAATGTAGCCTAGGGAGTTTCGGCGGAATTTGAGGTCATGTTTATGGGGAAAAAATTCATTAATATGGTTACACTGATCACTGACACTGTTTTAGGCAGAGATAAAGAAGTTTCAGAATTTCAGTAGAATATCCTATATCTATGGATTCAGAATTTCAGTTGTCAGTTGTCAGAATTTAGATAAGTATTCAGGGTTTCAATTTTCAGGGCTATAAAAACGCCTGCCTTCACCTTCACTTTAACGTTTGTCGGAATTACTTTTTGCCCGTTTAAATTCAAACCTTTCAGACTCTAAAATCAAAATATCGAAGAAATCGAATTTTGAATATTTAAATGTGAATGTGTTTGTGTTTAGTTAGAGATTAGTCTGCTTTACTTTATTGTATTCGTAGATTTGTATATTGAATTAAACAAGCGTCATTATACCACTAGGACCTCTAATAATTATAGGAGATTTTTTTCCTGATAGGACTACATATTAAGCTTTAATTTCGGTGTCATAATATATATTTTTATTCCAATACCTCAGAGTACAATCTAGACTCTTGAGTCTAATAATTTAATACACCGTAGTTTATAGACGCCGTCAAAATTGCTTTCTACTCGAAATATAACGGAAATACTCCCACCATGGCTAAGGTAAGCAAGGAGCAACCAGTTTTTACCTCATTGTAAGCATATTTACATACCTGTCAATTATCAGACAGTTCACACTTGTATCTTGTGGAAGTTGATTACATCTTACAACTTTATTATACTTGAAAATAATACTGACATCTGCTGTTAAGCATGAGTGGAAACAATAAAGAAAAGGTAGATCCTGTAATTAAAATTATACTAATTGGTTGTATTCATCTAGTGTTATATTCCAAGGTGGAACTGACCCCTGAAAAGTAATTAAATTTATAGAGTGGAATTTAATATGTTAATTACTGTGCTGTAAATGATTTTGTTATATCAAAGTGTATTTATGTGAAATTAAGTGTGTAAGTAATTTTTGTTTGGTAGTTCAATATCCTGGGGTGGGTACAGCTCTCCCGGCCCCACCCTAATTATTAATAGACATAATCTAGTTAATTCCAGTTAACATAAAAAATAAATATACACATGCTACTATGGCTATTAACATTTTTCTATATGCCAAGGTCAACACGTAGCTTTATTGAGCAAAGCATGATTCTTTCTTGTTAAACCCGTTTATTTTAATTTACTTCTGCATTATATAACTATGAGTTATTGTAAGTGGATACATATTTTCGTTTACATAGTAAATTAATTATTTTTCCACACTATGTGTATTATATTTAATGATTGAAATATTGTCAAAAATAAGCATCATTTATCACCACTCATAAATAATACAAAATCTACTAGACAGGCATTTCTATCAATGCAGTGAATATACTCTAATCATCACACATGGTAGGCAGATTGTTGACATCTTTGGTGTGGCTGTTTAGACCAGTGAGTCCATCATTATCTTACTAGTGTACTACTCTACTCTAAGATGTTTCCTTTTACCATTAGGCGTTAGATGTTTGTAATTTATCTGATCCATAACCATTTAATCTTGTTACTTCATTTGTTCATTACATGTTCTGAAAATAAAGATAACACAAAACACTGAAAATAA
This sequence comes from Parnassius mnemosyne, assembly GCA_963668995.1. Classification (NCBI taxonomy): domain Eukaryota; kingdom Metazoa; phylum Arthropoda; class Insecta; order Lepidoptera; family Papilionidae; genus Parnassius; species Parnassius mnemosyne. The sequence continues at coordinate 11,821,438 of CAVLGL010000057.1, forward strand.
AAATAATCTCGACACGCACTTACCATGGATAGGAATAAGTATAAAAATGAAATAGGCATATTGGTTTATTAATTTATTGAAATGCTACTAATGTGAGCATAGTGGGGGGGGGGGGAGTATTTAAAGCTGGTATATTAGAAATTCTCAGTAGCTGCCCGGAGTCAGAAAGTTGGCGGTATCTCACCCCCGTGCCTCGGAAAGCACGTAAAGCCATTGGTCCTGCGCCTGATCTCTCCCCAGTTGTGTCGGTTTACCGTCCCATCGGACTATGAGAGTGAGGGAATAGAGTCTCCATTGAAACTTAAGGACATTATTATTATTAGCTCTAGAGCCACTAGTGTCTGGTTTCCATGATAGCTATCCGTGCTACGCTATTGAGAGGCACTGGGAGAAAACATTCAATTTCGCTACTTACCATTGATTATTTATATAAGTAGGTGTGATAAATATGATAACACAGTCTACCTGATGGTAAGCAAATGCTGTGGCCCATTCAAACCTACAGTTATCACCAATTAAATATCAAAATACAGATGCATCATCTTCAAGGACTAAGATGAAATCATCTCGTCTCATTAAAAGTAGTTGCTTAGTTTGACATACGACCCGAATGGAATAGGTGTGTGTTCTTATAAGAATTTGTGATTGTCATTCTGCCATTTAAATAACTCTTATAATTTTCTGTTAATTTCAGCCAGTGCTTTACTCATACTGGCGTAGCTCATGTTCATGGAGGGTAAGGATAGCTCTCAACCTGAAGGAGATTCCATATGACATTAAAGCTGTGAGTCTCATCAAAGGTGGAGGGGAACAACACTGCAATGAGTACAGGGAAGTCAATCCAATGGAACAAGTGCCATCACTGTGTATTGGTAAGCTGTTTATTAATATCTCAACCTAGCAGAGCAGATTTCTTCAACTTGCAGTAGACTATTTGTTTATTATCTAATAATAAAGGATCAAATAATAATTATTCATGTACAACAAGTCAAGCTCAATTAAACATAATATGTGTATAGAGTTCTGGTAAGTTACATATAATTTAAAAGACAAGATTTGTCACTTCCTTAATATCTAGATTCCTTAGTTCCTTATTAATTTTTGATGCTTGAACCACAGGACTGAAGATAATCATAGAGTGTTATACATTAATTTAATACAGAGTTATTTTACAATAACCGGCAAAATTTGAATAAATGTCAATAATTCAGCCCTTTTTATCTTTTAAATTCAAAATGCATGGTAACACATTATTTTGACTGATTTTACTGCACACACACATATTTGTAAGGGTCGATCGGTAGGCAAAAATTTTACTGCCCATAAATTACATTCGTTTTGGGGTAATTACAAATAAAAGCAGAAGCCTTATTTTCTTGTATTTTTAAAAACTGCAGTAATGGTATATCATTATTTAGATATTTGAACTTAAGTTTAAAATTTGGCTACTCTTTGAAAAATAACCCTATATAAAACAATGTGTCATATTCCCTTGTATTATGGTGTTTAAAAGTTTTAGTTTAAGCATTGTAAGTATTACTTATACTTACTTCTATGTAGTTCCTCAATTTATTATTATTTTTTAGATTTTGCCATATTTCCTTTTATTTTTATATATCCTTTAAAGTTTTCTAGTTAGCTCTCTGTTCTTTTTTGGTTTATATTTGGTAATTTGTGTATGTCTAATTAAGCAGCAACTCCTTCATGGAAATCTGAGCTGGTTATACTATATGAAATTTAATTGTTGTAAAGTAAGCTGTTAGTGTATATGTTGAATAAAGAGAAATACATTCTTATTCCAGATGGACATACATTAATAGAATCTTTGAGCATAATGCACTATCTGGAAGAGACAAGACCACAAAGACCGCTAATGCCGCAAGACTGCATCAAAAGAGCCAAGGTTCGGGAAATATGTGAGGTAAAACTGAAGCTATATAATCTCAGTTCCCACAATTTTGTGCATATTATATCTTACTTTTACTTATTTTGAATGCAATAAAACTGATATGGGGAAACACTCAAAATAACTTGTGGCTACCGACAGATGGCACTATAACCATGACATCATTTATGCAATGGAACGTTGTGGCAGTTTCTTGCTGCTGTTTTACCTCATAATAAAGTAAAAGGACCTGTATTACTAAAATTGTACAAGTTATTTAATACTATATCTAAATTTTATGTCCATTTTATTGGCTTAAAGCTTAAACCTTCTACATTTAGAAATAATATGTTATTATACAAGATGTAATGAAGGGATGTCATTTAAGTATAATGGTAGTTTTTTTATTATTATTTAAAAGTAATAATAAAATGAAACTTGGCTGCAAGTATAGTGGGGTGAAGATTACTAGAGGTCATAAATATACTTAAAGAAGTTAAGCAGTAAATAGTGTTTTAAAAGTCCCATCCATCCATCGATTACAGTCTAAAAGTTCATTGCTGAACATAGTTCTGCCCAATAGATTTTCTCATAGGAGGATTTTGCCATGCTGTTTTAATACAGGTTAGCAACTGCAGTTTTATATAATTTTGAGCTGTTATCAGGAAGATGCTGTTGCCCATCTTCTGTTTCAGTTTCCCTCTGTTGCCTCTTATGACACCCAAAGGACGACACAAGCCAGTGGATATTCTTACAGCGCCACTATACAGTTCAATATTGTTTATCTCTCTGGAGGTCTCTGTTCGTCAGTGGACTCATGTGTCAGCCAGTTCTTTGTTAACATCTCGCTTTTGAAAGCAATGGCACATTTTGATGTTTATTGATTACTTTTACATGAATTTGATGCAAAAACCTTTGGCTGATAGATAGACTTCTATGCGAAATATTGGATCCTGCAGGAATGTGAAAAATATTATTTAATTTTTCTGAGTCTGTTGCATAAATGACCATCACGAACATGGATAGCATTACACTTAACATATAATTAATATTTAACACAATTAATATCATAAACTACACAATAAAACTAAAACTTAAAACATCTACAGGTGATATCGTCGGGCATCCAACCTCTCCAAAACTTAATAGTATTGATATACGTTGGAGAGGAAAAGAAGAAGGAATGGGCCCAGCATTGGATAATGCGCGGTTTTCGTGCAGTGGAAAAACTTCTTTCTGCATCTGCTGGGAAGTATTGTGTTGGAGATGAAATCACATTAGCCGATTGCTGCTTAGTACCGCAAGTGTTTAATGCAAGAAGGTAATAAATATATAATAAGTAATTGAATCTTTAATTCTATCCTCCATGGTGGCACTACACCGGAGGCGTAGACCAGAAGTGCGGTGGTCTGCGGTGGAAAGACGACAACGCTCTCTTGAAGAACTACAGACAGATTTCTCTTCTGAGCCACTTCTACGTGCTGTTTTCGAAAGTCATTACGAATCGGCTCGGATGAAGACTCGACGACTTCCAGCCTCCCGAACAAGCCAGTTTCCGAAAAGGCTTTAACCCCATAGATCACATACATACCCTTCGGCAAATTATACAGAAATCTGAGGAGTACAATTTGCCACTATGTCTATCGTATGTGGACTATGAGAAAGCCTTTGGTTCTGTCGAAATTTAGGCGGTGCTGCAGTCCCTTCAGCGGTTTCAAGTTGACGGTCGGTATATCGAAGTGCTGAAGTGTTTGTACAATGGGTTACAATGGCTATCAGCTGTAGGACGTATTAATTTTTTATTTAATTCAAATTGTTTAAAATAAAAAATTTCGGTTAATCTGTTCATTCTGCCTACAATATACCTACATTCTCAGACCAATAAGCAATGATAGACGAAGCACTGCATTCAAATGACGCCGAAACTATGCTCAACTTCTCGTTATGCACCCAGGCACAAATATTTTTTCTTTATTTTTTTAAAGATCCATAAATGTCCATTTTACTTACTGCGGTACTGCAATCCCTTCAGCGGTGCCAAGTTGACTGTCGGTACATCGAAGTGCTGAAGTGTTTGTACAGTAGGGCTACGATAGCTATCCGAGTACAGAACCAGAGTACGAAACCTATCCAACTGCAGAGAGGTGTAAGACAGGGTGACGTTATATAACCGAAACTCATAGAGACCCATAATCTACACGGAAGTAATTATGAGTACTTAGAAGAAATTCGCTCTGAAGTAAATTGCAAACTGACTTATTATATCTTTTCTTTTAAGAAACGTTACCTCCATATTAGGACATCCTCCTGTGTCGTGGTGACAGTTTACATACACAAATTGCACAAGGACAACCATCCAGATGGGGAGCAATTATTTGTAGGCCATGTACATACTTGTTTAGTTGCGGTATTCAAACCTGCAGCCCTCAACACCGATACTCATTGCTAACTGCACCATAGAGCCGTTAAGCCCGATACAGGATTCCGGCTACTAGGTTGTGTCTGTACAAATATTCAGTATAAAGAGGCAAATAACTGAAGATGACATGCCTAAGTTACTCATGGCGACAAGCTCGACAGATGTTGATGGTGTCATCTTTTAGTATGTATCCCCGATAATTATTGGTCTTGATAACTTGATTCTATATCTCACAGACAAAACCTTCGGTTTCCCGATGAGGTCACCGAAATAAAGCTAGTGGAGAAGGGCAAATTGTCTACAAAAGGCAAGCCTTGTAGTACCTTCCGTGAAGTTCTTTCTCCTTCAATAGGGGATTAACGCACTAGGTTCTACTGGAACTGGGCCATCCTTTACTGTTCTTCTTCTATAGACCTCTTCCGAATAAGCCTGATATTGTGCTGATAGATCTACAGTCAAGGATATTTGGTCGAGAATAACATTACATAAGACGAGAACCTTGTCGAAGCCAAAACAGATGTGAAGACAAAATATCTTGGACAGAAAGATAAAATATCTTGGATATCTTGGACTTGGCTCATGAGATCTTTCATTCAAAATCTTTCCTATGTTTATATTTCTGTGACAGTCCACTTCGTGGTATTATGCAGAAAGCGGTGGTCCCTTCCTTCTAATCCTCAGCCGTTTGGTCTCCCTGCCAAGGGCATCCAGCTGATTGTGTTATATTTATTTATTTTACTACAGGTTAATAATATAAGGCATATGTATTTTAGCTTATGTACTTTCATAATGTTTCATCTATTTGCATATGCATGCATCTCAATCAGACAAGAATACTCATGAAATAATAAATATTTACTTTCTCGTCAGCACCACAGATGTTTCTCTAACAATTTCATTATTTAATATTGCTTTCAAAGTAAAACATGGATCCTCATTATATTGCAGATTCCACGTAGATCTTCGTCCGTTCCCCATAATTCTCCGCATCGATCGAGAACTTGAAAATCATCCAGCGTTCCGTGCAGCTCATCCTTCTTCTCAACCTGACTGCCCGCCAGAAGTCGCTAAGTGAACTTACAGAATGATTATAGATTTATATAACATGGTTAAAACAGCTGTCTTAAAAGCCAACAATAAAAGGAAATCGAAACTTCCAGCCAAATATCTATGGTAACAAGGCTCTAAATGAGAAACTGCAAAAACTCTATTGTTAAAATAACATTTTTTATGTTGTTTTTTTTGTGATTATTCTAAATGCTTGCCAGATTAAGAAACAAAATACTCGGGCATAATTCCAGGGATACTTTGGTTAAAAAATATTAAATAAGTAGGGTTATGTGTCCCTTGCATTTACGAAAAGGTTCTGGAAAAATATTTTAGGAAATTACACTTGGATACCTTGTTTAATTAAATAGTAAGCTTTATTAATAATCATAATACATTATTGTTTATAAATTGCATATAAACTAACCTAAAAAGGAATCCTTGATTTGACAGTATATAGTAGCAACAGATAGCCTTTAGTGTTTGTAACACAATTCACTGACATTAAACCAATTTTGTTGCTTATTTTATCGAAAATAATTTTGAAGTATGTCCCATATAAGTTTTACACAGATCTGATGATAGTTTGAAGTTTATAGTATGTATTGTATTCAAAGTATCCTTGTACAAAGTTTTCTGTTATTTTTATAATGTACTTATTTTGTCATCTCACCAATAATATGCATATTTTTTCCAGTTGAATTTATTATATTATGGAGAATGTATTCATGTTCTCAAATATATTTTACACACATTTATATCAACTGGAGCATATTTTTGAGAATATTTTTGTGTCTGTCTTTTATCCACAATGTAAATCAATTTTTAATTGAATTATTTACAAAGTAACGTTTTGTGACTTTTTATTTAATAACTGGTCTAGTCTTTAAGTACTAGTGATAAGATAGGTGATTTATACAAGGTTTTCGGGTTAAAGTAAGAGTAATGTAGTGTGTTATTATTATTATTTTGTATATGATTTAAAATATTTACTTGTGCCATTCCATTAGTTGTACGAACATTTATACAGTAGCGTTAATTTTTATTATGTTAAACATAAATCTATTATTATACACTTTTGTATTTTCTGTTTTAAAAATACAAACGTCTTGACTTTAACATTGTTTTATTTTTAGGGAGACTTGATATATACAAAGCCCAATGGGTTTTGGGACATTGACGGTGTCTTTGAATACACCTCCAACAATAAAAAATGGCGCGATTTTATATTAGTCAAGTTTTTTTTTTTATAGAATAAGGGAAACAAACAAGCACACAGTCCACCCGATGGCAAGTGGATGCTGTGGCCCATAGATATCCACATCTATCCTCGATTAAGTATTAAAATGCATATGCGCGTCACCCCTGAGGACTAAGATGAAATGCTTCGTTTTCACTGAAAATCGTCTCTGGTTCTCTACACTCGCCTAAGAAACACAGCAGCATTAAGTTGCTATTTTGCGCTGGTATTCTGTAAGAGTGTTTTTCCACCCCGGCGAGCCTACCTATTTGTGCTACAACCATATCGCGTAGGTTTCTCCTAAGTATGTTTTGTTTATCTCTACTATTATAAATGCGGTCGTTAACAGAAAAGTGGGTTTGCAAAATGATGTTGTGACCAGGATTACGAAAGGTATGCTTAGGTGGTTTGATCATGAAGAAAGAATAAACGAGGAAAGAGACAAAGCACAGACAAGACAGAAGTGATCGGCAGAGTCGGGAAGGGACGCCCTGAACGAAAGTTTATCGACCAAATCGGCGATATATTGAAGATGGGCCAGATTAAGAGTACCTAAACCCATGAGCATGTATGGGTAGGTATATGGATGTAAAATCGATGATTATGGGTGCGAGAGAGGTGTGTCAGGATCGTGACAAATGGAAGTCAGTAGTCTCTGCATACCCCTCTGGGTAACAGGCGTGAGTGTTTATGTTTTTTTTTATAAATGCGAATGGTGGACGAACAGCACCTTCGAACGATGCCACTTAAAACATGCAATATCAGTAAGTTGATCGGGAAGTGCAAGCTTATTTTTATAAGCACTACGTGTTCAGTGATGTGTGTTTTGCCGCGGAGAAGTGAGGCAAGCGATGTAGCGTGCATGCAAAAGTTCTCTGTTTGTTCTCTGTGGCGCATGTATGTTTGGGCAAAAAATATCGAAATATCGATATATTTTATTAAAAATATCGATATATATCGTCGATATTTTAAATCGTGATATATCGACATTTATTTTAGAGTATCGAATTCGTATCAATTTCAATATATTTTAAAATGTATCGTTTTTATTCGTCGTCCAACTGTCAGTAACTAAAATTTTGGACCTTATCTTTACATCATGCGAATGATGACGATATATCGATATATTTTTCCCCTTGCCCATGCATAGGCCCATGCGTAGGAAAGGGTATGGAGTGTAGAGTAGGAGGACCACCTCTGTATATGAAAAGTGTCCCTAAAAACGCGTCCAATAAGGGTGGCGCTGCAGTAGCATAGGATAAATTAAAAAAAGCGCCAAAATTAATTCGAATAAGATGGAGAAATAAACAAGGGCCGACCAATCCGCTTGGTTTTGTACTACGTAAATAGTTGAGGTTTTGTATACTGGCATTTTACTAACTACTCTAATCATGGAATTTTTTAAATATTTGAATTCAGCTGACTTCACTCCATTCACAACAGCTATCTTCATATCGTAGTTTTTCAGACGCCAGCGCTATGGTGGTAGGTTTTGGAACCTCTATTTTCAATAAATAGTAGGACACTTTTTCAACTTTCGCCCCTTATAAGATGGTCCTCCTACTCTACACTCCATACTTGTGTGGGACCTACATATGTTTCGTTTCATTCATTATACTTATGGAGTGTAGAGTAGAAGGAGGACCATCTCTATATATGAAAAGTGTCCCTAAAAACGTGTCCAATAAGGGTGGTGCTGCAGTAGCATAGGATAAATTACAAAAAAAAGCGCCAAAAGTAATTAGAATAAGATGGAAAAATAAACAAGGACCGACCAATCCGCTTGGTTTTGTACTACGTAAGTAGTTGAGATTTTGTATACTGGCATTTTACTAACTACTCTAGTTATGAAATTTTTTAAATATTTGAATTCAGCTGACTTCACTCCATTCACAACAGCTATCTTCATATCGTAGTTTTTCAGACACCAGCGCTATGGTGATAGGTATTGGAACCTCTATTTTCAGTAAATAGTAGGACACTTTTTCAACTTTCGCCCCTTATAAGATGGTTCTCCTTGTACTCTACACTCTATAATTACACTACTGAAAAAACGTTTCGTTTCAGCTTTTGTGTGTGTATATTTTGTGATACGCCAATGAGAGGCCTGCTGTATGCCGCATTTTCTGAAGTCATGGATTACCATATAATACGGAAATTGCCGTATCAATGGTAAACCTGCCATTTACCATCAAGTGGATTTTGTGCTCGTTTATCCAATAAAAAATGCTTCACTGCCATGAGATCTGTCAAATATTTTACCGCATTCCTAATTGGCGCCGCCCTGGTGGCACACAAAGTTGTAGAAGCCCTCATTACAAATCTGAACCTCAGATGCTCAGAACTGCTCAGAATATTCTACTGATATTGTTCTGAGTGCTAAAATTATGAACAGTCTGCCCACAGAATAATAATAATGCTCTAGTCAGCCACAGGGATATCTACGGCGGCATCTACGTGTACGTGTTGCTCTGCAACTCGTAGAGCCGCATCTCCTGTCGTAGTATTTTCATTCGACGAAGGAATAGCCTCACATCGTAGGCGTTCGAGTTCGGCGTCATCAAATATTTTTGAGCGTATGATGTACCGAACTTGGTCTGTCAGGTTTTGCTCGGTTACGGTAGTAGACGGCTCCAGCTCACCAAATAGTCGATGCATCCTCGCCCGGTACGCAAAACCTCCAAATTCTTCCCCTTTCACCCTAAAATGCGCCCGTGATAGGTTTATATTCATTGCCTTCGTCCAACGCATGCGGCGTACTCCCCCAGCGGCGGGTGCCTCTTGCCGAGTCCGAGGGGACCCTGCCGACACCAAGCCATCTGGTGGGGATGATGAATGCGAGGGGCTGCTAGGTGGTCGTGCAGCACCTCGCGCTCGGTTGGCAGCCCACATGCTTTCGCGTCCAGCGCCAGCTCCAGACGCGCCCCAGCGACCCCAAGGCAGCAGCCCTATACGCGGTCTATTTTTTCCATCAACTATAAATTGGGCGTCAATTAATGGGAGACGCCCAGGCCCGGCACCGTTTCATGATTTAGCCGTAAGCACAAACAGGCCCAAATTAGCACCCTCAATTCTGCCGAGGCACGGCGCTCACACCTCTTGGCAAGGCGCTGAGTGACTGCGCCGACGTAGCAGTTTTGTCACTTAACTGTTACGTCAGCGGGCAATAGGGTCGTCACTTCCCTACGCCTTCTCCTTGTGGTTGACTTAGGCGACGATGGAATAGTCGCCCAGGAACAAGAGCAAATGAGGAGAATATTGGAAGAGGCGATTAGGGAAACGCGCAGTATGCCTCTCGAGAATCGACCACGAGTTCTCCGTATACCCCTAAGCATGCGGAATCAGGCTGTCGTGAGGGCTCTCAACCCAATGCTGGTGACCTATTTGGAAGCCAGCCGGGACCTTTGCGAGACGGACTCAATTCTTTTTGGCGCCGCACTGGCAGTTTGCCATATTATTGGCGCCAAACTTCCCACGGCTGGACGTGCTACTAGACACAGTAGCGCCATCCCAGCCTGGAGAAGAAGGATTGAGGACCGTATTGCAAAGGCAAGGGCCCTCATCGTCAGACTGATAAGCTTCAGGTCGGGCAATAATAGACCGAGAATTGTGCGTACCGTCAGCATGGTGTTTGCTGGGACAAATATCAGTTTGCCAGATATAACGCAAAAACTGACGGCGCGCATAGACGACCTGAAGCAGAGAATCGCTGCTTGGGGGAAGCGGATTCAGCGATATACCGAGAGATGGACACGGTTCAACCAAAATCGTCTCTTCCAGAGTGATCAGAAGAGGCTCTATGAATCATTGGAGCGACCAATGGTACGTGGAACGGGCCCAGCACCGAATCAGGCCGACACTATCGCATTCTGGCGCGCCCTGTGGTTAGAGCCCGTAAACCACAGCGGGGGCACTTGGACGGAAGTTGTGGCAAGTCAGTGTGCGAATGTTACGCCCATGGACCCCGTCGTCATAACGCCGGATGACGTAGCTGAGGCGGTCCGTAGGGCTCCGAACTGGAAAAGTCTGGGACTTGACGGACTGCATCACTACTGACTGAAGGGGTTCGTGGTCTGTCACGCTGTGCTCGCCCGACAGTTTCAAGAGGCTCTCAACCAAAAGTCGCTCCCGAGCCTCTTCAATACTGGGATCACTCATTTGATTCCTAAAGACCGGGATTCCACAGACCCGAGCAAATACCGCCCCATAACGTGTCTATCTACCATATACAAGACACTAACATCCATTTTGAGCGCGAGAATCACTCGTCACCTGAACTCAAATAAGGTGATGTCGCGGGCTCAGCATGTATGTCGGGGCGGTGGTCGTGGAACCAAGGAACTACTCCTCATTGACGCGGTCATTGGCAAGGTGGTTAAACGCAACCGTCTGAACCTCTCCGCCGCCTGGATAGACTACAAAAAGGCATTCGACTCGGTGCCTCATACATGGCTTAAGAGGGTCCTCGAGCTATATAAGGTTAACTGTACAATACGAGACTTCCTCGGGCAGTGTATGGGGCAATGGAGTACGATCCTTTATCATCTAGGCGAGCGGATGACGGCTGCGGAGAACTACATAAGGATAAGAAGGGGTATCTTCCAGGGTGATTGTTTGAGTCCAATCTGGTTCTGCCTCTCTCTGAACCCTCTCAGTACCTTACTGGAGGGTTCCGAAAGCGGATTTCAGCTTCGGAAAGGAGGCACAAAAGTGACCCACCTTTTCTATTTGGATGATCTCAAATTATTCGCCTCCAGTCGCTCTCATCTTATGGAATTGTTTAACATCACTTGTGATTTTAGCAATTCTATTAGAATGGAGCTAGGGACGGATAAGTGTGCGGTCCACCATGTCGAAAGGGGAAGGGTTGCTAAATCTGAGGGCATAGACTTGTCTATGCCCATCAACATAAAGACCCTTTCCTAGACTGAAACATACCGATACCTGGGTATGTCACAGAACATAGGTATCGATGAGGTGAACATGAGGCAGTCAGTTTGCGATGTGTTTTATGCACGCTTGACAAAAGTGCTTAACAGTCTTTTGTCGGGCGTTAATAAGACACACGCATATAACGGTTGGATCATGCCTGTTCTCATGCATACATTTGGCATACTCAGGTGGACTCAGACCGAACTAAATGCTCTGGATAGAAAAGTCCGCACTATTATGACATCCCACAGGATGCATCATCCGAGATCGTCAGTATTGAGGCTGTACTTGCCGCGGAAGCATGGTGGGCGCGGCTTTTTAATCGCGTTTACCATGCATAATCGTGAAGTGTACAGCCTCCGGAATTACTTTCTAACGAGAACGGATGATCCATTCTATAGGGACGTTATTTCTTGTGATAAAGGTCTTACCCTTCTATCCTTAGCCAACGAGCAATGACAAGACCCGGGAGTACAGAGCATTTCCGACCGTGAGACCGTATGGAAGGAGAAGGAGCTCCACGGGAGGTTCTACAAGGCTCTACATGAGCCTTTCGTAGACACAGCTGCCTCCCTCCACTGGCTAAGTTTTGGTGACCTCTTCGGGGAAACCGATGGTTTTGTCTGTGCAATACAGGATCAGGTTATTAAGACCAACAACTATTGGAGATACATCCTAAGGGATTGCACCGTCGATATTTGTCGAGCTTGTCACCATCCCGGTGAATCACTTAGGCATGTCATCTTCGGTTGTTCGGCGCTTTCTAACTCTGAGTACTTGCATAGGCACAACCTAGTAGCCACGATGCTACACCAGAAGCTCACTCTGAAATACGGTCTCGTGGATCGGAAACTGCCTTATTATAAGTACATGCCAGAAGCCGTGCTCGAAATGACCGCACCAGGCTCTACTGAGACCGGGCCATCATCACAGACAGGACTATTCTTGCGAATAAGCCTGATATTGTGCTGATGGACAGGGCATAGTCAAGGATATTTTTGGTCGACATTACCATTCCTTATGACGAGAACCTCGTGAAAGCCGAAACAGATAAGCGAACAAAATATCTGGACCTGGCTCACGAGGTGACCGACATGTGGGGTGGACTGCCGGCCGAAATTATACCTGTAGTCGTTCCTGCGAACGGGTTAATCCCAGTCAGCTTCTCGGGTCATCTGAGGCGGCTGGGACTCCGTGACGGACCACTCCAAGCTCAAATGCAGAAGGCGGTGCTCCTCGATACCGCCCGCACCGTCCGCTGGTTTCTTTCCGTTTCCCTCTAACCATCGGCCATTTGGTCTCCCCTGCCGAGAGCTTCCATCTGGTTGGGTATTTATTTATTTATGTATTTTTTATGTATTTATTTTATTTTGTTAATGTTTATGTATGTTTATCATTTTCATTTTCAATTATATATTTATACAGCCCAACCAGATGAGTAAACTCTATAGATGCCCCAGAATAATAATAATGCTCTCTACCCAGAGCAAGAGAACTGCGCTAGTACTTCTTATTAGTTTGTGGAGGAAATTCAAGTTAGTCTAACTTTTTAGGATATGATCTATGTTTTACCTAACCCTTATCCTCTGAACCTCACAGAACAATACTTATCTAAAGCTAGATATGTTGGTCCCTTCATTGTTCTTTATGAAACTTATCCGTTTTTTACCCACGTAAAAGAACACATAGCTGACGTGAAGCACCAACGTTCCGGGAAGTCTGCAGTTTGTGATCATATACTAGACGGCCCCCGCCATTACATTGGATTTGATAAACCACAAATTGTCGCGAAAGAACATCGATTTCTGCCAAGGATGATACGTGAGGCTATTGAAATTAAAAAACATCCTAATTTCAATAGAGAGGGAGGCTGGGTACTACCACCTGCTTGGGATCCTATATTTCATAAAATTAAAACTAAACCCAAGCATACCACTGCAAGACTTCAAGACACAGTAAGTTCATTCTGCGTAGATCGGACCAAAATTAATAATTAAAAAGGTGAAGGTATTCCGGGTACGGACCCGGCAACCATGGTTGCTGGAAAGAAACCGAAACGTCGGGAATTTAAAATAAGTTAATTAAACGCGATAAAATCCTTAAAAAAGTAGTTTTATTCAATGTGTAGTGTTCGCGTAAATATAAGAAATCATTTTACTTTCAAATACCAACAAAACGAAATACCTTATTGCCTTGTTGAACGATAACATACCTGTATCATAATTGACTCTCCCCTACAATGGAAACTTCATATTGAATCTTGGTCAAAGAAAGTTAAATATAATGATATACGAAATAATAATATTAACTGGATTAATTGTAAAGGAACTAAAATAGATCATCCTTTCGACATTGCCAGTAAATTTAATGAGTATTTTATTAATGCAGCTCTTCTTGACTCTTCTTCTTTAAATAATAAAACTAAAATGAATATGTATGAAAATGTTCAATCATCGATCTTTTTAAAACCTGAAATCAAACTTATTATAAACTCTCTTAATAATACTAAATCTGTTGGTTATGATTCTATTACTACACACGTACTGAAATCATGTGTAAAGGAACTTGCTCTAATTCTGACATATTTAATAAACCTTTCTTTCATACATGGAAGATTTCCAGATAAATTAAAAAAATCTATAGTCAAACCCTTATTTAAAAAAGATGACCGTCATGAGATTCATAACTACAGGCCGATCACGTTAGTACCAATTCTATCCAAAGTATTTGAAAAAGCCATGCATAGTCGAATTACTAGTTTTGTAGCCAAATATAATATACTCAGAAACGAATAAAATGGCTTTCAAAAGCAAAAATCTACTACACTTGCTACCTTTTCACTGATACGTCGAATGACTGAATATATTAATAATAGAGTGCCAATAGTAGCCATCTTTATTGATATGTCTAAAGCCTTTGACTGTGTAGAACATAGCACGTTGTTGTACAAACGTGAAAAACTAGGAATCAGAGGATCGGCTTTGGAATGGATCGAAAGCTATTTGACAAATCGGCAACAATGTGTTGAAGTACCACATATTAATAATAATCTAGAGTTAACATATTACAGATCTCCTTATCTACAAAATGACTATGGGGTACCTCAAGGGAGTGTTTTGGGGCCTTTATTGTTCATTCTATATATAAATGACTTACCGAGTATAACAAAGCATCAGTCCATACTATTTGCTGATGACATATCAATTGTTATACCTCACACTAATAATTCACAGATATATGAACAAGAGATAAATTCCACTATAAAATCAGTTATATCATGGCTAGAAGATAATAATTTACAAGTCAACACTAACAAAATTAAATATATTCAATTTGGAAATTATAAAACAAAACCACAAAAATTAGACTTAACATATAAGGGTGAAAGATTGGTAGAGGTAGAAGATACACAATTCCTAAGTGTTGCTATTGACCAGCATGTCAACTGGAAATTATACATTAATAAGGTATGCAAAAAAATTAATCAATTTGTTTATGCACTATGTAGACTTCAAAATGTAGCAAGTCCGCAAGCAGCGCGTGTTGCTTACTACGGGTACGTTGAATCCGTCTTAAGATATGGATTAATCTTGTGGGGCAACTCAACAGACGCAAACAGAGCCTTTCTAAGCCAGAAGAAATGTATTCGTGCACTGTGTAACGTAGGCCCTCTACAGAGCTGTAGACCCCTGTTTAAGGAAAAAAATATTCTCACTTTAACTGGGTTATATATATATTAGAAATCTGCGTTTTTGTAAAAAAAATAATACAAATCAATTTGTTACCGTGCAGGAAAATAATAAATTTGCAAAAAGAGATCCGACACGTCTACTGATGCCACCTTGTAGAACTGCATTATTCCACAGGAATTGTCTCGTAATGTGTATCAAGATATATAATAAAGTTCCTAAAAATATTCGTGAACAGCCATTAACGCGAATGACAAAAAGTTTAAAGCAGTGGCTAATAAATACTGCCTTTTATAACATCAAAGAATTCTTTAACTATAAATTTTGATTTTGCTTTTGATTTCTTTTTTGTTGATTTTGTTTAGCTAAGTAAGTTACTATAGATCCAGGATTTTGCGTGATACTTCTCAATTGAATTAAATGTTATTTTTCGAATTTTGTTATGTTCTTCTAAAAAGAAATGTAATCATTACAAAGTGGTAGTTACATACTTGAATATTATGTGTATATTTCTAATGTTAGTTCATTTGTTCTGAACACATTTATATTTTTTTTTTAATTTTTTTTCGCATGCCACGAATGGCAAAATATGTGGAAACAAATATTGACTCTGCATCCATTCGTCTGTACCCATGTTTTTAGCGAAATAAATGATTTGATTTGATTTTGATTTTAGTTCCGCTGTCTATGCTGTAAAAATTATAAGGCTGATAACAGATGTAGACATAGTAAGAATAAGATTGGTTTATTTCAGCTATTTCCATAAATCTGTAGTAAAATTGTGTGTTCACGATTCACACAAGAACTACTGAACAGATTTCCAATAAATTTTGTATGTAGACAATAGACGACCGTATATAACATACTGGCAACTTTTTATCCGCTTACGGAAGAGTAAAAAAAATTTATGTTTTTCATTTTTTTTTTAGTTTATATTCATTATAACTGTTAATGGTTCTATTAGTTCTTAAAAGGATTTAGCTATACATATAATAAATCTATAGAAAAGTGTGTGTTTGTGTGTGTGTGTGTGTGTGAAAATAAATTCGTTGCGTCACCAACGAAAAAGGGCAGATAGGAACTTTGTTTTAGTATAATTTTAAGTAGTTTTCAATTTGATGCTATATAGCAACACTGCGCCGGCAAATGTCAAACGTATTGACTATCGAACGAAGACAAACGCCCCTGTTTATTCGTTGCTGATAATTTCAGAGCGCTGCGAATGCGTGTTGAGTATCGGTATATTTACTTTCGAGTTTGTTTTGTTCACGTAGAGTGGCATTATGAAAATGATTCTAGTGTTATGTTTAGTGATTAAAAAATAACAATGCAAGTTATAATCATCAGTTAGTATCGTGTTGTGAAAGTTGTACCTGGTGTAAGTTGTTCTGTGTCGATTTAAAATGACGGAGAAAAATAAATCCGAAAAGATGACTAACTCATCGAAACCTGTTCCCATGAAACTATTTGCCGCCTGGGAAGTGGACAGGACGCCATCCAACTGTATTCCAAGGTTAGTTTGTTATTGTACTTTTTGCTTGTGGCGTCTTGATATTATTCCTATTTATGTCTTAGGTCTTGTGAGTTTATGTGACTGCCCTCCACGTACTATATCATTAATTCTACATTTACAATTAAGAGATATAGTTATTGAGGACTTCATGCTTCTTATCAAATATTGTTTGTATCGACACCGGTTAATAACGTCGTAGCCCGAACCTTACTGCCGGCTCAAACATTCTTGTAGGTATAAGAAAACTATCATTATTTTTTATACGTAAATATTTCTTATCTTTGTAAAAATTATATTATTGTAATTTAATCCAAAAATTACTAGGAACTGTGTGAATTAAAGTAAATATAGGCCAATGGAGAAGAAAAGAAAGGAAACACTTTTTTCATTCAACATTGTTAGACCAAAGAAGATTTACTATAAACAAAAATTGATTATACTTTTATTTGCCTTTATACATATTCAGTGTAAACCTGAGTAGTGAAACGCAAATGCAAAATACATACAAGCTATCTTATCAGCAGAAGTAATTGTTACAAACAAGACTGCAGCATTTTATACCGGTTTATCCATTTTATTAATAATATACTGGGGAAAATTATCATATTATGCAGTTTTGCAAATTTTAATTTGCATTTATGTAATGAAGAACACTAGTACTTTCATAACAGCTTGAGTTTGGTGACACAATTTTAAAGTTGTTCCTTTGTATTTTAGTTACTATAATACACTAAAAATAGAGATGAAAATTTGTGGTTTCATCTGCTTCTTAATTATTCTTAATTCAAACAAAAAATATATGTAGTATTTTAACTTTAAGAATTATTTTCTCTTATATAGCAGAATTTTTAAAAGGCATTATCAAAGAGAGAATTCACTGCCCCAGATCATCAAGTGGTACAACCACAGAGGTAACTAAAATGGGTGTTGTAAGAAGTAAAAACAGGACACAGGTAGTAGCATCTTCTTGATAATAACTTCAAATAATTATAAATTGTGGTTACCTAGTGTTAAGTTTTATTTGAAGTGTATCCATATACTTAATTGCAGCCAGTATACAGTAATTTAGTTGTTGTAAGCTATTACTGTATAATAACATGTATATAATCTCTTCATAGGGCTCTGATTTTTTGTTGTTAAGCCCTTATCCGTTTTTGTTTGATATTTTGTTGGAGATGACTATGAGCTGTTGTAACTACTTGACATCAGGTAGGCTATTAACTCATTAGCTATTTTAATTTTTGTAAAACAGTCATGCTCTTAAGAATGTACATGATTCATTATAAGTTTCTAAAAATATATCAGGTAGTATGGCTCCCTTTTCTGTGTCTTTCTGCTGTCAAGCAGCAGCACTGCTTTTATAATTACAGGCTGTAAAATATTTGATCTTAAGTCCTTAAGGAGACAAAGCATCTGTGGCTTTCTTTATTTCAAGTTGATAGCATATATCTGTGGGCTTCAGCAGGCGTTTGCCTTCACTGGTTGACTGGTTTACACTGACTCATTTGTCACTGACTATACAAAAGAATGTTATTCCTATTTTCTCTATCTTTATCATTGCTTATCTATATACCACAAATGATTATTTAAATATTTTAACTGATTAGTTAATGTGTATTGTTCTTTTTTGAGCTATTTTTATGACAGGATAACAGTTGTGTAAGTCAGATATGTAAACAATAAATGTTTACATATTGTTAAATAATGGCATATAATTGCACTTAAATAAATAGCTGCTAATGTCTTTCAAAGTTAAAGTTTAAAGCCTATATACATCCCACTGCTGGGCACAGGCTGCCTCTCATTTCTAAAAGGGGGGAATGTCCGCCGCTCTGTCCCAATGTGTGTTTGCAAACTTCACATGTCTTCTTAATATTTTTTTTCTAATTCCTCAGACATATAGGTTTTCTCACGATGTTATCCTTCACCGCCGAGCATGTAGTAAATCAGAGCTTAAAATTGCATTTAACAATTTCATTGGTGCCGCCGGGTATCGAAACCGGGTTGCTTGCATACTGTGAAATTTTACAGCAAGTGCTTAGCCTCTGATCTTCCGCGGCTCACCAATGTCTTTAAGGACGATCGAAATACAGTGGACAACATTAGACAATGGCATAAGTGGAAGGACATTTTTTAAAAACACTGCTTTTTAATTGGGTTATAATTGGCACTTGTCTAAAGTCTTACAGCAAGATATTCAGTATGAGGGCGGTTTGAAAAGTTTTCGGCCCGACTAAGAAAACAAAGGAATTAAAATTTAAAAAAATGTTTTATCTTCTACATAATCTCCCCTTATCTCAATAGACTTATTCATGCCGCCTTTCCTTCCAACTCTTCAAAATACCACTCCGCCTCGGCTATCACATCTTCATTTGTGGAAAACTTTCTTCCAGCCAGGTGTTTTTTCAATTTAAAGAACAGGAAATAGTCTGATGGTGCTGAATCACGTGAATATGGGGGATGATTTAATACTTCGAAATGGAGTTCATGGAGCTTAGCCATTTCAACAACTGACTTGTGCACTGGTGCCGGTCCTTTTTGGGCAATCCCGGCCGCTTCTCACGCATTTTGTCGTCTAATTTATCTAACAGGTTAGCATAGTATGGGCCTGTTATAGTCTTGTCCTTTGGGAAGGTAGTCAATAAAAATAATTCCCTTGTAACCTCAAAACACTGACGCCACTACTTTTCCCGCCGAATTTTGCGACTTGGCTTTCTTCGGTAGTGGAGATTCCACTGTTTCGACTTTTTTTTGTCCCAGGAATATAGTGGTGAAACTAAGTTTCATCAGTGGTTATAAATCTTCTTAAAAAGTCTAGTATTTGCTTGAAACAATGCCAGATTCTTCCTTGAGATTTCAACAATTTACAATTGAACTTAACTGGAAGTTCAATTGTAAGTTTGTTGTTCGGCGATCAACAAACGCGGCACCCATCTTGCTGACATCTCTTTCATTCCTAGTTCGTCAGTTAAAATATGAAACACCCGCTTAGTTGAGATCCCTATAGTGTCACTTATTTTTCACGCACTTTCAATCTGCGGTCTTCTAAAACCATTTTGTGGATTTTCTCGATTATTTCTGAAGTGATAGACGTCGACGGCCTTCCGCTCCTCGGATCATCTTCGACGCTTTCTCTACTTTGTTTGAACAAAGCTGCCCATTTTCTTTACTGTGGAATACGGAAGCGCCATTCACTTAATGTGTTATCCATATCTTCCTTGATTTGGCTTGGTGTCATTTTTTTGACGAAATATTTAATCGCGGCTCTTATTTAACTTTTTTCAGATTCGCTCGAACAAAACATCTTAGAAAAATAATTACGCAACTTATTAGAATGGCACTTGATATACTATTTAATAAAGAATTAAGCTATCGTATGAGTATACAATTATTAACATACTACCCTCAAATGTTGGTTAGGCCGATAACTTTTCAAACCACCCTAGTACCTATCTACTGTTCAGTGTGCCTTGTGCAAGTTTTTGTTTTTACGTATTCGATCCCGAGAAAGTTAACTACGATTTGTATGGAATAAAATCAGCGCCAATTATTATTCAGAAATGAGAGGAAGCCTGTGCCCAGCACTGGGACGTATATAGGCTGCAACTTTACTTTTTTTTTACTTTACACCACTACACGGTAATTTTTTAATTAAATCCAAGGTAGACAAATTATGACATTTTTTCAACAATAAACTGAGAAGTCCAAACATTATGAGTATACTGAAGAGAGTGGTTTCTCTATGTCATGTCGCCTACATCGCTATGAATGAAAACAAAAGTTCGTTCATTGTAACATCCGTGACGTTCATTCCAACATTCGTGACCCGGAAACAGATTGTTACAGTTCAGTTATAATATTATGTTAATTAGCCTCGTGCTCTAGAATTCGACATTCGACACCACTGTGTATGATTATGGCGGCTTAGTTCTATTGGTATTAGTCACATATAATAAATATTTATTTTTCTACCTATACTATAATATAATAAAGCGGAAGAGTTCTTTCTTTTCTTTGTTTAAACATGCCACTCTCTGGAACTACTAGTCCGATTTGAAAAATTCGCTGCCGAACTGCTTTATCCGTGCGTTCGTTAGTACCTACATATATTATGAAGTAAACCGTTTGGAATTTTGCTTTTGCGGTCCCTGCCGTACAACCTTCTTCATTTTTTTTATTTTAGACTGTTTCACCAATTAATCCAAAAACAATGGACTTATAAGAGACAATCGACTGTTAAAATCGAGTATCAAAATATGTGACAGAAGTGGCGGTATCTTTTTGTAGCGTTGACTTTGAAGCTTGAATTTTGTACACGTCCAAATGACTGTAAACCCTAGTATTTGCTATAAATTTAAACTTGATACCCCTACTCGTTCCTGATAAAAAAAACGTTATAGAAGAGACGAAAAACAAAGTTATCTTATAAAAGTTCCATTTTTCTACCGACTTTAAACAGGAGGAGGTACTCAGTTAGACTGTATGTTTTTTTATGTGTGTTACCTTATAACTTTTTCTGGGTGAACCGATTTCGATGAATCTTTTTCTATTTGAAAGCTGGTGCTTCTCATGTGGTCCCATATAAATTTGATGAAGGGCTGACCAATAGTTTTTGAGTTATCTATACAAATAAATAAAATTGAAGTGTCTGTTTGTAATGTCAAAATAACATCTTTTTACTGAATGCATATGAAAGTATATACGTTACTTATAACAAAAACACAATTTTCAAAATTTTTGTCTGTCTGTCTGTATGTTTGTTCCGGTTAATCTCCACAACGGCTGGACCGATTTCGACGGGACTTTCACTAGGAGATAGCTCATGTTATAAGGAGTAACTTAAGCTACTTATATTTTAGAAAAAGAATTAGAATTGCGCGCAACATAATTAAAACTCTAAATTACACGCGAGCGAAATCGCGGGGAACAGCTAGTTCTTAATAATTTAAATTGAAGTCGGTTGTACAAAATTTTTATCGTGAATATGTTATGTACTAATTTGCCTAGTATTTTTAGTTAACAAATATTATGTTGATATTCTTATAATCTGGATTGAGGTGTATTTGCCAAAAACCGACCACTAGTTTGTGGACTTAAGCGCGATCATAGAAATGTTCGTACGTATCTCGGGTTGCCATCTCCTAAAATGAAAAATCCGGACTCAGCGCTCCAAAAAGCCGGACTTTTGGCCCTAAAAGCCGGCCAGTAATTTTTAGCCAAACATACCTTTCTGAGACAATGCAGCCAAAAAACTCATCAACTCCAACCCCCCGAGAAAAAAAACTAAAATACTCCGTTACATACGTTAATTGTTTATTAATCAATCACAGCACAGTTTCAAGTGTATACGTTACTTATTTATTTATTCTGCATGCAATAAAAAGCCTAACAAAAGCCGGACAGGCCGGACACATAAAAATTCGGCCGGACGCAACCCGAAAAAGCCAAAGATAACCCTATACGTATCAGCCAAAAATATTCTATTCAAAAATATAGTCTCTTTGATCTCCTTTGTAGGTAAAAATTTAAAATAATAAAATTAAATAATTCGATTTAAAATTCTTTCTACAATGTACTGTTTAAAAAATTACTTACGTTTTTGAAAACAGATTCCGTTTCGTTGTATTACTACGAAGGGTAACATGAGCTTTGCATTGTTTAAGCCGTAGCGCGACATCATAAAATTATCTCTTTGTGTCAATACAATTTCATCGGACGACAGCCGGTGTATCGCGCATTACTGTTGTGCTCTCTTGTTTGCTAAGCGCTTACGAGATTTATCTATTTTTAACAATAATGAGCAGATAACAAGAATTAACAGTTATTGTGTTGCTTTATTTCGCTGATATCGAAGGCTGATTTCTATTGTTGTAATACATTAAGGTCTTTAATGTCTAGGTTAAAGGCTGATTTGTAATGTTACTTCAAATAATTACATTGACATTTAGAACTTTTATTGTCCCCGCATTTTACAACTAACAGTTAACAAATTATTATGATATTTAACGAGTATTGACTACACTTATACATTTATACACTATGCTGTAAAGCAAAAAGCTTAAAGTAGTCTTTTTTTGGCACTCAAATCACAATTTTTTTTAAACATAGTGGAGCCACGCTTCATTATGGTCGGATGGGTCGGCTCAATCGGGGAAGGACCGCATTCTCACACAATCCCAGTGTTAAATAGCAGTTTAATGCTGCTGTGTTCCCTACGGTGAGTGTAGAGAACCGGAGACCTTTTACTGGTCTGGTATCTTAGTCTTCAGGACTGACAAGGCATTCTACATTTTGATACTTAGGTAATTGTAGATAGATAAACACTTATATGGGCCACAGAATCCACCTAATATCACGTGGATTGTGTGCTCGTTTGTAACCCTTATACCATAAAAAAAAATTGTTAATTTGGGGCTTGATAAAGCTTTGAGATGCTAGACGCAACTTGCTCGAGTCTGTCTGCGAGAAACACAATGTAGCCACAGTCTTATAAAATTCTCTAAAGATTCCAGTCTAGGCAGTGGTAATAAAGATTCGGGCCGTGGGTGTCCGCAGGATGCGCTTGATTAGCAATAAATTGCCACTGTTTGATAACGCGCTTTACGTGAGACCGGTTAACGAATTATTCAATTGAATTTATACGCTTTACCTTCAGGGGGAGGGGGGAGGGATCGCATCTCATGAGCCTCTATGAATTAACCGTTAGACGTACGTTCCCCCCGAATTGGTTAGGCTTAGAATATTCTGAATATTTAAGAACTGGCATTGTTTGCAATGGTTATTCGTCTATCTTTCGATTGCAAGAAGGCATTATATTGAACTGATTTTTAAAACACCCATACGTCGATGTAGTGTAATTTTCCACCGGTAACGCATGCCTAGTAGCAATAAGTAGCTTGGGGTTAATGCTCTTCTAAAAAAAATCTTAGTAATTGCAGATTTCGCAAAGATAATTTGAAGCAGTATTGCCTCATATGTATGACAGTTGTATTATTAAGAATATATTAGTAATAGAACTAGTTTTGTTGATTAATCTTTGAATTTGTGCGACTATTACTAAAAGGTTTGAAGGTATTCTCCTCCAGTAATGAGGAAGAAAATCCAGGGAGAGATTGTCTTTACGCATATTTTGCCCTTATCAATCTCACTTTAACACATTAGATGTAAAATACAGTTAATACCTAAATAATCGTCGCACCTCGTAGTTTTGCATTCGTGCACAACACAACAATGATATAGATGATAACTCATTATTAAACATCCAAAAGTATCTTCTTCCTCTCCAAAATCGTCAAAATTCTAGGGCAGTGTCGTCACGAGTTGAACAGCATGGCGGCTATCGTTTTCACGCGAAAATTTAAAACGATAGATTAAAAGTAAATTTTATGGCACAATTAGGTTTTAAAAAAATTATATAAAAATTATAGTGGTTCATTATCACTCTAGGATTAATTTAAAACACTTTGAAAATGGGTGTAATACCCTATTGCGTTACTATTACATATTATATATTGAACTATTGTATATTGAAAAGACTTCTGAACATAGTTAACAAAAGATTTTTCTTGTATTTTCGCTACAAAAAATCATGAAAGAAAACGGTTTACTGAAAAAAAAAAGGATTTATTTTTTTCAGTAAAACGTTACCCCCACTAGGATTTTCGCCTGTATCGTGGAGGCAGTTTACAAACATAAATTGTACAAGAACAAACCATACAAATACTTGTTCCGTGCGGAATTCGATACCGCGTCTCCAAGCGTTGCAACTCATTGTTAAGCCATGGAGCCATCAATAATAAATACTTAAGAATCCAAGTAATAATTGTTGTAGCCCAAATAGCAAATGGCTTACGTTATTTCAAATGTTTGGTTTTTTTGTTAATTTTTACTCTTAATTAATTCTTGCTAATTAATACTCTTGTTGTGAGTGCAAGGCTGCTTAAATTATTCCACTGTCACAAAAAACTGAAGGGAACAGTCCTGCAAACATAGAGTAAGATATCGTAGTAATATAACGCGTAGTAATATCACGTTATATTACTACGCGTGCAGATAATAATACACGTTTGGTTTGCTGACAGTTTTACAGTCTAAACATCAATTATCACGACGCAGTCATGGCATGCTCCCATTATTTTATTTATTTGTGGCAAATATATTTGTCATATTACACAGACATCTACATCTATCCTCGATTACGAATCAAAATGCAGATGCGTTGTCACCCGTGAGGAATAAGATGGAATGCCTCGTTTCCAGTAAAAAGGGTCTCCGGTTCTCTACACTCACCTTACGAAACACAGCGGCGTTCAGCTGCTATTTTACGCTGGTATTCTGTGAGAACGTGGTCCTTCTCCGGTTGAGCCGACCCATTCGTGCTACACCTATACCACCAATATAGCTGCAGCATGGCTTTTACGCGTAAATCATGTGGTGGTGGGTAAGCGTAAAAGAATCCATCGCCCCATTTATGGCATTTCCCGACTATGGAAAATGCCAGAAAAATATAATCCAGATCCAGACTTACGGACTGATAAAGGAAATTTTTGACTGATAAAGAAGGAAATTTTCAATCTTTGATAATGGACTCGTAGTTTTATAGATAGATACTTTTGCCATGTAATAAAAAATTAAATAATAATTTGTTTAAAACTTCTTCACAACATGCGTTCTTCGTAATAGAAGTTTTTGGGAGATTTTGTTGTCAGCAGACAGTCGATGACGATCGCATCTGAAGGCGCCTAAGCAGGCATATTATCTTGTTGTTCACATCAGCATCGCATTACTTGTTTTATCGTTTCTACTAATATACTTCACAAGCGCAGACATTTAATCTAAAAATCGCACCATTTTTACATATCCAAATATTTCACTTTAAACCATTATTTAAACAATAATACAGGAGCAGCAATCCTACGGCGGTCAAGTTTTCATCTAAAACCAAGCTTGACCAAAAAAGGAAATCAAAACTTAATCTAGTCTTAAAAAATAATTATTTATTGAATGTATTTTTTATTTTTTCACGTTTGACGAAACACACATTGTGCACTTACACCGTGCAAAGAGACGTAAGAATGACGGTCCTGCTCCTATGGTGCGGACATAGCACGAGTACTAAAAATTATTTCTTTTTCACTTCAATCAACCAAATTCCGAAGTATATGTTATGGTAAACTGCAACAAAAATTGTTCGTAGATAGATGTGGTTAGCATCAGTGAACGTTAATATGTTTTATTTGCGATCACTGGGTTAGCATGCATTAGTCACGCAAATAGTATCTCTATAGCGTTATGAATATACAAATACAACCTACGCTCTCATGTCTACGCAGTGTTGTGTCGTAATCGACGAGTGCGTAGCGATTTTACTGGAATTTAATCTATAAATGAAATTTGTACACTACGGTTCCTCACAGCGTATTAAAAGTACACTAATGAACATAGGCCTTCCCCATAGACTGCCATTTGCCATAGTTTAGGAACTATATACTATAACTTTTGGCGGGCGGATTGGTAACCGCAGTTTTTTACTTGATTGTCATCAGGAAGACGCTGCTGCAGATCTCCCGTTTCATTTCTCTCTGTAGCACACCACTTACCGACACACACACACACACACACACGCACGCACGCACGCACGCACGCACGCACGCACGCCCGCACCAGTGGATTATCTTTCGCCGTCACTACACGGCTACGAGAAATAAGAATACATATTATGACTAACACTAACAGTCTTATTCCAAAAAAATGTTTTAGTACTGGGTTAAGTTTAGGAGTAAGAAGTCCAGGTTTGTTACAATATTCTAGTTAATACCAGCACTAAAACGTGTGCTTATTACAAAACGCAGACTACCCGAGGACCAGTTAATACCAACGTTAGTATTATATTAAATATCATTCACAGATAAAAAACAAAAAATGACACTCTATCATTCGTTCATACAGGTTTCATTCAATGCAACGTTCGGTTTCATAAAATATTAATATTATTTTCACACTTAATTATGCTTAAATAATTATCCATCAATACAAAAACATATCATACATTGTTATTTGTTTACGTTAAAATCTATTGAACAAGCACGACATATACTTTTGACGCGCTTTTGATTATATCAAGTTGTTTTCAGTTTAACAACTCTAGAGTGAAACGTAGTGAATTACAGAGGTAACGCGAGCGCGGGATTCGAGACGTTCAAAATAGTTTATATTGCAGCCTTATAATAAGTAAATTAAATTATTAATAATTAATTAAGTACTTGCTATTACAGTTATATTTATATAATAATGGAACAAAAGAAAAAACGGGGTGAAAATTGGAGTTCTGAAGAAAAAGTTAGTGAAATATCGAAATTTATTTGTCAGTACGTACCAATACTCTTATCCTCCTATTATCCTTATTTCAACTAAAAGTAATGTTCTTATTATTATAGGAAATATTACGTTCACTTATTTCACAATCAGCACATATAATAGAGAATAAGTCGACAAAAACATCGGTAAATATTCAAAAAATAAAAGAGTGGAAGAATATAACTAATAAGTAAGTACTTATCGCATTTGTTATGTGTACAAATAGGTACGGTATTGTTTACGTGATTTCGTATTTTTTTTAGATTTAATGAGATAACAGGTAAACGCCGATCAGATGGTGAATTGAAATTATCTTGAAAAAGAATGAAATTGTGTGCTAAATCAAACTTATACACATATAGGAGGGAACAATCAAAGACCGGGGGTGGCGGAAAACCTCCATCACCTTCTCTTGAGGACTTGGAAATAATGTCCATTGCCCCTCACGACTTTATCGTTGAAGTTAATAATTATGATAGTGATGCAGTGGTAAATAAAATTACTTACATGTCTTACAAATTTAATTAAAAGTAAAGAACTTTATTTTCCATTACTTTAGTACCTAGGTAGTGCTCTGAAATCTACTCTTAAAGCATACAATTTACAATCCAAAATTATTTTCCGAATATTCAAAATTTAATATACTTAGTAACAATTTAACATAAATTTCTTTATAATTAATTATATTCAAAATTGAAATGTCACAAATTAATATATAGTGGTCTATATAATATCATAACACACATGTTACTAGATTATCTACACAGTCCGATTATAATTTTCTATTTTTGTCTATTAGGTATTATAATTAATAATTTATTAAATTACCTTTTGTCTTGGATCATAATAATATTTCTACAACATAGAAAATACCTGATTCAATAAAGGGCAAAATAGAGGTGACAGGTGACAGGAAAACATGTTAATAAATGTTTTAATGATTTATTTTAGGATCCAGTGACTGTGGCTACAACATCAAAAGAAGTTGCTGACCCTAAGCCTCGCTTTAATTTTGAAAAAACAGACACAGCTATAGTTAAAAATGTAGAAAATCCAGAACCCAATGTTGTATATGTGCAAGGTAAATAATACTGATTGAATATTTATTAAAAAGCAAAATATATTATTATTATAGTTACAATCATAGGCATACAAGTTTGTAAATATTATAAATGTTAATTTTCTAAAACTGTTATATTTATATTAATTTTTAGAGATAGATCCAACTACAGATACAGAAGAAAGTGCCAAAATGGTGAAAATAACCAACAATAAAGATATTATTACTAGGGGTATAACAAAAATTAAAAACAGGAAAAATAGCTTGCAAAATAGGTATGTTGAAAAAATTACATAGTCTGATACATTACATACTTTTTAAAATGTGAAAATTAGTATTTAAACACTGAAAATTGTTTCATGTTTTCAAATATTAAAAGCAAAGTTTAATATGAATTGATTTAAAAATAATTAAAAAATATTTCTTTAATTGGTGTACAAGGTTAAGTGCACTTTTATTACTCTAGAATACTTTGTAAATGTCTAAAATAACTACAAAACTTACATTAAGTATTCCATTTCATTTTACAGAAGAGAAGATGTACACCAAACAATTGTAAAAAGTAACACAGATTTTAAAAAAAGACAACTGGAAATGATGGAAGAGGAACATAAATACAATATTAAAATAGCTAACCCAAAAATTAGAAAATTAGAGTTACAAATATCTTTATTAGAAAGTCAGAAAAACACAAGTTAAATAGCAGCTTAATGCTGCTGTTTATTATGGTGAGTTTATAGAACGAGAATAGAATAGAATGATTTTTATTAAATATAGATTATTACAGAATACTTATTGAAAGACATTTTTTATTTACCACTGGTTCGGAAAATACCTCAGTCCTGGGAAGAACTAGTAAGAAACCCAGTGGGACTTTTTTATAAACATATTTCTCTTAACAATAATTTTATTTGTACAATTTTTAAATGAATTTTAATAGAACCACCATGGTGGCGATCACCTCAATTCCAGTATTTCCAATATTTTCATTTATGTATTCTTTGATATTATAATAACCTTTTTATAAAATTTTTCTTTAATAAAACATTTAAACTTGTTTATTGACAAATTTTGGATAAATTTTTGTACAAATTTTGTATGAGAGAGACCTCTTTTACAGGAAACGAGGCATTCCATCTTACTCCACACGGGTGACAACGCATCTGCATTTTGATTTGTAGTCGAGGATAGATGTGGACGTCTATGCACCACAGCAGTTACTTAACATCAGATGGACTGTGTGTGTGTGTGTGGTAGACTGTGTTTATCACCATTATCCTATAAAAAAAAAAACTAAATATTTGATACTATATCAGATACATGTTTGTAAATATCCTCATATATGAAACTATTATTTTCAGGTACTTAATTAATGCAAATATTTGTACTTCTTTTATTAATAATTAAAATAAATAATTATAATTAATATGCATTTTATTTACATAACAATGAAATATAATATACAATAGTAAAAAACTATAATAAAAAAAACTAAACCTATTTACTTAGTTATCATACAGTCCTACTCCCCGTGGACCCTTGCACCTCTGGAAAGGAAATCCAGCTGTGAATGTAGAGGAGGGACGATATTTATTAAAAAATCTAAACATATCTCTACAGCACTTAAATCTTTATATAATATAGCTTCATATTGATGTGGAATGTGCTGTACCCCGCATCTTTCCCTGAAACACAATCATTTATAGCCTAAATAAAAGCATTTTGCTCAATAAATGAAATATTATCACAATACTCCCCTGAATTTATTTCATATTGGTGAATATGTAGTCGTTATTCTTTGACAGCTGACAATGGCTCTGCAGAAATATTTTCCTTTATAAATGGGTATTATGTCTGAAATCAAAAAGAAATATTATTATAATTGTCTTATACATTTATTGATCTTTAATGTAATTTTATAGCCAAAATTGGCCTCTGAATAACAAAATAAAATAAATTATATATTCATAGCTTTAGACAATTGAAAAAAATTTGACAATTTTATAAATATAATTATAAATTTTAATTATAAATAGTTATATAAATATGTAAAAAAAAATGTTTACCTACTGAAAATGAGTTTCAATAAACTGTCTTCTTCTAATATTTCCCCTTATTGATGGTGTAATATATCTTTGTACTATAGGTTCAGATGAATATTGTTCAATGCTATCTCTCTCACCAGAAAACACATCTTCTCTCATGTCAATGGCCATATTGTGTAGTACAGCACATGCAACAATTGTTTTTTTGCTGTTTCAATATCTCCAAACATACCTCTTAATAGGCAACGAAACCATTGCTTCCACAAACCAAAACATCTTTCCACTGTGTTCCTGGTACGGATATGGCTCCTATTATATCTTTCTTCTTGTGGTGTTGTGGGGTTCAGCAGCGGTGTAAATAGGTAAGGAGTACAAGGATAGCCACTGTCACCAAGTAATATTCCAGAGAATGCACCAGCCTCAAACCTCTGTTTTAGTCTACATTCTCGGAATATTCTGGAGTCATGTACACTACCACGCCACCTGGTAACAATGTCCATGATTTTCAGGTCAGCATCACAAACCACCTGTAAAATAAGAGCTCATTAGTACTTTATGTTTTTCTGGTTTATTTTAATATATATTTATTACCATAAGATAGTCAAACAAATTATTTTCTATTATGATAAAGTAAAGCTATTAAGAGACAATCACAGCTATTTAAAATATTTGTATATCACCTGTACATTAATTGAAGAAAATTCTTTTCTATTAATATATAACTGACCCCCATCAGCATTCACTTTCTTTACTCGTATGTGAGTACAGTCAATTGCGCCAATTACTGTAGGAAAATTAGCAATACTGCGAAATTTCCTAATGGTTTCCTGTTGTTCATTTAAAGTAGTAGGCATTTTAATAAATTCTCGGGAATTCCGTGACAAAATTTCCGCTACTTTTTTACATGTCCTACTGACTACTGGTTGAGACACACTATGTAAATTAGCTGTATCGTCTTGAATCTACGAATAAAACAATAATATGTATTATTTGGCTTTTTATCTAGCGTAATGTTAGGTACATTGACCCCACCAAGATTATAAACAGCACTTACTTCATGGCGAGCCCAGTTGCGTAATGCACAAACCACTTGAATTTCAGGACTCAATGGGCACCCTCGAGGGTCGTGCACTAAATCCTCACGTAAGATACCCACTATTTTTTCTCCGAAACGTTTTGAGAACCTATACTTATACCTAAAATCTTCGTCACTCAATTCAAACGGATTCACACGATGTCGATGTCTATCAGGTCGCCGAGTGGTCTCCAGCATGTCCAAATCTTCTAAATCCATCAAGTCAATCATGTTAATATCCATTTTTAACGATTTTAATAACACCAAATGAAAACAACGCTCACCTCAAATTAAGAAGTACCGAAATTGAGGTTAGTATAGAGTACCACAAACTATATAGAAAGGTTAGTACCATAGCTAAACTAGGGGTCTCGAAAGATTAACTTTAATACCATAGATAATCCTTGAACCAGAGATAATCTTCGTTTTGTAATAACGTTTTTCTTAGTTTATGGTTTAAATATATTACTAACTCCAGTACTATATTAAGTTCGTGTTTTGGAATAAGGCGGTATATTTTTATCATGTTGTTACCATCACGCTTAAATTAATCAGACCAGTGGTAAGCAGTGGTATGAGATGAGGCTTTATTATGTAACACAAATAAAATATAATGTAATAAAATATTTTTTACAAAAGCGACGAAGAACTACCATGTGTTGACAAGTGAACAATTCAAACAAAATCACGCGCACAAACACAACACTGCAGCATGCTGCAGACTGACAAAGTGTCTGACATCATAGGGTCAATCACAACTCTTGCAGTTGTGGGTGACAAAACTATTTGTGGTTTTACTCAAATGGCATTATCTATGATTCGAACTCAGGATCCGTGAAGCGCACTAGTTAGCATCTATGACCTCAAAGCCACGCCATCGTATATAATACATCGTATACAAAATTGTAAAATTATACTCCACTAAGACATATATAATATGTAATATATTACCTCCGTCACTTGACCTCCGTGCAGCACTACTGAAATTGATAATTGCAATTGTAAGTGCTGATTTAGTACGTGCTAAAGTGTGAAGAAGCGCTGCAAGCTAACCGCCCCGTAACCCTTACAGACATGCCTCTCGTTAGTGCCGAGTCGTGGAGCGTATATATAGGCTATAATTTTTAATAGGCTAGAATCAAAAGGTGAAATGTCACCAGGTAGGGGATAGACTAAATAATTTTAAAACATCGCAAAATTTTATTGGTTGTTTCTTGTAAATTACGCCATACCTGCAATCAACAACGACTGGTATTCCGATTTGTAAGCTTACACAACAATGATATGCGGGATTCATTATCAGAAGTACGTCCAGGATATGGGAGGATGCACAGCCGACAAAACAAAAGCTGTTGTTTGGAACTTCAGTTGTTTTCACTTCAGTTTAATATCCGCTATGATTTGTGGTATAGGTACTGGTAAATATTGCTACATTACGGTTTGATTTTATATCTATTTGTAATGGATAATTGGATACACTCGCACTGGTTGTCTCTGTGTGTCTGAATAAAATTAATATGGAACTCAGTTAATTATGGCTTTAAATTCAAACAACGTAGATAATATGAGTAATTTGTTATAAGTTTTAAAAATTATCGAAGGATTCCTTAAAATCTTAAAATATGTAAATAGATTCATTATATTTAAGTTCTTAAACCTTATCAAATTTTTTACTTTATGGTTAATACGTGAAATTATAATCATGGCTTAAACTCTCACGCCTGTCGCCCAAACGGCTAGGCAGAGGCTATTGACTTCCATTTGGTACGATCCCGACACACCGCTTTGACTTATTTTACATTCATATACGTAGATATATTTATTATGTGTACATAAATCCTCGCCGTTTAAGGCTTTAAGGGTATTTGTCCCATCTTCAAATTAACTTCATGTTCTGACCTGAGTGTGGTTTGCATAATGTTTGTAACATTTGAAATTAGCTACATTGTTTGTTATTTTCATTTATTGTGGCATTTAGTTGTTGAATTTGTGTATATATAGTGTTCCCTTGTGCTTAAGAAATTATGATATATACATTATATATAATATATACGGGGCTCTACCACATGTCTGACATTACAGGTGTCATATAATTAAATATTAAACCGTGTCTTGTTTTTTTTAAAATTGGATATAAATGTAAATTTATGTGGGTACTTAGTCTATATGAGGTTTACATTTAACAAATGTACCATTTTCTCCCTTCAATTCCACAAAACGGACTACTAATTGTAGTTAAAATTAAACACCGTTAACCAACATATTTATCGGCAGTGAGAGTGGGCCCTAACTAGTAGTTATGCAAGGTCGTGCATTTGGATAGCAAGTGCATTGGCTCGTTCAATTAAAATTCATTGTGCCAATTAACACAATTATCCCAGTTAACGCTATGGTTTTACTGGCTTTTCCTGTGTTGACTAAACCTTGTTACTTTCTTATTTCCTCTATTTATCAGACCGTACAGTCTACTGCTTTCCATAGTCTCTCCTATTGTAATGTAATGTTTGCCTAATCTCTCGCGTAAGAATGACCTATAGAAAGGAATATATTCAGTTTCTTAAGCCTCATATAATCTGTAATGACGATGCAGAAAGAGTATCTGCAGTAATACGAAAATACTTAACATGTTCGCGGACAAATCAGAAAGAGAACGAAGTCAGCAGGTAAAGAATAGAGCAGGATAGAAGTTACTTACTCACACAACACATTTTTTGTGTTCTATGGTACTCCTCTATTAACATATGACTTTTTGAGGGCATAGAGGTCTCCTTCAAAACACCTTTACAGATTCCTTCAATTCTTGTCAGCCTATTAAAGTCCACTGCTGAACAAAGGCCTCAGCCATAGATGGCCTCATAAGTCAGATTTTGCCATATTTCTTTTTATTATAGAATAAGAGTGACAAACGAGCAGACAGTTCACCTTACCATGTAAGTGGATGCTGTGGCCCATAGACATCTACATTTATTATCGATTAAGAATCAAAATGCAGATGCGTTGTCACCCCCGAGGACTGAGATGGAATGCCTCGTTTCCAGTATAAATAGTCTCCGGTTCTCTACACTCACCATACGAAACACAACAGCAAACTGTCATATGTCATAATTGCTACGCCTTACAGGCCGGTTCGTTACCGCTGTTTTTTAAATTATTTTCATTTGACATCAGCAGGGTGCTATGTCCCATCTCTTGTTTTATTTCGCTCTGTCACCTCTTACGACACCCACGGGGCGGAATGGGGTAGTGGATATTCTTACACCGCCGCTACACGATTTACAGATTTGTCATATTATATTAAAATATACAAACTTATACCAAGGAAACTAACAAAAACGGAACGGAAGAACACACATCGACATCATGTACAAAAATAACAAGGAACAGCGAACTCGGTTAAATTGATATTTTAAAAATAAACTGGCTAATTATTTAATCAGATGGAACGTGTCCATTAGTCAATGTTGCGGCGAGGTCGCGCTGAGTCAGTCGCTCCTCTTTAGCGTCCCTCACTATACAGTATGGGTGATACATGTTTTAACAATGTAATACATTTATCATGAGATATTAATAGCTAATGGATATAAAGTTCTAACCGTGTAAGAATATCCACTACCCCATATCGTCTCGTAGGTGTCGTAAGAAAGGGAAACAAACCAGTGGCTGGGACCTGGGACGTCAGACACAGCTGTTTTTATAATAACAACTTAAAATCAAAACTGCAGATACAAAGCCACCTCCCAAGCGTGGTAACTATGGCAAATATTCCACCTATGAGGGAGACTTCTGTTCAGCGGTGGACTTTTGTTAGGCTGTAGCGAATAAGGGTGGCAAACGAGCACACAGTCCACCTGATGTTAAACGATTGCTGTGGCCCATAGACATCGACATCTATCCTCTATTAAGGATCAAAATGCAGATGCATTAGACTGAAATGGAATGCCTCGTATTTAGTATAAAGGATCTCCGGTTCTCAGCACTCACCATTCGAAATACAGCAAAATTTAGCTGGTACTTTACGCTGGTATTCTGTGAGAGCGTGGTTCTTTCCCGCTCCATTCGTGCTACAACTAGATAGCTACAGCATGGCTCTACGACGTATACACTTTAAGGAAGGTTCATACTAAACTGCTGTACTCGCATTGTTTGCGGTCGCGCTTATGCGTTTGTTAAAAATACAACTAGGTACTGTCCTATATAAAGCAAATACTATTACAATACTCCTTAGGATTTATTCCAGCGTATATTGAAATATGTTTTCATATTTAATCAAGTATAAATTGTTCTTAATATTTTAATGTTCAAGCAGTCCTTGTATTTTCGTTTTTTCTATCTATCGTTATGTGGAACCGAATTAAATAAAATTTTTCTAGTATCCTTCGATGAATGAACACGTATTTTGTTAATATAAAATAATTTACAACAATATTTAAAAATACTCTTGATAAAATTGGCAGCGATTGTCACAAAGCTTGAAGATGGCGGATTATGAAAGTAGTCATTTCATATGTTTTTGCAAGATAGCGTATTATGATTCGTGACATATATTAGGTGTGACGAAAATGTTTTTTCAAGCCAATGGCAATCACGGTGAAATTTTTGGGTACCGATCGAAGCTGTCGCTTACGCAGAGAATAGTATTACAGAGATATAATATGTACTTTGTAAATACAGCACGATTCGTCCACATTTTTATATCCAATGTTCTACGTTATCAATGTCAAAGTTTTGGATAAATTAGTAGGTTTAACAATCGTAATATCTGTATATTACACCACTTTAGGTTTTCCTGTGATTCTCACCTAAAAATGACTTATGTACGTTTCACACGCAGACATTATGCCGTTTTGAATTTGAGTATAATTTTATATGTGGTAGGCCCACGCTGCAGCTATATTGTGGTTGTAGCACGAATGGGTCGGCTCGACCGGTGAACGAACAGGCTCTCACAGAATACCAATGTAAAATAGCAGCTTAATGCTGCTGTGTTTCGTATGATGAGTGTAGAGAACAGTAGACCCTTTTTGCTGGATACTAGTCAATCCATCTTAGTCCTCAGGGGTGACAATGCATCTGCACTTTGATTTTTAATCGAGGATAAATATAAAGTTCTATGGGCTACAGCATCCCTTTACCATCATGTGGACTATGTGCTTGCTTGTCACCTTTTTTTTTAAATAGTCATCATGGCCTGCTACCCATAATTGTAAGTTGTTGACGCGCATTTGTGATTTTTGAGTAAGTTGCGGGCATTTCAATCGCTCTCATGTTACTCATTGCGTTTGCTCTAGATTTCGTTAGATATAGTTGTCTATTTATAGAGATACCAATTCGTTTCAGCAAGCATCAACATCTACGTCCGTAAGTGGTTTATCGAGAACCGTAAATATATCAATGGTTTGCCGCTTGCTTGCACATAATTAATTAATAGCGCTGTTAAAATAATAAATCAATGTATGAATATATGAAACGTTTGGTTTAGAGGTGCGAACAGCTACTGTGTGTGTATACACACAGTAGCTGTTTACAAGTGTAATTGTATAATTACAATTGCTATATATCATAGATATAAAGTCATATATACTATATATATATATAGTCATATATATATATAGTAAATATCATATATATATATCATAGATATAAATTCGTTCGGTTTGTCAGGTAGAAATATCTTAAAGCGATATGATCATCATTTTTAGTTCATAAGGTTTTTACAACTTTAAGTTTAAATGCAATAAAGAGTTTTCTATCTATCAATCTTTAATAACGTGTCACACACATTTTATTGTCCGTTGAGAAATCATTAATTGCTTAATCCTGTAACTAAAACGTTTTAATGTATGTTTTTTTAAAACGTTACCCCCACACTAGGATTTTCTCCTGTGTCGTGGAGGCAGTTTACAAACATAAATTGCACAAGGACAAACATCCAGACCCGGAACAATTATTTGTAGGCCATACAAATACTTGTTCCGTGCGGGATTCGAACCCGCGGCCCCCAGCGCAACAACTGATTGCTAAGCCACTACGCCACGGAGCCGTCATTAAATCATAAATTTGTACGATATTTACATTTATTCGTTATTTCATGACCACTTGTCGGATGTGTGAGTGTGATCCGACAAAAGCGGGTGGTTTTTGGACAGAATATTTAGTATTAGAGTTGTTTATATTTTTCCGAAACCGATTTCTCGTCGGCTTGGACAAGCTATTTCGGATGGTTTCCCAACTATGCACGCTTTCCTGTCTCCGGGCTGCTAATTAGAATTTTCGATAAAAAAACTCAACAACAATTTTTGGCCCAACCCGGAATTCGGACCGAAAACACAATGATCAGCAGCTGTGTTTACGATCACTAGACCTACGAGTCAAAATGTTTTCTCCGGTTGTAGCTACCCGTTGAAACCCGCAGTCGGCTCTTGTCATAATTGCAGGGTCTATCACAATTATGTTGGTCTCTTCTCAATTTATTGACTAAAGTATGAAACATTTCTAAAGAAAATCTTTTAACCTAGATTGAAATTTATTTTATCACACACTCTTAAATATTATAAATGTCTTCAGCTTCAATTAGATCCGATATGCGACTAGTGTGAACAGAGGCTTACGTAATTAGTTTGAATATAATTTATCCAGTAATTTAGAAGACATTGATATTCTTTATCGTTTTCCATGTTACACAGGCCGTAAGATTTCAGTTAAATAAATCTGTTGAGATTATTGTTGTAAACTACGCACTTTATCATTTAAACTTGTTAAATACGACTATAATATGTACAATTAAAACACTTTACGCAAATATTATAAGCACGCTATCGCTGTAATTGACCATTAAAGTTATATCAAACAAAGCGTTTGAACTATCCCATAATTTAGAGCGAGTTAATTTAGGCGAGCCGTACACTGAATTCGTCTTACGCACGCGATACGCCGATGTCTACACAGTTCAGATGCTGGCGGATGTTATGCAGAAGTGGTATGTTTTGTTTATTAAATGATCCATTGTTTTCGTGTAGTTACGTTGCATGTAGCATAAACCATTTCAT
The DNA here is from genome assembly GCA_963668995.1 of Parnassius mnemosyne. Lineage (NCBI taxonomy): Eukaryota > Metazoa > Arthropoda > Insecta > Lepidoptera > Papilionidae > Parnassius > Parnassius mnemosyne. The sequence continues at coordinate 11,859,745 of CAVLGL010000057.1, forward strand.
AACTATATGTGATATCATGTTCTGGTTGTATAGCTTGAATATAATAATATAGCTTGAAGAACCGACAATCGACGGGAAAAAACGTTTTCGAGCCTTGTATCGGCAAGTGAAGTGTAGGGGTTCTCCATTAGATGGTGTAATGACCTAGTCGTTTGACTTTAAGTATCTAGTCTATACATCTATACAAATATATAAAATTGAAGTGTCTGTTTGTAATGTCAAAATTACAGCTATTTACTAAATGCATACGAAAGTGTATACGGTACTAATAACAAATATACAATTTTTAAAGCTTTTGTCTGTCTGTCTGTCTGTCTGTTTGTTCCGGTTAATCTCCGAAACGGCTAGACCGATTTTAATGGGATTTTCACTCGCAGATAGCTGATGTCACAAGACGTAACTTGGCTACTTTTATTTTATAAAAAGATTTAGGGTTCCGCGCAAATAAATTAAAACTCCAAATAACACGCGGGCGAAGTTGCGGGGAACAGCTAGTTTTTTTATAAAATTCAAATAAAAGATTGGAACATGGAACAAACAAAGCTTTTAGGATTTTAAACAAAGTATGGAAACACTACGATGCAGCTTTAACGGTTATTTTGTATCTTGCACGCAATACAAATTAGTTTTAGTTTCTAAAAGCTGTTTCATCAAGGCTGTACGTGTTTAAAACTTAGTGCAGCTTTTTATCTAGTTTTCAAGGGGACCCGATATAATAAAATAGATTATTTTGAATTTTAATAAATACAAAATTAAATGGTTACTCCTGTGTAAATATGTGGTTTCAAGTGAGTGGTACATCATTGTGTTGCTGCTCTTTTAGGCTTATATTAAAGAAAACACCCAATTAAACGATATGCAGTAAAACTTTTAACAAACGAACTTGCAAACTTGCAATACACTGTATGTTAAATCGTAAACAGGTAAGTTGTAGTTGTAGTTTGCGCGCCCGCGATTGTCTCTGATAAAAATGGCATTGCAAATCACAACCGGCCACAAGTATACATACTCGTATATTAGAATTATGGTGAGTGACTACAAATGATCAAATCTGTTCTTGAAAGAAAGGTTCTCGAGTGACAACCTCGTACCGGTAAGCGAAGTGTAGGGCGGCCCCCACGAGATGGAATGACGATTTGGTACGATATGCAGGAAGTCGATGAATGCAGGTGGCTCAGGACCGTGCTTTGTGGCATTCCTTGGGGGAGGCCTGTGTTCAGTAGTGGACTTGTGAAGGGCTGTAATGATGTAATGATAAAATCTATTCTTTACTTCTATAGCATAGACCAGTGGCTATTTTTTTTCCTGCGGACCGCATTCAGAAGGAGCTCAAGCTCGCGTGCTCTTTACTTTATAACCGAAATTAAAAAAAATCGTTTATAATCTTTTTTGTTTAAAAACTTTAATAATCTTTCTACTTTCTTTACTACTTATCTTTTTATCTTAGTACTGTTAGCCAGTTGGCTTTTTCAGATTCGATTTGACTTATACTTAATGTTAAAATCTGTATTTATTGTCTTCACACGCCGCGTCCGTGTTGGAAATTGAATCAATATGAAAAAACTATTTCGAAATCTCGTTGATTTTATAAATAATTGAAAGTTGTGTGATACAGCTGAAATTAATGTATATACAAACATTTCAATGTGATCGACGGATCGGCAGCCGCCGAGCGCTCCCCGACATCAAACGCTTCACTCTCGGAATAACAAATGAGGCGACCTTCCGAGAAAACCGCATGATGTTTGATCCATGTACGACGGCCGTATGACAGAGCTCTCTACGTGAAACAAAAGACTTCGCGATTATAGGGTGACTATAATATGTCTCGTGTTTGAGATAATTTGCTCATTCTGTAACTACATAGGTATATGTTTTGACTGCCTCGTTGGTTGTTAACAAAAGAGAAGTCTAGCGGTTGTAAACGCGACTGCTGATCATGAGGTCCCGGGTTCGAATTCCGGGTCAGGCAAAAAAATCAGTTATTGAGTTCTTCCGTCAAGAAAATTCTCAGTAGCAACCCGGAGTCAGGAAGTTAACGGTATCTCACCCACGTGCCTCGGAAAGCATGTAAAGCCGTTTGTCCTGCACCTGATCTCTCTCTCAAGTTGGGTCGGCTTACCGTCCAATCGGATTATGAGAATGAGGGAATTATTTTGTCCGTAGATGTAAGAAAGGACTGTGGTTACGTAGGAAAAGTCAAAAAGATCCAACAGTTTCCGAAAGATGGCAGTGTACTATCTCTTTTGTCAAACCTAAAATATCCAGACCAGCGACGATCCGCAGAGTCCAAGACGTTTGGTATTGCGATCATCAAACCACCTGCCGAGCGGGACCGTCGGAGCAAATCCTCCAGAATATGCAGCAAACGTCCAGTAGTAAATTTCTACGGGTGTGGGATAGTAATGAAGAACAAGAAGAAACATAGTATTTTTAACTCAAAACCCGTGCCTGATTTAACACGTCTACGATGCAAAGATCTGAGGTACTTAATATGCACTGTCATAGAGTCTACAGTGCAATAAAAATAATCAAGAATTTGGGTCCGGCTGAAAGTTGAATCCATTACCAGTCGTCGATTTGTTGTTTACAGAATATATTTATACAATGTAAAAAGCTTTTAAATATTTGTCAGTAGGTACATACAATCTTTATAGCTTTACATCATGTCTTTAGTGACGCTTCACTCGAGAACAAAGCTTTCTGAGGGCTCGTCGATGATGCAACGTAGTTATCTCTCAACCTAACTCCCATTGAACTTTACCCTTTGCGGACATCTTAGTTCAAGATGGTAGGGGATTTTTTCTGCTTAAAATTTTGTCAAAGTTGATACCTTGTTGATTTCGGGTTTGAAGGATAAGATGGCAAGTATATAGATATAAGTATTGTTACATGCTTTTATGCAACATCATCTTCGTCTATTGGGGTGAGAACGCGTCTGTGGTCTGCTTTTTCTTAAGGTACTGGTGGGTGTTCATGGGCTAAAAAATCAAGCTCGTTTGTCACACTAATAATAACAATATGAAAATAATTCTTAAAACTTTGCTTAACACGGTATATTTGCTATCATCACTTATGAATTATTTTACCTATTTGAAATATCCTGTCGAATTTTCAACAGAAAATTGAGAATATCTAGGCTGTAGTATGATATTTATCGATTTAATTTTGAATGATATAATTAAAAAAATATTAAATCTTTCTAAGAGCTATGTGCATTCCTTCTCCCCTAAAATTAAAATAATATAAATAATTGTCTGTGCTCGGCTTGCATTGCAATGTTTCCTTTTTGTTAGTAAACCTTCGCGGGCGCGCACGGCACAACTTAATAAAGTTTTGTCGTAATCGGCAAATCGTAAAGGCTGGCAACAACGCATCTTTTTTTTTTTTGGAGTTTATGGCCTGGTATCTAGACCTTTAGGCCAAGTCTTGAGTATTTTTATTCGGTTTATTATAATTTCCCAAATGTATAATTATCTTTCATAGTTCACTGCTTCACAATATGTTGATGCGTCACATTGTGCAGCCCTTGGGAGATTTTGACGGCAACTTGAGCCAGCAGACAGCTGACAGTTGGCGATGGTATCTAAAGGCGCCTATGCAGACAAACAGCTTATCTTGAGAATCCATCACCATCAAAGCACTTGTTTCACCGTTTCCACTAATAGTTCACATGCGTAGACAGTTAATACATAAAATCGCACCACTTTTACATATCAAAATCCACTTCAAACTATTATTTAAACTATAATACAGGAGCAGCAAACCGCCGCCGGTCAATTTCCCGCCAAAACTCAACAACGCATCTTCAATTCCCCTGGTGTTGCCGTTGTTCATGAGCGGCAGTGGTCACTTACCATCAGTTGAGCCGCATGCTCGCTTGCCCTCCCTTCTATAAAAAAAAATCAGATGAATGGTACAGGAATGCATAGAACATAAATAAACAAATAATAAGTATTCATTTTTGTGTATTAGAAATTTTAGCAAAGATAGGCTTTAAGTCTCATCTAATTGCTAGAGCCACTATCACAACAGATTTGTTTACGATAAATATTTTAAGTGTAATCTGGTTGCTCCATCATTGGCTGCTTGCTTTTCCAATTTCAATTTTACATGTACAAGAAATAATTAAATATTCATATAAACATTTATTGACAGATCTAGTTTCGGTTTTTTATAAGTTCAGAACCCGTTAAACAAATTATCGTTGTTTACTGTCGCGCGTGTTGTTTAGTGTTGGAGTTATCGATGTATATTAACTAGATCCTATTATGAAAAATGGCTTCTCGCTTAATGAGGCTTCTGTCTCACGGCAAAAATTAAAAGACTATTGAAGTTTAGCTTTTAGGTCATACTACATAATACATAATAGGTCCTATATTTTAACTTGTGATTAGCAAAGCCGTAGAAAATGGCGTAGCTTAACCATTTTATTATCCCGTGAGTCATATACTGGTATGAACATTTCGATAGTTTAACCGGTTTAGCCGGTGTTCCTCAGGGGTCCGTTCTCTCCGCAATTCTCTTCCTGCTGCATATAAATGATCTGCTCATTCCCGGTGTCTATGGGTATGCAGACGACAGCACAGTTGTGGAGAGAATACAACCAAGCGCCCGGGCCAGTCGGGATCAAATCCAGTCAGAAAGAGAGGCTATGGTTGAGCATGTGAGTCTCACACTACAGGCAGTCTCCGAATGGGGCGATGCCAATCTCGTGAGATTTAACGCCTCCAAAACACAAGCGTGTCTTTTTACCGTTAAAAGGAGACCGCTCACCTTGGCTCCTACTTTCCGGAATGTATCCTTGGAGTACACTGACCGCCTTCAGTTGTTAGGGATTGAATTTTCTCCGAACCTAAACTATGGGCGGTTCATTAAGTCCAGAGCCAAAGCAGCCGTAAGAAAACTTGGTGTCCTTGCAAGGGTGCGGCGGTACTTCACGCCGGGGCAGCTTCTTACCTTATATAAAGCGCAAGTCAAGTCGTGCATGGAGTTCTGCTGTCACATATGGGCTGGTGCTGCAAAATGCCACCTGGCAACATTGGACTCAGTGGAGAGACGTCCTAAGAGGCTCATTGGTGACCTTGATTTGGTTGAAACCAATCTTGTCAGTCTCGAGCACAGGCGCAGAGTAGCCAGTCTCTCGGTATTCTATAGGATGCATTTCGGTGAGTGTGCGCAGGAATTACACGCCTTAATTCCTCCCTCGCCTTTCCACCATCGGACAACCAGACGGTCGGCGGGTGTTCATCCTTTTGTTGTCGATATTCCACCCATTAGAACCAAACGGTTTGCTTCGTCTTTTGTAATGCGTACAGCAAAGGAGTGGAATAATTTGTCGGCGTCTATCTTTCCGTCCGAATACAATCTGGGCGTCTTCAAGGCAAGTGTGAATAGGCTTTTGTTACGGTAAGACAGTGCGATTTACCATCTAAGGCTGCATCACGCCTTACCACCAGGTGGGATTGTGGTCAAGCACTGGCTTATAATAAGTAAAAAAAAAACATTGTGACTTTGGGAAATGTTTACGTGGTAGAGCCATGCTGCGGCTATATTAGTAGTAGTATAGTTGTAGCACGAATGGGTCGGTACCCCCGGGGAAGGACCACGCTCTCACAGAAAACTAGCGTAAAATAGCAGCTTAATGCTGCTGTGTTTCGTATGGTGAGTGTAGAGAACCGGAGACCCTTTTTACTGGCAAAGAAACATTCCATTTTAGTCCTCGTGGCTGACAACGCATCTGCATCTTGAGTCTTTATTAAAGATAGATTTAGATGTCTTTGGGTCACAGTAACCACTTACCATCAGGTGGACTGTGTGCTCGTTTGTCATTCTATCCTATAAAAAAATGTGAGAAAAATCTCTTAGCCTCTGTTGGGATATCACTATGTAAGTGTAAGTCAGATGTAAAATATCTGGACCGGTAACGGAGAACAGTGTCAAAGGTGCGGAACAATAATCCATTTGCCAAGTATGTCGATTATGAAAAAAACAAAACAATGGGAGAAGCACCATGCTCAGCAGTCTAATGTTACGTGCTGTAGAAAAAGCGATAGATTCCAATTGTTGTCGAGGTTAAATGCGAATTTGAAAATGTCCTGATATTAATAGCGAACTATATGGACACCGGCGATCGTTCGAAGTTTATCATGATTTTGCATAATGACTCCTACCCATATGAATAATATTTCTAGTAATTTACCGCAAGTATTTGAACGTACCTACTCGCTAATAAGATCACAAATAATATACCGAAAATATAAACAGCCATGCCTTAAAAATGTTAACACAAGAACAGATGCTTATTTTGGATGCAGTTTCGTTTCTCGCCTTATTTGGGACAATGGATGATTGATTTTACATGAGCTGGGATGTTTTATAAGAATAAATATTTATAACTTTTTAAACCCATCTTATTGTATTGGGCGGCAAACGAGTAGAATATGCACTTTGAAGTTTTTTTTTGTTTTATGGATAATGTGTGTAGTCTGGCAGCTTAACAGCTTTGTATATATTGAAAAGGCGTGCTGAAACTAAGAGGCTTTTTCGTGATCCGAATCTGGTTAAAACCAAACTCATCAGTTTCGAACGCAGGCGCTAAATAAACAGTCTTTTGGTTTTTTACAGAAGTCATTACGGAAGTTGTGCGCCGGAATTACATACATAACTTAATTCCTGCCTCTCCCTTCCACCATCGTAATGCCAGACGCTCGGCCAGTCCCTACCCCTTTGTTGTCGACTTACCGTACATTCGCACCAAATGGTTTGCTTTGTCGTTAGTTATGCGTACAGCATAGGAGATTACAATGTGGGTGTCTTTATAGCAAAAGTGGATAGGCTTTTAAATAAAACTAGTTTTTACGGATTTTATCGGGTATATTGACTTATTTTATATTCCCGACGTTTCGAGCACTTTACACACAGGATCTTTACGTACATGATCGCTCCCGTCACTATATCAGATTTATTAGAGCACATATCCTCGCTAAAGGACACTGATTCCTACCGAGGATGATTCGCGAGGCTATTGAAATCAAAAACATCCTAATTTTAATAGAGAAGATGGCTGGGTGTTACCACCTGCTTGGGATCCTGTAATCAATAAAATTAAATCCCAACCCAAGCATAGAACTGCAAGACTTCAAGATACTATAAGTTCATACTGCGTAGATCGGAACAAAAATTAATAATTTAAATCTGGAGGTAGCCGTGATTAACTATGACATTGGGACGTCAAACTCCTCAGTCCCCCCGCGACCATGGGTGCTGTAAAGTTATCATCATAATCATCATCATCATCATCATTACAGCCCTTCACAAGTCTACTGCTGAACATAGGCCTCCCCCAAGGAATGCCACAAAGCACGGTCCTGAGCCACTTGCATCCATCGACTTCCTGCATATTTTACCAGGTCGTCACTCCATCTAGTGGGGGGACGCCCTACACTTCGCCTACTGGTGCGAGGCTGCCACTCGAGAACCTTTTTTCCCCATCGGTTGTCGGTTCTTCGAGCTATATGGCCGGCCCATTGCCACTTCAGCTTACTAATCCGTTGGGCTATGTCGGTCACTCTGGTTCTACTGCGGATATCCTAATTTCTAAGTTTATCTCGCAGAGAAACTCCGAGCATAGCCCCTTCCATAGCTCGCTGAGCGACCTCGAGCTTCCTCATCCGGCCAGCAGTGAAGGAACACGTCTCAGTTCCATAGATCATCACTGGCAACACGCACTGGTTGTACAGTCTCGTTTTCAACATTTGAGGTATACCTGACGAGAAGATGTGCCATAATTTCCCGAACGCTGCCCAACCGAGTTGAATCCGTAGATTGACCTCTCGGTCGAAGTTGGACTTACCTAGTCGGACTATTTGTCCCAGGTAAACATACTCGTCAACAACATCGAGCTTAGTGCTCCCCACAACTACCGGCATAGGTGTGACATGGACATTAAACATGATCTTTGTTTTGTACATGTTCATCTTAAGACCTATCCGTTGGGAGACACTATTGAGGTTATTGAGCATAGTGCTTAGGTCCTCCAGCGATTCTGCCATAAGGACTATATCGTCGGCAAATCGAAGGTGAGTTAATAAAATAAGTTAATATACGAGATAATATGCGTAAAGAATAGTTTAATTTAAATGTGTAGTGTTGTTCGCGTTAATATAAGAAATCATTATGGATAGGTTTTTGCTAAGCCAAGTCGAAGCGCTTTATCATCTTCGGTTACATCACCACTTGCGATCAGGTGTGATAGTAGTCAAGCACCGGCTTAGAATAGTAAAGAAATATATAAGAATAAATTTATATCATAGAGAGCTAAAAACACAAAACTAGATCCTCTTGAATTATTTTAACAATCACCGTTATCCATAACTCACAAACCGGTCTTCTATAAATTCTTTAATTTATGCTAAGATGATTTGAAAAGGAAACGTGAGGAGATTAAGGAAGTGACCCAGTAGAAACGAATTCGTCCGCCTGGCAGACGGTCTGGCAAATCGAAAGTAGAGATTGTAGTTTGTGTCATGCCATGTTTATGGGCGTTGGAGGAAATTTATTACGAACGAACCGTTTCAACATGCGGCTATCTATGTTAAAAAAGGATTTTTAGTTTAAGTTGGTAATCTTTATAGTGTTACCGTTGGTACGTCTTTTAGTGATCGTGTAACTTCTGAACAACTTGACCGATTGATGTCATATTCACACAACACATTAGTTTTGTCAAGTTCATAGCTAGGAAGCGATGGGTGATGCTGTAGTCAAGCTATTAACAAATTCTATATTTATGAACTAAATTACTCATATTATTCGTAATATAATAAACGGACACGTTTCGGCCCAAAAAATCACAAAATCTCGACCGCGTTAAGGTCGAGTTATTAATTAATAAAAATTCCGAAGTGTGTTCGGAAACGCCACCTACCGGAAAGGGCAGAGTAACGTCTGCCGGGCCTGCCAATATATTTAGTCTTTTTTTAATTACGGGTTTATTTATAGGTGAAATTTTTAATAAACATGTTGCTTAATGTATTTATTATTTACAGTTTCAGCAATTTAACACTGCAGAAGTGATGTGTTTGTAGAGAAGACGCCGATTTTACCGCCACTACTACGCTACCTAAATAGGCACCGATTACAGAGATGTGTAGGCGCATTAAATGAGCATTTTCAATGTCAGCTCTATTGTCTAAAATTCTTGATTCTAGCGTTAATCGAGTAATGTCTTAAATTGACATTTCGAAGATTTAAAAACAAATTGTGAAGAAATATTGAGAGTAAGAAGTTATTTAACATCCATTATTTCCGTCCAACTGGCTCAGTTTTCTGAATGACAGACGTATTTTCGGCTTATTGTCACTCTCTTGCAGTTAAAGGGCGATTTTATGAAGAAGTGCTCATGCATTTGTTATCACGCATTAGATTCGTTATGTCGCACTATCATCACCAATGCAACGAAATCATTCGGTGAGATCATCGCATGAGACATGCGCCGTAACGCATCGTGTTGTTTCACGCTTAATCTCTATATTAATATGGAACTTGGTTAATTATGGCTTTATAATTAAACAATGTAGGTAATATGAGTAATTTGTTATTACATAGTTTTACGAATTGTCAAATGATTCCTCTAATTCTTAAAATATAGTTCATTATATTTAAGTCCTTATACCATGTCAACATTTTTACTTAATGTTTATTATGTTATATCATAACCATATCATAACGTACGGCACCCGGAGGGGTAGGCAGAGATTACGGACTTCCATTTGGCACATTATTGAATATACTGAATATGCATGTAAAAAGGGGGGTGCCGTTTTTTTTTACATGCATATATCTACGCTCGTCGGTCAAGGGTAGTCTTAATTTGGCCCATCTTCAATATGTCGAAAAATTTGGTCGATAAACTTCAGCCTTGTACATTTCTTACCGACCCTGTCACTCACTTATGCAGCATATGTTTACTTTTTCACTCTCCTCATTCATTATTTTTACATATGCATACCACCGAAGCATTCCTGTCTTAATCCTGGTGATAACATCTTGCAATCAACATCAACAATATTTATCACACAGTTTCTCATCCTATCATCCACCCCTATCATACTTCTTAATGACCTCATTCATTCCGAAATGAAATAATTTTAGTCTTATTGTAATACGTTTTATTACATTTGCATTATTTCCAATCAGTTACAAGTTGCGACGTCAACAAGTTACATGAATCACCGCTATGCGACAAGAGGAAGTTTCAATCACTGCTTACATATCGAGTATAATATACATGAAATAAACGAGTGTACAACCGTAAAGTAGACCATAGAATTAGAAGAGCAATTTCGCTCCAACCGTTAGTTGCAATAAGTGTAAAATGAAACGACTTTTTGTCGGGTGGTCGATGACCCGCGTTAGAGAAAAAGCTTTGCGACTAGTTCATTATACTGTCAAGTAAATTGGGGGTAAGATAAAGTTAAGGTCGTAAACCCAGTATTAAAGGTCAATATCCTTGTGAAACGATTTATTATTTAGATAGGCAAAGGTTGTGTTTGATAGTTTGGTTACTAACCTAAATCACCTAAATTTAATAGGCCTTTTAGAATAATTTTTAGGGAAGATAACTTTCTTATTCTACGTACGTTACTACTACGTAATAATGTGATTTTTTTTTTGTAGGAACTAATCTTTTCTTATTTAGACCAAGAGTAGCCTAATGTTTAAAGGACCTTCAAAACTTAAAAAGTCGTGGGTTGGAGTCTGACTACTGTCGTAAACCGTTTTAACAAACACATTTCAGGGATACTAGGAACGTCAGTGGAATTACTAGTATTCTTTGTAATATAAAATAAATATATATTCTAACTTTAGCTAAATGTAAAGAATTGAAAATGGTTATATCGTTAGTTTCTGTAATACTCTTTTAATACCAATATTGCAGCTAACTTTTGTAAACATTAAAATTAGTTATTCTTAAATTTAGTATCGCACGACTACGAGTATATCTTTATATATAAAAACCAATTGCTGTCCGTTAGTCTCGCTAAAACTCAAAAACGGCTCGACTGATTTAGTTGATTTTTTGTGTGTTTAAATTGGTACCTAGGTGGTTTAGATTCACAATTTGACTCGGTAGGTGGCGCTGTTGTGGAAATCCAGAAATCATCCGTGCGAAACCGGGGCGGATCGCTAGTACATTATAAAAATATTTAAAAATCTTAGTGTACACCACTGAGATTTTTAAATATATGAGGTTGTCCTCAAAATATATTAAGAAACTGTAAAAAAAATTGAAGATGATTCACTGTGACTCATTATTTTCGCTTCAACTTGATACTTCGGTTTGCAGTCTAACCGCGACAAGTATGCATTCGATGAGTCACCCTGTCGATTTCCCTACTGATACCACAGAATAAATAATAGTACAAGAACTGATACGCTCGGGAGGCTCGGGTGCGTTTTGAATCATCGTTAGTATGTGGGTGCGAATGGTTTCGAGGGACTTCTTTGTAGGGGAAGTCTTGAATAAAGTTGGGGAGCAAAACAATGGCATACCATGTCGTAGTTTTCTATTGTGTTGCTGCCCTAAGTCCCAAAGCAAAATTATTATCAAGTTATGAAAAAAAGGGAATAACTCATTTTATATACTCGTACTTTGACCGCCTCGTTGGTCTAGTGGTTGTAGTAGTGCGACTGCTGATCATGAAGTTCCGGGTTCGAATCTCGGGTCGAGCCAAAAAACAGTTATTGAGTTTTCCATCAAAAAACTCTCAGTAGCAGCCCGTGGCCAGTGTCTCAGCCCCGTGCCTCGGAAAGCACGTAAAGCCGTTGGTCCTGCTCCTGAACTCTCTCCGGTCGTGTCGGATAATCGTCCTATCGGACTATGAGAGTGAAGGAATAGAGAGTGTATTTTTGCTTGCGCATACACTCGCCCACTATAATCCTGGCCTGCGCAGATCTCCTTTGAGACTGACCGCCGTGACCGAAATTCGGTCTGGAGGACATTATTATTATTACACTCCTACGTGGGTGACAGGATGTGTTTGATTGTGTGAAAGAGTACATACATATAATCACTGTTAATTCAGTATAGGCGACTACTGACTTGTTCTACAATAATCAACTACTTGGTGTTTGGATGAGGCGTAAGAGGATCCACTGTAGGTTTCAAATTCAAACTCAAATATTTATTGCTAAACCATAATGCACACAAGATATTATAAAATAATGTGAGACCAGTGTCATGGACCCTGTTGGGCACGCAATTTAGTGGCTAGGAGAAAGGAAGCGTAGGTTTCGTAAGAGGCGACTGTGTAAAAATTCAGTCAAAAAATTTAGTCTTAACCGTGCCGGTAAATGGAAAGCCGCCCATTGTCTGTATATCAGACGTGTTGTTTTTAAAAGAAATTATTATGAATTAAAATATTATGTTTGTATATATTTTGTATTTATTGGCACAGAATAAATAATAGCACTATGTACTATCGTTTGTATGCTAACTAAACTATCTTTATTATGTTTCAGGTACGTGGGCATTGGGCAATGTATACATTTATTGTGTATGTATGCTTTTTTTCTTTTAATATATTGTGTCATACCAATTCGTCGCTAACGCCGCAAAGGGCCGAACCTCAATTTTTCAAAAAATTAGAGGAGTGCAAGATAACGTTTATTATTCCCCGATTAGTAGCTTTTTTTTTCATCAGAAAATTAAATACAATAGACTTAATGGAAAACTACATATAAGATTACTTGAACAATAATTTGTAGGACATACAAATCCTCTTTCCGTGCAGGATTCGAACCCGCGGCTATCTGCGCTATAACTCATTGCTAGCACTGCGCCAAGGAGACGTCAAGTTTACTCATTTGTTCTTTTAACTTTGTTCTTATGACCATATAGTATTTTGTTTATTTTGATGTGCCGAATAAGTGGTGTAATCTTACGTTTGTGGTGTTCACAAATATTAACTCTGAAATGTGTTGTTAGTGCTACTTACAAGAGAATCTTCTTCTATATTATTTACCAAAGAAATGCTTCTTCTATATTATTTATTTATGTAGTATTGAGTGTGTTAGGATTTCTAGTTCGCGCTCAAGTAAACGAATATCGGATTTGTGTCGAAACATCGCAAAAGCTTATTTTCTTTTTCTTTTGATATTCACAATCAAGAGAGGATAAAGTATTTTATGTTAGAATCATATCAGTCAGAAACCAATATTCGACTTCTCTCTAATTTAGTTACGTTAATATTCTTAGCAATATTACAATAAAAAACTGCGGTTGCCAACACGCTCGCGAAGCGTGGCAACTATGGCAAATATCTCCCCATGAAAAAAGGTTCTCGAGTGGCTGCCTCGTACCAGTAGGCCAAGTGTAAGGCGACCCCCCACTAGATGAAGTGACGACCTAGTAAGACATGCAGGAAGTCGATGGATGCAGGTGGCTCAGGACCGTGCTTTGTAGCATTCTCTCGGGGAGGCAGTAGTGTAGTTGTACCACTTCTAGACCACCTGAGTCAGACGTGGTTCAACGACGTTCGTCGACGCCCGATCCTAAAAAAAAAAAAAAAAAAAAAAGGTTTTGGCATGCTCTGATCACGAATCCGCGTTCCATTTTTGTGTAGAATGCACGATTCCGGAGATGTGTAGATCAATTAGCTAATATCTAATTGATATCCGGTAAGGGCCTCCACCGTCATTAGCGTCCCATTGTTGTTCCTATTTCTATTGTTCTATTGTTCCTTAATCACCTTCATTGCAGCGTGTGCGTCGACTATATCAGTGCTATTGTGTTATAGTTCTTTGTTTATACAACGCTAATCTGAATCATCAATAAAACACATTACATAATTTTGTTACAATTTTTATTTATAAAATACAAAATCTTATTAATTATTATCTATAAAATAGGAGCGAAACATCTCATCCACTAAAATATCGTTGTACAATGTGTTCCTTGTAAATATACTCGTAAAACTATGGATTGAACATCCTTGAAACTTATATAGTAAATACATTAAGCAATATTCGCCACAAACTGAAGTCCACTCATTCTGAATCCTATCAACATTCCAGTTCCATCTTTTACAATTCCTTTTTAAAAACTCTAGATGATATCGTACAGGTGATCGTCCATATGAATCAAAATATTGACCGACGTCATTCGTATCGATATATAAAGCTACCCAATGTGACCCTGGTTTATCATCTGTATCCAAATTACATATTATATACGTTGGTACGTGGGTATACATAGGCAGTCTATTAGCTGCATAAACATTATTTTCTAGACTGGGGTGAATCTTTTTCAGATGTTGTTGTACATCTAGTGTATCCATGATATTACTGCTATTAGTAGATTATTACAGTACCTAGCTACTCAATGAATAACATAGGAATGGTCAATTATAGTGATTTCTACATATTAAATTGCATTTTTGTGATATACAAATCGTACTTGAGTCATTGATCACCAAACAAAACACAATACGAAGAAATGTTGAGATAGGCAACGGAAATGTGAGATAAACTGATATGTTTCTAAATATTAAATTGCATTTTTGTGTTATACAAATCGTACTTGAGTCATTGATCACCAAACAAAACACAATACGAAGAAATGTTGAGATAGGCAACGGAAATGTGAGATAAACTGGTTGACGCATAAAGTAATTATCAACTCATTACGGAAATACTTTAGATTAGAATTTTTACGTACTGGTGGTATATAAGACCAACAAACGCAGTCATCGAGTTAGTGTACGGTCGTTTGGCTACAGTGGATCTATCAATAGTACATTTGTGTTACTTCAATACACCAAAGGCTATGGATGTAAGTGTTTATTCTATTGACTAAATTACTTTTTTTCTGTTATTTTCATGTGTGTGTATTATTTTATTTAAATATTGTGTATGTATATGATTAAGCCGTGGTAACTCAGATGGTTAGCGCTAGCTGTAAATTTCACAGTACGCGACCCGGGTTCGATCCCCGCCAGCACCAATTAAATTGTTAATAGCAATTTTAAGTGCTTATTACCACGTGCTTGGTGGTGAAGGAAAACATCGTGAGGAAACCTGCATGTCTGAGAAAATTTCGAAGGCATGTGAAGTTCGCCAACACACATTGAGGGAGCGCGGTGGACATTTCCTTGCTCTAAAACCCTCTCAGAAATGAAAGGAGGCCTATGTTCAGCAGTGGACTTTAATAGGCTGTAACTTTAACTTTTTTAACTTTTATGATTAAGTGTTAACAAATTGATATTAACATGATAACTGTGTTGTTGCAGAAATCATTGAGCTTCGATGAAGATACCTATAAACAGTATTACTACTCGCCACTCTCCCCTCAAGAAGAGAGTGATAACCTCGTCATTAATAATAACACATGCGATGGTGGAAAAAGAAAATCGCAATCGATTGATCATTTTTTTGAAGCTGAATCAAAAATAAAAAAGAGGAAGGGAAAACTTCAGTGAAGTGTGCACCAGTGCTTTTTTCTCCACAATCATGGAAGAGAATACGGAACTATTCAATAGCGAATTAAATCAGGAGTTGTCTAAAGTTTGTGAAGAAATGGAGAGGGGTCAACTGTTCGATTCGTCATACGATGATGAGTTGTATCATCACTGTGCGATGGTTGAAACACAGTTTAAGTATGTAAAATAAACATTCATTTCGATCATAATTTACATATTGTCTTATACAGTTTTTAATAAATTTAAACATTTTAGCAGTCAACCACTACAACTTGGAAGAGGAACGAAGCGAACGTGCAGCAAAGAATCCAAGATCATCAAAAAACCAACCACGGAAGCAGAAGCGCATACCTCTGCAGGGAACAGTATCAGTAACGATGATCAAGTGGAATGTCCAACGTGCCATATATTTATCAAGAAACGGTATTTAGCTAATCATTTTAAAAGTAATGTTCATAAAAATAATCTTTTAAATTCACATAATTCTTTATTAAACGTTAGTGTTATTGAATCTGCTTTTGGAAATAGGATTTTAACTTATAAAATCAAGAGTAGAGTAGATCGTTCGACATGGGTAAATTTTGAAACTCCTGAACTATTTTTAAATTCTATTAAAGATGATATTTTATTTTTATTACAAGAGTGTATTCATCAACACATAATTTTTAAGGTAAACTTCATATTGCATGCTGATTTTGTTCAACAAACTAAAGATATTCATGATACGTTCGATTTTCAAACGCTTAACTATATTATTTGTCAAGGAGATGACTTAAATATTTTTCTTTCATCTTTAAATGATACAATTACTACTAAAATTAGTGCTTTCGAAAAAAAAAGATAGTGGATGGAGTCTAAAAAACATAAAATCTATAGACATGAATGTTAATAAATTTAACCCCCTACGCGGTACTTCATACATAGATCTTCCTCGTGACATAAAATTAAAAAAGGCTGTTATAAATGTAAAAAACAAGGATTATTTTTGTTTTAAATGGGCGTTACTCTCGGCGTTATATCCTGTAAACAAACACACCGATCGGGTATCATCGTACGTTAAACATGCAAATAAACTTAAATTTGATGGTATTTCCTTTCCGGTTAAAATTTCTGACATAGCAAAAGTAGAGAAATTAAATGATATTAGTATTAATGTTTTTGGGTTAGAATATAATAAAGAAAAACGATGTAATTCTATAGTAGGTCCATTATTTTTAACAAAGTGTCGTAAAGATAGACATATCAATTTATTATTTTTTTCCAAGGATACAAAAAATCATTATTGCTATATAAAAAATTTATCGCGGTTAGTTAGTAAACAAATTTCAAAAGACGGTCACATCATGTACATTTGTGAAGCATGTCTACTTCGTTTTCCATCTCAGGAAAGGTTAAATAACCATGAACAATACGATTGTGCTCACATTTGTACAGTATTACCAAACAGTGAAACTTTAAAAAAAAAGAATTGGTTTGGTCAACCTATTTCAAATGATAAAATTAAATTTGATAGTTATGAAAAAAAGTTAAAGATACCATTCGTAGTTTATGCTGATTTTGAAGCATTTTTAAAACCAATAGAATCATGTTCTAACGATCCTTCCAAACCTTTCACTCATAATATTCAGAAACATGAAGTACATAGTTTTGGATATTATATAAAATGTTCATATGATGATAAATTATCAAAATATGTAACATATTGCGGACCCAACTGTGCACAAGTGTTTATGGAAAGTTTATCTAACAATCTAAAAGAAATAAATAGACTTCAAAAATATCCACCACTTCCGCTAACAAATGAAGACAAAAACCAAATTTCAAATGCAACCATTTGTCATATTTGTGAAACTGAGTTGGCAAAACATTTTTATGATTTTGATTGGTACACTGGTAGTTTTATAGGTGTTGCTCATGAATCATGTTGTTCGAAGATCAGAACACCTAGTTATATACCAATATTTTTACACAACCTTAGTCACTATGATGCTCATTTTATTGTTCACGCGTTAAACTTTTGTGATGGTGAAGTCGAAGTTATCCCTCAAAATAAAGAAAAATATATATCCTTTTCCAAAAAATTAAAAGTGAATAACCACGAAATTATATTGAGATTCTTAGATTCATTTAAGTTTTTATCGTGTAAATTAGAAGAATTGGCCAAAAATCTCAGTAATGATCAATTTCAAGAATTACGTAGAAATTACCCTAATGATGAAGATTTCTTTCGTTTAAAACGGAAAGGTGTTTATCCATATGAACTTATGACTAAATATGATAGTTTAAGTCTAACATCGCTCCCTGAACAAAAATGTTTTTATAGTTCACTCACAGATTCACATATTTCAAATGATGATTACAATCATGCTAAAGATGTTTGGGAACATTTTGGGTGTTGTAATATGCTAGATTATTCAAACCTATATTTAAAAACAGACGTTTTACTTTTATCCGATGTATTTGAAAACTTTAGAAAGTTATGTATTAATACATATGATTTAGACCCTGCCCATTATTACACAGCACCCGGTTTAAGTTGGGATGCAATGTTAAAATATACAAAAATAGAATTAGAACTTTTAACAGATTATGAGAAAATTGCATTTATTAGATCAGGTATCAGAGGTGGTGTATCTCAATGTAGTAATCGTTATGCTAGAGCTAATAACAAATACATGGAGGATTATGATACAGGGAAACCAAATTCATATATCACATATTTTGATGCCAACAATTTATATGGTTGGGCTATGTCTCAATATCTTCCTACTGGTGGATTCGAATGGGTAAATCCAAATACAGAATTTAATGTGTCTAAGACATCAGACTTCGGTTTTATTTTAGAAGTTGATTTGGAATATCCAGATGAACTTCATGATTTACATTCGGACTTTCCTTTATGTCCAGAAAACATTTGTGTAGGCAATATTAATGAGAATAAACTAGTCCCAAATTTAAATAATAAAGATAAATATGTAATTCATTACAGAAATTTAAAGCAGTGCATAGAAATGGGGGTTAAATTAACTAAAATTCATAGAGTTTTAAAATTTAAACAGTTTCCCTGGTTGAAGATGTACATAGATCTAAACACAAAATTAAGAACTTTAGCAAAATCAGATTTCGAAAAAGATTTTTATAAATTAATGAATAATTCAGTCTTCGGTAAGACTATGGAGAATATTGAAAAAAGGGTTAACATAAAATTAGTTACGCACTGGGAGAACCAGGGTAAAGCTTTAGGTGCTCAAGATCTAATCGCTAAACCACAATTTCATAGCCTTTCAATATTTTCGGAAAACCTAGTTGCGGTTCAGTTGCGAAAAACGAAGTTAATATATAACAAACCAATTTATTTAGGGTTTTGCATTTTAGATATTTCAAAAACATTAATGTATGATTTTCATTATAACTATATGATTAAAAAGTTTAGTAAAATCAAATTATTGTATACAGATACGGATAGTTTAATATATCATATATTTACAAATGATTTTTACACTGATATAAAACCTGACCTTTCATCATACTTTGATACCTCAGATTATGATACAAATAATATTTTTGAATATCCAAAATTAAATAAAAAGAAATTAGGTTCTTTTAAAGATGAAAATAATGGTAAAATCATGAAAGAATTTGTGGGTTTACGATCCAAAATGTACGCTTTTAACTTAGAGAATAAGACTATAGCCAAGGCAAAAGGGGTAAATAAATGTATCACTAAAAAGATGACAATGAATAGTTATAAGTCTTCTCTATTTAATAAAAAAGTGCAATATTATAGCATGCTTAGATTTAAATCAATTAAACACACAATTTTCACACAAAAATTAAATAAGATAGGTTTATCATATAATGACACAAAGAGACATATTTTAGATAATAATATTGAAACATTAGCTTGGGGTCATTATAAACTGCGTTAAGTGTTGATAGTTTTTACTTTTATGTCTGCGTTTAAGAAAAATTTATATTGATTGTAAAATTATGATAATACTATAATATGACGTAGTTTATTACATATTTAAACATTGTTTTATTGTAAATAATTTAAGTTAATTGTTGTTTCTATTTATTTGAGGTTGAGTTAATTGTAAAATTATGATGTACTAATTGTTGTTTCTATTTATTTGAGGTTGAGTTAATTGTAAAATTATGATGTACTAATTGTTGTTTCTATTTATTTGAGGTTGAGTTAATTGTAAAATTATGATGTATTAATTGTGTTAGAAATAGTATACAGATAATTCTGTTTTATATAATTTTTGGAATATATATTAATTGTTTACACCAACACTTTCATTTTTTATTTCACTCCTTTGAACTTTAGACGTGTGTTATGTTTCACTTTATCCATCCGTTCACTGCTATTGTGGCAGGACCAAGTGGGTGTGGGAAGTCAAATTTTGTAACAAATTTCATAAAATCAGTTACAGAAATATGTAATTGTGATTTTAATCAGATCACATGGTGCTTTGATGAAATGCAACCATTATATAATTTACCAAATGTTAACTATCATCAAGGAATTCCAAATCTTAATATGTTTGATGGTGAAAACCCACATCTTGTTATTATTGATGATCTAATGAGAGAGTCCGATGGAAGAATTGTGGATATATTTACAAAAGGTAGTCATCACAGGAATCTTAGTGTATTTTATCTAACACAAAATTTATTTCATCAGGGTAAAGGACAAAGAGACATATCTTTAAACTCAAGTTATATAATATATTTTAAAAACCCTCGAGATAAAACTCAAATAAGATATTTAGCAAGACAAGTATCACCAGATAACCCAAAATTCATTGAAAATGCCTACAGGGATGCAACTCTAGAGGCGCATGGATATTTAATGGTAGATTTAAAACAGAATACCAATGATTTTTGTCGTATCAAGACAAATGTCTTTCCATTTAATGGTTTCTGTACAGTCTACGTCCCCACAAAAGAGTTTAAATACACCAAGAATCAAACAATTGAAATCATTGCTAAATGATGCATCGTCGACTCACAACGTATAAACATTTGCTAACCGCTTTGCATACGCTTAAACCAAAATATCAAAGAGCATTACTTAAAACGTGTGATGAAGAAGAAATTAACTGTATTTGTGAGTGTATTCATAACGTTTTACAAGGAAAAGTACCTCTTAAAGATCAGGATAAACAAAAATTGAATAAACATAAAAACATACTCCGTAAACTAGTACGTAAGTGTAAACATAAACTAAGAAAAAATATAATTATACAAAAAGGAGGGGCTTTCTTACCAACAATATTAGGTGCAATATTGAGTGGATTAGTGAGTGGACTAGCCAGTTAACATGGAAAATGCAAAGAAAATGATACTTATCGAACCTGGATTGATTGAAAAATTAAAACAAGAAAATAAGGTTAATAGTAATTTATCTCGATTAGATATTGAAATGCAAAATATTATGAATAGTAAGACGGAAGACCGAAAGAAATGGATATTATATTTACAAACACTGCAAAGATACCTTCATTTTACCGAAGAGGATCGTCAACCACTCAAATTACCAATTTATTCTGATACATCTAATGAAGATTCAAATGAGTCAAAAATTGGTTTTAAAAATAAAGATAGAGATCTAAAAACTTCAGTTGATATTGAATCTTTGCTGGAGGAGAATCGATCCATTAAAAGTAAAGAAAATGATGAAAATCCACTTTACACACCAGCTCAAATACTCAGTTTAATACCAAAAACTTATCATAAAAAAGGGCAGTTATTATTAAACTTAGTTGAAACAAGTAAAAGTAAAATACATTGGGATAACGAAGGTACAGTCATAATTGATAGTGAAAAAATTCCTGGAAGTAATATTGTTGATTTAATAAATGATTCACTAAGACCCCTAAAAAGAAGTGATCCGGTAGGGTGGGTTAGATTTGCTGAAGCATTAAAAGATATTAAAGTACCACTTACTTATATTGGAAATCCAAGGAGATGTGAGTTTATTAACCAACTTCAAGCAAAAGATCTGAACAAACCCTCTGAGATTGAAGTTCAAGAGTTTTCTACACCGTGCAGTAGAGATAAAAAGTCTACAACTAAAATACGTAAAGGACTTGAGTGGGAAAAATGGACTCCGTACTAGAAGAAATTAACAGGATTTATTATGATCCATCTAATCCCGCTGGTTTTGGTAGTATTGATAAATTATCAAAAGCCATGAAGGGTAAAATGAATAAAAAGCAAGTAAAGGAATGGTTAAAATCACAAGAAACATACACATTACATAAACCCATTCGAAAAAAATTCCCGCGTAATAGGTACATTCTATCAAATATTAATGAACTGTGGCAAGCTGATTTAAGTGATATGCGAACTTATTCTCAATATAATGATGGTTTCAAGTATATACTTTGTATTATTGATGTATTTAGTAAATATGCTTTTGCAAGACCAATGAAAAAGAAAAACTCAGAAACAACTAAAGAATGTTTTGAAAGTATATTTACTGAAAGTAATTTAACACCTACTCACATACAATCCGATAAAGGTACAGAATTTGTTTCAAAAGATGTACAAAAATACTTTAAATCCAAAAAGATTAATTACTATACCACTAACAATCCTGACATTAAGGCCAGTATTGTTGAACGATTTCAAAGAACACTAAAAATGAAAATGTGGCGTTATTTCACTCATAATAATACTTATAGATATATAGATGTTTTACAAGATTTAATATACTCTTATAATCACAGCTTTCACTCTAGTATTAAGATGTGCCCATGTGATGTAAATTCCAACAATATTATGACAGTTTGGACTAATCTTTATGATAGACGGTCAAAAAAACTTTCTTTAGAAAATCCTAAACCAAATTTCAATGTGGGTGATTATGTTCGAATAACTAAATATAAACATGTATTCCAAAAAGGATATGAATCAAATTGGAGTGATGAAATATTTATTATATCTTCAATAATTGATAGATCTCCATGGGTTGTTTATACAATAACAGATTTACAAAATGAACCAATAATTGGTACTTTTTATGAAAGAGAATTACAGAAAATCACTTACAACCCCACCTCACAACATAAAATAGATAAAATAATTGACACTCGTTATTCAAGTAACAGAAAAGAAGTATTAGTGAAGTGGAAAGGTTATCCAGATAAATTTAACAGTTGGATTTTAGCTTCTAGTTTAAAAGAAATATGAATAAAGAAAGTTTCTATTTAACTTTGCTCAGCAATAGTTCAATGGAATACTTTCCTGATAACAAGACCACAAATTTTTCAACGAAATTACCAAAAGCTATAAAATTAGAAGGTGAATGGTCGGTTGGAGTTGTCGAGTTTCAATATCCATGTACCATGTTTACTGTTCAAGACCATGAAAATGTTATATACATTACAAAATCTATGTTAATGCCTAATGAAGATAAGCCATCCACAGTGTACTACAAAAAACATATTCCAGCTACCAACTATGATAACGTTGAGCATATTTTAAGAGTGTTAAATGGTATCGGAGAGAACTTGAAATTTCGCTATGATGAAATAACAAAATTTGTGTCTATTTCGGTATTGGATAAAAATATAACATCCGTAACATTATCACCCAAATTAAGTTTACAGCTAGGTTATGAACCAAATAAAAATCTCCTAGAGAGAAATTTTGGAAAGTGTCCTGCTAATTTACACTTAGGGTTACCATCTCAACTATTTCTATATTGCGACATTATCGATCCTCAGATTGTGGGTGATGTTATGACTCCTTTATTAAGAGTCATTTCATTAGATCCTACAAAATACATTTATGGTGCAAATAAAATGCACGTTTTCTCTCAACCTCACTACTTACCTGTTATGCGAAGAGAGTTCGATACGTTGGAAATAGTTATAAGATCGAGTACAGGACAAAAAATACCATTCCAGTTTGGAACCGTGTGTATTAAACTACATTTCCGAAAATTATAATAATGAATTCTCTTCGTGATCATCATAAATGTCCATATGAAAATTATTATACACATCAAGCTGGATCAGGAGTTGGAGTAATTTATAAGGGTTCACCATATCAACGCGGTCATGGTATTGGGAGCTTCTTAGGGGGGTTATTCAGATCAGTTTTACCTTTACTTTCAAGTGGTGCTCGAGTGATTGGTAAGGAGGCATTAAGCGCTGGAGTAGGACTTTTATCGGATATGGTTCAAGCCCGTCCTATGGAAGCCTCAATAAAAGATCGTCTAAAGCAAGTTAGTACGAATTTAAAACGAAAGGCTGATGAGAAAATTGATCAATTTAACATGACTGGATCTGGGTATAAAACTAAAAGAAAACGATTGACATCGTTCATTCCACCATTAACTGCTAAAGTGAAAGCTGCGAAAAAACTTAGTCTAAAACCAAAAAATATCAAAGATATATTTTCAAACTAAATATGTCTTTCCTTCATAATCATTCTTGCGAGTGCGTTAAGTCAGAATTGGATTTGTTTGCACTACCGTCTACACAAACTAGCATTGAAAATGGATTGTGGATTCATTATAAACCAATTTCATCTCTTGGTGATGATGGACCTATCGAGTTTCAAGTTCCTGGGACCGGTGATGACTACATAGATTTGTCTCATACATTACTCCACATAAAGGCAAAAGTATTAAATCAAGATTCAACTAACTTGGTATCTACTACAATAGTAGCACCTGTAAATAATTGGCTGCATTCACTTTTTAGTCAACTTGATGTTTATTTAAACCAAAAACTTGTATCACCACCTAATAATACCTATGCATATCGAGCATACATGGAAACCCTTTTAAACTATGCCCCTGCTGCTAAACAATCTCATCTTACTTGTAGTCTTTGGTATGAGGATACAGCAGGAAAAATGGATTCTACAGATGGTAAAAACATAGGATTTGTTAAAAGACAGGAATTGATTAGTGAAAGTAAGGAAATAGAAATGATTGGTCATCTTCACGGTGACATTTTTAACCAAGATAAATTTTTAATTAATGGTGTTGAAATGAGTGTTAAATTGGTTCGATCAAGAGAGAGTTTTAATTTAATTGTTGGGTCGAACGATGTAAAGTTTAAAGTTTGCATTACGGACGCAACTCTTATTGTGCGACGAGCACGAATTAATCCAAGTGTATTACTCGCACATCAAAAAGTTTTAGCTTCTACCACTGCTAAATATCCTATTACTCGAGCTGAAGTAAAAGTTTTAACAATTCCTTCAGGTGTTCAAGGAAAAACTCTTGATAATATATTTTTAGGACAGGTACCGAAAAGATGTATAATTGGATTTGTGAACAATTCTGCATTTAATGGTTCCCTTACTAAAAATCCATTTAACTTTGAAAACTATGGTATTAATTCTTTCAGCTTATATATTGATGGTCAACAAATACCTTCAAAAGCTTTGCAACCATCTTTTAATAATAGCATATTTACATCAGCATATCATACTCTATTCTCGGGAACTGGTATTCACTTTCTTAATGAAGGAAATGGAATCTCTTGTGAACAGTATGGCAAAGGTTACTGTCTATTAGCATTTGACTTAACTCCTGATTTATCAGCTAACTCATCAACTCATTGGAATCTCATAAAGCATGGTAGTGTAAGAATAGAAGTACGATTTGAATCCTCATTAATACAAACAATTAACTGTATAGTTTATGCTGAGTTTGATAATATTATTGAGATAGATAAAAACAGAAATGTTACTGTAGACTATAGTAGTTAAGGTTATAATATGTGTTGTGTGTTAGATTTTATGTGTTATGTGTAATGCATTTTGTGTGTATGTAACTATGTGAAACGTTATAAAATTAAATAAAACAAATTGTATGCAATATATTTTTTTTATTTCTTTATAAATCTTCTATTTAATCTAATACAAAACACTGTTCGAGTTGAAATTTTACATAAGCACACTGACTAAACCACTGAACATGCTGCTGCCAAGGATCATCATCATCTTCCCAATCTTTTAAACCACCACCACAATGGAAACACTTGGTCCCGTCTGCATGGCCAGTATAAAAGAAACCAGCTTCGGCAAGATCTTCAGGTTTCTGTCGCATAACTAGAGGCCAGTTTTCGAAACTAAGCAAACGGCTAGATTTTGAACTGAAGAATGGATATTCAGCTCTTGAGTACTGCATACTCTTCTCGTTTTCTTCTCCACTCAGTGTTGTAGTTTTGTTATTCAATGATGTGTTTTGTACACGTATGCCACACTCATCTCTTCCTTCCGCTCTTGTCTTCCTGTAATTGAAGTAAACAGAATCACATTCACTAATGATCAGCTAATGACTGTCATTGTTAAAAAAGTATTTTTTAACTTTTTCACTTTCTGCTATTGTCTTTGTTATATTGTATACGAGGGCGTTTGTGTTGTCGTAGATGCTATCCTTATTAGTCTTTACGTAATATTTAATTCTAGTGGAAGCATGTTTCCAATGATCAGTAGTTGGAATCTTGGATAGCTTCTTCATATCGTACATTTCAATTTTGATGAGATGCGTCGCTTGGTCTCCGTCGTCAGAATTAGTAGAAATGTATGATACACCATCTCTAGCGGCTCGTGCTACGGTTGATGATAACAGCTTCCTCTTTTTTATTTTTGATTCAGCTTCAAAAAAATGATCAATCGATTGCGATTTTCTTTTTTCACCATCGCATGTGTTATTATTAATGACGAGGTTATCACTCTCTTCTTGAGGGGAGAGTGGCGAGTAGTAATACTGTTTATAGGTATCTTCATCGAAGCTCAATGATTTCTGCAACAACACAGTTATCATGTTAATATCAATTTGTTAACACTTAATCATAAAAGTTAAAAAAGTTAAAGTTACAGCCTATTAAAGTCCACTGCTGAACATAGGCCTCCTTTCATTTCTGAGAGGGTTTTAGAGCAAGGAAATGTCCACCGCGCTCCCTCAATGTGTGTTGGCGAACTTCACATGCCTTCGAAATTTTCTCAGACATGCAGGTTTCCTCACGATGTTTTCCTTCACCACCAAGCACGTGGTAATAAGCACTTAAAATTGCTATTAACAATTTAATTGGTGCTGGCGGGGATCGAACCCGGGTCGCGTACTGTGAAATTTACAGCTAGCGCTAACCATCTGAGTTACCACGGCTTAATCATATACATACACAATATTTAAATAAAATAATACACACACATGAAAATAACAGAAAAAAAGTAATTTAGTCAATAGAATAAACACTTACATCCATAGCCTTTGGTGTATTGAAGTAACACAAATGTACTATTGATAGATCCACTGTAGCCAAACGACCGTACACTAACTCGATGACTGCGTTTGTTGGTCTTATATACCACCAGTACGTAAAAATTCTAATCTAAAGTATTTCCGTAATGAGTTGATAATTACTTTATGCGTCAACCAGTTTATCTCACATTTCCGTTGCCTATCTCAACATTTCTTCGTATTGTGTTTTGTTTGGTGATCAATGACTCAAGTACGATTTGTATAACACAAAAATGCAATTTAATATTTAGAAACATATCAGTTTATCTCACATTTCCGTTGCCTATCTCAACATTTCTTCGTATTGTGTTTTGTTTGGTGATCAATGACTCAAGTACGATTTGTATATCACAAAAATGCAATTTAATATGTAGAAATCACTATAATTGACCATTCCTATGTTATTCATTGAGTAGCTAGGTACTGTAATAATCTACTAATAGCAGTAATATCATGGATACACTAGATGTACAACAACATCTGAAAAAGATTCACCCCAGTCTAGAAAATAATGTTTATGCAGCTAATAGACTGCCTATGTATACCCACGTACCAACGTATATAATATGTAATTTGGATACAGATGATAAACCAGGGTCACATTGGGTAGCTTTATATATCGATACGAATGACGTCGGTCAATATTTTGATTCATATGGACGATCACCTGTACGATATCATCTAGAGTTTTTAAAAAGGAATTGTAAAAGATGGAACTGGAATGTTGATAGGATTCAGAATGAGTGGACTTCAGTTTGTGGCGAATATTGCTTAATGTATTTACTATATAAGTTTCAAGGATGTTCAATACATAGTTTTACGAGTATATTTACAAGGAACACATTGTACAACGATATTTTAGTGGATGAGATGTTTCGCTCCTATTTTATAGATAATAATTAATAAGATTTTGTATTTTATAAATAAAAATTGTAACAAAATTATGTAATGTGTTTTATTGATGATTCAGATTAGCGTTGTATAAACAAAGAACTATAACACAATAGCACTGATATAGTCGACGCACACGCTGCAATGAAGGTGATTAAGGAACAATAGAACAATAGAAATAGGAACAACAATGGGACGCTAATGACGGTGGAGGCCCTTACCGGATATCAATTAGATATTAGCTAATTGATCTACACATCTCCGGAATCGTGCATTCTACACAAAAATGGACCGCGGATTCGTGATCAGAGCATGCCAAAACTTTTTTTTTTTTTTTTTTTTTTTTTTTTTTTA
Source organism: Parnassius mnemosyne (assembly GCA_963668995.1). Classification (NCBI taxonomy): domain Eukaryota; kingdom Metazoa; phylum Arthropoda; class Insecta; order Lepidoptera; family Papilionidae; genus Parnassius; species Parnassius mnemosyne. The sequence goes on from CAVLGL010000057.1 coordinate 11,887,747, forward strand.
AGGATCGGGCGTCGACGAACGTCGTTGAACCACGTCTGACTCAGGTGGTCTAGAAGTGGTACAACTACACTACTGGAGGCTTATGTTCAGCAGTGGACTATAAAGGGCCTTAATGATGATGATGATGATGATGAATATTCTTAGGTCTATAAGTTTATTGCTTTTTGGCCAAATCTCTAAGTAATTTTATTAATAAAAGTTAGAGAACAAAGAAACAAAATGAAAATTATATTAGACTAAGTAAAGACTAAATTTGTTAGGATTATGGACTTGTCTAGTCCGTGGTAAATTTTGCTATCTGTAACATTGCTGTTGCGTAGCCGTAGGAAATTTATAATATATAGCATCTTTAATATGATCGTCGATTTGCTAAGACATTTTTATTTAGTACTCTAGCGTTTGGTTGCGATTCTACGAGGTCGTGAGTTCAAATGCCGCATGGAACAAATGGTATTACATGGACGTTTGTCCGTGCATAATTTATGTATATAAAAGGCCTCCACGATACAGGAGAAAATCCAACAGTCGGTGCAATAATCATAAACAAAAACATTAAACAAAATCTCAGCTTAAAAAAATAAAATTATCATTGAGCTGAGAATATCAAAAATATCCTTTCACGAATCAATTGATTTTTTCTTCCTTTCGTCCATGTCACAGCATAATTACAGATTTAACAATCTCGTGCCGTTTCCTGCCGCGCTATTATTTGACGCAATTTCGTGAATACATTCAATTCGGAAAATATGGCGATAATGACACGGGATAAAAATTAACATTTTGCGAAACTGTTCATTTTTTTTATTGAGTTTCATTGTTATATTTTTGGACTTGTGACTATTGCCCAGATACTCAAACGCTACTCAAATTACTTCTACTTTAAGTTAAAGTGACTGTGATACCACGACACTTAACGACATATTACAATTGAGTAGCGTTGAGTATTTGACCGTATTATGTTGACTAACTATTTTATATAAACAATGTTTGTTGGATAAATTGATGCGTTCGATCATAAATCGCAAAGTACAATTATACAAACTGGCTTCACAGATACTGGAGAATATACAAACTATTATTAATCATATTATATTAATATGATTGATAATAGTTCTAGTAAGTAGCATAAACAAGCTTAAACTGAGTTTCTCTATGTAATAGAATCCGTAATGATGGTTCCACAGTAGAACCAGAATAACCGACATAGCCCAGTGGGCCAGCTGAAGTGACAAGCGGCCGGCCATACAGGATCGTGTTTTGTGGCATTTATTGGGGTAATTCTATATTCAATATGGACTTATGAAGGGGCTATAACTATGATGATTATGATGTTTGAAATATTCAGTCATAGGTCAGAGGGTGTTTAAAAAATAAAAATAAAATTTGGGACGTCAGAGTTAGTCCTATTTACAGTAGACGTAAACGAAAACAATGCAATGTGACAGCTGCAGACCTTGTAAGGCTGGGTCCACACTTGATCATCTTGGTGTATCGTGTCTTCGTCGTGTAGCATTGGCGTGTATCATGACCGTTAGTTTGGACGCAAAATTATACACGATCATGTGCTACGCTTACTAGGTTCTCGAGTGGCAGCCTTGTACCGGTAGGCAAGGTGTAGGGAGACCCCCACACTAGATGGAGTGACGACCTGATAAGACATGCAGGAAGTCGATGGATGCAGGTGGCTCAGGACTGTGCTTTGTGGCATTCTATGGGGGAGGCCTATGTTCACCAGTGGACTTGTGAAAGGCTGTAATTATGATGATGATGATGTGCTACGCCGTTGAGATATGGTATCCCATACGGTATGATCGAAATGGGAGTCTATAATTAAGATTTTAAGTACTTAATACAAATCAGAAGATAGGCGTCTTCCTAATAACGACTAAAAATTAAAAACTGCGATTGCCAACCCGCTTACCAGGCATGGCAACTATGGCAAATTCCCCCTATGAGGTAATCTATGGGGGAGGCCCATGCTTTGCAGTGGACTTATTAGGCTGTAAGGGTAACGGATACAATACTCCCGATCTTAATATTTCAAGATGATCAAATGTGGACACGATTTAACTCAACACCGGTTGTTGAAAATACAACGCTCGGGCCCGTCTCCTGTATAATGCTCCCCTAGTTACAAAACTGTTTTGAATAGGGTTTTGTAGGTAGCGAAACTTTAGTATAGTAACTGATTTTCAATCGACCTCTTCGAAACTTTGCTTTTATACCTAACGGTGCAAATTTGCGAAGTTTTGCGAAACGTTTCAAATTTATAGCCAACTGTAAAATTCTGGCATGAATGGAAGTTTGGAGTGCTGACATGACTTGTTACTAGCAATTCAATGATTAGTTTAAGTGGTTTAAGTATGTACAATATTTAATTTCGATCTTAGTACGATAGTATCGCCGCTGATATTTTCGAAGAACAGTCTCTTCGCAGCAAAATACTTCGGGTTACAATAAATCACTTGTTCATTCTTCAACATTCCTATTTTATTCCCATTACTAAATATCCGCTTACTATTCTCTAGATACTTTTAATTTGCAAATAAATAATGCAAATAATTTCACTAGACTATTTTGTGAGTAGCTAATAGTGTACTCACAAAATAGTCTATGAGAATGTTTTCTATACGTTTATATTTGTCATTTTAATGAAAGTATGGATTACAAACGAGCACACAGTTGGCCTGATGATATGCGGATACTGTGGCCCATTGAGCGCATCCATCTACTCTCGATTAAAAATCAATATGCAGATGCGATCTACTCCTGTGAACTGAGATGTAATGCCCCGTTACCAATAATGAGTGTGTCTGGTTCTCTCTTACCATACTTAACACAGTAGTATTACACTACTGTTAATTTGTTAGAATTGTTATTAAATATATTATATCCGGATTGTATTTTAAGGTATTCGTTATCTACTGTTATACATGTTTTTGTGTGCTTCCTTTTAACAAATACAACGTCTCAAAAATGGACCCAAAAATGGAAGAGGATATATTCGACTGCATTTTTATGTCACACAATATCCTAGGTTATTGTTGATTGTTAATAGCTTTTTCTGATTTTTTACACTACTGCGTTATATTATTTCTTTATAGATAGCAGTATAATCATATCGCTTACACCAGACTAAATAAAAATAAAATCTAGCAGAAAATGAAAAAAAAAATGCTCTATGGTATTTTTAAAAACGAATGAGGTGTTCAGCATTGTGTGACTCTTACTCACGCGTGAATCAAACGCACGTGGCTATTTTTTCTTTTAAATATATTTTTTTTATGATTCTTTGGAACCTAGATATTTAAGAAAGGTTTATATATGGCTTTTTGTCTTTCCGCATATCCCTAAAGTGTCCCCGTGCGCCCTGCAGAGATGCAGATGTTTATTTCTCTAAAAAAATTACCATTTAACCAAAAAAATCACATAAGACCATACAGAGGGATCGAGCAGGGCACGGTTATAGTAGTTAATCTTCGGATACAATAGCAATATACGGTCTCGTCAGTTATACATGCATATTCATCGCCTTTGGAACTCAACTCGATAAGTGATCAGCACAATTACTGAGTCACGCCGTTGTCGTCAATGATCGTTTTTAAAAGGTAAAAACTAAAAGAGAAATCTCACGATTGACATTACTTGAATCACTCAAGTTTCTAAAAGCGATGACCGCACACTCAATGATCTCATCAAACACGGTTTGTAAAAGTGCTTTCAATATTAAGTAATGACAGTTACCTCTATAATGAAAGTTAGCCATGATATTTGAAATGTATTACAGATTACATTATGTAAAAAACTATTTAAAATTGCCTAATCATGCCCTATCCACTACTGAACGAAAATAGGAGGCAGAGACGGCCTAAACAACGATTCTGAGCATCAACCGGATTCTTCAATATGTCCTATTTTGTATGTCATCTCCCTTTAATAATAAGAACGACTTTGTAATGAAATAAGTTTACGACTAGAATACTCTGGCCTACTAGGTAGGTAGCACACAATCTCGATGTCTAAGAAATCTTGTTTTATTTTGTTTTTCTTTTCTTATAGTCGCTTCATCTTTTCTTAGTGTCGCTTCATATTTGATTATTCAAATGTTCTGCCAGATCGGCTTCCTAAAGTCAAATGTAAGACCAGGGCAATGTAAGGTACATTGCATTTATTACTTTAATCGCGGTGAAAGTGAACTCGAGCTGAGTACGTAAGGTAAGTATTTTGTCAAACGGTCAACGGAGTGAAAGTCTGCGGATCCTGTATTGAAAGACTGGTGACATCAGTCTGGACTGGATACACTCTCTGTTTTAATATGTAACGCTTCTTGTCAAGTGAAATATTTCAATATTTAAGAAGTTAAGTATTTCTGAATGAAAATCGGAATTTCGCATGCTTGAAAAATCTTCAAAACAAAGGCTTATGAGCCTCAATTTGTGATTTTTTTAAATATGCTATTTAAAAAATAACGTTCGATGTTTTGATAATGAAATTCGGTAGCTGTACAAGAGCTACAAAAAGGCAATCAGCACATTATCTCATCACATCCGAGTCTTTGCTGAATAAAGTCTCGGATTGGGGGCGACTAAATCTAGTCCAGTTTAATCCTCAGAAGACACAAGTTTGCACGTTTACCGCTAAAAAGAACCCCTTTGTCGTATCTCCTCAGTTTCAAGGCACTCCCCTTCTTGCCTCAGCCAGTATCGGTATCCTCGGAGTCGACATATCGAGTGACGTGCAGTTTCGTGGTCACTTGGAAGAGAAGGCCAAATTGGCCTCTAAAAAGCTTGGCGTGCTTAGCAGAGCGGGACAGTATTTCATGCCGGCACACCGCCTGCAACTTTACAAGGCGCAGGTTCGGCCCCACATGGAATACTGTTACCATCTCTGGGCAGGGGCACCCCAGTGCCAGCTCCTTCCACTTGACCGCATCCAGCGCAGAGCGGCTCGAATCGTCGACGACCGAGCCCTTTCCGACCGGCTCGATTCATTGGCACTGCGAAGAGATGTTGCATCCCTTTGCATTTTCTTTCGCATCTACCATGGGGAGTGCTCTGAGGAATTGTTCGGATTAATCCCAGCCGCCAAATTTCACGAACGCACATCGCGGCAGAACTCCCGATACCATCCACACCATCTGGATGATTGGCGGTCCACCACTGTGCGATTTAGAAGATGTTTTCTTCCTCGCACGACTTCCTTGTGGAATCAATTACCATCAGCGATTTTTCCGGACCGATACGACTTAGGGACCTTCAAGAAAAGAGCGTACTCCTTTTTAAAAGGCCGGCAACGCATCTGCAATTCCCTCCCTGGTGTTGCAGTTGTTCATGGGCGGTGGTAGTCACTTACCATCAGGTGAGCCGCATGCTCGTTTGCCCCCTCTCCTATAAAAAAAAATTAAAATCAGGTTTAGTTTCTATAATCGTAACCGCTACTAGAAAACTATAAAAAAGTATAGACTGATGGTATCAATGTGAAGTGACATCCGCGTGACTTATGACGTGACTTATTTCACTTTAGTCGTTTTCTGTTAGCATTAACGCTTGTAGAACTAGAATGTCAACTTGGCGAAGCCCGCTGTTCCTTCTAATCAACCACACTCAGCCCAGCTCCAGTGTTCCCTCATAACGCTTACCTAAACGTTTTGTGCCGACAACCGGGGTTGCATATTGAATAAAATTTAAAATTTTGTAGAACCGACTTTAATGTAAATTATTAAGGTGAAAGCGCCAGGGTAACCCGCGAAATTCAAATTTTCTTGTTTTTTTGTAATTTTTAGGTCAGTGTCAGGTTGTATGTTTAACAAAATATGATTCGCGACCATAACGAATAACGAGTATGTATTTACAGAATTGTAATCATTATAATCATACAACCCTTTAAGTTCGTATAATCCCATTGTATGACTATTTCCAGAAAAACTCATTCAAAGGGATTATATGAACTTAGAGAGTTGTATTGGTGATTTTAATGACAATAATTATGTAAACACATACTCGTTACGGTCGCGAATCATATTTTGTTAAATATGCAATCTGACCCTGACCTGCAAATTCCAAAAAACAAGAAATTTTGAATTTCGCGGGCCTCTGGAGCTTTCACCTTAAGAATAACTCAAAAATTATTGGGCAGACCTTGATCAAATTTATATGAGACCATATGTGAAGCACCATCTTTCAAATATAACAAAGAATCATCGAAATCGGTTCACCCAGAAAAAAGTTATGAGGTAACACACGTAAAAAACATACAGTCGAATTGAGTACCTCCTCCTTTTGAAGTTGGTAGAAAATGGGAGTTATGACCGTCAGAAATGGGCTATTTCTTACATACTGATTACTCTTTTAGGACGTTCTTAATTTAATTCCAGATTTATAAAACAGTGCTATCCATATATGCCTTTACACAAAGTTGGTCGCCCTAAAAATAAAAATTATACCCCTTGTCATGGAAAGTTATTAACCTAGTTTACGGTTTATGAGTACAACCGTAGTTTATTGATTTAATGAAGAAAGTAAATATTTATTCGTCACTTTAACACAACGTACACTAGACATAGAAAATAAACAATATAAATTAACAGTAGATAGTATAGACATTGGGTTGTGCAACGGCAAGGCATCCGACTCAACACGAAGCTGTAGATGTAGAAGATGCAATTAAATTCTGCGTAAAATTTATGACGAGTTTTCTATTTCAAAGAGTTTTAAATATTATTACAGGACAGATGAAAGTAAAACGTTAGAAGGTATTATGTTAATTATGGAATGGCGGTCATTAATCTAAGTTTTTATAGTCTTGCATAACGTCGTGCTTATTAACGTCGTAAATTTGTCGATTTACGACCAATTTTGTATTTTATCTGTGCGGACGGCACGCGCTTGTGTAAAGAACATTGTAAATAATAGCCCGTATAACTAAATATATGACTGCCTATTTTCGATTGTAGCAACATATTTTGTTAGTAACTGCACTTGTAGTTTACATCTGTCGATTGAAACGGGATTTGTGGGGTCTCAAACGTTATTTGACGTCGGACTTAAAGGAGATGCTTACATCGCAGTCTATCGGAAGTAATAAGATTTTTCTATACGGTAATAATTTTAAATCTAAAATTTTGTACAACTGACTTCAATATAAATTATTAAGAATAACTCAAAAACTGTTGGTCAGACCTTGATCAAATTTATATGGGACCACATGAGACGCACCAGCTTTCAACTAAAAAAAGAATCATCGAAATCGGTTAATATAGTAAAAAGTTATTGAGTACCGTTTCCTTTTTGAAGTCGGTAGATAAATTACTTTATGACGTGGTACGTAAAATACCCAGGGCGGCGATGGGCAAATGTGACGACGGGCAAACATCTGCCACTGCGATAGCTCATTTCCAACCTTTAACGGTGCTAGTGCACAACTAAATAGTCGCCCATCGACTCTTTAGTCGAGTGCATGTGCCTCCCATTGTTTCTCATATTTTGTGCCATTTTACTATTGTGTGAGATCTTTGAATTTGATTTGTTGAACCTGTTCCCTCGTGACACAAAAGATAGACGGCCTCTGTTCATGTTCAATGTACATTAATACGTAAGAAAAGTTCACTTCTGGACATAGAACTCTCAGTTTAATAATCGTTGTAAATTGTTACAAAAATATTGAGTATGACACCGAAATTAATATCCAGTAGTTCATTGAACACACATTTTTTTCGTGTATGAAATGTCTGTCTATTTACAAAAGCATCCTTATACGAGTAACTAAAACACTGTAAATCATAAAATTTCTTAATTTTGAAACACTTGAAGCATTTAGGGGCGCAAGGTTACAAAGAGGCGCGTGCAAGCAGCTTTTAAACGAAAAAAGAAATATGTATGTACCGATATACATGAAATAAAAAAATATGCTTTCTATGTAGTACTTTCTATGTGTAGAGATTCTCGAAAGCTCTGCCCGTCTACTTGATTACTCCTACATCGCTCTCACTCTCTTATCACGTTTTTTATTCAAGCCCACCTGTTGCGTGTCCTAATTATTTTTGCAACTGAAATATACTATAAATTATAATATGGTTTATTTGCAAAATAGGTAGTGTTACATATAATAAATGGCTGCTAGAGGGACACCTATGGGGTGCTAGCCTAGGGCTCTGTCCACATTTAATCCGTCTCTGATCTCATTGGTAACAATTATAGGTTGTTTTGATATTATGTCCATAATCTTGTCTTGCATATTAGGTCATCGGTGTATAAGATGATAATAAACCTCTTAACAATGGCGATCATTGATTGCCCTCAGCCGTAACTCCACTACCGTGAAACTGTCGATATAACAATGTTAAAACAATTTCCTTTTTATTTCATATTTTTGGATCGACTCAAAATTGAAGTTGAGAATGATACAACAGTTGTTAATGCCAAATGTCATTAGTATTGCCTCTATTTGACTACTATCGAGAACTTTTTCAAACACATTTTTTTAACTGGTAAAGAGAAATTCTATCTTAGTCCACCTGTTCATCGGGGACCGGGGGATAGATCTCAGTTTTACTTTGTCACACTTATACTATAAAAAAACTATGAAAAAACCATATTTGGTTACTTGGAATTTGTATATGATTGTTGGTTGGTATGGTTACTTGGATTGTGATCAGAATATTTTAGATCAATAAATGTTTGTTATCTTACTAGGTAAGATTGACCGATACTGCATATCGGTCGATCCCCGAACTCGATAAAGATTTTCAGGAAGTTGATTCGGGTATTTTTATTAGCTGATGCTCGTAACAAACATTGGATTTATAATAAAGAGTAAAAGCCGACTTAGAAGAAAATAATTTAAATAAATGTATAATAGCTTTGTGAAGTGTGTGAATGAAGTAAAAAAGGTAAGAGTGGAGTGGAGTTGGAGAAAGGAATACCAAAAGCTTTAATGTCTAAATAGTTCGCTGTTTTTCCCACGGGTGTAATATTTATCTACTTAAAATTAACTGGAACCACCTGAAGTACAAATTATTTAATAAAAAGAGAATTGTTAAAATCTGTTAACAATTGACAAAGAAATCGAAGAACCTACATACAAAAAAAATCCATACCCTCGAATTGAGATCTTCCTCCTTTTTAGGGTTCCGTACCTCAAAAGGAAAAAAACGGAACCCTTATAGGATAACTTTGTTGTCCGTCTGTCTGTCTGTCAAGACCCGTTTTCTCAGGAACGCGTGGAGGTATCAAGCTTAAATTCATATCAAATACTCAAGTCTAGTGTCCCTTGGAGCTGTGAAAAAATCAAACTTCTAAGCCAACGCAATTAAAAGATACAGCCGTTTATGCTGTAAATTTTCGACATTCGCAAGGTAATCAAAACCTACAGGGTACTTCCCGTGAACTCAGAATCTTGAAATTTGGTACGAAGCAACGTTTTATAGCACAGATAAAGGAAGAATTGCGAAAAGCATACATTTTTAGTTACATCATATAATAAAAATATTTTTAATAATTTTAAACTTATATACCTACAGATTTGTTCGTACCCTCGGTGCGCGAGTCCTACTCGCGACTGAAAATAGTTATAATTTCTGAAAGGGTTTTTTATTCGACGCGTAAATAAATGCTGCAAGTCGTATGATAGATTACAGTAAACATTACATAGTAACGATGATCCAAATGGCGGTCATCGAGGACAAAATAACGGTTGAATATGATTCCATCGTAATCAACGTCGGAAATTTAATTTACTGTGAGAATGTGACGAATCGTTTCGATTTGCTCGAAACGCTTTCACAAATGCAGAAGCTTGCGAGCGTTGCAGATTTTAAATCGGTCAATACTCGGTGACATGGAATAATAAGGTTATACTATTATCATGTTGGTTTAGATTTGTTTGTGTCCGTTTGAACAGATATATAATTGGATATAGTCGTGTTAGAAGTACGGAAAAAGTAATTCTTTATTTTAATTTTAGAAAGAGCTGTGTTTATAACTTTATTACTATTTATAAAAATACGTAACCGTTTGAAATATTACGGTGGTTTGATGATTATAGTGGTTAAGACAAATTAAGTTAATTGTTAAGGCAGAAACTAAAGTTCCACAGCACATGCCTTCTCTCTTTTATAAGGGGATTTTAGGACAAAAAGTGTCGGCCACGCTGCCGAAATGCCTGTTGGTAGACTTTACCGATTTTTTTTCAATTTCTCAGACATGCAAACTTCCTCACGAGGTTTTTCTTCACCGCCGAAATCGTAGTAAATCAGGGTTGACTGCGGTTGCCAACCCTCCGTTGTTTTTGATTATTTTGAGTTATTATCATGACTTGTTGCTGTTGCTGACCATCTTCTGTTTCAGCTCAGTTGCCTCATACTATACCCGCGCTACCATACGGGTAGTGGATGTTTCTTACACCGCCACTAACCGGTAACTGCTGTTAGGTATATTTTATTTTTAATGATACTCACCATGTCTAATTTATTAGCTAATTAATAGAATCTGGCGTTACTTTGCGGAAATCCTTTATATTAAAGTTTTTAAAAAGTTGCCTCGCGTTCATCCGCTAATTAAAATAAAACGATGTGTCTTACCTAGTTTGAAGAGCACCTCCCGCCCTCCCTCAATTGCGTGCACTATCCCCGTCACCACTAATCCCAGCACCACTACTCCCAACACCACTACACTAGGAAAGACACACCACTGACGAGTGACGACAATACGACACGTGTTTCGCCTCTACACGAGGCATCTTCAGGTGATGTAGAGTTTGTGTGTATAGTGGTGACGGGGATAGTGCACGCAATTGAGGGAGGGTGGAAGGTGCTCTTCAGTTTGAAGAGAGAGGTAAGACACATCATTTTATTTTATTTAGCGGATGTACGCGAGGTAACTTTTTCAAAACTTTAATTTATTAGCAATGAAAAGATTGGTTCAGCCTGCCTTCGTCAATATCAATTCCACAATTGATCGTTTAGTTTGTATTCGTCTCGCCTCTGTCACGGATCACATCCTGAATTTCTCCGCCGGTAGATCGCAACGAGTAAGGGGTCGGATGGTCGCGGGCGGGACACTTTCGCCGCCGCGCTCGACGGCCCGCTTGCTCAATCGGTCATCGGATTTAAGTTATTTGTGCAAATGGTAAGCGACCAGTTTTAGGCGATGGTACGGATTTTAAATACGTACTTATCTTTTACGTGGTAGAGCCATGCTGCAGATATATATTATGGTTGTAGCACGAATGGATAGGCTCGACCGGGGTAGGACCACGCTCTCACAGAATACTAAGCGTAAAATAGCAGCTTAATGCTGCTGTATTTCGTATGGTGAGTGTAGAGAACAGGAGACCCATTTAAGTGGAAACGAGGCATTCCATCTTAGTCTCTTCAAGGGTGACAACGTAGATGTCTATGGGCCACAGCATCCTCGTGCTCGTTTGTCACCCTTTTTTCTATAAATAACACTCACATCACTCGGTAGGCAGAGAGTACGGATTTCTATTTGGTAGAATCGCATACACGCTAACCGGCTAAGCGTAATCTTAATTTGCCCATCTTCAAAATATCGCCAATTTGGTCGATGAATTTTCATCCAGGGCGTTGCACAGCCGACTCTGCCATTCACTTCTTCAAAATAAATTTGTTTCGTCGCTCTTTCTCCAGTTATTCTTTCTACGTGACTAAACCAGCGAAGCATTCCTTTGTTAATCCTGGTCATAATATCATCTTGCAAACCAATATTTTCTTATCACACAATTTCTCACCCTGTCATTTAGAGTCACCCCTAACATACTCCTTCACACAGCATTTCTACAGCATTTATTCTACTGTCGTGCTTCTTCTGCCACATCCAACTTTCATGATTATTTAAAATATTTTATTATGTTAGAGTTCAAACAAGTTTTCAGTTTATCTGGTGGTGTGTAGTATCTGAAAGTTTTCTCAAAGAACGTTATTTACATGCTTGACCCTTTGTCATAGGATGAAACGGATGAAATAATAAAATAAATTTATTTTACTTGATTAAATGGCATTGTTTAGAAATAATTTCGGATTGATTTTTATGATGAGATTATTTTTATTGATTTCATATGCGAGACGTGGTTCAGTGGCGAGCGCTTCGGAACTGAAAGTACCATTGACCTACTTCTCCCCTTGCACTCGGTAGCTGCTTCGCTTTTATTTTTACTGTTATTTTGTTTTGTTTTTAATTCCCTCAGCTCCAAAGAGATTTAAATATATAGGTATACTAACTACTTAAATGTCTTTGCTCAGCTCTAATGCAATGAAAATTCTTCCTAACGCCTGCAGCTATGTTTGTTTGTTGCAAAACGTTATAGAATTTATTATATTTAAGAATATAAAAAAATAATGTCATAATATTCTTATGAATATTATATATTACTATAGTATAATTATTATAAAATAGTTAATACTATAAATAAATAATGACAGGATATTTTAACAAAAGAACTTAAAATCAAATACAATAAACTTTGGCTAAAACATGTACTAATCATTCAAAATTTAGATAACATAATTTTTGAAGTATAAAAGCAGAATAAAAACAATAGTTTAGTTAAAAAAAAACTTATGTATTATCTAAATTTATAATGTATTGTTGTCGTTGTTATTTTCAGTTGACATTTTTCATTGATTTCATAAAAAAATGGATATTATCGATCACATATTAATTACATGTGATTTACTCGGTTTTAGCCATCTTTACTACCTACCTACATTAATACGAGTATAAACATGATAAATATAAAAAAAAAAATTAATATACCACTTTTAATATTCTTAAATTGTCATTCGATTATGTGCTATGTTCAAAATTTCAAGTCTATCTCATCGGGATTTTAATTTCAAAGCAAACACTAAATTCCACCCAAATAGACATACCGAGTCTACATAGAACAACATGAAACAACTTGAAAGCGAGTTAATGAAAACATGGTAATGAGATAAACGCTAATGATAAGTGGACATTTTAATGAGCAAATTATATAATTGGTTACAAGCCGAATGGTAAAAACAGTTATTAAAAAGCCCGACTACGTAAAAAAGTTTACTGAATGGAGAAAAATTTATACGTGGTAGAGCCATGCTGCAGCTATATTAGTAGTATAGTTGTAGCACCAATAGGTCGACTCGACTGGGGAAGGACCACGCTTTCACAGAATACCAGCGTAAAATAGCAGTATAACACTGCTGTGTTTCGTATGGTGAGTGTAGATAACCGGAGACCCTTTTTACTGGAAAAGAGGCATTCCAACTTAGTCCTCATGGGTGACAACGCATCTGCATTTTAATAATGTAGATCTCTATGGGCCACAGCAACCACTTGCCATCAGGTGGACTGTGTGCTCGTTTGTCACTCGATCCTATAAAAAAAAAAGTTCAGTTCCACAATTAAGACGAATCTGACACCATATGTTAGAATTTATTATCCATCAAGCCGTTATTAACGCGCTACAGATTATGAATGAAATAGACATATATAGGTACATACTTATATACATACACTCGAAAAGACGCAGTAGGTTAAAAATGAAAAACACAAAACAAAAAAGATTTCTTTTTCTAAAAGCTAGGTAAACTTTATTTTTGTCTTGGGAATAAACTTGTTAAATCAAAATATATCTGTTAATATTTTCATGAAACATTATGATGAGAATAATTTTATATCATGATAAATGTACGCATCTGTGCAATATTATACGTGTACCATAAATACACTTACCAGGAAATCAAAGCATTAGTGGTGAACAGTGGAAAGTGCGGACTCGCCGTGCCGAATCGGAAATGATATTGAATCGCGCCAATTGGTCAAGGCTCATCGCGCTGCATATTCAGCTAACATAACATACTTACGAGTATGTTTATATCTTTATATCCATGTTGCTTAAGCCTGGCTAAGCCTACTTTAAACGCATAATGCAGCGATATTAAACATTTTTGATAGTGTATCTTTTTCTAAAGGTATGTAGGGAGACTATGCATACTATCATTGTTTAGCCAAATTCAAAAAAGATGGTAGGTAGGTAAGTGGATGCTGTGGCCCATAGACAATCAACATCTGTTATCGATTATGAATCAAAACACATATGTTGTCACTGCTGAAAATTAAAAACAAACGTCTCGTTTCCACTAAAAAGTTCTTTTTTTGTTTTAAAAATAAATACTAGGAATGTTATCAACATTACTATATTACCTTTAACTACTCCTGAGCTGAAAATATGTGTTAGGAGTGGTTCACGACGCTAGTGGAATGGTAGATTCGAACACTTTTGAGTTCGCGCTCCGCACCCTGCCATTAGGCTACTGTCGCTTCAAAAAGTGTCTTCAGTTCTCTATACTTACCCCATATGTACCATAGAAACAGCAGCATTTTACGCTGACATTTTGTAGTATTTGTCAAACATGCTATTTTCCTCATGATGAATAGAATAGAATATTTTTTTATTAAATATAGATAACGACTAATTCTTATTGAAAGTAATTTTTTACTTTTACCACTGGTTCGAAAATAAATCCTCTGTCCTGCGACAAACCAACAAACACAGCGGGACTTTAAAATAAAAGTAATTTAGACAAGAAGAAAGGTTGTACAAACTATTTACGTAACTTATTTACGAAACAGTATGGAAGCTACCCTCATTCCCAGGGGTTTGTATCAGCCATGTATTAAATTATATTATAATAACCCTTTTATACAGTTTTTGTTTAATAAAATATTTAAACTTGGTAATAGAGAGAACTTTTATATTTTCTGGGATTTAGTTGTAATAAGGTAGGTATATATTGCCGCTGACTCTGTGGAGTCGGGAAATTGGAGTCATTGAACTAGCTTGTATTTGTTTCTAGTAACAGAATACCTTTTTTTTTTAAGAAGGATGTATTTTTATACTACCATTTTTCGCACATCGCGGCAGAACTCCCGATACCATCCACATCATCTGGAAGATTGGCGGTCCACCACTGTGCGATTTAGAAGATGTTTTCTTCCTCTCACAACTTTTTTCTGGAATCGATTACTATCAGCGATTTTTCCGGACCGATACCACTTAGGAACCTTCAAGAAAAGAGCCTACTCCTCTTTAAAAGGCCAGCAACGCATCTGCAACTCCTCTGGTGTTGCAGTCGTTTATGGGCGATAGTCACTTACCATCAGGTGAGCCGCATGCTCGTTTGTCCCCTCTCCTATAAGAAAAAACCACCAAGATTTAAATTGTAATTTACAAAAGTGCTGACGGCAGGATCAAACTTGAGTTGTTTGCATACTTTAAAGTTCAGCGAACGATTAGCCTCTAAGCTACTTCGGCTAAGCCGTATAATTATATTAAATCACTGTTAATGTAACGTCAACCTTATCGCATAGCTTGCGGCGCGATGCGATCGCTCACGAACAGCCTTTGCATTTAATTTTCCGACATGTCTTCCAAATAAATATTCATGAAAAATGTTTGTTAACACGGCCTTGTTTTTATATACTTGATGAAAAATCATCAAATGAGGGCTTAATAATCTTCCACTCACCAGATGGTGCTAGTTGACACTGAAGTGAAGGTTTTTGTTACACGGTGTCATTTAATTGAGAAGTTAGTTTTAAATAAAAGTTTATCAGTTTCTAGAGTATTATATTAATACACAAAACAATGCGTCAGTGGTTTGCTCATTTATTTTTTGTACATTGTTATTTTTTTTCTTTTTGTTTATTTTTAATCAAATTAATATAAAATATAACTAAATAGTACCTTAAATATAATCTAATATAACCTTAAATATAATATAAAACCTTAAATTTGTCGAACAAATTAACCTCCCCGCTTTGCAATCTGTTAAATATTACACCTCATTTTTAAGTGGCGCCGCCCTCTTGGCTGAAAAAGTCGTGGATGCCCTCATTATGTAATATTACATGGCTTGACATATTACGACGGTGTTGCAAAGTAGTGATGTGTTGTTTAGCATCCACGCTCTTGTAAAAAGGGTCGACCTTATTGGCCATGCTGATAGAGATAACACTATCTCTGCAACATCGCTTGGACTGGAAACTCTTCTTTTAATAAACGAAACCCAACAATAAATGCTAACTGTCGTGTCGTAGTAAAACCAATTGTGAAGTGTTAAAACAAGGCTCTGGTGTAAACAAATGTAAGATCGAGATCTAAAAATAATACTACCGCAGGTTCCAGTTTATGTTGAAAATTAATACACGTTGTCATTATAAGTAACCGATACTTACAGAAATGACTGCATTCAATGTGGAAAAAATTATTGGTATTAAACGAAATGGGATCCGCTACTCGTTTGACCATTAAACGAAGTGGGAGTTTTATGCAGGGCTCCGTATCGTTCAAACGCAGACTTCTTCTTGACCATAGGATAATGAACTTAAATGAAACTATTGTTTATATGAAAACAAGAGCGGCTTTGTAGAGTGTAGCTTGTTGAGGCAGTGTAGAGATGTCTGTTGGGCTGGATGCAGAGCGAACGATGAGCGAGTGACGAGTAATGAGCTGGTAATGATAAGGATCGCTCACAGCATGTCTTTTATTTTGTTCGGTTGGTTGCACAACTCTTGCAAGCGCCTGTGAGGCGCACAACGCACATGCTCCATTCGATCAATGAGCGCTCAGGAGGAAGGTGTGCGGGGGTGTGTGAAGTGTGACTCATAATTTATTTCACAATTATACACCTTTATACAACAATTCTTTGCAAACAATTATTAACTAGTATGTGACACACTATAAAACACACAACAAATCTTTATAGTGCAATAAACAATTACTAATACATATGTGACAATCACTACAGGACATACAACAGATCTTTATTAACAATTACTAATACATATATGACAATCACTACAAGACATATAACAGATCTTTATTTGGCAATAACTGCTACAAATACATAGGTGACAATCACTATAAAGATATACAACAACTCTTTATAGGCATACAAAAAACATTAATAAGCTTACGTACAATTTTGTAAGCTTACGTGACTAAAACTTAAATAACTACATAGATCGTCTTAAAGGGCATTCAACATTAATAACGTCTTAAATCTAGGCTGTTACGAGAATTTACAGGTATTAATTAAATGACTTGTTTTAATTTTGTAGCAAAAATTAGCAAGTATTGCCCTTTTAAAAATTGATCATTCCAGTAACATAGATGAAGGAAATGTCAGGTTTTGTAGAACTGTTAAGAATTAAAAAGGGTATTCGTTCACCTTGTTGTGAAGTGAACTTGACCGTACAAACGATATAAAATACAATAATATTAGTAAGTTGGAGTGTACGAATTTTAGTCACATTAGGATGAGATTAAAAAATCGTAGGGAGATGAGTTATTGCAAATACATAAATACTTTAATTAAACATTTTGAAAAACCCCGACGAAATAAAGAGCGGATGATCTACAAACCGCTGAACAGGTTGCCTTGAAACATAACTAAGAAAACTCTCAATTAAGACACCTTTTAAACGAAAAAAATAAACGCATAATGATTTCTTATATTTAGGCAAACACTACACATTTAAATAAAACTAGTTTTACGGATTTTATCGCGTATATTAACTTATTTTATATTCCCGACGTCTTGAGTACTTTCCAGCACCCATGGTCACGGGGGGCTGAGGTGTTTGACGTCCCAATCTCCTAGTTAACCACGGCTACCTCCAGATTGAAAATTACTTATTCTTGTTCCGATCTACGCAGTATGAACTTACAGTATCTTGATGAAGTCTTGCAGTTGTATGCTTGGGTTGGGATTTAATTTTATTAATTATATCAAAATTATTTCTAATTATAAATTAAATCTAATTATATCCTATAATAATTAATTAGGTTCCCAAGCAGATGGTAGCACCCAGCCATCTTCTCTATTGAAATTTGGATGTTTTTTTGATTGCAGTCTGTGAACACGTACAGGATCGCCCCCGTCTCTACATTAGAGTTGAAAGACCACAAATTCTCGCTAAAGAACACAGATTCCTACCAAGGATGATACGCGAGGCTATTTATACGTGGTAGACCCATGCTGTAGCTTGATACTGCTGTGTTTCTTATGGTGAGTGTAGAGAACCGGAGACCCATTTTACTGGAAAAGAGGCATTCCATGTTAGTGCTCACGGATAACGACGCATCTGCCATCAGGTGGACTGGGTGCTCGTTTGTTACCCTATCCTATAAAAAAAAACCATCTGCTTGAGATTCTATAATTAATAAAATTAAATCCCAACCCGAACATACAAC
The DNA here is from genome assembly GCA_963668995.1 of Parnassius mnemosyne. Taxonomy (NCBI): domain Eukaryota; kingdom Metazoa; phylum Arthropoda; class Insecta; order Lepidoptera; family Papilionidae; genus Parnassius; species Parnassius mnemosyne. Next base: position 11,905,999 of record CAVLGL010000057.1, read on the forward strand.
TGCAAGACTTCAAGATACTGTAAGTTCATAATGCGAAGATCGGAACAAAAAATAATAATTTTAATCTAGAGGTAGCCGTGGTTAACTATGACATTGGGACGTCAAACACCTCAGTCCCCCCCCCCCCCCCCCCTCCCCCCGTGACCACCACGTAGGGATTATAAAATAAGTTAATATACGCGATAAAATCCTAAAACTAGTTTTATTTAAATATTTCACTCAATCAAAAAAATACTCAATCAAAATTGGTTCATCCGTTCAGGAGCTGTTATGTCACTGACAGACACACAGATAAACAAATACACACTACAAACTTATAACATCCCTCTGTTTTCGCCGGGGGTTAAAAAAATGTTTCAAACTTATGACCGACCTCAGTCAAAGTTCCCTGTTTTAGGCACGCCAATGTCGAGGCAGATTGTTATCGTTTCATATGATCATATTTTGTTTTGTTGGCCGAAGCGGATCATGCAATCTTAATTGGAGCACTCGAACGCTCGTCGACACACGTCAAACGTTTTAAGTGTGAGAGCGACCGTCATTGTTACCGGTTTTTTTTTAAAGTTTATTTCTGTTACTTTATGTTCGTTTCTAATTGGTATAGGATAACATACAAACCTTGTTATTTTTTGTGGGATTTAACAACTTTCGTAACAACACGGTACTTGAACGATGGGATACTGTTTTGTTTTCCTTTAGAGGTCTGTTTTTGAACTTTTAATACTTTGTATTCTATTGGTAGTTGGTTAGTTTTCGATACTGAAAAAATGAAAGTTATGTGATCACCTCGATGTCTGTGTGCTATGATTTATCAATATGATAGATCTGTTGTTATGAAGTGTAAGAAATCCGATACAGTTACATTCTTTGCGGCATCTTATTCATCAGGGGTTCAGGGGTAATAAAGCATCTCTGGCCTTCTTTGTTACATGTTGATGACATGAGTACAGGGTTGATGGTTTCAACAGCCGTTTACTATTAGGTGGACCGTTAGCTTATTTTTCACTAAAATATTCGTAGTTTTTCACTCTATTAATAGTAGATGTATAGTGCATTAATCTTTATATATATATATATATATATATATATATATATAAATATATAAATCACTTGCTGTCCGTTAGTCTCGATAAAACTCAAAAACGGCTCGACCAATTTTGATAAATTTTTTTGTGTGTGTTTGAATGGGTCCAGAATATTTGGACCCGATAGTTGTCGCTGTTGTCCTGGTCTAGAAATCACCTGTGCGAAGCCGGGCCGGATCGCTAGTCTATAATAAAAACAATTAACAATATTCCAACGTAGATATTAGACACTTCACCGAATTAATTAATTTTAACATTATTCTCTTAATCCATGTTGGTTTTCTCTTCTCTTGTTCATTTTAAAAATAATTTAACTACATTCTAGGATTTTACCGTGATAGAAAATTTAGCTTAACAAGCTCGATGAAAATCCAAGTGAACGATAAGTGCAACCAGTATTACTCGTAATACTGGTTTAAGCCTTGATTTCTAGGCGAGTGGAATTCTAGGATGTGTCTAGCTGCTTTCTTGTTAGTGCATACCTACAGTTCGGGTCTCGGTCAAGTTCTCAATCAGGGTTACCGACTAAAGATTTTTGTTTTAAACTCTTATTTCTGCGTTCATTTATAATTCCGCATAATATCTAATAGTATTCACCACATGGGCTAGTATTCGGGTTTCTGTGGATAACATAATTTTTTTGGGTTTGCGTTTGTTGAGATTGTCATCGTGAATTTTTTATGTTTCCTTTTTTTTATTTCTTCTAAAAAGCGTTACCTCCACACTAGGATTTTCTTCTGTGTCGCGGTGGCAGTTTACATACATAGATTTCACAAGGACAACCATCCAGACCCAGAACAATTATTTGTAGGCCATACAATACTTGTACCGTATGGGAATCGAACCCGCGTCCCTTAGCGCTGCAACTCATTGCTAAGCCATTGCGCCACGGAGCCGTCAAAAATATATCCAAACATCCGTATCCTTGTAGAAATGAGAAGCATGTCCCAAACAGCAGGACGTACCTATATGGGCTGTAAGAAACATCACAATTCGATCGTTTATAACATGGTTTTTCGATTAGGAGAGGCGAGTTAGTTGTTTTATTGATTTAAAGTTGTGGTACGGTCACCCCACCGGTCACTGGCACTAACGTCAACAATACAGGAGGTTTATTTGCTTAGGGGCCGGGCGCTCACATTAAATGTAATTCAGGCAACCCAAACTTGAAAACATAGCTTGAAATTAAATGAAACTAATATTACGGATTCTATAGCCCGGCTGACTATGACATCGGAACTTCAAACACCTCAGCCCCCCCGCGACTATGGGTGCTGTAGAGCACCCGAAACGTCGGACATTAAAATGTTGAATTAAACTCGATAGAATTCGTAAAATTAGTTTCATTTAATGTGTAGTGTTCGCGTAAATATAAAAAAATTATTATAACATCATATTATTAAAAATATTTTGTGGAGGTGTCAACGCCCTACAGCACCGCCGCTAATCTATCCTGTATCATGCTTTCAGAACTGAAAGAAGAGCAATATTAAGGTTTGAGATTAATTTATCCTTCGTGAGTAAAAATTGGAAACTTACATTAATGAAGTGATGAAAGTACAAATTGGAAGCTCACTTACACCACCCACTGCGTCCGTTTAATATCAGCGGACGGATCTGTGAGCCCCGCGGCCGCTAAGCACAGCCGGCCATTATTTTAATGCGCCTTATCGTGTGTCGTGAGAAAGGCACTACAATTATTTACCTAGGCTGGTCCGCCTCACGAGCCGGTTGCTAGATAACGCACTGTGGCTGTGGCGCCGCTTATTCCGGTCACTTGTTACATAAATGAATGAGTGGCTTAGTAGTTTTAAATCTAATCGGAGTATTTAAGCAAAGAATAACTTTAAGTGTTATCGGGGTCGGTATCGTCCAATGGATTTTTTTTCTGAAATAGCGAGTCTTCTTGTCTGCACGTAAAGCTATTCCTTTTTTTTTATAGGACAGTGTGACAAACGAGCACACAGTCCACGTGATGGTAAGTGGTTGCTGTGGTCCATAGACATCTACATCTATACTCGTTTGCGAATCAAAACGCAGATGCGTTGTGTCACCCGTGAAAACTAAGATGGAATGCCTCTTTTCCAGTAAAAAGGGTCTCCGGTTCTCTACACTCACCATACGAAACCCAACAGTGTTAAGCTGCCATTTTACGCTGGTATTCTGTGAGAGCGTGGTCCTTCCCCGGTCTAGCCGACCCATTCGTGCTATAACTATACTACTAATATAGCTCTAGCATGGCTCTACCATATTATATAACATCCAGAGCAGTTGCTGCAAACTTCTGCTTTAATATTTTATGAACCATTAAGATATAATTTAATCATCACCTGAATTTACACTATTACATTATTGGCGTAATGGCGTAGCAATTGCATGATTTAATTCCTTCTTCTCTAGAAAGATAGTTACACGTTGGGTGCAGCACAGCCTTACCGATGTTCAGCCGCAAGTTTTCCGTACCGTTACTTAATTACTAAATTTGAAGCGGGCTCGTCTCGGCGCGCTTACGTCATTATCGATAGGCGCTAATTTGCCACCCAACTCAGTATCCGGGTACTATGCCCGCTGAGCCATTTGGTAGTTAAAGAGAAGCGTTCCGTACTTCGTAAAGTAATAATCCGATAATGCACTGTCGCTATTGTGGGGACAAACAATAAAATTATTACGCCGTAATGGAATACAATAACAATGTTATCGTATGGCAGTGCGGTCGATTTCCGCATGGATTATTTGATATAAACACGTGATCAGCGTCCAGCGGTTCCCAAGCGTGAGTAGTTTGAGTCACATCAAATCATTATTTATAATGTTTTCTATATCAACATAAAAACTATATGAAATATATTCTTATAAGAGCAGTGGTAGCTCAGATGGTTAGCGCTCATCCAAAAATCACCCATGCAAAGCCGGGGCGGATCGCAAGTTAGCTATAGATTTGGCGCAATTTACAGTTCCGTTGTCTGCACACAGACTCAATTTATAAAATTTACGCTCATTCTTAACTTCGCCATTGTAAATTTATAATAAGCTTTCCTTTTTATTGCTTAAGTTTGGATTATATAATTTTAATCATTAATTATTCATTACAGTTTGTCAAAGTCCACTGGTGAACATAGATCTCCCCCTTAGATTGCCTCTTAGGGGAGAGGGGGAATTTCGCCATATTTGCCACGCTTGGCAGGCGGATTATAAAAATTAATTTTCCTTTTTTTAAACAATTGAAATCGGATGTTAAACAGCAGTTTTGAATTAACTAAAAATGGCGGAAAACGTCATATTACAAACGAAATATAATTTCCCACGTTGGAGAAATAAATTGGGAGGGATAAAAAGAACCACGAGCCCAGGGCGAACCAACGCCTATAATAATATATTTTTATAATACAAAAAACACATTTGTTTCTTATGTATTATAAATAAAGCTAAATATGATAACCTTTTTTACATTTAGTAGAAGTACATTTAGATGTTTCATATATTTTTTCAATTTTCACAAGATATACAGACATAGGGTTAGGTAGGTGCATTTGATGCAACCATGGGCTCGTGTATGGTCCTATTTTTGGCACCTACTCTTAATATAATTATAAAACTTATTAATGACTCGAACACAGCGCCACCTATCGGGTCCATATTTTGTGACTCTTCTCTTTTGTCATTAAACCGCACGGTTATTGTAGGAAACCGAAGTTCTCGGGGGGTGACAACGCATTTGCATTTTGATTATTAGTCGAGGATTATTTACTATCAGCTGGACTGTGTTCTCGTTTGTCACCCTTATCTAATATATATAAAAATAAATTTTTGTTTGTTCGTATTTTATGCGCAGCCATACCAATCATCAGATTGCGCTAAAACTTTGTCAACTAATTGCTTGCACTAATTGTTTATAGGCATAGTACAATTAACTTACAGCAGGTGCGGCGCGTATTGCACCGACAAATTTGTTTGAAAGTTTTAATATATTATTCAAATTCAATTAATGTATTATCATTCCTAATTAAACAATATTACTCTTCCAAATTTAAAACGATATTTCATCAATTATTTCTCCAGCGGCACTAACGCGCCGGGTACTAGCTAGTTCTATATAAAGAAAAACAATCTATGTTGTGAATTTTAGTCACTAAAATATATTATTTATAAAATTTGATAATAACTTGACTGCAACGACACATAATATGGCATCCTAGCATAGTTTATAAACCATCGTCTCAACAAAACAAATATATTGTTTGTTTATGACCTCAATCGGTTCAAGCCGTTCAAAGTTTACACGATTACATCCAGACACAACAACGATTACAGATATAAAGATAATAATAATTATATGTTATATTGACAATGTACGTCGTTCAAAGCAAACTTCTGCTTTTGTCACAAACTGCTTTGTTTCCGAATTATACATCGTCATTACTTTAACCACGTCATAAGTCGCACAATTCTCCTGATTAAAGTGGTAAAATATTCTAGACGCGACACAAAAAATGGCGTCCTAATGCAGACTGCGTCCTTTTACTGATACTTTATTTATTATTTGTACGTGGTAGAGCCATGTTGCAACTATATTTCGGGTATAGTTGTAGCACGAATGGGTCGGCTCGACCAGGGAAGGACCACGTTCTCACAGAATACCAGCGTAAAATAGCAGCTTAATGCTGCTGTGTTTCGTATGGTGAGTGTAGAGAACGGGAGACTCTTTTTACTGATAAAGGGGCATTCCATCTTAGTCCTCACGGGTGACAACGCATCTGCATTTTGATCCGCAAACGAGGATAGATGTAGATGTCTATGGGCCACAGATACCACTTACCATCAGGTGGACTATGTGCTCGTTTGTCACCCTATCCTATAAAAAAAAAAGATATATGGAGATGCCTGTTTCGTTATTAATTATTATAATAACATCAGTAGAAATATGCCATGAGATGTGAGAGTTTCCGTGGGCCTGGTTTTGCTCAGTTCTATGTTTATGAAAATATCGTAAATAGGAAGTACTAAACAGTCCTGCTCAAACAGCCTTATTACATCATAATTATATTTATATAAAGATAAAGTGTCTTCAGCTTTACTTTAATAATCACATTGAAACAATAAATTTATTATAATAAAAAGTTGTGAAAAATTTAAATACATGAAAATAAAACTATTCGAACTATTCTATAATATCTATAATATTATATAAGTTGGTAAAATATTATTTCCACCTTAACAAACAAGTGACTTCAAACGTAAGTCGTTTCACAGGCATACAAGCTATGTTAATAGTTTTTATTCAATATAGATTGCAAATAATGCTTTTTGAGTCATGCTTTTGCCACTGGTTCGAAAAAGGCCTCAGTTTTAAAGAACCTTTATGAAGCCAGCACCAGTGGAATTTTTGAAATAAAAGATTAATTGTTGTACGTTGATAAACACAGATTATTAAAAAAAATAAACAGAATGGTTTCAAACTAAAATTGAAATTTTAAATTAAAATAGTCCCATGGGTTTGACCTTTTTATACAAGTCTTCTTTTCCGGTAATAAAATCTTGAAATCTATTTTGATAAACAAATCTTGAATAATTTCAAGGACTTTGATGTAAAGGTTGAACATTAAGGCTAAAAATAATTCAATATCAGGTTTCGTTATTTATATCAATGAAATTGCCTTTTTGTGTGAGAAAATTCAAATATTTTTTTACACAAAAATAAGTTAATTAAAACATTTGCCTAAACTATTAACACAGTTTGCCATTTTATGCGCAGTAGATTTTTGCCAGAAGCCAGCCTTTGCAAAGCCTTTATCAAATTTAGTTATCTTTACTTCAAAGGAAATGGATGTCTGCTGGGACAAGGTCTGGAGAATATGGTGGATGAGGAACTAATTTTTTTATTTGATTGCATTTATTTAGATTCATAATTGCAAATTGAACCATAGCTATTACAGTTTCAAGGATCCAGTTTAAGCAATTTCATAGGCTGTTTGTTTAATGGAGTGTCAATACGATAAAGTAGCAACTGGATGCATAAAGACGAAGATCTTGGGGGAGGCCAATGGTCCAGCATTGGGCCGCCGCAACATGATGATGATGATGATACTTGCCTATTTAACAAAATAAAGTAAAAAAAGACAAACAAATACAGCGATTTTATTTATTTGTGTGATTAAAACGATAAGTCAACGGTATGATAGCAGAACAGTTCCATAAAGTAAAAAATTTAAATGTACGTCATAAAACATTTGCCGTGTCTACAGCAATTATCGTCGTCACTCTGTGGCCTGTCGGGCGTGGATTTAATAACGTTTTGATGCGAAACAATTAGCGGCGCGCGAATTTGAGTGCGTGCTTTTGTGTGACACACGCGGCTTTTGTCGACGACCCCGATTATGAACAGCTTTATAAATGTTCATGTTTAACATGTGTGAATTTTATACCTACGTCGTGCAAGCTGGCACCTCTTGATGCTGTGTTTTGTTTACTTGTATTTCTGAGTGTACATAAATGCGCAAACTGTAAAATGCAAGTTAATTATATTTGCCTTAATCACTTGGTAGGCGGATTAAAGATCTCAGTACCAGTCGCCAGATTGGGCAATACACCATCTATCGGAAGCCATAAGATTTTTGTTACATTACCTATAGCCGTCTCTTGCCAACACACGACAACTCCTCGGTAATTCTCCCTACAATGGGAGGGGCCCATGTTTAGCAATGTCACCTTTAAGGACTAAGGTGGAATGCGGATTAGTAAATCTTTTTCACAACGCCCGTAAGTTTTCAAGTGCTTCCACTGACACTTATTCAAGTCATGATTAGTAATATACCAAACACATATCGCTGCACGCCCCCTGACATAGTTTTGATTTCAGTTTTTATTATGTGTTAGAACTTATCGTATGCGTCACAGCATCAGAATTTTTCGTAGTCATACGTTCTATTTTAACTCCGATAAAACTTTCTCTTTAAATTTCTTTTTGGAGAAGTGTAATTCAGACGTACACGTCCGTTTCATTAAAGTTTTGAAATATATATTGAACATATAGAAAAATTTAATAAATAAGGGGACTAAAAAGTGAACGGACTTTAACCATATGTGGAGGTTCATGCACCTTCCCTGTTGGACTTCTGCTGACCTCTCATCCGGGCAGATATCAGGTCTCCGTCGACGCCCCTCTTGGCTCCTCGGACCATTGTCTAGTCCGGAGTGTGGTGGCACTCACACTCTCGGTTGCGTTCTCCAGGCTGCCGCCGTGTTTGGCATTATAGATCGGCGAATTGGGATTGAATGCGGTCTTTCTTTGCATCCTACCCATGGGGGCGGGTTTGCTTCGAGCCGGATGATTCCAGCGCTGTTGCTGACTCAGTCACTGATGTGGTGCTCCAGGTGTGGAACTATTTATTCCATCATCTGTGGTATCCATTGAAGGCAGATCTCAGCCTTGGTTTGGTCGCTCCTGTAAGACTGCATTACGCAGTAAGCAAGAGTGTTATCGGGCCTGGACTGACGCTTTGGCGGCTCGGGATGTAAACACCAGCATGCTTAAAAAGGAGTATAACTTCGCCTACCAGGCACTTCAAAAGAGTTTTGCTAAGGCAAAGTATAAGCACATTGGCAGAATTTACGAGAAATTAGTTCGCCTTCCTTCGGGAACCTGTGAATTCTGGTCTCTCGCCAAGGCTGTCCAAGATAATTTCTGTAAGCCCTCATTTCCATTCTTGCACTGGCTCACGCCTCAGAAGAGAAAGCCGACCTTTTAGGCTCCCTTTTTGCGTCCAACTCGACTCTCGATGACGGCGGCAACACACCGCCGACCATCCCGCCGTGTGAGTGCTCTATGCCTGATGTGCGTTTCACACGGTGATCAATACGCAAAGTACTCTTATGTCTGAACATCCACGAGTCGAGTGGGCGTGACGGAATCCCCCCAATCGTGCTGAGGACATGTGCTCCAGAGTTGGCACCGGTTTTAAGGCGTCTTTTCCGGTACTCCTACTCCCTAGGCCTAGTCCCGAACTCATGAAAGACAGCTTAGGTACAACCGATCCCTAAAAAAGGCTACCGCTCAGATCCGTCCAACTACAAGCCTATCGCCATCACCTTGTTCTCCAAAATAATGGGATCGATTATAAACTGCCAGCTCATGCGGTACCTTGAGAATCACCAATTGATTAGTGACCGCCAGTACGGTTTCGGTCGGGGTCGCTCAGCTAGTGATCTTCTTGTTTACTTAACACACCGATGGGCGCAAGCGGTCGAGTCCAAGGGATAGGCTTTGGCGGTCAGTTTGGACATAGTGAAGGCCTTCGATTGGGTTTGGCACAAAGCGCTTCTTTCGAAGCTTCTTTCCTATGGGCTTCAAGAGAAAATGTGCAAATGGATCATCAGTTGTCTTGCTGATCGGAGCATCAAGGTCGTAGTAGACGGTATATGCTTCGATTACAAGCATATTAACGCTGATGTTTCACAAGGCTGCGTGCTATCACCAATGCTGTTTCTTCTGCTTACCAATGATATCTTGCGAACCAGTAACATACGAGTACATTGCTATGCGGATGACAGCACTGAGCACACACACAACGTCGCTGAGTAACGGAACAAACTTGTGTCTGAAGGCGAGGCTTTATTGAACAAATTCTCGAATTGGGGCGACTAAATCTAGTCCAGTTATATCGCCAGAAGATACAAGAGAAAAAACCCTTTCGCGTATCTCCTCACTTTCAAGGCACTCACCTTGTTGCCTCAGCCAGAATCCTCGGCGTCGACATATCTAATGACGTACAGTTTCGTGGTCAATTAGAAGAGATGGCATCTAAAAAGCTTGACGTGCTTAGCAGAGTGGGACAATATTTCATGAAGGCATACCGGCTGCAACTTTACTTTATAATTTGTCTTTATATTTATATTTTATATGTTGCATATTTGCATGTATATTAATAGCAGGTCCATTGTTTGTTACAGGTACTAATTACATTCGAGTTGGTCTACTTGAAATTCAAATGTAAAATAGTAAGTTTTATGCAAATATAGCAGAGCACGCGTTAAATGTGGACATTAATACTAATAAAACCTTTTTTTATGAATAAAATTAGAATAATTTGCATAAATTTTGTTAAATTGTAAATTTAGGTTTGGTGACTGCAGGGAGGTTTTTCGCTACGGCATCGATAGAATAACGCACTAGGAACATTGCTGCAGCATTATATCTTTTTATTCGTTTATTTAAATATTTATGCACAAAAATAGCACATATGGCGGACTTGATGCATTAAGAGCGTAGTCGGTCAGCGCGGAAATTGAGAAATAGGTATATGAAGAAACTATTGCCATCACGCTGTAAATGGTCTCCCCCCGTAGAGTGCGATAGGGACAACTGCAGCCCAGAACGATTGTACCTACAAAAACGATGACCGATGACGACGTTTCGTATTCCCCTGTTTTCTCGTCGAAAACTAAGCCGATTATTTTTGGTACCTATCAAAATTTAAAGGAAAAATAGATATATATATCACTTGTTTTTATCTTAAAAACTTTTCAAATTTCTTTTGTAGTCGTCTGATTACGGAGGTAAAAACGGGGCATTTTTTTAGGTTTTTGAAAAGTCATATTTATTTTTGTAATAATTTTACGGAAAAAATTAATTAATGACATGTCTTCAATAAACCTAGATTTTTATAAACAAAAACGATTACTCTAGAGGCATTATTCAGGAAGAGAATAGGGGTATTCCCCTATACTGAATAGGGGTAACATTTGTATGGAAACATATGGGAGATAGTGTAGCAATGTAATCGCATTAGTATAATATTATTATACTATTACTTCTGTCAGAAAATGTGGGTAGAAAATAAAAAGAGGTTGACAGTAGAACACGAAAGTTCCATACATTTGAGCAGTATAAAGTTCGTTGCGAGCAACATGTTGGGGAATTCCGTCAAAACCGATTTACGGTTAATAAAGTAATATATATGACGGACCATATATAGCGCGATACATCGGTGTAAGTAATGTTGCTGTTTGCATACTTAACCTACTTTGGTGTTATCGTGTAATGACATTCATCACGTTGCACTACATGTGTCATTGTGACCGGAACTTATGTATTATCGAATTATTATTGTAATCGCGCTACGTCTAATAACAGTGCTCTACAATGTTTTATTGCTGTTTATGAGAGCTAATGCGCAAGCAAGAGAGCAAGTTGAACTCTTTCTCACACACTATAATATGATTTGTAACGTTAACCTCTTGACGTGTTCCTAACATTTCTTATAATAATGATTTCTTATATTTACGCGAACACTACACATTGAATAAACTACATTTACGGATTCTATTGCGTTTAATTAACTTATTTTTAATTAAATTCCCGACGTTTCAGGTGCTTTCCAGCACCTATGGTCACAGGGGACTAAGGTGATTGAGATCTTGATGTCAGAGTTACTCTGATGAATTTCTTACAATGTTCATATTTGGTTCTCATGTATTGATTTGTAGTAACGGAAAAAATCTGTTTCTATCGTATATGTGAATTATGAGCCTACTTTTTTAATAAACATTTACATCATTATTAGTAAAGCAGTACTAATTAATGTAAATGCTTATTATAAGTACATGCAGTTAGTTTGTAAATTGTACGAGCTCACTAAGCGAGCGCGCGAAATGTTTTGCTCTATGAGCTTATATAATACATAATATATTAAGGCGATATCGCTATTTACTTATAAAAAAATATATGTGCAGTTCACACGCGGTAGGAGGTAGAAGTGAATCCTGCAGAAAACTAAAAGTCGAGAGAATGAGACGAATGCAAATTATTGGGAGCAGGATAAGGTTTATGTAATCAAAATATAAATAAATTTGTAGGAAACATTGTATGCTGTATTCTATCTTATTACCTTGCAGGCTAAAAATCCTATAGATGTATATGCTTGTCTCTTTTTAGTGTCCCTTTTTCGAGTTTGAAATCACAAGGATCCTAAAGAAGTTTTCGAAAAAGAAATTGTGCGTATAATTGTGTACACACTTACGAAGTGAAACTTTTTTAAGACATATCATTATTCTTTTATTTTATATTTTACACAAGTAGGTTAAATTATAGTATACTCATGCAGCCCCATTACCAGAACATTAACAGAAAACGTGACTTTTGTTTTTAAAACGGCACTAAATTTCTCCATTACTTAAAGAAGTTTCACTTTAAAACTTTAACTATCAGTGACGTCATAATTTTAGAAACAATGACGCTTAATGAATATTATCGTATTATTAAAACACATTGTTCGCATATTCCATACTGACTTTAACCACAATGGTCCGTGCTTGCCATTATTGTTCGGGAGCGACCGCAAAACACGCGCCGAATTCGTACGTGTGATCTACGCAAGGATGATTGTTTATGGGATCGGGCGCCTGACTGTCACGCTCGTGTAAATTTTGACCTAGATCGCTGTTATGTGCCGTCTATATTCTATTTTGTTGGGAATCCGTCAAGTTTTTGAAGTGATTTGAGCTACAAGATAGTAATCTATTTCAGTAAAAGGTTATTGAGCACGTTGAGCGAATGAGTGAAGACCGAATGGTGAAGAAAATATATAGCGCGAAAGTTAATATTAAAAGGTGTCGAGGTAGACCGAGACTAACTTTCGAAGACCATGTGAGCAAATTGCTCGAAGAGGGTAGGGTCAAAAGTACTCGGATACCTAGACGTGCATGCATGAAGAAGATAATGAATCTGAAAGAAGCGAAAGAGGTTTGTAAGGATCGTGACACTTGGCGATCTGTTCTCTCTGGCTACCCCGTCAGGGATTGTGCGTGAAGATAAGTAAGTAAGTAAGTAAGTAAGTAAGTAAGTAAATAAAAGGTTATTAAATATTTTTTAATTATAAATAAATATTTACATAGGCTGCACTAAAAGTATCGGGAATGGAATATTTCCACTGTTCCTGTCATATTAAAATATTTTTAATTGAAAAGTCCTTGATTTTTAAAATTGAATACCATTTATTTATTTATTTAAAAAAAGATTCTCGGTCTTGTCACAAGGTTTTGTCAAACTTGTTTAGTCGTTGAGAAAATGGAATTGACTCGAGAAAATTCAAGAGCGATGATTTATTATGACTTTCGAAATGCTTTAACACAAAAACAGTGTGTTGACCGGATGATTTCTGCATTTGGTGATGAAGCCCCATCCAAAACCACAATTTATCGCTGGTTTGCTGAATTTCAACGTGGACGTGTCAAGCTCAGTGATGATCCCCGTCAAGGTCGTCCAAAAACTGCAGTCACCCAAGAAAATGTTAATGCTGTGCGTAAGCTGATTGAGGAAGATCGACATGTGACATACCGCGAAATTCAGGCAACTTTAGACATTGGCATGAGTCAAATACAAAATCTTGCATGAACAATTAGGTGTAAAAAAGTTGTTTTCCCGATGGATACCGCATTCGCTCTGTGAAGAGCAAAAAGCGACTCGCGTTACTTGGTGCGTCAGAACTCTCGAAAGATTTCACGCAGGATCCTCAAATGCTATATAGAACATCGTATCAGGTGACGAATCCTGGATATATGCGTACGAACCCGAAACAAAAAACAAGTCACGAGTTTGGGTGTTCGAAAATGAGTTAAAGCCAACAAAAATTGTTCGTTCACGGAGTGTTGCAAAAAAAATGGTGGCCACGTTTGTCTCTAAAACCGACCATGTTACGACTATTCCTCTTGAGGGACAAAGAACGGTTAATGCAGAATGGTATGCTAGCATTTGTTTGCCACAGGTCGTTTCTGAACTCCGTAAAGAGAACTGCAACCGCCGCATCATACTCCATCACGACAATGCGAGTTCTCACACCGCACACAGAACAAAAGAGTTTTTAGAGCAAGAAAACATAGAATTATTAGACCATCCGCCGTACAGCCCCGACCTAAGCCCTAATGATTTCTATACTTTCCCTAAAATAAAGAATAAATTGCGTGGACAGAGATTTTCATCACCTGAAGAAGCTGTGGACGCATACAAAACGGCCATTTTGGAGACTTGGGGTCTTCCGAATGGAATGGTTGCTTCAATGATTGGTTCCATCGTATCGAAAAATGTGTCAAATTTCGCAGAGAATACTTCGAAAAGCAATAAATATATTTTTAAATAGTAATGTTGTGTCACTTCCTTGATTCCCGAAATTTTCAGTGCCGCCCTCGTAGTCTCGTAGTGGCGGTGTAAGAATATCCACTACCCTATATCGTCCCGTGGGTGTCGTAACAGGCGAAAGACGAAAACAAACAGAAAATGGGTAACAGCGACTTCCTAATAATGCGTAGAAAATAAGCCTAGCGTGGCAACTATGGAAAATACCCTACCTATGAGGTAAATTGTGGGGTATGGAGGCCTATGTTCCGCAGTGTACTTTTGATGAGCTGTAATATTGAATTAATGAATTCAGCTATTTTCTATAGTTACCGGTATGTCTATGTAAAGGCGATAGATTATGGAGTTACCTTTATGCACCCTCGTTGAATAGAATATGATATTTTTGTTCAATTTTAAATTGTGTATTACAATTATTGTCCGCTGTAAGGGTTGTTATGCCTAATGCTAGCCTCACCTGCACGCGGTAAACTACAGATTGACGCCGGCTGGTTAAGTTATACTGAGTTCTTCAGTTGATATATTAAAAGTTCAGCCTAGTGTGAAGTGTATTTTATATTTTGACAAAAATTTTCACAATATGCTGATGTTGTATAGCGCGAATAGGTCGGCTCGACCGGGGTGGGACTACGCTCTCACAAAATATCAGCTTAATACTGCTGAGTTTGGAATGATGAGTGCAGAGAACCGGAGACCCTTTTAACTTTTAAGTGGAAACAAGATATTTTGATTATTAATCGAGGATAACTATCATCCACAGCATCCGCTTACCATCAGGTGCACTGTGTGCTCATTTGTCACCTTTATTCTATAAAAAACGATAGTATCTCAAGCCGCGTAAGCGGAAAAAATATTGAGATTTATATGACGATCGAAGCACTTGTAACATCGTTTGAACTAATGACATAAAACAACATCTGCAACATTTGCACAAAATCGCACCACTTTCACGTATCAAAATCCACTTCAAACCATTAGAGATGCAGCATGGGAAAATCTTTAAAGGCTGCATGTTTACGTACTTAATTAATTCCTCTGTTACACTTCAATGAGACCCTTTATACCTAATTTATATATGTAATTTCATTTTTATTAAGTTTCAAAAAATACCTTTGAGGATTAATTTAAAAACTTAATTACAGTTACATTACCTTAGTCTCAGTTTCTTGTCACATTTCATACAAAGTAGTGTCTAGTATACGACAAGAAAAACGGACTCAGTTCATCTATTGGCAAGTGGACAGTGCAGCTGATTGCCTGCCGCAACCAACTTCAGACACATAAAACTACAGTTACGTTGTCACTTTTAAACACTAAGATGTCTCAACTCACAACCCATGATATTACTGACCTTTTCTCTTACCTCTTTGAAATCCGTACAGAATAGTGAGCTCCTATTCAGGAAAGGTTACCTGCCATATGGTCGCCTTTACGTCACCCACGGGTCGAATGAGGAGATGGATTTATTGATTATATTTTACGACGCCCTAACAAGGTACAGCTAGAGATGCTTGCGTTCTTGAAAAGCCCAGCTGTAGACTTTAAAACGTTTTCTTTATTTACTTTGCATTTAATTAAATTCAGGCGGCTTTGAATCCTACATGGAAGAACTATTATTGTAGGTACATAGAGTAATCTATGTGTAGGTATAACCTATAAACAACTGTTCCGGGTTTGTATGTTTGCCCATTTGCAATTTATGAATGTAAAACCCCTCCTCGGAGCATGACAAATTTTACGTGTTGATCGCCTTAAAATCGCAAAACGTTTTCGTTCCATTGGCGGTAGCAACTAGTGACTGATTTCACTTTTGCGTCCACTGCCGGTCGTTGACCTGTCGTGTTTGCCCTACCGGCTCAATAGTGAGTACTCACCGTAATTGCCCACTAAATTGCTACACTGTCTGTTTAAGAGAACCTTAAATCTTATTTGCAAGGGTGTAAGATACAAAATCGTAGAGTGTAGATATAACTATTAGAAATACGTACTTTATAGGTCCGCAGGCTTCATACAATGTTATACAAAACAACTGAAGCAGGAACTATTAATGGACCCAAAATATTTGAAACTGCTATATATGTACTACTATAGTGTGAATTATTGGTAAGAGTACCGTGTCTTTAGTCTGGGTTCCATTTCCGTCGAAGCTAGTATTTCTACCAGTTCACGTCTTAGTCGTAGTTCTCAGTAGTAAAATGGAGATTTCTGATTAGAAAGTAATTACACATAAATTTTTTAGTTTAAAATCAATTGTTTTAAGCTTGTCTGTGGGAAATCACTAATATTTAATGTAAAGGTAGGAGGAAGGATTTACCGGTTATCAATTGAACAACTGACTAATTCCTTAGAGTACGATGCACACAGAATACTAACTTGAAATAGCAGCAAGATGCTGCTGATCTGTGAGTTTATTTGTCACACTAACTTAAAAAAAAAACAGACGTAGGCTAGCTATGTCTATCTATGTATCTATCTAATCATTGTTACAAATACTAACACGCAGAGATCAATCAATCAAAATCAGTTTATTTTGTGAACATAGCTTATATTTACAGATCTCTATATGTACATAATAAAATATCAGTTAGGTGCTCTGTGTCTCGCCAGTAGGCGTATAAAATATAAAGTTAATAAGCACAACATTCTTTAAAATTAACAACTTGATTATGTACTAGTTATTATTGAATTGATGAGATATTAAATCCATGAACATGGTCCTCATCAAAGCTCGCTATGCGATTTTGAGCTTCTTTATACTTTCAGCAGTGTAGATTTGGGTTTCCAAAATGCATCCATCTTTCAGAATTTCGGTAGCGGCCGACGGCCAGTAGTGTAGATTTAGGCTTCACAAATGTATACTCGTATATATTTCAGATTTTCAGCAACGGCTGATCTATTGAATGAATTCGATTTCTTTTAACAGCAATACACGTCTGCCTTATACTGCGTAGAGTTTTATCCCTCTACCTCTGATGTTTAAAATACTGCTTTGAATATATTTTCCTCTCCAACAATCATTTTATTCATTTCTCTTTCAAACTTATTCTCGTTACTCGCATTCATCCCCTTTGTTCAGAAAGTACTTTACTGTTATTACTAAGCGGTTACGGAACTTTGTTATAAATTTGACGTGCTAAGTCCCTTTCTCATTTCAAAAAGCCCGTTCAAGCGTATTGCTAAAAACTATTCCTCGTATTTCTTGCAGCGTTTTTGGCAAAATATTTATATCCTCAAATAATATAATTTTGTGCCCTAGATTTATGTTCAATATTTAGTAGGTATAACATCTTATTGTTCTTTCTTTATATCAGTTCTTTATCGAAACGTTGTCTGAAGAAATCATTTTCAGAGCAAAAAGACCGCCGATTAATATCATCCTTCTATAGTCTTTACTTCTTTTGACGATGGATTTACTATCATGTGACTTGCCATTAGGTTGCAGTGGCCCATGGCACACATTCGCTTATCCTCGATTAAGAATCAAAATGCTGATTGGTTGTCACTCCAGAGGACTAAGATGTTATATATAATATAGTAAATTCTTCGTTGCCAGAAAAAAGGGTCACTGGTTCTCAATTCTCATCATTCGCATCACAGTAGCATTACGCTGTTATTTACACTAGTATTCTCCGCGTGTGGTCTTCCCCGGTCGAGCTGAACCATTCGTGCTACATCCATAATATAGCTGCAGCGTGGATCAATCACGTAAAATATCAATTACACCTAGTCAGGTCATAAATTCTGTCACATGTTTAATATAAAATAATTGAAACAAGTTTATTCATTATGTAACCATTTATATACCAAAATGAACTTAACAAAACATAGATTCTTATGACACTAAAGTATATTCAAAATGACCTCCGTGATTTGGAATACAGGCCTTCAATCTGCGCGGCCAGTCGTCTATCGCAGCATGAAGGAGGTCCATGTCAATATATATGTCCGGCGGCTGCCTTAATCAAGAATGTCTTGAGTGGCTCCAAATTGGGATGAGGCTTTGAGCACGCCTTTTCCTCCAAGTGTTGCCATATCTTGTAATCTAACGGATTCAAATCTGGACTGGAGGAGGGCCAGTCTTCGTGCCGGATGAAGTCGATTTCACGCGCCGCCAGCCAGTCTTGTGTGCTCTTCGCTCTATGAGCTGGCGCCGAATCTTGTTGGAATACCCAGTGCCTGTTATTGAACATGGTATGAGAAACAGGTTCCACAAGGTTCGTTAGGACTGTATTTTGATATACAACTGCATTCGTTTTTACACCTTTCTCACAAAAATGTACTTCTGTTAAGCCCCAATAAGAAACTCCCAACCATACCATGAGCGAGGATGGAAAATGACCTCGTTGGACACGCGGAATACGGTTGCTCGCTTCTTCACTACTGTGTGCGTACACCTTATCATTTTGTTTGTTGTAGCTCTCTTCTACGGTAAAAAATTTTTCATCCGAAAAAAGAATTTCCCGATATTTTTTCCCGCGTACCGCTTCAACAAAGCGCGGCATCTCTTCAGTCTAAGGTCCATTAGACGAGCATTCAAACGATGTCCTGTTTTTTTCGATATGCCCGAAGCCCTAAGTCTTCATTTAACACCCTTTTCACCGTGGTTCTGCTTAACCCCATCTGAAGGGCCAACAGTTTCTGCTTACGTTTGGGATTTCTTTGAATTCGCGCCTTCACAGCTTTTATCACTGCCGAAGTCCTAACAGAACGAGGGCGACCACTTCTTGACCTGTCATCTACACTAGAGTCTTCATTGTATCGTTTGATGGTACGATAAACGAATCTTTTGGTTATATTCAAATTTTTCAGTATGTCAAAAATTTGAAATGGCGCGTAACCGCAACGATGCAACGCAATAACTGCAACACGGTCTTCTTTAAGCGTCCACTCCATATTTAAAAATGAGTAAAATTCTAAAAAGTATACAGTTTTATTTTCATGAACAATTCGAAATTCGAATTCAATAAACTTTTTTGTGGCCAGCATTCTAAAAGAAAAGTTTTTACTGTGTGACAATACTTATGACCTGACTAGGTACATATTGTAACTTACATTATATACTTCTGTATTGTTGTTTGATAAAAAATAGAATGCTTGATTGATCTCCAGCCAGGGTCATATAGCTAAGAGCGGCCTTATGTATAATCGTTGTCTGTTATTTACTTAAATTAAGTATTAATTATCTCTATATCTGTCCCTTTCTATTGTCATTTAGTGTAAAGAGAGACAAATGGTATCTACTCAAAATTTTATGAGTAAGGTTGTATTTAATTTTTGATCACATTTTCTAAGTAACGTTATTTTAAAGCCAAAGAGCTTTGTCGCGAAAAAAGTTGTTTTTATTTACTATTTAAAAGTATCCTGTAATCGTGACATGCATGATGTGCATATTTTGTGTCATCTATATTTCGATGCTATGGTGTATTTTACATTTAGAACACACCCTTGTGCACTAAAATACCTACTGACGAATTTGTCACACCTAAACACTAAACAAGTAGTCCTACATCTATACAGTAGCTAATGGGTGCTTCCTTCCAGCTCCCCCTTGGTCGCTTCTATTTGGGGGAGTCCCCACGCATTCACGAAATCAATAAAGGTTTTAACGCTAATGGCCGGACGCGCGACGCGACGACGCCGTAACAAACACCCGGCAGTTTGGACAGAACCCTCCTGTTCCTAATATTCCATTACGTCAGAATTGCGCTACGCCTGTGATTAGATAGTCAAGGTGGACTTTATTAGGAGAAGTATTCTGTGTATTTGTTATTGCTGATACTTCGGAATAGTGGTGATGGTGTAAGAATATCCACTACCTCATATCGTCCCGTGGGTGTCGTAAGAGACAGAGGGAAATAAACAAACAAATGAGCAGCAGCGCCTTCCTAATAACAAGTAAAAAAAAAAACTGTGACTGCTAACCCGCCTGAGAAGCTTGGCAACTATGGCAAATATATTCATACATACTCAAGCCTGTCACCCAGAGGGGTAGGCAGACACTACTGACTTCCATTTGGCTCGATCCTGACACACCTCTCTCGCCGCCTCTACATCCATACGTACGCAAATATATTCAACATAATTGTATATTACCATCTATGAGGCAATATATTTGGGAGGCCTATGTTTAACAGTTGACTTTTATGGTAACTGTAATGAGTTATTTATTATCAGTATAGTTTGATTAGTTGTTTAATGGCAACAAGTTCAACCAACAAGAACAAATAGTTGCGAAGTTCGAATGAAGCCTGTGAAGTGTTTGTATTGGATAACTTCCTGTATCGAGTGATCAATGCAATAATATATTTTATAATTAATTTGTATTATTGTTCTCGATTTCCATCTTGAATACAACATCTGAATTTCCGGAAACTGACAACAGCGTTGGACTTTTTTGTGCATATATATATTTATTTGTTTTCGATACTGAATGTGTATCGGCTGTATATATTTAATTACTTTACACACTGACTAAATTACTTTCCGGTCTGCTATCGGAGTGCGTTTTACGTCGTTTTTATTTCCGCGTTAACTTACAACCATGGGTACTTACTTTAAGTTGGTTGGTAGAGAACTATCTCCATCGCTATAGAAGTATTAATTTTGATAATAATATTTCGTAAGCTTAAGTGAAAAAAATACATTTATTTGCTGTCGCATACCTTTAATTTGCTTGAAAATAATTTATTACTAAAAAATGACCATTTCATCGTTTTGAAGATTGTTTATTACACATATCTAATTTAATGTCAGAATGCGCTTCAAGCAAGCACACCACATTACGTTTTGCGAGTTTAATTTCACTACTATTACTTGACAAAGAAGCAAGCGTAAATGCAATTAATCAATCAATCTATATAGTATATTGTACACCAATACACATTAAAATCGAAACAAAATTAAATAAGAACTGTTGTTTACAACGAATTGCGAATACATATATACAAACATACATGCATACTTACATATTTTAGAGAACCGGAGACCCTTTTTACTGGAAAAGAGTCATTCCATCTTAGTCCTCACGGGTGACAACGCATCTGCATTTTGATTCGTAATCGAATATAGTCTATGAACTATGAAAATGTCTATGAACCACAGTAACTACTTACCATCAGGTGGACTGTGTGCTCGTTTGTCACCCTTATCCTATAAAAAAAACCATCTTAATAACATTTCCCTTCTGGTCCAGTCTGGTAAAAACACCAATCATTTTCAATATTAAATCGTCGTTCATATATTTAAAATATAAAATGATTTAATGTTCTTTCGAAGGTGGTTAGTTACAGAATGAACTATTATTAATGTTAATAAAATAAGTCTAGTTTGTAATAAAAGGAAATGAAAACAAACTATAGACCGTTTTATTACGGCCGTGAAAAGAGATCAATTGAATTTTGATATTCGTCCACAATCACGTCGCCAAATCACATTGATACAAATTTTAATAAATATTATATAATGTTCCAAACGCCGACCTTTTAATACGAGAGGTCTGAAGTCACTGGTCTATTAGTTCCGTCAATGACATTTATCATGACGAAAATAGTTTTTATATGGCAATATTGTTTTGTATGGCATATTTATTTATAATACATTTAAAAAAAAAACACTAGCTGTGTTGTTAGCACTAACTACGTTTTGAAAACATAAGCATACAATGAAAGAAGAGTAAAGCGTACCAGTTTAATTAAAGAATAGAAGTAACAACGCATCTGAAGCTTTCTTTGCTTGAACTGGACTACAAGTGTCATGGTAAGTTCTCAGGTTTACAAAATTAATTATATTGAACAGACCTTTTACACATAACAAAAATATCTTATTTTATCGGACCCGTTATCAGATGATGCCAAAAAACTGTATTTGTTAGTTAGTAAGTATAATAAGTTTATTTGTTAGTAATTATTATATTTAAGATTTTTTTGTAACTACCAGGGCGACATAAACGCATCAGCGACAAAACCATTTATCTATGAATAAAAAAAACTGCGGTTGCCAACCCTCTTGTTAAACGTCGCAACTATGGAAAATATGACATATAGTCATTAGTGAACGTGGAGTAGTGACACAGTTGAGGTGATCAATCTACATAAAAAGGTTGCTGACTAAAAAGTTATTATTTAACCCCTAACTCATAAAGTAACGGATTACCGTGGTTTACTATTTGAAGAAAGTGATGCTATCAGCGAGATGAACGCTGCGGAAGTAACAACATAGTTATCGCATTCATTATGCAAATGAGACTTGTATAATTTAGGTGATATTGAATCATAGTTCTTGTTTACGGCAAGTATTTAAACGACTCATTTGAAATTCAAATTCAAGGTTTCAAAAATAAAGAATACGGGTTTGTAATATTATATTGTTCTATACGTGCGACTACAAAGAAAGAAAACAAGGTCAATAATGAAAAAAAAGTGTTAAACACTAATTTTATTCACCATTTATGTAAAACGAGCAGCATGATATTGTTTAACCGACAACCGAAGGGGAAGAAAGGTTCTCGAGTGGCAGCCTCGTAGCGGTAGGCGAAATATGGGGCGCCTCCCACTAGATGGAGTGACGACTTGGTAAGACATGTCGATGGATGCCGGTAGCTCAGGAATTTGCTTTATTCAGTAGTGGACTTGTGAAGGGCTGTAAAGATGATGATGATGATGATGACATTGTTTTTGCAACCTAATGACAGTTTGAGAACGTAATAACTTATGCTTTAGTTATATTCAACATTTAGCTAATCTTTTATTTAAACTGAGCTAAATTTTATTAAAATGATGTGATTGAGAAAGCGAAACTTCACTAAAATAACTTTCTGAGCAGCATAATATGTAGCCTACACTCAAACTAATCCTAAGTTTCTACGCTAAAAACTAAACCTTTACTTTATTAAGCTAATGTTTTTTTTCATGTCAAATAAACGTTTGCTGTTATGTTATTCTGCTGTATGAGAAAGATAATATTAAATCTTGTGTTTCGTATGGTGAGTGTACTTAGAGCATCGGATACCCTTATATCTTTATAGATATAAATTACGTCTCACATTGTTTGTCCGCGATGAACTCCTAAACTATTGAACTGATTTCAATGAAATTTTGCACACTGTGTGCAGTTTGATCCAACTTAAGAGATGGAATAGTTTTTATCCCGATAAGTGATCCTCAATTTTTTTATTGCTAATTTTAGGAGTTTTTTTAGGAAAGCAAATGGTCGTCCGGAAAGGGCAGAACAACGTCTGCCAGGTCATCTGGTATATATATAGTTTGAAAAGTACTATTCTGATTTTGACATTTCACACATTTCTGATTCAGTATGAAAATGAGTACTTAACTGTATTACCACCACAACAAACGTCATCAAAAGTACTCTCTGTTCACCACTATCTCTACACTATATTTTTTATAGATAACACACACAATCAAAACTCTTTTATTAGAAGTTATACAGATTTTTGTCTTATGCGTGCTGATATTGGCGTATGAACTTCGTTCAAGAATAGCCGCCACCTTATGCCATAGCCATACACGTCTCTAAATTCAAAGATATTAGTACTACATATTATTTATTCTGTGGTTATGTTCTGCTAATATTACTGACGGAACGGGGAAGATGTTTTTGTCTAATATAAACTCAAGATTTCGAGTTATTTTTATAAAAAATGTAAATGGAACTTTTAATTATTTATATACTTAGTATCTATTTATTTCAAGGGACTATAAGTAAAGTTGGGCAGATATGAGCAAAACTCGTCCTTTTGATTAATCTTTATAGCTTAATCAAAATTATTTTAATGTGACAACCGATGGGGAAGAAAGGTTCTCGAGTGGCAGCCTCGTACCGGCAGGCGAAGTGTAGGGCGTCCCCCCACTAGATGGAGTGACGACCTGGTAAGATATGCAGGAAGTCGATGGATGCAGGTGGCTCAGGACCGTGCTTTGTGGCATTCTTTGGGGGAGGCCTATGTTCAGCAGTGGACTTGTGAAGGGCTGCAATGATGATGATGAATAATATACTACGCCAGGAACTTCGTTCCAACCGAGTGTTCCGCGACACTCACGCATGTTTTTTTTCCCGATAAGGGATTCAATTTCTTCATAACTAAGTTTTGTTAACAAGTCTGTTATAGCTTTTTTTTACACTCATGGTATTTACATAAGACAAATGTAATTTCTTTTTGGTTTATTTTTTTGAGAGATTTTAGAAATTGAGCGTCTAGTAATTATACTGTATTGATGTAAATTTAGAAACGAATCAAGATATTGTATTATTTCCTTGTCGAATGATTGATGATGTTTTGTTATTGAGATCTGTAGAATTATGTTTTTTTTTAACCGAAAGTAAATGACATAATTCAAAAAGTTAAGTGGTAGAGCATACGGAAATTTAATGGTAAAAATGGAAAATATTTGAAATACGGTGATGATGGAATCCATTTGGGTCCTATTAGTATCCTAAAGAGTTCCCCCCCCCCCGCGTCCTTTTGTGTTATGCCAAAACAAAACATCATCTTCCATGCTTAGATACACCTATAAAATAGTGTTTCTTACTACCCCTGGCTCTACAGGCTTACTCCCGAATATCCTAGAGTAAGCTTTTAGATTAAATTTTGAAACAACTTCAGTATGAATTGAAAACCGAACCGAATTCGAAAACAAGGAGTATTTTCGAATTCGATTCGATTTTCAATTCATACTGAAGTTGTTTCAAAACTTATTCTAAAACCCTACTCAAGGACCATTTCGAATCGAGTGAGACGATCGAGCAGAATCGGATATTTTTTTATCTTGACATCATTTTTAATAAAATAAAAAATATTTTTTTTAATATTATTATTAAATAAATGGAACAAACTTATCAAGAAAATACACGTCGCTTGCGGTTACGAATAGTTGAATACTTCCGATAATTTCAAATCGAATCTCTCAATCGAATGGTGATTCTGCGCCAGCTACGGCGTTGAAAGTACGAAATTATCTTGAGTTCGAACAAAATTTGTTTCATTGGGAGTAGGCCAGCTATTCCCCCGTGATGCGATCACTATCATTTTTAACTTGATTAATCACAATTTCGCACGCTAGTTCATCTAAGAGAATCCCGCCGGAAGCGGAGTATAACGTGCAACACCGTTAGCTACAGGTCGTTTACCGCACGTGCTAGTTTTTCGGGCATTGTTTTGAGAGCATTCGTCATTTTAATCCTTGAACTTTGCGCGATCTGAATGAGAGGTATTGCGAGACACGTTTAAGATTCATATATTTTATTGCATAGAACATTATTGACAATATTTTCCACGAATATTATGAATTTTGAATAAAACTAGTTTTACGGATTCTATCGCGTTTAATTGAATTGTTTTTTTATTGATTCCCGACGTTTTGGGTACTTTACAGCACCCATGGTCACTGGGGACTGAGGTGATTGACGTCCCGATGTCAGAGTTAACCCGGAGTACCTTCAGCTTTTTTAATTATTAATTTGACCAGGTGGCTGGGTACTACCACCAGCTCGGGATCCCGTAATTAATAAAATTGAAACTAAACCCAAGCATACCACTGCAAGACTTCAAGACAGTAAATTCATACAGCGGAGATCGGACGAAAATTATTCGCGTAAATAAAAGAAATCATTATGATTTTTTTTAAGATGTTCTATTATAAATGTATAAAATATATCAGTAACGCCTTTATGGCTCACATTAATAAATAAGAAAAATACTTTATGAAGAACCGTTGTAGTTCAGGGGATATATGTGATTTTCACTACATTACCGGCGTTTTAAAAATTTGCAGCCTTTCAAGTATCAAGCGCTTGGATGATGGATGGAGATAGCTTGCATTATTTGCAGAATTTTATCGTTTCCACTGTTCTGTACAACCGAGTCTGTTGACTTGAGCCGATTCCAGTGTGAAAGTATCGCCTCCACATTAGATATATAGGAACCTCATTGCCAGAATGAAATTTGAAATAATTCTTTTTTATTTTTCTATTAATTTATGGACTGTCCAATCCTACCACCGGAAAGGCTCACGTTTAGCAGTAAACTTATAGGAGATGATGAAAAAATACACATCGCGGCAGAACTCCCGATACCATCCACACTATCTGGATGCTTGGCGATCTACGAGTTTTCTTCCGCGTACGACCTCTGTGGAATAATTTACCACCGGCGATTTTTTTCGGACCTTCAAGAAAAGAGCTTACTTCTTTTTAAAATAGCGACAACGCACCTGCAATTCCCCTGGTGTTACGGTTGTTCATGGGCGGCGGTAGTCACTTACCATCAGGTGAAGGGTATGCTCGTTTGCCTCCTCTTCTATAAAAAAAAGCCACAAGCTGATGCTGATGACATTTTGAAGAAAATTTTGTCAAAAAATCTCCTTACGTTTCTACACTTTATAATATTGCTTCACTCTAAAATAATTTGTGGTCATAATGTATTTATAATCTCTGTAATAAAATTATAGAGAAGCTCCTTTGCACTCTCTCAGTTAATTAATATCTAAATTGAATTACTTGCAAGAGTGGCGACTGTGTTGCTTTCATTTCACGTAATTACGGCCTCGCATCTTGACATGAATTTAATTAAGCGATAGGTTTCTATAATATTATCTTGCTCGTTAGTTTCCTAAAAGAAAAATACGATATCAATTATCGCTTCTCAAAAATAATAAACATTTGTTGCATTATGCGTGCATGCTATACAGGTTTAAGCTAACTGGCCTCCTCCATGTAGTGACTCACAAAGAGTATATCTGCCTAAGTTGACACACTACGCAGGTCGTTATTCAACAGTAGTTTTTCTATTACTATTGTGTTGTAATCAAGAAGATGCTGCTGTTGCTGTTGCTGTTGTTGATCTTCTGTTTTAGTTTTTCTTTGTCGTGTCTAACGACACTCTCGGGCTGATAATATGGGATAGTGGATTCTCTTATGCCGCCATAGCACGGCATACACACACATTTTGTTTATCATCATCATCACTGCTTAGCAAAGTCTACTGATTCATTTGCCATAACTGCCACGCTTAGCTGGCGTTTTGTTATTATTGTGAGTTATTTTCAGGAAAATGCTGCTGCCCATCTCTTATTTCAGTTTCCTCTCCAGTGACGCCTCTTACGACTCCCACAGGATACAGGGTAGTGGATTCCCTTACACTGCCATTACACATTTTGTTGATAATAATTAATTTGATTTGAAACATATTTATTTTACTACAAACAACGGGACAGCGGAAGCGAGACTGCAGTCCGACAAATGGTCAGTTGATGTAGTGGCTTATATACACCTTTAACTAACTCTCGATTAAGAAACTAAACACACATGCGTAGTCACCCTGAAGACTAAGATGAAATGCCTCGTTGTCAGTAAAAAGGGGTTTCCGGATCCTCGTCACTTATCATACGAAACATAGCAGCATTTTGCTTTTATTGCACGCTGGTATTGTGTGAGAGCGTTTTCCTTACCCGGTGGCGTCGACCCTTTCATGATACTGACAAAAATGCCACTAATAAACAATATTAAAACGCGCCTGATAAACACATTGTGCGAATCTAGGGCCGTCTGTCTCTTTTTATCATAAAAATCTTTGTCGCTGCTTCCCGTTGCTTGTTCGGGTATTTTACAACTAGCATATTGGAGAAGGTATACCATCATGTATCGGAGAACATGGTCTTTCGAGCCTATCATATACGGACAACACAAACGGAGCATAGAGATTATACTAGTGATATATATTTTACTGGTGGTGGTCGCCTATTGGATTTAATTTGGCCGTAATTCATGAAATTTTTAAGTTTGTATATTAAGCAAGCTGTATTTCACTTTCAATTGCACATTACAACACATATCTCATACAAAATACGCTTTTTTGCTTTGACATACACTCCACTGACTATGCAAAAAGGAACATTTGACATTACACAAATTCAAGTACTAAATTTTTGTTGCCAATATTTTAAAATTAATTTGTTACAATCTCTATTCGGTGTAACGGTTTGACCATATTCTATTATGTGTTCGACATGGGCAGTATGAATGTAAAAAAAAATAATGTTTTATTTAATTTAATGTATTTGTAACACATATTATAACATATAAATTTTAGCTTTCTGCACTCGTCCATAATATAAACTTTAACTATGCCAAATCTCACACTCCTCGAGTTTAAAAAGGAGTACAAAGTTTTCCCTTCACGTATTATGAAATAGATTCTAGATTTTTTTACATTTTATTTGACACTTTGACAGTTCCTATCAGAATATCCCAATTAACATTGCGGTAGCGGTAGCAATAAGCAATTAACGTTTAATATAAGCGGACCTCACGTCACGTAGTTTATACATCTCATTTATTAGGTTGCCCTTGATAAATCGTTCGAAGCCATTACTGAGTTTAACAGAGCGCGAAGGACTTATATGGTGCTTCAGTATGTTAATACACGCCACGTTCAACGTTCAAGACAAGGCTGTATGTCCTCTATGTGTATACTCGTATAAACTACGCAGTTTATATTTAAAGCTTGAATTACAATTAGAACATGTCTTGCATATGCTGGGTAATACGACTGATATTCTTGATAGATATGTTTTGAAACGTATGTCATAAGTATTTAGGTATGTTAAAATGTTTGGTTTGACATTTTCGAATGGATTTTTATTTTGCTACATATATTCATTATTTTGAATGGGCGGACTTAAAAGCTTAATTTAAGCGTTAAAGTAGATGCAATAAAGAATAAATAAATAAATGAGTAAATAAACAAAGGCTAATGTTTTATTATTTGCCGATTAGAAGCCTCTAAAATATCTTACTGTAAATAGCAATGCCCTTCAGATCGAATTTTGGTCACGGCGGCCAGTCTCAACGGAGACACCCACAACTTACATGTTGTATCCCCGATCTGCGTAGGTCGGTATTATGCTCGACACACACGCTCAGTTAAACTGATCAGTTTCGTCGATCGAGAAATTAAGGCCGGTTTGAAGCCAAGTGAGTGGGGAAATCGTTTTGGCTTACATCAGTTTTAACTGATCAGTTAATATGGATCAGTTTAGCTGACCGTGTGCGTCGAGCTTTATAGTGCACGAGTGTGTGCGCAAGCACAGGTGCATTCTCCATCCAATCACTCTCATAGTCCTATGGGACGACAATGCGACACAACCGGAGAAAGATAAAACGCAGGACCAACGGTTTTACGTGCTTTTGTGAAGTACGGGAGTGAAGTAACACATACTTCGTACTCAGAACTGCTACTGAGAATTTCTCAACAGAAAAACTCGATGACTGATTTTTGGCACGATTCGGGAATCGAACCCCACATGATCAGCAGTCGCGCTTTACGATCACTAGGCCAACGAGCCAGTTACAATATTCAGTCAGTCAGTTAAACAGTTAAACTTGAGCTTGAGTTATGTTATAAACTGACTCAGTTTATAACAACAGCTCAATGGTTTATAGAATACGCGTAGTAGAGCCACGGTACGGGTTCAGTACGAATGTATCGGTTCAACCGGAGAAAATCACACTCTTATAAAATACTTTGTTTTTTATATTGAGTGACGACAACCAGAAGGCGTTTTTACTGGGTAGGTATTCCATCGTATTATTTGCAAACCCATCTGCGTTTTAATTCTTAAGGGTGTATGTATATGACCCATCACTCTTCAGGCGGGCTGTGTGCTCGTGTTCTTTTTATAGAACGGTGACGGCCTACTATAAAAAAATGTAAATTTGGATATAATGAAATGTGGCGACAAGTGTGTGTTAATTTTAAATGTTTTTATTTATTCTTTGTTGGGCGATATACGATCAAACGTCTTTAATGCTCAAAGCGTTTCTCGCTCGGCGGTGAAGCAAAACATCGTGAAACACCTATTATTGTTTAATTCCGTTCCCAAACGCCGCGCTCTTACCAAGTGCCTAGATAACTCCGACCGACATACGTGGGGCTTTATTTTTTTTTTATCTAGACTCCCGCTTATACCAAGTTCTAAAGAAATGCAAAGGGGAAAGAAGGTCTTTTTAAATTGATAATGCGTTACATAAGCACGTACCGGGTGAGTTAGCTGCCTGCACATAACTACGTTAATCAATCAACGTGGTGAGTCTACCCGGCTATCGTTTTAGTAGCTTCTACGACGCATGCGTCGGACATAGGGATGATCTTTCCAATGTTGTCCTGGTTTCTCCTTATTTAGGCGTGTAAGGTTTGTTATATATATACACTTATGTTATTTAAGTACATAGGTATTGAAAATGAATTGCTTTTCTATTAACAAAATTAATTTATAAGATTTGGTAAGTAACAGCAAAAATTGAATAGGAAGATCCTGAAGCACGTATTATTGAAACCTGCATGTCTGAAAAATAAGAAAGAAAAATTCGAAGGCACGTGAAGTTCGCCAACACGTATTGGGGCAACGCGGCGGACTTTTCCTTGCCCTAAACCCTCTCAGAAATTAGAGGAGGCCTGTGCCCAGCAGTGGGGTACACACACAAACACACACACACACACACACACGCACACGCACGCACGCACGCACACACACACACACACACACACACACACACACACACACACACACACACACACACACACACACACACACACACACACACGCATGCACGCGCGCACACACACACACACACACTCACACACACGTTATATATATGGCTGCAACTTTAACTAAAAATGTATGGTACTAATACGTAACAATACATTACTACAATACATGTGGAATATTTAAAACAAAAAGATAGAATTAACTATGGTAAAGAAAAAAAATACGAACATACTGGTAACAGCTCAGAAGTACTGATTTTAAGAAATTATCATGACTTTTCTATATGAATATTCTATTAATACAATATTCATATTTTTAAAACATTACCATATAATGTAAACATATGTCTAAATTAAGTAAAATAAAAGTGTAACAAATTAATTAACGAAATATAAGAATAAATAACAAGAATTAAGTAACGCATACTACCGTGTAAATACTGTTAATATTATTTTGTATGTACTTAATGTCTGTAAAAGTGAACAGTGTGTTCTTTAAAAGAAATAAATGTCTTTAACCTGAAAGTGAGAAGTTATAGTCTGTGGAACGAAACAGTGGGCTATAGTTGTAGCGCAGGAACTGGAATTTACGTGTAAGATAATCCTGAGAGTTATCGAGTTTATCGAATAAAATTGAAAATACCTACCGTGGAAAATTCCTAATGTGTCGCCATTGAGGAAACATGGCCAAACTTGTGAAGATGTGTGAGACCTTGGTGGCGAATATGCATATGTCTCTTGGTGACTCAGTAAGGCGCGACAGACCTCTAAGCGTCTCCATCTCCAGCATGGCTATTGACTCTGGTCTTCCAAATCTTGACTCCAAAGTCTTCATTACTTCAGCCGGATGTGCGTTGGTCATAAGTAGGCCTTCAACTGCTTCCTTGGCCTTCCCTTTCAAGTTTCTTCTGAGTCGATTCGTATTTTCAACTGCGCTGAATGTCGCTTCTGTCTCGTAATAGGCGG
This sequence comes from Parnassius mnemosyne, assembly GCA_963668995.1. NCBI lineage: Eukaryota > Metazoa > Arthropoda > Insecta > Lepidoptera > Papilionidae > Parnassius > Parnassius mnemosyne. The sequence goes on from CAVLGL010000057.1 coordinate 11,937,734, forward strand.
CGCGGAAGGGCAGTCATTCCTGATGAGAACCACTGAAGAATCTCGACGAACTTAGGTCGTTGGGCGGCGCTGACAGCTCGAATGATGGCTACGTCAGTTTGACCTCCCGCCGGTGACTGATCTGTTTCTTTATACTTTTCCTGCCTTGGTTCTTCTGCGTGGGCGGTCGTTGGTTCTTCTATGGGATGGTGAGGTTCGTTGGTGATTGCTAACACCGGACGATTCATTTGATTCTCCAACCAGTCGTCCACTCTTTCATTAACTTCTGACCTCGAGTAGAGGGTGGCGTTATCTTCTTCTTCCTCCTCTTCTGAGTCTTCCCTTTCCAAGGCAGCAAGGCGTGCTGCGGCTAATTCCACTTGAAGGCGTAGCAAATCTTCCTTCGCCTTTGCTAGCTTGAGCTGCTTCGTTCTACTGCGTGTAGATCCCCCTCCCCCTCACTTCTTGCTGGGCGGGCGGGGTTCCTGTACTCCAGTTTGCTTCGATGGACCGGCGGTGCTTCTTATGGCTCGCTTTACTGTAGAAGTTTCCGTTTCTCGGCGAGTTGCTCTGGTGACAGTAGCGGGCGGCTTCATCAGCTGTTTGGCTTTCGCACCCGCAGTTAGCGTCGTCGCCGCGGATGGTATTACGGAAGGAGCGACGGCGCTGGCGGGGGGAGCGGTTGCGGCTGATGCTGAGGTGGCGGCGGACGAAATGGTTGCTGCGGTGGCGGAAGTCACTGTGGATGGATCAGTTGCCGCGGAGGTGCCTGTATGTTCCGAAGTCTCCGTGGCGGTCGTCCCTGTAGCTTCCGTACTAGCTTCCGCACTGGTGGTACCGGTCGCCGAGGTGGTAGCCTCGGACGACGACGGCTTGCTGCCCCTTCCCTCAGAGCGCGTAACGGCCATGCTGTCAGGTAACTTTTTTCTCCGAAAAACACTTTTCTGATTTTCGAGAAGTGTTCTTAATTCATTGTAGCACTATTTTGAAGTCTTCAGGTAATTATTCCCCACAATATTCGGCTGGCGAAGGACCATTAAATGTGCCTACAGGCACAATTGTGTGCTAGGTTGGTTATTCTACTATACAAATATAAACACTAAACTATAATGATTATTTCCTTAATATAACATAAAATGCTTGTCTTATTTATGTATTGGCCTATCACTATTTTTTCATTTGTCCCGCACAAGATGAAAGAGTAAATGGATATTTCTTCTTTTTTTTTTCTTCTTAGGAGAAACACATTAAGATCAGGATTTCAAATAGCTCAACAAAGAAAACAAAACATGGACAAAATGTAATTGCACTAAAAATTATTGATTACATACTATTTGGATTGCACCAGAATTCTATCCGTGGTAGCTCAGAGGCGAAGCGTTTTCTGTAAATATCACAGTACAGTACCCGAGCAATGTGGGTTCGATCCCTGCCGGTACCTACGAATGGAATTGTTAATTGCGATTTTAAGTGCTGATTTACCGAGTGCTTGGCGGTGGAGGAAAACATCTTTAGGAAACCTGAATGTCTGTGCATTTAAAATATTTCGAAGATATGTGAAGTTTGCCAACATCATTGAGTTAGGTACTAGCCAACAAGCATTGGAGCAGCGCGGCGGACAAATTCGTCGTTGCAGCCGTGGAACTTTTTTAAAGACCGGCATAACTTTATTGTCATTATCTATATTTGTATACATAGTCTATGATTGAGACTAGATACTCAGCTTAGCGATAACTGAACCGTGAATTTTCTGAATTTAGTTGAGAAAGCCACAATCCTATAGAATAGAATAGAATGGAGTCATTTTTATTCAATATAGATTATAGTACATAATACTTATTGAAAGTCATTTTTTTTTCTTTTACCACTGGTTCGCAAAAAGCCTCTGTCCTGGGAAGAACCAGCAGAAACCTGGCGAGACTTTTTAAAAAAAAGCACAATTTACAATATTACATTTTATGCAATTGTTATAAAAACATTTAGAAACAGCATGGTAGCCATCACCTCATTCCCAGGGATTTCTGTAATAATTATTATACAGGTACCCGATATAATCGAGTTGTGATTGACGAAAATTTGACTTCTGCCAACATCTATTGACCTAATTTACTTTTTAGCGTCAATATTCGACTCGATTCATAGACACGTTGCACGTCACCAGCGTCTAGTTTCGCGAGGTCAATTCAATTACACGTAACCCGATAACCAACCACAACCACCCTCGACGCGCAACTCGTGTGATGATAGTATGCGCGTGAATCACAAGAAGCGTGCGTACACACATTTACTAGGTGGTTTTTCAGGATATGCTTATTTGGATAAATACAAAATCTAACTGTACACCATAAAACCAAAGCTACTAATTACTACCTACATCTAAGATGTTTTTAAAGTATAGATACGTCATACTCGCTCTAAAATGGCAATACGAAAGTCAGGTAATTGCCCGACTCGCATTCAGTCTGGCACGCTCTCGCGTCGCGGCTATACTACGATAGGTATGCCGTATCATTTGCGTCCTTTTGTTAGCTTAACGTGTCATAATAAATAACTGTACGTAGATATAGTACTACCTGCGCTACTTTAAAATACAATAATGTTAATGTGTAACCTGTCTATCTTTTTAATACGTCTTTGACCTACATATTTGATATCATGTTTGGCTTTGTTCCGCGGACTACAATATTTGGTCCCTTTTCTGCTTCTACCCGTTTTAGTGAGGTGAAGATATTTTTTTTTACTTTAACAAAATTTAACAGTAAACTACGAGTGTTAAAAGATAAAAGAAATAAAACCTTTTTTATATGAAATTAATAGATCTTCAATTTTAAATAAACATTTTCCTATATCGCACATAGTTTATGAGATAATAGCAAAAAAATAAACAACTGAGTTTAAAGTAGTTTTTCGATAATTGAACTTCTACAAAGACCACTATTATACATATATAGGATTTTTGTGGTTTTGTTCTACGTCGTGGCTAAAAACAAGTAATACTTATATAAAAATATTAATGAGATTTTTAAGCAAAAACTTACTATGTTTACGACTTGAAATTTAAGACAACCATAATATTAGCAGTCGTTGGGGAACTCTATTAAAGTGTTTAGAGGAACATCGCACTTGTCACCTTCTTTGTTTAAAGTTATGTGTATATATCCACGGCCTGCGTCATGAACTACCATCAGTGTAAATTAAAACCATAGTTCGTCATTCTTATGAAAAGGTCCATGGCATTTCCTTTTTATTTTACGATGTGTCCAGATAAAAGAAAAAAACATCTGGTAACCGCAGTGGCAGCTTAAAATAGCCTCAATTGCAATCAGTGTGCCGTGAATCACCCACACGTACTGTGTGAAGTGCAAGCACGTTTGCTGTTCTGGAAACGCCCTTCCAGGATGCGGCCGTCGATACAAATATATTGTTATAATAATAATAAATATACAATGGAATGATTGTATGCGAGTGTGCCTACGACTGGCGAGCCTGTATATTGTTCTAGTGCTTTACTAAGATAAGTAATAGAAATTAATTGTTTATTTATTTTATAGAATAAGGCTGACAAACGAGCACATAGTCCACCTGATGGTAAGTAGATACTGTGGCTCATAGACGTCTACGTATATTCTCAATTAATAATCAAAATGCAGATGAGTTGTCACCTCTGAGGATTTAGATGGAATGCGCCTTATCCTGGGTCTCCGGTTCTCTACATTCACCATACGAAACTACTATTTAACGCTACATTTATTGATTATTATAGGACTGACATAACATGTCGTGACCCGGAGACCTACCTTAAGACCTACAACGCCGCGCCGCCGCAATTTGAAATCCTTAAGCGAGCATGACACACCCAAGCCCGTCACACGCTGAAATGTATCTCGATACAACACACATTATAATTAGTTTACTGAATACACTTACACTACTACACATGGGACCTCCTAGAAAAAAACTATGTGGCAACATTCTATGCGTTCATACTACTGCAATAACATCGTTCCATGCTTCTTTGTCATAAATTTTGGACCACAAAAGCTTTTATATGTGATATTTTAATTTTCTTTCGAAAAAGTTTAAAATATTACATGGAATCTTATTGTACAATACATTTCTTCCACGTGATTTAGATAGGTTACATCGTCTGAGATATTAGATATCCACTGTCACTATTACATTTTATCTATCAGTCTTCATTTCGCACTTGATATGCCGCTTGTCCTAGATAAATCAGATATAGTGGGCGTGGGAAGAAATCAATATGGAACGCCTGTTGTATCAATTGGTCAACATTTCTGTCGGCGGCTTGTATACCTTTCTTATGTACTTTTGTAACTTCTGTAATTGAGTGAAGTTAGACGTTTTGGCTCTATTAATAAATTATTTATATTTCTTTCTTGACCGATTGTTACGACTATATAATCTATACACTACTAAATATTGTCACAGCACAAATTGTAATGCTGCAAATTTAGTACTGTTTAAGTTAAAAAATATTCGACATATTTATTAAATATAACATAACCGTATCCGTTATATGAGCTTGGCCTGATAACTTTGGAGATGGGCTTGGATGAATGCAGTGTCACTTTAAGTGACAGTAGCCTAATAGTGAAGAGTATGGATTCCACGAAGAAAAAAAAGAAAAAAGGTTAAAAAAAAAAGAGTAAAAAATTCGACATTAGATTTATTTCGTGAAGCACTCTTTTCTACTGACTTTTTACCTGATACACACATACCATTTAAACAATGTCTCCAAAATCTAAAGGTAGGTACACATTTTCTGTAAACCAAGACGGAAACGATTAGATCATCTTCACATTCTGAAGTGGAATTCTGCAGTTCGCAAAACTGTTATTTTATTTATATTCTTAGTACAGAAGAAACTTATTAATTATACTGTATACCATATATAAGTGTTATAGGCAAATGGTGAAGAAAAATTAATAAAAAAATTTCACAAACATTCTGTCCTTTTTATCTTGTAATTTTAAAATCGTGGTAATGTATTATATTATTAACAGATTATACTGCGCACGCACACATTCGTAAGGGTCGATCGGTAGGCGAAAACGTTGTTGCCCATAAATCACATTCAATTTGGGATAAATTCAAATAAAAGTTGAAGCCTTATTTACTCATATCTTCAAAAACTGCAATAACGGTATATCATTATTTATATATTTGAACTTAAGTTTAAATATAAATATATATATATATATATATATATATATATATATATATATATATATATATATATAGAATATAATATGTAGAAATCACAACTCGGCTACTACTAGACTAGACTACTACTAGAAAATCCATTTAAAATATCAAAAATAAACTTTGCAACTATTTTCATGCAGACTCGTTTAATATTACAAAACACTTGTTATATAAATTCAAACACGCGATAAATCGCCCTTTGAGCATAATCTTAGCGATATAATCGCGATAAGAACTATTGTGTGCATCGACGTGATTTGAAATAATGGGCTATTGTGTTCAAGTGTTCAACTTGACTGCTCTGTGAATACGATGTAAAAAATTAAAAACCTATTCATTGTATGTATGCTATTAAAGAATTTTCCTAATATTTGTTTCAATTTCAATGCCATTTTATTTTAAATGAATCAAATATAAGCGTCCACGCGCCTCTCCCTATTATAGGGCGAATTTTACGTAATTTACATTCTGTGTTTTTATTTTTAGGTTTTTCAATTTCTGGCTTTTAAAAAGTTAAATAACAACCGACTGTCCTGGATACAAGGTTCCTTTCACTTCACTTTTCAATTCATTTCTGAAATAGTTATGTAGCTTTACAGTGCTAACTATATCGAAGCATGTCTGAATTCTTGGTCTTTGACACAGATATCCACAGATTCGGACACGATCGACGACATTCAAATACTTACCAATGAGCATTTCATCATTGGGGAAGCACCAGACACGATTCCAGATCGCTGTTATACAATTATTGATAACTACATAAAACAAATAATACAAACATCGATTTGAAAGCGGTGCCCAAATCAAACGAACGTTTTTAGGTTACGGATGTAGGTGTACGGAACCCTAATAGAGGGAGGTCCGACTCGTACTTAGCCGGTTTTAATATAATTATGTATGCTGATCTATGTGAGAGTAAATAAGTATAAAATTTATGAATCATTTAATCGTTGAGTATTTTGTTTCTCTGATTTTCTCTTCTCTCTTCTTCTTCTCTGTTTTTTTTTTTCATTATTTTTATATAAAGGTCTATACATTATAATGCTTTAGAAGAATAACAGTACAATAGTATACTTTTGAATTTCCTCGAATATAAGCATTAGAAATTGTAAGAAGGTGACTTCATTGAAATTTTTGCTATCATTACAGTTAGCCTTGTTTTTAATGTTGTTTAGTCAATTGTATTTTATAACAATACCAATGGCAGACAGTCTGCCACAATTTTATGGAAAACTGTTAGTTAAACTGGTATCAAACAAGCATACATTTTTGCACAGTTGTTCAGGAAGTTTCAAAATTGTTCAAGAAAATTTATTAGACGATTATCGCGTAAAAGATTTTTTTAATAGTAGAGGATCCGGCTTAAGAAAATACCCTTTCATTCTTTTCCTCGATAAAATATTTTTTTTTTATAATAAAATATATAAATAAATACAAATCGGGGTGATTGACAGCCTGTGTTTTGGCAAGGCTATTTTTAAATATTTTTTTTTTATCGGTAACGATCATTCTTCTTCTTGATAAAATTAGTCTCATTCGAAAAAAAATATATATGTAGATAATGTCACAGCATGGTTGACTACCTTTTTCCATGCAACAATACCTGTCTACCAGGTGTAAACAGGTAAACTGATATAGTAATTTACCGTCATTATTTTTTCTAAAAAATTAAATGTGTAAATATAGGTATTTTTATTGCGAATCCAATGTCATGGTTGGTATGGTTAACTTCTCAAATCGTGCCAAGACTAGTGATTGACACGATTTGGCAAAACGATTTAAAAATATCTATATTTACACATTTAATTTTTTAGGAAAAAGAATGAGAGAGAATGAGGGGGTATTTTTATAAGCCGGATCTTAGACTATAACGTCTATTTACGGGACACATGTAAATCACCGTTGCTTAAACACGGGCAAGTCAGACAATGAATATAAATACCGTATCGACATTGATTAACATTCATTCATTGATTGGATTATTATAGTATCACATATGAATGTTTAATTTTTCTTATTATTATCATTAATTGAGACCTCCTAGACTGCTTATTAAGGCATACATTTTTGAAAAATACACTTGTAAAATGTCCAAATTGATCTGATACGTTCAAATGACCAAAAAAAAAACAACAGTTTTATTATTGATATTGAATGGAGATGATTTTCATCGGTATAAATTTCTTCAAAGCATAAATTGCTTTTATGTTGTAATTATTTATAGCTTAACACGAAGTAACACCTAGTTGTCCACATAGCGTTGAATTGGTGCTTATGTCATTCTGCACATTATCCGAGAGCATTGTGCCCGAGTGCACTTGAGCGAGTAATTGCTTGTTTCGTGTGACGTAAATTGTGTGTGACACGTGGTTAGATGTTCGTTAGTTTTAGTTGGGTTTAAATACTGGATGATGCTTGATATATTTTAGATTCTCAACGCGACCTTAGTTCTTTGTTTGAAAAAAATCCACCAAGGGGTTTATGTTGAGGGCAAATTATTTCGGTTAAGGACTAGAATTTTTTATTATAAAGCCATATGTGCAAATAAGAAATTCAAAGGAAAGAATTCTATAAATCTACCACCAAAAAGCTAAGAAAATGTGGTTCATTTAAATTAGAAAGAAAGAGATATTTATTTGGCCATTCCTTAAAAACCATAATTTTAGTAATGTACTGGCAGCTCAATTTAACATATGTAGTTATAACCTTTAATTACGGACAAGATAAAACACACAATCGTAAAGGAAACAGTTACTAAAAATAACAAGTGGTAAAATTAAAAATTTTGTACAACCAACTTCAATATAAAAAAAATGAGAACATCATCAATGTAATCTAAGTCAATTAAATACGAATTATTAAGGCTAACTCAATAACCTGGTCAGATCTTGATCAAATTTACATGAAACCACATGAGAAGCACCAGAAAAATCTTACGAGAAAACACACACAGTCGAATTGAGTACCTCCTCCTCTTTGAAGTCGGTTGAAAACAAAGCTGAGCCAACATTTTGCATGAAATATTCCTATAAATTTATATACATATGTAAATAGCAATGCTACTTAATTTTTTTACTTCAAATATAACTGCCACTCATATTTTATATAATTAAACTATTACAGCAGTCATACTAATTATGCGTTCTCTGTTTTATAGTTTTATTACTCGAGCAGTACAGGAAGAGCGGTCGCTTGAATGGTAGCGGAATGCAGCTGGTAATTGACGCGCGACATGGCAAGGGCGATGCAGTCTCCTAGGGGTGACCCCTTTATTTGTTGAAACTACTATGTTTATCGTCACGCGAGTCCTTTGAGGTAGATGCAGTATGCAAGGTTTTCATGTGGAATTTTTGTGACCCCATTACTTATTAGGTAGCAGTCAACTGTTTTTGAATGTTCAAAATTGGTTTCTATTTAAGAATGTGATCTAATAGTTATAACTTGAGATCGTAGTCGAATGATGTTTAATAAAGCTATCCTAGGGCGCGAGACTTTTAATCCGATCTTTAGCTTTACGAATTCAGCCCGTCACTTGACAATTAAGTCAAATTGTTTTAACAGTGGTAGAGCCACGCGGCAGCTTTTGCTGTCGCACGGATGGGCCGGCTCGAACCGGGAAGGCACCACGACCTCCGAACCGAGTAAAGGTTTACCTCTGCGTTTCGCTTGGTGAGTGCAGGTGGCCGGAGGCCCTTTTTACTGGAAATGAGGCATTCCATCTTAGTCTTCACGGGTGACAACGCATCTGCATTTTGATTTGTAATAAAGGATAGATGTAGATGTCAATGGGCCGCAGCAACCACTTACCATCAGGTGGACTGTGTGCTCGTTTGTCACCCGTATCCTATAAAAAAAAAAAATTCACTGTAAGCCAATAGTTGACTACAATCTCATCTTTCCAAACACCAAGTGGTCATGTAGACATTTATGGTAATTTTGATAAGCTTAAGGTAAAAAAAAAACCACTCACACTTGCTGAACATTGATGTTAACATTATACCACAACATTATACACATTATCAGGTAGGTTTGGGTTAATTGTCACTTCGATGCTTGCGGAAGATAAATAATTTTAATAAATTTGGCCGTTTAGTGTCCCTCAGTTTGCAAGTGAACCCCAAGTTCGATTGCTCTCTTTTAATAAAAAAAATATGAAAAATGGTCAATGTCCAGCAGTAAGCTGTCGTTTAATGCATAAGTTTAAAATAAAAACACGTTTGGTTTCTGTTCGTTTACGAGAAAATCGAATGAGGTAAGAATTTAAAATTTGGCGTATCATTGAATGATTATGAATTAACCGTGTGGTGGCGATGTAAGAAATCCAGTATTTCATTTCCATGAGTGTCTTAAGAAGCGACAGAAGGAAACTGAACAAGGAGATGGGCAGCAGGCATCTTCTTAATAACTGCTGAATAAAATTAAAAAAATGCGGTTAACAACTTGCTTTGAGGCAATCTAGTGGACTCTTCATAGGCTGTAATGGTAATAATCCGCAATTTCGAAGTGCGTCGGCATTCTCGCGGAGGCGTGGTTTCGCTTTATTATCTTAAAGCAGGGTTTCCCAACCTTTTTTTGACCAGGGACCACAAGGTGAAAGAAAAATCTATGTTAATCTAATAATAAATTTTAATCACAACTTTTAACATAGTTAAACAATAAACTAAAAAGAAGTATTCATTCTGTGTTATTTGTGTATTTATTGTAAAAGAAATCATACAGGTTTGGTAAAATATATATAGATACTACGATTGTGTTGCACTGTCCGCGTGGCGTGAAAATAATAAATGTGTTATTTAAAAGGATTAGGTATGTATGTAAAATATATTAAAATTTTTCGCGGACTATATTTTAGTTTTTGGTTGTCGTCTGGTTTGGAATCCTTGATCTTAAGTGTATCGCCCTACATTTTAATCTTCTATGTTGTTTGCCTTGAGTTGAAAAACTTGTATGTTGTTTTTATTGACAGTGAAACTAATTGGTTCCTTGGTTTAATGTTAATTAGGATACTTTGATAACAATATCGTTGTGTTTTCTACACAATAGTATACCTATCATTCCTGTAATTGTTGTATTTCGATGACTTTCAATTGAAACTGAGAGTTTTTCTTACGAGTTCATTTTACTGATTAAAAAAAACTTAAGAAAAATCATATCATAATTAAAGTAAAAGAAGTTTCGAAGAACTGGAAATGTAAATGTATTATGTGTACTACGTAACATTCTGACTCAACTTTTCTTATTCAAACTGAGATTCCTTACATTCTTTGTTTGTTGGTAAGTTTTATTTATTTAGTACGATTTCATCTGTTTACTTTAGTGTTATTTTTGCTTCAGTTGCTACATTATTAGCCAATTATAAATACGGAGTGTTAATAAATTATGAGTTAAGCGTCTTTTTTAAAATAGAATAACAAAGGTGACAACAACAGTTCACCTTATGGTAAGTGGATGCTGAGCACCTCTCAAGACTAACTTGGAATGCATCGTTTAGAGTGAAAATGGTCTCCAGATTTCCATACCATACAGAATACAGCCGCATAAAACTGCTATTTTACGCTGGTATTCCGTAAGAGCGTGGTCTTTCTCCGGCCGAGCCAACCCACATTATAATAGCTACAGTTTGGCTTTACCACGTATAAACGTACATCAGTTATCAATTTCAACGAGGTTTTATCTACTTTTTTCATCAATTAACAGAATACTGTTAGAAACGGGTCTACTGTTTATGGATTATGAGAAAGGCTCCACCATTTTTCCATATGTACATATATTACACGCTGCGTAGGCGGTCGTCTATAGTCGACATTTCGCACCTTTGACTATATACCTTTATATTTCTTCCAGAGGTTAGCCAATAAATTGTGCCGTGTAGTGGTGGCGTAAATTAATCCACTACCCCATATCATCCCATAAGTGTCGTAAAAGGCGACAGTGAAATATGCAAACATGTAATGGGCAACAAAATCCTTCTGAAAATAATTCAAAACAATAAAAAAATTGCGCTAAAAATGTTAACCACGTGGTACGCGTGGTAACCATGGCAAGTAATATGAGGCAACATATAGGGGCGGCTTACATCCAACAGTCGACTTTTGAAATGATGATTTTGATGTTTTATTGAAGTGTCACAGATTTGCTCTCACAGAGTCAGACGTCAGATGATGTAGATAGCTTTCTTGGTTACATTGACATCTATCCTCGATTAAGTATTCACTGAGCGAGCGTGGTACTTCCCCGGTCAAGCTGACCCATTTTTGCAACAGCTATTATACGCTGCACCTCAACTACTCATCACTATAACCATGTTTTGGGCATATAAAATATGTAATCATTTTATATTTCACAACTTAAACATAATGCCGCAGAAATATTGCCAGTAATTTAATTATCTTAGTACCTACATTAAAAATTCTTGACCCTGAGACAGTAGAGACCTTAATTGCTCATTGTAGAATTTAAATGAGCATTGCGTCCTATTAAAACCCTCTCAAAAATGAGAGGAGGCCTGTGCCCAGCAGTGGGACGTAAGGGCTGCCAGCAGTGGGACGTATAGGCAAATATCGATGTTATTAATATTTGATAAACCACAAATTCTCGCGAAAGAACATCGATTCCTGCCAAGGATGATAGGTACGTGAGACTATTGAAATTAAAAAATATCCTAATTTTTATAGAGAGGGAGGTTGGGTACTACCACCTGCTTGGGATCCTGTAATTAATAAAATTAAAACTAAATCCAAGCATACCACTGCAAGACTTCAAGGTACTCCGGGTTAACTCTGACATCGGGACGTCAATCACCTCAGTCCTCCGTGACCACGTGAAACGTCGGGAATAAATAAAAAGAAGATTTAATTAAACGCGACAAAATCCGTAAAATTAGTTTTATTCAATGTGTAGTGTTCGCGTAAATATGAGAAATCATTATCATCATCATCATCATTACAGCCCTTCCCAAGTCCACAGGCCAAGAACATAGGCCTCCCCCAAGAAATGCCTCAAACACGGCCCTGAGTCACCTGCATTTATCAACTTCCTGTATGTCTTACCAGGTCCTCACTCTCTCGTATCTAGGGGGGGGGGGGGGGCTACACTTCGCTTACTGGTACGAGGCTGCCACTCGAGAACCTTTTTTCCCTATTGGTTGTCGGTTCTTCGAGCTGTATGGCCGGCCCATTACCACTTCTCTGTACTAATCCGTTGGGCTATGTCGATCACTCTGGTTCTACTATGGACGGGTCTGAGCGGTCGCCTTTTTTAGGGATCTGGTGGACAAAAGCCGTCTTCCATGATTTCGGGACTATGCCTAGGGAGTAGTAGTACCGGAAAAGATGCGTTAGAACCGGTTCCAACTCCGGAGCACACGTCCTCAGCACAATTGGGGGATACTCCGTCAGACCCAGTATCGGAATCCTCGGCGTCGACATATCGAGTAGCGTGCAGTTTCGTGGTCACTTGGAAGAGAAGGCCAAATTGGCCTCTAAAAAGCTTGGCGTGCTCAGCAGAGCGGGACAGTATTTCATGCCGGCTCAACGCCTGCAACTTTACAAGGCGCAGGTTCGGCCTCACATGGAATACTGTTCCCATCTCTGGGCTGGGGCTCCCCAGTGCCAGCTTCTTCCACTTGACCGCATCCAGCGCAGAGCGGCTCGAATCGTCGACGACCGAGTCCTTTCCGATCGGCTCGACTCATTGGCACTGCGAAGAGATGTTGCATCTCTTAGCATTTTCTTTCGCATTTACCATGGGGAGTGCTCTGAGGAATTGTTCGGATTAATCCCAGCCGCCAAATTTCACGAACGCACATCGCGGCAGAACTCCCGATACCATCCACACCATCTGGATGATTGGCGGTCCACCACTGTGCGATTTAGAAGATGTTTTCTTCCTCGCACAACTTCCTTGTGGAATAGTTTACCACCAGCGATTTTTCCGGACCGATACGACTTAGGGACCTTCAAGAAAAGAGCCTACTCCTTTTTAAAAGGCCGGCAACGCATCTGCAATTCCCCTGGTGTTGCGGTTGTTCATGGGCGGCGGTAGTCACTTACCATCAGGTGAGCCGCATGCTCGTTTGCCCCCTCTCCTATAAAAAAAAAAAAAAACCCACTCGTCTTGTGGATGTCCAGCGAGAAGAGTGCTTTGCGAACCGAGAATTGTGTAAACAGGACATCCGGCATGGAGCACTAACGGTGTGTTCGCCCCGTCATCGAGAGTCGAGTTGGACGCAAAGAAAGAGCCTAGCAGATCGGTTTTTACCTTTTCGGCATGGGCCAGTTAGTCGTTCTCTCTGTGCAGAGATGGAAGAGATGACTGACAGAAGTTCCCTTGGACATCCTTGGTGAGAGACCAGAATGCACGAGTTCCCGAAGGAAGACGAACTAGTTTCTCGCCAATTCTGCCTATGTGCTCGGATTTTGTCTTGGCAATGACTCTTTTGAAGGATTCGGAGGCGAAATTATAATTCTTCTTAAGGGCGCTGGTGTTTACATCCCGGGACGTTGATGCGTGAGCCCAGGCCCGGTAGCACTCCTGCTTATAGCGTGATGCTATTTTACAGGAGTGACTAAACCATGGCTGAGATCTGCCTCCGATGGGCACCACCGAGGAAATAATAAAAAATTCCATACCCTGAAGTACCACATCAGCAACAGAATAAGCAACAACGTTGGAATCGTCCGGCGAGAAGCAAACCGCCAAGGGTAGAATGCAAAGAAAGACCGCATCCCATCCCAATTGGCCAACCACGGCGGCAGTCTGCAGAAAGTAACCGCGACTTCAGCGTGAGTGGCACCACACTCCGGACTAGACAAATATCCGAGGAGCCAAGAGGGGCGTCGACCTAATATTTGTCCGGATGAGAGGTCAGCAGAAGGTCCAACAGGGAAGGTGCATGATCCTCCACATCTGGAATCCGCGTAAGCGAAGTAACCATTTATGTCAGACCATATGCCAAAGCAAAATCATGAACTCCCCGTATGATCGGTTAAACGTAAACCAAGCCATCCGGCGTGGTGGGCGTTAAAATCGCCTACCTGTTGCAGCAAGGAATCTGTAGCCATTTGGACGTAGTCGATGAGTCGTTCTACTTCGGAATTACCGCTATGGGACCTATAGAGGCACCCGTAGACGCGTCTCTGTCTACGCGTAGCCAAAAGATGAACAGGTCCGAACCTTCAAGACTGCCGAGGCGTCGAAAACAGATATCTTCTCTGACGTATACGCAAACTCCAGCCCGAGGCACAAAGGAGTGTTCCAATTTGTACGCCGGGCAGGAGAGATACGAAGTATCAGCCGGTGAGGACACCTGCGTCTCGGTCAGAAAGAGCAAGGCCGTCTTCGCCGTCTCGAGATGGTAGTGGACGGTGTTTAGGTTCGAGTCAAGTCCCCTGCAACATGCAGAAATTCACGGGTAACGTGGCAGGGGTCGCCTTGATGTTGTTGCTCAGTTTGCCCCGAGCAGTTATTGTTTTGAGTGGAATTTTGTTTGTTTTTATTTGCGATAAAGTATACGTTCCCAGTAGTCCCATAAAAATTTCCACCACATACTCTGATAAATGAAGTAGCTTTATAGTTTTTTTTTTAAATAAACCAGTTATTCGTTTCAATTCTTATATTGTATTTGAACTTGTTCCTTCTTTTGCAGGAGGTTTACTATGTATACTGCACCTTTGCGTGCTGAATGGACGTTAATTTTGTCGTGGCCCTGCTTCGTTACTATCTTGAACCCGTAAAAACCTCACCCGAAGTTTAGTTTTATGAGCTACAATATACATTCGCTAGTATACATTCGCTAAGTTATAACACCTACTTTATTTTATTGCCCCATACTAGCTTAGCTTTGTTAGGGAGATGTTGCGGCAGGTTTGTTTTTGTTCATTGCGAATATGTCTGGCGTTTGTATTTTATTGTTTTGATAATGTTCTGATATTTTTTATCTTTTCTTTGCAGGTAAGTGATTGCGTGTTTGCGATTGATCTTCAAAATTATCGAGAATCAAGTACGTATGTGATAATAAAAGTCTTTGGGTTATCCATTCTGAATGATGAAAAAAGTTAAACATAACTAAAATATTCAACCAGTTAAAAAAAAAGTTGAACATTTAGAACGAATGTAATTTTCGCGGTTTAATTTAGAATAGTCTATAAATGCCGTCACTTCGTTGTATGGTCTATTTTATTGGGTAATTAAGAGTTCGGCCTTTTTAGAAACATCTACGCGATACTATAAACTTTTTCTGCTGTAAATGTTGTAAAAGTGAAGAATTTCGAATCAAATTAAAATAGGTTCTTTTGTCATACAAGCCAAAAAGTTTCTTAATAATGTTAAAACCTTTCGAGACGTGTTTAATAATGTATTTTCATTAGGATTGTGATAGCCTTGCAGGTAACATAAAAGTATAAACGTGCGTTTAGAATATAAAAGAATTTGTCTTTTGCACGATTAACACCTAAAATGTCGTATTTGTCATGCCTTCACGACTTAGCTAAATCTTTTGACACCGAGGTCATTTATGTTTTGCTTAATCGAAGTACTTTATTGTTGACTATCCATCACAATTCTTGTAACATTTGATAAATTTAAAGGATTATTATATGTTTAGCCGGAAAACAGCGTTATTCATACCATGCATGCGTTTATACTGTGCATAAGAAATAAGATATGATCTATGAATAGTAAACTAGTATAATATGTTAATAATTGTACGCAAACAGAGATATTTGCGGTTTGGGGATTAGTTCGTGAAAATATGACGATTTTCGGTGCGTGGGGTTTTTAAGGGAAAAATTCATGTCGTTTCAGTAACGCCGATATTATTGGTCAATGAACGATTATTACAGGCATAATTAATTATGTATTTTTTTATAGAATTAGGGTGACAAACGAGCACACAGTTCACCTGATGGTAAGTGGTTGTTGTGGCCCATAGACATCTACATTTATCCTCGATTACGAATCAAAATGCAGATGCGTTGTCACCCGTGAGGACTAAGATAGAATGCCTCGTTGTTATTTTTTTAAACCATGAAACTGCAGTATAATCACGCGCTTTATTATGATGGTCACGCATTGTTTAGTCTACGGTGAAATCTTCTTTATGTAAATGGTCGATCAAATTGTTAGCATAATTATAAAGTCGAGTCATGCGTATTAAGCATGCGACCTTGGTTAAGGTATTGCATTCTTAAGACGCGATGCCCTTAAACGATCTTCTTTGTCTTACAAAGACGCGAAACCAATAGACAAACAAGCCGAGTATTTGATCGAATAATTTATTATATGCTGTGTTGTTCCGATTTAAGAGAATCCATCAACCTATTTCGTATGGTGAGTGTCGTAAGAGGCGACTGTAAGATATGCCAAAAAGATCTGATAGCTTCCGATAGTAAACCATCTTACGCCAAGCGTAAAATATCAAAACCTTCGATGGAAGGTGGAAACGGGCGAATAGAGAAATCGTCTGTGTTAGAAATGTAATCCTGGCACTACAATTTTTTTTCCTGAAGAGTCCCTTAGTAAAGCATTATAGCATCTATAGCTGATATAAAGTTGTGTTTAATTCAGTACATTTATAGTGCATGGGAGAATACGATTTGTGTATTTCGTGATTTATGAAAGTCATTCGATTTCGTAAATCACACATACAACACTATATAAATTAAAATATTATAGCCTTAATAAGCAGGTTATTGTTTGCTGGATTCTAACCTTAGCAATGTGATTCAGAAGGTCCAGATAAATGGTGAAAAGGTATAAAGATTTTTTTTTATAAAATTGGGTAAACCGCAGGGGTCCATTCTGGGCCGTTTTTTGTTTCTTATCTAAATTAATAATTGATCTTCCGTACGCATTACAGAAGCGCACTAACATTATTTTGTTTAAAGTTGATAACTTCACTAATATTTAGAACAAACTGAGACCGTTAGTGAAGTAAATAGTGGCCTAGAAATGTTTGAAATTGATTCTACGAATAATTTGGGCCTAATGCTTGATGTAATGAGAACGATCGAATGCGTTTTAGAACTAAGAGTTAGATTTTATTGAGAAACAGTATTTTTGGAATCATGCATTTAATGAGGTGCATGCGTATACTTTGCTTTTTTTAAAGTTCAGGTATATGTGAGTACGCAAACTCGGTGACACTGCTTTAAATGTAGTGTCGATTTACCGTCATCACTTATATGTTCTGTTGCTTTCGCCGGCCGATTGACTGAACCATACAAAGCGTCAGTTTGAAAAAACTTCTCTTACTCGTAATCAGGGGACTCTCTTTTAAGTTTAGTCTTATTTCTGACACCAATTTAATGATTGTGTAAGGTCAACCACAATGTCGAATTTACTAACGTCTATAATCATTGTCTCTATTGTTTTTTTTTTTTTTTGCGTAAATGTAAAGGCCTTTCTAAACTGCCGTAAGCCCGTAAGATTTAAAGGTCACGGTCTCATAACATGATAGTATTATTATAACAATGTTCAAATTGTTTCTCAACATATCAGTGTGATTTTTGGCATTTGTTTTTGTCTTTCAATTATTATATATTGCAATATTTCTTGGAAATATTATTTTGTGATGTCTATGTCTGTCAACAAAGAGTGACATAGACAATGTGACGTGTGCGAAACTGAACACCGCTGCATTGGAAGACGTTTTCAAGCTACTAGACTGGAAAGAATACGGCAACAACATCAATGGCGAGTAATTTTCTCACCGTAGCACTATGCACAATTATCACAGTAGTGTCTCCCAATAGATAGGTCTCAGGATTAGGATGAACTTGGTCAAGACAAAGGTCATGATGCGTAGTGTTTATGTCACACTTTATATTATATTGGTAGTTGTTGGTAATACTACGCTCTAAGTTGTTGACGAGTATTTTTCATCATCATCATCATTACCGCCCTTCACAAGTCCACTGCTGAACATAGGCCTATCCCAAAGAATGCCACAAAGCACGGTCCTGAGCCACTTGCATCCATCGACTTCCTGCATGTCTTACCAAGTCGTCACTCCATCTAGTGGGGGCTGCTCTACATTTCGCCTACCGGTGCGAGGCTGCCACTCGAGAACCTTTCTTCCCCATCGGTTGTCGGGTCTTCGAGCTATATGGCCAGGCCATTGCCACTTCAGCTTACTAATCCGTTGGACTATTTGTTTATGACTAGGTAATCAAACTTTCAGTTCTTCAAAAACGTTCGGGAGATTACAACACTTCTTCTCGGAGAACCTGAGTGACCGTCATAGCCCTACGTTATTGTCTATTCCACATTTCATCTATTCATCTTTTTTAATTTTCTCATTTCTGCCGTGTCATATCATGGTGAATATATTCTTTTCAACTACAACTTTATAGGGCATGCTATTGTTGCTATTGTTGTACCTACAATTTGACTTAAGTGTGAGGGCAATAAAATTACAATTACTTTTATTTTGTATATTAAACATTATTAAATAACTGCTGCAATATTTTTATTACTCCTCTTCATTTTAATATTGTGTCTTAGTTCGGATTAACTACTTTGAGTTTTTCAAGATCATTATCGTTAGTTTTGAAATCTTCTAGGACATTGTTAACAACACAGTGAAGTAACATCTGCTATAACAGATGTGTACGTAGTAGCAAGTGACGTCAACATCGTCGTCATCAAAACGTTACGCAGTGCGAATGACGTATTTACACGTGTGACATTCATGCTAGTTGACTTGTTTATTATTTACGCGCCACAGATCCACGTGAGCGTCTAATTTCGTTCATACAGCTTCGCTCCGGCTCAACCGGCTCGTGGTTCTTATATTGGTATGCCTCAACTGTCAGAGAACTGAAATAGATTCGACGCCTAGAGAAGACAATTAAGTATATCAAATTATTGTTGTGTTTAGGTATACTGGTGTACTACTACGGTGGTGTAGGAATTGATAGAAAATATGACGTTAAAGCTGAAAATTAATCGTGTTAGTTCGGAGGAGGGAATCTCGCCTTAAATTTTATGATACCCTAGCTTAAGTGGTTAATGCCTGTTCAGTTTACCACATGTAAGAAATTGTAGGAAAACATCGTAAAAAAATATAACAAGAAAGCAGGTTTGGGAAATAAAAAATATTTCGAGGGCATTTGAATTCAGCCAACAATTAATTGCGCCTCGCAGCGAACTATTTTAATCTTAGTTGGAAAAAAGAGGAGTTCTCAATTTGACTATATTATGGTTATTTAATATGTATGCTACGCGATATCTTTGTCAGTTGGGACCGATTTTAATATTCTTTTTTTTATTGTATAGGTTAAGTTTTATACTTGTTTGAACACAAAATTACACACCTAAGATTGGAAAAGTAGGAGATGAATTTTAATAAAACTAAAGACGACATTCAAGTTTGTAATATTCTTAATTCCACTAAAAGGGGTCCAAAAGTTAGACTTATAAAAAGTAAATTTCGATTTAAAGATTTCAAAAGAATAAAATAATTTACACAAGAGCTACGAAATAAATCTTCTGAAGTTGATGTTGTTATTCTTCTATATATACTACTAGCGATCCGCCCCGGCTTCGCACGGATGATTTCTGGATCTCGATAACAGCAGAACCTACCGGGTCCAATTGTGAATACAATCCATCCAGATATGAAATCGCAGTGGTGTTTGTAATTACCCGTCTGTGCAGAATAAGCTTAAATTTGTTACAAAACTATATTAAAAATGTGAAACATTAGTCACTAAACGGCCACTAGGCATGATTAATCTCTGGTGGAAAAAAGAACCGTTCAAACATACACAATATAGTATAGTTGCAGCATGAATGGGTCGGCTCGACCGGGGAAGGACTACGCTCTCACAGAATACCAGCGTAAAATAGCAGCTTAACGCTGCTGTGTTTCGTACGGTGAGTGTAGAGAAAGAGAACCGGTGACCCATTTTACTGGAAAAGAGACATTCTATCTTAGTCCTCACGGCTGACAACGCATCTGCATTTTAATTTGTAATCGAAGATAGATGTAGATGTCTATGGGCCACAGTAACCACTTACACAGGTGGACTGTGTGCTCGTTTGTCACCGTTATTCTCTAAAAAAAAAAAAACATCAAAATCGGTCAGGCCATTTTCGAGTTTTTGCGAGACTAACAACGAACAGCAATTGATTTTTATATTTAGAGATAAGATGTCTTAGGTTCGACATCAGGACTTCTTTTATTTTTTTTAGTTTTTTGAGGTCGGCTTTTACTTTTTATAAAGTCTTTTATAGACTAAGTGTGACAAACAAGCACACAACCCACCTGATGGTAAATAGATGCTGTGGCCTATAGACCTACATCTATTTTCAATTAAAAATCAAAATGCAGTGGCGTTGATACCCCTGAGGACTAAGATGGAATGGCTCATATCCATGATGGCAGATTTAATGATTTTCTTTTTTGGCACATAACCAACATATTATATTGTGGATGTGTAATTTTGGTCCATAAATAGAATTTGTTAATTAAACTTGACTACAGCACCACCTAACGTTATCCTACTAGACCTAGCATAACTATGAACCATCGTCTTCACAAAATATTTTGTTTGAATATGACCTCATTCGGTCAGCAGGTCTTTTTAACTTTGTTGTCATCAAAATGATAGTCACTTTGTAGTACATTGCACCGTATGTTTTATGAGCCGTGATAATATGTATCTTTACGTGGTAGAGTCATGCTGCAGCTTTAGTAGTAGTATAGTTGTAGCTCGAATGGGTCGGCTCGACCGGGGAAGGACCACGTTCTCACAGAATACCAGCGTAAAATGGCAGCTTGACACTGCTGTGTTTCGTATGGTGAGTGTAGAGAACCGGAGACCCATTTTACTAGAAAAGAGGCATTCCATCTTAGTCCTCACGGGTGACGACGCATCTGCATTTTGATTCTTTATTATAGAGGATAAATGTAGATTTCTATGGGTCACAGTAACCATTTACCATCAAGTGAGCTGCGTGCTCGTTTGTCACCCTATCTCATAAAAAAATATATCACAACGATTATAATGTGGCGGCGCTGTCGTCGCGCCACAAGCGATAATACATCGAAGCCTAAATAACGCTATGCACTCTTACTACAAAATGCGACTGGTCACGTGGCTCTACCACGTTTAAACGTTTAGGCGTGGTAGAGCTACGCTGCAGCTATTTTAATTGTATAGTTGGAGCATGAATTGGTCGGCTCGACCGGGGAAGAACTACCCTCTCACAGAATACGGTATGGTGAGTGTAGAGAACATTCCATCTTTGTCCTCACGGACCCTTCACTTTTACAACGCATCTGCATTTTGATTTACAAACGAAGTCTATTACTATGGGCCACAGCAACCGCTTACCATCAGGTAGACTGTGCTCATTTGTCACCCTTATTAAATTAAAAAAATTGCATGTTGTTCAGAAGTTACACGATCACTAACAGACGCACCTTTGATTACACATAAATTCACCTTACAACGGTATACTGCTACAGGCTGTTAATAAAGAGTAATAAGTTGTTTGTCTGTGATACAACAGGACAAAACGTACTAAAGTTTAAAATTTTATAGAATCACTGTCAGTGCCAAGGCTGAGACCATATTTCACGACACGCTCTTGGCAATCCGACAGGGACACACGAAACATGAATGCAATGAATGAAAAATTAATGCTGTCACGACAACTTGAAAATTATCTATAGTGCTGTTTTGATATTATGTCGTGCAAAGCGTGATTACGTTTGTTGCCGCGCAGTTTTATCAGGAAATGGAAGTTTGTAATAGATATATTATTTATATTCAAAATTTGTCGTTGGGGCCGAAAATCTACCAGGAGTATTTTTTTTATAGGATAAGGGTGACAAACGAGCACACAGTCCACCTGATGGTAAGTGGTTGCTGCGGCCCATAGACTTCTACATCTATCCTCCATTACAAATCAAAATGTAGATGCGTTATCACCCGTGAGGACTAAGATGGAATGCCTCATTTCCAGTAAAAAGGGCCTCCGGCCACCTGTACTCACCAAGCGAAACGCAAAGGTAAACCTCTACTTCACGCTGGTTTTCTGTCAAGTCGTGGTACCACCCCGGTTCGAGCCGGCCCATCCGTGCGACAGAAAAAGCTGCCGCGTGGCTCTACCACTGATTAAACCATTTACAACGACCGATCGTTATAAAGATCAAAAAAATATATGGGGAATACCCTCAATTTTAAAATAACAACCAACGGTAACTCTTACTTATTGTTTACCAATCGCCGCAGTGATCGTTTGACAGTGTTTCGGTGCATAGATAATTATCTTATGATCATAATTTTGAAGTTCTTTTGTATTTTAATTCGTATTAGCGTAATTAACTTTCACAATTTCTTCAAAACGGTAAGTGTTTACAAATTAGCTTGACTTTGAATTTTATTTTATGCACATTTTTTATAAATTTATAACCTGTCTAACAAAACTGTGAAATAAAATTCGATCTTATCATATCTTTTATAATAAACAAATGATATTATAACTGATGATCGTTTTAGAGATCGGTAGTAATTTGGGGATGTATTTATGACTTTCAGACCTAGGGATACCAGTAAACCATTGTCTCTCAATCAAATCATTGATGAATTGGAACAATTAGATGATGATGCCCCACTTCCAAGAGATATTTTACCACCAGATAACGCGAATGCTGATATCACCGATGAAGATTCTGGTGATGAGGAGTTTGTAACTCTGAACAATCTTCCAGGTTTGATATAGATCTCGTCTAAATCTTTACGTTATTTTCTCATGTCAGTTGTTATATACCTCTATATATATTTATATTTTTCTATCTAGGTTCTCAGCTAAGAGCTCATGCTGAGATAAAATACATGTGTTCCGACAGTGACGAGGACAGTGTACCCTTGTCTTCTTTAGCAAAAAGAAGTCGAACCACCGAAGAACCCCTGATTGTGGAAGGTCGTCAACCTGAGCCATCTACATCTAATTCAGCTCCAGTTATTAGCAGCACGTCAGCAGTTCCTTTTGTTGATCCAACCGTACCAAAAAATCAAAATTATACTTGGAGAAATCGCCATAATCCTCACGACCGACCGCAATGGCAAGAAAACCATGGGCCAAGACACCTTTAAACGCTCATGTATTACTTTGACTGTATGTTTGATATACAAATATTTACGCGATTCAAAAGAACAAAGTGGGTAATGTGACAACGAGTGAAATGAAGTGTTTCCTTGCTATACTTCTTTACAGTGGATATATCGTATTTCCCCGAAGATACATATACTGGGAGAAATCAACAGACGCTGATTTTAGTATTATATATAACGCCATGTCGAGGGTTACATTTACATTTATGATGACTCACCTCCACTGTTGTGACAATGCTCAGATAACGCTTTTCGATATCCTGAACGAAATATTCCTGAATATGGCTCCTTTAGAAGAAATTTACAGTATTGACGAGGCTATGGTACCTTATTATGGAGGACACAGCTGTAAACAATTTATACGTGGAAAACCGATCAGATGGGGATATAAGTTCTGGGTTGGAGCGACTAGATTGGGATACGTACTATGGTTTGATCCGTACCAAGGCCATGCAGCAATTATTCCACCGGCTTATGGGCAGTTAGGTATGGGAGCTGGTGTGATTTTACGTTTTGCTGATTATTTACAATTTCGTCACCCAGGTGCGCCTTGTCACTTATTCTTTGACAATTTCTTTTCTTCTATTCCACTCTTCCACGAATTGAGTAACAGAGGGCTCAAGGCCACTGGAACAATTCGTGAGGATTGTACAAAAAAGTGTCCTTTGTCGTCCAATAAAGAATTCAAGAAGACAGAAAGAGGCACATTCAAGTATAAGTCTAGCCAACCAGGGCATATTTTGGTTTGCAAGTGGAATGATAACAGTGTGGAGTCAGTAGCATCCAATTCAGAAAACATTGAACCCTTACATAAAGCTAAACGGTTCTCGCAGCAGCAGAAAAAATATGTATACATTGATCAGCCTGCAATTATAAAAAGCTACAATGAAAACATGGGGGGAGTCGATAGGTCCGACCAAAACATCTGTCTATATCGTACATCTATCCGTGGCAAGAAATGGTATTTCTCATTGTTTTCTCACTGCTTGGACATGGCGACACACAATGCGTGGCAACTTTATAAAAATAATGGAGGAGAGTACGATCATCTCACATTCCGGAGAACTATCGCTAGAGGAATCTTGGAAACATATAAAAAAAAATGAGAAACGCGGTCCTTGTCCCACTTCTAGAACTTACAGGGAAACTTCACGCTATGATAGAGTTGATCATCTGGTAGAGTACAATGACTCTCAGCTTCGATGTTCGCTTTGCAAAAAAAACACAAACTTCACTTGTCAAAAATGTAAAATCCATTTGCACCCTAAAACATGTTTTGCTACTTACCATACTCCACATAGGTAGATTTGTTAATAAAGCCTTTTTCATAGTAATAACTGTGTTTCTTTAATTTAAAATTGGATACAATCGATAAAATGGTAGTTACTCGTATTATGAGCGTTAACCTACCTGCCTATTACTACTGATCGTTAAAACGATCCGCATTTTCTGAGCTTTCCTGAAAGCTCGGTATTTTTTTGGTATTTTCCATGTTTACTATATGCATCAAGGTAACCATATTAAAAAATTACTGTAATTCGAGGTAAAAAAAAGTTTCAGTAACAACTGGGTTAAAACACAATATCACAATAAAGACTGGTATCTTTTTACGTAGTTTGCTGCAAATGAGGTTGTGGATTATAAATAGATCGGCACAACCGAAAAAGGATCCCGCTCTTACGGAATGTAAGCAAAAAAAATTGTATAATGCCGTGTAGTGGTGACGTAAGAAAATTCATCGCCCCATTTCGCTCGTGGGTGTCGTAATGGGACAACTACGGGATATGCCAGAAAATCTTATGGTTTTCAATAGAAGGCCGTATGTCATTTTGTTTACGCTAGAAGAAACCCAGAACGGTGTCGGCCAGCAGCGTCAACGGTGCGAAACGTGACGGTTAATAGACTAGGAGATGGTGACAGAAAATATTCTCCCATCTTCTCCTGCATGCCTTTTTAAGAATTGATAATTAACCCTAAAATATGAAAGATTTCCATATTTTTAATTTTCGTTAAAAAAAATTTTAATTTTATTTTTGCACAAGCTTTTTATGTCAGGCTTGTGTAATATGCATGCCATTTTTTTAAAACTTAAAATAATGTTTTTTAATGAAATATTGAATGGCATGCAAAATACAGACACGGAAATTATAACTGCGTTTTTTGCAATTTTCGTCATGCATGCCACTACTTTACAACTTTCTGTTGTACATGCCAAATTTGCTAACGTCAAAAAATTATAAATATTAAGTATTGTTCAAATGGCATGCAGTTTGAAATCACGGAAAAGTTGTATTGAATTTTCCCAATATTTTCCCAATATTTACCACCCTTGGTCATACGAGGGGTGCATGCCAATTTTCGTAGAGTATTTTTGAGATAAAAAAACAAATTTTCTACAACGGCATGCAATTTGTAAACACGGAAATGTTCTTTTTTTTTCATTTCTTTTAATTGCATGCCATCAATTATTATAGCTTAAATTTGTTCCAATTACGTTATATTACAAAGGCATGCAATATAATGTCACGGAAAAATACTAAAATTCTTTACACAATGAGAAGCCATTTTCTTTATGACGTGCAAGCGCGCAAGGGCTCGTAACCCCTCTATCTTTCATATTTTAGGGTTAGTTATTAATTCTTAAAAAGGCATGCAGGAGAAAATGGGAGAATATTTTCTGTCACCATCTCCTAGTCTATAAGGCGAATCCTCCCTACGAAAGGCAGCGGTGCAATGATGAAGAAAAAAGAAATTATTCTTTCAATTTGTATTTAATGTAAACCAATATATGGAGCAGGCCTATGTCTGGCAGTGTATTCTCGATAGTCTGTAGCGGTAGCGGTAACGAATAATAAAGAATTAAGAATATTTTGAACTTAGAGTTCGGTCTTAAGATGTGTGCATGTGAGGCATCGATATTAAGATTTATCAGCCGGAATCCATAAGATAAACTGTACGCTTGTTTACATTACCCTTACTAAAATAAAAAATAAAAAAATCCTGCAACTGACAAGGTAAGCGATACCCGGTCACTTATCAATGGCCGTTACCGCGCCTGAAAAGTTAAACATCGCGGTCATTGGCCGCTATAGCGCAGGGCCGCAACATAAACATATAGATCGGATGTGTAAACATTCCGCGAATGAGGACTATATTACGTTACCGCTTTTAGACTTGACCACTGACGTTGGTGTTACATTAGGGTAGTAGTCGTAGGGTTGCCAATAAAATTATTAAATACATTATGTGGTGTAGGGCCGGCCTAAGAGAATTCATCACCATATTTTGACCAGTGGTTGAGGCGACTATAAAGGGATCCCTTTTATAGGAAACTAGGCATTCCATCTCATCCAATTCCTCAAGGTTGATAACGCATCTGCATTTTGATCCTTAATTGAGTATTAATGTAGTTCATTCTTCACCCTTATTCTATAAAAAAAAAACTAGAATTGACGGTTACTGATGTTTGATGTTTATTTTTTATTATTTTATGTAATCTCTTTTAAATAAAGGATATTTTGGCGGACTTAATGTCATATGGCATTTTCTTAATTTGTTTAGTGCACTTTCGTTACGCAACAGTGGCGGGTGCATTCATAACAATTTATTAACATTTTTGTAACTGTTTTAAATAAAGTGATTTTTTACTATTTCGAACGTTATCAATTCAACATTCTTAACAAACAACCAGACACACCCCCGACATCTGGTCCTTCGAGCCGGTTTTCAAGTGGATATAGAATATTTATATAAGTAAAACACAGTGCATACGAGTAGCAAATTACGGAGTTTGAATCCGGTATTAAGTGAGGGAATACTTAAGGTTGGAGGAAGATTAAAAAACGCCAACATCCATCACGATATGATGCACCCTATATTAATACCTCATAAAAGTAGATTGACGGATCTTCTAATAGATCATGCACATAACATGACATTTCACGGTGGTCCTCGACTTACTTTAGGTTGGTTACGTCACAAATATTGGATTGTAGGAGGCAACAGAGCCGTTAAATTACGTTTACGAAACTGCGTCAAATGCAGAAAAAACAGTCCCTCTACACAACATCAATTAATGGCTGATTTACCAGAGTCAAGGGTTAATCCAGCACCACCCTTTCAACACACAGGCGTTGATTATACGGGTTTCGTTGAAATAAAGTCAAGCAAAGGACGAGGAATAAAAACTACCAAAGGATATATAGCAGTTTTTGTGTGTATGGTTACCAAAGCCATACACTTGGAATTAGTGTCCGATTTGAGTACCTCAGCATTTTTAGCAGCGCTTCGTCGCATGGCAGCGAGAAGAGGAGCTCCACGTCATATCTACAGTGATAATGGCTCAAATTTTGTAGGCGCTAATAGGATCTTGCAGGAAGAATACCAACAACTTCAACACATATTTAACAACAACCTTTTGATGGAGCTTTCAGAGTTGAACATCGAATGGCATTTCAATGCTCCCTCGTGGCCAAGCGCTGGAGGTTTATGGGAGAGAGCTGTGCGCAGTTTAAAACATCACCTGAAGCGTGTGGTTGGTGATCAAAAGCTAACATACGAAGAATACTCGACAGTTTTGAGTCAGATAGAAGCGTGCTTAAACTCAAGACCCTTGTGTCCGCTAACTGAAAACGTAGAAGATTTGGAGTTTTTGACACCTGCACATTTTTTAACAACAAATGTAGGTTCCACCATAATAGAAACGCCCGAAGATGCCAGGACAAGATGGCAGCTAACAAAACAAATATTTCAAGGTGTGTGGAAAAGGTGGAAAGCGGAATACCTTACTCAATTATCTAGTAGGAGTAAGTGGCTAAGACCGCGACCAAACATGAAGATCGGTGATATGGTCATCATTCAAGACGACAACTTACCACCAGGAAAATGGGCGATGGGGCGAGTAGTAGAACTTCACCCAGGTAGCGATGGACATGTAAGAGTGGTAACATTAAAAACAAAAAACGGTAATCTTAAAAGACCAGTCAGTAAACTGTCATTACTACCCATTGAAACATCATCACAACAAAATGAACAGAAAGACAGGTCGAACAACTTTACACAAAAAATAACCCATAAACAAGAAAATAAGCTACAAGGCACCCGCTCCAAATTCAGCTCTATTGTTATGAGTTTAATGTTTTTTATATGTTTATTTACACCAGCATTTAGTACAAGCTCATACAATATTACAACTTTTAATAATAATCAGTCAATTTACTTCGATCCGATAGGTAAAATGCAGATAATCCAGGATAAATGGACACTTATTGTGTATTACAACTTAGAACCTTATTGGATTTATGGAAGAAACAAACGTCTGTATTGGAATCTGAATATAATTTATTAAAACGTACCGAAGATTTGGTAGCCAAACAACATAAAATTATTAACAGACATTTGATAAACTTGGAAAAACAGACCAACAACATTCAAAAGGAAATAAAAAATATGTCAATGGCGCAAGATTTTACTATGTCTTCTTTAATAGCCAGCAATATGCTTCAAAATATAAAAATCACTCAGGAGAATCTTCTTGAAACTCTAACAGACATATACCATGGTCAATTTAACATGCATTTATTAACAGCCGAACAACTTCGAGAAGAACTCCACATAATCTCTGGTCATTTAACAGAAGATATAACATTACCAATAGAAAATATACAACAAGAAGTTCATAAAATTTATAAACTACTTAAGGTAGCTAGAATGATGCAAAAATATCTTATATTCGAGGTAATATTTCCCCTTCTGAATAGAGACAAATACCTACAAATTATACAAAATTATAACAATTCCTCACCAGGTAGAGAATAATATAGAGATAACCATTTTTCCAATTGCAAAATTCACAGCTATGGAATCATCCCGGAGGAACATACATCAGAAAACTAACTCAAACAATCAAAATTCTCAACAAATGCAGCCATCAACTTCTTACGGAAGATTTTATAAATCAAACAATTACAGTAACATGACAAAGGAGGTCAAGCAAATTGCAAGGTCAGCATTCAACGTGACTGCAATAAAATGCCCGCTTTGTCACAATGAACACGGTTTATACAATTGTAAACGTTTTCTGGAATTAACAAATGACCAAAAACTGAAAACCGTGAAAGAGCTGAAAGTATGCATTAATTGCCTATTTAACCACAATGGCAACGAATGCATATCCACAAAAACATGCCGAAAATGTACGAAAAAACACAACACTATAATGCACGATGCTTGTGCCAAGCGAGTTACATCCGCGGCCAGTGTCACAGCAGCCCAACCAAACAATGACGACAGCAACACGTCGCTGCACTCGCACGTGTCTCAAAACATAGAACAAAATAAGTCATCTGAAGTCCTGTTAGCTACCGCTATAGTGAATGTCACGGCCGCCGACGGCACCTCGATGAAAATGAGAGCACTGGTAGACCAAGGGTCTCAGATATCCCTTATCACCGAAAGTGCAGCTCAACGACTGAAAATCAAGAGAAACAATTGCAAGGGGTCTATTTTTGGAGTTGGCGAAAGAGAAAGTAACGGAAAGGGCATGATAAACATAAAATGTCAGTCGATTTATAATGATTTTAACTTTCAAACTGACGTCATTATTATGAAGAATTTAGTCGGAAAACTACCTAACAAAACATTTATGAAACCTAACTGGACATGCAATATATCACTGGCAGACCCTGAGTTTTATATAAGTCGCCCAATAGATATATTGTTTGGCGCTGACATTTATTCAACCATTTTACTTAACGGAATGATTAAGGGGGAGAACTCAACACAGCCTATCGTGCAGCAAACTCACTTAGGCTGGCTCTTATGTGGAAGTGTGAACACATATAAATGCAACGTTTTGCTACATAACTTAGATGAGATAAAGAGGTTTTGGGAAGTCGAAGAAATAAGTGGACCATCTAATTTATCCCTTGAAGATCAAAGCTGCGTCGACTTCTACAATTCGACAACAAACAGGAAAGAAGATGGCCGTTATGAAGTTAGACTACCGCTAAAAGAAGACATTGAAAATAAACTGGGATCATCAAAATTATCAGCCTTGGCTCAATTTAGAAATTTGGAGAAGAAATTTCATAAGGATGCAAAATTAGCAAACGATTATCGAGCGTTCATGAGTGAGTACTTGGCCTTAAAACATATGAAGCCGGCGAACAGTAATGAGACACCGGAATACTATTTACCGCACCACGGTGTAGAAAAGGCCGATTCATTAACAACCCAATATAGGGTTGTCTATAACGCCTCACACAAAACATCATCGGGGTACAGTCTAAATGACTTGATGCATACTGGCCCGAATTTACAAGTTGACCTTCAGATGCTCCTTCTTAAATGGAGACAATATCAATACGTTTTTACAGCCGATATTGAAAAAATGTTTAGGATGATTTTAATAAATGAGGATGACCAGAAATATCAGAAAATTTTTTGGAGACAAAGACCTGAAGAGCCTATACAAACATTTTTCTTAACAACAGTCACTTACGGGACACGAGCGGCACCTTTTCTAGCCATGATGACAACCTGCCTGCTGGGAAGTGGCCTATGGCAAGAGTGGTCGAGTTACATCCCGGCAGCGACGGCCACGTTCGAGTTGTAACTCTTAAAACAGAAAAGGGGTATTTAAAACGGCCTATTGTAAAACTAAGCATTTTACCAATTCAAAAAGCAAGCAGTGACAGCGATAGCAGCGAACAGTTGCAAGAAAATAAAACAAAAAACAAGAGTTCAATAGGTCATTCAAGTTTACACTCCATCGTTATGACTTTACTATTCTTTACAACATTGGTGTCTACGGTGAATGGAACAAGCAACATAACTCATCTGAATGAAAAACAAACATTGTACTTTAACCCGTTGGCAAAACTACAGCTTCTGAGAGATCAATGGACCCTAGTAACCTACTATGAGATGGAACCCTTTTGGGATGGGACAGAAGCATTCAAGAAATTATTAGACTACCTAGAAAAATCATGCATAATTATGGATACAAACAACAAATGTAACCTGATTGTTCCACAGCTACGTCACGAGTATACGGAGTTACAATACTATAATCAGCTGTTGCTGACCCAACATTTTACCGAGCGCTCCAGACGGCGACGACGCGGCCTTATCAATGGGGTCGGTTACGTGGCTAATACATTGTTCTGAGTATTGGATGAGCGATTCGCCGAACAATATACACGTGACATTAACTTTATCAAACAAGACCAAGCCCATCTTAAAAGGTTGTGGATCAATCAGACATCTGTGGTAGAATCCGAATACAACTATCTGAAACGGTTGGAGGGAATTATGGATAAACAACACAAAGCTATAAATAGACAACTAAACAATCTTGGTGAGGCTATAAAGACACTACAACGAGAAGTAATCGAAGTCGATAAGGAAGAAGATTTCACTATGTCGGCAATTATGGCTACCAATATGATCCATAAATTGAAAGAAATCCAGGCAATGATGGTTGAAACGATTACAAATATTTACCAAGGCCAATTCAATTTACACTTGTTAACGCCACAACAATTACAAGAACAACTAAATATTATTGCCGGATTATTAACCAAAGACTTAACACTGCCAGTTGAAAATATACATACAGATTATCACAAGTTATATAGACTCATGAAGATCAGAGCCAGGATAACAAAGGATTATTTTATATTTGAAATTAAGATTCCGTTAATAAGCCGTGAATCATTTAATCTGTATAATGTGATCTCCATCCCGAAGAAAATCGGCAACTACGTCTTAACAATATCACCAGTAGCTGAGATCATTGCAATCAATCTCCAAAAGGATAGCTACTTACCTATAACTCAAGAGAACTTGAAGGAATGTGTCTCATGGGATGCCAAAACATTTATGTGCAAACTACAAACTCCAGTATTTAAGATGAAATCTGATAAAGATTTGTGCATCTTAGACAGTACTAATAATGAATGTAAAACAAGCAAAACCGCGTGTGAGAACAAGTGGACTGGATTAACTACAATGAACACTTACCTTTATTTTTGTTGCGAACAATGTCAGCTGAGAATAATATGCGGAGATCGTGTTTCCGCACACCACCTGATCGGTAGCAACGTCATATATCAAGACGACGAGTGCGTCATCAAAACAAACGACTTTACGATTTATGGACATAGAAATTTTGGAAGCAAAATGAACCTTAATTACAACATACAAATGCCAAATATAGCACCGATAAATCATATAATAAATATATCGTTAGACCACTATTTAGATGACAATGATACTGTAGCCGAACTCACATTATTTAAGAAGGACATAGAAGATAAAATTAAATCATTAAAACAAAGTAATGTGAATGAGGGACAAAGTGTATCATTTCATGATATACACCACTACGCTTTAATTTACTGCATCGTCGGTGTTATACTTCTGGTGGGAGTGATAGCAGCATGGCGTAAGGTGCGACGGAGTTGGAACAACCCTAATGTAGACCCGAAAACGGAAGAGCAGCGCTGCTCTCGCCCGTATCCTGCGCCGCGAACCAGCATCTCCACATCACAACAGGATATTCAGATGGTGGACATGAACATTTCAGGAAAACAAGATGTGAAATCGCGCGTTGCGTTCCCTAAATTAGTGCTCACTGATGAATCTTTATAATATGTGTTTCTTAATTTTTAATTTTACTGTTTATGTTATCTTCATCCCCCGGGAATATGTTCGGTGAAACCGAACACCTTTGTCAGCAATTGGCGCCATGCCGCCAATTTGTTTAGTGCACTTTCGTTACGCAACAGTGGCGGGTGCATTCATAACAATTTATTAACATTTTTGTAACTGTTTTAAATAAAGTGATTTTTTACTATTTCGAACGTTATCAATTCAACATTCTTAACAAACAACCAGACACAC
The DNA here is from genome assembly GCA_963668995.1 of Parnassius mnemosyne. Classification (NCBI taxonomy): domain Eukaryota; kingdom Metazoa; phylum Arthropoda; class Insecta; order Lepidoptera; family Papilionidae; genus Parnassius; species Parnassius mnemosyne. The sequence goes on from CAVLGL010000057.1 coordinate 11,970,976, forward strand.
CCCCGACAGCTAATCAACCCTGGAAGACAAAACAAAAATCTTGGCAGATTGGCGAAAATCAAAGATATAAAAACAGAATTCTCAGAAAGTTAATCATGACGGACAACAAAAAAATGTTGGCAGATTGGTAAAACTTAAAGAAATAAAAACACAATCATCATCATCACCATTACAGCACCTCACAAGTCCACTGCTGAAATTAGGCCTCCCCCAAGGAATGCCACAAATCACTTTGTAGCAAAAACACAATGTCGTTATTTTTTTGAGTTTCAATTACCATATAGTCTTATGGTCAAGCTTTTCGTGGTTCAACTTTTACCGCAGAATTTGTTGTAAATCATAGATTTTTCATCGGTCTCTAAGCAATCAACTCCTGAACGGAGCCTCTCCATAAGGATACTAAATTTTTTTTAATTTATTTTCAAATTATAGCTATACGCTTGGCACAGGTGAAGTGCCTACCACAGTAATCAAACGCTGTCGCTTGTTTGTGTATTTAGATCTGGCTACACCATACAATATTTTTATGTTCTCAAATATATCCCTCAAATGAACTTTTTCTCCAAAAATGTAACCATTACCTACACGTGGTACATACACTCTGTCAACGAACATGGCTCTAGCGACCGAATGATAGCAGAAAACACAAACAATAATACCGAAGTAATCTTATTAGTAAAAGGATATGGACGCTATGTTCGCCAAACGTCCAATGTTGTATAAGGGTCGCCCAGCTCATTACGAGTAAGACCAACTCTTGTAAGAGCTTCCTGTCAATTCGATTATTGTTAACAAAGTCAGGAATTATATAAATAGGTTGAATGAAGAATAAAAAGATACAATGAAAGATTTATATCTATATCGATGCAAATTCTCTTATAAAAAGTTACTCAGAATTAGAATTCACCGTGTTTAAATATGAAAATATTTGTAATGAACCCTAATAACGTTTCTATTTATTTAAGTTATCCTAATATAAAAAGTTGGATTGACAACCATACACCGACACGTGCTGCTTCGTGCCTCTATCGCTTTGTAAATATTTATCCCATAATGTAACTCGTATTTTGTTATAAAGATCTGTAGATGGTTGGCTGGATTGATGCATAACACAGTATCTGTAAACGATCCCTTGAGTTGTCCAAGAAAAATATGCATTGCGAATATAAGTTCTATATTACAACTGTTGAAATATGCATTTACAATGTCGACCGGTCTCCGTTTGTCGTTGGTTTAACTTTAATGGCTATATTCTGCTCTTTGGTGTTTATGAAATTTTGTTTTCTTTTGAATTCAGTGCGATGTCTCTAACATTACGTATCACAAACTCTCACGTCCATCATCCAGAGGGGTAGGCAACAACTACGGAGTACGGACTTCTATTTGGCACGATCCTGACACAGCTTTGTCATAATATAACCCTATACTCGAAGAAAATTCGATTTATTTATAATATAAATACCACGTGGAAACAATACATCTCACATGGCTCGTTATATCAATGGCGTATACAGAACAAGCACTAACAAACTTGGCGCGATCCTGACACTCTTCTCTCGCTTCTATTACATCTTTATAATATATGGATGTAATGAAGTCGACGAGCATGTATATTATCTATGCATACATGCTCGTCGGTTAAAGGTGCGCTTAATTTGGCCCATCTTCAATATATTTTATACGTGGTAGAGCCATGCTACAGCCATATTATGGTTGTAGCACGAATGGGACGGCTCGACCGGGGAAGGACCACGCTATCACAGAATACCAGCGTAAAATAGCAGCTTAACGCTGCTGTGTTTCGTATGGGGAGTGTAGAGAACCGGAGACCCTTTTTACTGGAAACGAGGCATTCCATCTTAGTCCTCACGGGTGACAACGCATCTGCATTTTGATTCGTAATAGAGAATAGATGTAGATGTCTATGGGCCAAAGCAACCACTTACCATCAGGTGGACTGTGTGCTCGTTTGTCACCCTTATCCTATAAAAAAAATATAGCCAACTCGGACTATAAACTTAAGTCTAGATGTAGAGCGTCCCTTGCTGACTTTGCCAGTCACTTCTGCAGCATAACATTCTTTCTTAATACGATGTATGTCATAAGTGATATCAACGATAGGGTTATACTGCCATTAATCAAAAGCTATGAATAGACGATTTACAGTTAAATAAGAAAAACTATAAAAAAGAAGAAAGATTTAGTGCGAGATTTTCTCATCGTGATTGAGAGTTAATAACATTAAATTTATGTTACATCAAAATTATTGGTACGCAAGCAGGGAATTCGCGTGCGATCTATGCCGGCACCAATACAAGTGTAGACTATAACTTTTATCTCTGGTTTATTCATTTAAAACTTTATTTTAATAACCATAAAGTTTACAAAGGGCGGGCTTAATGCCAGTTAGCATTCTCTTCTTAGTGGTGAAAAATTAGGGGCAGGTGACTTAAATAAATAACTAAGTATAATAAATGTATAAATAGATGCAACACATAGTAAATAAGGCTTATAAATTACATAACTACATATTACAAACAAATACATAATAATCCACATATAACAACTATTCTTGTTATATTATGTATATACATACATTATATATATCTGAATAAAGTTAGCAAGCAGTACTAATTGAGAATGTTCCCGAACCAAACTTTTGAAGGCTATCTTATTTGGTGCTTCCCTTGTCTTCAGGTAAGGAGTTTTTTTTTAATTTACAAGATGCAAGGAAGGTGTAAGAAAAATGTCGAGACGAAACCTAATAGAAATAATATATTTCGAGGATATGGGCAGTCAGCCAGCATTTACTTTTTTTATAGAATATGAGAACAAATGAGCACACAGTCCCCCTGATGGACAATGGATCCTATGACCCATAAACATCTTCATTTATTCTAATTGAGGCTGGTATTCTGTGAGAATAGTACTAGAGTGGCCCGGCGTTCTAATTACTCCATAGCTCCATACCTATCAAAAATGAGAAAAGGCCTTTTTTTAAAATTATGCATACCACGACAGCCGGTCTGCGGCTACAAAGAGCCCCTGAGGGAGAGCCTACTTAGGCATATTTAAGAATAGTCGGCCTGAGCCGCCAGGAGGCAGTTCAGGTCGGTTGAAATTTTGTTTGGCGGGTCCGAGAGAGAGTTTCTCGGTCTGCGGACTCGATAACGAGAGGGGGGGTGGGGCTGCGTAAGTAGCTGCCTCACGAATAAAACGAATTGAATGCGACTCTGAGGCTTCTAAGAAGTTCTCAGAGAGTGTTTTTAGGAATTGCTGGATTGTAGGGAGCTCTAAGTCCCGATGTAGGTCGGCATTACGGACGTACCATGGTGCGTTCGCAGCTCGACGACAGAAGAGGTTTTGAACTACTTGGAGCCCTTTTTATTACTTTAGGGTCAGCGTGGGAAAAAATGGGGCCCGCGTAGGACATGACTGGTCGTATACAGACCTTATAAAGGGTTCGCTTGTTACGGAGGGACATTTTACTGTATCGGCCCAACATACTGTTGAGCCTACTGAGGTAGAAACGTGCGTTACGGGTTACTCTTTTGGCATGGGGCCTGAAAGTGAGCCTCGTGTCAAGGGTGACGCCTAAATATTTAGCAGACGTATGCCAGGGGACAGGGGTCCCTAGCATACATATTGGTGGAGTGTTTTTGAATCGGCGTCGTTTATAATCGAAGTAAACGGCGGAGCTCTTCTCCGCGTTCACATCGATGCGCCATTTTTGGAACCAAGCTCCTAGGTCATTGACTTTTTGGATCTTGTTCCGTATAAAAGGTAGCAAGATACCTTTACAATAGAGGGCAGTGTCATCTGCGAAAAGGGAGAGCTGAACACCATTCGACGGGATGGGAATGTCCTTGGTGAACAAAATGTACAGGAGAGGAGCAAGTACTGAGCCCTGAGGGACACCAGCTTTTATGGGGCGCTGAGAGGAGAGCGTGCCTTCGTGCCTAAAACGAAAGGTACGATGCTGTAAATAAGAGGCCACGAGACGTACTAGTTACTAGATCGGGGAGACCTATACTATAAAGTTTGAAGATAAGGCCTTCATGCCAGACTCTATCGAAGGCTTTAGCTATGTCAAAAAAGACCGCGATGGTCTTATGACGACGAGGATAAAAACCGCTGAGGATATATTCCACAATGCGGTGAACTTGTTGGGGACAAGAGTGTTTCGCTCGGAAACCAAATTGATGGGGGATGACAAGAGGGTCACCGTCTGTGGGAAACAAATGGAGCCTTATGCGATTAAGAATGACTCTTTCAAAGAGCTTGCCCATGGCCTTGAGGAGGCTAATGGGGCGATGATTGGAAGGGAAGTTGAGAGGCTTTCCTGGCTTGGGAATACCAATCACAGTTGCCTCTTTCCACTGAAGTGGGAAAATAACTAAGATTGAAGCAGGCATTGAAGATAATAGTTAAAAGGGTTAATACCTGCTCAGGAAAGTGTTTAAGGGCTTGGTTGGAGATGCTATCCGCGGCCGGTGCCTTTTTGGGTTTAAGTCCTTTGATGAGGGATGAAATCTCATCATTGGACACCGTGATAGGGTCAGAGGCTGTAGGGGGTGAGTTCCGGCGGCGTACCTCATCCTCCACTGCCTGGATGTGTGAGGTGTCAATAGGTTGAGAGCTAGGAGAGCATTGTGCGGCAACGCTGTCTGCAAAGCACTCAGCCTTTTCCTCGTCCTCGAAGGCTACCGTACCGTCGGGACGGTAGAGAGGGGGAGTGTGGGTGATAGCGTTTATGCGGAGGGCTCTTGCCATCTGATAGTACGCTGTATGGGAGGGAGAGATATTCTTCATGACCTTACTCTTTTCGAGGTCTCGAAATTCAGAGAGGCGGAAACGGAGTTCTCGTTTAAGACGATTGGTTGTATGCCTGTATTCGGGGGTGGGGTAGAGAGCTGCTCTCCGGAAAGCAGCTCTTTTGGCTTTTAGTAGGTTGCTAATATGTAGGGGAAGCCCATTATTATTAGCAACCGGGACGACCCTTTCATTCTCCTTAAGGGAGGATTTAATTAGGGTGAAGAGGGAATCGACCGCGGTGTCGATTTTTTCGGGACTGTCTAAGTCCGATAATAGGGAGATGGGGGAGTCCAGAGCTTTTGCTAGGGACTCCTTGAATCCCTTCCAATTAGTGAAGGTTTTCGTTGGGGGTGTTGGGGGAGGTGGCTGATGGCCAAGAGTGAGGGAGACCGGTCGGTGGTCGGTAGATCGTCTAGTGTCTCGATTGCTCTGAGGTTGAGAAAAACTCCTTTGAGTAACGCAAAACCTAGTACATCGGGGGCATGGTCGGTGTTATCGGGATAGTGAGTAACACCGAAGGGACTGTGGACGGTAAGGTCAAGAGACTGCGTGATATCGAGCAGTTTCTTGCCACTACGGGTGGTAGTACGGCATGTCCATTCAGTATGCTTTGAGTTAAAATCTCCAAACATAATGACTGAATTGTCTAAAGATAAGATAGCCTCAAAATCTGTTTTGAGCGTTCCAGCTGGGATGTAACAGGAGGCTATGAAAATGGATTGATGTCCAGTCATACCTAGCCTGCATACCGTGGCTTCCATGTTAGTAAGCTGCGGAGTAGAAATGGGAGAGCAGTGAAGTTTCTTCTTGTAATAAATGGCCGTGCCGCCGCCTTTGCGGTCGGGTCTGTCATTACGAAGAAGAGAAAAGTTTTTAATGGAAAGGCCTTTAGTGTCCTTAGTTTTAAGATTAGTTTCCTGTAGCAGGAGGAAATCGGCATCGCGATCTCTAAGAAAGAGCTTAAACTCTGGGAGATTAATTCGCAAACCGCGAATGTTAAAGGATACAAGCGATAAACCCTTAGGTTTGATACGACCGTGACATATTTTTTTTTTTTAAAAACGTCACCCCCACACTAGGATTTTCTCCTGTGTCGTGGAGGCAGTTTACAAACATAAATTGCACAAGGACAAATATCCAGACCCGGAACAATTATTTGTAGGCCATACAAATACTTGTTCCGTGCGGGATTCGAACCCACGGCCCCCAGCGCAACATCTGATTGCTAAGCCACTACGCCACGGAGCCGTCAATATTGGCAGAGCACTTTGCTCTGTCATTGTACAGTTAAGTTAACTTAACTTACAACTAACTTAGAAGATTGTTGTGCTCTACAAGAGCGAGGAGACGGTCCTGAGGGGACCGAGCAGCACGCAGTTTACGTGCCAAGACGTCTCCAAGCCATCTCTTCGATGTCTATGTTCTTAATAGCGGTATAAACCGTATTAAGGTCATCGACCATCGAGGCCTGAAATTTTTGGGTGGCGGAGGTTGTCCGCGGTGGGTCGGCCTTTTTGGGTCCCCAGGGAAAGACTGGGGGCTGCATAGGCTGTGAGAAGCCCGGAGGGGGCCGAAGAATGCCCTGCGGGGGGGCATTCTTTGATAGAGAGCCGGGAATGACCTGTCATTGACAGGTGGTGGGGTTTGCCTACTGGAACGAGGATGAGGTGCGCGGGGGCAGCCTCTGTAGTTTGCCGGGTGGCCTGTTTGTTGACACAGGACGCACGCGGGTGGAGACTCGGCATCTTTGTCCCGAGGACACTCTTTCGAGTTATGGGGGTCGAGGCACTTAACGCACCTGGGTGGGGCGGAGCAGTTGGCCGCCGCGTGACCATAGAGTTGGCAGCGGTGGCACTGCGCCGGGAAACCGCGCTTATGTGGCTCAACCCACACTCCCGACAAGCCACACACTGTGCGTACCTGTCGGAAGATGGATCTTGCTTCCGGCACGTTAGACAGGATGACAAGGGCAACCGGGAACCTAATGCCCGTTCTGCTGTGCATTTTATGCACGGCCCCAACGGGGAATCCTTGGGACTTAAGGTCCTCAAGGATGTCTTCATTGGCGAGCTCAAAAGGCACGCCGCGGATGACGGCCCTAACTTTCCTCTCTTTTGGGACAGCGTACGTGTGGTAGAACACACGTTCGGACGTAAAAAGCCTAGTAAGGCGGCGAAAGTCGTCTATCGACTGGGGTATGATTTTTATCGCTTTACCCATGTTGGTGGCCTGATCATATTTTATACCTGCGTCATAGCAGGTCTTTAAGAGGCGAGTGAATTCGGCCTTGTCTCTTAAGAAGACAGGGAGCGGGACTTGCTTTTTAGCAAGGGCTGGAGCACAGCGAGAGGCTGGCTGGGGAGTAAATGCCTGTGCCCCACATTGCAGGTATACTCGTACAATCACGCCGTGATTATCATTTACTATACGAAAAAAGGATGTTTTCTTTACAAATACTGCCAAGTAACAAGTTCTCTCTGAAAATATTTCATTTGAGTTTGGTTACCTACATAATATGTATAAGAAGTATAAACTTGTCTTCACTCACATTAATCTTTCTGTGCGATATGATCGGATGCAAATCCCAATTATAACGCAGAGTCAGAGAAATTTATTACCAGTTTAATTAAAAAAAGTGTATGAGTCACTTGTGATACTGCGATAAATGTGTTTGCCTGAAATATTTATTTATCTATTAATAAATTTGTAATTTAAGTTGCAATCCTACCACCTCGTTTTCAATAAGTGACAAATACTATTTGCACATAAAAAAATTCCATTCAGTTTAAAAAAGTCACCCTATACTAGGTATTTCACCTGTAACGTAGACTTTGCATACATACATGGATAAATAGACCCGGCAAAATCATTTATAAGCCATTGAAGCCCGTTTCGTGCGAGATTCAAACCGCCCAGTAGCGGCGTAACTGAGCCGCCATTATGTTATTAAGTATGTACGCCTTTATCAACGTCAGGTTTTTATTTATATCTTTCAATGTGTTACTGAACGTATTGCATATTACCTAATTTGTCGTCAACAAGGCGTCCACTTGGAGCTGTCCCCGATAACCAAAATGACCAACCGAAATGCGAGTGCCGACCGTTGTTATCTCTACGTAAACATCGTTTCTAAACGTCGGAAATACAGACACAACATGTTTGTCTGTATTGTGTATTTATAGGTAATGTGCTATAGTTACTTTGAAACAATAAAATATTTAAAAAATAATCTATTAAAAGTTTTTAATGCGTAGTCAGCACAAGTTGGTGGGGGTAGTTTGGGCGGAAGGTCATCAATCACAAAAATCACATCATAATTTTTTCTAAGAATTTTTTTAGAATTTGATCCCTACCTGATATTGCGAATTGTTGTTTTACCACTTGCTCGGAGGTGAAAGAAATCATAGTAAGAAAACCTCCTGCATGTTGGAGAATTAAAATGTATTTACTATTTACACATGTGAAGTTACTCGCATTTTAGCAGCTTGGTGGGTTGTTTTCTGCTCCATACGCTTCCGAAATTAAGGGGTGCCCTCTGTTGTGTTTGGGAACTTTTAAAAGCTATTGAAGGCAATGACGAGTGACAACTGAGGTGGCATGTGAATTTCGATTGAAGACCTTTAGTTAAATCGTGTATTATGTATGCTAGGTAGTAGATATATACATCCGGTAAATAAGAAATTTATACTTTGCCGTCTAGAATAGAATAGAATAGAATGATTTTTATTCAATATGGATTATTACATAATACTTATTGAAAGTCATAATTTTATTTACCACTGGTTCGGAAAATACCTCTGTCCTGGGAAGAACCAGCAAGAAACCCAGCGGGACTTTTTTTTAAAACATAATTTCACTTAACAATAATTTTGTTTATACAATTTTAAATGAATTTTCATAGAACCATCATGGTGGCGATCACCTTATTCCCAGGGGTTATTTTCATTCATGTATTCTTTGATATTATAATAACTCTTTTTGTACTGTTTTTCTTTAATAAAACTTTTAAACTTGTTTATTGACAAACTTTGAACATGTTCTGGGATTCTGTTGTAAAAGCGTATACATTGCCCCATAAATGAATTACTAATTCTGTGGAGTCTTGTAAGTGGCATTATAAGCTTATGTTTGTTCCTAGTGTTTAAGGTATGAACATCCTTATTCTTATTAAAGCTATTTATGTTTTTATGTACATACATTACATTTTCATAAATATATTGCGATACCAAAGTTAATATGTTTATTTCTTTAAATTTTTCTCTAAGGGACTCTACAATTTAGATTATAAATCGCCCGTACGGCTCTCTTTTGCAAAACAAATATAGCGTCTATAGAAGACAATCGATCATCTTGCAATTTCCCTTAATCAACCTTTATGATTTACGACTCGACTCACGGGACGCGGTGGCCTGACGGATTCTGTTATCTCGCAACTGCTATTTATTCTCCAATCCAAACCCGTATCCAATCTCTGTTTTTTTTTTTTGCATTATTTATCTTTTGAAGATTTAATCGGACACGATTGGTATATTGTAAGTACGGCTGCACCAGAAAATTTGTAGACTATTGCAATTGTATTTTGCAGAAGAATTTTACCCCTAATTTAAATGAGACCATTTGTTATAGCTTCGAATATTTCCGTGAAATCAGTTAACGCTGTGTGCGTAAATGACATAACATATACGTCAAATATAGAAGGTCCTTATTGTTAAAGTCAACGTATATTTCAAGGAATGTAATAAAAAGGACCAATTAGTAATTAAAGTATTAAGGAAAAGTAGTAATATCAATATATTTAACTCCTACAGTTCACTTTTTAATAATATTCATAATTCATATGACAAATTTAGAAATAGAATATCGGAAAGATATGGTCATAACAAATTGTTTGATTGCAGTTAAAAGCAATCGATCACGAAACCGATCGATTTCCAGCATAATGCAAACGTAAACGGCTCTCACGATTTAGTGTGACTGAATCATTGCTTGAGAATTGTATTCGTGCGGATCAATTATAACCGGACAAGTCTGGCAATGAAGATTAACTGTCTTGGTGTCTTATTCCTAGTGAAGAACGCAATTTCATTTAAAATCTTTATTAGATACTTAGGTACTAGCGATGCCCGGCATTTGTTGCAATGTCTTTCTTATGAGAAAAATTCACGGACGTGCTCAACAACTCACAAAAGATTCATCGTAATTTAATGAATGGAATAGAAACGTATAGAAATTGAATATACTTATAAATAATAAAATATGCATATATTGTCGGAAAACTTCGCGGACGCGTATTAGAAACATTTACCCAAGTTTCATCGTAATCAGATTAATGGTAGGTATTACCGCGTACTGGACAAACTAAGAAACATTCATTATTTAGATGTCTAAGGTGTCACATAACTAATAAATGGTTATTTATTACACGCCCCATATGTTTGAAATACATTTACATCAATATATTTTTCGATGTGCGTGTCCGTGGCCGGTCAAGTGCTCTAAGGTCGGTATTCAGAAATAATCTCTTTCAAATTAAAACTACACACTGTCAAAATTTGAGTCCAGACCATATTATGTTATCCAGATTGTGACACTGTATTAAAATTTTACAAGTGTAAGTACTAAACAACAAATATATAAACGGCTCTTGCGATCCATTTACAAAAAAATAACTTAATCTATTCCCACAAATCTACTCGAAGCATCGTTTTAACTAATAGGTTCTCGTCATCTCGTGTAGTTACTGTGTACCTACTAATTGAATCCGGCAATTCGTTTCGGTACTAACGTTTGAAAACATTGCGGTGTTACTATACGGACGTCATTTGGGCAGCGCGCCAGGCGGTCACTGTCACTGCCACACTGGGACTATTGAGTGTACCGTGATCTTTCGAGCTATACATACTCGTGTATGTAAGCTGAAAATGTTTTTGGCAAATCACTACATTTTTTCTGAAAATTTTCCTTGGCTGTTCGCACAATCTAAGTTGTTGGCGGTCCCCACTGTTCGATTTTCCAGGAGTTCTCTGCCTCGCACGCCCACACCACAGAATTCATTTTCACTAGGTATTTTCACGGTTCGATATGACCTTGGCACCTTCAAGTAATGAGCCTACCTACTCATCCGACAAAGTCAACGGTCGAAGATTTATATTCATGTTTATAGTTGTATGCTCGGTTGCCCCCTCTTGGAGGCAACCGAGCATTGTCATAATCCTGGTATAACAATATTTTTTTTATAGGATCGGGTGACAAACGAGCACACAGTCCACCAGATAGTAAGTGGTTACTGTGACCCATAGACATCTACATCTATCCTCAATAAAGACTCAAGATGCAGATGCGTTGTCACCCGTGAGGACTAAGATGGAATGCCTCTTTGCCAGTAAAGAGGGTCTCCGGTTCTCTACACTCACCACACGAAACACAGCAGCGTTAAGCTGCTATTTTACGCTGGTTTCCTGTGAGAGCGTGGTCCTTCCCCGGTCGAGCCGACCCATTCGTGCTACAACCATCATATAGCTGCAGCATGGCTCTACCACGTAAAATGGATCTACCACGTAAAACCAGGTAAGAATACATATTTTTATACCAGGATTACAACAATACAACTTCTGATCGATCTAACACTATAATTAAAGATGTAATCTCTTTATATAACAATCAATTTCTGTCCGTTAGTCTCGCAAAAATTCGAAAATGACTCGACCGATTTTGATGAATTTTTTTGTATTTAGTTTAGTGGGTCCCCGGATGGTTTAGATTCTCAATTAGACCCGGTAAGTGGCGCTGACTTCGAGATCCAGAAATCACCCGTGCAAAGCCGGGGAGTATCGCTAGTAACAAATATATACCTACCAGTTTATATTTCTTGACTATTCCTTCCCTATTTTATTTTCGTTAGCCAATATTCAATTTACGGCAGCCTAAACGTTCCGTCAGGTTAAGTTTTTCTATTAAGTTTGTGTTATTAAATGTGAAACTAAACAACGTCGAATATCGCACTTAATCACAACCAGCAAATTACTTTTTTTTATAGAATAAGGGTGACAAACGAGCACACAGTCCACCTGATGTTAAGTGGTTGCTGTGGCCCATAGACATCTCCATCTATCTTCCTTTGCGAATTAAAATACAGATGCGTTGTCTGCCGTGAGAACTATGAATGCCTCTTTTCAGTAAAATGGGTCTCCGGTTCTCTACACTCATCATACGAAACACAGCAGTATTAAGCTGCTATTCTGTGAGAGCGTGGACCTTCCCCGGTCGAGCCGACCCGTTCGTGCTACAACTATACTATTAATATAGCTGCAGCATGGTTCTACCACGTGGAAAAACTTTCGAAACTGCAAAATATTAAATAACGTTTGAAAGTACCTACAAACAAAGAAAGTGAAAGGTCAAAACGTATATAGGTAAGAAAACGTTTAGGACATTTTCTTACCCATATATGTACGTACGTCTTAGCTTAGTGGATATATTTTCATAGAACTGCGTAAAAATGCTTCTGCGTTGATTAAATATTTAGTTGGGCCAATGTCACCTGTCGTTGTGAACGGAGATATCTGGACTCTTCTTATATCCTGATGGTGATCAACATGGTGTTTAAGCTGGTAAGAGTCCGGCATAACGTTTGTTGCTCTTGTAGCGAAAGGTACCCATGAGAGATTTCCCCCACGATTAGAAAAGGGGCAGTGTCGCCTTAAAAATTGTCATGACTTGATGTTTAATATCGAAAAGCATACCCAGAGAATATTTAGTAGAATAAATTAACCAGCTATTTTATTTGTAGACTAGCTGTGCCCGCGGCGTAGCTCGCGTATACAGGTTTTACATAAACAATTTGTCGTTTAGGTAAGAGAATATTAAACGATTTATTTCATTACTGTATCAATAAGTGGTAACTAAATAAATCATTATCATCAAAGTTCTAAGTCGTTTATGATAGAGCTTCTGTGTAAACGACGTTAGAAGTAGGCTTAGCCGGGGTGTACACTAAAAGGTTACGGGGGCTACTAACGCGGGAAAAAGCAACATAGAGTTGGCCATGTGCAAAACAGTCAGTACTGAGGTACACTCCTACAACGCGTAAAGTTTGACCTTGCGCTTTATTTACGGTCATCGCATAACACACGCTCACTGTAACTGGGAACTGAACGCGCTTAAAACTGAAAGGAAAGTTACTTCTTAATAGAGGGTTTTTGGGCAGTGCTGCCAGATAAAAAAAAACTAATTCAGCTCTAGGACAACACAAAAAGCGCTAGATTTCATGAAAACAGCGCTTTAAAATAGCCCTAGATTTCGCGCTAAATTAACTACAAACAAAGTTTGTGTTTTTTAATATAATCATAATAAAGAAAACAACATTAAGTTTTTTTTCTGGCAATATTTTTTTGATGTATCAATACTTCGCAGGACATCGACTTATAATTATGGCAGTTGCTGTCAACAGTAGTTAGTACTGTACGAACAATAAAAATGTCATTACTTAATTGTTTTAAAGTGCAATGTATTTCGCAACTTAGTTTCAGATGTCAGCATCTGATTGCGGTTGCTACACAGTTTCTTTGTGTTATAACTTCTAAGTAACTTTTAACTTAGCTGTGCTCTAAGCAACTGACTGAAACTGAATAAAGCAAAATAAATGCGTTGCCGAAACCATGAACAAAAACTTTAATAAAGGGGATTTCCCCGCTTATAGACGTCGGTAAAAAACTCAAGTTGATCATCCTAAACGGGAAGCCAGGAGATCCATAGCACAGGATATCCTAGTTTGGACTCGTCTCCCATGCTCTTTGTTTTGTGGAAAAAATATGTTTGAAAAAGATAAACTGCAATGTACTATTTGTGGGAAAAAATAATAAAGGTCATTATTATTATTATCGGTAATGTGGACTAACAGTGCTGCTATAAAAGAGTTAATAACCCGCTAGTCGCTAAAATATTGAAATGTGTGCTAAATACACCAAAAAGCGCTGCTAGGTGCTAAAATTTCGAAATGCGCGCTATACATTCCAAAAAAGCGCTAAATCTAGTTCCCAAAGCGCTAAAATGGCAGTACTGATTTTGCGTATATTATAAATACAATATCACGACATTTCGTTGCAAAATTTTTATTTTTGGTCGGATTCCGTTGTATGGCTTCGATGGATCAAATTTCTTCAGTAAGTCTCAATACGATTCATCGGCGAAAAATCTCAACACAGCAATTCAGAAAAGTTTGTCATTTGTACAACTCCATCTATTACGTCCTTTGTGTGAGAAAACATCCTTTTTAAATCTCTTTTTGTGTTTTAAGTATAAATATATTAATTATTATGGAACGTTTTTTTTACACACAAATCTTTTTATTACTATTTCTGAGATTTTATGGCGCCATTGAACAAATTCGAACCTACATTTCAAAATAATAATCATTACTTTTGATAGAATTAACCAATTTTAATAAAACAAAGATTAAATGTAACTCGAAGATACGCTTTATGATTTTCTTAACGATTTCTTTGAAAATAAAAGATGTTTACTTTAGGCGTGATGCGTTCATATAATAACAGACAAATTGACAGACAGACAATTCTAAAAATTATAAAATGTTCTTATTTAATTATTTTCAGTTCCCCATAATGATTTTAGCCACCAAAATATATACCTATACAATGTACAGAAAGAGACACAACATGTTATCATCATTTTTATTATATGTATATATTTAAAGAGAGATGGCGCTGCTAACATCAATTCTAAAAATAAAAGAGATTAATTGACGCGATTGATACATTATATAAAACGCAAGAGAACTTATAAATCAGTGCCTGCACAGTAAGCAAAAAATAAAGTTTGACTCTCGCCAAAACCAACGATTTGTTAATAGCTCTTTTAAAATTTGATTTACCACATAGAGTACTCGGCGGTAAAGAATAAATTGAGTTTGTCAACACGCAGTAGGGCAGCGAGTAATATAATAAAGATTAGCAGTAAATATGAAAACTCATCTACAGGAAAAAAATGCAATTGCATTACATTTTCACAACACCACCATCTATCGAAGAAATGGGAAAACTATTGTGCTTCAGATTTAGTTAATAAGGTTGATATAATTATTTTTGTATAATATATTTAATACGTTCTTTAATACTTTTGTTTACTGCGTTTTAGATATACATAATTATATCATTATTTTACATAATTTAACTATGATTTATGATATGATATTAGTTTAAAATGCACTTGATGACTCAAACAAAGCCACCGTTGAGCAAATTCGTACCTATATTCCCTACCCATACTTCAGAATATTTATCATAACTTTTGATGGAATGAACTGATTTTAATGAAATAAAGACTAAATGTAACCCGAAGATACACTTTATAATTTCCTTAACAATTCTTATGATATAAATTAGTACTTTATACGTGATACGTTAACAAACAAACAGACAGACAGACAGACAGACAGACAGACAGAAAATTCTAAAAATGGTAGAAATGTATTTAATTACTTATTTTTAGTATCCCTCAATCACTTTTATAACAAAAATATAAAATGTACAGACATCTGCTATTTACAGTTTTATTATATGTATAGATTATTACATCAAATAGTATTCTGCCGGTAAACGCTCCCAAAAATTGTATATTCTTGCAGGTAAAAGTTTTCGCAGGGCTAGTAACCGCATTAAAGCGTCTCTGTGGAGCCCGCCTCTAAATGCTAACGATGTCCCGCGTGGTTACAGCACCGAGTCTCTTTGTACTGCATTGTGAGTGTCGAAGCAACAAACTGTGTGTGTTTTAACGAACTATTGTTTGGTAGACTTGTGATTATTTCGTTGTTTATTCGTAAAAGTGATAAAAGCCAGGACTCGTTATAGGGAGGACTTGAAATATCGCCAGGCTTGGATTGGCAAACGCAGTACAGAGACTGCTCTCGCTTTTCACGCAGCTTCTCGTCGCTAATCTGGATATTATTCAACTGTTACACCGCCCTCTATCGAAATCCCAAAAATAAAATATGATTTTTCTAGAATTTCTTGTAGTACTTCTTGCTTTTGTCGCATAAAATTGTCACGTTGCATGTGTATAATTTCTTTTTCATCGTCATCATTAATACATCCATATATATTACCTCACACGGAGAGTATTTGCCCTGGTTGCCAGTCGGGTCGGCAACTGCAGTTTTTTATTATTTTTAGTTGGTATCAGGAAACTGCTGCTACCCATCTCCTGTTTCAGTTTCCCTTTCTTCCCATCTTATGACACCCACGGGATGTTAAGGCTGGGTGGATTCTCTTCCTCCACCACTACACGGCATACATATTTTATTAGAATACTAGCTGTTCCTCGCGACTTCGCCCGCGTGTTATTTGGGGTTTTCATTTCACATTTTGCACGGAACCCTAATTCTATTTCTAAAATTATAGTAGCCTAAGTTACTCCTTATGAGATCAGCTATCTGCCAGTGAAAGTCCCGTCAAAATCGGTCCAGCCGTTTCCGAGATTAGCCGGAACAAACAGACAGACAAACAAAAATTTAAAAAATTGTGTTTTTGTTATAAGTACTGTATAAACTTTCGTATGCATTTAGTAAAATGTTGTAATTTTGACATTACAAACAGACACTTCAATTTTATTTATTTGTTATTATTATAGATATCTTACCAAATGTTCTACATAGGTCAGGAAATAAAGGTTTGTGTTAAATAATAACGTCCTTTTAGGTCGACATAAGAAAATAAAAGTTTTTTTTTTCTATTTATTTATGATTACGACATAAAATAATAAAAACTGCGGTTGCTAAGCCGGCTGCCAAACATGGCAACTATATTGAATAACTCTGGCAATCAATCTATGTGAAAGCCTCTGTTCTATGGGCTGTAATAAATAACGACTTGAACGAGACAATAATATCCGTTTAAAGAACCTAATGGTTCTATAAACTCATGCAAACCTACTTATTCGTATAATAATCGTGAAATATTAATCTTATGGGTATGGTTTGAGATAAGTCAGAATGCGATATACGCAGGAAACGCAATAAAACTTCCTATGATCATACTCAATCCACTGCCCATATAATGGCCTCGTAAAATCAGATTGTAATATAAAAGGATCTTTACGATTCCCATCTGGTTTGGTTTAATGCATTTCATTTCTGTGCGAATATTTTCGTGCGAAAATTTGTATTTAACCTTTTGCGCGGGAAATGGACGAAGGAGTTATTATTGCAAAGTTGTAATAGAAAGAGCCATGGTACCTCAGTGGATAAGCAGTTGTCTTTTTTTATAGGATAAGGGTGACAAACGAGCACACAGTCCACCTAATGGTAAGAGGTTGCTGTGGCCCATAGACATCTACATCTATCCTCTTTTACAAATCAAAATGCATATGCGTTGTCACCCGTGAGGACTAAGATGGAATGCCTCGTTTCCAGTAAAAAGGGTCTCCGGTTCTCTACACTCACCATAAGAAACACAGCAGCGTTAAGCTGCTATTTTACGCTGGTATTCTGCGAGAGCGTGGTCCTTCCCCGGTCGAGCCGACCCATTCGTGCTACAGCTATACTAATAATATAGCTGCAGCATGGCTCTACCACGTCATACGCCATTTGTCATAGATTGCCTCATAGGGGATTATTTGATAGGCTCGACCGGGGTAGGACTCCGCTCTCATAGAATGCCAGCGTAAAGTAGCAGCTTAATGCTGCTGTATTTCGTATGGTGAGTGTAGAGAACCAGAGACCCTTTTTGGAAATAGGCATTCCATCTTAGTACTCACGGCTAACAACGAATCTGTATTTTGATTCGCAAACGAGGATAAATGTAGATGTCTGTGAGCCACAGCAATCACTCACCATCAGGTGGACTCTGTGCTCGCTTGTCATTCTATTCCTATAAAAAAAAATAGTTGAAAGATTTTTTTGTGCGTCATACGAAAGTTAAAAACAAGTTTATTATATAATAGTTTCTTATTTCGTCATAAATAAATCTGAAAGAAAGGAGTTTCTTACTGCTTATCGGAACTTTTTCAAAGAATAATTTATAAAAGTTAATAAAACTTCCTCTCAGTAACGAGCCAACAAGTGGTACTTTAGCAGTTTGGCACGTCGTCAAACATTTCACAGATGTTCTTCAACTCCCTTCAATGAGAAACCAGTAATTTTACGTTCAATAAAATATAATTGATTTTTTGTTTAAATTATACATGCACAGAGTGATATGGCGGCCGAAAACCAGTTATCATTTTGGAATGGGGTTCGCCGGAGATCGGAAATGCGCTGATTTAACGATTATATTCCTTTCAACCGAGCTGTCGCTGGAGTCGATACTTAGTTTATTATTGAATTTCTCGTCGGGTGTCCCCGGTACCCTTAGCGATAAGGGATGGGAGCGGCCGAGTGAATGGGGCGTTTTGAAAACGAATTATTTGCTTGTTAGAAACACATTAACTAATTGAGCTCGCTGTTTACTGTCTAAATTATTTTTGTTTAAATTATACATGCACAGAGTGATATGGCGGCCGAAGAACAGTTATCATTTTGGAATGGGGTTCGCCGGAGATCGGAAATGCGCTGATTTAACGATTATATTCCTTTCAACCGAGCTGTCGCTGGAGTCGATACTTAGTTTATTATTGAATTTCTCGTCGGGTGTCCCCGGTACCCTTAGCGATAAGGGATGGGAGCGGCCGAGTGAATGGGGCGTTTTGAAAACGAATTATTTGCTTGTTAGAAACACATTAACTAATTGAGCTCGCTGTTTACTGTCTAAATTACCTTATAGAATTATGTTTTTAATCAGTGTGATGTCATCGCATGTTGTTTAAAGTGAACAAAATATTTTTTATTGTGAGGGTCTAGCTTACTAAAATTTTCCATTGATGCGCATACAATGACGAATCGGACGCGGCTAACTGCTTATAATAATATTTCTTCCAGGTCTGGATGTTTGTCGATATGCTATTTATGTGTTTAAATTGTAGCATTAAGACGCTACAGGCGAAACTCTTAATATGCTGGTTACTTTTTTCTTAAATATGACTACACAAAATAGTCTTTTTTTAGGGTTCCGTAGCCAAATGGCAAAAAACGGAACCATTATGGATTCGTCATATCTGTCTGTCTGTCTGTCCGTCCGTCCGTATGTCACAGCCACTTTTTTCCGAAACTATAAGAACTATGCTGTTGAAACTTGGTAAGTAGATGTATTCTGTGAACCGCATTAAAATTTTCACACAAAAATAGAAAAAAAAGACAATAAATTTTGGGGGTTCCTCATACTTAGAACTAAAACTCAAAAAAATTTTTTTTCATCGAACTCATACGTGTGGAATGTCTATGGATAGGTCTTCAAAAATGATATTGAGGTTTCGTATATCATTTTTTTCTAAACTGAATAGTTTGCGCGGGAGATACTTCCAAAGTGGTAAAATGTGTGTCCCCTCCCTCCCATGTAACTACTAAAATAAGCTAAAACAGACATATGGTGTACGTAAACTTCCACCGAAAATTGGTTTTAACGAGATCTAGTAAGTAGTTTTTTTCTAATACGTCATAAATCGTAAATTATGTTACTTGCTGCTACGGAACCCTTCATGGGCGAGTCCGACTCGCACTTGGCCGCTTTTTTAAATATATCTGAACCGAAAAACAAACTCACAGTCCACCCAATGGTAAGTGGCTATTGCAGTTCATGGACACCTGCAGCCAACTTCAAACCAAAGTAGGTTATAGATGCGTTGTTACCTCGGAGTACTAAAATGGAACGCCTCACAGCCTGTAATAACCAAACCAGTATAGGCTTTCTATACTCTTCAGAGTGAAACACAGAAATGCAAGCACAGCTCTTAATTTAAGAGGCCAATGAAATAGAGAACTGTCTACTGCGTTGCTTCATTACGGATTGGGGGACATTGTGTGTCAACGTATGTACGTTTGACTGAGATCATGAGGTCCGTCCTGGATACGAATATATCGGGTCGGGTCAGTTGTTTGGTTTTTCTATCTAGAAATTCTCAGGCCAGGAAGATGGCGGTGTTTCACCCCCGTGCCTAGGAAACCACGTAAAGCCGTTGGTCCTGCGCCTGATCTCTCTCCGGTCGTGTCGGATAATTGTCTTATCGGACTATGAGAGTGAAGGAATAGAGAGTGTACTTTTGCTTGCGTATACACTCGGGCACTATAATCCTGGCCTGCGCATATCTCCTTTGAGACTGACCGCCGTGACCGTAACTCGGTCTGGACGAAATTATTATTATTTTACGTACAAAACTTACCATTTTCCTAACGTTATTCACTTCACTGTCATGCACTTGAGTAAATACACATACAATTGTAATGTTCGATTTAATTATTTAGGGAAGCAAGGATCGAAGCCTGAATAATAGCCAAATATTTAATGAAAGTGTCCTGCTCCTAAAACTGGCGAAGTACATTTTGTTAGCGCCGCCTTATGTAGGTGCACATTATCTTTGAGCGAGATGAGACATAAGTTGCATGATGTGTGTCACATACTTATTTCCATATTTATTTATGACTATATTAGTACTTCACACATCTTTGGAAAGGGACTGAGTCAGATTAAGTTAACCAAAACACGAGCTCACCGGCAGTCTCTGTGTAAGAGGCGTGCGTTGAATCGACATATCAAGGCTTCCGGGAGCACGTGTTGCATCTCATTTCAAAACATTGCTTAAACAATGTAATTTGTAAAACAACCCTTGTTGTTTTAGAAGCTTATGTTTGATAATTTTTGATTTTGATCGTCGTGTGGTAACTTGGGACAATCCATCACTCGTATCCCAACATATGAATATTGTAATGTCAACATATAATAATGGCAAGCTGAAAACTGTTACAAAACAAAAATGTACTCGTATTAGAATAACGTTTGATGTTTCTGTAGTGAAGTACGATTAAGATCATTTGGTTATTAATCTTGTTTAATTAATAAGCATTTATTCTTATGACGCTCTGACGGCTATGATGGATGATGACGGATATGCTCTGATTCTTTTTACCGACAGCGAAGCGATGTGCTTGAAACTTCTCACGAAGTGACGAAGTATTCAGTATTCACGAAGGGCCGGCCACATTCATTGCGATAATGCGAATATTCGTGCTAGCGCAATGTGTGTGACCGCGGCATTATGACGGCTATGATGTATGTTGGTAAATGCTTAGCTACATTTAGCTGTGGTGTTGTAGCCCACTGGTTTGTATCAAGCGGTGAACAGCCGTTTTTTAATGCCATATAAATAATTATTCCGGATCTGGATGTTTTTCCATGGACAATTAAGCCTCCACGATAAAGGAGAAATTCCTAGCGCGGAGGTTCCTTACGTTTAAATAAATGCGTTTTGTGTCAGAACCGATCTTAAACTATATACGTAAAATAATCAGTTTAACCAAATTAGTTAAGAGCCGTGTTAATTAAGGGGGCTCTCTTTAAGTTCCACAGTACCCTAGCAACCCGTGTTGGACACCGCTGGTGCCATTGAAAGTGTCAATCACAATTTTAAGTGCCGATTTACCACGAGTTTTAGGGTGAATAGCCTGCTTGGCCTGCATGTCACAGAAATTAAAATATGTTGAATAAATTTTAAATCCGCCAACGTACATTGGGGCAGCGCAGCGACCTCCTCCCCGCTCCTCGCTCTCCGTCTTAAAAGCCTTCCTCGTTAATTCGACACTGAAATTTATGTTGGTACTTCTCTACAATTGTATAGTAACATTGTATTTGGGCGAACGTGGTCAAGTTCCCTCAAAGTGTCCGTTACGGTCGTTACACAGTGACGCATTAATCACAGCGTTTCCGGTTTGCTGCTCTTCCGAGGCATTGAACACTGAGATACGTTTTATAATATTATGTTATGTAATATACATACTACTTACTATTACTACACATTGAATGAAATTAGTTTTACGGATTTAATATAGCATTTAATTTTAACATATTACAATTTAATTTTCAACCGACTTCAAAAAAAGAGGAGATTTTCAATTCGACTGTATTTTTATTATGCTTGTTAACTCAGAACTTGTCTCTAGTTGAACCGATTTTGATGATTCTTTTTTTATTTGTAACCTGGTGTTTTTCATGTGATCCCCTATACAATTAGATCAAGATCTCACCAGTAGCTTTTGAGTTATCATTAATAATGCGAATTTATTTGACCTTGACTACATTGATGATGTTCTCGTTTTATTTATATTGAATTCGGTTGTGCAATTTTTTTTTATTTTACCACTTGTAGTAATAAAACTAAATAACCTACCCAGCTAATATATTATTTATTTAAATAAGAACGTTTTCAACTGCCATGGCCTCTTTAATCATCCATGATAAGAATCTGTATTCTTTTGCGAAGATATGTATGTCGCCTATCAAATCTGAAGTTATTGATAGTCTACGCTTTCTATATATTGAATCTAACCTAAATAATATAAGCTTGAATTTTTAGTGATACGTAGACTACCCACCTAGTGCTATTAAGTATTATATGCCTAGATCTAGATCATTAGCCCACCTAGTAGTAACGTGGTAGTGCCCCCTTTTTTAAGATTCCCTCTTCCAATTAATCATTCTAATTAAAATATGCCTATATTTTAGCATAATATGTAAGTCTTATAAAATTATTCCATATGTTAGCATTTGTATAAACAGTTTACAGCTGAGTAAAAAATTGTTAAACGTACCTTGACTAGTAAAACCTGCAATATAGGGTCGACTAATAGGCGAATAATGACGTAGTGAAATAAAATTATCCTGCCATTATAAAAACGATGTTGTATTTTATTGTACAAAATGAAATAAATAGTAATTAATCAAAACATAATATCATCATCATCATCATTACAGCCCTTCACAAGTCCACTGCTGAACATAGGCCTCCCCCAAAGAATGCCACAAAGCACGATCCTGAGCCACCTGCATCCATCGACTTCCTGCATGTCTTACCAGGTCGTCACTCCATCTCGTGGGGGGACGCCCTACACTTCGCCTACCGGTACGAGGCTGCCACTCGAGAACCTTTCTTCCCCATCGGTTGTCGGTTCTTCGAGCTATATGGCCGGCCCATTGCCACTTCAGCTTACTAATCTGTTGGGCTAGGTCGGTTACTCTGGTTCTACTGCGGATATCCTCATTCCTAAGTTTATCACGCAGAGAAACTCCGAGCATAGCCCTCTCCATAGCTCGCTGAGCGACCTTGAGCTTCCTCATACGGCCAGCAGTGAAGGACCACGTCTCAGTTCCATAAGTCATCACTGGCAACACGCACTGGTTGTACAATTTCGTTTTCAGATTTTGAGGTATGTCTGACGAGAAGATGTGTCGTAGCTTCCCGAACGCTGCCCAGCCGAGTTGAATCCGTCGATTGACCTCTCGGTCGAAGTTGGACTTACCTAGTCGGACTATTTGTCCCAGGTAAATATACTCGTCAACAACTTCGAGCTTAGTGCTCCCAACAACTACCGGCATAGGTGTGACATGGACATTGAACATGATCTTTGTTTTGTCCATGTTCATCTTAAGACCTATCCGTTGGGAAACACTATCGAGGTCATTGAGCATAGTGCTTAGGTCCTCCAGCGATTCTGCCATAAGGACTATATCGTCGGCAAATCGAAGGTGAGTGATGTACTCGCCATTGATGTTGATACCGTATCCTTTCCAGTCCACAAGCTTGAAAACGTCTTCCAATGCAGCGGTGAAGAGTTTCGGGGATATGACGTCACCCTGTCTTACACCTCTCTGCAATTGGATAGGTTTCGTACTCTGGTTCTGTACTCGGATAGCCATCGTAGCCCTACTGTACAAGCACTTCAACACAAACATAATATAATTCCATTTAATTATTGAAGTTATACTTCTTTTGGGGCGTTTGGGAAACATTACGAGAGTGAATTTTTTTACGATGCGCGCGCACACCGACAACTAAAAAAGACACCATGAAGTTATTACGATGCGCGCGCACACTGACATCTCAAAGCGTCAACTTCATTGGGTAATTGTCTCTAAAGTTTTCGTGGGAAGTAGTAACTATATTTAAGGTAGTTATTTTTGTTTTCTTACGCTAAAGAAGTATAACTTCCTACGTGCGTTCATAAGTACACACACACACACACACGAGCGTTTTTTTTATATAGGTAACGGTTTCAGGGTGTAAGAATATCCCTTATCCCAAATCATTCCGTGGGTGTCGTAAGAGGCGACAGAGGGAAACTGAGCCAGGAGCGCGGCATCTTCCTTACAGCTGAGTAAAAATAACTGCGGTTACCAACCCCTTGTCAAGTGTAGCAACTATGGTAATGATCCTCCCTATGAGGCAATTTATGCGGGAGAACTATGTTCAGCAATAGACTTTTGATATACTGTTATGATAATGGTTTGAAAATTGAGACCTCTACATAGGTAGAGGTACTTTTAGATATTGACGGCCAAAAAAGCTATCGCCTAAACATAATAAAATATTTAAGACTTTAAAAGTTAAATTTTAATTTATTAGAATAAACGAAATATATACATTTCATAATACGGTTGTGTAAATAAAAAAAATATTGTTTTGTGAAGGTACAGTCGGATTGTTAATGGGCGAAACGGGAGCGGAAATTAATTTTCTTTTGTTTAGCAAACAGCAGCATTGTGCGGCCGATGATCCCGCCAATGTGTAGATGAAAAGTATTTTATTGTTGCCGTAAAGTTGATAATGTGTGAGGATTTAAAATACTTGTTTTAAATGTTTCCTCTTGATAATCTAAGTTGTGTTTTTATACGTGGTAGAGCAACGCTGCAGCTATTTTTTAGTTGTAGGACGAATGGGTGCACTCGACCGGGAATGGACCACGCTCTCACAGAATAACGTTACCGTTACAGCCTATTAAAGTCCACTGCTGAACACAAGCCTCCCCAATAGATTGTCTCATAGGGGATATTTACCATAGTTACCACGCTTAGTAAGCAGGTTGGCGACCGCAGTTTTTTTGTTTTTAGTCATTATTAGGAAGACGCTGTTCCCCATCTCCTGATTTGTTTCTCTCGGTTGCCTCTTACAACAACTACGGGATGATATGGGATGGGATAGTTGATATTCTTACACTGCTACTACACGGTAAGCACTGCTACGTACGCGGTACTCACAGAATGCCAGCGTCATATAGCAGCTTGATGCTGCTGTGTTTCGTATGGTGAGTGTAGAGAACCGGAGACCCTTTTAAATTTAAACGAGTCGTTTTATGGAATTATAGATTACGTAATCTATACAAATAAATAAAAATGAAGTTTCTGTTTGTAATGTCAAAATTACGGCTTTTTACTAAATGCATATGAAAGTATATACGATACTTATAACAAAATCACAATTTTTAAAATTTTTGTCTGTCTGTCGGTCTGTCTGTCTGTCTGTCTGTTTATTCCGGCTAATCTCTGAAACGGCTGGACCGATTTTGACGGGACTTTCACTGGCAGGTAGCTGATGTCATAAGGAGTAACTTAGGCTACTTTTATTTTAGAAAAAGAATTAGGGTTCCGCGCATAAAAAACTAAGACCCCAAATAACACGCGGGCGAAGTCGCGAGGATCAGCTAGTTAGTTAATATAGTTTGTGTTAAGAAACACCGCAGCGTTAAGCTGCTATTTAACGCTGATATTCTGTAAGAGCGTGGTCTTTCCCCGGTCGAGTCGACCCATTCTTGCTACAACTATACCAGTAATATAGCTACAGCATGGTTCTACCACGTATAAAAATGTACCTATGTCCCTTTCGGGTAAATAATTATTTTTTTTTTATTTTGATTCAGAATTGAGGATGGATGTAGATGTCTATGGGCCACAGCATCCACTTATCAACAGGTGGACTGTGTGCTCATTTGTCACCCTTATTCTGTATTAATAAAAAAACATATTTTTAATGTTAATATGTAATAGTATATGTTTTACAAATGGGTCAATTCGACCCGAGAAAGACCATTTATCTCGCGGAATATCAACGTAAAATACCGAGAACCGGACTACTACTAGTAATTCCATCGGAGTTCAGAGACAATAACACATCTGCATTCTAATTCTTAATCAAGGATAGATGTAGATGTGGGCTATATGCTCGTTAATGCCTATACATATAAAATGTATGTTAACAAGTATGTAGTTTGGTAGTGTGCTTGACTCTCCAGTTACGGAAAATATGATGCAAAAACATGAATCATCTTTCATCAAAACACAAATGGTTGGTCTCCGCGCAATAGCTATAGGTAACAAGAACATTAATACTTTATTATACGGGTTTACACTACAGATATACTTGCGACTATATATTATAACATACATAATATAGTATATTATAAAATAATGAGATAAGATTTTTCAAAATCCTAAGAAAAACAGAATATGTACCTACACAAAATTACTCTCTAATTGGGCACTACCGCTGTAATAAATAAGGATAACGACCTTGATGTATTAAAATAAAACCTATTTTCATTAATGTTTGCACGAAGTATACAAAAGGGAATATTGTGAAAGCACGCAAATCAATTACTTAATTGATAAATTACAAATTGTACTTATTCTTCTGATGAATTCCTAAAATATGTGTATAACGGTGGCGTCGTTACTCGACTTGTTTTGCAACGGATATAAAACGACCGCGCAGCGACGGCGACGGAGCGGGCAGTCTTGGCTCTGGCTCTGGCGTGACTCGGTGCACTGGTTGTACCAAGCTAGCTTATCTATCTCCTAGACGCTCACGGATATTTAATTTGAAATTAATTATTATCATTAATTATAAAAGTGCCCTGGTACAATTTGTAATTAATAGAACTAAATATTATCTTGTAATCCCTGACTTCTTATTCAACATGGCCGAGCCCTTCTCCACATGTATATAATGTCCTGCAGACCGAATTTCGATTACGACATCTATTCTCAACGGAGACTATCCATTTGCGCTAGACAGGATTATATTGTCCAAGTGTATGCGCAAGCACAGGTACACTCTCTAATCCCTCACTCTTATATGACCGGAGAGAGATTAGACGCAGGACCAACAACAGCTTTACGTGCTTTCCCAGGTACGGGAGTGAAACACCGCTAATTATTTAATTCCGGGCTACTACTGAGAATTTCTTGCCAAAAATCCCGTAACTGATTTTGGTCCGACCCGGGATTCTAACACGGGACTTCATGAATAGCTTACGACCACTAGTCGAACGAGGCAGTTAAAAAGTTTATACTATAAGCACAGCTCAATAATTCACAGTAAACTTTTCATTGCAATAATGTATTCTCAATTAGTAGTGTATGTTGTACTAATATAGTTTTTTCCTTTTCAGGTACGTTCTTATTCGTTGACGATGGCGGACCGCGCCATTAAGACTAAGGTTAGTGGGATTCCCGACGAGTGTTAAAATGTCTGAAGAAATAATTACTAGTAATTAATTAATTACTAATTAATAATTACTAGTATAAATTTACTACATGGTGGGTTTTTTTCTGCTCAGGAGCCCGTCTGGAATTTTACCACCCTGTAACCTATTTCTACCGCCTAACAGTAGCGACCCACTGATAAGGGTAAGAGAGCTAGTATAATTACAGATATTCCATCTTAGCTATCAGAAGTTACCACATATCTGTGACCTTCTGTGCTTGAAGTTAGAAGTAGCTGCATATGGGCTTGACAACCACTTAACATGAGATAGACTGTAAGCAGGTTTTCGCTCCAATACATAAATAGATAGTTTACCTGATGAGCGGAGGGAGTATATAGTTGCAGATGTTATGTTATGTATAGAATATATCATAGGGCTAGACAGAGACCGTGCTTTGTGACAGCTGTTGGTACTGTTACACCGTTAGAGCGTATCAAAAGTCCACCGCTGAACGTATGCCTCCCTCAAAGATTGCCTCATAGGGAAGATACTAGCCATAATTGCTACGCGAGCGGATGGGCTGACGCAGTTTTTTATTTTTTCCGTGCAGCGGGTAGTGGCAGTGTAAAAATATCCACTATCCGTAATCATCACATGGGTGTCATAAGACGCGAGAGAGAGAAAGAAAGCATTGCAGCAGCGTCTTCTTAATAAGAACTATATTAGCTTTTGGTAGACATATTATAATATACTTAATAAATACTATTGAGGTTCCAATAGTATTGAATTGAATGATTCCCAAAATAAATGTTACATACACATTCTTATATTTATCTACATATAACGAAAACATGAGCATCAGAATCAATAATCTACGTGTTACTCGACCACATTCTTGACTTATGACTTGTTTAACTTAACACGTAAATAGAGTTTCCTTTGTTTGTATTGAAGTAAATGGTTGAACTAACTTATAACTAGTCTTAGAATGTTATATTTAACTATCAAGGGTTTTTTAACCACCAAGGGTTAATAAATTGTTGTTAGAACGTTTTTATATAACTAATTTTCTTTTTAATGTTTTTTTTGACATATTAGCGCATACGATAATATATGATATATTTTATACGAGGTCGAGCCATGTTGCAGCTTATAGTTGCAGCACTAATAGGTCGACTCGATCGGAGAAGGATCTCTCTCACAGAATAACAACGTAAAATAACAGCTTAAATCTGCTTTGTTTCGTATGGTGGGTGTAGAGAACGGGAAACCCTTTTTACTGAAAACGATTTTAGTCCTCAGGGGTGACAACTTATCTGCATTTTGATTCTTATTCGAGGATAGATGTAGATTGTTGATGTCTATGGACTACAGTATACACTTACCATCAGATGGACTGTGTGAACATTTGAAAGCCTGATTCTATAAAAAAAATATCAGTGTGCAGGGTGTAATGTTCTCTTTGGATGTCAACAGCTAAAACGGCTAGATTGTGTATTTTGTGAAAGCTTAAACCTTGTGGTATGTCATGCACTTATAATTGCGCCAAATAGCGCTGAAATTAAAAGAAAATTTTATTTTATAATATGGAAATATTGTCGGGAAGAATTAGGTACATAAATTACTACCACAATTGTAACAATGACTCGTAACTATTAGCAATAACATTTCAATAAGGTAGGTATTTACATTGACACTACCAGACATTCTTTTTAAAAAGAAAACACTCAAGTTTTCGTAAAAAAATAAACAGTCATTAATAATTTTGGCACTGGAAAAGCAGCCATAATAACTCCGCAGTTCGATTTATGAAAACGGAGTTCGATTAATGGATTCTAGTCGGTCGTGAATTGATTAATTGTACCTCACCCTTATTGATGACCGAACGAAAATATATCGGATGTTTTTGTCCAAATTATTTTACTCGGGTCTCTGAAAGCTCTTGTTATATAGCATGCGTATCGACTGGCCGTAAATCAAGTAATCCTAGATACCGACGTAACTATCAATTCTAGCTGTCCATTAGCTGCTAATGGGATTGAACTTTTGTATTATATTGTTTTTGAAACTAAGTTTAAGCCGGTTGCATTAACGTTGTGTTTACAACATATTTGTTTTTATGTGGAACTCTTATAAATTTTCATCGAAAATAGTATAGTCGTATGTAATTAAAGTATATACAAATATAGTTGAAATCGGAACAATAGAACGATTGCATTTTTTTTAAAATATGAATATTACCGAGGTTAATGTCAAACTGAACGGCCGACTTTTATATTACGTGTCATGATTTCATAATTATCATCATTATGCTTAGATATTTCATGGTTGGTACGACAGACGACGGTTGATGGATATAATTTGGCGCGTCATGCAACGCTTATATATGTCGTCCTCAGACAAGACTGTGGGTGCACCCCTAATTGCGATAACAAATAAAGGTACAACCACATATACCACAG
The DNA here is from genome assembly GCA_963668995.1 of Parnassius mnemosyne. NCBI lineage: Eukaryota > Metazoa > Arthropoda > Insecta > Lepidoptera > Papilionidae > Parnassius > Parnassius mnemosyne. The sequence goes on from CAVLGL010000057.1 coordinate 12,000,607, forward strand.
AAGAAATCATCACGGTCGTACGATGTGATACAAAATTAATGTCGCGAGGTTTACCTGGCGATATATCGAGCCTCGACAGTCGAGGACGAAACATATCGCTGTCGCGTCACTTCGCATTAATTTTTAATTATTATTATTTTTTAAGTGGATGCTGTGGCCCCTATACATTGACATATTATATCCTCAATTTTGGGCGGTGCTGCAGTCCCTTCAGCGGTGCCAAATTGACTGTCGGTATATCGAAGTGTTGAAGTGCTTGTACAGTAGGGCTACGATGGCTATCCGAGTACAGAACCAGAGTACGAAACCTATCCAATTGCAGAGAGGTGTAAGACAGGGTGACGTCATATCCCCGAAACTCTTCACCGCTGCATTGGAAGACGTTTTCAAGCTTCTGGACTGGAAAGGATACGGTATCAACATCAATGGCGAGTACATCACTCACCTTCGATTTGCCGACGATATAGTCCTTATGGCAGAATCGCTGGAGGGCCTAAGCACTATGCTCAATGACCTCAATAGTGTTTCCCAACGGATAGGTCTTAAGATGAACATAGACAAAACAAAGATTATGTTTAATGTCCATGTCACACCTATGCCGGTAGTTGTTGGGAGCACTAAGCTCGAAGTTGTTGACGAGTATGTTTACCTGGGACAAATAGTCCGACTAGGTAAGTCCAACTTCGACCGAGAGGTCAATCGACGGATTCAACTCGGCTGGGCAGCGTTCGGGAAGCTACGACACATCTTCTCGTCAGACATACCTCAAAACCTTAAAACGAAATTGTACAACCAGTGCGTGTTGCCAGTGATGACTTACGGAACTGAGACGTGGTCCTTCACTGCTGGCCGTATGAGGAAGCTCAAGGTCGCTCAGCGAGCTATGGAGAGGGCTATGCTCGGAGTTTCTCTGCGTGATAAACTTAGGAATGAGGATATCCGCAGTAGAACCAGAATAACCGACATAGCCCAACGAATTAGTAAGCTGAAGTGGCAGTGGGCCGGCCATATAGCTCGAAGAACCGACAACCGATGGGGAAGAAAGGTTCTCGAGTGGCAACCTCGTACCGGTAGGCGAAGTGTAGGGCGTCCCCCCACGAGATGGAGTGACGACCTGGTAAGACATGCAGGAAGTCGATGGATGCAGGTGGCTCAGGACCGTGCTTTGTGGCATTCTTTGGGGGAGGCCTATGTTCAGCAGTGGACTTGTGAAGGGCTGTAATGATGATGATGAATGATGATCCTCAATTAAGATTTAAAATGCAGAGGCGTTGTTACCCCCTGAAAACTAAGATGAAATGTCTCGTTTCCCGTAAAAAGTGTCTCCGGTTCTGTACACTTACCATACGAAACAAAGTAGCATTTAACTCCTATTTTACGCTGGTATTGTAAGAACGAGGTCCATCCCTGGTTGAGTCGACCCATTCGTGCTATAGCCATAATAATATAGCCGTACCAACCATTCAGAAAATGGCCCAACTAAAACCTGCCTACGGAGAATATGTAATGCCTGATCGAATTTGACCACTTCGACAACATATAAACGTAGAGACGAAGGTAGAAAGAAAATTAATTTGTCACTACTGTTTCAAAATCAGATTCCTCTTCCGAAAAAGAAACAACGGAAGAAACCAGATAGGTATATTATTCACAATTTTTAACAGTCAAGTATAATGTAAGTTTTATATGAAAAATTGCAGACCTGTCAGTACCTGAATAGCTGAACGTGTTAAATGTTCTATGATAAATAACTCATCGTCAGTCAAAGCATACCTGAGCGACTTAGGAATGTAGTAGAAATATAATATGTAGGTAGGGTACCTTACCTATTTCTGTTTGCGGTCATAAGGATATACAGAGTCATTATAATTACAGGCAGTAAGGCATTCCATCTTAGTCCTCAAAACAACGCATCTGTAGACCTGTAGCCTTTTTTGTTTAATGTTGCACTAATTACTAAGACTGCAGTAGCTACTTAAGTTGGCTGTTAGTTGTATGACACCATAAATTTTATATAAAGAAAGTTATCACGATCGGGATTGATTACAATGCCTCAAGTGCTCGCTTAAACATCGAAGCATTCACTTGTCTCAATCTACCCGACACTAATGTGACGTTTCCGTAATTAATGAGTTGGAAGCCGCGTTTGAAGGCTCTTTCTTGCGTTCTGGTGCGCCTTACCTAGTAATTAAATGGGAATGGGAAGTCGTCAGTCGGGTGAGTTCCTCATCCGATCCCTGGTGAGAACACAGATGTGCGCCAAAACGTTCTCGTGGTCCTGCCTATATGCGGCGAACGTGGAACACCATGGGGATGGGTTGGTATTTCCACATGCAAAAAAGAGTGTTGGCTCAAAAGTAAGTTGATACACCTAAAAAATTATCAATTCAGTTTAGATTAACCAAAAAAAAACTCTTACTTTATTGAGACGTCCAGGCTAAACTGAGACATAAGAGTCAAGTCCTCTGGAACACCTTTATTTCTTCCTAATTTAACATACTTTAAAATTCCTTTACTAGGCAAAAACTACGATTAACATTTAATTCATATTTTTTGTCTATGTACTTTATAACATGTCCTTTTTAACATCCCATTAAATGTGTATTTATTTTTCTCCTAAAAAAAACTGAAGTTAATTCAAGCCGCACACGGTACATTTTACCGACAAAGTTTGCCTTTGCAGGTTTGTCTGCGCGAAGAAGTGTTTTCGATCTTGCGGCGAACCACCTGTGCAGGATTAAAGATTAGCACAGGTCTATTCCATTACACGCTTCGGTCTTTGTACCTATAGGCATACCTGCACAGGTAAACCTTTTCAATATGACCGTAACGTGTATGGCCAGCATAAGTCGCGTAACCCCAAGATTGTCTCGAGACGATAAGGCTATTTTAAAAAAGTTGGGTTACGCAATGTCTAAAAATTGCTACAACAAGCACGCAAGCCTATTTCTTTCTTTAGTTTTTACGATTTACTATATTATTAATACGTAGTCAATTTTATCGATATTTTGTTACGCATGTAATGCTGTGGCCCCATAATATATATAAAAAGCGGATGCGTTACCGCTTCTGAAGACGAAGATGGAATGCCTCGTTACCAGTTTAAAAGGTTTCCATTTGTCGTCACACACCATACGAGTCGCAACAGTATTATGCTGCTATTTTACGCAGTTTTTCTGTGGTGCGTGATCTATACCCAGCAAGTCGGCCAGGGTCTAATCCCCATAACATAATGAATTTTCACCATCAGTCGTCATCCAGTGCCTCTTTCGTCTGTCAGCTCTTGCATCTAAGTTCAGCATTTAAAGTAAAATATCGATTACTCGTATAATCCTGTACATCCCTCATTGAACTCATATTGATTTAATATATATTAAGATACGAGGTGGGTATAATTTCTTTTTTAAACGTTACGCTATTTTATTTTTTTGCACTCATAATACAAATCAATTTCACAAAACGCACGGTCGTGTACACTAGCGTTAAAAAAGCGTTTGTTTTTGGATTTATAACACAAAGATGTATATCACTTGCATTCAAATATGATCGTGAAAATTATATTGTTTAACTAAGCGGACGGATAGGCGACATCATTAAAAAAGTCATTTTGACGGAATAATAATCGATTTATTAATAATAATAAAATAATTTACACGCATAAACATGGTATTCATTTAATAAAAATCTTAAAACTGTATGTTACACTCCATAATAATTGACTATCGTTACAGTTATCACAAACGGGCCACAAAACGAATAAAAGCGATTAACCTAAAAGCTTTTCCTATAGACCAATTTGAACTCTGTTAATTGGAAGCAGTTTCGAGCAACAATCCCTTCGGATTCAATTTCCCTGCACCCGTACGTACATCATACTACGATGTTAACTATGTACGTCCAGTTTAGTGTTATGTTACATGTACATTAATCTTTCGTGATTTTTTGTTTGTTTCAATTGAATTTCATGTTTTTAGAGGATATACGAGTATTATCGAGTGCTGAATGGAAATCTTTTTACGTTTAACTCCGTTAACTACTTTCAATACGTTTGTTCAAATGCCACGCTACCTGTATAGCTTTATTAAAAACTAGCGAACCGCTCCGGTTTCGCACGGGTGATTTCTGGATCTCGACAACCGGTGGCGCCTACGGGGTCTAAATCTGAATCTAAATCTAGGGGCCCATCCAAACACACATAAAACGTTTTAGCTGAACTAACGGACAGCAATTGATTTTTAATAATGGAGATTTCGAACGGTGGAGTCGACGGAAAATCACTAACCGTTTATTATTTATTTATTCCATCGGAGTACTAAACTTCTTGTACTATTATTTATTCTGTGGTAAAACTTAACGTGTGTTTGTAATAAAGTTTGTGCCTTAAATACATTATATTTTTGGAGTTTATTAAAGTTAACTCCTTTATAATTGTTTCAGAAAGAAAGAATTTATTATTATTATATCTAATATACAAAATTCTCGTGTCGCGATGTTTGTTACCAAAACCGTCCGAAACGACTGAACCGAATTGTATGAAATTTTGTGTGCATATCGGGTAGGTCTGAGAATCGGCCAACGTCTATTTTTCAAACCCCTAAATGATAAGGATGACGCACCGAAAATTTTAATTTTTATTTTTTTGACAAAATTTTTATTTTAATTTTATTATGATTTAGCATTGAAAAATACATAAAAATTTAAATTTTCACACTTCTACGATCAACCACTGTTTTTTAATCGCGATTTTTAAAACTAAAAAATATTTCCTAGAAATAATGTATACGGCAAAACAACGTTTGCCGGGTCGGTGGGTATTTTATAAAATGAATATAAATAGACATATGGATTCATTTACTTCCTTTGCCTATTGTATATAGTTTAAGACAATCGTCTTTCAGGAGTAAACTCCAGGCACGTGTCGGAGCTGGCACGCATATTTTTTTTATTTGTTTTTTTTTTAAGTCCTACCCAGTTTAGTAACCATAGAGCGCAGACCATATTACGTAAGAAGATCAATATTTTTTAGGGTTTTTTCTGTTAAGAAATTTTCATTAGAACTGAAAATCAAGAAATTGGAGGTGTTTCACTCTTGTGCCTCGAGCAGCACGTAAGGGCGTTGTTACTCTCTCCGACCATCGAGTGAGAGTGAGGGAATAGAGAAAGCACCTATGCTTGCGCACACACTTGCACACTATAGGTAATTATATCTTAAGCTGATGGCTAGTCTCCGTTGAGACTGGTCGCTGTGACCAAAATTCGGTCTGGAGGACTTACACTAGGTCAAGCTTTAAGTTTTCAATTGAAAATAATGCTTCGTTTTTCATTAGAGGGAATGTTTTATATATTATATAACTTCTTATTTTAATGATTTCTTAAATATATTTTTACGTAATTGAACCATACTACTACAATATAGCTGCAGCTATATTAGTAGTATAGTTGTAGCACGAATGGGTCGGCACGACCGAGGAAGGACCACGCTCTCACAGAATACCAATGTAAAATAGCAGCATAACGCTACTGTTTCGTATGGGGAGTGTTGAGAACCGGAGACCCTTTTTACTGGAAACGAGGCATTCAATCTTAGTCCGTATTTTGATTCGTAAACGAGGATAGATGTAGGTGTCTATTGACCACAGCAACCACTTACCATCAGGTGGACTGTGTGCTCAGTTTGTCACCCTTATCCTATGAAAAATTACACGAATACTTGACATAGAATAGCTAACTAATTTTACGGATTTTATTGAGTTTAATTTAAATTATTTTTAATTCCGACGTTTCGGATAATTTAAGCTTATATTATTTTTACATATTTCTAAGGCCGAGCAGCTTTGTACCTTATGCTGTGTTCGGTTTGAAATTGTAAGAGAGAGAAATCTATTATAATACAGACTATGAGGTAATTTGTCTTAGTTTTTAGGGTTTTCATAGCATCTGTGGCCTTTCTTATATAATGTTGGTTGAAGCTGTCCATGATCACGTACTGCTAGATGAACTCATAGCTAGCTCGTTATTCTAATATATACCCAACATATTCGTGAAACTAGTGCAAAAAAAACAGATTACGATACTAATGTAATGGCTCTTAGTAAATTACTTTAAAACCTTATTTCAACCAACCGTGACATCGTTCTGGAATCATGAAATATTTCGGGTTCGCAGCAAGCGATATTCCCGTAACCACATTCCATTATTAAGCTGTGTGTGTACTGAGCAGTACGAGCGGAAACAAGTCACACGAGCGGTGATTATTTCGTTAATTTCCGGAGCTGGAGAGCGAGTAATTAAATTTCGAGGCGAGGAAATTGCTTTTGTTCGGATCCATCTCAAAAATAATGTGCGGTTTCCGTAATGTATTTTATAATGCACGGGAGATGTTTATGATCCTTTACGGTTTATGTGTAGTTACCACACATTTTCACTGCGTTTATATTACTAAACTGAATCTTTATGTGGAACATAAACCGTATGGCATAACGTCCGTCTGGGTTGGTACCTCACCTTCTTAGCCATAAAGCACCAGTGCATCCAGAACTATGCGCAGAATTTAAGGATAAGAGGGTATACATTCGTCTGTAGTCGTTGGCAGTCGAACTTCATCCTCAAAAATGAAAATACATTACTTCATTATTTATTGAAACAATAGACCGCATCAGCTTCTTATCAACAGCTAGTATTCTATTATAAGTAAGGATAACAAACGAGCACACAGTCCACATGGTGGTAAGTGGATGATGTGGCTCATAGACATCTACATCTCGTTTAAGAATCAAAATGCAGATGCGTTGTTATCCCTGCGGAGTAAAATGGTATGCCTCGTTTCCAGTAAAATGGGTCGCCAGTTCTACACTCACCATAGGAAACACAGCAATATTAAGGTGCTATTTTACGCTTATATTCTATGAGAGCATGATCCTTCTCCGATCGTACCGATCCATTCATTGACAGCCTTAATAATAGGTGTAATGCTCATCCGTATAAGAAGAAAAAACTAAGCAAGACGCTGAGACAAAAGATGCCTTTAGGTTTGAAAAATAATACTTTTGAACATTCAGTCCAGCAGCCTTGTGTTGAATTGGCACTATTTCTAATAAAACTTTATTTAGTATATGTCCGCAGTGTCTTCCTGTCTTCTCCGCAGTATATTCAAAGTGCAAGAATACAAAATGTGATATATTTTCATTTAAATTCATGACTTCGTACGAGTGGGGTGTTAAACTTATGTAAAATATAATACATTGGAAATATTTCTGCACAATTTTATTATTTGTTATTTCATTTAAAGAAGGCTTACAGACAAATTGCTTGTCACCTAGAAGGTAGGCAGAGACTACGGGTTTCCACTTGCCACGATCCTGTCCCACCATTTTCACATTCATTTAGGCACACATTCTCGTCGGTTACGGGTACTTTTAATTAAGTTTATCTTCAATGTATCGCCAATTTAGTCGTTAAACTTCCGTCTAAGACGTTCCTTGCCGACTCTGCTACTCACTAAGTGTTGGGTTTTTTTTTGTGAGCAGCTTAAGTAGTAATTTACTGGGGTGCTTAAAAATAATTATCTTTATTTTCATTTTCGAGAATTGGTTAAGCACTTGTACTTTTTTCATAATATTACACACAATATTTAATGTCGGACGACGTTAGTGTACTTTGCAAATGTATAAAGTCAGTCGAAAGTAATATATGGATGCTTGTAATTAGCAATTCTTACTACCACTTTGTTTCTTTATGAAAATAATAATTGCTCAAGCTACTCAGAAAAAATAACAGAAAACTAAAAACTAACTTAGTACGTGTGCAATGACACTACCATCAAGTGTCAAACAAATCTTTGTTTAAACTCGAGACAAAGGAGCTTGTAGATTGAGTTATATTAGCGGCGTTGTGAATGAAATCCTTGTCCATGAGTTTTCTTACAGAATTATTTGGTAGAAAATAAGTCAACTATTTTAAATTCAATTATGCTGCACAGAAAGAAAAAAATCATTTAATAATTTGTTACCATAAATAATTTAAAAGTATAAAAACGTATTAATACCTAATACTTATTTCAGCCGTGTAGTTGTTTTCAATAATGGGATGTCGATGATGTGATTATTATCACTAGTGGTAACGATTGGTAATGATGATGATGATGATGATTCTGATATTATGCCTTTGCACTTGTAAATGATGTTTGTGAACAATCACTTAACGTTTTTGTGTTCTATTCTATTTTATGATTTGACAAACACATGGATTCATCATATTTCAATCCAATTCCCCACTTCCAGGTTTATATCAGAACCCAAACACACCACGTAACTCTTTAAGAGTTTTTAAATATTTTATCTCAAAGTTTTTTGACATATTACAATTTAATGTAACAATAGGTACACTAATACTACTCTGACTTCAAAGTAAAAACGTAATAGAAAAACCTACTAAAAACGGTAAAACAACGTTTAAAATAAATAAATTAAAAACACAAGGTCGTTCTACGTAGGCTGCACTAAAAGTATCGGGAATGGAATATTTCCACTGTTCCTGTCATATTAAAATATTTTTACTGGAAACTCCTTGGTTTTATAAATCGAATACCATTTATTTATTTAAAAAAAGATTCTCGGTCTTGTCACAAGGTTTTGTCAAACTTGTTTAGTCGTTGAGAAAATGGAATTGACTCGAGAAAATTCAAGAGCGATGATTTATTATGACTTTCGAAGTGGTTTAACACAAAAACAGTGCGTTGACCGGATGATTTCTGCATTTGGTGATGAAGCCCCATCCAAAACCACAATTTATCGCTGGTTTGCTGAATTTCAACGTGGACGTGTCAAGCTCAGTGATGATCCCCGTCAAGGTCGTCCAAAAACTGCAGTCACCCAAGAAAACGTTGATGCTGTGCGTAAGCTGATTGAGGAAGATCGACATGTGACATACCGCGAAATTCAGGCAACTTTAGACATTGGCATGAGTCAAATACGAGTACAAATAATCTTGCATGAACAATTAGGTGTAAAAAAGTTGTTTTCTCGATGGATACCGCATTCGCTCTGTGAAGAGCAAAAAGCGGCTCGCGTTACTTGGTGCGTCAGAACTCTCGAAAGATTCCACGCAGGATCCTCAAATGCTGTATACAACATCGTATCAGGTGACGAATCCTGGATATACGCGAACAAACCCGAAACAAAAAACCAGTCACGAGTTTGGGTGTTCGAAAATGAGTTAAAGCCAACAAAAATTGTTCGTTCACGGAGTGTTGCAAAAAAATGGTGGCCACGTTTGTCTCTAAAACCGGCCATGTTTCGACTATTCCTCTTGAGAGACAAAGAACAGTTAATGCAGAATGGTATGCTAGCATTTGTTTGCCACAGATCGTTTCTGAACTCCGTAAAGAGAACTGCAACCGCCGCATCTTGCAATGCGAGTTCTCACACCGCACACTCAGAACAAAAGAGTTTTTAGAGCAAGAAAACATAGAATTATTAGACCATCCGTCGTACAGCCCCGACCTAAGCCCTAATGATTTCTATACTTTCCCTAAAATAAAGAATAAATTGCGTGGACAGAGATTTTCATCACCTGAAGAAGCTGTGGACGCCTACAAAACGGCCATTTTGGAGACCCCAACTTCCGAATGGAATGGTTGCTTCAATGATTGGTTCCATCGTATGGAAAAATGTGTCAAATTTCGCGGAGAATACTTCGAAAAGCAATAAATACATTTTAAATAGTAATGTTGTGTCACTTCCTTGATTCCCGAAATTTCAGTGCCGCCCTCGTATTTTTCATCTTATTTTATTTTGTTACTAATCTTCGAGCACGGAAGCTACTCCATCCTTAATTAGAATATAACCATCTTCACCCAAAGGCCGAATCAGGTTCCGCGTGTTAGTCATTGATATGAGGAAATGGGAGGGGGTGGGGGGGGGGCTTATTGTTCTGTCAAATATATTAATGTCATGAAGTTGACATTACTTAATTTTTTGTCGAAATAAAAACAATTTCACGTGGTAGTTGCGAACTCCTGTGCAATGGTTAGAAGAAAAGAAGCTTACTTGATAAACTTTTAATTAGATACCTCGTGCAATAATGTGGCTACTAGGCTTGCCATCCTTAGGAAATTTATTATAATTATTATAAACTACACAAATATTGTGAATAATTTTGTCACCTTACTTGAACTAGATACAAAAAACATTGCTATTTATTAGAGCGCTAAGATAGTTTCCGGCAACATTTCGCGTTAGTTTCTTAGTTATAATATATAGTACGTGAAGGTAATATGGTCAGCCGGTTAATATGGTCACTTTCCTATAACTCAAAACATACAGCCATGTTTGCAGAGATAGCTCTGTGATACCATAGTTCTTCATCAGTCCATCAAATAAAAAGGGTCAAAATGGCGCCTTATCGACGTCATTTTGACTATTGACATTACGAGTATAGTAAATATTTTAGTCAATTTTAGTATTGTGTAGTGTAGTTAGTTATTTTTAAGTTGACTTTTCGAAATGTTCCTAATTATTGCCAAAGTTAGTTTGCTATTTTTTTCATAATACATTAGTCATAGTATACGATTTTGTGTTTTTGTTTTTGTCCTCCTCCTAGTTTTGGTTTTATAGGGCGGCAAAACCTAAGGCGACCAAATATGGTCGAGGGTAATAACCCTCACGTACCTTATACGTAAAGTACGTGATGTACATTGTTAAATGTTTACTCGATAATTCTAATGACGGCCTGTCAATAAACAGGATCAATTGAAAGTAATTACCACTTATTCAAATGTCTCTATTCTTGTTTTTGCTGAGATCCCGCTAGTTCATTATCTACCGCAATGCCATTGTTCATTGAGCACAATATTTTCTTGTAGCGAGGTGAGAATGAATAGACACAATAGACGAGCTTTAAGTCTGTTTTGGTTATTCATGGTTCATCGAAGTAATTTTAAATTACTTTATTGGATAAAAAAATTCAAGAACATGATGCAATGACTGTCCCTAAAAAGACATATTCAAATCAGAGAAACAATTCAGTGTCTAAAATGCGGGGAATTCTATAAAGCATCATTAGGTGAGTAGGATAACATGGAAAAAAACCGGCCATGTGCGAATCGGACTCGCGCACCGAGGGTTCCGCACAAATCCGTAGGTATATAAGTTTAAAGTTATTAAAAATATTTTTATTATATGATGTAACTAAAAATTTATGCTTTTCGCAACTTTAATACGTTGCTTCGTACCAAATTGTAAGATTCTGAATTCCCGGGAAGTACCCTGTAGGTTTTGATTCCCTTGCGTATGTCGAAAATTTGCGGCATAAACGGCTGTATCTTTTGATTGCGTTGGCTTAGAAGTTTGATTTTTTCACAGCTCCATAGACTTGAGTATTTGATATGAATTTCAGCTTGATACCTCCACGCCTTCCTGAGAAAAAGGGTCTTGACAGACAGATAGACGGACAACAAAGTGATCCTATAAGGGTTCCGTGTTTTCCTTTTGAGTTACAGAACCCTAAAAAGGTTTATTAAAATAAACAATATTATGTACTGGTCGTAATTCGCCGTTTAGATACTCTGCAATTATTTTAAAAGTAAATCTGACAAATGTACTTGACGCAGAACTGTAATATGTATGTGTCCATAGACTGGAATATACTGGCGTTCTAAGTCTATGTATGTGCAAGTGTGCCTCTATATTATTTATTAATTCATAAACATTAAACGCCTTATTAATGACGCATAACTAAAGCTAGTGACTTTTTTTTTTATAGGAGAGGGGGCAAACGAGCATGCGGCTCACCTGATGGTAAGTGACTACCGCCGCCCATGAACAACTGCAACACCAGGGGAATCGCAGATGCGTTGCCGGCCTTTTAAAAAGGAGTACGCTCTTTTCTTGAAGGTCCCTAAGTCGTATCGGTCCGGAAAAATCGCTGATGGTAATCGATTCCACAAGGAGGTCGTGCGAAGAAGAAAACATCTTCTAAATCGCACAGTGGTGGACCGCCAATCATCCAGATGGTGTGGATGGTATCGGGAGTTCTGCCGCGATGTGCGTTCGTGAAATTTGGCGGCTGGGATTAATCCGAACAATTCCTCAGAGCACTCCCCATGGTAGATGCGAAAGAAAATGCAAAGGGATGCAACATCTCTTCGCAGTGCCAATGAATCGAGCCGATCGGAAAGGGCTCGGTCGTCGACAATTCGAGCCGCTCTGCGTTGGATGCGGTCAAGTGGAAGGAGCTGGCACTGGGGAGCCCCTGCCCAGAGATGGGAACAGTATTCCATGTGAGGCCGAACTTGCGCCTTGTAAAGTAGCAGGCGGTGTGCCGGCATGAAATACTGTCCCGCTCTGCTGAGCACGCCAAGCTTTTTAGAGGCCAATTTGGCCTTCCCTTCCAAGTGACCACGAAACTGCACGTCACTCGATATGTCGACTCCGAGGATACCGATACTGGCTGAGGCAAGAAGGGGAGTGCCTTGAAACTGAGGAGATACGACAAAGGGGTTCTTTTTAGCGGTAAACGCGCAAACTTGTGTCTTCTGAGGATTAAATTGGACTAGATTTAGTCGCCCCCAATCCGAGACTTTGTTCAGCAAAGACTCGACTTCAGACACACTTTTTTATCTGTCTGAGCTTTGCTTCAAATCAAGTTTTTGTTGTAAATATTACTAACAAAACAGCAATTACATAGGTAAAAACCTAAAACAATATAAGTATCCTTCTTTCTTTTTTATTTATAGGTCTTCAAAGTCCACTTCTTCTTCTTCTTCAGGTCTCTCTCCGACTAGCGAAAGTTAGTAGTCAGCTTAGTGAACTTCGCTCTATTCGTGCCGCGAGGCTAAACAGTACGGCGGTACGCGCGATACCCGTACACATAGGACTTGTAAAATTGACATTGAATTGAATCAATATTGAATCAACTGGACATGGGCCTCTCACATTGTATGGCATTATTCCGTAATCGTCACGAGGTATTTTACGTCCAAAGTAGACCAGATGGATCTACCGCCATCGGAAGCCGTGTGATCTTTCTGGTGTTTCCCTTAGTCGCCTCTTTAGAGACCCACGGGAGGAAATGGGGCGATGGATTCCCTTGCGCCGCCACCACATTATACAATATAAGCTACTACTTGAGATGATACGTCAATTCCTCTTAAACTTGGATTGTGTTCTGTTCAGCATTGAACTAACATGTCGTTTATTTGAAGGTCGATACAGAATTTTTTGCCGTGTACAATGATATTGTCCTAATTAAAAAAAAAAACTGAATTTCACTGAACACATGAATTTGGATTAATTCCAAGAAGAAGCGAATACAATTAAGATATCATTAAATCCGACCTTGTAATGTTATTTTCAATTATTTAAATCTAAAGATTTATTGCGAATAAAAATATTTATAGCTTTTTATTCGCGTGGGGAAGCTATTTTCACCGGTTAATATATCTATCTGACACATCGATCACTAATAAAAAACTAGATACACAATCAGTGACAAAAAATGCTCTTACCGAATGAGCGCCCACTCGAACATTTGGGTGCGCTTTTAATTAGTACGTAGCTTTGTGAATACAACTTTAGGCAATGCGCTTAAGGTTGAATTTACATTAATGTATATTTATTTCATAGAATTACGTCAAAACAATTGGCGACAGTTTTAGAGAACTTTTGAATGACATTGTGTATTTAGTTTTTATTAGTGATAGATGATCTGACAAGATTTATGTTGACAACTGTTAACAATAAATTAAAACTTTTCACCATACACCCTGAAATCGATCGCTGTCTCGTCGTAATATCGCAAAAAAAAAATGCAACGAACCATGTGAAGGAATATTTTTTATTTTTTCACCAAAAACAATCTTTTACAAGTTTGACTAGTCATCGTAATCAACATTTTCAAGTCCACTACAGGACATAGTATTTGGTTTTGTATGTAGTTTTGTAATCTCAGCACGCTGTGATGGCGGGAGTACGCACTCGCAAACCCACCCCAAATTCTTAGCCCATCACTATCGTCACTATTAGTTAGTCACTATCGTCATCATCATCATCATTGCAATAGCCTAACCACTCAAGACCACTGCTGAACATAGGCCTCCCCCAAGGAATATACTAACTAATTCGCACAAAGTACAATGATGAGCCATTTTAGTTAGATAAAGTTTCACCGTAAAATCGACTTAAAGTAAGCGATAAATCCTCTTTTTTTGATAAGGCTTCTATCCAGAAGTGACCTGTGTGAGATGTTGGTGTAGATGAAAGCGCTATCAGCATCAATTTAATGGAAGTAAGCAAACTGTAATAATTATATCGTGGGAGCCAGACATACAAGCGACATAATGCATTGTGCAATTAGGTATTGTCTGCTACCGCGTAGCAACGCAACGGCGCGCTACGTAATTTCAACTTGAGACAGCACTACTGATTAGTCGCATAATTACAACTTGAGGTACATTACAAGACGAGAAACGGGAATACAGGGTTATTTTGTAATAACCGGTCAAATTTGCAGAGGAGGTTCAGAATAAGTTATATGGTGAAGAAAAATTAATTTAAAAAATCTCAAACATTTTGTCCTTTTTATCTTTTAAATTCAAAATGCGTGGTAATGCATTGTTTTAACAGATTTTACTGCGCACGTACATATTCGTAATGGTCCAAATAACATTCAATTTGGGATAATTTCAAATAAAAGCAGAAGTCTTATTTACTCGTATTTTCAAAAACTGCAATAACGGTATATCATTGTTTATATATTTGAACTTGGGTTTAAAATTTGGCTACTCTTTGAAAAATAACCCTGTATATTTATGTTTTTTCACTTTGTACATTTAACAAAATAAAAAAGACAGCAGTCAAATTTTTTGTGATATAGATAAACTCATGTACTGGTTCCATAGTATTTGTTTAAAATTGTATACTAATTATAAAACCGAACGGTTTCGCTTCACGGTATCATCAGGGTTTATGATATAAATACTTACCTTAGTGAATATTATCGGCAATGATGTATGGGCTATTTTATATATATGGGCGATTTATAGACATGGCGAGTCTCCTGGATGATTACAGCAACAACCGCTTCTAAAGTAACGCATAAGAGAGCAGTCTTTCATCCCGGCTATCGTGTCCGATAACCCTCTAATACAGCGGGATCGAAAACAAGATCGGTTTGAATAAAATATCAGAGACCATCATTGAGAGTCAAAAGACTTTTTGTTAGCTTAGCACAAGCCTGTTAACTCCTGGTTTCAATACAACCATATTATAATCGTATGGAAAGACGGACGCTGGTAAATTATTTCCACCACGGTGTTACATGATACAGCAAACCGTTTGGTTCTAAATAAAGTTTTATATTTATATTTCCGTCTTTTAACAAAACGTGGCTTATTTTTAGAGACTATTCTCTAGTTTACATTATGACTTAAATCGTTTTACGACTTAAGAGGATTGTGAAGTGTCGGCACGCGGCGCGAGTAGGTATTTTCAAAAATGTTATCTGTTTCATACCGCTCGCTCTGCATCCCTCCTCGTGCGATTGAGAGAGTTGCTAGTCTTGAAGCAATTGCCTACATTTCCTTTTTCAAATATTTTTTCGGGCGATAACGTTACAACTAACGTTACCCCCTAAACATTTATGAAATGAGACAGTTTTGGCCTGTACGTTTTTATTTTTTAGTAATTTAATTTAATAAAAAATAGGAACGCTCCAGGAAGTTGTTTAGTCAAAAATATAGACATTTGGATGTAAATAACTTATATCGTACGTAATATTACTTTAAAATAAAAGTTGAACCTAGCTTATCATTATATCTACAACACTTCCAAAAATTATGAAATTTAGACTAACCTTACGGGGGGAAACGTCATCGCTTTTTGTATGAAAATTTACAGCTTTACAATCCTCATAAGCGAGAGCGACGCAACGCCACAGTCTTCGCTAAATTTGACATTTGCTGACAAATTCCATACTTTGAGAGATTTTAAAAGCTTTGTAAATTAAATAGTTTGATGATTTCATCATCAGATCGTCACGAAATTTATATAGGACCACCCATTGCAAACAAAAAAGAACCATTGAAATCGGCCAACGAAGAATAGTAAAGAATTATCGTTCAGCATACATAAAAAATAGTCCGACGATTTGAGAACCTCCCCCCTTTTCTTGAAGTTGATCGGGAAAGACTAGTATTAAAGAGTAGTATTTAAAATACTGGGAAACAAAAGATAGAACGATTGTTTCTGTAACCAGAGTCCAAATTAATAGCTGGGCAAAATAATATGTGTCTCCTTTTTTGGAGTGTTATGGAGGAGTTGGCACTCTAATGCGTAGTAGCGGAGACTCCTTGAACACACACGTCCTTGAAATGTTTTTTATTTCTCAGATATGCAGGATTTCTCACTATGTTTTCCTTCACCGCCGAGTAAATGGTGAATCAGAACTTAAAGTTGCATTTAAAAATTTCTTTCGTGTTAGCGGGGATCGAAATCAAGTTGCTCGCGTACAATGAAATTTACTGTAAACGCTTAAACCCGAGCTACCGCGCCATCTCTGTTATTGTCTCTTGGCTTCATTTGTTCACAACAATCTAACGGTTCAAAAATTAATTTAACATAAATGTCTTCTTGGGGATATAATTAGAGTACTCTACAGTTCTATTAGACATACATTTCATCTCTTTGTGTAAACAATGTAAAATTAATTAATACATATTCGTGGCAGAGCGCCCAGCAACCGGGGCGTGGAATTTGCGTACGCCCTCCGTTTCCGTAATGAATTCCGCATTTTCCGGCACATTTTCCTATTTGGAATGTGGGAGCATCGTTTATCATTACACATATTATGTATTTAGAATTATTATATGTCCTTATTCTAATGGAAATTACTATGTAAGTTGCATTTAAATTTCACAGAATCATCATCATAGCATGCCACACTGATTTCCAGCAATCATAGTGTTCTCTCTTACATTGATCGCCACAAAGTCTAAAACTGAACTGAGCTTCGAGAACTGACATAGACATAGCGTCGCGCTGTGAATGTGCTGAAAAGTACCGTGTAGTGGCGGTGTAGAAAAAATCCACTATCCCATATCATCCCGTGAATTTCGTAAGAGATGACAGAGGGAAACAAATCAGGAGATGGGCAGCAGCGTCTTCCTAAAAATGACTAAAAATAAAAAAAAACTGCGGTTCGCAACCCGCTTGCCAACCGCATAGTTGCCAAACTATATCAAATATCCCCCATATGAGGCAATCTATGGAGGACTTTGATCAGCAGCGGACTTTAGGCTGTAACGGTAACTAGTTGGTACACTATCATCTGTTAGAAGGTCTAGCATTTCTTTTATACATCTTTTAAGCCGCCACCACACGGTTTAATGGAATCCGTTAGCCACCTACGCGCTAACAGTAGCTAGCTTTATTCAAATTAGGATGACAAACGAGCTTACATTCTATGAAAACGTATGCCTTGTTACCGGTGTAAAAGTCTTCTCTTCTCGTTATTCATACATGGTAGAGCCATACTGCAGCTATATTAGTAGTATAGTTGTAGCAGGAATGGGTCGGCTCGACCGGGGAAGGACCACGCTCTCACAGAATACCAGCGTTAAATAGCAGATTAACACTGCTGTGTTTCGTATGGTGAGTGTAGAGAACCGGAGACCCTTTTTACTGGAAACGAGTCATTCCATCTTAGTCCTCACAGCTGACAACGCATCTGCATTTTGATTCGCAAACGAGGACAGATGTAGATGTCTATGGGCCACAGCAACCACTTACCATCAGGTGGACTGTGTGCTCGTTTGTCACCATATCCTATAAAAAAAATTCACTATACAAACGCCGCAAAATTTTGCTGCTATTTTATATTGTATTTGTATCGTATGCATATTAGACTACGTGACGGTTTTGATCAGTTTAAACGTACTAGTACTAAAATATGTAGATCAGTGACGGATGGCAGTGCCCAAGATAGCTTGCCAGTAGGCGTTTGCCAAGAACAAATCTTTTTCAACACGCGACAAGCACAGGCTTATCTCGTTGCTAATTTAATACAATTTAAGGACCGGTTCCCTTATATGGTCACTTTAAATTTTTCCCTTTTTATCGGACAGTATTGACTAGTACAGAATGTCTTCCATTTACATTCTTTTGTAATAGGGAATACAGCAAAGAATAAATAAATGCAATAAAGTTGTGTTCTGTTCGTTTACTTTATTTATCAAAATCGCTCGCTTATATACTAGAACACCACTCTTAACTGTTGGGAGGTGGAACAATTCCCGGGAGCATGTATCTCGTACGGCCGGAGCATAACGTAGAGGCGTCTGCGAGAACATTCCCTATTCATGAGCCTATGGATATTTAGAATCAATTCGGCACAATGGACTCGATAATCGTGATGGAAAGAGTCGATTTCGTTTAGGGGATTACTTTATATTACGAAAGCTTACTGAATTGTCATTTTATTGTAAGTCTAACCAACATGTTACGTGGTGCAACTCTTTTTTGTTTAGTAGTCCGTGCGTATTTATTTTATGGAATAGAAGACAAACGAGCATACGGCTCACCTGATGGTAAGTGATTTCTGGGTACAAGCATCATTGCATTCAATGCTGTGTTACAATTAAAGGATGCTGATCGGTTTACATTATCTTAGCTTTTAGGAGAGTTTTAAATATTATAAGAGTGACAAATAAGCATACAGTCCCCGTGATGGTAGTTGATGCTGTTGCTCATAGACATCTTTTTTTATAGGATAAGGGTGACAAACGGGCACACAGTCGTCCACTTGTTGGTAAGTGGTTGCTGTGGCCTATAGACATCTTTTTTTTTATAGGATAAGGGTGACAAACGAGCACACAGTACACCTGATGGTAAGTGGTTGCTGAGGCCCATAGACATCTACATCTATCCTCTATTACAAATCAAAATGTAGATGCGTTGTCACCCGTGAGGACTAAGATGGAATGCCTCATATCCAGTAAAAAGGGCCTCCGGCCACCTGCACTCACCAAGCGAAAGGCAGAGGTAAACCTCTACTTCACGCTGGTTTTCTGTGAGGTCGTAGTACCACCCCGGTTCGAGCCGGCCCATCCATGCGACAGCGAAAGCTGCCGCGTGGCTCTACCACTGTTAAAAAACATCTATATCTATCTTCGTTTGCGAATCAAAATAAAGATGCGTTCTCTACACTCACCATACGAAGGACAGCAGCGTTAAGCTGCTATTTTACGCTGGTATTCTGTGAGAGCGTGGTCCTTCCCCGGTCGAGCCGACCCATTCGTGCTACAACTATACAATTGATATAGCTGCAGCATGGCTCTACCACGTTCAAAATCTCATCAAGTTCAATCATCCGCATCTATCCTTGATTAAGAATTAAAATGCAGATGCACCATCATCCTCAAGTACTAAGATGGAATGTCACGTTTCCATTTAAAATGGTCTCCAGTTCTCTACGCTCATTTTAAGAAATACAGCAGCATTAAGCTGCTATTTTACGCTCGTTTTATGTGAGAGCGTGGTCCATCCCCGGTCGAGCCGTCCTATTCGTGCTACAATCATTAATCTGCAGAGTGGCTCTACTAAGTAGAGTGATTTAGAAACGTGTAAACGGTCTCATTCATCATCATCATTACATCACATCATAAGTCCTCTGCTGAGCGTAGGGCATTGAAGCCTACTAAATCGCCGGTCTATGCCAGTTACTCGTGTTTTTCAGTGGATATCCTCAATTTTTGAGATTTTATCAAGCGGAAAAGCTCTAAACATAGCACTCTCTGTCGCTCGCTGAGCAACTCAAAACTCCTCATACGGTCAGTAGCGAAGGACCATGTTTTGGTTCTGTACGGCACCTGGTTTCGCCTTTCTACTAAAGTCAAATGAAATCGCTTGATTATACTTAATTTTTGTTCCGAGCTCTCGTATTCGAGTTCTACTAATGTACTCGCTTAAAGCTACGAGATAATGTGTAAACCGGCCATTAAAGGGCCAGTATAATTAATAACAGCTTATGGGGCATATATCAATTCCATCTTACCGACAGTACAATGGCAAGATCAATATACTTTTCCGAAAACTAAATTGCAGTGATATGTTCTAGCAATGGACTTGTGAGTTGTTGTAATGATGGTGATGATGTTTATTATTTAATAAAATCATCGTTATCATTATAGCAACTCACTAGTTCACTGCCTTCCCCAAGAAATGCCTCAAAGCATAGACGAGCCTCCATCCATCTGCCTCCTTCAACTTCCTGCATGTCTTAGCAGGTCGTCACTCCATCTAGTGAGGAGCAGCCCTACACTTCGCTTACCGAACTGCCACTCGAATACTTTCCTTATCCATCGGTTGTCGGAGTAAATGGCCGACCTATTGCCATTTCAGCTTATTTGTCCGTTGGTGTGTGTCGGTATAATTTAAATAGAAACCAAGAATAATAAAAAAACATATTTATTAATATTTAAAACGGGATACTTTACTGCATACATAACGAGGTCTAGTGCCGATACCAATCCTGGCAAATACGCATCCGTTTGATCTTTTTCTGTAATTGCAGCATGCCATACAGTAGAGCCTCGGCTGTGGGCGGACACCCCGGCACATATATGTCAACCTGTCAGAAATATAGAGAACAATAATTTATATCACCTTACAAACCGAGCAACTTCGCAAACCGAGTTCTGGTATCAATTGCCGCTGTCCAGCGTTAAGACAAGTGCAGACTGTCATTTTACAGGACACAAAGCTATTAAAATAACAAATAATCTGCACCGTTGTCGCTGGTCTTATGTCATAATCTTTATAAATTTCATATTGCACGAGTAATGTTAGTTCTATTTTGGTTCAATATTCCACGTGGTCGATGGCGAAGAACATGTATCTTGAGAAAAACTTGCATATCTAAGAAATAAAGGTATTTAAAGTCATTGTGCAAGGCACCAT
Source organism: Parnassius mnemosyne (assembly GCA_963668995.1). Lineage (NCBI taxonomy): Eukaryota > Metazoa > Arthropoda > Insecta > Lepidoptera > Papilionidae > Parnassius > Parnassius mnemosyne. The sequence continues at coordinate 12,021,558 of CAVLGL010000057.1, forward strand.
TTCCCCATGCAGAAGCATGATCGAATCATCATTACTTGGGAATAAAATTTTTGTGTTGAAGTAGCCTTGATTTAATTCACTATTTCTGTGTATCATAGACAAAACACAGTCCAAGACCGAACGCGAATACTGAACAAGTTTCATTTTTATCAAGTTGAACGTTTAATCATGTTCAGGACAAAGAAATAGGTTACCGGTAGCAATGGGTTGTACTGTGCATTATGAGGCATAGATAAGACAATCCATTACCCTATGTTTTCCCGTGGGTTTCGCCAAAAATACTTCATTTATCTTGACAGAGTAGATGTGTAATCATCCCCTTTACTCCGATCTAAAATATCCAGAACGGCTACAGACAACGTCAAATTTGCAAAACAGTTAGTACCCTGGTATGTCTCCTAAGCATGGCGGATCCTAAGAGCTCGGATTATGGCAAATATTTCCTACGATGGAACCCTATCCTAATTGGTAACCATCTGTGAACTGTAACGGACTAATTATGTAATACCTACTTTTATCTTATTAAACATACATACGGTTGATGTCATAATTTCGAAAAATAATTTATAAATGTTCATACATACAGGTACAATCCGATCGCATCCTCGGACGGTTGAGTACGTGTAGTGGTAATATCCGCCACCGTTGGCGCAGCTGCCCATCGAGACCACCCACTTGGGGTCCGGCATTAGGTCGTAAGTCTTCCGAAACACGGGTGCCATCTTGTTGGTGACGGTGCCCGCCACGATGATAACGTCCGTCTGACGCGGCGTACCGCGGAACACCATGCCGAAGCGGTCCATGTCGTATCTGTGATAGAAGTAGCTACTGTTGTACGGTCATAATATCTTTTTTAAATTATTTTTGTCATAACATTCTTAGCTCCAAAAGACCAATCTTATAAAAGAAACATTTTTGTTTTGTTTCTTAAAAGTAAAAATTTTTAATTACTATTGTAGAAAAATATATTTTTTTATAGTATAAAGGTGACAAACGAGGACACAGTCCACCTGATGGTAAGTGGTTGCTGTGGCCCATAGACATCCACATCTATCCACGTTTGCGAATCAAAATGCAGTTGCGTTGTCACCCGTGAGGACTAAGATGGAATGCCTCATTTCCAGTAAAAAGGGTTTCCGGTTCTCTACTCTCACCACACGAAACGCAGCAGCTTTAAGTTACTATTTTAGGCTGGTATTCTGTGAGAGCGTGGTCCTTCCCCGGTCGAGCCGACGCATTCGTGCTACAACTATACTATTAATATAGCTGCACCATGGCTCTACCACGTAAAATCATACCGTCTACCAATAACTAGGATGCAAGGCTCATTTATTACCGAGGACACTAGTAAGATATATCACTCTTACCTCTTTCTGGAGTCAACACCATCACCATTGCCTGCAACCACTATTGCGTTCCGTTTCTAAGAGTTACACAGCCAGATAATTACAAGCTGTGAGGAGGAGATCCATGAGCTGTAGTAATCACATACCATCAGCTCTGTTACTTCGTTTGTTTCCCCAATATTACGAAACTAATGTGAGCGATTCGCGTGGTGACAGTTCGATAAACTCTTCGCATAGCGTTCTATTTCGAGGTGTGCAAAAACATTAAGGAAATATACATTATTTTCAGTTACTACTTTAATGTTACTTTTAATGATTTCCTATCGGTTATGCGGCTTGGAATAATACAATGGAATCGTTTAAGCTTGTTGTATCTCGCATCCTTTCTTTTTATTTAATTTTTTTTAAAGAAATGAAAATTTATATGCCCTTTTTAAGGCGAAATTAGTAGTCTGACCGTCGTTTGCCACTGATAATTTAGCAGTTTGTGAAACTTTTACTTAATGAATTCTGAATAAATGTATGTTTCAGTCATCTTAATGACTCACTATATTTATTTCCATTTTACATTATTACAATTTACATTATCCTAATTACCGGAAAATAAAAAGGGATATGGATTCTCAAAAGTCTGTATCTTAGTTAGGTCAATAAATTTTAAAAAACTAGTTCCCAACATTACCTCGGCGCTGCATAATGCATCATCTCCAACGCGCAGCAGGCCAGGCCGAAGGTGAGGGGCCACAGTGAACGGCTACGCCCCCAGTTCAGAATATCATCAAGGCGCGCCGTTACCCACTCGGCTTTTGTCTGAATTTTTAATAAATATTACAAATTAAAAAAATAACTTATATTCGTTGATCTGAACTATTTTTAATGTGTTTGTTACGAGTATAATCTAAAAACTAACCATTTACAATAAACTACTACGATGCAATTTAACATGGCACAATCCATATTACAATCTTTTATTTCCTTCTCCTCAGTCGTATAAAAGTACCTTGTAAATATATGACCAACTGATACGGTCGCTTTGTGTAAGCTGAGACACTCATGTCTACGAGTCTTCTAGTCCGTCTGCAGTAAGCGTGACTGCAGATTATTTAGCTCTCTGGCTCGATTTCCAGGTCGGTCCAAGAATAAGTTATCGGGTTTTCCTGTTAAGAAATTCTCATTAACAGCCCCGAGTTGGTGATGGTGGTGTTTCATCTCTCTCCGGTCGTATGGATTTGCCGTTCTATCAGATTATTAGAGTGAGGGAATAGAGAGTGCACCCGTGTTTGCGCAAACATTCAAGTAATCTCGGCACGTTGATGGAGGCCGAAGTTTGCGCATAGCCGTAAGAATCCGACTAGGAGCGGCGATATGACAACCTCTTCAGTGTCCTTGTTATAACGGCGTAGACGAGTTTGGGCTCCACACTTTCATGTAAGAAAAGTGCTAGTAGGTTATGGTCCAGTTACGGTTCCTTGGGCAATGTTATCCGAAGAGCTATTGTCTCCTGAAGTTCCTACTACATCCGCGACTGCTCGTCGCTGCTGGTAATAAGAGGGCTGGTTCTTTTCTCGCTCAAAGGCTATGTACAGCCAATTAACGAGGAAAAGCAACTTGCGTTCTTTGCACTATACCGCAGGGAGTAGAACTGTATGATAATATAAGTTTTTTTAGTTTTTTTACTATGGTAATGAATATTGTTTATGTTTTTAATACAATAAAATACAATATTAATTCATCATATTTACAAAATATTTAAGGCTGGCTAAAATTTAGCCCCAATTACACAGTTCTCAAGATAAGCAATAACCACATGGAACAAAACTAACAACATCCTTAACATTGTTACCGAAAAATCGTCAACGCAATCTCTATTGCCTCCCAACATTGCCTTTGTCTGCATCAAAGTAGCAATTTCTTATCGCCCTTATTACCCCTCCCCCAAAGTTATCGAGTCGATTTATCTCCAAATCATCAGCTTACTGCACAAAGTTACTATGACGTCTCAGCTTAATCCCAATATTTCGAGTATAGTAACGTAATCCACCCCTTGATCCTCATCCCGCGCTTCATTACAGACATGTGGAGATACCGCTCAGTTCGAGAAACCTACACTTCTATCCAATTACATACTTGTACGTAATTGGATTGGAGTGCAGAGTAGGGGATCGTATGAATGAATCAAGAAAAAGTCAATATCTTTAGATATTTATGTGAGCGATTCTTGTTTATCTAATTTGTTTCTCTAACGATTTGAATGAAATTTTTTGCAAACTTCAAAAAAGGAGAAGGTTCTCAATTCGACTGTATGTTTTTGTACGTAATATCTTCGTTAAATGTATAGCGATTTTAATAATACTTGTTTTAGGGCAAAGATGTGTCCGCCGCGCCGCCCCAATACGAGTTGACGGACTTCACATGTCTTCGAAAATTTTATAATTTCTCAAAAATGCAAGCTTTTTTACGATGTTTTCCTTCATCTAGTGGTAAAATGGCACTTAAAATTGCAATTACCAATTTACTAGTGCCAGCGGGGATCGAACCCAGGTTACTATCCCGGTAGCTACCACGAGCTGTGTGAAAGTGTACAGGCTCTCTCTATTACCAAGTTTAAATTTTTAACTAAACAAAAACTGTATAAATAGGGTTAATTTATTATAATATAAATGAATATATGATTGATAATACCCCCTGGGAATGAGGTGGTCGCTTCCAAGCTGTTTCTAAAATAAATTTTGTAAATAGTTTGTAACCATTTATATTGTAAAATTTATTTTAAAAAAGTTCCGCTGGGTTTCTTGCTAGTTCTTCCCAGGGCAGAAGGTTTTTTCGAACCAGTGGTAAAGTAAAAAATGACTTACAATAAGAATTACACATGTGATCTATATTGAATAAAAAATTGTTCTATTCTATTCTATATAGATTGGTTAGAATAAGAGAATGGTTCTACCTATGTACCTTCAAAGTGAGTCCTCGGTAGAAACCGTTGGAGAGAAATTATAAAAGTATTACTATGCATTAATTTCCCCCATTCCGATTGTATTACGCAGTTGATATGTTATATACGAAGGGGCGAAGGGCGAAGGCCGATTGATAAAGGTCATTTATTGCCACATTGTTTCAATTTAAATCTTTTTTAAATGAGAACCTCGTAATCGATAGTGTTGTAGCATTATATTTTTTATCAGTAGATACTTAACAGTTCACTCCTTACCATAATAAGACTCCCGCGCAGTTGTGAGGATTTGCCATAAACGCTACGTTTGGCAGGTGGATTAGCGACCGCAATCCCAGACTTATAAACTCTATTAGTCACCATCACCGGTCTGGATAATTTACATCTGGTATATAAGATAGTGACCTATATCATCCCGTGGGTGTCGTAAGAGTCGGCAGGGGAAAACGAATCAGGACATGGGCAGCTAATAACGACTAAAACTAAAAAACTGCGGTTGCCAACCCGCTTGCCAAGCATGGCAACTATGGCAAACATCCATTCTATGAGGCAAGTTATGTGGGAGGCCTATGTTCAGCAGTGGTCTGTAATAGGCTGTAACGATAACGGTATATAATATGGGTATACTGCCATGTATAGAGGAGGCCGTGAGATGTTACTGTATTTCTCAAGACGCCTGTTACGACACCCGAGGAATAATATGGATGGATTCTTCAACGCCTCTATCGCACGGCTTAGAGCAGTGAAAAACATTAATTATAATAATTTTATATAAGGTAAATAAACAAACTAAGCAAGTTTGTTATAATATACCGGATAAAAAATCTCGTCTCGACAACAGATCAGTGTCGGATGCAGCTCAAATTTAAAAGCTTTAAAATTACATATCCCTCAATATTTGTTAGCTTTGATTTAACTTAAAATATTAATAAAATATTATAGGCACAAAATAGCACAAATATAGTAAGTACAGTTTATTCAAAAAATATATATAAAACCGCACAGTCCTACACGCAGTCTTAAGGTATTTCGGGATCGTATCACAGCCTTATCCAATAATTTGTGTTTCCGTACGAGTTGAATTCCCAATATCCCCTCTCATTCCGACTTATACCGAGCCATCCTGCAATCTTAGGTTGGTATCGGATATATCTTTTCTTCTGTGGAATTTATGTTTGAAAAGCTTTGTAGATAATATATATGTAATGTTTCTCATAGTTTTAGTAATAAATTAATAAAATTAATGAAAGAAATGCTAGCACGCAGCGTAGTTAAAAGATGAAATAGTATTCAACCAAAAAAATCTTTTATATTATGTAGTATAATGGTAAGGTAGATTTTTGAGTTTATTCTCTTAATAAAACAGAAAATTTAAAGTGGAAAGGGATTTCATATTGCGCCACTTATATTTAATGTAGCAACACATACAGAAACCGTATCGACAGTATTGACTGTACACTCACTGTCATCTCCAGGAGTTCTGTATACTGTTCTGTATGTGAGAGAATTGTATGATGCCTTCGGGAACCACTTCCAGTACTTTTAGGGTTCACCATTTGTCTACGGACCACCGGTTAAGAACCACTGTTCTAACCAAAGATGTCCCTTAGCCGCGGCGCCACAGACTGCGCGAAATTCCGTGCGTTACATTTTATTTTGCAAATTTCAACTGGATTTCTTTCGTGAAAAGAATTTTAATTTAAACCTGATATTAAACTATAAACTACTTTTTCTAATAAAACCGAAAACGTAATGGTGCCAAAACGTTAGGTGATACAAGATGTAACTTTAAAACATTTAAATAATTTTTTTAATAGGATAGGGTAACGAGCACACATTCCATCTGATGGTAAATGGTTGCTGTGACCCATAGACATCTACATTTATTCTCAATAAATAATCAAAATACAGAGGCGTCGTCACCCTTGAGGAATAAGATGGAATGCCTCTTTTCCAGTAAAATGGGTCTCCGATTCTCTACACTCACCATACGAAACAGCAGTGTCAAGCTGCCATTTTACGCTGGCATTCTGTGAGAGCGTGGTCCTTCCCCGGTCGAGCCCACCCATTCGTCCTACAACTATACTACTAATATAGCTGCAGCATGGCTCTACCACGTATAAATTATAATGGTGTATAATAAAGGCTTGTAAATATTTAAGTTAAGAAAACTGCTTCTGTATTGACCTTTGCGTTAATATAAAGTATTTATTTATTTATTTACTAGCGAATCGCCCCGACTTCGTACAGGTTATTTATGTATCTCAAAAATAGCGCTACTTGAATGTTAATCTTAACCATCTAGAGACCCATTCAAACACACACAAAAAAAATCATCAAAATCGGTCGAGTCGTTTTTTAGTTGTAGCGAGACTAACGGACAGCGATTGATTTTATATATAGAGATTACTTGAGAGTTGAGACATCTATCCTCTTTTTCATTATAAACTAAACCTTACACTCATGATATTAAAATGTATGTAGCTAAACAAACAAATAAAAAACATATGACACGTTAAGCAGTATAAATTAAAAATGCAAAAACGGCTAAAAATAGCTTCCATATCAGTACCTCCCTGTTTTGATCAGCTTATGCAAGACGACTTCTTACATTATAGATAGCACATCTATACTCTTTTACTAAACAACAACTTATTAAGTATAGCTATTGCTGACGCACTATGAACCGTAGCGATTCAGTTAATTAGGTTCAGATATTACATGACATATTGCTAATTGAACCATAGCAGAAACCAATGCAGTGCCGAGCTGGCTTCGACAGTTTTATTACCTTATTAGTACTGACCTGGGGCATTACACGCTTGCTAATCAAATTTTGTCCTTTTACGTGCTATGTACGTTATTATAAGTAATGAAGACTATTCATTTAATTTATTTATTGTTTCTATGAAGTATATCAACTGCGTTGGACATATAAATGTTAAAAGTACGTTTTACTTTGATAAAAGCTATTTTTATGGATTTTATTCAATGTGTGTGCGAACACTACGCGTAAATCATTAAGTACGTTTTACTGTTGGATATTTTGTTCTACAAAATGCACACAAACAACCAGAGTCACGTATTCCGGACTACCAAAGTCCAATTTATCGCTTATACGTAGGATAAGAGGAGGTAGGTTTCATTGTTGAAACATAAAATCCTAAACTAAGGCAGTTTCAAAATTATATTTGTATTATTAGCACACTTATAAAAATACACCAAAACATTAGACTCTTGTACACTATAAAATGATACAGGAAGTGCAGTACTAAACTGTTTGCTAGTTTAATCACTACACACATACACAAATTCTACAATAAACAATCAAGTGGATGATGCTGATGATTAAACATTTTTTTTTAATTTTATACATTGGTATTTTACGGCAGTTTTCCGAAATAACGAAACACCCAATAAACCCAATAGTGAATCATTTAAATTTGTGCCAATTGTCGGTCATATTTCAATCATACTTTGCATTACATAACACATCACACGTTAACGGCTCCGTGGCGCAGGGGCTTTGCAGTGAGTTGTTGCGCTGGAGGCCGCGGGTTTGTATAGCGTACGGAACAAGTATTTGTATGGCCTACAAATAATTGTTCCGTGTCTGGATGTTTGTCCTCGTGCAATTTATGTTTGTAAACTGCCTCCACGATACAGGAGAAAATCCTAGTGTGGCGGTAACCTTTTTTAACTCAAACAAAAACATATAAAGGAAAACAAAACATAATTTTAAGCATTTCTTTCTCCCTATGTCCGTTTCTTTTTCATTTAGCTTAGTTTTTTTTGGATATTTACATAAAGCTCGCAAAAATTATCATTTTCTCATTGCAGTTTTCTCATTGAAAGCTCTTTTATCATAACAGGTCACTATAAAACAATTTAAATTAGGAAAGCTTGGCATTAAGAACATGAATTATACAAAATCAGGCCATTTTCTTTTTCAAACATTTCTCAATTCAAATCTTTCTTTATCTGTGAAAATATTTGCTGAGTATAAAAGAAGGAAAAGTAATCGGTTCGACGCACTTTGCCAGTGCTCTGGTCTTGTCTGTTGAATAAACAATATTGTTTAAATTGGAATTCGTTGAAATATTGCAAATATTTAGTTCTTTATATAATATTAAAAACTAGATGTGCCCGGCATGCGTTGCAGGGCCGTTTTTGAAAAAAAAAAGGTTTCATTATAAACGGATGAATTGTATAGGAATGTATAAAAACGAAAATTCTAGCTACAAGCTCTGTACGTATTTATGAATGTAACAGAATTTGATAACTCAGTTTTCACTCACTTCCAGACGTCTGAATAATCTGAAATTATGCAAACGTTTTAAGATTTTCGTATCCGAGAAAAAATTACTTATGTATAAAATTTTATTGAAATGAGGTGTGTACAGTGTCAAATGTAGATAAGGCTATCGGTGAAACGAGTAAGGGTAAAGAGGTCGAAGAGCTGCTATTTCACGCTGGTGTTCTGTGCAAACATGGTCCTTCCAGGTGGAACCGACCCAGTCGTGTCACAGAGCCATAAGATATTACAGTTGCCACGTGTCACTTTCTTTGCTGCACCGCCCTGTTACTTGCTAGCCAATGCTAGCTAAACCAGGCTCTGGCGATCGACTAGCAATGGTATGTCCATTCGATAATGCCGAACCTAAATACCTTATTTATTAAATGCAATTGACTTCACCTGTCCAGGATAGTGAAACGGCGAGTAACGCCTATTCTCTCCCAACTTATAAGATTTACTGCCATGAATTGGCACTGGAGGTTTCTTAGCGCCGCTGCTCTTCTTCCTGCTTCCAACAGTTGTCTCACGGAGAATGCGGTAATTACTTAACACGTGGTTCTGTCTCACCGCTTCATAATAATTGGTTAGAACTGAAAGCCCCTTGAAAATGCGTAGCTTGTTTCTAGCGCTGTTGGAAATTGTTCTTAGATTTAATTATAATTTATTTAGTGAGTATTCAAGTCAATATTTGCTTAATACGTGAATTATATAGATCTAGTATATATATCTAAATATGAAATACTGATTTTCAGTGCAGTTGTAGTTTAAAATAATTGAACTAAGAATTTAAAATTTTATTTATTGTATTACTAGCTCGCCAGGCAGACGTTCAGCCCTTTCCAACGACCCTTCCTATAAATATCCTTAAATTCGCAATAAAAAGTTTTGAGTGTCATTTATCGGAATAAAAACTATCCTATCTCTCAAGTTGGACCAAAATGCACACAATGTGCAAAATTTCATTGAAATTAGTTCAGTAGTTTAGGAGTCCATCGCGGGCAAACAACGTGACACGTAATTTTTATATATAAAGATGTTACAAAGTTAATTAAAATAATAAAAACTTTAGTAATTTTGTTTATATATACCATTTACAAATACTTAATATATATTCTATCTTAAGAAAATATATCGTAACCTCATCAATTCAGGATTACGTATCAAAATTTTGCTTTCATAGGAGACAAAGAGTTTTAACGTAAATATTTGAATGTATTTGTTTTGTCTGAAGGCATTAATATAGACTTCAAGGTCAATTACCTGCATAGAGTTACTCTCAAAGTTTCTCCAATTGTCATCGCCATGTTTACGTGATATATTTAATTTACTTTTTTGTATATGTAACGCTTAAATCAAATTATTTCGTAGCCAAAGTACGTGACAAGATGTGTCATTGAAGTTCGGATTTTCGTTTTAAATTCGAAAAAGGTCTGTGTCGTTAACATCGTGACATTAAAAAGGTTCTGTATGAATTATACATATTATATTCACCCTTTTTTCATGTTTTACAAAGGCTTTTTACAATACTTATATATTTTTCTGATTTGCTTGAAATTAACATACTAAAGCTTTATATGTAAACCTAATTGTGATGTTCCGTTACGTACAATATTATTCAATTATGTCATCAGTGTTATCTTATTTAGAGGATTAAAATAAATATTTTTAAGCAGGACGCAAGCGACAGTTATAGTAATATTTTGGCACCTTGAGAATTTCTTTCCTTCACTTTCATAGAATTATTATGCCATTAAAGAAATTGCAATTAAAGATATTTTAACTTTTTCTCTCTGCTAATACCATTAAAGTAAAGTTACAGCCTATATACGGCCCAGTCCTGGGAACAAGCCACCTCTCATATCTGAGAGGGTTTTATGGCAAAGAAGTGACTTCCGCGCTGCTCCCATGCTTGTTGGTGGACTTTTTCTCAGACAATTTTTATTAACACGCTTATATTAGTTTTACCAGTGTTTAGGTATGTACATATGTATAAAGGATGTCATGAAAATTGAGTTATAAAATTCCACTCGAAAATATTCCGAATAGATAAGTCCAAATTCGACCGAGAGGTCAATCGACGGATTCAACTCGGCTGGGCAGCGTTCAGGAGATTACGACACATCTCCTCGTCAGGTATACCTCAAAACTTGAAAACGAGAATGTACAACTGGTGCGTGTTGCCAGTCCTATGGAACCTATGGAACTGAGGCGTGGTCCTTCACTGCTGGCCGTGTGAGGAAGCTCAAGGTCGTTCAGCGAGCTATGGAGAGGGCTATGCTCGGGGTTTCCCTGCGTTATAAACTGAGAAATGAGATTACCCGCAGTAGAACCATAGTAACTAACATACCCCAACGGATTAGTATGCTGAAGTGGCAATGGGCCGGCCATGTAGCTATAAAAACCGACAACCGATGGGAAAGCAAGGTTCTCGAGTGGCAGCCTTGTACCGGTAGGTGAGGTGTGAGGCGGCCCCCCACTAGATGGAGTGATGACCTGGTAAGACATGCAGGAAGTCGATGTAAGCAGGTGGCTCAGGACCGTGCTTTGTGGCATTCTTTGGGGGAGGCCTATTTTCAGCAGTGGACTTGTGAAGGGTGGTTATATGTTTGCCAGGTCGAGTCGTCTAAGGTGGCAACCGAACCTCCACCGAAGATTCTTAGCACCTGCCACCGTAGCCAGGAATAGCGGGGCTGCCGGGGACTGGGAGCCGTCTCTTCGTAACTTTGTAGTGTTATGCTACTTACTTATCATTTTACATTATTTTAAATTCATTTTTCCATTCTGTTTCGATTTTCTGCATTCACTTCAAAACTGGATATTTTACATCACCTTTATTTCCATAGGATCCTGTAACGATTTTAAACCATAAGAACACAATAACAAATCATTTCTACTTCGTATTTTCACATTATCAGCACTTTTAAATTGGTGTCAATGGAGTCTACCTTTTTTCGATCTTTTAGTTAGTTTTCCGTAACTCTACAATCTCGGGCTTTGTGTGGGCAGTTGCGCTACCTTTTTTCCTATATCAATAATATCTCATTTTCCACTTAAATCTTGCCGTTTTCTTATTACAAGCCTAAAACCAAAATTTTCCAGGGTCGGGGGGAAAAATGAATTTAAAATAATGTAAAATGATAAGTAAGTAGCATAACACTACAACTTTATTCATTCATGGGGGGTATATTGCCATAATTGCCACGCTTGTCGAGCGGGTGTGCAACCGCAATTTTTATTGTTATTTTGTTGTTATCAGAAAGATGCTGCTGCCGATCTTCTGCCTCAGTTTCCCTTTGTCGCCTGCTACGACACCCACTGGTAGATATGGGGTAGTGGGTATACTTACCGACCTATACACGGGAAGTGTTTCGTATCGCTTACAAATAATAGGTTCGGATTAATATATAGATATAATGTTTATCTATTTGCAATTTATGTATTTTAACGTACCTATTCCACTATATAGGAGAAAATCCAAGTGTGTACGTGTCTTTTTTAATAGTATAAGGGTGAGAAACAAGCACACAGTCCACCTGATGGTAAGTGGTTGCTGTGACCCATAAACATCTACATCTATCTTCGATTACGAATCAAAATGCAGATGCGTTGTCACCCGTGAGGACTAAGATGGAATGCTTCGTTTCCAGTAAAAATGGTCTCCGGTTCTCTACACTCACCATATGAAACATAGTAGCGTTAAGCTGCTATTTTACGCTGGTATTCTGTGAGAGCGTGGTCCTTCCCCGGTCGAGCCGACCCATTCGTGCTACAACCGTAATATAGCTGCAGCATGGCTCTACCACGTGTCTTGTTAAAAAGAGTAATTGGGGGTAATTGTTTCTTTATATATTTCATACCGCGTGCATAGTGTTGTATATAATTATTTCAAAATAAATACTAGAACTAGATAGTTAATTACGTAAATTAGAAACCTTTTCCACCTGTTTCCGTAACTTTGAAATAAGAGTTCCAGTTGCCTACTCAGAAATAATAGTCTGTTATGTCACCAAGTTTCGATAGGGAACTGCTTCTCTACTGCGCATGTATCTGGAAAACTTTGTCCATATTTACAGACAATTCGTAACACAGATTAAAGATAATTTTGGTCACAGACTACAAAAACAAATATTCATGTAAACATTTGCAAGTTGTGCAATATACATATAGTTATTAGTTACCTTTTTTGTTATCGGCGATGTCTTGATTAAACATAAATATTGCATCCGTTATTATTTGTATGAATTTATTTAAAATCCGCCCGTTTCAATGGTAAAGTTCCGATAACAGAATATTGTTTTCTCATCTTTATCTCTTCACCTTAGGTAACCTCCTAAAGCAAGAGCTGTGTTTTCGAACATCGGTCACTTGTGGATTAGGAACAGTTATTTTGACTTGGCAAGTTACAATCACAAACACACAAAAAAGTTACTGTATTTAAAATTTTACAAGAGGTTAATTTTATAAAGGAATAGTTCGCAGCAATGAATGAATACATAACAGTTAAATACTTATTGTGTTCAAAACATCTCGCTATGTTCATCCACTTGTTGTAGAATAATGCTGCGACCCGGATTTCCCTCAGTTCGTCCCAGTTTCTCGTCTCGAGTACTTTCAAAGGGTTCCTGAACTAAAAGTTGGGAGTTTTCGCTTAGTATTGTTGTAACTCATTGTAAACGTCACTTTTTACCTATGTCGAAGAATCTAAAAAATTTAATTTATTATTATCTCTAACAAAGATATCAAATTATTATATATATTTGTACTAAATATATTGTCCATGCCCAACACTTTACATTAATATCAAGTTCTTTCCGAACCGTTTCTAGTTACGAGTTCCCGACAGACATTATTTGTTAAAATAAATACTTTACTAGCATTATCAGGTTTTATTTCTAGTTATATCAAGAACAAGACAACTATAATCTGTACACACACACACTAGAGCCTGTACAATATTATTTTATATAAAACTTTCTTGAGATCAACAAAAATATGTACAGAACACTATTACTGTTTAGTCCTATCATACGAACGCAACGTTTAATATGTACTCTTAATACCGTAATCAGGTTAGCTCATGTGTATATTTTGTTTTAGAGTCCGAGTGTACCTGTTATCCATGTTGATCATTACTTTTTTGTCGCTTAGGTTTTATACCAGTATTGTTTAAGTGAGGACTAATGGTGCTCTCTACGTTTTCACGAACTTTGCATTTGTAGATGCTCTAGTTGTTTATAGTTGGCTTTTATTTTTATAAATTACTAACCCTTGCTTTTCTCTATCATTTTTATTTCTTTGAAGCAATTTTCATTAGTTATGAATAAGAATTTGCAACTCGAGCAGGTGTTTTCCTCTCTGAAACTGGGAATAATTTCCGAGGTAACCAAATATTTAAAAGAAGTTATAAAGGCCTATAAAGTAAATTAATCATGAATTGTCTTGTGGTTTTTTGTGTTTATAATTATTTTTTTTGTTATTTAGTAAATAGTCCCTAACGCGCCTGATGAGAAGTATCGCTGTATTACAAGGTGGTTCTATAAGTAGAACTTTTTGGAAGAATTGCGTTCTTGCTTTGTTCATTGTCTAATTAAAGATATAAGAAAGCAACATCTTTATTCATATTTTATTGCTTGTTCTTATTTTATGTTATGTAGTTATGTATGCAATAGGTAACAGAGCTATCTTTCAATTAATAAAAAAAAAACTGTTGTCAACCTAAACCAAAGCTTGCTATTCTGAACGCTCCTCGGCAAGTATTTATTATTCGTAACAGACGAGAAACTTGCTGAGTTTTTTTACGGAGAAAGTTGTTTTATTAAATCCCTTTGTGTCGTCCTCGTCGTCGCTAATGGAATCCATCGGGACGTTGTTCCCTCGAGCGAAATACGTTTAAGGCGTATTGATCTGTTTTTGCTCCTAAAATTTCGGCATGGAATTTTCCTTGCGATAACATCGTTGAAACTTATTGAATTACAATAGGTGTGATTTCATTTACACACACATTATCTTATAGAAAATGTATTTAAGATTTATTATATTTAGAATTTGAAGATTAAAAGCACATGTAACGTATTCTTTAAATGCCGCAGAATATTGACAAGTTTAATTTTACCATGTATATTTGCTGTGGCCCATAGACATCTACATTCGAACCAAAATGCAGATGTCAGCCGTGAGGACTAAGATGGAATGCCTCATTTCCAGTAAAAAGGGTCTCCGGTTTTCTACACTGACAGCACCATTAAACTACTTTTTTTACGCCGGTATTCTGTGAGAGCGTGGTGTAGCTGCAGCTTGGCTACCACGTGTAAGTCGACCCATTCGTGCTACAACCTTGGAATTAGTGAATTAACCATACTATATTTTCTAATTATATTTTTATAGTAAATAATAATAATAAACCTCTGAACCGCTTATATTAATAATTGAATTATTGTATGTCAATGAATTTCAAATACACCAAAACAAAAATAAAATATAGGTTTCCTAATTATCTAGAAAAAAATACTATAACAAACTTATTCATAAAAGAAAAATCATTTAGTAATTAGCCTATATTATATAAATATAATTCAGTAGACTATACATGCGTATATGTATATATTTTTCAATCAACAATAAACTTTTTTTTTATATTTTTAAATTACTTAGACACACAAAAGTTCTTTTCAATTAAAGTATATAACAGAATTTTCTGCAAACATGGCATGTGCATCCCGCGTGTCACATAAATTGCTGTGTGCTGGTGCAGGCGTCAGGTTCATCTCCAGCCGCCCGTAAACCGACGGGAACACGGCTCTTTCCCTGTTTCCATTTTAGAGCAGAGCTCAATGGTCGTTTTTATTTTCCCTCACCTTCAAAGCAAAATTTAATTTCTCTAGAAAATGAAGTTATAACCTTTAGATTAAACAATCAAAATGCAAATAAACTTGAAAATATTTTTGATTTAGTTAGCTTAAAGTGTAGATGGCCGCGAGACTTGGGTGAATCTGAACAAATCTGACCAAAAGTTAATGTTTTACGATAAACAATTACGTTTTGGTTTTATTCAACAAAAAGAACTAATTTCGCGTTCCGAGTAATTTGTACTGTGCACAGGTCACGGCGTGTCTTTTAATGTCATAGTTAATCCGGGCTACCTTTCAGCTCTTGATTACTGTTTCAGCTTTGTGTTCCCTTAATCGGATTTACGCAAAAATAGCTAACAGTCTTGAAATCCTCAAATGATCCTCTTGGGCTTAGCGACTAAACCTGAATTTCGTTTGATTTTTTTTTCTGTAGTAGTCTAGTAAATAAGTAATTTTAAGTAGTAAGTAACTACTTAAAATAAAAGTTAGCAATAGTCAAGACGCTTTTGCGTAAAAGTAAGCTTCTTTTTTGTTGTCGAATATTTGTTTTTTTTTTTTGGTTTTTATGCTTTTGTAGATTTGTTGTTATATTGGAAATACTTGTTGATATTACAGTGAAAATGCCTTGAATACACAGGCAATTTATACTACTGACTTATCTATGAGTCATAAACTCATAAGTATGAGTATACTTATGAGTTTATGACTGAATAAAATAAAAATTTAGATGTGAATTCCCGATATAGGTAACAATTTTAAAAGTACAACAAACAAATATTCATTTTTATTTACTTCCCTTGTGCATACAAGTGAAAGGAGAAAAAAGACGAAACTAATTTCAGATGTAAAAAATTTATTAGGTAGCTTAACTAATTTTTGTTCATCTTTTGTTTTCTAAATCTTTATTTAACATTTTCCTAAATCCGATGAAATGATAACTATATGGCATTTAGACTCAGGCGACCGGCTTATTGCGGAAAATCAATACAAAAATGCCGAACCCAGCTTTCATATTTTCAAAATATCGGCTTTTAATTTTTTTTTTAATTAATTTACGAACCTAACAAAACAAATGGTAACAACGGCCGAAGGACATCATCGACCAATTTTAAACAATATTAATATATAATAAGATTTAATGCTTCACAGCCTCGAATTTTCTGGCTCTCTTTATCTTCAGAAATGGGTATTTCCCTACTACATGAAATCAGTCTTACCACATATTATAAGCTCAGCGCTTTTAAAACCAAAATAGCACGGTTTTATGTACGTCCCAGAAAAACAATATATCGTCTACGAATGCTGTCAACTTCGAGAAAAGCAAACGTTGGTTACACTTAAAATTAAATAGCAGTAAAAGCAACAATTAAACTGACATGGAAAATTTATGGAGGTAATGTTCAAATTGGCATGGAATATACGCTTATTTGTATTTTAAAACCGATGCCGGGTGACTATCGCACGTATAAGGAGAGTTGGTAATTTTCCGGTGTAGCGAGCCGGCAACGCCACTGAGAATTATCGATATGTTAGTTTATCGGGAAATGGATAGTTGGGACGGTAGGCACATTGTTCATGGACTCTCGTTTACAGGAAAAAAAAACATATGAACATCGTATATTTTTTTTAGTAAAATAGGAGTGCCAAATGAACTTACAGTACAGCTACTTAATAATATAATATAATATTCTACATAGTGTTGCCCCAATGCAAGAACAAGACGAGACTTAGCCAGTCTTGGTCTTGGTATTGTGTTCCCAGTCTTGTTAAAATTAGGCAGTCGGTAGGAAAAATGCAAGAACAAGACCAAGACCCATTTTGGGCAACACTAATTCTACGTAGTAGAGCCACGCTGCAGCTTTATTATGGTTGTAGCACGAATGGCTCGGGTCGATCGAGGAACTACCACGCTTTTACAGAACACCAATGTAAAATAGCAGCTTAATGATGATTGTAGGGAACCGGCAGCCCTTAACAATAATTTTTTTATCGTATTGAAATGACAAATGAACTTACAGTATACGTGGTGGGAAGTCTACTACAGTCTGTACACATCTGCAGTCGACTTCATACAGAGAAGTTTCCAGATGCGTTGCAGTACTGAGATGGAATGCCTCACTGTCTGTAATTGTACTGGCTCTCTACACTCTCCGGACCGGAACACAATAGAGCACGCACTGTTGCTTGGCGACAGAAATAGGTAAGAGGGGTTGCACCTACACAGACAGACTCCTAGGCAAAAAAATCTTATCACTTAGTATAAAATTGATTTTACGGATTTTATCGCTTTTAATTTAATTTATTTTTAATTCAAAATGTTTTGGGTGTTTTACAGTACCCATGGTAACGAGGAGGACTGAGGGGGTTGATATCACGATGTCATAGTTAGCCCGGCTACCTTCACATTTTAAATAAGTAAATTGTTAAATTGTTGTAAATAAGTTAAAATAAACGATATATAATCCGTAAGATTTATTCTATTCAATGTCAAATATTCGTGTAAGTATAAGAACTCATAAGTCATTACTATCATTTGTTATTTGTTCGGAATCAGCTCGTAAACTATAAACGGTCACTTTTTGATATGAACCTCTGCTATAATAGAGAGGAAATGCCGTAATAGCAGTGATTTGCCCGCAGTTTGGCGACAGCATTACCAGGCATTTCCCTTTGCTTGTCACTGCTTCCCGTCATCGTTCAATGTTCTACGAAGAAATTCCACATCTGATGTAAATTGTAATATAGTCCGACTACAATGTGTCTTCAAAGGCTTTATCACCGCTTACCACGTGGTGGAATAGTAATAAACACTCGCTTATAATAAGAAAAAATTATGTGATGGCTATTGGATATATGGCCGTTGGAGTTCGAGATTCGGTTGCGATCACCTCTTGAGGTTAAATTGCAGTCTCGAAAGGTACTTAGTAACCAGTCTTTTAGTGACCCGCAGACGTTATTTATGAGGAGAAATAAATAATGTTAGGTGTTTTTTTATAAAAATATGGTGGGTGGGTGAAAAGAAAAACATTACAAGTATTTGAAACACTAAATACTTTAATTATTTATTTATAACAAAGCCTTTACATAAATTTTATCAAAAGTATAATTTTTGTCACTTTTGAGTGGACTAACGAATATCAAAAGCTCGGTTGTCGTCTAAATGGTTAAATTAATAAAAACTTCATCATACCCTAATTTTCCATCCTTGGTTTTTTGTCTTGAAACTTATATGGTACCAAACTTAAAGTATTTATATCTAGTCTATTTAATAAAAACAGAATCATTAAAATCGATCCACAGCCTACCTGGTGGTAAGTAGACATAGAAATCCGATTAAGAATCAAAATGTATATGGGAATTAGATGGGATGTCTCATTACCAATAAAAAGGTACCGTATAAAAATTTAAGTCATATTATACTATAGTGACGTAACTGCACTTGTCATACACATTGTTTCGGGTAACGTTTATGCAGACTAACCAAAGGACTTTGTAATGTTCTTTAGCTCTTAGCTCTTTAGATTCTTTATAAAATATCTTAGCATAACGCTTGTATCTACTTGTCAGTGGCACTCAGAACTCTGACCAACAAGAAAGTTGACAAAGCATTACGTACATTTCAATTTTAAAAATAATTTGCAATTTTAAAAATTATGTGCGTGAAAGCGTGTCGTGTTCTTACAAATAAGCTATGCTTGTTTTCGGCGTCATCAATAAATATAATAGTACTAACTTAAAATAGTAATATTCTGTCACTGGCAACTAAAAACATGGTTATAGGTACATAATATGTGAGCGGGAGTTCGCGTCGTGTTCTTACAAATATAAGCTGTCGTTTAGTTGATATTCTCGTTGCGATCCTCATTTTAAATACACCCCTTTTATAGTTCTTTCAAAAAGTTTATTTTTTTATTTATAAGTGTTATTTTAGAAGTACGAATAAGCATAAGTTATAAATTAATTAAAATATACTAATTATTAATGTCATGTTTTTCTACATTTTACGATTTAATTTACAAATTTTATAACGCAATTTTTTTATTATCACTTATCTCTTACGTTAGATACTTTTAGAAGCAAGATGTTATTTGAACAGAAAATTCAATTGAAAATTCTAGACTAAAAAGTCCGCTCACGTATCTAGAAGCGAAAGCTCAATTATTTACTGCGTCTAATGTTCGTAGATATACCATTTTCACTCATCTCCGCTCTACTATCTTATAAAACTAGTCTTAATAACTTTATTAAAGTTGGCAAAATATAACTTCGCGTACATCCGCTTGATTATTATCTTAATAACTTTAGTCTACGTAGAGTTTCTAAATTACTTCGAGTTGAAGTGTATAATTGTGTTTCAACTAATATCGGTACGTGTTTATGAAACTAATTCCGAACCTTCAGGGTTCGATGAAAAGGGTCAATGAGGCTTGGTAATTTAGCATTGACTATTATAACATTGAGATGATAATTACGACTACTATGTCGATGTTGAATGCTTTCAATTTGTAAATTGGCCTCGGCATACAGTTTGAGTAATTAAAAATTTAAATATAATATTGGTGAAATTAAAAGCAAATTGTTGGTAGCGTGAAAAACACCTCAAAATCGTCTTTAAAATATTTAGTATTTGTTTTCGTGAAAAAAAAAACGTCTATTACTTTTCTATGTATTTATTAGGTATGTAAAAGGCTCCGCAAAGTGAATGTATGTATGTATGTATAATGGATAATGTATGTAGCGCAAAATTTATTTAACTAACAAGCAATGACACATAATGTTGTAAAGGCGTTGGGGTAGGTAGCCTGGGATCGCCGGTCCCGAAGGGGCGACCGCCGGTTCCGAATGGAAAACATCTTGATTTTGGTAGACACACCTCCAAAAGTCTCCGTTTGTTGTAACTCTTATATATAATATTTTTATAAGATATTTTGTTGCATTAAAATCACGTCAATCTATTTATTATCCATTTAATTTTTTTTTTTAATATTGATATGGTCACTATAAGATGTTGTTACGTTAAATAATTGCGTAATAACTTGAGACAGAAGGACCCTTAAGTAAGGACTGAATAAATTAACCGACTTGGTATTACACGGATCTCGTAACTTTTTACGGTGGGAGAACTTGAGTTGCGAGACTTGGTTTTTTTTACAAGTTATGTTTTTGATGGCATTATATTAACACTGGCACGGGCATAAAATCTTAAATTAATGAATACAAAAGCTTTTATAATTGCTCCGTTAAAAACAGCTCTTCCAGTTTGTGTTTAAATAAGCACAAAGGTAAAAATTATTAGTTTTTCTTCGTAATCGTTAGCCTCTGCGCTTATGCTGGATATGCGCTTTGCTTTGCAAACGGGTTGTCGATAGCAATCGTTTTGCACTTCTTTTTATCTTACCTCACGGGCTGGGTATTTTACATCGTGCTTCGAAACATGAGTTATGACAATATTATTGACACGTTTTACATTCCTTTTAAGCCTCGATGAAAGAGATTAAAGGACTAATTTATTGGTAACCTTCATTTGGCTGGAACCAATCTTGTCAGCCTCGAGCACGGGCGCAGAGTAGCTCTAGTCCTTTCGGAAAATGTACGCAGGAATTGCATGTCTTCATTCCTTCCTCCCTTTTCTACTATCGGACAACCAGGCGGGTGTTCACCACTTTGTTGTCCGACCAAACGTACAGCAAAGGAGTGGAATAATCTGCGGGCATTTGTCATTCCCTCCGATTACAATCTGAGTGGCTTCAAACCAAGAGTGAATAGGCTTTTGTTACGCTAAGGCTGTGCATAAGCTATTAACTGTGTGCGGTGAAATTCTAGCTAACACTCCAAACGGCTCTGACCATTTATGTAAAAAAGTATTGCAGTCTGTTTGCGTTCAATCGCTGGACACTCGTCATCGATCACTCATTTCGCTCTCTTTCTTATTCACAGTAATTTTTAAAAAAGTTATGGAACAATTTGCCCGCCTCACTGCTGTAGTACGTGTTGGCTAACTTCACAGGTCTTCCCAGGTTTCCTCACGATGTTTTGTTTAAAGGCCCGAGCACGTGCTAAATCAACGCTTTAAATTGCGATTAATAATTTCATTGGAGCTGGCGGGGATCGAACCTTAGCCTCCGAGAGCTTTGCCCTTGAGTTACAACGGCTCCTCTAATAACAATAATGTGTAATACAAACATTATCAATAATATGTAATAGTAGATACACCGTGTAGTGGCGGTGTAAGAATATCCTCTACCCCATATCATGCCGTGGGTGTCGTAAGAGGCGACAGAGGGAAACAAACCAGGAGATATTCAGCAGTGTCGTCCTAATAACGACTAAAAATTAAAAAAAACTGCAGTTGCCAACCCGCTAGCCAAGCGTTGCAATAATGGCAAATATCCCACCTAAAAGGCAATCTATGGGGGAGACCTATATTCAGTAGTGACTTGCTGTAACGGTAATATAGATAAAGTATAATGTTACTGTTCTTGCAGGCTATGCACGCTGCGCGTGACGCGACTGCGCGTGTGCGGCGCGCTGGGCGAGGCGGGCGGCGGCGCGGCGGGCGGCGCGGGCGCGGGCGGCGGCGCGGGCGCGGTTATCCTGGCGGCGCGCATGCACAGCAGCAAGCGCACGCTGCGCTCCAACGACATCGCGGTGCCGCCGCTCGACGTCGAGCTCGACCTCTGCTTCTCGCTGCAGTACCCGCACTTCGTGAAGCGCGACGGCAACAGGTACACTTGATAACCTCTTTATATCATGCAATGTTTAGATACTCGCCGAGTACAGAGTATACGCACGAGTAGTAGTAGGTACCTAAGAGTTTAGTAGACACAAAGTCGTGGCAACGAGACGCACGTCTTCCATGCTTAAAAGATCCACGTTGAATAAACATAGACGAACATTTAAACGCGTTGTGCTAGTCCACAAAAATTACTGCGAGTTATTCGGCGAGTTGTTCGTCGTCCGATAATCTAAACGAAGCTTCAAACTAGCGAGCCCGTGAGACGTTGTCCTGTCCTGAAAATAAAAAAAAACATCTAGACCCCAATTGCAGCACCACCTACCCCAATTGTGGACAATTGGTCCTGTTGAGTGTTTAATCCATATAGGAACCCACTCAAACACACTCAAAAATAATAAAAATCTTTTTTGAGTGACTTGACATGAAAATCGGTCCAACCGTTTAGGAGGAGCTCATTGACACAGCGTACAGAACAATTATAATATATAAAGCTATAGTTTTTTGGAAGTTATCGTCTGTAAAAATAATTATATCCGTACTTCGGTTATGGTGGCCAGTCTCAACGGAAACTAGCCATCTGTGCAGGACAGGACTATGGTGCTCGAGTGTACGCGCAAGCAAAGTTGCACTCTTTATTCCCTCACTATCATAGTCCCATTGGGGATGGAAATCCGTCATTACCGGAAATAGATCAGGCGTAGAACCAACGACTTTACGTGCTTTCCGAGGCACGTTATTGAAATCTCCTGGCTGCTACTGAGAATTTCTGACAGAAGAACTTAAGAACCGATTTTTGGCGCCCCGTGATGAGCAGTCTCATTTCCGACCACTAAACCAACGAAACCGTTACATGTAAAAATATAGTAGATGTGAAAAAACAATATTATAGTATGTTTCAAATGAATATTCTAACATTTTTCTTATTCTTATCCTATATTTCTTATTCTTAACAGCCTCTTATCATTTTTTTCATAGGATAGGGTGACAAACGAGCACACAATCCACCTGATGGTAAGTGGTTACTGTGGCCCATAGACATCTACATTTATCCTCGATTGAAAATCAAAATGTAGATGTGTTGTCACCGCTGAGGATTAAGATGGAATGCCTAATTTTCGGTAAAAAGGGTCTCCGGTTCTCTACACTCACCATAAAAAAGTAAAAAAGTAGCTCTGGTAGCATTACTACCGGATAAGTAATGATGCTGTTCTGTTTTGGACGGTCAGTGTAGCGAATAGCTAGGTTTTAATTTGTATGTGAAAATTTAAATGTCATTTTGGATATAACTAAAATTCGACTGATGATAGACTCTGAACGATCTTTTAGAGATTAGACGGTAGCACAGAATGCAAACTGTGTGCGTGGAAAGTTTTAGTCGTACCCAAATATTTCTCTGTATTTTTTAATAAATGAGTAAATGAGGTGATAGGCCTCCTCACATTTCTGAAAGGGCACCCTTTCAGAAATGTGAGGAGGCCTATGTCCAGAAGTGGGACGTATATAGGCTGTAACTTTTACTTTACTTTATTTTTTAATAAAAGAAAACTTATATAGAATCGTCAGTATTAAGAATTCTATTAATTTTAAATGTTACAATGATAAGAAGGTGAGTTCTCATCGTAAAAACCGAGTCAAACGCGTTAATATTTCATCGCATCATTCGACATTTCATGAAATAAATTACGTGTGAAGACTGGGCGCTTTATTGCCCCAGCCTTAACATTTTTGTTTCATGGAAATTTTAATAATAGAGGCTTAAGTTTTATATAAAAACTAGCTTTTTCCTGCGGCTTTGCTAGCGTAGACTTTGCTTTACTACTGTACTGTATTAGTTATATGTCAAAATGTGGGAACAACTACATTTTCTCTATAATTTTTTACAGTGGTAATATATGTGGTAGAGCCATACTGTAGCTATATTATGGTTGAAGAACTAATGAGTCGGCTCAACCGAGGAAGGAAAGCGTGCTTTCACAGAATACCAGCGTGAAATAGCAGCTCAATGCTGCTGTTTCGTGTGGTGAGTGTAGAGAGCCGGAGACCGTTTTTACTGGAAACAGGGTATTCCATTTTAATCCTCAGAGGTGGTAACGCAGCTGTATTTTGATTCGTAATCGAGAATAGATATCCATGGGCCACAGCATACAGTTACCATCAGGTGGACTGTGTGCTTGTTTGTCACTCTTATTCTATAAAGAAAATAATCATAGTTCGACCACAGCGTCACAATTGCATCCCGATTTTGTGATATTCTTCGTTGCCACTGATTGTTATATTGTGAATTTAAGTCAATTGGTCCATAATTACAGAATTTGCTAATAACTTGAGAACAGCGCTACCTATCGGATCTTGAAATTGGAAATATATTGTATAAATATGACGTCAATCCATTCGATTCTTTCAGATACATCACTCTTAAACACACATGTTCATTCCATTTTATCTCGGTAGTCATATGAGTCAACAAATGAAAGAAAGACTGCCATTTCGACTGCCAGGGGTGGTGATTATAGCGAGTCTTTTTAATGAGAAAGGCTCATGTCCAACACGTTTTTGGGTATGTTGAGGCAGCGTAAAAGAATCCATCATCCTATTTCGCACCGTGGGCCTCTTAAGAGTCCCAGCAGGCCTAGTAAGGTCTCTAGGCTACCGAAAGACACGTTCATCGCTGAAATATCTAAACTGGCGACGGGGAGCAGGCAGCGTCAAAGGTACGAGACGTTTAGTACTGAGATCGCCTCATGTGGTCCCACGTACGAACCGCAGGTCGGGCCAAAATTGGTTATCGGACTCTGAGAGTGAGAGAAATAGAGAGTTCACCTGTGTTTGCACACACACTCGTGCACTATTTAGTTTAGTCTCCGTTGAGACAAAACTGCCTTAACTGTAATTCGATCTGGATGACATTACTGCGATCGCTAGTCCACCTTCGTGGTGATTAGGGCAAATTCTGAGATCCATTTTTTTTATAGAATTAGGGTGACAAAAGAGCACACAGTCCACCTGATGGTAAGTGGTTGCTGTGGCTCATAGACATCTACATCTATCCTCGATTACGTATCAAAATGTAGATGGGTTGTCACCCCTGAGGACTAAGATGGAATGCCTCGTTTCTAGTAAAAAGGGCCTCCGGTTCTCTATACTCACCATACGAAACACAACAGCGTTAAGCTGCTACTTTACGCTGGTATTATGTGAGAGCGTGTTCCTTCCCCGGTTGAGCCGACCCATTCGTGCTACAACTATATCATTAATATAGCTACAGCATGGCTCTACTACGTATAAAAACATGTTCAACAGTGATCCTTTAACTCGTACCAGTCTTTGAATGTACATGAGGACTCCCATTGTAGGAAGAAATTGCCTCAACGCTCGTCGAATCGTTACATCGCTTTCCATCCGAAGTCAAAGTTGCCTCTGACAAAACCACCAGGACAAATTCACGATGAATACTTTTACGAGACGGTACAGCATAGTAGTTTTTAATACATTCTTGAGACCACGCTAGATGGTGAATTGATAATAAATTTAGTGACTGCGACATACCGAAATAACTTTCGCGCTATCTCTACATAGAAATACAAACAGTGAAACAGAGGCGCACGACCATACTAGCTAAT
Organism: Parnassius mnemosyne; assembly: GCA_963668995.1. Classification (NCBI taxonomy): domain Eukaryota; kingdom Metazoa; phylum Arthropoda; class Insecta; order Lepidoptera; family Papilionidae; genus Parnassius; species Parnassius mnemosyne. The sequence goes on from CAVLGL010000057.1 coordinate 12,047,355, forward strand.
GTGCATACTACGGTCGTTTCGAGCCGGCAATGCGTTTCAGTACAAACGGATACGTTCATAAAGCGGTCGTAAACTTTTGTGAAAATAGAAGGGAACTGCGGTAATTCGTATTGAGCTCGGTGACCGTAAGCGATGTGCATTGCACGCCAAATCTTATTACGCAGAAAGCCGCGCATTAGAAACTTTATAGTAACATTAGTTGGCATTTCGGTAATTTCTTCTTCTCGTATTACCCTACAGCGAACTTACATTAAAATATTTTAAAATGAAGTTAAGAAAATGACAGTGGATAAGTGCTTTTATACATTAGAAGAGTTCATGCAACATAAAACTAATGTATCTAATTATTTTAAAATTGAACATAATGTAATACAATAATAATAAACATGCTAAATAATGATATAGCTTGTCGTTATGTTAGTAATATAATATTATTTTAATTGTTTTATATAATTATGAATATTTGCATGCCTAATACAGACAGAATGTAGCTTGAAATATGCACCATTGTTAAATCTGGTACCACCTGTATTCTGTGCAAATAAATGTTACTTTCTTTTTTCTTAACGTTTTTTGAGTTTACTCCTTAAGAATCGATTTTTATACAACGCTAGCGCTCCGCCCCGGCTTCGCACGGATGATTTCTGTATCTCAATAACAGCGCCACCTACCGGGTCCAATTATGACTCTAAACCATCAAACGACCCACTCAAATACACACAAAATAATCATCAAAGTCGGTCGAGCCATTTTGCAAGACAAACGCACGGCAATTGATTTTTAACTAGCTGTTCCCCGTGACTTCGCCCGCGTGTAATTTAGGGTTTTAGTTTTTTTGCGCGGAACCCTAATTGTTTTTCTAAAATAAAAGTAGCCTAAATTACTCCTTATAACATCAGCTATCTGCCAGTGAAAATCGGTACAGTCATTTCGGAGATTAGCCGGAACAAACAGATAGTTATAACTTATAACTTATAAGTACCCATAATATATACTTTCATATGCATTTAGTAAAAAGCTGTTATTTTGATATTACCTCCTCACACCTCAATTTTATTTACATATTTGTATAGATAACAGAAACTATGGTTCCTTTGAATACTGGAAGTATTCAAACGTATAGAAATAAATAAATATCGACAGTAAAAAAAAATTAAAATAAATTTTTAAATGCCAATTTTATGTGGTTTTATTACCTCTGCATTGGCCGGGGAGTAAGAATACTGTAAAAGACCCCACTTTACCGATATGCATGTCAGTTAGATGTAATAAAAAAAAGTTTGAATTTTTTATGGTCGAGTTTTCGGAAGTAAAGTTATTTTATAAGTTTGAATACTGATTCTGATTACGCACTTAACGGGAAGCACAGGGTTTTTGCTATATTTTGTGTACAGCCAGCGATACACAAATAAGATGGGGAGCGAAATGGAGTGTTAACAAAAAGTAAGTCGTTAAGTTACCCCTCCGCGCAACACATTCACGAATTATACCATAGACTTAGAATATATACGCCAGTATATTCAAAGTCTATGTATAATTCATCTAAACTGAACTGAACGCATGTAAAGTTATAGCGCCATCTTCTTCATTCTATAGATAATTTTGTCAAATAAACTGTTTGACTTGACTCTTCAGGTGACAGTCTTACATAAAATAGACGTTACTTATATGACCTAAACGTGACGAATTTGATATTAATAAACTTTAAGAAGATTTTGAAGTTGTAAATTTTTATACAAAAAGCAATAACGTAACGGGGTGATATAAAAAAAAAGTATTTAAGATTTATTCAAAAATCCGCCGTTGATATCCGTAGGGTACATATTTAATTTATATCTTCTCTTGGAATTGCAGGCTGCAAATAATGCTTCAGAGACGCAAGAAATACAAAAATCGCACAATACTCGGCTACAAGACTCTCGCTGAAGGTGTCATCAGAATGGACCAGGTGAGTCGATAATCGATACTTATATTACTATGCGCGCAGGATAGGACAAGATTATGGAGTGATGTTGACAATTTTCTAAATTATATTACTACCATTTTAAGCATATCCTTTTTGTTATTTTAAGGTATACAAAAACATGCGTGAGTGTCGTGGAACACTCGGTTGGGACGAATTTCCTTTCGTAGTATATTATTATTGATAAACGTATTATATTATTAATTAACAAATACAAATAAATGAATTACTAGCGTCTATTAAAATGAAGCGTCATTTAAAATTATATATTTAAAATCATATTTCTTTCATGGCAAGATAAGAAAAAGTGCGAGGGAGATGGATATTATTCCATGTCGCTTCCTAAAGCTAGGGTCCCACGGCCTGCCAGGCGACAGGCCGCGCCAGGCGTTGTCCCGCCTGTATAGGCCTGTCGCGGCCTGTACTGAGCGTTCCCACGGCGTGTGCCGGCCTGGTGCGGCCTGTCGACTGACATTCCAACATGTTAAGTGATACGGAGCGCATGGCTGCATGTGCAGCCGCTGTGGTTTTATTCAGTGATGAACGTTTGATAAACCAAGCTTTTTCTTTTTTAACTCCGTGATAGGGATAGTTCCATTTTTAAAATTAGTTTTTATGCGTAACCACGCATCATGGACATCATTATTGTTTTTATGTTGAGGTGACGTACTATTCCAAAGCGCTGGTTCATTTTCATAAAGAGTTAAAAACTCGAATATAAGCTCGTTCGTCCATTCCATCATGAGCATGTAAGCGCAAGTGCCACCACAGTTGAAATGAACGATTGCAACCGACGCAGACGCGCCCGTACAGTACAGGCCGGGACAGGCGCCGTCGCGCCGCGCCGCGCCTTTGATCTTACCGACTCCCGATGGATCGGACGGGCGCCAACAGGCCACCACAGGCGTCATCGGATGCGATGGTTCCCACGGCCTGTTGTCCGGCCTGGCGCGGTCTGACCTGTGACAAAACAGGCCGTGGGACCCTAGCTTTATAGCCGCCAAGGCCGTCTACACTACGTCAGAAGGGGTTGTGACGGAAAAATCTTACACTTTTGTCGCTTAGCCCCCTCCGCCAAATCCGTACCGTCCGATAAAGAACTTCGTTCCAAAAATAAATATTTATTAGGGATGGTTCTTTCCTCACTCGCTGCAGCCGGGGCTCTTGGCACTATACCGCGAGGAGTAAGATTGTATGATATAGTTTTTAGTTTAAATTTTTTTTAGTATGGTTATTAATATTGTATATTTTAGTTTGATTTTTTGCACGTCCAATACAACACCGAGTTAATATTCACTTTGTTAAAATACGCAATGCGAAGCGAAATATTAGTTTCAAACTCGTCAAATCGTCGTTTCAACGTCAGTTGTCACGCGCACCTACGAGTAGTGCATGATTTATATTTTTAGGAGCTTCAGTTCCCTAGTCTCCAGCGTCTTAAGTTTAACCTTCTATGTATATCTCATAGAAGGTAGAATGTATTTAAAATGATAGATTGGAACCTAGTTTTTTTAGCAGTTCTTCCTGAAGACGTACATCCAAAAAAAGAAAAATTTTGGGTATATAACCTCTAGAAGCATAGATTCAATGCGGCAGTTCCTGCCTCGACGTGCCAAGTGAGGCCTCTGCATCCCGAATGCTAACGAAGCATCCCGAGGGCTGTCGAGATATTTCATAAGCGGAGACCGCAACATAATTTTTGTATCTAACGACCATTATCATGATGTTGATGTTTTAATGTTGGTAGGAATTAAACTGAAGTTGCATGGGTTCCGGGCTCTAATCTAAACAACCTTACTAGAGGATAAACTCTTGTTGTTCTCGTGGTGTCAAGAAGTCAGCGGTAATTCACCATCTTGTCTCGTAGAGGTAAAGCTTTTAGTCCTGTGTCTGATCTCTCTTCGTTCGTATCGGGTTGCCGTCCCATTGGACTATGAGACTGAGGTAATACAGAGAGCACTTGTGCTTGCGCGGACACTCGTACACTATGCTCCTATCCTACGCAGATAGATGGTTAGTCTCCTTTAAGACTGGCATTAATGACTTGACCTCATTATTATCAGAAATCTTTAGTTATTCCTAAACTGACAACATAGTTATAGTTGCACTATTCTAATTTAAAAAAAAATTACTTGACGTTAGTTTTATTTTAAGCGCACGTTGTTAAAGCGGATTCCCAATTAACGCGACATCAAAACAATGTTATGAATTATTCAGTCCTCTAGTGACATCAGCTAACGCTTCATTGAAATTTGCCCAATGTCAGCAATTATACGGTGCCGGTATATCCGCAACAATCGCTTCATGTCAGTCCGAATGACTTAAGTTTATTACTGCTGCATATTTTGGTAAGCGTAGTTGTTCAAATAAAGGTTTTTATACGGACTATTAAGTAACATCTCAAAAATATATATAGTGTGTCCTGTATATATGGTTGCACGGAAAACAATCAAGAAATCTCTACAGAGTCATGTGTATTTCAAATTGTATCTAGGATTTTTGTCATATAATATCACAGAACCCCAAAAGTTCTCTTTCTCAAATTATATGTTAGATATTATTATTGGTGAGTCAGTGATCATGATCGTATCAGTTAGTGACTTCTGAACGACTTGCCTTTGTCAAGACGGTAGTTCATAGCTATGATAGAATCAGTGGATCCTACAGATGGCTGTAGTCAAGTTAATAAAAAATTCATACCGATATCTCAAGGCTGTCTCGTTGAATGAAATTAATAGGGTGACATGCCATGTAATGTCGCTGTTCTGTGCCTAATTATGAGCTATGTGCTATATTATATACGTAGCATTAGGGTGGCCCAAGGGCCACTCTAGCTGCACTCAATCTACTGTCGCTGATATTACAAGATAGATGCAAAGTTGTAATAGACGCATCTGCTGAATATTATTTAGGCCGTAAAAATGGCTAGGATGATAACTAAAATACTAATAATTAAGCTAGTTGGCTGCGACAATAGCTTAATATATACAAGGTATTCTCATTCTGTCTGGCTTTCCTTCTGCTAGCCTCGCCAGTCGCTAAACTCGCTAAACTCGGTCGTAAGTTTTTATTTGCGCTCTAGTCATAGGGGTTTAATCTATCGTAAATCAACGCTATAGCGTATTTCAACATTCTATGCCAAGGTTGCCTTCAATTCATAAATCTAACCCTTTAATAATGATTAAGATTTTTTTATAGGATAAAAGTGACAAACGAGCACACAGTCCACCTGATGGTAAGTGGTTGCTGCGGCCCATAGACATCTACATCTATCCTTGATTACAAATCAAAATACAGATGCGTTTTCACCCGTGAGGACTAAGATGAAATGCCTCATTTCCATTAAAAAGGGTCTCTGGTTCTCTACACTCACCATACGAAACACAGCAGCATTAACCTGCTGCTTTTACGCTGGTATTCTGTGAGAGCGTGGTCCTTTTCCTGTCGAGCCGACCTATTCGTGCTACAACTATACTACTAATATAGCTCTACCACGTAAAAATATATCATCCGATACATCTGATATCATGATATCAGATGATTGTGTCACCGATATTATTATTTGCGTCGGACGTTTCATACCTACCTACATATATACATATATAGCGTGTCACGCCTGTAATCCACGAAGGGGTAGGAAGATTCCAAAGAGCAGCGAGCTACTCGGACGACGATTTAGGGAAAAAAATATGGGTTTAGATCATTTATATATTAAAAGGGGCATATCAATGGTTTAGATGGTAAATAGTGAAAGAATTAGTAGGTGGTTAACACATCGCCTAAACAATCACAAACTCTATCTCAATATTCCATTAGGCGCCTTTTACGACAGGCTGGACAAATAACACAGATGACACTTGTTTTTAAGTCCTAAACGAACTTGGGACAAATTATAATAGCTACCATTAGTATGTACTCGTAAACGCAAACACGCTTGTGTTCAGAACATTTGCTTTCGTTTTCAGGTCGAGTGAAGGTTGTAAGTTGAGACGCAGTTTCGACACACGCAACAATGACACTGTCAATAATAATAATTTGTGTGGTTTGGTGTGTGTAGCCTTAAAATGTATCCTCAAAGATTGTGTCGTTATATTTGTAGGTCCATATCTTCAGTCTGTGTGCATATGAATGTATCTTTCCGCTTTAAGCTCATTCTGCGTAGATCGGATTAAAATAAATAATTAAAATGCTGAAGGCATTCCGGGTTAACTTTGATATCGACATGTTAATCACCTTAATGCCCCCGTGACCATGGGTGTAGCAAAGCACTCGAAACGTCAGGAATTAAAAATAAGTAAAATTAAACGTGATAAAATCCGTAAAAATAGTTTTATTCAATTATTTAATTTGCCGTCAATTGTGGTGCAGGTGCTACAGAGGTCCATGGATATGGAACTGGAGCTGTTGAGTGTTGGTGGCAAAGTCGGCGCCGCTGCGGGCCAGCCCATCGCCAGGCTCACCATCACCGGGCTCGCGTCCACGCCTGTCGACCACGACACCAAGAACAACAACACACTACTCATCACCGGTGAGTTGTTTACAACACAACACAATACTATTAAATATTCAAAATCACAAAACACGGTACCGAGTCAAAAGTCTATGGATAAAGGAGCCCCCACGTGCATCCGCCGATTTCTTGCATATCCTATCAGGTCATTACTTTATGAATTGTAATGCATATGCAAACAAAAAACAAACACTCGTATAATATGCAAATCAAATGTAAGAACAAAGTAACAAAGTTGCAATTTAAAATTATGTCATATATCACCGATTGGCGGACACGAGAGCAGCTCAACTATGATTTTCTCTACTCACAACTGTTGCTGACTAATGATTTTAAAAATAACACACCAAAGAGCCATGATAACTTAGGTGTAAATCGTTCGCTATAAATTTCATAGTAAGCGGGACACTCCAGGTTTGATCCCCGTCGACACCAATGAAATTGTTAATTTCAATTTTAAGTGCTGATTTTGCATGTGCTCCGCGGTGGGGAAAATATCGTGAGAAAACCTACATGTCTGAGAAATATAAAATAAATATTTCGAAAACATATGAAGTCCACCAACACATTTGAAGTAGCCTGTGCCCAGAAGCGGGACGTATATAGGATATAACTTTACCCCCAATATGTGTACACAGCGCTGTTCCATATTTTGCAAAAAAATAATATTAGTCTTTAGAAAAACCTAGGCAACACGCATCGAACCTATGCTGATTTTTTGTCTACTAGGATACTAGGATAAAGTTATTAAATTATTATATTGTCATCGGTTTTTGATATGAGTGCAAATTTTCAAGTCAATCGACAACACGTATCCAAGATACAGAAAAAAAATTGTAGTATTCTAGTGTGAAAGTAACGTTTTTGTCTCCCCTGCTTCGTCGGGATAGGATCTATTAATGTAGCGTTATTTACTTAATTTATATGTTACAAATTTTATATGTATATAGAAGGCAATAAAAACGGTAATGTTATTTACTATATTTTTGTATGAACATAAATATGTACTTACAACTTATAGCTGTATTCCCGTCTCTAACACGTGTCTTTAAAGCGTTAATTTTATAGTGGTCAGGCGGATGCAAAATTGTATACACATTTAATGCCCGTTAGCTTACTTAAGAACTACTTAGTAATACAAGGTACGTCAGTCATATTTTTCTTCGTATTCGTTTCATTCAAACTGCTAAAGATAAATATAAAGTGTAAAAAGAAAAATTATCCATTTGTGCCATTTCTTATTCGTTTCGATTTTCTTTCATCGAAAACGAGATCTTACGATAGGAAGTATGTCAAAACTTTTGGTCCGCATGATTGTCAGCCAATTACATCGGTGGTTCTGAGTTTGAATGTGCGTGAATTTTTTTTATTCAATTTTTGACAATCGTGGCAACTATGACAAAGTATACACGCTATGAGGCAATGTGGTGGGTGGTGGCCTATGTTCAGCAGAGAACTTATCGAAAAAAAACTCACAATGATCGCACATATTTTACATCACAGATGAGTGGGAAAAGACCCAAGTGGCTGTGTTCGCTCTGAAATTTGTGTAATAAGTTGGCACTGTAATCGAACTATGTCACTTGGAAAAAGTCATGCTTGATGCAGGATGCAAGGGTTGTTTGATGTTAGCTTAATACATAATACATAATTGAGAGTTTTTAGATTATTGTATCTCTATTATATATTTGCGTACTATAAATGTATATTTCTGGCATGGCTCCAGTCAGTCAGTAAAAAAAAAACCAGTGACATTTTGTTTAGGCTAGTGTTGGCATAACATTAAATGGAATTGTTACATAGTACTATGATTGAGATAATGTATTATTGTAGGAAATTCTTTGTAAGAGACTTAATCTCAGCCATATCACTTTTATTTTTGTTATTACTGATAGTACAGTTATTACTAATAATAACTTAATATAAAAATATTTCGTGTGTTGTGTTGGTAGTCTTACAAAGTGTATACGAAAATGGTATCAATATACTAAATGGCAACACTTGAATAGAGTAATATGATATAAGTCATTTGATATTCCCAAAAATGTTTGTTTTTTGTCTGTAACTTTAATTAAAATACACTTTTATTTGAAAAGTCATAGAAAAATAATAAAACTCATTTTATATGTAACTTATTTCTAGACGCGATAATTTTTGTCAACTATTTTTCTGCCATTGCTCTTTGGCCAGTTATTAAAATAACCTTGTATATCATTGGTTTCGTATTAAATGCTGATGTGTTGTCACCCTTAAGGACAGATGCTGTCTCGTTATCAGTACAAAGGTTTGATCTGTTTGTTATTGTATATTTTGATATAGTTGCGCTTGGTAGGCGGGTTGGCAATGGTTTTTTACGAGGTAGAGCCACGCCGCAGCTATATTAGTAGTATAGTTCTAGCACGAATCGGTAGGCTCGACTGGGGAAGGACCACGCTCTCACAGAATACCAACCTAAAATAGCAGCTTAACGCTGTTGTGTTTCGTACGGTGAGTTTAGAGAACCGGAGACCCTTTTTTACGGGAAACGAAGCATTCAATCTTAGTCCTCACGGGTGACAACGCATCTGCATTTTGATTCCTAATCGAGGATAGATGCAGATGTCTATGGGCCGTAGCAACCACTCACCATCAGGTGGATGTGTGCTCGTTTGTCACTCTTCTCCTATAAAAAAACAGCATTTTTTATTATTTGGAGTTGTTATCGGGAGGATGCTGCTACCCATCTATTGTATCAGTTTTCCTTGTCGCCTCTTACAACAACCTCGGGACGGTATGGGGTAGTGGATATTCTTACACCGCCATTACACAGTTGATCGCTAACATTCAACCTTATTATCATTCAAAAATTAATAAAAAAATATAATTTGCGAACTTTTTCAGAGAGGGGTTATTCTGACGAGGAGGAGGAGGGAGAGTTTAGCTCGGTTGAAGAAGCTGACGAGATGACGTACGGTGCCCCAGCAAGGAGACGCCCGCATCGCCAGATAGAGTTCAACAAGGCGGACATGTCCTACACAAAGGTGAGAAGAGAAAACTAATTTCAATAAATATATTATATTTACCATATCCCTATGTATATGCAGATAAAATTTATAGCCCATATCATCCCGTGGGTGTCATGAAATACGACAGAGGGAAACTGAAACAAGAGATTAGCACCAGCAACTTACCAATAAGAACGCAACAATACGCTTGTCAATTCGACTACTAAGTATGGCAAATATGTAACAGCAGTAAACTTTCCACGAGCTATAATAAAATTAATATGCCAATAATTATTTTATATTTTTAATATGATAGTTCTTTAGACGCGTATTATATCGCAGCTCCATTATTTAATTAGCATATTAAGGTAGTAATCGGCTTAAGCCGAGTGCGTCACACTACTACTCTGTTTAACGTCGATCACCGGTTGCGACGGCTATTTACAAGCGTTCGGCAGTCGACTCCCTCGAAAGGCCGTCGTGAAGGCTGTTCACTTGCATTCGGCAATCGACTCATCGTCCATCATTCGACTGTTGTCCGTCCAACACCGTTCGGCCGTCTTCTCCGCCGTTGGGCTACCGTCGCAGGTGAAATCACGCGAGTGGATCATTTCAACGACGTTCTGCCGTTAACGTTGTTGCGGACGTTCGGTTACTTTCAGCGCCATACGATTGCGATTGCGATCAGTTGATCAGCAAACCTCTCGTTTTGCCGTCGGCCGACGTCGCGTCTCGTTGTCCGAGCCGAACCGATGAGAATGGCATTAGCAACACGCGTATTTCGTAGACGTAAAGGTTTTTCTGACCAGCTGGAGCTGATTCCGCGTCGATAAATGTGGCGACTCCCTAATTCGACAAGTAGGTCGTTAGGCAAAACATTCAACTAAATGCCCAGCCTTTTAACGCATAACAATTTGGCTGACAAAAAATCAGCCCTTTCGATACGGCTGAATCAAAAGAGATCCACGTTTAAATTGTGTAAACATATTTAGTTTTTTATTCGTTCCACTAAATATCAGCTCAACAGCTCAGATAATATAAGCCTGTAACTGACACTCAGTTAGGTTGTACAGTGCCTATTCGTGGCATGCGTACCCCGCTCACTTTACGTTTCCTCTTTTTTTATATTCTAGATTTTACAAGATAGCTTCATCACCTAATGTATTTTTGTAGATAACAATTTTAACAACAGTGTTCGTGAATTGTGCCTATGTATGATTCAATAAAATTAAATGTTCCCCTCACAAACCATGATAGTATCGCTAACCCACCTGGTTAAAACATTACTAAAGGCTAATATTTTATAGTTAAGCGATTTCGCTAAGCTTTATTGAGGCATTATATTAAATGTCAGCATTTAACTAAATGGTAAATTGACTAACTAATCGACTGATTAAACCATTAAAATGTACTGATAACATTTTCCAGTGATATTTTATATTTTGTGAATATTATTTTTCTGTCAGTCTGCTATGGTATTTCAATATCTACATATAATTAAGAATTATTAACGAACTCATATTTAACAATTGAAAATTGAAAAATGAAAAAGTGCTTTTAAATGCTAATGATAAATACTGTAGTGTGCACTAGTGTAGGGAAGTACACTGAAGTAAGTATGGATTGCAAAAAAGGAAAGATCAACGAACTCAAGGTAAACTATTTTAATCTTTGAAAAAAAAAATATTTTGTACACAAATAAAGAGTAATTCTACAAATTTATGAGATTCAGGTTTAAAAAGATCGATATAGCATTAATACTGTGTTTAAAACACGTAGAATTTCTTTGAAACATATCGTAAAAATAATGTTATTGATTTTTAGCAATACTATTATTTTTGTGATGATGATGTCAACAAGATTTTGAGCTTGCCGATTCTACTTTGAACTTAGTCAATGGCCAATAGTCAATAGCTAAAGAATTACATAACACAAGTGTAAAAAAAGTTTTCTATGTTGCCTCATTATAGTGGATAAAGATGACATAATATATTTATTTACTATAAAATGCGCGATTTCCATATTTAATACTTAAAAATGAATTTCCCCAATAGTATAACGTCATTATGAGGCACGCAAAACGATGTGAGTGTGCTTCACACTGGAGGTGGGCAAAGTGTATCATTTTTGGGATTGGAACATTTGCATCTTGATCACTGAAATGTTCCGAAACACTGATATGTTTCATTTGGCTCATTTGTATCATCGCCTCAAAAGATATAAAAGAAAGAATGTTCCGAATAGGTACATTAAGTTGCGTCGCGGGCGTTTATTACTGACTAATCCGTGAAATATTATGTGGCAACCATGCTGAATAATATAAGTGCTTAGATTATTTATTGTGTACCGTAATAAGATTGTATATAAAATCGATTCTCCTTCATACTTTAACAAAAATGTCACTATGTCAATTCATTATTTACAAAAATGTCCATTTACACAAAACAGCAATGTCTATGTACACAGAATTTACTCGTAAAGTATCATAACTCTAAACTTTACGATGAAAAGGAAGAAAGTAAAGTTACAATAATCACTACGCAAAGAAATCCTAAACATAACTCAGTATGATTTCGTAAACAGGCGCTAATGAATATAAACAATTTGACAAGTGCCGCATCAACGTAAAATGTCAACTTGTTAATGCAAACGTTACATACAAAAAACGACCGTATAGTATTTGACACATAAGCGCCTTAGTGGTAATTTTTACGTGCATGAATAACGTCAGTGAAAATCCGTACGAGTTGAGGATACACTTCTTATTTGTTATCTCTATCTGACTTGTGTGGATTATAATTATTTCGCCCGCTCACTCGCCACTCGTGAGTCAATAGTTAAGTTAATCATTGTCTCAGTCTCTCTCTCTCGCTCGTGGCTCAGTCGCCTCGCAAGCGACGCGTCGCGCGAAATGAGCAAAGAGCAAAGTAATGTTTCACTGTTCCAGATACAAATGATACATTTGAAACGTTGTTACTGAACCAATCTTTTGTGTCACTTCAGTGATTCGTATCAGTGAGTCGTTTCCGTAAAGAGATACACACGCCTACTTCACACTGCATGACTGTAAAGTTGACAAAGTTTTAATTAGGCTTCAGCTTCGCTACACTACAACTGCTTTGAGCTTTGAAAGTTTACTTACTATTAAAAACCACGTAAGAACCTCGTTTCAATATCAGTAGATATAATACATGATAATAATTTTTTATTATATTTATATCTAATTGTCGTTACAATGTTACATGATTGTTATGTAGGTAACGATAGTTCCTTAATAAGAGTTTGTCAAAATAGACAATAGTATCTATTCATACGTCGTAGAGCCATGTTGCAGCTACAGTTGCAACACGAATGCGTCGGTTCGATTGGTGAAGGACCACGCTCTCACAGAACACCAGTAGGAAATAGTAGCTAAATGTTGCAGTGTTTCGCATGGTAAATGTAAAGAACCGGAGACCCTTTGAGGCATTCCATCTTAGTCCTCAGGGGTGACAAAGCATCTGCATTTTGATTCTTAATCGCGAATAGATAAAGTTTGTATGGGCCACCATATGCACATACCGTCAGGACGACTGTGCAACCTTGAGTATGCAGTGCACTGCTGCCTGCACTCTGCGTCGTACTCATTATTTATCTTTTTTTTATAGGATAGGGTGACAAACAAGCACATAGTCCACCTGATGGTAAGTGGTTGCTGTGGCCCATAGACATCTACATTTATCCTCGTTTGCGATTCAAAATGCAGATGCGTTGTCACCCGTGAGGACTAAGATCGAATGCCTCTTTTCAAGTAAAAAGGGTCTCCGGTTCTCTACACTCCCCATACGAAACACAGCAGTGTTAAGCTGCTATTTTACGCTGGTTTTCTGTGAGAGCGTGGTCCTTCCCCGGTCGAGTCGACCCATTCGTGCTACAACCATAATATAGCTGCAGCATGGCTCTACCACGTCAAAAATTCACACAATTTTTGTAATTAATTTTAATAAAAAAAAGAAAAGCGAACTTTAAAAATTAAATAAAACGTGAATAATACAGATTTTTAAATTATCTATCCATTAGTGTAATCCTCAAATGATTAGAGCGTTGCCTTTAGCAACAGATGCATGTAATCAATAATTTTAGTCATTTTTTAATAGTAGATTTTAAATGTATTTATAACACATAAAAACAAATTAGAACGTGGAATGTGATGATAGGATATCGAACATTAATAATGTGCTTTTAGATGTAGTTTATTTCTCATACCTAATGAGATAATAGTCTCTGAATAACGAGGAAAAACGCACTATCGCAACGTTTTGATCGGGGTATCGCCTTAATCTACTTTATAGTAGTGTTACCACATATCCCATGGATGTCGGAAGAGGCAACAGAGATACATTAAAAACAGAAGATGGACAGCAGCATCTTTCTAGTATCAACTCAATACAAAACAATTGTTGTCATTTGTCAATGTCAATCTTGTTAACTATGACAAGTTATTTCTCCTATGAGGCAGTCTATGGGGCGCCTATGGTAAGGGTGAATATGATCTACTACTTTTTAGTAGTAGCAATAGCCCAAGTAATTATTGCTATGTTTAAAACTTTCATAGTACTCGAGTAAAATAATTTAGATCACCGCCGACATCGATCTTCCTCTCCTCTCACAGTAAAGATAAGTGGCTTGTGCCCGGTAGGAACATAATATGTAATGAGGCTTTTCTAGGATTATATGAAGTTTCAATTATCAGCAATATTTCATATCTATATATTTTTAGACACGTGTCAAGTAATTTAGTTTATTCGCGCTGTGCCTGCAAATCCCGACGAAAATTGTTTTGGTTAAAATCAGTTAAGTGTGTTATTTAATAGAGTCCCATACGGCTACAAAACCAATTGGTTATTATTTTAACATTTCAACTGGTTACAAAAAAGCACTATATAAATGACATGTTAAAACTGAAAACCAGTTTTTCGTTCCAATGAGAAGTTGGATTTTATTATTTTTCGAGTTTTGCAGCGGCAGCGACAATATAGACGAGTAATATTACAATACCATATATAATACTATATTTTATGAAGTATACATTTAGAAATTACTGGTCACAGTAACATAGTGTAACGCTTGTGCTTCCGCTTAATATAGCATTGCTTTGCACGCAGCTCTCGCGATCGCGCGACTTGAGCTACGTGGAGCGCGAGCGAAAGAGACAGAGCTATGTGCGCTCCAAGGTGCACGACAGGGACAGCGACAGCGAACTGGAAAGCGCGGCTGCTAAACGCAAGGGCAGCCGCGGAAAGCTCGCGGTGAGCTTTCAGCAAGGGAAATTGTATCTAGTGGTGTTAGATATAGAGGCTATGTGTTTGTTGAATCATTTAGTTAGTTATCAATCATTAATGGGAAGTCTTTACCATAACAATTGTGTACTTTGAATTTGTGTACTTGCTGTCCTGTCACTTGTTTTCTTGTACTTAAGCGTGCTACATACATAAACACACGAAATTAAACCTACGAGGTGGTATATTAAAGATGAAATTCGTTTTTCATTCTAATTAAAATTCGTTTTTCATTCATGTTAAAGGGTTATTATATAAATGTATCTTATTTGAAAGTAGTAGAATGTTTACTTTTACGTGCATAAGTATCTTGAGAATTAATATATAATAGTTAAAATAGTTTTCATGCCATTATATTGCACGATATCAACCTATAACTTCCGATTCTATTTGTATACTTAGATTCCTGTGCTTATGTATATGTTTATATGTTGCTAACGATGGCGTCTCCACAGCGTTTATACTAATTGTAGCACTCATCCTGTGTTCGAGTATATTTTTATTTTTTTATTGTTATTAGATTAAAAATCTAGGTATTAATCTACATTGTGGTAAGTAGCTGCAGCCCATAGACACCCAACCAACTTCAACTTTACATGTTTTCGAAATATTTTTTTTCTTATTTGCCAGAAATGAAGGTTTCCTCACGATGTTTTCTTTCACCGCCGAGCACGTGGTAAATATCAATATCCTGAAAGAAAGAAAGAAAGAAAATAAACTTTATTGACACAGCAGTGCATGCACATTTACAACGGTTAACAGTAAATTATGTATATACATTAATACTGTGCCAAAACAGGCTTCCGCTCAGCATTTGTCATGACACTGGTCTTCCGCGGACACCAGCGTATTGACATAATCATCCTGCCAATAATTTGGTTCATAAATGCATCAATAAAATCTAGAATCCTAGGAGGATGGCGGGAAAACATAAATAAATTTAAGATAGAATTGGACCGTGTTGTGCAGAAATGTTTCAACCCACAAAAACAAAGTTATTTAGAATGAAATATAAATGCATTTTTCTTGTGACAGAGGCCTTAAGAAAATTAAATGTAGAACTTCAAAAGTCTGTCACACTTGAAAACAAACTGAAAAAAACTATTGGTAAATCCAATTGTGTATGCCTTAAGCGCATTAAAAAAAATTACGTATAGGTTTTAGGTTTAAAGATGCATGTTACTTACATGTGTACATAGCTGAAAGTAAATTCCAGAGTCGTTCACCAAATTAAATTCACCAAAAACACACAAACTTCACCCGCGCAACGCTTTCTCGATTATTTAAGTGAGTCATTTGCAACAAGATATTCATAGAATTGTTTCTTGAATGCGTTGAACGAGTTAACATTTTTAATGTGTGCGGGTAATTTGTTATAAAGTTGCGCTCCTTCAAATGTTGACATTGTGTTACCGTAACTTGTTCGAGTCTTGGGTAGGACGAGAAAACTCACGCGACGCGAGCAGCGCATCGGTTGTAAACATTTTTACGTTTTACGAATTGTAAGCTAGTATGAATATAATTATTTAGAGCTTTTCTTATAAAAATGTAGGTATTGTACATACATACATAAACACTCACGCCTGTCACCCAGAGGGGTAGGCAGAGACTACGGACTTCCATTTGGCGCGATCCTGACACACCTCTCTCGCCTCTTTCACATCCATATATCTACGCATACACGCTCGTCGGTTAAGGGTACTCCTAATCTGGCCCATTTTCAATGTATCGCCGATCTGGTCGATAAACCTTCGTCTAGGGCGTCCCTTCCCGACCCTGTATATATACATTTTTTAAATATTCGATATTTTTGTTTTATTATAAATTTTTTGGTTTCAAGTTGGAGCATTTTAACGAGTTCATTTTGTAAAATTTAAAATTCACTTATCCTTGTCTTTACCGCATCCCCCCAGACTTAGATGAGATAGGTTAAATGTGGTTTTATTAACGTGTTATATAATGTAAGACGTAATTTATTAGGAATGCATTGGACAATGTGACGAAGACAACCACAAAGTGACATCGTTTTTATGTGTTCGAAGTGGTGCTTCCATGTTAAATGAGTGTCAATTTGTAAGCCAAAGTATTTTTCATGAGTTTTCATTTCTAAGGGAATATTATTTATTGTAAGCGGAGAGTGGGTAGGAATGAATTTATTTTTAGCCCTAAATAAAATGCATTACATGATTATACGTAAGTTTTTTAAAGTAGTTAAAATACACACAAGTTTTCACGAATAACTTGAATACTATACTTCCAATTTTCCGATAATTTTATGTCAAACTTCAATTAAAAAAAAAGTTTGGTAACTCTAAAACTGCACGACCCATAATGCTCATGTGATCGTGAAAAATAAAAAAAAATGTAAATTGTAGTTCTATTCATCGAAGAGTTCTAGTAACAGTCGCCGAAGTACAGTTTGGAGTCACTCCGCCAAGTCCGGAGGTAAGGTTTCATCATAACTATCAAAACGAGCCCAAACTCGGCACATCTAGTTCTCCTCGTCGAGGAGTTCCAGTACCATTCACCGAAGTACACCTTCAGGTCACCCTATCAAGTCCGGAGGTAAGGTCTCATCACAACTAACAAAACGAGGACAAACTCGGCACATCTAGTTCTACTCTTCGAGGAGTTCCAGTAGCATTCACCGAAGAACACCTTCAGGTCACTCTATCAAGTTCGGAGGTAAGTTCTCATCATAACTAACAAAACGAGGCCAAACTCAGCACACCTAGTTCTACTGTTCGAGGAGTTCCAGTAGCATTCACCGAAGTATACCTTCAGGTCACTCTATCAAGTCTGGAGGAAAGGTCTCATCATAACTAACAAAACGAGATCAAACTCGGCACACCTAGTACTTTTCGAAGATTTCCAGTAGCATTCACCGAAGTATACCTTCAGGTCACAAAGACGTATAAGTATATTTATATATAAATCCTGCGTACTTTTAGGGAAACAAAATATTGTAATAAAAATCTGGGATTAAAGAATATTAATATCATATCAATCAAAATCAAAATCAAATCAAAAATAATATCTTAACCTTGGTCGAGTATGTATAAATTTGGTTTTTGGAATATTTTGTATTACTACAACGATCGATATTTTTCAGCACGAGCCGCTGTAAACAAACTATACAGGAATCCACTCACGACGGGGACCAAGCCCGGAGTGAAAGTTGAGGCAAAGTCTATTTAGTAAAATAAATTATTACAAGGCTGCTCAAAACACAAAAAAATTCGAGATTTCTCAGACAAAAAAAAATTAATTATAACTAAACCAAACAAAATTAAATTGCCATGGCTTCCCACATGATAGATGAAGAGATAAAAAAATGTATTGAGTGGAACAATTGATATTTTCAAAAGTTATCGTGTTTACCCTTCCATGCGGACTTGATAAATCTACACCATAAGCCACTAAAATCACTTTTTATATAAAAATAGCAATTAATCGATTTAAAAAAAATTATAATAAGTTCAACAACCATTTATCTTTCTGACAATGTGCTTTTAAAATCATTTATATGTTCAATATGATTGTTAGATACGATATCATGCGACAAAACATTAGAATCTTGATTTTTAGGCGCTAGTAGAACATACCTACGCGCTTTGCGCTTAAGGCATGCAAAAAACAGTCTCTCGATAACTATTTTGGCCGGTTTGTGGGTTGGAGCATTTCTGCACAACACGGTCCAATAAAAAGAAAGAAGTGAAGGTCATGGAGTGCCATGCTTGGCACTCCATGACCTTCACTTCTGCAAATGAAGTCACTGTTTGCAATTTGATAGCGAGTCGGCAGCTTATCTGTCTACATTGTTCTCAATGAGATTAGATTATACCTACGTTCTCACGGTTTGTGGTTGACTTCGCCTCGGGATGATGCAGGTGAATATTCTTTTATTTTTTGTTTTGTTACTTTTATTTCCGCTACGGTTGAAAAATAATGCATCAAGATATTAATATTTTTGCAACTTTTAATTTAGTGTTTCCTAAAGTGAATGTAATTTCACATAGATTTTTAGACATTAATCAGTCTATAGTGTAGATCACTCTTTGCTTTTACAATGAATAAATATACAGAGTTGTCTTTAATTCATTCACTTCTTTAAAGCGTCTGTAGGCATATACGAGGATAAAACAAACTGATATACGTACAAACCTAATCTTTTTGAAATTATAACATGTTAAGATCACACATTTTGTACATACATTTTGTACAGATAAGTGCATTTTTGAAGTATGCACTTTTTATTTCGAGTTACCTCTAAACGAGGTTTGATTTTGTCCTATACACTCTGCGACAATGGCTAAAGGCAGAGCACATGAAATAGGCTATTAGTGTAAAAAAGTTAGTTTGATTCATAGTGTCGGGGTTGTATTGGTGTTAGGTTTATTTTTATTGAATGTAGTGTTAGTGGGATCTACTTCGCCATTTTCATGCATTGCGCTCTCAAATAAACAGACACAAATTCTTAAAACAATTGTTTCTACTTCATCTCTAATCACAAGTATTTCAATGAGTTTTCGAGATGCTAACTTAACTTCCTTTACTGCACTTATATCTGAATCACTATCATTCGTTTCAAGATAATAGTTCTCAGACTTACACACAACGTAACTGTAGCTTTCTCTCGTTTAAAAAAAATCGTTACTCCCACTATACTCACATGTATGGTAGACGCTGTTCACATACAATAATTATTTGTAGGTCTATTTGAAGTTGTCAAATGTGTTTGAAGTTGGGTGCAGTTGTCTAATGATTACGGTAGCCACTTACCATTCTGTAGATTGTAACTTCGTTTGTTACTTCAGTTTTATAAAATTGGCAAATTGCCCACCTAGGAAAATTTGCCTATATCTACTACTGAGCTAGTCGATTGATGAGTAAAAATCCGTTACACACACTAAGTACATATGAAGGTAACCCGCGAAGAAAAGGTTAAATGTAATTTCTTTTTTGTACACGAAAATTTGACAACGAATGAAACTAATTTTACGGATATTATCGCTTTTAATTTAAATTATTTTACTTATTTTTCGGGGTTGGCTGAGGTGTTTGACGTCCCGATATCATAGCCGGGGCTGGCATATCATTGGAAGACTTTAAGATACTGTAAGCTCGTTCTGCGTAGATAGAACCAAACATTAATATACAAAAACAGAAGATAGTTACGTTGCCAACGCGCTTGTCAAGCGTGGCAATATGGCAAATATCCCCCCTATGACGCATCTATAGGGGAGGCCTATGTTCAGCAGTGGAGTATAATAGGGTGTAATGATAACGGTAAACGAGATAAAATACGTAAATTGAGTTTTATTCAACGTGTGATTGTGTATATTGTGTGCAGCAACGCAACCTGAAGCAGAAGTTCGCGGCGCTGCTGCGGCGGTTCCGCGTGCCCGACGAGCTGGTGGAGCGCGGCGCCGCGCGCGACACGCACCACGCGCAGCGCGACATAGACGAGCTCTTCCAGGTGCCCACCTCATCTTCGTCATCATCATTATCATTGACACGCTCAAAACGTGCGTGCGTATGCGTGCGTTAGTGCGTTAGTGCGTGCGATTCCCACGAATAATTCCACGTCCTTATAATTTTTCACTATACATTTTTCTATTATACCTTCTCATAATTCCCCGATACGATAACGCCGGTAGGTGATTGACACTGATAATAACTGTAATATTTTTGAGCTGCAAAGACAAAAAAATCCTTTCTTAATTGGTATTTAAAAATTATACTACCAGGAACTGGAGTCCCTATCATGCGGTGAGGGTGAGGACTCGGGTCCTGACCAAATGGACACAATCAGCATCGGTTCCACACCAAAACCGTCGCTAAGACCCTTCTTCAGCAGCTCCCGGAGTCTCGCCAATCAAGACCACCATAGACACTCTAACGGTAAATCTACAATTTCAACCAAATCTCGAACTCTGTTACTCTTAGCTTAAATTTAGGAGTAATTCAAAATTACGCTCTTAAACATGTGAAAAATGAAAAGTTATTTTTAATGCATTGATGAATCGTGATTATATAGAATTCTTCAAACTAACCTAACCATTTTACTAGAAATAAATTATATTACCAACAACTTATATATTAAAGAAAATGAAATTTCTTACAGTTATTGCATTTATCATACAATCTCATCTATTTAAAAATATATATAATCTTAGTGATCTAAGCCACGTGACACAAAACATCACTAACTTAAAAACTTGGCGTACGTAATTGTATACATTCGTCATTTAGCAGTATAGTAACTTAATTTATGTTTAACACGCAACCGTGAATTGCCTGAGCATCAGACTGCATACACTGTGATGAAAATTTGTACGAATGCTTTCCTTTTAATTTGCATAGTCACTCAAGACATTGTTAAGCATTGTAACACTTCAAATCGAAGATATATGTATGTAACAAACAGTATGACATATACATATTATAATGTAATTAATATTTTTTGTTCTGTAACGTAACGCTGAGTGTATAGAGTAGTGTATTGAATCCGAGCGAGACGTAAGTGGGGTTTATAAAATTGATCCTTCGACCCTGATATCTTTATTTTATTCTCTACTATACTCATGTTTAAATGACAATATAAATTTCAATTTAATTTCAATGTAGTTCTGTTCTGTTCTTACTTTTCTGTTCTGTTATGTTCTTACTGAATTGGCTATAGGCACTGACAAAAACATGGTTGCATATATATAGTAACAATACGAGTATAATACTCATTTTACTACGAAAGAACTTAGAACTTACTAAGAATCAGACTCGAGGACCTTTACTGAATGACCGACGTCACAGTAGCCAATGACAGCTGTTTCACACTTTGTTTTCTTTCTTTCTATTCCCTTGTGAAACCCCTCTCCCGTCTCGTTCGCACATAACGTGTGCGGCGCATGCGCAGTGACGCGGCACGCCAGTCTCGCGTCGGCTGCCGAGCTGACAGCACCACGCGAGAAACTGCTGACCACCCTACCGCTTACAGGTACCGCATAGGGCTCCGCCCCGCATGGAACTTTGTGTAACACATGAGGAAATGTGGCTTTTACATCGGGATCTTGTTAGATATCATACAAAATAAAGCAAAGTATTCTAGGAACTGTTCGTAAAACCGGATAGTTTTTAGTTGTAGGAGACTGTCGACTGCTGGATATGGGATATAAGCTTTTTGAGCAAAGCTTTTAAGATATACAAAACTTATTTTTGTGCAGTCATCCATTAAAAACCGAATAATATCAATTTCACGGCTCGATAGGAGCGTTTGGATGTGATGCTGAAGATTGCGGATTCGATTACCGTTTAGAAAAAGTATTTTTTATTTATTCATACCTTCTTTCATAACAGCCTATCAAAAGTCCAGTTTTTTTTTTAATATTTTCCATGGTTATCAGGAAGGTATTGCCATTACCCATCTCCTGTCTCAGATTCCTGTCGCCTCTTACGACACCCACAGTTTAATTATCGGATAGTTGATTTTCTTACGCTTACACTCACAGCCAGAGTATTTGTTTGGCCTCCAAATAATCGTTCTGAATCTGAGTGTTAGTTCATAACAATTTGTCTGTAAAACGGAGAAATTTCTAAAGTAAAAAAACATTATAGATATACGTTTTAATTAGCCACGTTTCCTCATTTGTAACTCACATTTTTAATAGAATAGTGTATGTACTTTATACATTGAGTAATTGGTTGCTCATGATTATAGAAGTATAAAATAATATTTTATTATAAGAATAAAATTTATAATTGTGTACAATGTATCAACCACTGCTCTCTGTATATGAATAATTTTGCTTTTTTGTCTGTCTTATTGTTTTGTTACGCACTACTGACAGCTTCTTTGCATGTTTTTCACTATCTATAAAAACGACTACTAGATTACATCTATGTATAAGTTATAACTGTTAAAACATGTTTAAGTTCTGTTAAACACAATTTGTATCAACAGCGCCTACTACTCTTTTGTTCAATATATGTTATGTAAAACGTGAATTATTGTTTTTATTAAACTTCCGATTTCTGAATATTTTTACAATTTTTACACTTTCTAAGTCATTCCTTCTTCTTTATTAATCCATAACAATCCACCGCTGGAGATAGGCGTCCCCATTGTGCCTGATACCTCTTGCTCTCTGTTACCTGACTGGATATTTTACATATAGCATATTTTACGAAATGCTAAACCTCCATCTATCGGAGGCCATTAGGTCTTTCTGGTCTTTGCCATAGTCATGTCTTACGATATTCACGGAACGAAATGAAGTGATGGATTCATGCCTCTACACAGCCTACACTTATAGACCATAGGTCTACAGGTTAGGGAGAACTTTTTCCTACCATTTCTGTTACCCCTTCTATGAATTTTTATTATACACTTGTAGCAACTTAATTTGCAATTTTATTGCAATTTTTACTTTAATGAATTATATTCACCCATAGATAATATATCTTATTGAGCTTGTTACCTGTGGTAATTGTTTCAGTACTACGTCATGTAAACATGTAGGAAAATATCTGAGGATTACGACGGTACAGTTCTTGCAATTCACGAGCACGTGCCTACTTTATTTGCGGTTGGACGTGTACGTGCAAGTTGTGACAGTGTGCGTGTTTGACGGAACGGTTAGTAGCGAGCGAGCATGCGCATTGTCATGCGCACGCACATAGTGACACGTATAACTGGAACGATTTTACTACAAGTAAAACTTACGTGCGCTCGTGAACTGCAATATTTTTTGTATCTTTCTGTATATGTAAGAAGAAATCAATAAAGCATCTGTCTATTTAATGTATAGACACAATACCATTTAGTTAAGTGGCGTCTCCTACATTCAAAGCTAATAACACCTTAAATACAAACAAATTGAGACAAAAAAACTTCATGAACGCGGACAGAATCTGAAGCGATGCGCAGTTCTGCGGGCGACGAACGCGGCAGTGAAGGGAACAGCGACGGCGACGCCACGTTCGATGCCCAAGTGTCCGGAGCGTCGGTATCCAGCTCGCCGCCCAACGAGACCAAGGTTGGATTTAATTATACTTACAAGATTTCATGAATTTATTCCAAAATTCATGTGTTTGTCCAAGGTTGTTGTTGAAGGTAAATTATGCTATGTATGGTATGCTTCGGCGATTGCAGTATTAAATGTCTCGAACTTTTAACACTTCCCATCGCATATTTGTATATGTTTACTATCCATCTATGGTAAGCCACGACATCTTTTTAGCATTACCTTTACGGCCTATCAAAAGTCCACTCCTGATCATAGCTTACCCATATAATGCATCAATCATAGAGGGATATTTGCCATAGGTGCCCCGCTTGGTAGGAGGGCTGGCAACCACATTTTTAATATTATTTTTTGTGTCCCTCTGTCCCCTTTTACGATACCCACGGAAGGATGCCGGAGTGGATATTCTTACACTGCTATTACAAAGTACAGTTTTTCTTAGCATGGCTACAGTGAAGTAAAAGATATAGATAAACATAACTGCGAATGTTCACTTAGTGAAAAAACTAGTTACGACCCACATACTGGACGCAAGTTTTCCTCTAATCCCTGATTTCTCCTTTAATGATAGATGACGTATGTAATAATAAATCACGTTTCGATCGATGATCACTACAATTTTTACATTTCTTTTATAATAATTCCCTCGCTTTCTTTCATCCTTTGAGTCTTTTTCTCCCTCTTTTTGTTTGTCGTCTTAAGTGTGTTTTCTTTGTAGTACATATTTACTATAAAAAAGTTATTTAAAGTGTACCTCAAAGACTATATAGTCACTACATTCTGCACCCTACCTATACATTTTTCTCCCTTTTTATTTCCTTTTTGCAGGTTGTCCGGAAGAATTTTTAGTATAGCAATAAGATCGCCTTTTGTTACGTTTATTTTACAACTAGCTGTTCCCCGCGACTTCGTTCGCGTGTTAGGGTTTTTATGTATCTGCGCGGAACCCTGATTCTTTTTCTAAAATAAAAGTAGCTTAAGTTACTCCTTATGAAATCAGCTATCTGCCAGTGAAAGTCCCGTCAAAATCGGTCCAGCCGTTTCGGAGATTACCCGGAACAAACAGACAGACAGACAGACAGACAAAAATTTTAAAAATTGTATTTTAGTTATAGGTATCGTATTTACTTTCATATGCATTTAGTAAAAAACTGTAATTTTGACATTACAAACAGACACTTCAATTTTATTTATTTGTATAGATGTACTTTGTTTTTTTTTGAGTACTATTAAAATGATTGTATTGTATTTGGTGAGCAGGAGGAGAAGCGGTCGCGGCTGTTCCGCAGCGCGACCAGCGGCGGCAGCCTGACGCCGGCCGGCGCCTCGCGCAAGAAGAACTCGCTGGCGCTCAGCGTGGAGCGGCCGCTGTCCGCACACGAGCTGCCCGCCATGAGCCCCACCGCGCTAGAGGTGACACTTACCTTAAAGTCCCTTGAGAATTTCAATTGTTTTATTTATGTGACGGCACGATAGCGCAATGGTTTTGAATTAGCATTGAATTGCAGAGAGGGTAATATGGACTTTAAAAAAAATAAGAGCGAAAGAGCAAGAACTGGCCAGAGCCGTGAGGTAGTGGCGTCAAAGAATCTTTCGCCTCATTTAGTGTTGTAAGAGTGTAGTTTGTGTAGTAAGAGGCGATTTAAGGTAATGCCAGAAAAATGTCATTGCTTCCGATAGATGGCATTGTAACCAATTCGCAAGACGTTACTACAAGCGTGGCCGTTAAGGCTAATCCTCCACACAATAGAAGAGGTCCATACTTTTTAAGGGACGCTAGACTTTCATGCTAACTTTTTAACCTTATAGCCTGATTATCGATGGCCGATGTTTGAGACCTATTAGTTATAGAGGTTCTCTAAGCTATATTTCTCCTTCGTTCTGCAAAACTCAGTTTTTCCAAGTTTACAAACAAGCATTACTCTTCGCTCTGCATTTTCCTGATAACATCTGAAAAACATTTCTGTTGCCTACTTACTCACTAAGCGTGGCTACTATGCCACATGAGGCCTATGTTCAGTATATATATATATATATAAATTCTCGGATTTCCATTTGGCACTATCCTGACACACCTTTCTCACTTCTTTGACATCCCTTTATCTACGCATACATTGGTACACTTGGCCGATCTTTTCAATAAATCGTCAATTCGATAGATAAACTTCTTTTTATGACGTCCCTTTACAGCATTAAACTTTGTAAATTCTTCCTTTGTTCGGATCATCATAACTCAGAAAGGGGATGAACTTCGTTCCATACAAGCTTGGGCCCGGCATGAACATAGTTCAAATATATCTTATTTTGAAGATTTAAACATTTGTTACTTAGGTACGACTTTCCATTGACGTCCGTCGAGATTGGTGTTATACGTATTTTTACAGAAAGATTACATTTTTGTAAGCATACACACAAAGTTTCAATATGCGGAAACACGTACTTTTTGAGAAATAAATTATTGAAAATAAATTATTTTTGCAATATTTATGCCAATCACCATTGCCGTCCGTCAAGTTGGCGGTTGATATAATTATTATAGAAAGGTTACATTATTATAAGCACACACGCAAAGTTTCAACATTCGGGAACACGCACTTTTTGAGAAAAAAAATATTTAAAATCGACTATTTTTGCGATGTTTATGTCAATTCCTACCGTAAAACTGACGCCATTTTTTATTGTTATTGCCAGTAGGGATGTCGATTCTTTCCGAAAAAGATCGTTTTTTTTTTAAATAGATTCGAATTGTAAGCTGATGTATCGATTCCCAAAAAATCGATTTCTAAAATATCTATATTTTTTCATGTTTGCATTTATAATGTAAATATAAGTCCATTTTATGAGAAAAAATTCCCTTCATCATAAAAAAATAAGGGGACTGAATCAGAAGGATTTCTGTATCTATTTTGAGACTGCTACGTCTCCGGCGCTGCGGGAAGAGCAGCCTCTACGCCTTAGCGTAACAAATCGCAGGCATCCCTCCTCATCCGATGTCTACGATTTGTTACAGCAGGCGGAGGCAGCTCGCCCTATGCGCCTCCGGCTCTATAAAACCACTCTAGGGGTAGGACAGACTCGTACCAGGTGGAGTCGGGGTCAATCAATTCGGTTCTTTGACATAAGTTGAACCTAACCTATTTTATTTGTTATCTGCCCTAATAGGTACTGTTAAAATAAAATAAATTTCAATAATTTATTATGGTATCTTTCTTGTTTTTCATAAAATGGATTTATATTTACATTATAAATGCAAACATGAAAAAAAAATATAGATATTTTAGAAATAGATTTTTTGTGAATCGATACATCAGCTAACGCTTTGAATCGATTTAAAAATAGACCTTTTTCGGAAAGAATTGACATCCCTACTGACGACGATAATGACATTACAAAATGGCGCCAGTTTTATGGTAGGAATTTAACATAAACATTGCAAGAATAATTAGTTTTCAAATATTTTTTTTCCTCAAAAAGTACGTGTTTCTGCATATTGAAACTTTGTGTGTGTGCTTATAAAAATGTAATCTTTCTGTAAAAAATACGTATCAACACCAAACTCGACTGACGTCAATGGAAAGCTAAGTTACTCATGACAAAAACTCATACTTTTGTAGGGCCTGGGGTTTTGTTTTTATTTCGTTTTATTATTTGTAGGTTATGTAGTAAAATCACTCGTTCTTGGGATAAGTTGTTTCAATAAATTGAAAAGAACACAAAAGGATGCCGTTTTTTAGTTATTATTAAATAAGATAAAATAAAATACAACTCAAACTTTTCTAATTGTTTAATTATTTTATACAATTATTAATAAAATGTCATCTAGAAAAGCAGCCTAAGTCTGTACATTGTTTGTTCTATTCCTCTCATAACCCAAGTAACACATTATTTTCATTATGTGGGCTCAACAACCTCCTGTCCTGTAAATCGAGAGAAAAGCCAAGGGACAAGTTAAATTAATTAACGAAAATAAAAACAATAATATATCCACAAATACAACCACAATGCAAAATCGCATGACAAGTTTAAACACAAAGTTACCAAGTCTCCTTCGAAATAGGCAATGATCAATGACCATACAGCCTATTCAATCGTGTCCGATATTATTCAAATATTCTGTTTAGTTTAATAACGTAGCCTATTCAATTGATTTTCTAATAGATTTCTTTTATTCAGTATTAATCTCTACAGATTCGCCTCAATGTTTCAATATTATGAGTTTTTTTTTTTTGATACTTAAGGCTATTTATTGCAAAAAATAGCCTTCATTATTTAATGCCATAGACAGAATACATAAAAATATTTAAAAACGTTTTGTTTTTGCTATAGTAAAAGCATTAGCTTTAGTTTTTCAGTTTTAAAAATGTTTTTATGATTGTCCCATACACTACAAAAATAAAAACCATTTAATTATGCTTATAATTTATCGTTATATTACTTACATATTTTTGTATAACTGTTACGAACGATATCAACAACCCAATTTCACCTTTGCGTGTTCCAGCCGCGACGCACGCTAATGGAGCAAGTGAACCGCGTGCTGGGCGAGGACGGGCCCGTGCCCGAGTGCGTGGCGATCGCGCCCTCCAGCGCCGCGCTAGCGCTGCAAGCGCTCGCCGTGCCCACCGTCATTGTGGCGCCGCCCGCCGTGCCCGACGCGAGGCCGCTGCTTCAAGCGATTTACGCTCGCGCCGCTAAACAGTCAGTATAAAATTTTATTTTTATTCGATTGCGTCGCAGCCTAAACTAAACGTAATGCCTCCTCTACACTACTCGCGAAGTAACCTTAACGAAGTGCTCGTCGAAGTCGATCGCAGTCCAATAAAGGTGACTACACACTCGTGCTACTTCGCGAAGAGCTCAGTCGTCTTGACTCTTGAGTCGCCCGCACCCTTAACATGAATAACGTTCAAGAGGCAGCTGCTATAGGTACCTAATTGTGTGAACAATACGACGTCAATGCGTTAACCATAGATAAATAATTATGTAGAAAGATACATATTTAATATTTATATATAGAAAAATATATATAACTGGCGTACGCCGAGTAGAGTAGTGAGACGCTTCGTGTAACTTCGGGGCACTTCGCGATGTCCTTTGACTCGGGCGCAAAAAACGGACAGCGATCCGGAGTCGCCCGAGGCGAAGCGAGGTTGTACGAAGCGAATCGAACGACCTCTCTACATTATTCTCCTCGCCCAACTTCGATCAACTTCGCGAGTAGTGTAGAGGGGTCATAATATTTTGGCTCGTATGTACCTACGTATCTCCAATTACATGTCTGTTATTATATACGACTGTTTTTTTGTATGTATGTTCTCCGATATCTTCACCAATAATTGAGAACTGCTTTTAATATTTTTTTATGAAATGAGCCTCATGGGTAGTCTCATTTATATTTGAAGTAAAAATTCCTCCAGAAGAGAACACAAATAGGGGATGTATTTTTTATTGTTACCATTTAGACAGCATTTTAGTTGATGAGGTTGTAATATTTCTTGAATCGAATCAAAATTGAACATGAATGAAAATAGTACTTTCTGAGTCGGGGCTAAGTCTTCTTTTTGACATCGACTTCAGAAGCTAATACGTGATTTTTTTTTATAATTTAGTTTTTGAAAACGGTTTTAACTTTAAATAAAATGTTGAATTTATTATGTGAGTATATAAAAAGTTCACGCTGAAAATGGCCTTACCTCATAGATTGTTGCAAATGCAACTTCGCTGTACTCGAAGGGATCAACGGGACCCTATTACTAAAGTTCCGCTGCCCGTCCTTCTGTCTGTCAGCGGATTGTATCTCATGATCCGTAATAGGTAGACAGTTGATATTTAACACACGATGTGTATTTCTGATGCCGCTATAATAACAAATAATATAAATTAAAATAAATAAAGAAATTGAAAGGGCTTCCCCAACTAGAAACGTGTATTACGAGGGTACGAAACCATTAACGATGCACTTAACAGGATGCTGTTTTTTCTCATCTCCTGTTTTATTACCCTCTGTTACATCTTACGACACCCACAAGACGATATAGGGCGATAGTTTCTCTTACACCGCCGCTACATGGCCCAAGTATTTGTATGGCCTACAAATAATCGATCCGGGTCTGAATGTTAGTTCATATATAATTTATGTTTGTAAAACAGTTTCACGACACAGGAAAAGTCTCTAGAGTAATAAAAGTTATAGATAATAAAATGTTGATATAAGATTTAATAAGCTTTGTTTCTTCGTCTAATATACATTTATAATGCTTAGTACAATAAGTAATAAGGACTTACAATCTTCAGCTTAGCAGATGTCACCCTAGTTGGGACTGTGGTGTAATTATTTACTGTACTATGTTATCATTATTGAGAAGTTGCGTTTTAAATAAAAGTTCCGATTTCTGGAGTACGTATATTACATGTATGTATAATCCATGGGAAGAGCAAACTACCAAATACAAGCATTTTATATGCTTGTTGAGTGGTTCTGGCCACGACATAATACTGTAACTAATCAATGTTAGGGAAATAAACTAATATTTTTTTTTTGATATACACAAAACAGATCCTCGGTAGTTTGTAATTTTAATTTTTTGCACTTTTTTAACTCATTTTTTAAACAAATAGGTTTATGATGGAGAGCTATACTGTAGATATATTATAGTTGTAGAACTGATGGGTCGGCTCGGTCGGGGAAGAACCACGTTCGCCCAGAGTACCAGCGTAAAACAGCAGCTTAATGCTGTTGTGTTTCGTATGGTGAGTGTTTTACTGGAAACGAGGCATTCCATCTTAGTTCTCAGGGGTGGCAAGGCATCTGCATTTTTATTCATAATCGTGGATTGATGTAGATGTCTACGGGTCACAGCAACCTCTTACCATCAGTTGGACTGTGTGCTCGTTTGTCGTGCTTATTTTATTAAAAAAATATTAGTTCCTACTAGCGACATCTGGTGAGCGTAAGATTATTAGCGTTCATTAGCGTCGTTAAGCATTAGTGTGTGGTGCGGATTAGACGTGTGGTTGAGTGCGTGCGTGCGTGCGGCAGGTCGATGCGGCGCGCGTGCGTGCGCGTGTGCGTGTGCGGCGGCGAGGCGGCCTGCGCGGCCGCGCTGCGGGCGCACGCCGACCTGGCCGCGCGCCGCCCGCACGACGCGCCCGCGCTGCGCTTCTACATCGTGCCGCTCGGTCAGTACGCGCTCACACGCACACTCGCGCACACGTTCATACGCGCGTGCATATATACACACACACACATACACACACACACACACACACACACACACACACACACACACACACACACACACACACACACACACACACACACACACACACACACACGCGCGCGCGCGCGCGCGCGCGCACACACAATACCCACCTGATGGTGAGTGGTTACTGCAGCCCATAAACACTAGCAACTGATCTCAAATAAACAAGACTATAAACAAATACGTTGATCACCTCTGCGGAGTTAGCTAAAATGACATTCCACAATTAGTGACGTTATAAAGAAAAACGAATGAATTCAATGGTATGGTCATGTGACTGTCACTTGAAAGTGAAACTTTTTAAAGATTTTCTTCGAATCATATTGCCGGCCCATTGCCACTTCAGCTTACTAATCCGTTGGACTAAGTTGGATCTGCTTCTACTGCGTACATTCTCGTTTTTAAGTCTATCACACAGAAAAACCCCGAGCGTAGCCATCTCCATAGCCCTCTTCATAGCTCGCTGAGCGACCTTGAGCTTCATGACACGGCCAGCACCATATTATCTATATTCGATTGTAAAATCGCTATCGTATAATGTGACTATGAATTCTTGTTGTGCGTGCGCAGGTGCATGCACGGTGTCGCGGTACGTGGCTGCGTCGGACAGCACGTACGCGGCGCTGTTCACAACAGACTCGTGGCCGCAAGTCTGCGAGCGCGCCGCAGAACACTCAATGCCCGACATTGCCGAGATGTCCTCCAGGATCGGCAGGTCAGTGCCTATGAAATTCATCAAAATTGCTCTAGGAGTTCAGTGAAAAACACACGTATGGAAGAAATATATATACATAGTTATTTTAAAGGATTGCCAAATTTTATATTTAAGTTCAAAATATATAAATAAACCGATATTACAGTTCTTGACAATACAAGTAAATAAGGCTTCTATTTTTATTTAAAATTATCTCAAATTAAATGTGATTTATGCGAAACAACTACATGTACACACGCCCCTGTGTACGATTCAATTCACGTTTTCGCTTCTCAAGCTTTTGCCCACTGTTTACTTCCTTTACATAACTGTTTATTTAAAAAATATTTTTTTTCCACATTATATTTTTCGGATTTGTGTGAAATTATGAGTTTGTTTCTCATGCATTCTTAACATATATGAAATCACGTCGAATTATAAGGTACCCTGGGCTAAGGGAGTGTAGGGGCACACTCATACTCCTCATAAAGTAATTTTCAAACAAACTTTCTTTACATTTTGCAGAAGTATTACCCCAACGGGCATAATAACGACAGTGAGACTCGTAAAATTATCGACTGATTTCTCTTTGTCGCCTGCGCGATACTTTATACTGCTAGAACGAGTGGGACGTGGGAGTGAACGATTTTTTACCCTCATTAATATTTCCTAATAAAATTAATAGTTCCTGTCTTGTTTCAGGTATTTGAACAGCATCGGTCCCGTTAACAACATACCTATCGGTGAGGCGATGGTCGCCTACAGGGAAAAATCTGGTGACGAAGACTCGAGTCAGACCTTCGTGCCATTCATCGCCGTAAGTACCAATCATTATCCAAAATAACTATTAACAGTTTTGACAAAGGCGACATGTTTAGTTTTTAAAATAGTGTGTACTATTCTTTTTTGAAAGGATCAATATAATGTCATCATCCTGTGGCGCTACAATCTTTTGTGGGTCTTGGCTTCCTTGACGATCGTCTTCCATTTCGCTCTGTCTCTGTTCTGCCTCCTTCAAGACGATTTCTTGTCTATACCCTTCAGATCTTCGATACAATCTTTCGACCGCTTCTTGGGTCTTCAAGAACAAGATAATCTATGGAAACAAAAGGCGGACCTAATGTACTAAAACGTAGAAGACGGTTACAGAAAACAAAATCAAGAAATATTATAAAAGTATATCTTCTTCTTCATCATCAGCCCGCAACATCACTCCTGGATATGGGCCTCTCCCGTTATAGAAAGGCCTTGCCTTCATTATCACAGCTGGCAGGTGAATTGACCATGACAGTACCAGACATGAGCACCTTCGACACTGGTCCCGATCTGCTTATTTTACACCTGGCGAAGGAAATGGTCACACTGCCATCTATCGTAAGCCATATGATTTGTATTTCTGTCATTTTCCATAGTTGCTACTTACGACACCCATAGGACAGAATATAGTGATGGGTTTTCTTCACCGTCACAACACGGCAAATAATATTCATTTGTGAAAGGTCTTTTTTCACTATCATTAACCCTTGGCTACTACTCATGGGTCTATAAGACCCTGCCAACTTTAAAATAACTATATGCGCTGGGCAAAACAATCTCCAGCCCAAAGTCGCTCCAGCTCTCAAATTATATCTGTATTCGTGGGAAAACCTAAAGGACCAGCTGTCAACTTAGGACCAGATTTATCATTTGCCCATGTTTTTGAACATTTTATCGACGATCACATACCGGAAACTATCGTTCTATACACATATAGCAAAATTGAAGTAGTTCAACTCAAATACAAAAGATTTAAACGCGCTCATTCATCACGTAATATATGGAGACCAAGGTTTATAAACTTGACAAATATTACTGAACTACGCGCTTTAGGACTGCTATATTTGGTAGGCTTATATAAATCGAATCACGAAAATTTATCTTCACTTTGGGCCTCAGATGGTACCGAACGTGATATTTTTCAATGCACAATGACTCTATGTCGTTTTAGATTTTTGTTTTGAGATTCGACGATGGCCCCTATATCCGACATTTTCTCTGAATGGTTATCTCATTGTCAGAATAACTATTCTCCTGGACCAACACTAACCGTTGATGAGATGTTAGCACCATTTAGAGGTCGATGTGCTTTTCGCATGTGTATGCCAAAAAAGCCTACTAGATACGGTTTGAAGATAGTTACTTTGAATGATGCGCAGAGAGAGAATAAACTTATTGCCGCAATACATGTGACAGACCGAGAGCCAAAAATGAAACGCTTTTACCGACTCAACTTGTTCTCCGCTTGATACCTCCAGTCGAAGGATCGAATCGGAATATCACTGGCGACAATTGGTTCTCATACATTGAGTTAGTCGATGAACTATGGTCTCGTAAACTGACATACGTGGGACTGTGAAAGCAAACAAGAGAGTGATTCCAAGAGAGCTTTTACCACATAAAACAAGAGAAGTAGATTCGTAGTAGTTTGGTTTTACAGCTAAAATAACAACAGCATTAAATGTTCCAAAAAAGTCTGAGGCTGTGGTTCTTATTTCGAGCGTGCATCATGATGGCGAGATAGTTGCTGATGAACATAATAAACCTGCGATAATCACATTTTACAATGAAACAAAAATTGGGGTTGAGGCTTTAGACCAAAAGTGTGCCAATTACTCAGTTACTAGAGCTTCTCGATGTTGGCCAATGGTGATTTTTTACGCAATGCTTAATATAGCAGCCGTTAAAAGCAAAGTAGTATACGATGCAGTCAGCGGAAAGTCAGTAAAACGGCCAAACTTCCTATGCGGGTTTGGCATGGAGTTATGCTTACCTTACGCTCGACAGTGAATTTGCAACGAAAAGATTACCGACAATTGCGTATGATAACTTCAAGGATATTCAAACTCCCTATGCTTGAAAGATCTGTTCCAGTTGTCTCATATTGCATCCAAAAGGAAGCGTTGCGTCATTTATCCTTATAAAAAAGATCGCAAGACAAGCAGCGTTTGTTTTACATGTAAAATACCAATTTGCAGCACTTGCTCAATTATTGTAAGTCTAAACTGTTTAGAAAAATTATTTTATTACATTATAAACCCTTCTTATTAAATACTGTGTTTTATTTCATAATTTGTAATGGTTCAAAAAATATACATTGTTTTATACCAGGGTCAAACTGACCTTTGAGTAGTGACAGTGTAAAATACATTTTGAGTAGTGACTAAGGGTTAAATTTAAAGTTCAACAACATAGATAGGCGTTCTGCTCAACATCCTCACTTACCCTCAGGTGCCCAAACGTGATGACAGACTAAGTCTCAACTCAATTGACTCCAAGAGATGGAGCGATGACGGAACACCACTTTAATGACAAGTAGGACTTCATTTATCGTGGATGGTGCCGCGAGTTCGAAAAAAGAAGGGTCGATCTTTGTCTAACAGTGGGCCACATTTAAGAGACTTATAAAAACCATTTTTGTAAAATATAACATATGAGATAATTTACGATTGTACAGTTTTTGCATACATGTGTACTAATTTTTCTACATATTATGAATATAGTGTGTTATTTATGCAGATGTCTGTAATGAAGTCTCTTTTAGTGAAATATTGGGATAACCCATAAATCGACGAATAATTTTTTTATCAGGTTATTAATGCGTCCTCCTGCAGGGCAAAGGTATCACATTTATTCTGCCATCCCTCGCGATCTTCTATAATATCCGTTACATTTATATCCATTCACATAAAAGTAGTGCTTAATGACATGTTACTTCTCCTACTGAAGGCGCGCCTTCGATGTTATATTTTTTTTATAGTTCAAGGGTGACAAACGAGCACAGTCTATTTGATGGTAAGTGGATGTTGTGGCCCATAAACATCTAATAAAAATCTATCCTCGATTAAAAATCAAAATTCAGATGCGTTTTTATTCCTGAAGACTAAGGTAGAATGCTCCGTTTTCAGCAATAAAGGTCTGCGGTTCTTTACACTGACCATATGAAGCACAGTAGCATTCAGTTGTGCTTGTATTCTGTGAGAGCTTGGTTCTTTCACGGTAAAGCCGACCCATTCGTGCTACAACCATAATATAGCTATAGCATGGCTCTACCACGTTTAAAATACATATCTTCCACTAAACGTGGTGTCGAGAAGGTGAGAATTAACTGCAGTTAGTGTATTGGCATTGGTTGTGTCCGGTGCAGGAGGTGCGCGTGGGCTGCGGCGAGGGCGGCCCGTCCTCGCTGGAGCTGGAGGAGGGCGGCTCGCCCCCCGCGCGGCCCTCGCCCCCCGCCACGCCCGCCCCCGCGGACGCCGCGCCCCCCGCGCAGCCGCCCCCCCTGCACCACCAGCCGCACCAGCCGCAGGAGCTGCAGCTCGACTACTGGCTGGTCAGTCACATGAAACGCGTTCTTTCTACTGCTAAGAACATAATTTAAAATTAAAAATTTTAGTTTTTTAGTTTAAGTTATTAAGAAAAAATCAAAAACGATTGGTCTGACCTTGATCAAATTGAAAGTAAAAAAGCAAAATAAAAAAAGAATCATCGAAATCGGTTCACCCATTAAAAAGTTACGAGGTAACACACAAAAAAAACATACAGTCGAATTGAGTACCGTCTCCTTTTTGGAAGTCGGCAGAAAAACACAAATAACTTTTATGTAAATATGTGTCGTTTTTGAAGTGAAAACTTTTTTGTAATCGTTGATAGGAAACGAAAAAGCGACACCAAAAAGAGGCGAACATATACATCTATACACTTAGTCAGGTCATCAGTTCTGTCAAAAACTTTTTATATAATTTAAAATTTTGTACTGCCGACTTCAATATAAGTTATTAAGAATAACTCAAAAACTATTGGTCTGACCTTGATCAAATTCATATGGGACCACACGAGAAGTACCAGCTTTCAAATAAAAAAAGAATCATTGAAATCGGTTCACCCAGTAAAAAGTTATGAGGTAACACACATAAAAAAAAAACATGCAGTCGAATTGAGTATCCTTTTTGGAATCCGGCAGAAAATTAAAGATACACTTTTTGATAATTATATTTTTTTTATAGGATAGGGTGACAAACGAGCATACAGTCCACCTGATGGTAAGTGGTTGCTGTGACCCATAGACATCCACATCTATCTTCAATAAAGAATCAAAATGCAGATGCGTCGTCACCCGTGAGGACTAAGATGGAATGCCTCTTTTCCAGTAAAAAGGGTAATCGACGTGGCCAATCATCAATCGCAGTACGTACCACATTCATATCTATTTCTGCCGCTGCTTTAGCCAAAGATGCTCGGAGAGATTTCAAATTCTGATGAGGTTTAGCGCAGATTTTCTCCTCCAAATGTTGACATATCTTGTAATCCAGTAGGTTTAAATCTGAACTAGAAGAGGGCCTGTCTTCATGTCTGATAAAGTCAATTCCACGGGCGGTTAACCAGTTTTGCGTGATTCGTGCCTTATGAGATGGTGCAGAGTCCTGTTGGAATATCTAATATCTGTTTTTGAACATTGTTTGAGAAAGAGGTTCCACTATGTTTGTTAGGACGGTGTTTTGGTACACTTCGGCACTGGTTTTTACACTTTTTTTCACAGAAAAACACCTCAGTTAAGCCTGAATATGAGACTCCAAGCCAAACCGTGAGTGACGAAGGATGATGTCCTCGTTGAAACCTCGGAATACGCGTACTAGCTTCTTCACTGCTGTGGGCATACACCTTATCATTTTGTTTATTATAACTATCGCCGATGTTAAAAAAATTTCATCCGAAAACAAAATTTCGCGGCATTTTTTTCCCGCGTACCGTCGTAACAAAGCGCGGGATCTATCCAACCTAATTTTTTTCAAACGCTCGTTCAAAAAATGTCCGTAGGCGTATTACTTTAATTAATTATTGTTCTAATTTCGCTATCGCTAGCCTTCTGCAAGATACGTAATACGCCTACCGGTCTTCTTACGATAAGCTCGTAGTCCTAGGTCTTCATTGATCACTCTTTTGACTGTGGTTCTCCTTAGGCCCATCTAAAGAGCTAAGATTTTTTGTTTACGAAAAGTATTTCGTTGGATTCGCGCCTTCACTGCTTTCATGATCGCGGGTGTCCTAACTGTACGAGGTCAGCCGGTCCTCTTACGATCTTCAAAGCTTGAATCTTCAGTGAATCGTTTGATAGTGCGATAAATGAATCGTAGGGTTATTTTCAATTTTTGTAGAATATTGAAAATCTCTTTTGGCGCGTAACACACAGCGGTGCAACGCGATAACCGCTACTCTATCTTCTTTCTTCGACCACTCCATATTTGAGAATTAATGAAAGTTTAATGTCTTTTTTATTTTCGGCAAGCGCAAACGTTATATTTTTAAAATTGGTGAAGTTCATCTAGCCAGTATTCAAAATTTTTAAATAATAAGGTTTTGACAGAACTTATGACCAGACTAAGTAGAATGTGATAGAATACAGTATACAGTGTTTCCTGTTATCCCAGTCTCAATCATTAATAATAAAATATGAATTATTTTTTTATTAATAAAATATAAATAAGGTTTCATTTCTCCCGCGTTTGAACTGCACACGTTTTTATTATTATTTTTTAATGTGTCACATTCTCGGAGGTAAAGAGAAGCATCATTCAACTGGTATTTCTGAGAAATTAAATTATATCGAAGTCATGGAAAGTCCGCCGACAAGCACTGGAAACTGAAACGCAACAGAACAATTGCCCCATCGTTATTATCATCATTACTATTACAACCTATTGAAGTCTACTGCTGAACATGGCTTCCTATTTTTTTTAATCATAACCCTTAATGTACAAAACAAAACCTTTGCATGCTATATGTAACTGTAGCAAAACATGTTGTTTAACAGTATAACATTTGTTTTTTTTAACCTCAACCTTTTCATACCATGTTTTAAGCAAATAAAATATATTATTATTATGATTATATTTAGTGGCAATTTGGCAAGAGGAATGCAGCAGTTTTTTTTTATTATTTTGAGCAGTTAACGGGAAGATGCTGTTGCCTATCTGTCATATTAGTTTCCCTCTATCGCCTCTTACAAGAGGAGGCGCCATTCTTTTAAACACTACATTTTTGTATGTTTTACCTACAAAGTAAAAAATGACTTTCAATATGAATTACATATAATCTATACTGAATAAAAAGTAATTCTATTCTATTCTATGAAGAGCAAACCGTATTCTTAACCAGTAGACTGTCTGTCGGTTTAAAATACAAATTTTAATTTTGAGTCTTTATTTTTTTTATAGGATAGGGTAACAAACGAGCACACAGTCCACCTGATGGTAAGTGGTTGCTGTGACCCGTAGACATCTACATTTATCCTCAATAAAGAATCAAAATACAGATGCGTCGTCACCTGTGAGGACTAAGATGGAATGCCTCTTTTCCAGTAAAATGGGTCTCCGGTTCTCTCCACTCAACATACGAAACACAGCAGTGTCAAGCTGCCATTTTACGCTGGTATTCTGTGAGAGCGTGGTCCTTCCCCGGTTGCGCTGACCCATTCGTGCTACAACTATAGTACGGCCGCTGAGTTATTACCGATTTGACAGATTATTCTTAAATTAATCGATATAACCTTGCACGAGCGACACATTTGCCGAATGATTTAGAATACCTCTTTAATATAAAACTTTATGTCAAAATGTCAGAATCAAGTAATTTTCCAATAAACTCTGTTTCAAAACTTAAAATAGTTTGTAAATAATATGAAAACATTTTTTTTTTGGCGCGCTTGTACAAAGTTACATCGTGCGTCTAGTTTTCATAGTGATGTGCTTGATAGTGTTCGGTCCGAATTCATTGGAATAGATATGATATTTATTTTATTTGGATATTTTTATTTTACTTATTCCTTCGAGCAACTAGACTATAATGCTACCATTTTTTTGCGTCTCCTAATTGCACTGTGTTGCCAGTATCTCTATGATTTTTAAGATTTATGTGTGATCCAAAGACAGAAATACTGTTTTCTATGATTTAAAAATAAATACAATTAAAATGATTATGTATAATTTTTAACATTCATAATATATAAAACAACATTTAATAAATATAATTTTCTCCCTCAATTAAGCAATGTTATAGGTGTATTTTTTTAAGTAATTGGCGATACTATTCTGGCAACACCCTTACCACCGCTATTTTAATCTGTTTAGTCGTCTTCCGTACTCTCGTGCGCACAGACTACGTTCTCTTGTGTAACCGTTGTTTTTTGACTCGGCTTTCTCCTGTTTATCGTTGCGCTTTATTGGACTAATTTTGTTTGTGTTTGGTAATTTTGTAGAAAATGTCGAAACGAGGAAAAACATTGAATAGTCAATGTCGTGAGCTTTGGGCGTGAGGGTGGCCCATAAGTCCCTTGAAATGTAAAAAAATAATTAAAAAAAACTAATGACATTATGAAAAAGGTTTTTATTTTGTCATAATCCTTATAAAATGGGAATTATTTTTTGAAAATTACATCATCTAAATGTAATCCGTTACGATCGCGGCACTCCTGTAAGCGACGTTTAAAATTATCCATCACTGCGTGGCAAGTAAGCTCTGTAATGTTTGCCATTTCTCTTTGGATATTTTCTTTCAGGACGTCAATTGTCCGCGGGTTGGTTTCGTACACTTTAGTCTTAAGATAACCCCATAAGAAAAAGTCCATTGGGGTCAGATCTGGACCACGTGGTGGCCAAGGAATATCTCCTCTTCGAGAGATCACTTTATTAGGGAAAAGTTGACGGACGACCGGCATAGCGACGTTAGAGGTATGGGCAGTTGCTCCATCTTGTTGAAACCAGGTCCGCGTATTGAAGCCTGGAAAATTCTGCAACTCTGGTGTAAAAAAGTCCTGGATCATAGCTACATACCGTTGTGAAGTAACAGTAAGCGCGCGGCCTCTGCCGTCCTCAAAAA
Source organism: Parnassius mnemosyne (assembly GCA_963668995.1). Taxonomy (NCBI): domain Eukaryota; kingdom Metazoa; phylum Arthropoda; class Insecta; order Lepidoptera; family Papilionidae; genus Parnassius; species Parnassius mnemosyne. Next base: position 12,088,019 of record CAVLGL010000057.1, read on the forward strand.
AGTTAGAGCCTATAATGCCATGCGCTGACATAGCCGCCCAAACTGTCACTTTAGGGCTATGTAAGGGCTTTTGATGTTTGCGATTTGGATTTTCGCAACTCCAGTAGCGACAATTTTGCTTATTGACATGGCCGTTGATGTGAAAGTGAGCCTCATCAGAGAATAACACGTTATTAAACGAAGTAAAGCGGTTCAACATTTCATTTGCGAAATTTAGTCTGTGGATAGTGTCAGTATCTTTTAATTCCTGTACTAACTGAATCTTGTACGGGTGAAGATGTAAATCTTTCTTTAAAATTCGCTGTAACGATGTTCTGGGTAAGTTTAATGCACTGGAACGCTTACGAGTAGACTGGGTAGGATTTTCACGAATTGAGTGTTTCACTACATCGATGTTTTCTTCCGTCCGTGATGTCCTTGGTCGACCTGACCGTTGTTTATCCAACGTCGAACCACTCTCTTCGAACTTAATAACCCAGTTCTTAATCGTTTGAACACTTGGAATGTCTTTAAAGTTGCTTAAATTCTGATATTCTCGAAATTTACGCCGCGCAATGGTAGCCGAATCATTGTTTCGATAAAACTCTCGCACACAAAATGCACGGTCCGCACCGGTGAAACGCTCCATGGCGACTGAATTCCCAGAAACCGTCGGTACTCCCCCCGCACCGCGCGCGCCACTCATGCGCGCCTTCTGTATTTTATTCGAAATTTACATTTCTAACGACTTATGGGCCACCTGGTACTAAAGCTACAGGATTACTTTGAGCGTGAGTCACAAAATGGCGGCCCTTTGATTCCTGTCACTCAAGTGAAAGATCGGGTTTCACAAGCTCTTTGAATTGGTGCAAAAACACTATATAATATAAATAAAGAAAAATTTGGTGCTTCTGGAAGTGAAGATAATGTTTTACGCACTCCTAAGAAAAAACGAAGACAAAAGCCCGTGACAGGTGTTGATGTTTTTGATGCAGATGCAATAAGAAACCACATATATGGTTATTATACTAGGAACGAGTTTCCAACTAGACGTTTGCTTTTGGTCTCTTTAAAAGAAGCTGGCTTGTTTAAAGGCGGTAAAACGGCGTTGTCAAAACTATTGCACGAAATTTGGTTTGAATATAAAAAAACGAATAAAAGGAAAATATTAATGGAAAGATTTGATTTAATAATTAAAAGGAGCGAGTTTTTAAGAGAAGTCAGAAAAATCGAGTCTTGGGACAACGTCGTTTTTGTTGACGAAACATGGTTAAATGCGAACCACACTGTGTCACGCTCTTGGACTGACGAAACAAAAGCATCAACCTCAAAGGTTTCAATTGGAAAAGGATCGCGACTGATAATTTGTCACGCCGGTTCTGCTGGAAGTGGTTTCTTTGAAAATGGACTGCTGGCTTTCGCGTCAAAAAGTACTTCCGATTACCACGAGGAGATGGATACAGACACTTTTACGAATTGGTTCGAAAATCAATTATTACCCAGCCTGCCAGAGCCTTCTATCATAATAATGGACAACGCTTCATATCACTCGAAACAAGTGAATAAAGCGCCTACTCAGGCCGACAAGAAAGCTGATCTCGTAGCATGGCTACACCAAAATGGAATTGAAACTACTGCCGAAATGCTAAAGTCTGACTTAGTAAAGTTGGTACGCGAAAATAAAACATCAAGAGTCCGTTATGAAGTAGATGAGATAGCTCTAGCACATGGACATCGGGTACTTCGAATTCCGCCTTATCACTGCCAGTACAATGCCATTGAGCTAATATGGGCACAAATCAAAGGTATTGTTTTTTATCGCATAAGTTATGAATATGAATAATTTGTACTATTATAACATCCAATATTCAGCATATAAGTAAAAAGATACATAACTAAGAAATAAATATCTCATGTCCCTTACATGTAGGTAATTGTGTAACATTTCGTTTATTTAATGTAATAAATTAACGTTATTTAATGTTTACATTACAGGTTACGCAGCTCGTAATAATACGACTACGCCATTCAGTACTAATAAAATGATGGGTCTATTAAAAGATGCTTGCAGCAAAATAACGAAAGAGGATTGGGTCAAGGTCGTCGAAAAGACTCGAAAACTAATAACAGAAGATTATGAACGCGATATAAGAGTGGACACCATTATAGAGAATGAAATTGTCATACAAGTGACTGATAGCGATGACAGCTCTGGCGAATCTGGTTCAGAGTCTGAATAATTGTTTTAATTAATGATAGGTAGTCATTTATTAAAATATCTTGTACCTACTCTATTCATTAAAATGTGTAACAGTGTTTACAAATTTGTTTTATTTTGATATGTCCTCGACCAATTATCTACGCCCATCAAGGATACTCCACCTAATAAAGAACCTGTGTCTTTAACTATTATTGTTTTGATTTTATTTAATTACACACTATACTAGAATATTTAAAAACAAACTGTTCCCAAATGATATTTGGGTTACTGGTTCAATCACTTCACTAGTATTGTCAATTCGTCATGTGTCAAATTGGTAATAACTCAGCGGCCGGACTATAATACTACTAATATAGCTGCAGCATGGCTCTACCACGTGCAAAATTCATATCAAAATTACTGCCCTGATGAACACATGAATAAATATAAAACTAAAGTACTGCAATGGAAATAAATGAATACGTTAAAATATTTTATACCAGAACGTACAAAATAGTGTAAGGAATTTTTTTTTTGCGCTTTGGGATACTAATTTACGTGATTTTGATTCTGAGATTATTATGTGACACATAAACCTATTGTCAAGAATTTTGAATAATGTAATACAGCGTTTGAAATATTTTCTCTTTATGGCTAAAGGGATTGTAGCTAATGCAACAACAAAAAAAAACTTACATGCATCATAAAATTATTATTATATTGCTTTTACAATAGAGTGTATTCTACAGGTGCCGGGTCGAGCTGCTGAGGGCGCAGACGGCAAGGTGACGGTGAAGGCGACGTTCCGCGCGCTGCTGGTCACCCGCCACAACGCGCACCTCAGCATCACTTACCTCACCAAGGAGAAGAAGCAGAAGAGTGAGTATACGTACCTACGTGGTAGAGGCACGCTCTAGCTATATTATAGTTGTAGTACCAGCGTGAAATAGCAGCTTAATGCTATTGTGTATTGTATGGTGAAGGTTTAATATAAATCAAACAAAAAATGTTTAGATTTGGGCTTTAAAACATTTCACTTTAAACTTTAATGATACGTCAATTTTGTAAATAGCACAGCAAATTTCATTAAGACATATAACATAAAAACAAAGGCGAAGCGCATCACACTATTCGAAGATTAGGTGTGGGCGATCTCTAAACATAGGGAATCTAGGACCCTTTTTACTAGAAACGAGGCTTTCCTTCTTAGTCCTCAGGTGTGAAAACGCATCGGCATTTTGGTTCTTATTTTAATCGAAGATGGATGTAGATGTCTTTGTGCCACAACATCCGTTGCCATCAGGTGGACTGTGTGTTCGTTTGTCATCGCTAATCTATAAAAATACTTCTGTCTCTTTTCATCTGCAATCCTTACATAAATACATAAACTTTCATACATACCACCCAGAGGAGTAAACGAAGAGACTTTAGAGCAGTAGTGTCTTTCATTTGGGGCGATTCTGATATACCTTTATCTTTTCTTCCACATACATATATCTACGCATACATACTAGTCGAATAAGGGTACTCTTAATTTGGCCCATCTTTAATGTATCACCAATTCGGTACCGATAAATTTTAGTCCAGGGCGTCCCTTGTCGACTCTGCCACTTCTGCAGCATAAATTTGCTTTGTCACTCTTTAATTTCTTCATCAAACATTTCTTTCTTAATCCTGGTTAGTCTTTTCGCAAATTACACTTTTTCTTATCACACCATTTATAATCACCCTATCATTGAGAGTCACCTCTCACATACTTTTTAATGACGCCATTTGTACAGCATTAATTTTTTTTTAATTTTTACTCATGCTTGAGCCACACCCAACTTTCACTACCATACATTTAACACATTAATAACTTCATTAACCTTTCTAAATGTGTATTCTTTCTAAATTGGTTTTTGTAGTGATAATTTAAGTAGGCTCTACGACGTAGGTACTTTTTATAGACAATTAGGGACAGAGGAGTTGGTTTAGCCGAACGAGGAAATATAAGCGCGCTTTCAAGTGACATTGAGAAAGATATTATTTCAGTAATGCGATCTAAAGCACACTCTGTTAATCATCGGTGCTTTCATTTCATTTTTCGTTCATTTTTAAACAAATAAGTGCGTTTATTTATTACAACTTGTCAACAGTAATGCGGCTGGGCAAAAAGAAGGAGAAGTCGGAACCGGAATTGGGAAGAGCGCAGACAGTAGAGGGCGTGGCCAGACTCATCTGTTCCGCGAAGGGCTCACACAATGCACCGCTAAAAGGTAACGTTTTTGAACTTAACAATAATTAACACCAAATAAATAAAATTGTAATCAATAACTTTAGTAGCTTGCACACTATGAAACTTAAGGCAAGCGTCCATGCTGTGAGTTGTCATGGCTTTTCAGAATAAGTATTGGTCAAATATGTTAAATGTTATTTTTCTCCTCAGTATACATCGACGGCACTGAATGGAATGGTGTGAAATTCTTCCAACTGTCGACGCATTGGCAGACGCACGTGAAATCCTTCCCCGTGGCAACTTGCGGCGCACCGTTGGCACCGCCTGAAACTTAAACTTCGCTCGCTTCCAATATCGGTACTACTCCCGCTTTGGCTTCTAAACTTGGCCTCGAAGGCCTTGTATTGGCGTAAGATGGATATATTCGACGTTCCGGTTGATTACGGATTATCTGAAAGTACTTTAACCGGCTTCGCTTTGACTTCGGATACGAATATGCGCATTACGGGCTTCAATCGTGCTTCAAGTGTTTGTCCTGTAACGGATATCCAAATTCGTTAGGCTTCGGATACAGATATCCGATCTTTCGGATAGCCGGATTTCGCCGTGTGAACAAGGCTCAGAATATTAATCTGTCGGTGTCTAAATTCGCATGTAGTTACTTAAACATTCTTTATCATTTAGCAATTCCTGTATTAAGCTGTCGAGCTGCCATGATTTTAGCGCGTAGTGAGAGGCCCGTTTTGTTATGTGTCTTGTTTAGCGAATCCAATCCTAATCCCTTGCGCCGTAACGGCGTGATTCCTTAGTCATTATATTTGCATGCTATATTTAACGTATACGGTTTAAGAGAGATATTCAAGCTGCATAACAAAGGCTCAATAATCGTGTTAACTATTTCACATAGTCATTAATTACATTAGGCGTTAGTTTGTCGTATTTAAGGCGTAGATATTTCGTGTACTCAGTATATATCGAGTTAAAATGGTTCGTGACATTTCCAATTATGTAAGTTAAGTTATGTATCAGAGAAAAGAACCGAATTTTAAAGAGTATTGTCGGCACATATCAGTGTAGGTCCGTTCCGGGCGGCGGATGCGTTTTGTTACGTTAATCTGTGTCTTTTAAGACAGATTCCTTTTTGTTTTAAGGCGACAGGGAGTCGCAATTTTATTTCTTTTCATTTGTACAACCATTAAAGTACTTTTTGTATATAGAGTAATAAAGCAATAGAGAGACGAATAGTTTATGTTATACTTTTCTTATTTTGTACTGTAAACGAATTTGTTTAGTATCAAAATATTAAGTTCGTTTAAAGATAGCAGGCAGCTAAGCAAAATTGCAACCGTGCAGACCCCACTCATATTATTATGTCGTTACCAACCGAGTCCTCAAGCTATTTCATCTGCCGTCTCGCTCGCACTCATAGTTGTTACAACGCTAGTGATGTGTGTATTATTGGTACAGCTGGTTATCGATAATTAAGTAACCGCCTACGTGCGTCCTACTGCTCAACCGATCTCTCCTACATCTGCATGTGGTAAATCAGCAATTAAATTGGCAATCGAAATCGGTCAATCGATATATTGTACTCCAAAATTTTAAAACGAGCGCACATCTAACGACGGCGTATCGATAGTAATGAAAGTTATTTAAATATCGATTACTCGCTTACATATTCTTGCTAATCTAACAATGACTTGGTTAATAGCCACCGAAGAAACCAGTTTATATATTTTGATATTGATCTACTAAAATAATAATGTGTTTAATTGTTTCATTGATAGGATTTTAGCTGTCTATTAAAGTATCATGTTGCCGGAATTTTCATTCGAATGTAATATATATTGAATCGATGTTGCATGTCAATTTTAACCATTTCCCTGTCCCATGAATCATATTATATGAACATCTCAATTGTTTAACAATTGTGTCTGTTTCGCGGTCAGGGAAATTGTTAAAGAAACTATACTCTGTGTGTTACTAACGAAAGATCGAAAACATTTTCATAATTACAAGTGTCCAATAGTAATGCGAAGTGTGTAAGATTGTCTTTTATTATTACATGCTTACGTTATAAAGGTGCATTCTTAAGTTTGTCGTGTTATTCTAATATTTTAACGGTGTGATATATGTATTCTAACCTTATTTTCGCCAACGTTAAGGTATTTGAAATTAACTCCGAGCCAAACTGAGGAGGCGTTTGTTTCGATTGCTAATTGATTTGAATCAACAACGCCGGCAACTGGACGACAACGACTGTTCCATTTATATCGTAGTTTTTAATAATCTCAGTCTTACATAATTTATGTATATTTAGAAGAATGTTAGGGTTTTATTTACGTGGCTGTGTGAGTTTATAAGGGCGTGTGTAAATAATTATCACGGATATCGTGTTGGATATCCGAGTCGGATATCGGTTTCGCTTTATACGTCGTAAATTAGAATAGTCTCCGTTAGAGACTACGAAGACCGCGTTCTGATCTTCCAAACTGTCCGATTTCTCGAAGCTTTTACTGATTAAAACGCGTATTTGATCGTGCCAAATTTAAATGGTTCACGAAATATATAACGAAACGTTTTATTGTGCTAAATGCTATTTTATTTCTAGTAATACAAAAATAAGAGGAATTATCATCTTTAGGGATAGATCCTTGTTTAACTTTAAAGCGGAAATCTGTAATACTATTTGTTTTTTTTACTGCATATCAATTATTCTAATAATGTGTTTCAGAGCAAAATTCAATCTTGATAAGGTTTTATAGTAACAAACAAAACATGACCACATTCATAATAAATGTGTACATATTACGGGTAATCACCTAAGAAATAGTAAACCTAGGTTTAGGTTGGATAAAGTCTGGATAATAATTAACATAACTACTGTTAATTTTCTCAAAAATACAAAATCACATATCAAGAAATATCAGCGATAATAGGTTAAGATGCGGCACTCAATAGCCGTGGACATTTATATAATATATAAATTATTTGGACTTCAACGAAAACGTCGAATAAACTTAGGTTTACTCGTTCTTCGGGCGTTACTGGTAACATACACAATGAAACACTACGACAATATTTTTGTGTATTTGTAGCGCATCATGCGTTTGAATTATGTAATATAAACGTAGTAGCTATTGTTTAATATTTTACATTGATATATTTATGAAGTGTAAAATTGTACTGGACGTATCTGCGCAAAAAATTTTAACCAGAATTCATTAAAAATGTGTAAAATATGCCAAAATAATCTTTAGATTCCAAGGTTTAAATTCTATTTACTACTGAAAAAAACACCAACAAATATTAGTACTTACAAATAAATCGAAGCAAGCATGGAACCAAACTTCAATTTTTTTTACATCTATCCTCGATTAAGAACCAAAATTCAAATGCGTTGTCATCCTTGTACTAAGATGCAATACCATGTTTCCAGTAAAGAGGGTCTCCGGTTTTCTTAAATATCAATATCTCAAAAGTAGCTGTTTATGCATTGGATCCATTTTGCGTATCTACGTCCAATTACTTTGGCGCTTTTCAGAAAATACATTATAAGCCGTCTTTCACAAATTTAAAAGGTGTGTAGTATGAATGCCATTATATATATTATATGTATTATACCATTGTGTTAGGAACTGCAGGCAATATATTTGTCAGTGTTACCATTATGAGGGTGAAAACGTTTTTATACAAAAATATATATACTGTATATTTTAAGTACGGTTTTAATTTTTGGGTGCAAATCTGGTGCTGGCTGAGTTTCTGTGTTACCAGTAAGATATTTTTTTGATATTTTACTCTCCTTTTTATAACGAATGAAAGTTTAAACTCATATGAAGAGTTGCAGTGCTGACTATGACATTAAAATAATTTATTAAATACCCTTTATACATCGAGTATTAAATATTTAATCGGGCATGTTAAAAATAATACTTAGTGTGACAAAAGATATTTTAAAAGCTATTCCTAACATATGGTATAATTGCATTATTTGTTATAGCATCTGGAATTCATTTAACTTATCTAATAATGTACCTACCTATATCATAAAATTGTGTCAATAATCTATATATCCGATTTCTTATAACCTTATCTATATTAATTATTAAAAATAAAAGTATGTCGCTGGTCGGCTATCTGCCGCTTATGTGTATTAGTTAAGATCACTGAAAGTTTAAGCCCATTATAGTAGACAACAATTCGCTAAGAAATCTATCAGAAGCCATAGGTTTCGTTCAGCTCGTCTCCTCTTACGACACCCACGGGACTAAATAAGATGATGGATTCTATTACGCTCCACCACCTCCCAAATGCCTTGACACACAAAAACATTTTTATTAAGCTATGTTTAAACACCTTATTTAATAATGTTTGATATTTGTACATTAATGTACATTTTATTTAAAATAGATGTAAAAGGGAAATATTTCTCAAAAATAACTGCTCAATGTCTAGCAATAAATTCAAATTTTTATTTTATTATCAGGGCTCTTCGTGGTGGCTACTAATATGCATAAGATGATATAAATTGTAATCGATGCATTTCCAATTATCTAGAGTGTATGTTTAAATATATTGTAAGCTTTTAAGTAATACTGGTCTAGTCTCGTTCGATTTGTGCAAATGTCGCCGGAAATGTAAGTTATTTCTGTATTAAATAAATGCTTGAAAACTGGCAACACTTCTACCAATTAAAAAAACAACAATAGAAATTAATGATGGCATTAATTATTCAAAGCACGTCTAGTAGAGTCTAATGAAATAGAAAATTATGTGTTGCATCTGCTATTTACGTTTTCACAGACCGTTTTATTTGTTATTGAAATATTTTTTGACTAAACTAGTTTTACATTTTAGGTACCTATATCAGTGTGAGATATTATTTGCTTTGTGATCAATCACAATATTTCTTGGATTGCTGAGTTTCTCCTTAGTTGCGATTAAATATAATAATTCCCTCAAAAGAAAATTAATTAATAAAATATTATATGATTATGTTATCAAACTAGATTGGTAGTTTGCTGTGCTACACAACAACCAACTAACCTAACCCATGCTTAGACAATCTTTACTTCTTAACTTTTAAAATTCTTTCTTGTACAAATCATTAATCTTAAGACGTTGGAGCCACACTGCAGCTATAATATAGCTTGAATAAGTTGTAGCTTGAATAGGTCGGCTCGACCGGGAAGGGCTACTACTAGCTTAATACTACTGTGCTACGTACGGTGAGTGTAGACAACCGGAGACCCATCTTACTGGAAATGAGGCATTCGAACTTAGTCTGAGGAGGAAGAGGGTGACAAGCATTCTGCATTTTTGATTCTTAAGGTTAAATGCAAATACTGTTCTGTGTACTTATGTACATTTGATTACTTTCGAAAAATGTGGCTAACCGTTTGACTGTATTTACTTTCTTTGTTAAGAACACATTATCTCAAGAGGTTATTTATAGATTTAGCTTATATCTTTTCGAAAAAGTTTGTGTACTTGCAGTGGTCACTTATAAATTTCAACCATCCAGATAATTATTTATTGTTTTATATTTTTTCGTCGTTTTTAGTATTACTAACTATAAAATGTTTTTATAATTGTTAGAAATGTTGCCATTATAAATAAATTAATACAATGAAGTGATAATATATGGCACAAATTGCAGTACATATGTTAGTTACTTATTCAATTATTTGAATAATGTTTGAAAATAAAGTGACATATAAATTCATTGTTTTATTTTGTATTATTCAATGTTTATTAATGTATTGCTATCTATACATGTGAAGTTTTTCAATAATATTATAAAAAAATACGCAATAATATACTTTGTGTAATGGATATCGTAATTATCGTTAATTGTAACTGATTTTTTTAAACTGCTAGGCTGCTGCTAAAAATCCTTACAAGGGAAATATCTGAAAAATCTTTTTTCAATTATTGTCAATAAAAGCTTAAATAGTGCCATTATCGAATAATATTGGCAGTTAAAACAAAAAGAAGCTCAAGTTTCCAATAGTTATTGCTTAGAGGCCTAGCCAACAGTGTGTTATGGTGTAATTTGTATATTCATATTGTAACAGTAATTAGTAATGGGATTATAAAATATATGTTTCTTTATATGATTTGATCTCGTACATGCTGACTGATTTGGCAAATGTATCTTTTAAATAATTTTTTGGCAATGTTATGCCAATTTTAATCTAATTGATGTTGAAACAAGAATGTATTTTAGAATTTATATTTGATGCAATAAAATTGTATACTTATTATTCATCACAATTTATCCTTGTAACAAATAACAATTGTGTTGATTGATTTTATTTAGCATAATTGAGAATTTAAGTTTAATAAATTAGTACAAAAGTAAAAAATAATGTTTTCAAATTATGTCTACCCTGAATTTGATTAAATAGTGCAATAATTGGACTGAATGCTATCTCCAGTTCTTATTATTTATGTTGCAATTTATTTAAATGTGTTCTGACATTACTATATCTTTAATTAAAGTGATGAGATTTATTATTTGTCATAATTTTTGCAAACTATGATTTTGTATTTATTGTACAAATAAAATTTTGCATTAAAATAAGTTTTTTATTTTATTTATAAAACATTATAAAATATAACAGTTATACAATAACATAAAATTCTATTACATACAACATTCCAATAAATTATTTTATGGATATTATCAATTATCCAATACAAATAACACACTAAATATTTAAGTATATTTTTTGAATTATAAATTAAATAATTAACTAAAAGCAAGTGTAAAGTTGTAAAAAGTATAAAATTTTATATTAAAGAAGATAATTTAATTAAAAATGATCACTACATCTTAACAACAATAAAAACTACATAACTTTCACTTAGAGACTATTGAACATTATAAATTGTTCCCTTAATCCGTTTTCTCCTCCAATCCCTCCCTTTGGAAGCACATATAACAGGCCATCTTCTGCTTTTTTTGGTGAGAATTCCCATAAATTCATGTTACTTCTATTCAGTTCATCGAGTGTCCAAGCAGCAAGGAATCGAGATTTTCCATGCCTACATAGAACATAGACATTATTAGGATTAGAGGTATAGGACTCTCCTGGATCCTCGATGATGATTATTCCACAAACCAGTGCCCAGTGAGCTGTGTGACCTTGTCTGAGACAAGGAGAGTGATTATAATCTGCATCATAACTGTTACATATATCTGTTAAAGGAATTAGGTGTATACTTAACATTTATCAATACAATTTATTTTTTTATCTTATTCAGAAGTCTAGTCTCTGTTTAAGAGATCTTTCTAATTCTCTATACATGCATTTAAAACATTTTAAGATAGCTATGAAAGAGATAAAGAGATAGATATGAAAACCGAGACAATTTTTTCGACTTATGTTATACTCTTTGATTTAACAACAAAAATATATATATATATCTGTAGAAATTACGTGTCACATTGTTTGTCTGCGATGAACTAAACTACTGAACTGATTTCAATGAAATTTTGCACACTCTGTGCAGTTCAGTCCAACTTGAGATATAGGATAGTTTTTATCCTGATAAGTGACACTCAATATTTTTTTATTACGAATTTAAGGATTTTTTATATGAAGGGTCGTCGAAAAGAGCAGAACAACGTCTACCTGGCCAGCTAGTATATATATATATATATATATTAAGGTTTACTACTAATGATTTTATTACTAAGTGAATTATTTGAAAAGGATACGGTACTAACAAAATTGCACCATTTAATAGATTTTGTATGGTTTCAATGCTAAAAAGCCCGCCTTTTTTTAAAGTATAGGGAATATCTATCTCAGCTAAGCTGAATGCTTTCTCGGCTAACTTTGCCATATCCTTGCAACTTAACATCTCCCCGTTATTGCTGTACCCTTCCATTTTCGTTATATTAAGGAGTTCGTCGGGAGTAACTTCACCTCCTATAAGCATCGACAAAGCTACCAAACCACACGTAGGTCCTACTTGCAATATTGATTCAAAATTTCTATAGGTGTAACGGTAGGGTTCTTGGTTTAAGCAAATTTGATATTTGGCACATACTTCCCACAATTGTGGGTTATCTGAGGCCCATTCACAAACATTGGAGTAATCTGTTATTTCGTTAGCTGGTTCACTTCGCTCCAATTTTTTACTTAGAGATAAATTGGCTGGAGGTGGTAGTGGTGGTGGTGGTGGTGGATTTGTGCACATTATATACTAATCAGATAAAAGGAAATACTAATATACATAATTTTTATTTTAACCTAGACATTCCGAAACCGAAATCCGAAACAAAGGAAAATGACAATTGACAACGACTTTTGACTACAGTACAGTAGGCTTGGGCAAAAAATATCGAAATATATCATCGATATTTTTGATCACGATATATCGATATTTATTTGTGTCGAATTTTTTTTTATATAGAAGATGGGGCAAACGAGCATGCGGCTCACCTGATGGTAAGTGACTACCGCCGTCCATGAACAACTGCAACACCAGGGGAATTGCAGATGTGTTGCCGACCTTTTAGAAAGGTGTAAGCTCCAACCACTCGACTTGCTGACGTCCAGGGAGAAGAGTGCTTTGCGAACCGAGCGCTGTGTAAACCGCACATCCGGCATGGAGCACTCACATCGCGGGATGGTCGGCGATGTGTTCCCCTCGTCATCTAGAATCGAGTTGAACGCAAAAAGAGAGCTCAACAGATCAGCTTTCTCCTTTGCGGCATGGGCCAGTGAGTCGTCCTCTCTGTGCAGAGATGGAAGAGACGGCTGACAGAAGTTCCCTTGGACAGCCTTGGTGAGAGACCAGAATGCACGGGTTCCCGAAGGAAGGCGAACTAGCTTCTCGCCAATTCTGCCGATGTGCTCAGACCTTGCCTTGGCAATGACGCTTTTGAAGGACCTGGAGGCGGAATTATACTTCTTTTTAAGAAGGGTGGGAACAATAACCACACCTTTTGTTCTTATATGTTTTGCTCATTAATACATCATTTTAAAATATATCGAAATTGATACGAATTTTAACAGTGGTAGAGCTAAGCGGTAGCTTTTGCTGTCACACGGATGGGCCAGCTCGAACCGTGGTGGTACCATGACCTCACAGAATACCAGCGTGAAGTAGAGGTTTACCTCTGCGTTGCGCTTGGTGAGTGCAGGTGGCCGGAGGCCCAATCCCCCCCCCCCCCATCAACATGGTAGTGGAATTAAATAAAAGACTACCCCAGGAGAATCCCTCGCTGAGCATCCACGACCAAACTACTTCACTCCTGAGCGTGGTTGCTCAGGCTGCCCCGCGTATTCTGGGGGGGGGGGGGACAAAATTCCTCTCGCGACTAATGCTGCTCGGGGCAAGCGGAGCAATACAACCAAGGCGACCCCTGTCACGCAATCCGTGAATTTTTGCAACACCAGGGGACTTCATTCCAACCTTAACGCTGTCCATTACCATCTAGACACGGCGAAGCCGGCCTTGCTCTTTTTAACCGAGACTCAGGTGTCCTCTCCGGCTGATACTTCATATCTCTCCTACCCGGGGTACAAATTGGAACACTCCTTTGTGCCCCGGGTTGGAGTTTGCGTATACATCAGAGAGGACATCTGTTTTCGACGCCTCGGCAGTCTTGAAGGTACGAACCTGTCCATCCTATGGCTACGCGTAGACAGCGACGTCCATCCCCGCGTCTACGGGTGCCTCTATAGGTCCCATAGCGGTAATGCCGACAAAGACCGACTCATGGACCACGTCTAAATGGCTGCAGACTCCGTGCTACAACAGGTCCCATTCGCAGAGATCGTGATTCTTGGCGATTTTAACGCCCACCACGCTGAATGGCTCGGTTCACGCTTAACCGATCATGCGGGGAGATCTGTTTATGACTTTGCCTTGGCATATGGTCTGACACAACTGGTTACTTCGCCTACGCGGATCCCAGATGTGGAGGATCATGTACCTTCCCTGTTGGACCTTCTGCTGACCTCTCATCCAGACGGATATCAGGTCTCCGTCGATGCCCCTCTGGGCTCTTCGGACCATTGTCTGATCCGGAGTACGGTGCCACTCACGCTCCAATCGCAATTGCGATCTGCAGCTTGCCGCCGTGTTTGGCACTATAGGTCGGCCGATTGGGACGGGATGCGGACTTTTTATGCATTCTACCCTTGGGGGCGGGTTTGCTTCGCGCCGGATGATCCCAACGTTGTTGCTGATTATGTCGCTGATGTGGTACTTCAGGGAATGGAATTATTTATTCCATCATCTGTGGTGCCTATCGGAGGCAGAAATCAGCCATGGTTTGGTCACTCCTGCAAAATTGCATCGCACTATAAGCAGGAGTGCTACCGAACCTGGGCTGACGCATCAAAGTCCCGGGATGTAAATACCAGGGCTCTTAAAAAGAAGTATAATTCCGCCACCAGCTCTTTCAAAAGTGTCATTGCCAAGGCAAAGTCAGAGCACATCGGCAGAATTGGCGAGAAACTAGTTCGCCTCCCTTCGGGAACACGTGCATTCTGGTCTCTCGCCAAGGCTGTCCAAGGGAACTTCTATCAGCCATCTCTGCACTCTCTGCACAGGGCGGACGACTCACTGGCCCATGACGCAAAAGAGAAAGCCGATCTGCTAGGCTCTCTTTTTGCTTCCAACTCGACTCTAGATGACCGGGGGAACACACCGCCTACCATCCCGCGGTGTGAGTGCTCCATGCAGAAAGTGCTGTTTACACAACACTCGGTGCGTAAAGCACTCCTCTCCCTGGACGTCAACAAGTCGAGTGGGCCTGATGGAGTCCCACCTATTGTGCTGAAGACGTGTACTCCGGTAGTTGGCACCGGTTTTAACGCGTCTTTTCCGGTACTCCTACTCCATTGGCGTAGTCCCGAACTCATGGAAGACAGCTTTGGCGCACCCGATCCCTAAAAAAGGCGACCGCTCAGATCCGTCTAACTACAGGCCTATTGCTATCACCTCCTTGTTCTCCAAAGTAATGGAAACCATTATTAGCAGCCAGCTCATGCGGTACCTTGAGGATCACCAGCTGATTAGTGACCGTCAGTACGGTTTCCGTCGAGGTCGCTCAGCTGGTGATCTTTTAGGTTACCTAACTCATAGATGGGCGGAGGCAGTGGAGTCCAAGGGGGAGGCGATGGCCGTTAGTTTGAACATAGCAAAGGCCTTCGATCGGGTTTGGCACAAAGCGCTTCTTTCGAAGCACCCTTCCTATGGGCTTCCCGAGAAATTGTGCAATTGGACCACCAGTTTTCTTGCAGATCGGAGCATCAAGGTCGTAGTAGACGGTGCAAGCTCCGATTACAAGTCCATAAACGCTGGTGTTCCAAAAGGCTGCGTGCTATCACCAACGCTGTTTCTTCTGCATATCAATGATATGTTGCAAACCAGTAACATTCATTGCTATGCGGACGACAGCACTGGTGATGCTTTATACACCGGCCGTGCCAATATTTCTCGGGAAAACGTCGCCGAGTACCGGAACAAACTTGTGTCTGAAGTCGCAACTTTGTTGAACAAAGTCTCAGACTGGGGTCAACTAAATCTAGTCCAATTCAATCCCCAGAAGACACAAGTTTGCGCGTTTACCGCTAAAATAAACCCCTTTGTCGTATCTCCTCAGTTTCAAGGCACTCCCCTTGTTGCCTCAGCCAGTATCGGGATCCTTGGTGTCCATATATCGAGTGACGTGCAGTTTCGTTGTCACTTGGAAGAGAAGGTCAAGAAGGCAAAATCTAAAAAGCTTGGCATGCTCAGCAGAGTGGGACAGTATTTCATGCCGGCACACCGATTGCAACTTTACAAGGCGCAGGTTCGGCCTCACATGGAATACTGTTCCTATCTCTGGGCAGGGGCTCCCCAGTGCCAGCTCCTTCCACTTGACCGCATCCAGCGCAGAGAGGTTCGAATCATAGACGACCGAGTTCTTTCCGATCAGCTTGACTCATTGGCACTGCGTAGAGATGTTGCATCTCTTTGCGTATTTTATCGCTTCTATCACGAGGGGTGCTCTGAGGAATTGTTCGGACTAATTCCAGCCGCCTAATTTCACCATCGCACATCGCGACAAAACTCGCGATACCATCCATACCATCTGGATGATTGGCGGTCCACCACTGTGCGATTTAGAAGAAGTTGTCTTCCTCGCACAACTTCCTTGTGGAATCGATTACCACCAGCGATTTTTCCGGACCGATACGACTTAGGGATCTTCAAGAAAAGAGCCTACTCCTTTTTAAAAGGCCGACAACGCATCTGAGATTTCCCTGGTGTTGCGGTTGTTCATGGGCGGCGGTAGTCACTTACCGTCAGGTGAGCCGCACGCTCGTTTGCTCCCTCTCCTATAAAAAAAAATATTAATAAATGTATAAATTAATACTCTAGAAAATGATAAAATTTATTTAAAACCAACTTCTCAATTAAATTACATTGTGTAACAAAAAACTTTACCTCAGTGTCAACTAGCGACATCTGGTGAACAGAAAATTATTAGCCCTCATTCTTATTAGTTTGTGATTATACAATGGACGTAGAATATACTGGCTTGTAGACCGACATTTTGTGCAAGGGCGAAGAAAATTCCTTATGGCAAAATGCAAGATAGAAAAGGATACCAAATCTCATGACTCTGTAACCTATTTTGAATAACAGGTTGGCACAAGTCGGCACGCAATCAATAATCTTTTTAATTTTTTGGAGTGTAATTGTGGTTATTTTTAGTAAGTAACATTTTTCCAAAATGGTTGATTGTTCTGTGTATCCTGTAATCTAAAGACGTCGTCAATGTTATGACGCGTTTATTTTTGGTTAAAATTTGTGTTATATACTATTTAAAATATATAATGTTTTCACATAGACTCATTTATACTTCCATGTGTTTTCAATAACTTTGTTAATTTTGATATTTTGCAAAGAAAAAGTAACGTTGTAGATAACTTGCATGAAATTGGTAAATATATTTTTTATACAAAATACTAGCTGTGCCCCGCGGTTTCACCCGCGTATATCACGCATCTGCGCCTTGCGACATGCGAACTTCGAGAGAGACATCACGACAGACAGTTGCTGAATTAACAAAGATTTAAAAAGTGAAATATGTTACTAAAATTATGTACATGGTTAACGTAATTGGTGGTTATGCATAACACAGATACTGATAAGAATAATGTGGCCTATTTTGTACCGGCGTTACAATTTCACATTTTAACATGAAAAAGTAGTTATTGTGACATAACTGTAATAGTTAAATATATGGTATCGCAGACTTTTTTGTAGATATTGATATCTTCTATAAAACTGAAGGACATTACTTTGCTCTATTATCAATAGTTTCCGCAGCGTACGCGATATAAGGATTCTTTTTGGTATTTTTTCACACCTTGGGTTACATTAACGAAGTTTTCATACGGATCCCTAACTTTTTAAAAATATTATATAGCCTATGTTCATCAGGGATAATGCAGGATTCTGATGGTGAAAGAATTTTTCAAATCGGTCCAGTAGTTTCGGAGCCTATTCAATTCAAACAAACAAACAAATCTTTCCTCTTTATAATAGTAGTGTAGATTTTATATGTACGCTAAGGATTGACTCAACTATATCAAAATTAATGTCGATATTTATCTTGAATGTTTATAATGAATTGATAGACTTGCCCACACCTCAAGAAAATATATCCTCGGTTTGAGTTCTATAAATGTAAATTTATTTTGCCGTTTGTCAAACAGATTCCCTCCGGATTCTATAATAAGAAAAATGGTTAAGGTAACGTTAGACGGGTAACGGGTAACGTTGGACGGGTTGGTTGGCATCTAAAGAAAAACTCAACAATTTGCAGCAAACATTCACTTGAGAAGTATAAAAGAAAAAGTAGAATAAAAAAATATTTATTAAAAGGAGCTATTTCTACGTTATTTGTACTAGTAAGTATATTCTTGTTTTCATGGACGTATAAATAAGGCGGACTGAATCTCGCTATACAACTCAGCGAGGCACCCATAATAAGTCAGCTCCCTTGTACGTACAAGGGGTCACGCATACATTTACACTAATAATAAGTCTAGCGCCCGCCATTACGCAACAAACGTCATCTGCAAGAAGTAGTAGTCGTAAGTAAAAACAAATATCAATATACCGTCTTGCGTCGATAAATTTTGTAAAAATCATAGTGGTTTTATTAAAAAACATCAAGGAATCAACTTTCTTAGGTGTTTTTTATGTCATGAGTCACGTTATCAGTGTTGTTAATTATTTATAGGGAAAATTACCCGAAATTTGGGAAATTTTTCATACGTGGTAGAAGCCATACTGCAGCTATATTAGTAGTATAGTTGTAGCACGAATGGGTCGGCTCGACCGGGGAAGGGCCACGCTCTCATAGAATACCAGCGTCAAATAGCAGCTTAACACTGCTGTGTTTCGTATGGTGAGTGTAGAGAACCGGAGACCCTTTTTACTAGATAAGAGGCATTCCATCTTAGTCCTCATGAGTGACAACGAATCTGCATTTTGATTCGCAAACGAAGATAAATGTAGATGTCTATGGGCCGCAGCAACCACTTACCATCAGGTGGACTGTGTGCTCGTTTGTCACCCTATCCTATAAAAAAAATTGCTATGTTTACCCACGTTGGCACGGGTACGGTATATATGTTTGCCCAACAACCTCTTAAGAATGTTTTATGTGCACTTTTTTGTTACGATTTTCATAATGCGGCTTTAAGCATTTTTTAGTAAGTTAATAGTATATCTGGCGGGTAGCATTGCTCATTATGTAACAAAAGGAATTTAATACCAAAAATGCCCCGCGCGTTTGTATACTGTAGAAAGGCATTTCTTTCATAAATTAATAAATTTGAAAACTTTAGGAGGTTTACGTTTTCCATCTAACGATTTATTTAATATTTGTTGTACTTGCGAAATGATTGTACGAAATATTATTAAGGAAAACATTACAATGTACAATGTAAGACAACAAAAGTATATACTTACAAAGATATTAAAAAAGTTTATTGCCAATGACAGGGTTTTTGTAAGCTTGGAATTTCAGCACAAATTCGCAGGTATAGAGCACAAGATAATTCTTTTGATATTTGGCGATTCCATTTCACCATATTTCTAAATTAGAGGGGATTTCAAGAACCTTCGAAAGTAAAAAACAGTTGTTTAAAAAAATGATTCAACAAAAAGTATTTTAACATTGTTTTTTTTTTCATGAAAATGAGTAAATTATGTTAATTATTTATGACTTATTGTCATAAATAATAACTATAATTTACACTTGCAGAAAATTTAAAGAAATAAATATATTAACTTTGGCCTCTCAGTATATTTACGAAAGTTTATTGTATGTATTTGTATTTAATGATGTACAATTTGTAAATACTAGGAACAATCACAATTTAGTTATACCAATTAATTGACTCAAAAGAGTCAGTAAGTAATTCCTTCATGTATACGCTTTCACAACAAAGTCCCAGAAAATATGCAGGCCTTATCTATCAAAGTTTAAAATGTTTACCATGTAAAAATAATTTAGTAAGGATTTTTAGGGTGTACTACTAAAGAGTATATGATTGATAATAACCCCTGAGAATGAGGTGATCGCTACCATGCTGTTTCTAAATGTTTTCATACTAATTCTTAAATAATATATTGAAAATTAATTTTATATTAATTTTTTGGTTACCTATAATATGTTCATTTGTTATGTATTTCGTTAATAAATATTTATAATATATTTCGTTCCAATAATATTTTACAATTTTTGTATAATGTTTGTAAACTAATATATCATAAAATTAAAAAAATTAAATCGAAATTTATTTATTTATTTATATTTCCTACTAATATCTACCAATTGATTGAAATAAAATAATTCGAACAAACATTGAATAAAACTATTTTTACGGATTTTATCGCGTTTAATTAACTTATTTTATATTCCCGACGTTTCAGTTGCAAAAGCAACCGAAACGTCGCAGTTTGTGCTCATATCCTAGACGGCCCCCGCCATTACATTAGATTTGATAAGCCACAAATTCTTGCGAAAGAACATCGATTCCTGCCAAGGATGATACGTGAGGCTATTGAAATTAAAAAACATCCTAATTTCAATAGAGAGGCGGTAGTAACCAGGGAGGCTGCTTGGGATTCTGTAATTCATAAAATTAAAACTAAACCCAAGCGTACAACTGCAAGACTTCAAGACACAGTTAGTTCATTCTGCGTAGATCGGACCAAAATTATTAATTAAAAAAGCTGAAGGTACTCCGGTTTAACACTGACATCGGGACGTCAATCACCTCAGTCCCCCGTGACCACGGTTGCTGGAAAGCAACCGAAACGTCGGGCATGTCATCATCATCATCATTACAGCCCTTCACAAGTCCACTGCTGAACATAGGCCTCCCCCAAAGAATGCCACAAAGCACGGTCCTGAGCCACCTGCATCCATCGACTTCCTGCATGTCTTACCAGGTCGTCACTCCATCTCGTGGGGGGACGCCCTACACTTCGCCTACCGGTACGAGGCTGCCACTCGAGAACCTTTCTTCTCCATCGGTTGTCGGTTCTTCGAGCTATATGGCCGGCCCACTGCCACTTCAGCTTACTAATCCGTTGGGCTATGTCGGTTACTCTGGTTCTACTGCGGATATCCTCATTCCTAAGTTTATCACGCAGAGAAACTCCGAGCATAGCCCTCTCCATAGCTCGCTGAGCGACCTTGAGCTTCCTCATACGGCCAGCAGTGAATGACCACGTCTCAGTTCCGTAAGTCATCACTGGCAACACGCACTGGTTGTACAATTTCGTTTTCAGGTTTTGAGATATGTCTGACGAGAAGATGTGTCGTAGCTTCCCGAACGCTGCCCAGCCGAGTTGAATCCGTCGATTGACCTCTCGGTCGAAGTTGGACTTACCTAGTCGGACTATTTGTCCCAGGTAAACATACTCGTCAACAACTTCGAGCTTAGTGCTCCCAACAACTACCGGCATAGGTGTGACATGGACATTGAACATGATCTTTGTTTTGTCCATGTTCATCTTAAGACCTATCCGTTGGGAAACACTATCGAGGTCATTGAGCATAGTGCTTAGGTCCTCCAGCGATTCTGCCATAAGGACTATATCGTCGGCAAATCGAAGGTGAGTGATGTACTCGCCATTGATGTTGATACCGTATCCTTTCCAGTCCAGAAGCTTGAAAACGTCTTCCAATTGCGGTGAAGAGTTTCGGGGATATGACGTCACCCTGTCTTACACCTCTCTGCAATTGGATAGGTTTCGTATTCTGATTCTGTACTCGGATAGCCATCGTAGCCCTACTGTACAAGCACTTCAACACTTCGATATACCGACAGTCAACTTGGCACCGCTGAAGGGACTGCAGCACCGCCCAAATTTCGACGGAATCAAAGGCTTTCTCATAGTCCACATACGCCAGACACAGTGGCAAATTGTACTCTTCGGACTTCTGTACAATTTGCCGAAGGGTATGTCTATTGTGCTAAAGCCCTTTCGGAAACCGGCTTGTTCGGGAGGCTGGAAGTCGTCAAGTCTGCGCGCGAGACGATTCGTAATGACTCTCGAAAACAGCACGTAGACGCGGCTCAGAAGGGAAATCGGTCTGTAGTTCTTCAAGAGAGCGTTGTCACCTTTCTTGAAGAACAAGACCACCGCACTTCTGCTCCACGCCTCCGGTGTAATGCCACCATGGAGGACGGAATTAAAGAGCTTCTGAAGGACTTCAAGTACCGGTCTTCCACCCGCTTTCAGAAGCTCCGCTGTAATTCCATCCTCGCCTGGGGCCTTACCGTTTTTAAGGTGCTGGAGAGTCATTCTAATCTCGCTCAGACTGACGTCCGGGATATCTTCGGAATAGTGTCGGATGAGACTCGCTCTTGGATTGTTATTCACACTTGCGTGTGGCTCCAACGATGACGTGTACAGCTGCCCATAGAACCTCTCAATCTCACTCAAAATCTCAGCCGTCCCGGAAACGATGCTGCCACATTCTGTCTTCAGCTTTGACAGTTGGCTCTTTCTGGCAGACAGATCTCTGACAAAGACTTTGGAGCCTTGGTTCCGCTCGATCGCTTCTTCAATACGAGCTGTATTGAAGTTGCGTAAGTCCCGCCGCATGCATTTAGAGATCTGTCTGTTCAGTTGCTACAGGCAACTGTCAAATCTGTTGAAGAATGTAGCTTCATCTCCCGTCTAACAGCCATGAGATTAAGAGTGTGATCGGAGAGTTTTTGTGTTCTTCTGCGGCGGGTCTTGCAGAACTTAGCTCCGACCGCATGGACAGTTTCCACGAGCTTGTCATTCATATCGTCCACTTCATTGCAGTCTTCTAGGCACTGAAAATGGTTTTGTAACTCGAGCTGAAAGGTTTCGGGACTTTGGAACAGAGCACGAGGGGGACGGAGCGTTGACTTCATTAGACGAGACCTCTCCAACTTAACGTTTAGGTTCAGTGTGCCTCTAACCATTCGGTGATCGCTACCAGTTTTCACCCTCGCGATCACGGAGACATCACTGAACAGTTGTCGTCTGGTCGTCATAATGAAGTCAATCTCATTTTTTGTCGAACCGTCGGGGCTCGACCAAGTCCACTTCCTGTGGGGCCGCTTCTGGAAGAAAGAGTTCATCATAAAGAGTCCCTCTTTCTCCATGAAGTCCGCCAGCTGCTGGCCCCTTGGGTTCCGTTGCCCTATTCCGAAATTCCCTACTTTCAGCTCACCGTTCTCTCTTGTGCCTAGTTTTGCATTGAAGTCTCCCATTAACACCGTATATTGGGTTTTGGAGGAATGCATGGCTCTAGAGATATCCTCATACATTTCCTCCACCTCCTCATCGGGGTGTGCCGAGGTTGGTGCGTAAACCTGTATGACCTTCAGCGAATACCGTTTGGTGATTCTGAGTATAAGGTACGCAACCCTCGTCGACACACTCCCGTTCTTTAACGAGAGACTTGTGGACGATAAATCCGACACCTCCTTGGGACAGATGGTCGCCCTCCCGGTGATAGAGCAAGTTACCGGATTTGAGGATTACCGTGTCCTCCCCCTCTCTTCAGACTTCGGATAATCCTATAATATGCCAGCGCAACTTGTCTATCTCTTCTTCCAGCTCCACGATCTTCTCGTCAGTCCTCAGGGTGCGTGCGTTGTACGTTGCCAGGTCGAGTCGTCTAAGGTGGCAACCGAACCTCCACCGGAGATTCTTAGCACCCCCTGCCCCGCCGTTACCATGGTCGCCACCGTAGCCAGGAATAGCGGGGCCGCCGGGGACTGGGGGCCGTCTCTTTGTTACATTCATAGGGGGGTATTTGCCATAGTTGCCACGCTTGGCGAGCGGGTTGGCAACCGCAGTTTTTTTATTGTAATTTTGGCTATTATCAGGAAGATGCTGCTGCCCACCTCCTGCCTGTTTCCCTTTGTCGCCTTTTACGACACCCACGGGAGGATATGGGTTAGTGGATATTCTTGACCGCCACTACACGGCTGCATGTAAAATAAGTTAATTAATCGCGATAAAATCCGTAAAAATAGTTTTATTCAATTCGATTTCAATCAAAATGTAAATTTTAAATTCTTACATTTTTTAATCGTCTAATGTGTTATTTATATTAGTTACGTAATAATAAATTAGTATTTCATCAAAGTTATGTTATATTTTGACAGATTGTTTTAAAAAAGAAAATGGGGAAATTTTGTTTCACATGGCAACCCTTTATAACACGCAAATATACGTGCATCGCCGCCATTACAGTGTATCAGTCCTTTCTTAATAAAATTCTGTCCACCTTATTTATACGTCCATGCTTGTTATAATAAGACTTCAAAAATGTTACTTTGAAAACTTTAGATAATAATAGAGACATATTTTGATACATTATAAAACTGTAATACATTAAAGATGACAAATCTTGGGATTATCCTATTTAAGCCATTATGAACTCAACTAAATGTACAACCTTACTTCACCACCTGCACCTCACGGTCACACTAGTGCAATATTCATAGCATCACGCTATTTACCCCAATGGGTTCCGTGGAGCTTCGGATTACATTCTCACGTCACAGTGATAAAACTTTTAGCGTAGTTAGATATAATATATTTAGTTATACTCTTGAAGTGTCACTAAACGCCCGCGCATGAGACGCGTGGATCAATGCGCGTGCGCAAAAGGTATGCCAGGATAGTATATATTTCAGTTTTTGATACTCACAACGCTCGATGCCTGATTCATGCTTATTGGCCGACGACATTGTGCCGAGGACTTAAACAGCGTGGTTCATCGCCTACAGCGTTAATCGTAGAGAAGAGGAACTCGTGGTTAAGTAATAGCTGCGCGGATCAACAGATCTGTGAGATTAAGTTGCACTTGCTGCGGTCAATCCATGAATGAGTAACCATACCGAGATTGAGAGAATAGAGAGTGCATCTGTATCCTTAGACACTTGGTGCCCTTTTCTCTAATAAGATCATTATGTTTTTAAAATTCATGGAGCTAAAATGATAATAGGTTTATTCCTACATACTTTAAACTTTTCAGGGACAGATGAAGATGCATGATAAAGCCTCATAAACATATTGGCCTTTCTTTTTGCACATAGCAAAAAGAAATTCCGGGGAAACTGTCCGTGGCAGTAAATATTTTTCTCCAAAGATCATAACTCGAAAATACAACTTAGCGATCTGATTTAAGTTTAAATTTTTACATTTGAATTAAAATCCAACAAAAGGCAGGTAGGTTCAGCTTATTCCCAGGAACATGTTATATGAATGTTTTTAATTATTTTAGAACTATCATGGTAAAAATTTTGTTAATTTTTGAAGTTAATCAATTTCGTGCACTAAACAATTTTTTTAAATCTTTTTCCCGCTTCCTTAACAATCATTTCTCGATAGTCTTTGTAAGTAAAATTCACATCACTAGCTAACGCAACAATGACAAATCGAAATGAGGGCTAATAATCTTCCACTCACCAGATGTCGCTAGTTGTGACTGAGGTAAAATTTTTTGATACACAATGTCAGTTAATTGAGAAATAAGTTTTAAATAATAGTTTATCATTATCTAGAGTATTATATTAATACACAACACAATGCGTCAGTGGTTTGATTTTTAATTTTTTGCACATTATAACTCTTTTTTTTTTAAAAAGTCGTCTTTTAGTTATATTTGTAGTTTGGTTTATTCATTTCTAATGTAATTAATATAAAATATAACTAATAATACATAAAGAAACCTTAAAGTTTACATTTTCCTAAGAAATTATCATCCCCGCTATGAAATCTGTCAAATATTTTACCTTACTCTAAAGTGGCGCCGCCCTGGTGGCAGAAAAAGTCGTGGATGCCCTCATTAGTCACGAGTTCTTGTATAGGACAGTTACTATACTCTTTGGTCACGAGTTTGCGGGCTGTGTACGCTAGTATATTCTAAGTCTATGTGTGCGTCCACAGTGAATGCGCGGTGACTTGAGCCTGTTGCGGGCGCGACGGCGGGCGCGTGCCGTGGCCACAGTGACGAGCGAGCTGTTGGTGTGCTTAGATATATTACAGGTGTTGTAAACATATGGACGAGGATTTAGTATTTCTACTAGACAGTCCGATCCTGAGATGGGAGATTTTGAACATTAGAGAGGGTGTGCACGAAATACATAAAAACCGACAAATAAATGGTGATTTTTTTTAATTTGTATGAAGAATTGAGATTGTACCCTAGAAAATTCTTTGAGTATACTCGAATGTCCATGTCAACATTTGATTACGTCCTGAGTAAAATATCACCTAAAATCGCTAGAGAAGATACAAATTTTTTAACAAAAAAAAAATGAAGACGCTCTTACGCCGAGCGATAAGACCGAACTGGTTTGATACCCCCGCATCCGCGCATTGGGTCGCTTGCTGACTAGGCCTGTAGTGTGGCCACAACGCGCGGATATGAATGTTTGAAAACTACGCGCGCTATCTCGCTCATGCCCGTCGCGCTAGGCGTCCGCCTTAGTCACTACACTATGGACGCAAACGGCGGTTTCATATGTTTGATAATTCGCGCCCGTCATCGCAACCGCGCTAGGCTCGCACTGTGGACGAGGGCTAAGGATTATACACGAACGAGAACATTTGACTTCGGTTTATAAAAAGTACTCTGTGCACTTGATTCAGCGTTGCCAAATCTACGGATTTTTCAGTAGATCTATGAAATTTTGTAATCTAGGGAACTACATAATTTGAGGTTGAAATCTACGGAGTTTATAAAAACTTAAATATATAAAAACAAGAAAACATTTTTTGTCATGAGTGAAATTAGCCGACAGTGTCAATCTCTCTCCCTCCCTCTCTTCTGCTATGCTGTCTGTATTAAAAAAAACATTTTTGCTTATAAATATCAAATTTTTTGGTGAGGTTAATCGATTTCAAATTTTAATAGAATAGATATTATGCATTAAGTTACGTTTATTTCGAATTTCGAACACTTCTTGGAAAATAGGCAGTTAATATAAACGATCATAAAATTTTCATAGATGATTTAATACTCACTTATCTCAATTTTTTTTTATCCAGGCTGCCGCAATTGTTTTCACACTGTTTAACCCAATGGACTCGCCTACTCCAACTCGCCTCGCGACACATGCTTTTTTTATTAAAATCATTTAAAATAATATCATAAATATTAATTGAAAATTTATAGCTTAGGTTATTGAGTACGTAATATTTTATAAAAAATCGTAGTGATATTCGGAATGTGTCAACCCCCCACGAAACTAGTTCTTTTTTTTAAATAATTTCAACCTTCGTTCGCTACTAATTGAGTTTAAATTTGAACACGCCAGTACAAACACACTCCTTACGAGATTGGTTTTTTTTGTATAGTAATTTCAACCAAAGCTAAGGTCGAAATTCGAATAAACGAATAATATGACAGCTAAATAAGTATAACGAGACTAGTTCTTAGCCCTGCATTCGCCGCCCTTTATAAAAACAAGTAAGTGTTCAAATTGATTTCATATGTAGTCATAATCTAAAATAAGAAGAAAGCCGGAAAATATCCACTTTAAGAAATAAATACTCTATTTTAAATAAAACAAGGTAACATTTAGTTGACGGTTGATGACTCCTCATCGGGATGTGCCGAGGTTGGTGCGTAAACCTGTATGACCCTCAAAGAATACTGTTCGGTGATTCTGAGTATAAGATACGCAACCGTCGTCGACACAATCACAGTCTTTAGAACGTTGTTAACGAGAGACTTGTGGACGATAAATTCGACACCTCCTTGGGACACATGGTCGCCCTCAGGGTGATAGAACAAGTTGCCGGATTCGGGGATTACCGTGTCCTCCCCCTCTCTTCAGACTTCGGATAATCCTATAATATGCCAGCGCAACTTGTCTATCTCTTCTTCCAGCTCCACGATCTTCTCGTCAGTCCTCAGGGTGCGTGCGTTGTACGTTGCCAGGTCGAGTCGTCTAAGGTGGCAACCGAACCTCCACCGGAGATTCTTAGCACCCCCTGCCCCGCCGTTACCATGGTTACCACCGTAGCCAGGAATGGCGGGGCCGCCGGGGACTGGGGGCCGTCTCTTCGTAACTTTCATTTCATGGGGGGATATTTGCAATAAAATGCAATAGAATAATCAGAATGCACGGGGTCTGTGTACTAAAACATCTGATTTCTACCGTAATACATGCTTGTCTAAATACGATGTCATTGTTATAACTGAAACGTGGCTTCTGGATGGTATTTCGAACTTTGAGTTATTTGATGGTCGTTATGTTGTGTGACGCCGCGATCATGATTATGCTGGGACGGGCCAATTATACGGGGCCGGTGTACTCATTGCGACACGCAGAGAGTTGTCTGTTAAACCTTAACCGAACTTTAACTCCAGTGCTGAAGATTTTTAGCTCACGCTTACTGTCATAAAAAGCGATAGTAAAATGCCTACTTTTCTGCCTATTTGTGTCTTATATTTATGTAAATTACATGGAAGTTTTAGTTTCTCGGATCAGTTATTGAATTTTTTACGAAATAAAATGATACAGTCTTAAAATATCCCACGGATAAATATCTTATAGTGGGTGACTTTCATTCAAGATAAAATGGATACCCGCTTCCATCTGTTCTAACTGTTGTAATTATTGCTATGAGCCAACGAACGCACAACGTACGCACAACGAACGGTTACTAGTTTACGAAATTAATGCGCTTAACTTTTGCCAATATAATGGTATACGCAATAAATATAGTAAAACACTCGACCTTAAGTTATCTAACGGTGATGTAGCCGTATCTGATTGTAGTGACGACTCTTTGGTACCAGTAGATCCCTTTCACGGAGCGTTAGTAATTAAAGTAAGTAGCGTGTTAAGCACACTTAAAGCAACTCCGATTAT
The DNA here is from genome assembly GCA_963668995.1 of Parnassius mnemosyne. Lineage (NCBI taxonomy): Eukaryota > Metazoa > Arthropoda > Insecta > Lepidoptera > Papilionidae > Parnassius > Parnassius mnemosyne. The sequence goes on from CAVLGL010000057.1 coordinate 12,116,841, forward strand.
TAACTTTTTTTATAATAAAGGTCAATTAATGGAAAATATGCTGAAATCGATTGGCAAACTGAATTTCCTTCGAAATCTCTTAATGATTCCATTAAATATTTTTATGAAATATTTGAGAAATTAAGAGATAAGCACATACTGTCAATAATAATTAAACCGGACTCCTACCATACGTCGTATTTCCCAGCATGAAAAAGAGCAATTAAAGAAAAACATAAGTACCTTCGTAAATACAGGACCTACGGTAATAGATCCGATGAAGAATCGTATAAAATACTTCGCACGCGTGTTAAATATTTGGAAGATATGTGTCATAAAAACTACATATCAACCGTTGAAAGGTCAATAGAAAAAAATCCGAAATATTTCTGGTCATATGTTAAACGTAAATCTAGAACTCACTCCAATCCAAGTAGTCTCAATTTAGGTAGTGTAATTTATAACACAGGACAGTCTATTAGTGACGCGTTTACATCATATTTAAAGTCAAATTTCTTATATCCGGGCGCTCAATCAACTCCAAATATTTCTAATGTAACAACAAAATCGACTGCAAATATTTCAAAAATAGAAGTTAACGTCAAGCATGTGTATCGGTTGTTGAAAGCTCTTGATCCATCAAAATCCGCCGGACCTGATAACCTACTAGCCACTTTTCTTATTAATTGTGCAGAGACGATAACACTGCCAATAAGTTTGCTATTTCGCAAATCGTTGCATGAATGCTGAGTTCCTGAATTTGGAAGCGTGCATATATCACCCTTGTGCACAAGAAGGGTCTTAGGAACGATATCGCTGATTTTAGGCCAATTTCTAAGCTATGCATTATTTCCAAAATCTTTGAAAAGTTGATTTATGAGCAGGTATATCCGTTACTCAAACAAAGCATAAGCCAGTTTCCAACTTCGTGCTCCTTAATTCATTCTTGACTAAAGCCATAGATGCTGGTCATCAAGTTGACGTTATTTATACAGATTATAGTAAGGTTTTCGACCGGATTGAACATAATTTGCTTTTAAAAAAGCTTCAGTATGATGGTATCTGTGGAGACCTACTGCGGTGGTTCTCCTCTTATATCGACAATCGCTCGCAGGCTGTAGTTGTTAACAATTACATATCAGGTTGGGTGTCAATACCGAGTGGTGTGCCACAGTGGTCCTTGATTGGGCCGTTGCTATTTCTTATATTTGTCAACGATATTGTAACCTGTTTTAAATCATCACACCTACTGTGTTTTGCTGATGATATGAAAATATTTTCCACAATCTCATCTCACGCTGATGCTGAATTACTGCAGGAAGATCTAAGATTGGAGGAATACTGTAATATCAATAAGCTTGATCTAAACCCATCAAAATGTACCCTTATTACATATTCACGCAAGCGAAACTTAATTAATTTCGTCTATCACTTTAAAGGCCAGAAGTTACAAAAATAATCTGTTGTACGTGATCTAGGAATTTTCCACAACTCTAAGTTATTACTCAACCAACACCCATGTTGACAATATCTGGGGATCTAAGGCGTTAGGTTTTGTCATGCGTACTACAAAGGAGTTTAATATTTTTTTTTAAATAGAAATAGGGTGACAAACGAGCACACAGTCCACCTGATGGTAAGTGGTTGCTGTGGCCCATAGACATCTACATCTATCTTCGTTTGCGAATTAAAATGCACATGCATTGTCAGCCGCGCGGACTAAGGTAGAATGCCTCTTTTCCAGTAAAATGGGTCTCCGGTTCTCTACACTCACCATACGAAACACAGCAGCATTAAGCTGCTATTTTACGCTGGTATTCTGGTTAATATTAAAACAATTAAAATCTTGTACTGTACTTACGTCCGCAGTTCGCTTGAATATGCTTCGCAGATTTGGAACCCGATGTATCATACATACATTTCACGGATTGATAATATCCAACGTAAATTTATACGATATCTTTGCTATCGTACCCATAGAAACTACTGATCAGAAGACTACTTATCCTTATGCAAACACCAATCATCTGCTACCTCTGGTAAAGCGTCGGGAGGTTGCTGATATTGTATTTTTATTGAAACTCTGTTCTGGCAATGTTGACTGTTCTTATTGGTATCCCAAATATCACTGAGAACTCCTACAGTGAACCTTAGAACGAATGTATTACTCTACTTACCAGCTTCATCAACTAATTATGGAAGGAATACTTTCATGCCGTTCTATTAATAATTTTAATAATTTATGCAAAAAGCATGATTTTGATTTGTTTAATACTAGCCATATATCGGCAAGGCGGGCATTAAGTCGAGAGCTTTTTATGTCATAATTTAATTTATTTTAAGAAAAATTATATTGTGCGTTTAGCCCTGATTTTTCTTTTCTTTTGTGGCTATTATTGTTTGTTTCACTTATTAAATTTATGCATGTTGTACATTTAAATTAGACTCCATTTTTGTTGCTCGTATTTGTGCTATGTCCTTTAAACAACGAAATAGATTATGTTACTGTATTTCTATTAGCGAGAACCTGTTATTGGCTTTTTGTAAATTTAACATGTTATTTACTTAAGATTTGTAAGCTGTTGGTTTCCCATAACATAAATAAATATTTTTGTGTAAAAAGTGGAAGAAAAAAGATATACTCAAGAAATACCTATTATGGGTAGATGTTATTGCTCCTTTGTATGTGAATATTATATGTATTAATAAGTGCATAGTATAGCTACTTAATCTGTCTAGCCAGATACTTAAGGTGGCATGAAGTCCTTAGATTTATTTCATAGTGAAATGAAATGTTACAGTGGTATTGTAATCAAACTCTTACACATTATTATTTATGTTGCCTTAACCTAATTAGTGCTTGTTAGAAGAGAGATGTGAAAGCTTGACCAGCTGTGGGACAATTCAGATTATTAAATAAAAGGGAAACAAGTTAAAATGGTAAAAGCAATATCAATATAAAATAATAACTAAATAATAGGGATGTCATTTCGAACAGAGTATACAATCGCTACGTTTACTGGCGAATAACATTCTGTTATTGGAAGAAGACTTATTTTTTAATAAATTATAATAATTCTTTCTTTTGACTTCTGTATTCTCCCCAATAATTAGCCCCCAATAACTTTTATATAAACATTGTATAAATTTATAATTATAATTAACTCAAACTTGCATAAACACGATGCTTCGTTAATTTTAAAACACATGGGTCCATTTTTGCCTTTGTCCTTTGGGATTGTTTTTTGAGGCAGCCCACTTCCACTAACTTTTGTTTTGGTACTTAGAGCATTTTTTTATTTCTGGTGTTCACGCTAAGCAAAATTACAGCGCTTTAGACTACCAATAGTCTCTACGCTAAGCCTCTTCCTCGTAGTTTTACTACGGAAATCTAAAAATACTTGTTGTGCTGACCAAACTAAACAATTCAGTTGATTTTAATTGTTCGAGTGCGTTTTGCTTATGCTTGTTTTTTTTTCGCTTAGGGAGACTATCGATATAAAATATCGATATGGTAGCATCGTAATTAATTCGTCTGTCTTACACTCATAACTTTTTCTATGTTGATGTATTTAACTTATAAGTTGCGTGAAATGTAACAGTGTTGGAGATTTAGATTTGTGTGTGTCATAATGACGCAAAATTTTATTGAGTAGGTGTGCAGTACTTTAAGTAGTGTTTCCTCACACCGCGCTAGAAGTGAGAGACTTTTGTTCGTAGCATTAGGCGCAGTACTCGTCCTTTGGTTGAATGGTCTACGATATAAACGCTTATGTATCTTATTATGCCTAAATTTTTCTAATCCAGGCTGACCCAATTGTTTTTAAAATTATTAAAAAATTCTGCCGAATAAGTTTTCGCTCTTTCTCGATCTTTTTTTGAATTTCTCATAAGTTGTTAGTTGTATACTACTACTATACTTTCACTGTTACATAAATTACCCAAGTCTGAAACACTGTAATTTATCAAATAAACTATCAGAAATCAGGAAAAAAATATTTATGTTAATTTTAGTGAAGATGGTCCGTTATTTTTCACTTGTCTATTGCTTCAAAATTTTCCAGCATCAAGTTTATGACGTAATTTTTTTAGTATAACTGTCTACAAATATTTAAGTGTTAATTATTTTATTTCTTTTTACTAAAAATAATTTAATTAAAAGAAAACAATTAATGTTTACACAATTTTTATGGCACTTTTTTATGTGCAGCTTAATTGGATGTTATACTCACAGACTATAAAGTAGATTCTACACGAATGTTATACTACAATTGAACTTACAACAAGAATTATACATGACAGAAGAAATTTCTCCAAAAACTTGAACTATTCTATGACAAAAACAAAAATTTTCAATTCTCTTTAGAAGTCTGCAGACCTATGGATATTTTGAAATAGCATAGACTTAGAATATACTGGCGTATAGACGACCTGATAGCCCGAAAATGCGTGACTAATTTTGATTTGTCATTGTTTGCGTTAGTTAGTGATGTACATTTTACTTACTAGGACAAGCTAGGACTATCAAAAAATGATTGTTAAGGAAGCGGTAAAAAGATTTAAAAAATTGTTTAGTGCACGCAATTGAATAACTTAAAATATTAACTTCATTTTTACCATGATAATCTTAAAAAAATTCCCCAAGAATCAAATCTGAAAGTAGTATTTTCGAGCTATGATCTTTGGAGAAAAATATTTATTGTCATGGACAGTTTCCCCGGAATTTCTTTTTTTAACATATTGTTAATATAAATAAGTAGATACCTAATTAAGTATATACCTATTTATATTTTATATATTTTTTAAAATGTTTTGATGGGGAAATGAAAAACGGGGACACGGAGTACATAATGACTGCTTTATTTTGCATAAAAGAAGCACACATTATCAGTGGCGTAGCGTGTCTTAGATGGGCCCTGTATCAAAATTTGTTGGGGGGCCCCAATGAAGAGTAAAGATTTCATAAAAGGAACAAAAACGCTTGCATTGAATTCAAATTATTATATATTGATTTTAAGTTATTCATCATCATCATTACAGTCCTTCACAAGTTCACTGCTGAACATAGGCCTCCCCCAAGGAATGCCACAAAGCACGGTCCTGAGCCACCTGCATCCATCGACTTCCTGCATATCTTACCAGGTCGTCACTCCATATAGTGGGACGCCCTACACTTCGTCCGCCGGTACGAGGCCACCACTCGAGAACCTTTCTTCCCCATCTGTTGTCGGTTCTTCGAGCTATATGGCCGGCCCATTGCCACTTCAGCTTACTAATCCGTTGGGCTATCGATCACTCTGGTTCTACTGCAGATATCCTCATTTCTAAGTTTATCACGCACGAAACTCCGAGCCCTCTCCATAGCTCGCTGAGCGACTTCCTCATCCGGCCAGCAGTGAAGGACCAAGTCACAGTACCATAGGTCATCACTGGCAACACGCACTGGTTGTACAGTCTCGTTTTCAAGTCTTGAGGTATACCTGACGAGAAGATGTGCCGTAATTTCCCGAACGCTGCCCAGCCGAGTTGAATCCGTCGATTGACCTCTCAGTCGAAGTTGGACTTACCTAGTCGGACTATTTGACCCAGGTAAACATACAACAACTTCAAGCTTAGTGCTCCCAACAAATATCGACATAGAGGTGACATGGACATTAAACATGATCATTGTTTTGTCCATGTTCATCTTAAGGCCTATCCGTTGGGAAACACTATTGAGGTCATTAAGCATAGTGCTTAGATCCTCCAGCGATTCTGCCATAAGGACTATATCGTCGGGAAATCAAAGGTGAGTGATGTACTCGCCATTGATGTTAATACCGTATACTTTCCAGTCCAGAAGCTTGAAAACGTCTTCCAATGCAGCGGTGAAGAGTTTCAGGGATATAAAGTCACCCTGTCTTACACCTCTCTGCAATTGGATAGGTTTCGTACTCTGGTTCAGTACTCGGATAGCCATCGTAGCCCTACTGTACAAGCACTTCAGCACTTCGATATACCGACAGTCAACTTGGCATCGCTGAAGGGACTGCAGCACCGCCCAAATTTTGACGGAATCAAAGGCTTTCTCATAGTCCATATACGCTAGACATAGTGGCAAATTGTACTCTTCGGACTTCTGTACAATTTGCCGAAGGGTATGTATGTGGTCTATGGTGCTAAAGCCCTTTCGGAAACCGGCTTGTTCGGGAGGCTGGAAGTCGTCAAGTCTGCGCGCAAGGCGATTCGTAATGACTTTTGAAAACAGCGCGTAGACGCGGCTCAGAAAGGAAATCGGTCTGTAGTTCTTCAAGAGAGCGTTGTCAGCTTTCTTGGAGAACAAGACCACCGCACTTCTGCTCCACGCCTCTGGTGTAATGCCACCATGGAGGATTTCAAGTACCTGTTTTCCACCCGCTTTCAGAAGCTCCGCTGTAATTCCATCCTCGCCTGGGGCCTTGCTGTTTTTAAGGTGCTGGAGAGCCATTCTAATCTCGCTCAGACTTACGTCTGGTATATCATCGGAATAGTGTCGGATAAAACTCGCTCTTGGATCGTTACTCGTACTTACGTGTGGCTCCAAGGATGATATGTGCAGCTACCCATAGAACCTCTCCATCTCACTCAAAATCTCAGGTGTCCCAGAATCGACGCTGCCACACTCGGTCTTCAGCGTCGACAGTTGGCTCTTTATGACAGACAAATCTCTAGCAAAGACTTCGATCGATTCTTCAGTCTTCTAGGTACTGAAAACGGTTTTGTAACTCGAGCTGAAAGGTTTCGGGACTTTGGAACAGAGCACGAGGGGGACGTAGCGTTGACTTCATTAGACGAGACCTCTCCAACAAGTATTAGGTTCAGTGTGCCTCTCACCATTTGGTGATCGCTACCGGTTTTCGCCCTCGCGATTACTGAGACATCACTGAACAGTTGTCGTCTGGTCGTCATAATGAAGTCAATCTCATTTTTTGTCGAACCGTCGGGGCTCGACCAGGTCCACTTCCTGTGGGGCTGCTTCTGGACGAAAGAGTTCATCATAAAGAGTCCCTCTTCCACCATAAAGTCGGCCAGCTGCTGGCCTCTTGGGTTCCGTTGCCCTATTCCGGAAATTCCCTACTTTCAGCTCACCGTTCTCTCTTGTGCCTAGTTTTGCGTTGAAGTCTCCCATTAACACTGTATAGTAGGTTTTGGAGGAATGCATGGCTCTAGAGATATCCTCATACATGTCTCCACCTCCTCATCGGGATGTGCCGAGGTTGGTGCGTAAACCTGTATGACCTTCAGCGAATACCGTTTGGTGATTCTGAGTATAAGGTACGCAACCCTCGTCGACACACTCCCAATCTTTACAACGTTGTTAACAAGAGACTTGTGGACAATAAATCCGACACCTCCTTGGGACAGATGGTCGCCCTCCTGGTGATAGAACAAATTGCCGGATTTGAGGATTACCGTGTCCTCCCCCTCTCTTCGGACTTCGGATAATCCTATGACATTCCAGCGCCACTTGTCTATCTTTTCTTCCTGCTCCACGATCTTCTCGTCAGTCCTCAGGGTGCGTGCGTTATAAGTTGCCAGGTCGAGTCGTCGTAGGTGGCAACAGAACCTCCACCGGAGATTCTTAGCACCTCCTGCCCCGCCGTTACCATGGTCGCCACCGTAGCCAGGAATAGCGGGGCCGCCGGGAACTGGGGGCATCTCTTCGTTACTTTCATGGGGGGTATATTGCCATAGTTGCCACGCTTGGCGAGCAGGTTGGCAACCGCAGTTTTTTTTATTGTTGTTTTGCTGTTATCAGAAAGATGCTGCTGCCCATCCTCTGCCTCAGTTTCCCTTTGTCGCCTTTTACGACACCCACGGAAAGATATAGGGTAGTGAGTGTTCTCCACTGCCACCCGTGCCACTACACGGGTTTTTGAGTTATTACTTACAATGAATACTCCTAGGAACTAAGCTAGCCAAACAATTCATATCAAATATACACTTTTCGTGCCTTTTGTTCGGCGAACACAGCTGAAAAAGATTCGGCTGCATTCATAGCTGAAGACGATTTCAGTTTTACTTAATTCTTTACTTATATAGACAATAGTGATAGCCTTTCCTGTCCCATTGAAGTTCTTGGTATTTATGCTCACACACGTTTGGGGCCCCTGTAGCCCGGGGGCCCCGTATCATTGATACGGCTGATACGGCGGTAGCTACGCCCCTGCACATTATAGAAGTTTATTTTAACATTTGACTTAAATATGAATTTAAACTTAATAATTTAAGTAAGGAAACTATCACAATCAGTTAAATAAGATTGCTCTGTTTAAAGGCCAATATGTTTATGAGGCTTTATCATGCATCTTCATCTGTCCCTGAAAAGTTTAAAGTATGTAGGAATAAACCTATTATCATTTTAGCTCCATGAATTTTAAAAACATAATGATCTTATTAGAGTAAAGGGCACCAAGTGTCTAAGGATACAGATGCACTCTCTATTCTCTCAATCTCGGTATGTTAAGAAAATGTTCACTCATTCATGGACTGACCGCGGCAAGTGCAACTTAATCTCGCAGATCTATTGATCCGCGCAGCTATTACTTAACCACGAGTTTCTCTTCTCTACGTCTAATGTTGTAGACAATGAACCACGCTATTTAAGCCCTCGGCACAATGTCGTCGGCCATCAAACATGAATCGGGCCTATGCCCGTTGTGAGTATCAAATACTATAGAATTTATTCTATCGCGTCTCACGTGCGGGCGGGCGTCTAGTGGCGCTTCAGGAGCATTACTAAATATCTATACGTAACTACACTAAGAGTTTTATCATTGTGACTTGGGATTATAATACGAAGCTCCGCTTAACCCCTTGGGGAAGATGGCGTGACGCTATGAATATTGTACTAGTGTGACCGCGAGCCTGTGCGATTGGTTAAGTAAGGTTATACATTTATTTTGGTTGGTAAATAGATACTTAGGTTCTTAAAGAGGATTATCTCAATATTTTTTTATCTTTAATGTACTACAGTTTTATAATGTATAAAAATCTGTCTCTATTTTTATCTAAAGATTTGAAACTAAAATTTTAGTCTCATTATAACAGTACTATTAATTTTTTTATAGGAGAGGGGGCAAACGAGAATGCGGCTCACCTGATGGTAAGTGATTACGGCCGCCCATGAACAAACACCACAACACCAGGGGAATTGCAAATGCGTTGCCGGCCTTTTAAAAAGGAGTAGGCTCTTTTCTTGAAGGTCCCTAAGTCGTATCGGTCCGATAAAATCGCTGGTGGTAATCGATTCCACAAGGAAGTGGGGCGAGGGAGAAAACTTCTTCTAAATCGCACAGTGGTGGACCGTCAATCATCCAGATGATATGGATGGTATCGCGAGTTTTGTCGCGATGTGCGACGGTGAAATCGAGCGGCTGGAATTAGTCCGAACAATTCCTCAGAGCACTCCCCGTGGTAAATGCGATAAAATACGCAAAGAGATGCAACATCTCTATGCAGTGCCAGTGTATCGAGCCGATCAGAAAGAACTTGGTCGTTGACGATTCGAACCGCTCTGCGCTGGATGCCGTCAAGTGGAAGGAGCTGGCACTGGGGTGCTCCGGTCCAGAGATGAGAACAGTATTCCATGTGAGGCCGAATTTGCGCTTTGTAAAGTTGCAAGCGATGTGCCGGCATGAAATACTGTCTCGCTTATATAAAAATATCAAAATTAACAAAATAATTGAAAACATTCTATACACAGTATATAACATAAATTTTAACCAAAAATAAACGCGTCATAACATTGATGATGTCTTGAGAATGTACCTGTGAATTGTGCAATTATTAGGATTATTTCTATTATTAACACTACAGTCACTTACAGAACAAGTAACCATTTTGGAAAAAATTTATTTAGCAAGTAAACCAATAATACACTAAATAATTACAAAATATCTAGGAGCTATTTTTTGCTTGCCGATATGTGCCGACCTGTCCTTCAAAATCGGTTACAGAGTCATGAGATTTGGTATCCTTTTCTATCTTGCATCTTTGCCATAAGGAATTTTCTTCTCCCTTGCACACTATGTCGGTCTATACGCCAGTATATTCTAAGCACAGAACACATATTTCTAAGTCTATGTGAAATAGCATGTATGGAATTTTACGGAATTTTTTTGTACGGATTTGGAAAAATTCGAGTTGGCACCACTGATTTAACCGTAAACTTGCTGAAAGACTTGCTTGTTCACTTGAGCAGCTTGAGTTTCTTGGTTATAAAAAGATTGATACTCTGTGACTTTAGTTTGAGCTTTTGACTTGGCTTGTGTAAAAAATATCAATATATCGAAATATCGATTATTTCTCATGAATATATCGTCGACACGATATAACTATATTTATTTTAGAGTATCGAATTCGTAACAATTTTGATCACAGAACACTAATACCCTTAGGATTTTGATATTAATATTAGTCATGATAATGTTGTATTAATCAACAAAACATTAAGCAGTTTTTTTTTCGTCGTCCTAGTGTTAAAATTTTGGGCTTTATCCTAATACATCATGCAAAACATGATCTCACACATCAAATGAGGTTTATCTCGTAAGTACTTCAGAAGGTAAAGTAAGGTACTCCCTCATCCTCAAACAAAGTAGATGAGTAACCCATGACTAGATTATATTTTCTTTAGGCGGGCATTATGTTACGTCTTATTTCAGTATTGCAAGTTTATAAAACTGTTAAAATAAAGTTTTCTCTTTTTACACTTGCAGAATTACATACATTAGGAAGAAACTTATTTCTTTAACTATGATATTCCTATAATGAATATTTTATATAGATCATTAGGGCACGTCCTCTCTTATTCTTTGGTCATTGTTCAAAAGATGGTAAAAGCCAATGACCAAAGTTTTATTTAATTCATTTTTAAAAGTAAAATTTTTACGTGGTAGAGCCATGCTGCAGCTATATTAGTAGTATAGTTGTAGCAAGAATGGAATCGGCTCGACCGGGGAAGGACCACGCTCTCACAGAAAACCAGCGTAAAATAGCAGCTTAACGCTGTTGTGTTTCGTATGGTGAGTGTAGAGAACCGGAGACCCGTTTTACTGGCAAAGAGGCATTCCAACTTAGTCCTCACGGGTGACAACGCATCTGCATCTTGAGTCTTTATTGAGGATAGATGTAGATGTCTATGGGTCACAGTAACCACTTACCATCAGGTGGACTGAGTGCTCGTTTGTCACCCTATCCTATAAAAAAAGTAGGGATGGGCAAGTGAACAAAATATGGGTATCGATATTTTTACATGTTATGTATGTTATCAAAATCCACTTCAAATCATTATTTAAACAATAATACAAGAGCAGCAATCCTGTACCGTTTAAGTTTCCGCCAAAACTCCTGTGATATCTTTATACTTAGACACATAGACTTTGGGCGTGTATCACAGTCTAATATGATGCTTACGCATGCGTGTACTATTGATTCATCTATTCCATAACTATTCATTCTCTATGAATTATTCATTCGCCAATTCACCCAGTTTTCGTGATTTTGTCATTCATTTTTCATTCATTTAACAGATGGTTCGTGGTGAGAGTGAAATATTTTTGAAGCAAAGTATTCCCATAATTTATTGAGTTAACTGGGAAGTTCAAGCTTTTCTTTTTACTGTCTTGTTACCGGTTTAAATTATATTTATATAAAATGTCAGAGCCGCGGAAAAATCATCTCACTATAGATGGCGGCCAAGGACGGGAAGACGAACATGTCGTTGCTTCTTACAAGCCTATTCCAGAATCTGATACAGGTAATTAATATGAAGCACCATATTTAGTATAATCCACGATATTCACAATGAAGAGTTAAAAACTCTCTGAAATACTTTATAATTTCCATACATGTATTTTTTGTAATTCTGTTAATTCTTTGTACATCCTTTTTGTTCTTGTTAGATTTTACCTATTTATTATGTATGATTACTACTATTACGATTTATTGTGTGTTTATACATAAACGTATCAACGTTCTATCAAATGCAACTTTATCAATGTGACCCTTGACATTATCATGTAAAGTCAGCGTCGGTTGTGCTCTGTCAAATATTATACAACTTTATGAAATGGTTTCGACTATGTACTGTATTTAAGTGTTCATTTTTTATTTGCCAATAAAATTCTCAACCTCAACTACACTTACTTTTAATATTACTTTTGAAATGTGTAATAAGTGCTTTCAAAATCAGGTAATCCAATTTAGGTGTCGATTTAACTATATATTTTGCTGGTTTAGAGAGAGTTACTTCTGAAACTTCTTAACTCGGATGGATAATAAAGCGCTTTTATTGGACGAATATAGCTTTAGACAGCGCCATTTTGTCGCTCGATCGCTGACTGATGCAATCTGTGAATTAATTTTCAACGTTTTTGTTTTCTTTTAAAAGTTAAAAATATTTAGATTACATTTTGTTGTGTTTATTACATATTTCTATCGCAATGTTAATTTAAGCGTGATTTGCTACCGGCAAAAATTTGCGACTAAATCAATTTTTAAATATATTAATTATTATAATTATAACTACATAGCGTTTACATTTATTCCAAACTACTATCTTCGAAATGGCCAAAACCAGCAAAAAGTTTCAGTAATCTGTGCATTACTTAACACAAATTGATTCAATTGATATTTGAGTGAGTAATATAAGATTGTCACCGGAAACAACTTATCAAAGAAGGGTGACAGAAGATTTTATTTTCAGCACATGAAATTGAATATATTGAGACTGATGCCGAATTCATGCAGTTGAATCAAACCGAAACAATGGATGGGGAAGCAGCCGATGATGCTGATGATCATTGGGATAATAGTAGTATTAAAATTATGTTGAATTTATATCTACAAAACATTGAGAAATTCAGAAATCCAAAAATAAGGAAGAAGAATTTATGGGTTGATATTTCCACTGCCGTTGGAAAAGGCCCAGACTGTTGTAACAAAAAATTTAGAAATTTAAAACAGACATATATAAGATTACTGAAAAAGAAAATTAGAGACTGCACAGCCACTGTTAAATGGCCATACTTTAACATTTTTGAGGAGATTTATGTTGTTGATGGTGAGTATCAGCCTGAAATACAGCAAAAAGTACAAGAAGGTTCTAATGAAAGTATAGCGAAAGCTTTGCTTTCAATAAGTACACCTTCAAAGTTTGAAGATGGTCATGAAAATGGGGAAACATCAGGAGGACAGAGTGAAGAAGTAAGAAAAAGGTTAACTAGAAAACGAAATGCTGAACTTAGAAAAGCAACATTAGAGATTCGAGATAGACAGAGAGTTGTAGAAGAGAAATTAGATAGATTAATTAACATTGTTGAAGAATCCAATAGTATTCAAAGAGAACGTAATAAACTCTTTCAAGAGTTTCTGGAGAAGTTAAATCAACCAAGAGATGAATGTTGATGTTACACTGTAAATAGTTAGTAATACATTTTAACTCTGGGACCTGTGTGATTTGTGGTCTATTGTGTCAAAGAGATTTGTTTGAAATCATGTTACTGTTATGTGTGATAATTAGTTTTTTAATAAACTTTTTATATGAATAAACATTTTATATTTTAATTCGGATTTTCCACTAAGACGCCTTATTTTTCTTATTTAATAATTTAAACTTTCATTATGAACATACAGTACTTATATTTAAATAGCATTGGAAGTACATACTACACAATTATTATACCAATTAGGTATCTATGGATTTTATAATTAGATTGTATAAATTATTTATAACGTGGATAATCTAAGGCCAGGTCAAGAGTACCCTAAACCGTAGAGCATGTATGAAGGGAATAATGAAAGTGGACGAAGCAAAACAAGTATGTAAGGATCGTAGCAAGTGGAAAGAAGAAGTCTGCCTACCCCTACGGGAAAGAGGTGTGATTATATGTATGTATGTATGTATGTAATATATTTGTATAATGAAAGTTTATAACTATCTGCAGCGCAGACTTGATTGTAATAAATAACATAATTAATTAATATGTTATTTATTACAATCAAGCAACAAAGCCTAATAGTTTATGGGTAGGTTTTCTTTTTTATAATAGAATCCCGTCTTGCCCGCAAAATTTCTAACGAAAACTTCTGGTTCAGGATTCTGAATGCAGCAAGTCCATATAAAATCAAGGACCTGTCACAAGCATACATTAGATTTCCATAAGGAATTTTCTCCAAATCAAAATCCCGCATGATTGTCTGTTGTCCGGAATCCCGTATGGAAATAAGGCGACCCGAACGCAAGTCTTCCATAGATATTGTATGACTCGCAACACATTCGTAAATTCCGTACGGAATGCGCCCAGTGTGCGTCGCACGACCGAAGCAAGTAGGTGTGTTTATGTATGTTTTTACAAGTAATCAATCTCATAAGTGTATCTGTTTTCGTAACCTTTTATTTTGTTTAATAATTAGTTGAAAGAGTTTATAGACATTCATATAAGTATAAAAAAATCATTGGGCAGATAGATCTTTTTACATAATATTGACTATATTGCAATCTTAGGGTGTTAAGGGGATGCACCTAGTAACAATGACACAGCAACAATGGAATTGCAATCAGAAAATCATTGTCATTATTTGCTGGCAGAATGTCTAGACTCAATGACTAGCATCTCTCAACTCAGCCTTGTTAATCCCGAAATCCCGAATCGGAATTCTGTAAGTAATGTTAGCAGAGCATAATAAATAACCTTTTAATATAAAAAATGAAAATGTACGAGTGTTTGAAATCGTTTACTTCAACCTTTTTCAAGTCCACTGTAGACCATAGGCCTTATCAAGGATATGCCAGTAGGTGTGCATGGATATGATTGTGGTGTTGCAGAGTTCTTCTGGGTCTCTAGGTGTTAGTTCATGTTTATCTTTATTTATTTATTTATTATCACAGTCGGAAAAACCCCATATTGAATGTGTATCTTTTACCAAACATAACAAAATTCAAGACAAATAATTTTTTAATATTATCATTGAAGAAATATTTAATACATCATTTTATTATAATATTTGTATCAACCTGTGAAAGTCCATTGTTTAGACGGCTTACCATTTCATAATCACATCATGTTTGCTAGACGGATTGGCGGACGGATTTTTGACACTTGATTATTTATCTCCTAGACATTTTAGGTCATAAGCCTTGTGATTTTTGCAGCTACCTGGCGACAGCAACATATACTTAAGACACTGTCGAATCGTCAAACGGAATTGTTTTTTTAAAGTGCATACTAAACCATAATGAAAATTATTTTCATATCCATGAGTAGGTATTTACTAACTGGTAATGTGTGGCGAGTGACTGGGACGTTAACGATTCAATTGGTGGGTGCCTAGGGCTGCATTTAAGAGATTAAATTAAAAAAAAAACTTTATTTGAGATCACAAACATAAGATCTTGCGCCGCGGATAGCCGATAGGTGGTATGTACGCATTTCATATACGTATTTAAAGTAATTAAACCGGCGTCACAGACAGTGTTTAAGCAAAGGGATAGCGTCAACTGTACTAGGCGTCTTGGGTTCAACCGCCAATCCAATTATGACAGTTTTTATTATTTATCCGTTACATTTTTGTTAGATCCTTTATTTCCTGATAAAAAGCAAAAAGTTTAGTTCAGTTCAATCAAAGTAACTCGTTTGTCCACCGAGTGTCGCACGCTGCTGGTAGTCAAATATGCATGCAGCGGAGAAGGTGGCGCTAAAATCCTTTTAATGTCGAAAATCCTCGCCATATTCGATGAAGTGTTATGAAGTGTAAATGTTCTTGTTGTGAGTGTCACAACAAGAACATTTACAAGTGGTAAAATTAAAATTATTGTACAACCGACTTCAATATAAATAATTTATTGTTGTGATTTTATTTTAAAAACCGCTCAACCGATTTCTATAACATTTAAATGGGACCACCTGGGAAGTATGCCCTTTAAAACAAAAAAAAAAGAATTTTGGTTCGGGCGTCTTCGAGTAATCGGTGAACATACATACAAAAAAAATTTCGACGAATTGAGAACCTCCTCCTTTTTGAAGTAGGTTGAAAATAAAAATGTACACATCGTATGAAAAAGTTGTTATTTCGATGTTTACGCACAGACATTTCAATTCTATTTATATGTATTGAGACCTTGGCGCAACCCTAGTTGAATCTAAATTTAATCGAGCATATGTCGAGAGGCTCCTAGCCGTAACGGTTTATTTTGTACCAACTCCTGTGTAGAAGGGACTTATGCATTCCGCTAATTCCGGCCGGTTGGGTGCTATTGTTGCACACGCTAGGAGAAAAATTGTCAGACTGAGAAATGGACCAGGAAAAGCACATTCCAAGACTCCAGCCGATAGTTCTCAATGCGGTGAAGGTTTCGTGTTGTTTGTTTTTTTAATTATATTGTAAACTTTTTTCATATTCTGTTCTTAGATCGTCATTAACAATTATTTGTAGTCTATACAGATAGTTGTTCCGTGTGGGCTTCGGCCCCGACCGCTACAATTCTATGCTAACTCACTGCGCTACGGAGCCGTCAATTGTGGCTTAAGAACTCCCATCACCGTATCGCCCGTATGTGTCGATGTTGAACATGTGGTGGTATCAGATAAATTGTAGAACCATCTCGAGAAAAGTTATTCTTAAAACTAGCTGTTCCCCGCGACTTCGCTTGCGTGGAATTTGTTACGATTGGATTTTATGGGTTTTAATTATTTTTACGCAGAACCCTAATTCTTTTATTAAAATAAAAATAGCCTTAGTTACTCCTTATAACATCAGCTATCAGTGAAAATCCCGTCAAAATCGGTCCAGCCGTTTCGGAGATTAGCCAGAACAAACAGACAGACAGACAAAAATTAAAAAAATGTTTTTTTGTTATAAGTACCGCAAATACTTTAATGTGCATTTAGTAAAAAGTTGTTATTTTGACATTACAAACAGACACTTCAATTTTATTATTTGTACAGATATACCCCGGTCGCCGCATATTTTTTACTTGTAATTTTTCTTTGTCGGAAAGAATATGTTGTGAATGTTTTTTACGAATTTAATGGCAGAATCAGCGAAACTACAAATTGAATAAGACAATTTTTACGAATTTTATCGCGATTAATTTTTTTTTTTAATTTTTTCGTTGAAATTAAACGCGATAAAAAATCAGCCCTTAAATATTTTGGTGCTGGTGCTGGGTCTGACACATGTTGGCCAATCCACCAGTTAAATGTGGATCGCACATTTTAATAACGTGAGAAATACCTATGTTAAATTGTGAACTATTTAGGGACGGAATATTATTTTCAGCCGACTCCAAAAAAGGAGGAGGTTCACAATTCGACGTATAATTTTTTTATGCATGTTCCAGTGATAATTCTATCACCACGTTGTCGAATTTTAATGATTCATTTTGTTTTTGAAAGGGGTGCCTCAGGGATGGTCCTATATAAGTTTAGTTAATATTGATGATCGGATCCATGACAAAATCATCAAACTCTTTAATGTACAAAGCCATCACATATTATGTGCGAATAATTTTTTACCACCGATTTCGATACTAATATTCCTTTTAGTTATTTGAAATCTGTTTATACTTTTTTAAAGTGAAATAGTATAAGGATAAAATAGTATAAGGATTTAAAATTATGTTATGTTTTTTTTACGTTACATTCCATTTATTCATGGCACGGGCAGTACAGGTAACCGTAGAATAATGTTTGTCTAAAATTTACTTGTATTTTTTTTTATATGAGCCGAATAAACCGAGCTAAATCTAGGTTTATTTCTTTTTTGACATTACAATATTACGGCGAATAAGTAAGCTTAACATGGAAAAAGAAAACATTCGCATACGCTCATAAATAGATTCTTAATTATTAATTATGCCTTTAATAATTTTATTAAAGTTATAAAAATTACCTTGCGTACATGCGCTCGATAAAATATTTTTACCAACTTTAATATAATGGATTTCAGCAAAGTAACGTGTGATTCTATTAATTGTTTAACCATTTTGACCATCGTTGTTATGTGGCCTATTTAAAATAGTTTTTAGAGTTAAAATTAGCTAATTATCGTGTCTATTGAGAATTAGTTTCTCCAAACAAATATATCAAAGTAACCTAACCTAACTATAAAATAGTTTTTAGAGTTAAAATTAGCTAATTATCGTGTCTATTGAGAATTAGTTTCTCCAAACAAATATATCAAAGTAACCTAACCTAACTATAAAATAGTTTTTAGAGTTAAATTTAGCTAATTATCGTGTCTATTGAGAATTAGTTTCTCCAAACAAATATATCAAAGTAACCTAACCTAACTATAAAATAGTTTTTAGAGTTAAAATTAGCTAATTATCGTGTCTATTGAGAATTAGTTTCTCCAAACAAATATATCAAAGTAACCTAACCTAACTATAAAATAGTTTTTAGAGTTAAATTTAGCTAATTATCGTGTCTATTGAGAATTAGTTTCTCCAAACAAATATATCAAACTAACCTAACCTAACTATAAAATAGTTTTTAGAGTTAAATTTAGCTAATTATCGTGTCTATTGAGAATTAGTTTTTCCAAACAAATATATCAAACTAACCTAACCTAACTATAAAATAGTTTTTAGAGTTAAATTTAGCTAATTATCGTGTCTATTGAGAATTAGTTTCTCCAAACAAATATATCAAACTAACCTAACCTAACTATAAAATAATTTTTAGAGTTAAATTTAGCTAAATATCGTGTCTATTGAGAATTAGTTTTTCCAAACAAATATATCAAACTAACCTAACCTAACTATAAAATAGTTTTTAAGAGTTAAATTTAGCTAATTATCGTGTCTATTGAGAATTAGTTTATCCAAACAAATAATTATATCATCGTAACGTCATCATTACTTCGTCCAAACTTATTACATATTAGCTGTTTCCCGCGATAATTTAGTTTTAATTTTTTTACGCGGAAACCTAATTCTTTTTCTAAAATAAAAGCAAGCCTAAGTTACTCCGTATAACATAAGTGCCAATATAACTGCCAGTGAAAGTCTCGTCAAAATCGGTCGAGCCGTTTCGGAGATTAACAGCAACAAACATAGAGACAGACAGACACGAAAATTTTAAAAATTGATTTTTTGTTATTAGTAACGTTTATACTTTCGTGTGTGCATTTAGTAAAAGCTCTTTGACATTACAAACAGACGCTTCAATTTTATTTATTTGTATAGACAAAAATAAACTACCTGTACTATAAAACTTGATAATTCGTTCACTGATAATGAACGAAATTTTTTGTTTAATCGTTTTGCTAATGATTAAAATTGTCGAACATTGTAAAATTTTCTTCCACATCAACATTAATTTGTAGTTGTACCGAAGTATCTACAGCAGTTACTGTAGTATGTAGTTACTGCGACCTCGTTTTAAGTAACAAATTACAACGTAGTGTCCAGTTCAATTGCTTGGTTTGGTTGTTGTTAATGTAGGTATATCGGCTTTATTGTGTACTTGAAGTGTAATAAAGTACATACAGACACTTTTACTTGCACTTTTGTGCCTATAACAATATGAACGATTTTCGTTTATTCACCACAGTGTTCTTACGAAAATATTTGGTATGCAATTACAGCATTTCATTATCTGATAACCAGAAATCTGTCACAAAAACTTGCAGTTCAGAAAATGTTAATTTTAAGAAACGTCGTCAGTAGGTACTAAATTATGTGTATTTTTTGCCGAGTGCAGAAAAGAACTTAATATAATAATCGTACTTCAGGAACTGAAAATTTATATTTTGTTGTTATATGCCAGGAACTGGAAACTTAATTGCTTGGTAATATTACGCTGCAAATTAAAAAAATATATTTACTTGCAGAGTTGCAGGAAAAATATATAGATATACTCGTATGTCAGGAACTGTACATTTAAAATTGTTTGTTTTTATTTTTCTGCAAGTTATAAAAAATCTAACGATGTCGTTTTTCTAAAAACAATTAAAAATTAAAAATTTTGTACAACTTCAAATAAAAAAAGAATCATAAAATAGGTTCACCTAAAAAAAAAGGTATGAGGTAACACACATTCTTTTTTATAGGATAAGGGTGACAAACGAGCACACGGTCCACCTGATGGTAAGTGGTTGCTGCGGACATCTACACCTATTCTCGATTACGAATCAAAATCCAGATTGCGTTGTCATCCGCGAGGAATAAGATGCAATGCCTCGTTTCCAGTAAAAAGGTTATCCGGTTCTCTACACTCAACATACAAAACAGCACCGTTAAGCTGTTATTTTACGCTGGTATTCTGTGAGAGCGTAATCTTTCCCCGGTCGAGCCGAACCATTCGTGCTACAACTATACTATTAATATAGCTGCAGCATGGCTCTACCACATAAAAAACATACAGTCGAATTGAGTACCTCCTCCTTTTTGAAGTCGGTAGAAAATAAAAATAAATCAAATAAAAAACTGTACACTCGGTATTTCTTGCATTGTCTGTAGATTCCTGCTGTTGCGAGCCAAATTGTTTTTTCGGGGAGGTACTGCAATGCAACTTCCCCGCAGCGCGCAATGTCCAACTCGTTTTAAGTACGCCGTACCACTTCAAAAAATTAATTTTGGGACATAATTTGGATACTTATTTATTGGTTATCTTGTTTTATTTAATACAAAGCCGCGGGGAAAAATAGTTTAAAATGTATTTGCAATACGTATTTATTATTATTTATCTGTTAACGTTATTATTTAAATAAATAATATAAAAGTAAGAAATATAATAATCACACTGATATAACTGAGGTAACTGGGTAACATACTAGTCGTTTAACATAAATGCCAAACCTACGAAGAAGTATGAGTACGAGTGTATGGCTGCCCACCACTAGATGCGAGTGACGATATGGGAAAAACAAGCAGAAAATCGATAGATGCAGGTGGCTAAGAAACGTTACAATGGGGGGGGGGGGGTCTGTTTTTAACAGTAACTTGTGAAGGGCTGTGATGATGATGATATTAACATATCCAAGTTTTTGCTTATCGATTTGCATGTGTAAGAAAAGTTCATTTATAATATATTTTGACAGCTCAAATTATAGTTGTTTTTTTTTTTGTAAACTATATATTTTTCTAACAGCTTGCAGTACACCTACTAATAGTATTATATTTTTTGGTTGGCAACCCTTTTTAACGATTACGGTGAATCATATATTATAGCTTGTCTAGAAGTGGTCAATTTATAGGCTAATAATAAAATTGTTTGATGTAACAGCTATTGCATATCAGGACAATCCCTTTTCGCCCTGAAAATGTGGCGACACTAGTTAGATTCCCGACGGCTTCCTGGAACACTGTTATTTATTACAGCCAGTCGAGTTTTCTTGTTCTTATATTGTTTCTAAAGCTGCGATCATATCATTCCATTTTTGAAAGTCAAACATTTCAAGTGCATAAACTATGCCAAAATCATGCTCAACTTATTTTGAGAATACGCGCTTACGTACAGATATGCATCCCATATCATTTGCTACCAACAACATTACATTAGGTGCATATCATAAAGCATTGCATAAGCATTAAGTGCAAAGCGCGTAGGTATGTTCTACTGTCGCCTAAAAATCAAAATTCCAACGTTTTGTCGCATGAAATCGTATCTAGCAATCATATTATACATATAAATGATATAAAAAGCACATTGTCAGAAAGATAAATGATTGTTGATCTTATTAATATTTTCTTTAAATCGATTAATTGCTATTTTTACATAAAAAAGGGGTTTTAGTGGCTTATGGTGTGGATTTATCAAGTCCACATGGCTTCGTAAACACGATAACTTTTAAAATATCAATTGTTCAAGTCAATCTATTTTTAAAACTCTTCATCTATCACGTGGGAACCCACTGAATGTAAATGGCAGTTTAATTTTGCCTTGTATAGTTATAATTAATTTTTTCGGCTGCAAAATGTCGAAATTTTCGGTGTTTTAGCAGCCTTGTATGAATTTATTTTTTACTAAGTAGAGACTGACTCAGTTAGTTCGGCGTCAACCGCCGTCGTGAGTGGATACTGTATCGGTTGTTTGCAGCGGCTCAAAAAGATCGCTGTACAAATACAAAATATTCCAAAAACCAAATTTCATACATACTTGATTATTATAATAATCAGATATTTTTATTACAATATTTTAAAAGCACAGAATAAATAATAGTAGTACGTACTAAAAGTAAGTAGGATGTAATATTTATACTTAAATACGCCTTGGCCTTTATGGAGTGACCTGAATGATATGGTGATCATATAAGCATTATGAGTCGTGCACTTTTGGATTTTCCAAACCTTTTTTAAATTGAAGTTTGACATAAAATTATCGGAAAATTGAAAGTATGTATAATAAGGTTATTAGTGAAAACTTGTGTGTATTTAAACTACTTTAAAAAAATCCGTATACTCATGTTATACGTAATTTTTTTAATCCGCTTAGGGCATGCACCAATAGGTGCCATTGGTTAGTTTTACCAATAGTTTTTAATTTTGTAAGCTTGTAAGTTGAGTAGATTATATTTACAGCCATTGTCAACATTTATGTGATTTTCCTTTCTCTGGGACAATCATAATAGTACCGGACCAAGAGCCAACAATTAGTGTTTTTCTATTTGTTGGCTTTGACTGAAATTCAAACCAAAGACCCATGACATGAAAGTCGAGTAGATTTTAGTGGAACAAATAAGAAACCAACAATAATAAAACAATAAATCATAAAACAATCATGGTTGAAATCGTATAGTATATTTAGATTTACCATGTTTTCATCATCAGAATCGATTTAAAATTGACGAAGATATCGCGTAGCACACATAAAATAATTGAAAGTTAAAAATTTTGTACAACCGACATCAATATAAATTATTAATAATAACTCAAAAACTATTCAAACGTGGATCAAATGTATATGGAATCACATGAGAAGCACCAGCTTTCAAATAAAAAAATAATCGTTGAAATCGGTTTACATAGAAAGTTATGAGGTAACACATGAAAAAAAAAGAACACAGACGGATTGAGTACCGCGTCCTTTTTGAAGACGGTAGAAAAAAACGGTCGAATTGCAAAAAAGAAAATGCATCTGTCAAATATTGTTTGTAGGTTAGGTACCCCTTTACATAAATTGTTCGGATCGTTGATTTATTACTAACTGAAATATGATTATTTGAATTATTAATTGTTGCATTTCTTTTAATTATAATATACTTCCGCAATTTTATAATAGCCATCAAGCATGCGACAAGTATTCTCTTAGACCTCTTGGAGTATACTTAATAGCTTGCTTATAGTGTCTAGAGTATTCCGTTTAAATAATAAAGGTTTGAAGTGTGGTATATTCGTATTTTATGTAACGTACTGAACTTCGACAGATATGTCCAATCGGTCGCATGTTTCCTTTTATAAAATTCGAAGATGAAAGCGTTACATTATGTGGACACTGCTTTACACGCGCTACTCGCTGCTCGTTGTCCACTGATTTTCCATTTCCAGTGTTTCGTCAGAAAGGCCCGGGTTCGGACGCGTTCACGGTCGTCAAATTGCATTTGCATAGGTATGCAGTTTTCTTGTGATTAAGCGAAATTGTTTAATAAGCTTCAATTGATATTTCACTTTAGATGAGATTGCTTTATTTTATTGTTATACAAATTTAAAATTAATCTAAATCGTCGAGTGTTTATTTTGTAACAATTAAGTACAACACATTATGAGGAAACTTATGTCTGAGGAACTAATCAACTAGGGAACTAGAAACTACGATTTATGCTCTGGGGCAGTGCGCAGGATTAATAATTGCTTCTGAATCTTCCTTCTCAAACATAAGGCAGTCATTCTGCAGTGGGATGCATATAGGCTGTATCTTTACTTTTTCCATATTTTTTTGTAAGTAATTATCAGTCCAATGTTTATTGGTTTATGGTTCATATGACGTTTCAGAATGGATATGTTACGTACGATTTCACTATTTTCACATCTTACATCATCCGTGTGAAGGGAATCATGATAGAGACTGACGCCTCCATCATTTTAACGTTAATTTTATAATATATTCTATCTATTTCATATTCTACATATTATAAGATAACATTTTTGTATAATATTTATGAGATCAATGAGATTTCTCGATTTTTTTGTAAAACAGTCTACTGTTGTGTGTATGGTGTGTAGTATACAGCAGCCTACAATCAAATTAAAACAAAGAAGGCTACAAGATGCGTTGTAAGTTGTCACCACTGAGGACTAAGATGATACCATATTACACACACGCACAGCCTGTAGTTGTACTGGCTCAGAACACGCAGTGCACGCACTGCTGTGTGGCGGCTGAAATAGGTTAAAAGTTGGTACCTAGTACCTTACCCAGTTGGATTCCCAGGCAGTAAAGGAGACCTACACCCTAATGATAGTCTTTAGGTGAAGTTATGTTTTAGCTTTTTAACTTTTTATTCATTACGTATATACTGAATTGATCTGTCACTTATCAATTCATTTTTTTTATAGAATGAGGGTGACATACGAGCACACAGTCCACTTGACGGTAAGTGGAAGCTGTGGCCCATAGACATCTACATTTATCCTCGATTAAAAATCAAAATGCAGATTCGTTGTGACCTTAGGGACTAAGATGGAGTACCTCGTTTCCAGTAAAAAGGGATATATATTATTTATACTGGTTATTTTTGTCTTATAGAAATCTAAGTTCTACATAAAAGAGTCGTTTATGGCTGTAGCACGAATAGGTCGGCTCAACCGGGGAAGGACCGCGCTCTCACAAAATAACAGCGTTAATAGCAGTTTAATAATGCTGTGTTTCGTATGGTGAGTGTAGACAACCTGAGATTATTTTTATTGGAAACGAGACTTTTCATTAAGATGACTAAGATCCACGTGGACGTGGACTAAGGTCCACGCATTTTGCTTTTGCATTTTGAGTTTTTAATCGAAAAGATGTTGAAGATGTCTATGGGCCACAGCATCCACTTACTATCAGGTGGACTGTTTGCTCGTTTGTCACCCTTATTCTATAAAAAAAAAACAAATACGTCACAGTAACTGCATTTCCGTGCTTGTGAAAGTTTCGATAGATCAGTGGCCTCATAACTCTTGATTAGCGCGCGATCATACTAGTGTTAAAATACTGATTTTTAAATTGAAAATATACAAATTTTCTGGTCAAGATATCATAGTACCTTCATTAATAAGATGCACTAAATCATTCTTTTATCATTCCCGTCACTATTCTTTTCAAGTTTTCTCTCCAGTTTTCTCCTTTATTATGAATGCATATATACAGGGTTATTTTGCAAAGAGTAGCCAAATTTTAAACATAAGTTCAAATATATTAATAATGATATACCATTATTGAAGTTTTTGAAAATACGAGTAAATAAGTCTACTTTTATTTGAAATTATCCCAAACTGAATATGATTTATGGGCAATAACTACACACGTGTACTAATATATACTATTATATATAATATATACACGTACGTTTACGCACGCTCCTCTGTGTGCGATTCAATTCAAGTTTTTGCCGAGCGATCGACCCTTATGAATGTGTGCATGCGTAGTAAAAGAACGCATTACCAAGCATTTTTGAATTTAAAAGATAAAAAGGACACAATGTCAAACCTCAAAATAAAATTTTAAAATGTATTTATGACCGATACAGAAATTTTTGTAATGATATTTTATAAAACAAAAGAATCAATATGAAAGAAATTAATTGAAATGATAACAAAAAAAAATTGGAACGTTGTTAAAAATATAAATAACTTTAATAAACCAAAAGAGCTACCATCTAAACTTCGCAAGATTGAAAATAACGCGCTAAGTTCCGCAAACTTTATAAACACTTTTTTTTACAAATGTAGGTTCTGAGTTGTCAAATAAACTTAAAACAGATCTTCCGCCTCTTCCTACCACTAAAAATCCTGTAACAGTCAAAAGTAACTCTTTTGTCCTACTTAAAACTAGTGAAGAACTCGAACTTCTCATTCTTAATCTTAAGACTGATTGTGATGCTAATTGGGATGATATTACGCCAAAAATTTTAAAATGTCTTAAATAATTTATAATCCCCCCACTTAATCATAGCTTTAATAGATGTCTAGAAGAAGCTATTTTTCCAACAGTATTAAAAAGATCAATCACAATTCAAATTTTTAAAAACGGAAGGCGTGACGTCATCACTAAATACCGTCCAATATTGTTACTCCCGTCTATATATAAGCTTCTTGAAAGAATAATAAATACTGGACTTATAAAATATTTGGAAGATAATTCTCTCAAATGGTCAATTCGGTTTTCGAAAGAGTAAATCAACTACTGACGCTATAATGTTTTTACAGAATTTATTGCGCAAAAATTAGACTCCAATATAAAATGTATCACAATCTTTATTGATCTGCAAAAAGCTTTTGACACCATTCCATCTTCTAAACTGACCGAGAAACTTGAAAAAAATGGGTATTAGAAATGAACAATTACAACTTTTTAAAGATTACCTACAAAATCGCTCACAACGAGTTAGGATAAGAGGTATTGTTAGTGATGAAAACCCAATCAACTACGGAGTACCACAAGGGAGTACTCTCGGTCCAACACTCTTCCTTTGCTCATAAACGATCTTTGTCAATTAAACATCCCAAATTGTAAAATAATCTCATATGGTGACGACACAACCCTCTCGTTTTACAGTGACTCTTGGGAAGATGTTTTCAAAATTGCACAGGATGGTTTCAATATAATCTGCCACTGGCTTGCTCTAAATAGTCTCACTTTAAATTCCGATAAAACCAAATAAGTAATGTTTACCATCCGAAACTCCTCCTGTTTTACAAATAAATTTAAAATCATAGCACATTCTTGTGATATGACCCGTATTTCAAACTGTAAATGTCCTTGTACCGAAAATACAAATAATATAAAGTACCTTGGCATAATAATAGACAAGAATGTAACCTGCAAAGAACATAAACTATTTAGTTCAAAAAATTACAAAGTTTATCTACATATTTAAAAACTTAAGACATATCGAAAATTGGAATTTAATTAAAACTGTTTATGAATCGTTAGGTAAATCTATCCTGTCCTATAGCATTTCAGTATGGCTCTAGTAAAACATTAATGATGGAAGTGGAAAAGGTACAAAGAATGATATTAAAAATAGCATCGAAAAAACCTAGGATGTATCCGACTACGAACTTGTACGCAGAAGCCAATGTGATAACGGTTCGAAAAATTTACATATTAAATCTTAAAAAAAAACATAGTTGTATTGATTTGATGGATAATATAAGGAATTCTGGTCGTCGGTAGTCGGTATTATATAACAAAGCAGA
Source organism: Parnassius mnemosyne (assembly GCA_963668995.1). NCBI lineage: Eukaryota > Metazoa > Arthropoda > Insecta > Lepidoptera > Papilionidae > Parnassius > Parnassius mnemosyne. The sequence goes on from CAVLGL010000057.1 coordinate 12,144,184, forward strand.
CAAATTAACCGCATCATTAATCCTACAAAATTACAATGTAAAAAGAAACACACACATACACTCAATTCACTCGCTTACGCGTATATGCCCTCTCGCAAACGAAAATGTCACTGCAATATATAATTAGCCGGGAGATCCATAGCACAGGGTATCCTAGCTTGGACTCCCGTCTCCCACAAATTTATGTACTCTTTGTTTAGTTTTTAAGAAATAATATGTTTGTAAAAGATAATTATGCAATGTACTATTTGTGGGAGAAAATAATAAAGGTTATTATTATTATTAATGTTTGAGATTTTTTTTTATTAAATTAATTTTTCTTCATCATTTGCCAGAGAGTAGCCACTTATTCTGAAACCTCTGCAATTTTGGTCGGTTATTGGAAAATAACCCTTTATAACCTCAATATAACGTTTATTTACTTATATATTTATATTTATTTATTTGCCCTCAGTAGTCATAATACTATATTTTAAATATGATGAATAACCAGCCCACCTGGACATCAGTTGCTTCAAATTCAAATTAAAAACCTGTAGCGTTGTCTCTTCTGAGGACTGAATTGCCCAACAGACTGCTTATTCTGGGCTCTATGTCAGATTTACGTTTTATTTTTGTGTATTAAAAATGATTTTTGACGTAGTAGAGCGATGCAGCAGATATGTTATGGTTGTAGCACGAATGGGTCGGCCCGACCGGGAAAGGACCACGCTCTCACGGAATACCAGCGTAAAATAGCAGCTTATTGCTGGTGTGTTTCGTATGGTGAGTGTAGAGAACCGGATACTCTTATTCTGGAAACGACGCATTTCATCTTAATAGTCCTCGGGGGTGACAACGCATCTACATTTTGATTCTTAATCGAGGATAGACAATGTCTATGGATCACAACATCCACTTACCATCATGTGGACTGTTTGTTCATTGGTCACACTTATTTTATATAAAAAAAATGTTCGCTTTAATATATATGTATCTACGTATGTCGCAGTCCGATGGTTTAAGTCAATGGCTAACCGTTTAGTAAAATGCCAGAATCTAACTGCCTCCTCGGTACCTTCCTCGGAAGCACTGCTGCTGATCATGTGCTCTCAAATCAGATATTGGGGGTTTCCTTTCAAAAAATTCTTAGGAGCGGCCCAGAATCATAAAGTTGACGGTGTTTATTGCCTCTGAAAGCACGTAAGGCATTCTGTCTTGTGCTCATGAAAAATAGGGTATTTATAAAAAATTTGAAGCGTACGTGGGGCGTAATGAGCAATAATATAATTACACGATAGGGCTGCGACTTAATATTATAACAATGCTAATCGTTTTTATTTCGTCTTTTCTTATAGGTGAATCGTTTGTAGTCTGATAAGATTTTATAGGACAATTAAACAGTTCTACCTTTATATATATATGTATAGCAATCCGAACCAGCTTCGCATGGGATTTTGTGATCTTAACCACAGCGCCACCTACCGGGTCAAATTATGAAACAATTTAAAAAATGTTCTATATTGGTCCAGGCTTTTAGGAGGAATTCAATGACAAACACATATATCTAATAATATAAAAATATAAAATTCTCGTGTCGCGGTGTTTGTTACCAAACTCCTCCGAAACGGCTGAATCGAACGGTATGAAATTTTGTGTGCATATCGGATAACCTCAATATAACGTTAACCTATGTCTGAGAAACGGGCAATGTCTATTTTTTAAACCCCAAAATGATAAGGGTGACCCACCCCTACATATTTTTTTATTTATTTGACCAAATCTTTTATTTTATTATGATTAAGCATTGAAAAATAAATAAAACTTCAAATTTTCACCCTTCTACGATCAAACTACGCTTTTTAATAGCGATTTTTAAAATTTAATATTATTTCCTAGAAATAATGTATATGGCAAAACAACGTTTGGCGGGTTGACAAGCCTATATTAACATTCCTAATTATGTGGGACAAGTCGTTACACCAAAAGACACAAACGAACACTAAGTACCTCCTGTGGTGTAATTAGAGAAACATCTGTGTAATTAGAGAAACGTCTGCTTCGCCATTATTTAATTTAATAGTTTCTTCTCAAGAAATAAAATAAAGGTCGAATTTATGAAGCTTATGGAAATTATAATTCATATGGCGAAGAATATAGACCATAAAGATAATATTTTGCTATATATCTAAATGTTCACAGAACCATCTGCAAAGAGGAGGATAATAAGTCAAGTAATGTTTCAATAGTCTTCTGATCAAGAAGTTGCTATGGCTTTTGAGAAACATTTTACTGATGTTCCTTTTTTGACAACAAAATAATTAAATTCTTCTCCTACTGTCGCCGAATCATTGCTCAAACAAAATGTAAACGCTTGTTCAAATACTTTTAAATTCCATAGAGTACTGCCAAAAGATATCGTTAAATATTTTAAAACTATTGATGTTAAGAAAACGGCAGACATATGGGGGATTTCCGTTAAAGTTATTTTATCTATAATAGATATATTAGCACCTTATCTAGCCATTATATTTAATATAAGCGTCGAATCTGGTGTGTTTCCTGATTTAATGAAACATAGTAAAGTCATACCTATATTTAAATCTGGTAGTACATTAGACCCCGCCAATTTTAGACCAATTTCTGTACTACCAACATTAAGTAAAGTTTTTGAAACAATTATTTTAGATCAGATGTTAAGTTTCTTTAATATTAATAAATTGCTACATAAAAATCAATTCGGTTTTACAAGGGGTCGCTCGACAACTGACGCTGGAGTTGAGTTTATTAAACATATTTTTTGTGCATGGGAGAATTCAGAGGATGCTTTGGGTATATTTTGTGACCTTTTCAAGGCCTTCGACTGTGTTCACCATGAGACATTAATCAGGAAGCTACAGTACTATGGTGTCAAGAACGCTATATCAAAATTAGTGCATTGGTTTAACGTTAATAATCTGCGTTTGAACGGAAATAAAACTAATTGTGTTAAATTTACAACAACGAATGTTAAAAATCTGAATACCAATGTGTTTTTAAATGGGGAGGAATTGAGCCCTGTTGTATCCACTGTTTTTCTTGGCATCACTCTTGACGCAAAGCTCCAGTGGGGCCCCCATATATCCAAATTAGCAAGCAGACTAAGTTCTGCAGCCTATGCTGTAAAAAAGATTAGAGGTCTCACTAGTGTCGAGACAGCTATATTAGTTTATTTTAGTTATTTCCATAGCATAATGTCTTATGGGATTTTGCTATGGGGAAATGCGGCTGATTCAGAAACTATTTTTGTTTTACAGAAGAGGGCCATTAGAGCTATTTACAATCTATTTACAATAAAGTTGCAATTGCTTTATTTCAGGCTTTCGAACATCCAAGTCGAACTTGTCCAAGTCGAAGGAGAAGGTGTCGGCAGAAGAAGAGAAGCTTCTGGAGAAGGAGGACGAAGCGAAGATAACGACGCGCGTAGACATGGCGGACGCCAAGTATGTGGTTGGTGACCATAGGAACGGTGACGCCAAGATAGAACTAGACGCTAACAAGCGGGTGAGTGCTATATTTTTTTGAGTTTTGCCATTGAAAATGGACACTGCTAATATAGACACTTTAAAATGTGGTGTGAGAGCGTTGTAAGAGAACTCATCACCCTAGTAGGATGCCGTACTTATGGCCAGAAATCAGCTCATTAGATATCGGTGTAACCACGTCGTATATACCACCAGCGATTTTTCCGAAACGATACGACTTAGGGACCTTCAAGAAAAGAGCCTACTCCTTTTTAAAAGGCCGGCAACGCATCTGCAATTCCCCTGGTTCCCCTGGTGCTGCAGTTTTTCATGGGCGGCGGTAGTCACTTACCATCAGGTGAGCCGCATGCTCGTTTGCGATCACCCCTCTCCTATAAAAAAACCACATGTAAAATATCTATACTGACCAGGAGCAACGCCGAGGATCTGCAAAAAATTGGCGTTATGCGGCGATTATTGCAAATCCTATGGGAGATTCTGAAAAACTATGACACAGACGGCTCTTGTCTAACACTGCATTGAATTACGGCGAAAGAAAAAGAAGGAAAAAAAAAACAGTTGTTTAGTTGAAGTTCTTCAATAGTAAACAATGACTTAAAACAAAGGTAGTCCTATTATTTATATATATAGATTTTTAAAATACGTACAACCATATAATCGTTAACTTATTCAAATTAAGTATTGATTATTTCTACACCTGTTTCTTTTTATTGACATTTACTGAAAAGAGAGAGAGAGGGCAACTTAAAGCATTTTCTTGATTGACGTGAATTTTTATGCGTCCTACAAGCTGGAATCCTCCCCAAAGATATCCTAAATTTTATTATGTTAAGATTTAGTGATGAAGTGGTGACAATTTGTGACTTAAGAAAAAAAATTAGTGACTTTAGGAGATTTAGCCCTTTTTTGGGAGAATTCTAGCTTGTATTGAAGCTATTGCTGTAAAAAAGTATAACACATCCATTTTTGTGCTTTTTTTCGTTGTATATATAAGTTAAACAAATCTTTGGAACTATCCAAAAATTTCAAAACTGTAGAATTACACATAATGTTTGACAAGGCTTTCATACTATCGAAAAACATTTTAAGGTTACCGCTTAAAACAAAAAACGATAACTTAAATTCTTTCCTGGTGATTAAATTATAATTTTTTTTATGTTGAATATATAAAGTATTTTTTTAAGAATATATTTTTAAGAATTTAATTATTTCATTTTCAAGAAGTATCAATTCTCGAGCGTCAAAATCGTGCTCTAAATACGATATTTTGTCCAAACTAGCCTTAAGTGATACATTACATCGACAGCAATTCTCCGGACTGACGAAGGAGGAGCTGATGAAGTATGCAGACGATCCCTTCTGGGTGCGGCTGCGTTGGTTCATGTTCATCATGTTCTGGGCTCTCTGGCTGTGCATGCTCGCGGGGGCTATTGCTATCATAGTGCGTGCGCCTAAATGCGCCCCACCACCGCCTAAGACTTGGTAAGGACCTTCTTTCCTTATCTTTTTTACATCTATACTAATATAATAAAGCGGAAGAGTTTTTTTGTCCAGATTCATGAGAAATAGTATAGGCTATCTATAATTAGCCTATAACTCTCAGCTAGCCTTAAATATTGGTTTTTGTTAAGCAAGTCGGAAGAAAATGCGCTCTGAATTGCTTTATCCGCGTGCGCTGGCGTAACGTTTAGTATTACATAAATACAATGTTCTACAAAAATATTGGTCTATACTCCATCTAAAAAAATGTCCATAATATCATATGCCTATTTCTTATACATAAGCCACAATGAGGTATTTCGAGACAAAAAAATGATTGAAAATTTAAGTGATTTATGAGGGTTATTATTAGGCATGGCATATTAATCCTTACGAGCGAAAGTTACTCCATCATCAAGACAATTTTATGAAGATAAACTTTGCTCTTATTATTATTTTTATAGCATGTTATTTGGACGCATAGTTTAAAGAAATAATGAAAATTTAAGATAGTAAGCACTGCTCGGAGCGCGAACGACCGCTTAGTTCACAGGGAAAAATTGCTATTGCCGGTGCGTCGTCAGGTATTGCTGCTACACTGTTGGCAGGCGGGAGAACGGCTCATTCTACCTTTAAATTGCCCCTTATTGTGTCACTTGAACGAGACAGTGTGTGTTCTATCCGTGAAAATGTCCCGTTGGGTAAAATATCCATTGATAAAGACCTTGGTGAAATCGTAACCATCACTGGATGTCGCTAATATATGTAAACCAAACAAATTATCAATGGATGTGTGAAAGGGCATCAACGATAAAATAATGGCAAACTACCAGGTGACAACATAAACTACCTTGCTGTTGATACTGTCATGGATCAAGAAGACGCTGTATTTTAACCCCAAGAATTTTTAAATTCTTTGAATGGCTGCCCCCATACTTATTGAACTTAAAAAGTGGCACTCCCAATATTTTATTACGAAACCTGCGTTCACCAAGTCTATGTCACGGAACTAGGCTTCAAGTTAAATTTCTTAGAAATAATATCATAGTTGCTATAGTTTTGACTGGGCCAGCAGTTGGGCAAACGGTACTAATACCTCGAATTCCTATTATACCTACAGATTTATCATTTAGTTTTAAAAAAATACAATTTCCCATAAAAGTATTGTTTGCAGTCACTATAAATAAAGCACAGGGACAGACTTTCAAGCACGTAGGGATACATTTAAGTGAATGCTGTTTTTCTCATGGGCAGTTATATGTTGGCTTATCTAGAACAGGATGTGGTGATAACCAATATATTTTAATAACAAATGAAAAGGTTACCAAAAATAGTGTCTATACTAAAGTACTATAAATCAATTAATCAATCAGTAATTCTTTAAATAATACGCGGGTGAAACCGCGGGCACAGCTAGTATTTATGAAAGTGCAAAGTGTCATTTAAATTTGTCTTCATGTCTGTAGCTAGAAAAATTACGTTTTTAAAAATCATTTAATTCATTTTATTCATACATTTATAGAACAATGTGGGGACCTTCTAGTAAATAAATAAGTACTTGTAGCAGGTCTCGCTCTGCCAAAACAATGTCGTATTAGTAAATAAGCATAAAAATGAGATAAATTAAATAACAATATGTAAGAATAATAAAATATATGTTTTATTGTAATGATACCAATGCGACCCCCCGAAAAAGCAATACAGTTTGTTGAAGTGCATTTGCACAAACTGGCAAATAGATTATTATTATAACTGTAGTCAGGTTCTTAGTTTTTAATAATAATTTACTTGTCCTTATGTAGGTATGAAAAGGGCCCCTTGGTGGATATGTCCTCCGTGGATAACTTTGAGAACCTGGAATCCGAACTGCCACTTCTGCAAAACTCTCAAGTGGAGGGCATCTTCACCTACGTCTGTAAAGATACGTACGAAGTTCTGGAGACTCCCGACTGTCTCCAACAATTTAAAGACTTCGTCACTAAGGCCAAGAAGTACAGCATCAAGTAAGTATAGTTGTTTTTTTTAATTTCTTTTTCAAGTATTTAAAGCATTTTAGAGTGTAACATAATAAAGACCATTTCCGATTTAGAGTGGATTGTATCTTGTGGTTGTGATATAGGATAAACCATTACAGTATCTTATCCCATTGTCGAAAGAGGCGACTTAGGCAAAAGGCAAAATTTGAGTCTTTACTCGTTTGGCACTTTAATGTTATGAATATTTTATCTTTTTTTTACTTACAGAGTGATCGTGGACCTGACGGCCAACTTCGTGTCCAAAAGCCACACTTGGTTTGCGCTGAGCGAAAACCGTTCTGCAGAATATGATAACTACTTCATCTGGGCAAAGGGCGGGGATTACGATGAGGCCGGGAAGCCTCAAGTGCCTAACAACTGGGTAAGTTAGTTCGTTTCATTTTATGGTTGGCTTTTAGTGATCAGAGCACCTGACTACTGCCTAACATGGGTTCGAGGCCCAGACAAAGTCAACAATTTCAAAATGACAAATTGTTTTTATTGTGTCTTGTTCTTTCAAAATTACATTTTTAGGTATCAACCCTGGACACCCCTGCATGGTCTTGGAGTGAGCAGCGACAGGAGTTCTATTTGCATCAGTACGGTGAAGACCAACCTGACCTCAACTTCACCAACCCGGATGTTGTGAGGCAATTTGACAAAGTGCTCAAACTCTGGATGGAAGCAGGTGCTGATGGAATCAGGTACAGGAAACAAATTTTTCAAATTGGGAATATTATTCATTTGGTCACAGTCTATATACATCTTTGATATTTAAGTTTGAATAACATGTTCTGATTGATAGTGCTGTGTAGTGTGGAGGTAATATTTAACATTCCATATTGTACAATGGGTGTTGTAAGAGACGACTTTGGTAATACCAGAAAATAAAGGTGGGAAATATAAATATAAAAAATTCTGTCATCATCACTATTATAGCACTTCACAAGCATTTGTTAAAATGTTACCCCATGTGTTAGGAAAACTACAGATTGACCAAGGTTTCTTTTTTCTTTCAAAAACATTAGCCTTGTATCACGGAGGCAGTATACATACATAAATGGCACAAGGACAAACATCTAGTATTTGTATGGCCTACAAATAACTTTTCCGTGTAGGATTCTAAGCCGTGGCCCTCTCAGCGTCGCAACTTATGCTAACCCACTACGCCACGGAGCCGTCGCATATTTTACGGCTTAGCCGGCACGAACTATGTACAGCCGATTGTACTTGATTAAACTTAGGTGTACTGTTAAATTGGTCAAATATACTACACTAATAATGATAAAACCATTTATTCAACAGTATGTAATACAATTTACGTACTGTTGAAAATATATATACAATACGACACTATGTATCGTGTAATATCTGCCAAGGTAGGTTAACTGGCAGATATTCATAAATCTTATCTCAATGAAGGAGTCAACAAAAAATACACAAAGGTTCAATTATAAAGTCATTAAGCTTTCTTATCTCTTGTTCCTAATCCCAGATGGTCAGCAACAGTGACGTTTAAAATTAGTTCGTTTTTGGGATGTTAGATTGTTTGTTCATCAGGGCACCCGTTAGAGGAATGTTTACAGTTAAAGAAAAAGTAGATATTATTTCGGGGCTTAAGAATGGTGAAAGCAATATCTACTGGTGTACTGTATGACTGTTAAAACTATTATTTGACAATAAACATTATTTTTATACTTTCTTCATGAAGTCAAGTTTTCTGTCCTCCTCACCTTCTACCTATGGATATAGCTACTTATGGATATAGTGACAGACTAGTTGACTGAGTAGTTGTTATAAGTTTCTACTGTATAACCATGTTAAATTGTAATAAACGTCCCCAGGCTTCACAAGGCCCGTCAGCTGGTTGTGAACGCGTCCTTAGCGGATGAGGTTGCGGATGCGGGCAGCGGGATAGCTCGCGAAGCCACACACTCGCAGTACAAGTTCTGGAGGCACCGGCACACCAGCGACCTGCCTGCTTTGGAACCTCTGCTGGCACATTGGGCACACCTCGTAGACCACACCCCCCCTGCCACCGGAGCAGGTAACTAGTACTTGGATACCATCCTTTCTCACTCACGTGATTTACAGTCGGTAGAGTCCAATCGAGTGCAATGGTAGGCGAACAACCCGGGTTCATTCCTGCCGGTATCAATGAAATTGATATGTGTGCTGATTTGCTACATGTTCCATGATAAAGGATAATATTGGGAGGAAACCTGCATGGCTGAGCAACAATGTATTTTATAGGATTAACACAAGTGGTGTTCTTACCTATTTTTGTAGCATTGCACATTACATTGCTGTGTACTGAGCCGAAGGATATAAGTAGTTTTGATTTGTATTGATCGCTCGAGGAGCGATCTACGCAATCCGAGGTGCATAGCTCTATAGCTGGTAACTGCTGGACAATCAAGTAGAACGTAGATAGCCCTTTCCTTTTGATCCATGCAGGCTCTCCACAAAGGGCTGACTGTAAACATCTAAAGTAGGTATGTTCTGTGCTGTAAGCAAATTGACACTTGTACTATCAGTTCTGTATTAGTGATCTACTGTTAAAATGGTTACTAGAATATTGAGTACACCTTGCGAACGACATTATCCTACCAGGAAATATTTTTTTTATAGAATAACGGTAACAAGTAAGCACACAGGCGACCTGATGGTAAGTAGATGCTGTGGCTCATAGATATCTATATCTATTCGCGAATAAGAATCAAAATGCGAATGTGTTGTAACTCCTGAGGACTAAGATGAAATGCCTCGTCTCGAGTAAAAAGGGTCTCCGCTTTTCTACACTCACCATATGAAGCACAGCAGCTTTGAGCTGCTATTTTACGTTGTTGTTCTATGAGAGGTCCTTCCCCGATCGAGTCGACCTATTAGTACTGCAACTATAAGCTGGCAACATGGCTCGACCTCGTATAAAATATGTATGTCATATATTATCGTACGCGCTAATATGTCAAACAAAACATTCCAAAGAAAATAAGTTATATAAAACAATTTTTAACAACCCTTGATGGTTAAAAAATCCTTGATAGTTAAACATAACATTCTAACGACTAGTTATTAGTTCAACCATTTACTTCAATACAAACAAAGGAAACTCTATTTACGTGTTAAGTCAAACATGTCATAAGTCAAGAATGTGGTCGAGTAACGTGTAGATTATTAATTCTGGTGCTCATGTTTTCGTAATGGTACACTGGTATTCTGTGAGAGCGTGTATATCCCCCAATCGTGCCGATTCATTCGTGCTACGACCATAATATAGCTGTAACATGGTTCTAGCACGTATAGTAAAACATGTGAAAAAAAGCTATAATATGTGGGAATATTGCATATAGAAAAAATAGTCACGTATTTTTGTTTGAACAGGTGAGACGGTGTTCACGTTAGCGGAAGAGCGCCGGCCTGAGCTATTCCTGTTGCGTCACAACTTAACCTCCCTGCGGCCGCCCTCAGCCGCGCCCATACAAGTCTCCAACGCGGCTGAAGTGGTCGTCAGGCTTAGGAACCTACTGCCATATTGGCCTGCGATACAGGTAATATATTTTTATATCAACTCCCACCAACAAAGAAAGATACACTGAGCGCTGAGTACATGTCAAGTGACGTCAAAGCTAAGCCAAAACTATGCTCAACGTATTGTAAGAACACTAACGCACACATGAATCTAAAAGAAGATAAGTTTAGTAAATTTATAAAGAAATTACTTCTTAATAAAACAACTGTATTATTATTATTTCTTATTATACCCTCAATGAATACACAATTTTTTCTCACTTAGAAACTCACTTTTTATTTAAGTTTAGATGTCTGCTTATTTCAATGCAATAGGGAAGAGAGGTTCTATATAGCTATGCTTGAAAAGATACATGTGTAATGTTTATTTGCATGACATGTGATAGTTACAATATCACATTTTAATTTGCAACCAACAATATGGTTGTAGGTTTTACTTCCAACAGTGGACTTCTACGGACTCTTAAAGAAAGAGAAAAGAAAATTGTGTGTGTTAGGAAGTTGAATATGGTTCCAGTGCCACTTGCAATATATGCAGTGCTCCGTTTATCTCTTTTTATTGGTCTAAGATTAACTTCATTAAAAATTTATGTTAACGTAAAATGAGATCATAATTATCGATGACATCATTTAAATTTATTTTCGATTTTCTTTCTCTCTCTGCATGTTTGTACTCTTACACAAAAAAGTGAAAGAGTACACAAGAGCAAACAACGGGTGCAAAAAATTTGACCAACTTCAGAGATGTGCCAAATCAAAATAAAAAATGAAAATAATCGTCAACCTGCTTTTGAAAAGTTTTAATAGAATATTCGGGTGGCGTTTAATTCTTATAAGGTATTCCTGTTTTCTACCAAGATAATATCACCAGAGCAAATATTTTATACGATACAATCCATATCTACTGCTACCATTACCTTGCCCAGTTATATTGCCGTTATCTGACAGTCAGGAAACAAATTTAACGGACAAAAGTAGAGAGAAAAATACAGACGACAGCCTTCAACAATCACTCAAAATCCTTCTTTTGATATTGAAAAAAAGATCGGTTCAGTTTTAAAGGAAGGAATACGGTATAATTTCGTCAATTGCTTTTGCTGCTGTTATCTGTCGGTTGTCTAGGTTGTTTGTTCGGGCACAACGCGACAGCAATATATATCTGTTAAAACTTGTTTTTTAAATATCTCCCGCATTTCCATTTAATTTACGGCCTGTCCCAAAGACTGGAAGGGTCGCCCTAGACGAAACGAACCGTTTATCGACCAAATCGTCGATATGTTGAAAATGGGCCAGATTAGGATTACCCTTAACCGACGAGAATGTGTGCATAGATATATGGATGTAAAGGAAGCGAGATTGGTGTGTCAGGATCGCGCCAAATGGAAGTCCGTAGTCTCTGCCTATCCCTCTGGGTAACAGGCGTGAGTGTTTATGTATGTATGTATGTTTTAAACAAAGCGTAATTTGATCTAGATATTTCACGTGAATCATTTTATCCGTTCATCCGAAGTTCTAAAACGATTTATTTACTCCAATAGCTGGTAGACGAAGAGGAGACCAATGAGGAGTTGTCGTCGCTGGCGCTGCTGCTGCCGGCTGCACCCGTGGTGGACATCAACCAGCTCGGCGTCGACAACAACACCACTGATGTAATTGGTTCAATTTTTTTTACTATATTTTTATGTTTCGAGTATCGTAAATGGAGACTGTAAGAAATGCCAGAGAGGTCTAGTGGATTCTAATATAACATTCTCGTTTACGTCAGACTTAAAATACCCAGACCGGCGACAATAAGACCTGTCAAGAGTAGTGATTAATGCTAATCCTCCCTGCAACGTGAACACTTTAGCCTGATGATGATGATGATGATGAAATAGTCTAATTCTGAACAATTATCGGTAGCCAAATACTTTGCTGTGCGGGAAACCGCAGCCAAACGCTTAGCCATTGCGCTGAAGAGCAAACAACATTATACAGGATTATTTTGCAATAACCAGCCAAATTTGCAGAGGTGGTTCAGAATAAGGGTGGATTCGACCAAATACCATGTTACTCCAGAGTAACTAACCCTAGAATAATTTTACTCTTTGCTCTTACTCTCAGATAACTTCCTTTGCGTTTTTCCAACACAAACGTAGAGTAGCTAATACTGGGTATTGTTACTCTAGAATTGGTGAATTAAAAATGAATGAACATGTAAGCCAACTAAAATCCAAATACAATTGTTTACATAGCGCAATGCAAGATTTTCTGCCCACTTAGTTTTGCCGGATTATAATAGTATCAACTGTCACACTGTACACTAGAATATTAACACCAGTTGAGTTGTCAATTAATTATTCTTCTAATCATATTCTTATCTTCTGAAATAAAATGTCTGCAGAAAAAGAAACTTAGCCCAAATTGGTTACCTTCGAAAATGAATGTTAGAACTAGTAGAAAAATATTTTCGTGTCATTGAAAATAAAAAAAAACCAGGCGGGGGTTACGATGAAGCAAAAATTGGCGGAATCTTCGATCATATTTCGTAAACGTTGCATTATTTTAAAAAATAATTCCTACGAATATCACAATAATAAAAGCAATTATAAATGCACAACGATAAAATATCCTACTTTTTCAACAAAGGATACGAAAACAGCTGTTAAAATGTAGCGGCCGCCATTAAAATACTCTGGGATAACTTATTTACTCCATGAATTTTGGCGGTATAGCAATTTACTCTGGGATAGACAGTTATACCTGGGTTAAGATTTGGTGAAAAGAAAGTTCTCTAACTCGAGAGTAATCTGTGGTTTTATTCTCAGGATAAGACTTATACTTAGTTTGGTCGAATCCGCCCTAAGTAATATAAGCGAATGGTGCAAAAAAAATTAACAAGAAAAAAACTGAAACATTTTATCCTTCATATTCAAAATGTGTGGAAATGTTTATGAAATGCATTATTTTTATTAATGGTCATTCATAAATATGAAGCGCCTACTATTTTACACGCACGCACACATTCGTAAGGAAGTATTGACTTCGGAAACGTTCGGCGCTCTTGCTCGGTTACAGATTTAGGTATCTAATAGCTGTTGTTTTGACTCAGTAAAGACAAACGCGTCTCCCCGCCCTTTCCCTTCCGTTACAGAGCTGGGCGCTGGGTACGTTCACCTGGCCGACCGACAGTGTTGACTTGACCGTGACCTAATTACGTTCCGAGTGTCCTATTTTTAAATGTTCGTAGCTAGTATTACTTGTCATTTACATTATAGGGAAGTGAGTTTTTACCCCGTTTGCAAAGACAAGGAAACAACGCGCGGGCACCAAGCAATCGGAGTGTGTACCAAACCAAATGCTGTTAGACTTTGGACAGTTTACCACTCTGTCACATGGAAGTGCTCGAGGAGGTCATTCATTAATAAGCCCGGCTGTCGAAAGCACAGTGATCGAGTTTTTCGAGCGAAACCCCCGCGCTAGCAACAATGACTGCATCTTTCGAGAATTCAGTGTTAGCCAGTATTACGTGTGGAAACTACTGAATTCTTCTAGATATCATCATTAATCATTACAGCCCTTCACAAGTCCACTGCTGAACATAGGCCTCCCCCAAAAAATGCCACAAAGCACGGTCCTGAGCCACCTGCATCCATCGACTTCCTGCATGTCTTACCAGGTCGTCACTCCATCTCGTGGGGGGACGCCCTACACTTCGCCTACCGGTACGAGGCTGCCACTCGAGAACCTTTCTTCCCCATCGGTTGTCGGTTCTTCGAGCTATATGGCCGGCCCACTGCCACTTCAGCTTACTAATCCGTTGGGCTATGTCGGTTACTCTGGTTCTACTGCGGATATCCTCATTCCTAAGTTTATCACGCAGAGAAACTCCGAGCATAGCCCTCTCCATAGCTCGCTGAGCGACCTTGAGCTTCCTCATACGGCCAGCAGTGAAGGACCACGTCTCAGTTCCATAAGTCATCACTGGCAACACGCACTGGTTGTACAATTTCGTTTTCAGGTTTTGAGGTATGTCTGACGAGAAGATGTGTCGTAGCTTCCCGAACGCTGCCCAGCCGAGTTGAATCCGTCGATTGACCTCTCGGTCGAAGTTGGACTTACCTAGTCGGACTATTTGTCCCAGGTAAACATACTCGTCAACAACTTCGAGCTTAGTGCTCCCAACAACTACCGGCATAGGTGTGACATGGACATTGAACATGATCTTTGTTTTGTCCATGTTCATCTTAAGACCTATCCGTTGGGAAACACTATCGCGGTCATTGAGCATAGTGCTTAGGTCCTCCAGCGATTCTGCCATAAGGACTATATCGTCGGCAAATCGAAGGTGAGTGATGTACTCGCCATTGATGTTGATACCGTATCCTTTCCAGTCCAGAAGCTTGAAAACGTCTTCCAATGCAGTGGTGAAGAGTTTCGGGGATATGACGTCACCCTGTCTTACACCTCTCTGCAATTGGATAGGTTTCGTACTCTGGTTATGTACTCGGATAGCCATCGTAGCCTTACTGTATAAGCACTTCAACACTTCGATATACCGACAGTCAACTTGGCACCGCTGAAGGGACTGCAGCACTGCCCAAATTTCGACGGAATCAAAGGCTTTCTCATAGTCCACATACGCCAGACATAGTGGCAAATTGTACTCTTCGGACTTCTGTACAATTTGCCGAAGGGTATGTATGTGGTCTATGGTGCTAAAGCCCTTTCGGAAACCGGCTTGTTCGGGAGGCTGGAAGTCGTCAAGTCTGCGCGCGAGACGATTCGTAATGACTCTCGAAAACAGCACGTAGACGCGGCTCAGAAGGGAAATGGGTCTGTAGTTCTTCAAGAGAGCGTTGTCACCTTTCTTGAAGAACAAGACCACCGCACTTCTGCTCCACGCCTCCGGTGTAATGCCACCATGGAGGACGGAATTAAAGAGCTTCTGAAGGACTTCAAGTACCGGTCTTCCACCCGCTTTCAGAAGCTCCGCTGTAATTCCATCCTCGCCTGGGGCCTTACCATTTTTAAAGTGCTGGAGAGCCATTCTAATCTCGCTCAGACTGACGTCCGGGATATCTTCGGAATAGTGTCGGATGAGACTCGCTCTTGGATCGTTACTCACACTTGCGTGTGGCTCCAACGATGACGTGTACAGCTGCCCATAGAACCTCTCAATCTCACTCAAAATCTCAGGTGTCCCGGAAACGATGCTGCCACATTCTGTCTTCAGCTTTGACAGGTGGCTCTTTCTGGCAGACAGATCTCTGGCAAAGACTTTGGAGCCTTGGTTCCGCTCGATCGCTTCTTCAATACGAGCTGTATTGAAGTTGCGTAAGTCCCGCCGCATGCATTTGGAGATCTGTCTGTTCAGATGCCTGTATGCTGTCAAGTCTGTTGAAGAATGTAGCTTCATCTCCCGTCTAACAGCCATGAGATTAAGAGTGTGATCGGAGAGTTTTTGTGTTCTTCTGCGGCGGGTCTTGCAGAACTTAGCTCCGACCGCATGGACAGTTTCCACGAGCTTGTCATTCATATCGTCCACTTCATTGCAGTCTTCTAGGCACTGAAAACGGTTTTGTAACTCGAGCTGAAAGGTTTCGGGACTTTGGAACAGAGCACGAGGGGGACGGAGCGTTGACTTCATTAGACGAGACCTCTCCAACTTAACGTTTAGGTTCAGTGTGCCTCTAACCATTCGGTGATCGCTACCAGTTTTCACCCTCGCGATCACGGAGACATCACTGAACAGTTGTCGTCTGGTCGTCATAATGAAGTCAATCTCATTTTTTGTCGAACCGTCGGGGCTCGACCAGGTCCACTTCCTGTGGGGCCGCTTCTGGAAGAAAGAGTTCATCATAAAGAGTCCCTCTTTCTCCATGAAGTCGGCCAGCTGCTGGCCCCTTGGGTTCCGTTGCCCTATTCCAAATTTCCCTACTTTCAGCTCACCGTTCTCTCTTGTGCCTAGTTTTGCGTTGAAGTCTCCCATTAACACCGTATAGTGGGCTTTGGAGGAATGCATGGCTCTAGAGATATCCTCATACATTTCCTCCACCTCCTGATCGGGGTGTGCCGAGGTTGGTGCGTAAACCTGTATGACCTTCAGCGAATACCGTTTGGTGATTCTGAGTATAAGGTACGCAACCCTCGTCGACACACTCCCGATCTTTACAACGTTGTTAACGAGAGACTTGTGGACGATAAATCCGACACCTCCTTGGGACAGATGGTCGCCCTCCCGGTGATAGAGCAAGTTGCCGGATTCGAGGATTACCGTGTCCTCCCCCTCTCTTCGGACTTCGGATAATCCTATAATATGCCAGCGCAACTTGTCTATCTCTTCTTCCAGCTCCACGATCTTCTCGTCAGTCCTCAGGGTGCGTGCGTTGTACGTTGCCAGGTCGAGTCGTCTAAGGTGGCAACCGAACCTCCACCGGAGATTCTTAGCACCCCCTGCCCCGCCGTTACCATGGTCGCCACCGTAGCCAGGATTAGCGGGGCCGCCGGGGACTGGGGGCCGTCTCTTTGTTACATTCATAGCAGGGTATTTGCCATAGTTGCCACGCTTGGCGAGCGGGTTGGCAACCGCAGTTTTTTTATTGTAATTTTGGCTATTATCAGGAAGATGCTGCTGCCCATCTCCTGCCTGTTTCCCTTTGTCGCCTTTTACGACACCCACGGGAGGATATGGGGTAGTGGTATTCTTGATCGCCACTACACGGCAAGATATAACTTCTAGATATAACTCATTTCATTACCAATGTGTGCAAGGACTGAATAATAACGATTGTCCATCTCGAAAAAAAATTGTGAATGATTGATGTCAAACATTGATAATACTAATATTATGTGGACGGACAGAGCTCTATTTACGCGTGTAGGGCTTTATAATAGTCGTAACGAACATTACTGTATGCAAACCATAGTTATCATCAACTGGGATTTTTTTGATAACATAATTATGGGCCCGTTCTTCATTTGAAGACGATTAATGGGTGGTAATTATTTGGACTTGTTACAAGGTTGTATTCAAGATTTTCTAGACGATATACCCCTAGTGTTACTGAATTATTTTTTATTTCCAACACGTCGGTGCTCCGCCTCACTATTCAAGTGCAGTGCGTGATTATTTCAATAGCGAATATGAAGATGGGTGGATTGGGCGTGGTGGCCCTATATCATGGCCTGCAAGGTCACTGGACCCATACCATTAGACCTTTATTTATAGGGTGGAATAAAGAGACCTGCCAAACCTTTGCTAAAGTTAAATATAGTTACGAGTTTTAGTTAAAGATTCCGGTGACATTCCAAATAATCTAAAATTTTTTTTAATTTGCAGAGCTCCCACTTCAGTCAGATGGCCGCAATGCGGCAAGACTCCAGTATCGAGCATGGCCTCTACAGTATAGCGGCTGTGCCAGCACAAAACTCCACTAACAAACTCATTGCTTGTGCCAGGTTGGTCATTGTAGTATTACCACGGAAATATAATGAATTATGAAAAAGTGCAATGTTTAAATGTTTGTTTACATAGTAAAAAGGTATGAAAAAATTGATTCCTTACCTAAATAATGTCCTAAAAGCACCATTAAGGCTTTATACGTAGTAGATCTGCAGCCATAGCAGCCATATATCATGGTTGTATCACAAATGAAACGGCTCGACTGGAGTAGGACCATGCTCTAACAAAATACCAGCGTGAAATAGCAACCTAATGATGCTGTGTTTCGTATAGTGAGTGTAGAGAACTGGAGACCTTTTTTTACACTGGAAATGAGGCATTCCCTGTTAGTTCTCAGGGGTAACAACGCATCTGCATTTAATTTAAGATGTCTCCCATAGACAAGGAACCTGTCATCAGGTGGACTGTTTGTTTGTTTGTTTGCCTTGCCCTAAGCTCTTTCAATATCAGCCACATCTTTCTTTTAGATGATTTGTTATATACTGAGGCCTAGATAATTTAAGTGCACTACACTTTTTATTGGTTCAAATGATTTGTTTACATTCGCAGGTGGAAATCAGGCCACACCGGTTACGCGGCCGTGTACAACCCCAATTTAGAGGAGGCACGTGCAAATCTCACTTCGCTTAGCACCGTGCCCAGCTCATTAACCATACATCATGTTTCACTTAACGTGAAACTTTATACCAAGTAAGTATTGCTGTTGAAGTTACTAATATGGAATATAATTAATTAATAATTGATTTATGAGAATCGTGGTAACTAAACTAAACTAAGTACTCGCCGCAAATTTTACAATACGTGAGCAACCCGGATTCGATTTATAGTCTTTGCGTCATAGCACGCTGCGGGTGACAGCTTACAGTTTGGCGTGTCTAGAGATGGAACAATGTTAAATCGATTTAAAAAAGGCGAAAAGCAAAGCAAAAATTATCGATTAGCTATCGATATAAAAATGTAAACCGAAACATATATTTATTTATAAGCTACAATGCATGTAAAATTAAGTTAAAATTTAATACAAATTATGATATAGTAGTTACTACTTTCATAATAGCTATTCACTGACCTCGCTCGCTTGGTATTTATTACGATTGGATTTCATTTCTTTACAAAGTGGGCCCATTTGTTTTCCTAATACATAATAGTAGTGATGATTTTTTTTTAATATATAAGTTCTATTTTATTATTCAGTCCATGCTTTCAGAAATGTAAGGAAACTATTACCACATTGCTAATAATCCTTAATCTTGTTTCAGTTACACAAACAATGCGGCGGTGAACAGCGACGATGTGCTCGTGCCGCCAAAATCCACCGTGGTGCTGTCCTATGTACCGAACACCACAGTCGAGAACTGAGTCGTGACCGAAGACCATAATGTAATAAAATGATAATCGTGTGTTTGATGAAAATTGCTTTCGCCAGCCTGCTCAGACGGCTTAGTTTTTGTTTTGCATTTAATTTTTGTATTATGACGTGCATTGAATATTAAATACTTTGAAGCATTACTTTATTGTTTTACTTATATATAAGACAATTCGTTTGATATAACTTTTACACAGTCTTTTAACACGTTTAAATAATGTGTCACATTAATTTATATATTTTTGAGCAAATCGCTATGATTCGTGGTACTTACTGTCTTCACACATAACTTGTCAGTCATCAATTTTTATAAAATGATTTTGTTTTTATGCAATTATTACATTACAGTTGATTTATAGATATTATAGGCATTGGCGTAGCTATGTAACTAAGGGCCCGGGGCAAAAATGAAATTGAGGCCCTATTTAAACTAAACCAAATACTTTAAAGGTGCAAAACTACTTCATCATCAGCTTCTTGTCGCCCACTGCAGGGCATAATAAAGCAAAGCTACTTACTACTAAGTATTATGTGTAACGCATAAACAATGACGAATTATATAGGCAGACAACATAACAGTGGAAGGACCACACGGCAGCTTATGCTGTCGCACTGGTGAACTAGATGGAGTGACGACCTGGTAAGACATGAAATAAAGAGCTGTAATGAATGGGTGGACCGGCTCGAACGAAGGAGACCCACGACCTTACAGATAACCAGCGTGAAGTAGAAGTTTACTTCGCCTGTTAAGTGCAGGTGGTCGGAGGCCTATCCCCTCTTCCCCTTAACATGGTCCTCTAATGAAATAAGAAACATTCCCAGGAGGGTACCAACAGCCCTGGTATTCTAGAATCCTTGGCTGAGCATCCAGGTCCAAGCTACCCTACTTTTCCTTAGCGTGGGTGCTCAGGATGCCTTGCGTATCCTGGGAAGACGGGGGAGGGAGGGGGGGGGGGAGTTCAGCTCAAGACTAATACTACTTGTGGTAAGTAGATAGTAAGACAAAGGTGACCCCTGCCACGCTATCCGTGAATTTCTGCAGCATCCGGGGATTTCATTCGAACGAAGTCCACTAGGTACCACCTGTGAACGGCGCAGCCTACCTTTCTCTTTCTAACCGAGACACATGTATGCTTTCCCTTCGATACTTCTCTACTATCCTTCATACAAATTATAACACCTTTGTACCTCGCTGCAGACTCCGTGCTACAACAGGTCCCATCTGCAGAGAACGTGATCCTTGGCGATTTTAACGGCCACCACGCTGAATGGCTTTTTCTCGTTTAACCGATCATGCGGGAAGATGTGTTTATGACTTTGCCTTGGAATATGGTCCGACATGGTCACTTCACCTACGCGGATTCTAGATGTGGATGTTTTTTTTTGCGCCCAGAAGCAATTAAAAAGGGTTACCTCCGTAAACGAGACCGAGATGGTGAATGCTCTAAGCATACCACGACAGCCGGCTGTCGTGGTTATGTGGGACTCACTGAACTAACCTAACCTAACCACTCTAAGTGTCTACCCACTAAACTGGCATTGGCTTATGAGGCCTTTCTGCCGAATCGGAAGCGACCCTCTTTTGGGAAAAGGGGCGCAGGATGTGGAGGTTCGTGCACCTTTACTGTAGGACCTTCTGCTGACCTCTCATCCGGACGGATATCAGGTCTCCGTCGACGCCCTTCGCCCTCTTCTTTACATCCGGTCTATGGTGCCACTCACACTCCCATCTCGGTAGCGTTCTGCAGATCGCCGCCGTGTTTGGCACTATAGTCTGGCCGCTTAGGACAGGATGCGGTCTTTTTATGCATCCTTCCTTTGAGGACAGGGGTGGGTATGCTTCCCGCCGGATGGTCCCAACGTGATTCTGTCGCTGGTGTGGTACTTCAGGGGATGGAACTCTTTATTCTATCATCTGTTATGCCTGGTATGGTCGCTCCTGTAAAATTCCATCGTGCTATAATAGGAGCGCTTCACCAGCACTTTTAAAAAGAAGTATAATTTCGCCTTCAGGTAGGTATAATCAAGTATAGGTATAATCCTCATAATCAAGTATAGGTATAATCCTCATAATCAAGTATAGGTATAATCCTCAGAAGACACAAGTTTGCTCGTTTACCGCTAAAAAGAACCCCTTTGTCGTATCTCCTCAGTTTCAAGGCACTCCCCTTCTTGCCTCAGCCAGTATCGGTATCCTCGGAGTCGACATATCGAGTGACGTACAGTTTCGTGGTCACTTGGAAGAGAAGGCTAAATTGGCCTCTAAAAAGCTTGGCGTGCTCAGCAGAGCGGGACAGTATTTCATGCCGGCACACCGCCTGCAACTTTACAAGGCGCAGGTTCGGCCTCACATGGAATACTGTTCCCATCTCTGGGCAGGGGCTCCCCAGTGCCAGCTCCTTCCACTTGACCGCATCCAGCGCAGAGCGGCTCGAATCGTCGACGACCGAGCCCTTTCCGATCGGCTCGATTCATTGGCACTGCGAAGAGATGTTGCATCTCTTTGCATTTTCTTTCGCATCTACCATGGGGAGTGCTCTGAGGAATTGTTCGGATTAATCCCAGCCGCCAAATTTCACGAACGCACATCGCGGCAAAACTCCCGATACCATCCACACCATCTCGATGATTGGCGGTCCACCACTGTGCGATTTAGAAGATGTTTTCTTCCTCGCACAACTTCCTTGTGGAATAGTTTACCACCAGGGATTTTTCCGGACCGATACGACTTAGGGACCTTCAAGAAAAGAGCCTACTCCTTTTTAAAAGGCCGGCAACGCATCTGCAATTCCCCTGGTGTTGCGGTTGTTCATGGGCGGCGGTAGTCACTTACCATCAGGTGAGCCGCATGCTCGTTTGCCCCCTCTCCTATAAAAAAAAAAAAAAAAAGGTATATAACGGTTTACACAGCGCTCGGTGCGCATAGCACTAGCACTACTGTCTAGACGTCAACTCGAATGGACCTGATGGAGTTCCTCCCATTGTGCTGAAGACGTGTGCTCCCTAGTTGGCACCGGTCGTAAAGTGTCTTTTCTAAAACTTTCGCCCTAGACGTAGTCCCGAACTTAAAGAAGAAGAAGAGAAAGAGAAGAAGCTTTAGTGCACCAGATCCCTAAAACATAACCGAAAATCGATCATTCAGACCTATCCAACTTATTCTCCAAAATAATGAAAACCATTGTGAACTGTCAGTTCATGAGGTTGAGGATCACCAACTGAAAAGTGACCGCCAGTACGATTTCCGTCGGGGTTGCTCCACTGGTGATCTTCTGGCTTACCTGACTCATAAATCGAGAGATAGAAAGAGAGAGAGATCGATAGAGAGAGAGAGACCCTGACCGTTTGAACATAGCGAAGGCCTTCGACCGAGTTTGGCACAAAGCGCTTCTTTCCATCTCTCTTCCGATGGGCTTCCCGAGAATTTGTACCACTGGATCAGCAGTTTTCTTGCAGATTGGAACAACAAAGTTGTAGTAGAAGGTGCATACTCCATTTACAAGCCTATTTATGCTGGTCTTCCACAAGGCTACGTGCTATCACCTACACTGCTCCGTGGCGCAGTGGCTTAGCAATGAGTTGCTGCGCTGAGGGCCGCGGGTTCGAATCCCGCACGGAACAAGTATATGTATGACCTACAAATAATTGTTCCGGGTCTGGATGTTTGTCCTTGTGCAATTTGTGTTTGTAAACTGCCTCTGCGTTACAGGAGAAACTCCTAGTGTGTAACGTTTTAAAAAAAGAACAAAAAAACTGTTTCTTCTGCTTATTAATAATATGTTGCAAACCAGTGACGAGCACTGGTGATGCTTTATGTTTCGGCTGTACTTATATTTCTCGGGAAAACGTCGCCGAGTACCGGAACAAACTAGTGTCTGAAGTCGAGTTTTTGCCAGATAAGGTCTCGGATTGGGGCGACTAAATCTAAGTTCAATGTCCAGAAGACACAAGTTATTGCGCGTTTACTACTAAAAAGAATCCCTTTGTCGTAACTCCTAGTACCAAGTCCTTCCACTTGACCGCATCCAGCTCGACTGAGACTGAGACTGAGAGCGACTTGAATCGTCGACGACTGACAAAGGCGAAAGACGAGACGAAGAGATGTTGCATCCCTTTGCATTTTCTATCGCATTTACCACGGGGAGTGTTCAGAGGAATTGTTCGGATTAATTCCAGCCATAAAATTTTATCAACGCATTTCACAAATCCACATCATCGGGATGTTTGGCAATCCATTACTGTCGGACCGATACGACTTAGGGCGATTCAAGAAACGAGCTTACTCCTTTTTAAAAAGCTAGCGACGCGCCTGCAATTCCCCTGGTGTTGTATAGGCGGTGATCGACACTTGCCATCAGGTGAGCCGCATGCTCGTTTGTCGCACTCTTCTATATAAACAAGACGTAGACAATTATCTTTAACAATGTTCTATTTATGTTCTGGAAGTGGGAGTAATTTGTGTGATTTCAGTTCGAGCCGTTCGCGGTCAGGGGCCAAAAAGTTAAAACTCGAAAATTCTTTATACAACTAGGATAGTAGGATAGTACATAATTTTTTGAAAATCGTTCTTGGAGGCCAAGGGGCCCCGTGGCACTGCCCCGCCTAGCCCCTACGTCAGTCTCTGATTATAGGCAGACCGTGTAGTGGTAGTGTAAGAATATCCCCCTCCCCCATTCCTATATTTATCATTCCGTGAGTGTTGTAAGACTGCTACAGAAGGAAGCAAACCAGACGGAGAGCAGTTTGTTCCTAATAAAAACTAGAATCAAAAGACTGTTTGTCCAACGTATTCAGCCTTGGACTTAAATATACTCTCATTAATTAATGAATAAATTGAATTTATACAGGTTCAAAAAAAGTACCACAATGTCACCTTAGTTGTGCTAAGTAAAAAAAAAAAAAATAACACCACGAGAAAAATTAATATAATTATATTCTCAAAAACGAATTACATTCGCAATGTTAATAAACAATTTAAAAAGCATGTTTGTACAAATATGAATAAATCGTCGCAATGTTTCCTTGACTGATCTGTCTTAGCTTACTTAGGATTATTTACGAGTTATCAGTTACCATAACATAATTTCCAAAATATTGACATATAAGTACATAAAAATCGTAAATCATTTCAGGGGAATGTATGTAGTACGCGTGTTATATTTTAGCAAAGTATAAATTTTAAACAATTAAGAATGAAAACTCAAATTTCGTAAGATATCTATATCATAGAAGTAACAACGAATGTTGTGATTTCGAAGTGATACTGAATTAAATGTTGAAGTCGAATTAACCACGGTTGCTAAATCCTTATTTTTCAACAGGATAATATTATTATACATTGTGTCAACTACAAACAAACAGATAAGGACACCACTCTCTTCCAATTATGTTTCCAGATCGGAGCAGGAATTTGGAACATTTAGGTGGTCGAACTTCTTTTTGGCTCTAGCGGTTCCGGGCGGCAGCAACCCGTGGCTATGACACTGCTAATATGTTCACTAAACCAAGCTTAGTTTTAACATCGTTAGGAACATTTTCTACAACTAGTGTTAGTAGTTATTAAATGAAACTAATTATTACGGATTTTATCGCGTAAAAATTAAGTTTCATTTAATGTGTAGTCTTCGCGTAAATATAAGAAATCGTTATTAGTTATGTTCAAAACTATGGATTCTCAAATATATTGTTGAAATCACAAGAATTTATTTTAAAATATTGCGGTTATTTGTTAAAAATTACTAAGTATTTTTTTCCGCTGGTCACTTATTTTTACAACCATAATTTTTGACATAAGCAATCGGACACTAACGAATGACGAACGCCGTACATCATAACTTAGGAACAATTTTTCGAGCCTTTATTAGAAAAAATAGGACATTTCAATAAAATATTTTGATTTTAAAGCATAAAATAATAATACTGGCAACAATATATATTCAGTTGATAAAAGCAGTAGAGCAAATTTTCCGCTTTAGCTTGCAAAGTTATATTTGTTAAGTTGTATTATGTTCTGTTCGCAAATTTAAATGAGACATTTCGAAAACCCGACCACTTTGGGTTCCATTGAGATTATATTATTTGAGAAATATCGAAAATAGTCTATATTATTGTAACATATTCGAAACGGAAACGTGTCCGATAGTCAATGGCATCATAGACAATCCGTCAGTTTCCGTCCGTACTACTGATTTGAATATAGCCGTATATAGTAGAAAACAGTTATAATGTCATGTCTTAAAACTATTATTGCGAAAGTTGGCAATTCCTACTGTTATATAATATTAAACATTAAGACATTTATCTAAAATCACAAATAATGCATGGCCATTTTCCCTAACAGCAGGGTTAGCATATGGGCAGGAGACAATTTTATCCCCGGGGAAAGGAGAAAATGTTTATCCCCTCGCTTAGTTTTATCCATCCTTCGAGCATGGGCTTACCGGTGGATATAATATTCACAGTAGATAAAATGGGAGATAGATTTAGACAGATTTTTTGTATGAATATAAACTTAAACCGACGTCCAATGAACTAGGATAAAATAGTCCCATTGAAATGGCAAAAAAGTATAATTTTTATCTTTCATTCGGCTCCATGCTACGGACGGGGGATATATGTCTACTCGTTATGTCAAACGGGGATATACTTCTCCCCGTTGCCGTGCTTTGGCGTAAGGACAAGATAATTTTATCTCTTGTCAGTGGATATAATCGGCGGATAAATTTTTTGTCCCCAGCCCATGCTATCCGTGTAGTTATATGCAATGACTAAAATTGACATGCAATGGCCGTCTTGCCAATTAATTGATTGATGCAACAAATATTAATCATAGGTGACCGCGATAATTAGTGTTATCCTATATAGGGACAACTATTGGCCATGGGCCATACTGATCACTTGTGGCCACTGGTTGTCACATAAGATTTATAGCAGGTCGGTAAGCGGCCACTCTTGACTATTGGCTATTACCCGAGGCCATACTGAACGTACTAACTGGTTACCGTCGTTTGTTTGTCTTGGGCTTGTTGAATTGGAAGTTGGCGCATTTGGGTATATGACGTTCGGCGGCCGCCTGGTTAAAACGTCGGTTACAGTGGGGACATTGCACGTAGTCTGGATTTTCCGACGGCGGTGGAGGGGGCAGGTCGCTGAGTTTGCCTGGAGAAAAATATTTATTATTAAAAAAAATTGTAACAGATAAGTTATGCAATGTACTATTTGTGGGAGAATTCAATAAAGGTTATTTCATTTAATTTGATTGTTTCATATATAAGATAGCTTTAAGCTGCTATTTCACGCTGTAATTCTGTGGTGAGTGGTCCTTCACCGTTCGAACCATATATAGCTAAAGCGTGTCTCTACCACGTAGAGCATATAGGCAGTGACTATATCTGATTCACATCCCGCTTTTTGTACACCGTACTGAGATGTAAGAGAATTTATTACACCATTTTATCCCGTGCGCGTCTTATGAGTAGACTGTGATCAATGCTTGCAAATTGGAAGATCTTGTGATCTGCGATAGATGGGGGTGTAACCATCTCGTGCTGATAATGATAATGTATATGAAATACACCGGCGGGGGGAAACAGCGTTAAAGGTGTGAGATGAATATCTTAGGAATGAGCAAGTGAAATAAAATATATCGATATATCGCCTTGATATTTGTAAGCAGTATCGATATATATAATATCGCGTGATAAATATCGATATATGGTCATCTATTGTGTGATGTAGTAGGATAATTCCAAAATTTTGTTACTAGATTATTATTTAATTACGGTTGGATGACAAGAAAAACGACAACAGCACATGAATGCTCTTGTGTAATTTAATGGTGCTTTTTTAACTTAATGCTTTGTCGATTAATACAACATTTTAAAATATATCGAAATTGATACGAATTCGATACTCTAAAATAAATATCGAATCGCCATTCAAAAAATCGACGATAATTTTATGAGAAAAAAATCGATATTTCGATATAAACCTAGAATATCTGGCAAGCGTGACGATTATGACAAATCTTCCCTATTATAGAGTAGAGAGGGTAGATATGTATATCAAATCCAGGAGCAACAATAAGGTAGCTGTAGTTGTTGGATTATATTATGTATTCTTAACACTACATATTGTACACAGGAATTGCTTGCTTAAAGTTATAATAAAAACGGTTCATAAGAATTGGATGAAATTTTGTAATTAGATAATGATGTTTAGATAGATAGATGTTTTACTTTAAAAATTTTATAGATGTCATTCCTGAGAAGATCAAAAAAAATTCTGACACTGAGGAAAGTACGGTCACCCAGGTGCTAAAATTATTACATTCAATACGATTTAGGGATCTTCAAGAAACGAGCTTAGTAGTCCTTTTTAAAAGACCGGCAACCCACCTGAAATTCCCTTGGTGTTGCAGTCGTTCATGGGCGGCGGTCAACATTTACCATCAGGTGAGCCCCGCATTGCTTGTTTGCCCCTTTTATAAAAAAAACATGTGGAACTCACCACCAGCTTTTAGATGCGCCTGCACTTGTTTGGCGGCTCGGATAGCTTGTATGAACTCCTCGTGCTTCTGCCGCCAGGTGCTGTTCAGTTGCTTGCTTCCTTTGTTGGAGCTCTGCGTCGTGCTCTTGCGCAGTTTACCGATGAAAGGTTCCGCTTCTGTACCCTATTTATTTTTCCCAAATTAATAACACTTGGCACTTTTTGAAGTTTTTTGCCATGTGATGGCGGCTTTAGAGAATCCATCACTCCTTCGTTCTGTGGGCGTTTTTATTGAATAAGGCTGACAAACGAGCACACAGTCCATCTGATGGTAAGTGGATGCTGCGGCCCATACACATCTAAATCTATCCTCGATAGGGAATCAAAATGCAGATACGTTGTCACCCGTGAGGACTAAGATGGAATACCTAATTACTAGTATTAAAAGAGTCTGCAGTTCTCTTCACTCACTATACGAAAGTGCTATTCCACGCTGGTATTCTGTAACAGCGTGGTCCTACTCCGGTTGAGCTGACCTATTGGTGCTGAGTGGGTGTTATAGGAGGCGACTGTGGGATACTTGTGGCTTCTGAAAGGTGGCGGTATAGCTTTCTGAAAGGTCATGAGCTGTGATGGTCCCAGTTAAAATACTAGGTCATAATGATGAAATAATTGTAAGTACTGTCGTCGGTTCGATTTTTTCCGAAGCAGCGGTAAAAGTATAGATGACTTTCAATAAGTATTCTCGCAATATATATTGATTTAAAATTATTCCATTCTATTCTGCTATTAGTTATTCAACAAAACTACTTAAAACAAGAAAGCAAAAATTAATAAGAATTATTATTATTATTGGAGTATTTATAAAGCATTCTCATCTGGTTGGGTTGAATAGATATATAAGAGTAAATAATAAATATATATTAAATATACTAACATAAACAAGTAATACATAAATAAATAATTTAAAATTAAAAATTTTGTACAACCGACTTCAATATAAATTATTAAGAATATCTCAAAAATTATTGGTCAGACCTTGATCAAATTTATATGGGACCACATGTGAAGCACCAGCTTTCAAATAAAAAAAGAATTATCGAAATCGGTTCACTCAGTACAAAGTTATGAGGTAACACACATAAAAAAAAATACATACAGTCGAATTGAGTACCGGCTCCTTTTTGAAGTCTGTAGATAAAAGCTCAACCAGATGGAAGCCCTCGGCAGGGGAGATTAAACAGCCGAGGGTTAGGGGGAAAGGGAAAGAAACCGGCGGACGATGCGGGCGGTATCAAGGAGCATCGCCTTCTGCATTTGAGTTAGTTATTATTATAAGGGGTTTCTTCCTCGCACGACTACTTTGTAGAATCATTTACCATCGGCGATTATTGCGGACCGACATAGGGACCTTCATGAAACACTCCTTTTTAAAAGTCCTGCAATTACACTGGTGTTGGAGTTGTTTATCTATCAGGTTAGCCGCATGCTCGTCTGCTATAAAAAAACCTAAAACATTAACTTACAATGTGTTACGTATTTCGTGTAGGATGTAGGTACTCACAGCCAGGCGATGTTTGAGCACGTCAAACGGCTTCCGTTTCTTGGAATGTGACTTTTTGCAGATCTCCTGGTGCTTCGCGAGGCGGTCGGGGGCGAAGCGCCGGCCGCATACCGCACACGGGGCTCCATCGGTACCGTTCGTCGAGGCTGAAGCCGCCGCCATAGAAACGTTCGATCGCGTTTTGGTGCTTGGAGGCGTCTTTAACGAAACAATCCATTATGATTTATGAGTGTTTACTTAATAAGTACAATAAAACCTTTACATACATATATATTAATTTTTGACTTTTTAGTGGTCTAACGAATATCAAGAGCACTAATGTCGTTTAAATGGTTACTACATTAAAAACTTCATACCCAGAGGCGAGTTAAATGTCGACAGCGCCCCAGACTAGCTCCTCATCGGCGTTCCTCTAGCGGCTCTATATTATTATAAGCTAGCTGTTCTCCGCAACTTCGCCCGCGTGTTTAGGGTTATAATTATGTTGCGCGGAACCCTAATTCTTTTTCTAAAATATAAGTAGCCTAAGTTACTCCTTATAACATCAGCTATCTGCCAGTGGAAGTCCCGTCGAAATCGGTCTAGTCGTTTCGGAGATTAGCCGGAACCAGACAGACAGATAGACAAAAATTTTAAAAATTGTGTTTTTATTAAAGTACCGTATATACTTTCATATGCATTTAGTAAAAAACTGGTATTTTGACATTACAAAGACACTTCAATTTTATTTATTTGTATAGATTATAACAAATCATTTTGCAATTAACTATATGATTATTTACAATATAGTGTAATAGCTGCAAAATAATTAGGACTCCTACGAGTACCCTTAACAGGTGGACGTGAGGATAGATGTAGATATCTATGGGCCACAGCATCCACTTACCATCAGGCGGACTGTGTGCTTTTTTGTCACCCTTTTCGTTTATGTCGTAAGAGGGGACGTAGGGGTCAGATAGAAGATGGGCAGCGGCGTCTTTCCTATAACAACTAAAAAACAAAAACCACGGTTGCCAACGCGCCTGCCAAGCGTGGCAAATATGGCAAAATCCCCTTATGCAGCAATCTATGGGCTACGGTCAGCGGTGGACTGTTTATGGGCTGCAACCGAAGGGTAGAAACTAGCATACAGTCCACCCGATAGAGTGAATTCTACGGCCTACGGCCATCTCTATCTACGATAAGGAATTGAAATGCAAACGTACGTATTGACATTCCTGAGTCATCCAGTTCTTGAATGTCTTATAACGAGTAAAAATGGTGACAGTCGCTTGACATACGAAATAAAGCAGCGAAACAAGAGTGCAGTGAAATACGAATAGCTCGGCTCAATTCTGCGCGAGCGTAGTACTTCCCCGGTGACCGATTGGCGATAGATTATAAAATAAGATTTTGTTTTGATAGCATTCTTGTTGAACCCAACATTATAATTCTCACATGTGTGACATTTTGTTACTAAAATTGTTTTATATTTTAATTATCTCTCTACAGGCACATACACGAAATGAAACACAGCGGTTACAATTCACACACTCGGGCATACCGTATACTCCACTGCTCGTTCTTTGCTCTTTTTGTAGACTCTGAGATCTATGAATGAATTTAGTAAGGAACGCCGGATATGTCCGGATGCTGTACACGTTTTGCGGGAATCTATATAGGTATAAAAACAATTGCTGTACGTTAATTTCGATAAAACTCAATAAACTCACGTGGTAGAGCCATGCTGCAGCTATATTAGTAGTATAGTTGTAGCACGAATGGGTCGCTTCGACCGGGGAAGAACCACGCTCTCACAGAATACCAGCGTAAAATAGCAGCTTAATGCTGCTGTGTTTCGTATGGTGAGTGTAGAGAACCGGAGACCCTTTTTACTGGAAACGAGGCATTACATCTTAGTCCTCACGGGTGACAATGCATCTGCATTTTGATTCGTAATCGAAGATAGATGTAGATGTCTATGGGCTATGATTATTTACAATATAGTTTAATAGCTGCAAAATAATTAGGATTCCTACGAGTACCCTTAACAGGTGGACGTGAGGATAGATGTAGATATCTATGGGCCACAGCAACCACTTACCATCAGGTAGACTGTGTGCTCGTTTGTCACCCTTATTCTATAAAAAAAAAACGGTACGACCGATTTTGATAAAAGAATTGTGTGTTTGAATGGGTCCCTAAATGGTTTAGATTCACATTTGGACTCGGTAGGTGGCGCTGTTGTCGAGATCCAGAAATCACCCGTGCGAATTCGGGGCGGATCGTTAGTATTTTAATAATTATTGCAACGCGGGATTACAACTGCTACCACTACTATACTCGACAGTGTAAGTTAACTACACATTTGAACGACGTAACGCCGAGTATTCTCGTACTTAATAAATAAAATAAAAACATACCACTGGTGTTTTCTTAACGACCTGGAAAAAAAGAGAAAATTATAAGAAGAAATTAAGAAGTTTATATATATCTTTATATATAAAAATTACGTGTCACGATGTTTGTCCGCGATGGACTCCTAAACTACTGAACTGATTTCAATGAAATTGCACACTGTGTGCATTTTGGTCCAACTTGAGAGATAGGATAGTTTTTATCCCGATATGTGATCCTCAATTTTTTTATTGCTAATCTCAGGAGTTTTTTTTTAGGAAAGCAAATGGTTGTCGGAAACCGCAGAACAACGTCTGCCTGGCCAGCTAGTATATCTATAAGTATTTAGTGCGATAAGAGCCGTGATAGCTCATGGGTATATACTTTCGCCGTATAATTCAAAGTTTCCTTCGCGAACAACCCTGGTTCTAATCTCGCCGGCACCTAGAAAATATTATTTGCAATTTTAAGCGCTGACTTTCCATATATGTAGGACTTACATTGTTGTAATGTTATTAACATTACTAATATTCCCCTTCCCTTTAACCACTTCATTTAAGCTGTAAATGCTTGTGTTCGGAGTGATTCACGACAGTAGTCGAATGGTAGATTCGAACCCACGACCTTTTCAGTTGGCGCTCCGCACCCTGCCATTAGGCTACTGTCGCTTTAGGTTCTTATACCATTACCTGCCCATGTCCTGTAGGTGTCGTAAGAGGCGGCAGAGGGGAAAAAACCCTCTGTCGTCCCAATAATACACCCTCAGCACGGCTATCATGGGCAGGAGACAATTTTATCCCCGGGAAAAGGAGAAAATGTTTATCCCCTCGCTTAGTTTTATCCACCCTTCGAGCATGGCCACACCGGTGGATATAATACCCACAGTAGATAAAATGGGAGATACACTTAGATAGATTTTTTTTATGATTATAAACTTAAACCCACGTCCAATGAACTAGGATAAAATTGTCCCTTTCAAATTTCAAAAAAGCATAATTTTTTATCTTTCATTTGGCTCCGTGCTACAGACGGGGCATATACGAGTATGTCTACTTCTTATGTCAAACGGGGATATACTTCTCCCCGTTGCCGTGCTTTGGCATAAGGACAAGATAATTTTATCTCTTGTCAGTGGATAGAGTCGGGGGATAATGTTTTTGTCCCCAGCCCATGCTAGCCGTGTAGGCGGATTTTTTAAATTTATTTTTTAGTATTATAAGTCAGCACTTAACTACAATCCCACCTGACGGTAAGTGCCGTGTAGTGGCGGTGTAAGAATATCCACTACCCCATATAGTAACAAAGTACCGCGGGTGTCGTAAGAGGCGTCAGACGGAAACAAATCAGGAGATGGGCAGCAGCGTCTTCCTAATAATGACTAAAAACGCTTGCCGAGCGTGGTAACTAAGACAAACATCATATGAGGCAATCTATGACTTTGATACGCTGATACGGTAACGGTAAGTGATTATGTAGCGTTATTACTATAACGTCACTACATAAGGTTTTAATAAACAATTAATTATGTGTGCATATCTTTCACCAAACCCGCAACAAAACACAGCGTCGACGTTGGGAAGAACTCAACGAAGCAGACGTTAGACTGCTGACGAAACGACCAGTGAAGAAAGGTTGCAAAGCACTAACGACTGAGGCACATGGTCTATAACGGTATTAGAATTGGTTGCACGCGTTCCATCTGATGGTAAGTGAATGCTGCGTCTTATAGACATCTACATTTATCCACGATTAAGAATCAAAATGCAGATTCGTGGTCACCCCTGACGACTAAGATGGAATGCTTCGTCATCAGTAAAATGGGTCTACATTTCTCTACACACACCATATGAAATACGTTATTCTGTAAGAGTGCGGTCCTTCCCCGGTTGAACCGATCTAATACGTGCTATAATCATAATATAGCGGCACTGTGGCTCTACCGCGTGAATGTTCAAAAATATCTTAATGCAACAATAAATTACTTACAGTGTTTGAGCTTCGTTGCATGGCTGTCCGCACTTTAGTGATCTCCGGCACCTGGACAATACATTTCGTCGTTGAATAAACATAAAATTTTCTTTTTTAATATTATATCAGAGGGTTTTTAAAACGACTGCATTACAGAAATTTTGACGTTTTTCAGCACTGACAGTTAACTACGCCATTTGGATTGTCACTTTCTTATTTTTTTTTATAGATAATAGGTATTTTTTAAAGCCATTCTACCAACTTAACACAAGTCTATGCTGTCGTCATTAACAAAAAGTTCGCACGATACTGTTTCCAAAGTTAAGGCATATATGCTAATGTTTTTAATATAAAATTTTATAATATGGACATTTTCTTTATTATATAATATAAATAGTAAATAATCCTTCAATAAATAAACAACTTTGTGATTGGCTCTTGATTTTTTTTAAATGTACCAAGCAATCCTTGCTATCCGTCGCATTCTAAGTAAGGTATCTAGCAGTACCTATGCTTAAGAATTTTGTTTGGTGTGATATGATGAACAATATAATATGTAAAATGTATGCTGTATATAACTTAATTCGTTATACAGAGTTAAGCACGACGTTGAAAGTTAACACAATTTGGCTTCAGGTTGAAAGGAAAAAATTGAGAATTTGAAGTAGAAAATAAAAATATACAGATGAAATTGTGGTCATTGTGAATTGAACCTATTATCCTACTCATATTAAGGAATAATGTAAAGTAATTTTATCCAATATAAAACTAAGATGGAAAGCTATATTATCAATAAATATAGTCTCTGTTGTTCTCCTTACAGACCATAGAATCAGTATGATGTTTCTATTCAAAACCGGCATTCTATGCGTGTTCTGTGTCCAATCGAGTGGATCCATTCGTCTGCAGCACGTATTTGCACGCAGTACGCGTACGCAGTGCAGGGTCATCAAAACTTGGCAAAAAATAAGAAAACTTACGAAGACGTGGTAGAGCCATGCTGCACTGCAGCTATATTAGTAGTATAGTTGTAGCACGAATGTGTCGGCTCGACCGGGGAAGGACCACGCTCTCACAGAATTCCAGCGTCAAATAGCAGCTTAATGCTGCTGTGCTTTGTGTGTTGATTGTAGAGAACCGGAGACCCTTTTTACATTCCATCTTAGTCCTTACGGGTGACAACGCATCTGCATTTTGATTTGCAAACGTGGACTGACGTAGATGTCTATGGACCACAGCTTCTACTTACATCAGGTGAATTGTGTGCTCGTTTGTCATCCTTATTCTATAAAAAAAAGTATTTGGATAATTTGCCTATTTGCTGCACACTGGGCAGGTTGAATGGTTAACCTGGTTAACGTGAGTAAACTCATTTGTCTGGACCGAACCCTCAAGATGATCGAGACGCTCGATCAACAAAATTTGTGTAACTTTTAGTTAGACATCGATTTAGCGCGGTACGCGAGGTTGTGAGTTCGAATACGCAATTTGGCTACTGTAGTGAACTATGTACTCCTCTATTATATAAAATAATTAAATTTATTTTGAACTGGTTATAAGAATATGAGTAATGTTAATTTAATAGCATTACTAGAATATTTATTATAAAAAAATGTCAGCCAGAGCTTAGTTCGTTATTATAGGAGTTGTGTGTGTGTGTGTGTAGTAAAGTGAAGCGGTGTCATAATACTTTAAGAATAAGAGTGTCACACAAGCACACAGTCCACGGCTCCACTTAATGGTCCTCGAAGAATCAAAACGCATGCGCATGCGTCCTGTGGTGGAAATATGGAATGCTTAGTTACTAGTTAAAGGTTCTTCCCTAGCGGGAGGATAATAGCTTATCTAACTAAATAGCGCAATCTCCTGGTACAGACATTCTGGGCTTAAAGGGAGGTCCGAAAAATCAATAATGTAAACTTTTACTACCTATACAAATAAATAAAATTGAAGTGACTGTTTGTAATGTCAAAATAACAGCTTTTTACTAATTACATATAGAAGTATATACGGTACTTATAACAAAAACACAATTAAAAAATTCTGTTTTTGTTATAAGTATATATGTATATATGTCTGTCTGTCTGTCTGTTTGTTCCGGCTAATCTCCGAAACGGCTGGAACAATTTCGACGGGACTTTCACTGATAGATAGCTCATGTTATAAGAACTTAGGCTACTTATATTTTAGAAAAATAATTAGGGTTCCGCGCAACAAAATTAAAACCCTAAATTACACGCGGGCAAAGTCGTGGGGAACAGCTAGTAGTAAATAAAGAAGAAATAAAATCTTACTGAGTTTTCGCTGGGGACTCGCCTCGTTGGAGCAACTGATGATTGCTGTGACCTTGATTTAGTTGGACTAGTCGCTCGCTTCTGGATGGGATTCCTGGAAGGGAAAATGTTTACATTGTAAAAAATCTTATGTACCTAAATAATATTTTGTTCCAAACAATCTATGTTACAACGCACGAAGTGGACGGAAAATCATTTGGAAAACAAAATACTGGTTCTACAAATGTCGACGACTTAAAATTGAAATCAAGGCTACTTGACGAAAGAATAGTTTGCAATGGGGACGGATTTTTAACTATTTTGTTTATAAAATTTATTCGTAATGTAGAACAAAGAATGTGAAAAATAATGTAAAGGTTCTTGGGAAATAAAATCTCATCACACAAAGTGGCTGACAAATCACACGGTGGGGCCGATATATTATTACGAAACCGAAACCGATAATATAAATCATACAGGAGTAAATTTATACACACATGGGTGATATTAAGTATAATGATTTCTTATATTTACGAAAATAAGTGTAGTATTGATGAATAAAAGTAATTTTATCGCAACCCATGTTGAATTAATTTCAATTGCCTAGTGAATCAACCTTGGTAGCAATGGATGTTACCATCTGCTTGGGATCCCATAATTAATAATTAATAAATCCAAGCCAAAACGTAGATAAAATTGGAAAACTTCAATATACACTAAGCTTGTTCCGCGTACATCGGACTACAAAAGAAATCAATATTTAAAAGCTGAAGGTAGTCTGAGTTAACTGTGACATCAGGACTTTCAACACATCCCCCTCCCGCTCACGTGACGTCACCATGGGCGCTGTAAAGTGTCCGGAATACCAGCAATTAATGCATTTTAACCGACTGTGGCGGGTTTTTCGGACGAACGAGCATATAGTCCACCTGATGGTAAGTGGATACTGTGGCCTTTAGACATCTACATTTATTTTCAATTAAGAATCAAAATGCAGTTGCGTTGTCACCCGTAAGGGCTAATATGGAATGCCTCGTTTTCAGTAAAAAGGGTCACTGGTTCTCTTCACTCACCATACGAAACACAGCAGCGTTAAGCTGCTATTTTACGCTGGTGTTATCTATTATAGCTGCAGCATGGGTCTACCAAGTATAAAACATGAGTAAATAGATTGCACAAAAGAAGGATCATGTTTTTTTTGGTCGATATACTTGTAATATGCACTATGAAAGTCTGTGTTTACCGCTCTTACCTCTACTACTCTTTGAATTTGGACAAATTATATTTCAATTCAATTACCTCTGGACAACTTTTTTAACCTCTGGCTTAGGCTCCGGGGATCTGGGAGTGGGTATTGGCGCCAATGCTTCTGGGAATGTCTCGTCTTCCAGTAAACATTTGTTTTCGACTTTGTCCAGTTCGTCGGAGGGAGTTACATCGCCGTTATGATTCTGCAAAAAATATTTTCTTTAACAATATTGTTTCTTCTTTATCCTTCCGCTACCCTTCTTTCTTTATCTTTTCTTATCATATAATTTGGCATACATCAGTCATACAGTCTTGTTCTTCCATTCTCCTGTATTAGACGTAATCTCTGTAATATTGCATCTGCAGGGTTATTGCATCTGCAGGGTTGTTGGCAACAACACTTTGTAGTACATTTCTTCGTATATTATATGATATGGTAGCTCTCGTAGAAAAGCTTAATAGAATAAACTAACTACAAAGGAACTATAATTTTGTTGTTAACAAAGTTAGCGAATGGGCCTGCTGTTCGGATTAACATGAAATCAAATCTCTATTTTGTCGTATTCCGTCTATTGATGAAAATCCTCATTTCATCAAAATCCTGTGACTACATACGAATGTATTGTCAAATATAATACGATAAGACTCACCGATTTGGCGACAGAATTCATATCGAATTCGTGGTTGTGATTTAAGTCA
Source organism: Parnassius mnemosyne (assembly GCA_963668995.1). Lineage (NCBI taxonomy): Eukaryota > Metazoa > Arthropoda > Insecta > Lepidoptera > Papilionidae > Parnassius > Parnassius mnemosyne. Next base: position 12,182,134 of record CAVLGL010000057.1, read on the forward strand.
CCCGCAGCGTTCACAATATTCTCGGTTTTTTGTACCTACAGAGGAAGAGAGGAAATACATCATGTAATTATTTGTTAAAATATAGAACAAGTAAGTAAAATTTAAAAATTTATTGCCACAGACATTGACATTAGAAAGATAGAGAAGATACTATAGATAGACAATACAATCGAAAAGTAAGGGGAGTTAAAAGAGTGGAAGGTGGCAAGTGTTTTATAAATAATTCTAGTATAGCTATTAATTTTCCGCGTGTTCCCGTTAATCACTCCAATTAAGATAAAGATGCTTATGCAAGGAGCGGTTTTCATCATCGGTATAGGTTCTGGCCTAAGGACGCTCAATGCTTCAATTAAATGTTAAATTGTACTTTGTCTCCTTTGTGTATTAAGATGAAATGCTTTGGTTGGAAAAATGGATGTAGAAGTCTATGGGCCACAGCATCTACTAACCATCAGGTGGACTGTGTGCTAGTTGGTCACTCTTATTCTATAAAAGAAGATAAAAATACTGATCCAACACAATAAATTAACATACGAGAAAAACCGTAACGAAGGATGGAAGCAAGTGAGTTTTATGGGAAGGAATGTACTGTTTAAAGTAACTTACAATTTGTTTCTTTACACTATGCGTGCTGCTGGTGACATGTGTTTTCGCCGCCTTCTTTTCAACGGTGATCCGTGAGTTGGTGGTGATTTTTGAATAGCCATTCGGCAAGGGATTCCTTGGCTTCGCCCGCTCCGTATTGTGTATCGGCTGGAGTGGATAACTCTTATCAATACCGGCTTTAGTTCTTCGCTCTTCAAACATTTGCCGTACCTGGATTTAAAAAAAATTAATTGTGATTTAGGCTTACACAATACCAGTGTAAAATAGCACCTTAATTCTGCTGTGGTTCGTATGGTGAGTGTAGAGAACCGGAGACCCTTTTTACTGGATACGAGGCATTCCATCTTAGTTCTCGGGTATGGCAAAGCATCTGCATTTTGATTCTTAATTAACGATAAATGTAGATGTCTATGGGCCACAGTATCCATTTACTTGTATCATTAGGTGGACTGTGTGCTCGATTACTCTAGAAAAAAGTCAAGTTGATTTACCACGTCCTCGGAGGTGACGGAAAATATGATGAGGTAGAAATTAAAATTTTTAGTGGATATGATAAGTACGCGTTGAGTGCGGTGGCCTTTTTAATTATAGGATAGGGTGACAAACGAGCACACAGTCCACCTGATGGGAAGTGGTTGCTGTGACCCATAGACATCCACATCTAACCTCAATAAAGTATCAAAATGCAGATGCGTTGTCAGCCGTTAGGACTAAGATGTAATACCTCTTTTTCCAGTAAAGAGGGTCTCCGGTTCTCTACACTCACCATATGAAACACAGCGGCGTTGAGCTGCTATTTTACGCTGGTATTCTGCGAGAACGTGGTCCTTCCCCGGTCGAGCCGACTAATTCGTGCTACAACTATACTACTAATATAGCTGCAGCATGGCTCTACTACGTACAAAGTTCAACACACACACACAGTTTTCACAGTTCCAAAACAAGTAATCGTGATGATAGTAATCGTAGTGATGAGAGCCGAGTTAATAGGCTATCAGGCATCACATTTAAATTCTTTCGAGTAGTCTGCAGACTGCGTTGTTTTAAGTCTGTCTTAGTTAAGATAGGATTACCAACTTTTTGTGTATCTTATAAAGCATTTTTGAGGTTATTACTTATCATCAGACAATCACAATTTAATATTTTATTTTTAACGAAATATTTTTACTACCTTGAGACTTTACAATAAGCTAGCTCACCGCCCCGGCTTCGCTTGGATATATACAAGCCGGTATTTAGATTTAGTATGTGGCGATATTTAGATTAAAAAAAAATGAAAAACCATTCTGTTTATAAATTTTTCGTTAAATATTTTTAAAAAAATCATCAAGATTTTTTTTAAATATGGCCTATTCATGCCGTGTAGTGGCGGTTAAGAATATTCACTACCCCATGTCTTCCCGTGAGTGTCGTAAAAGGCGACAACGGGAAACAGGCAGGAGATGAGCAGCAGCATCTTCCTGATAACAGTAAAAGTACGATAAAAAAACTGCGGTTGCCAACCCGCTCGCCAAGCGTGGCAACTATGGCAAATACTCCCCAATGATAAGACCAACAAAGAGACGGCCCCCAGTCCCCGGCTTCCCCGCTATTCCTGGCTACGGTGGCGATCATAGTAACGGCGGGGCAGGGGGTACTAAGTATCTCCGGTGGAGGTTCGGTTGCCACCTACGACGACTCGACCTGGCAACATACAACGCACGCACCCTGAGGACTGACGAAAAGATCGTGGAGCTGGAAGAAGAGATAGAAAAGTTACGCTGGCTTATTATAGGATTATCCGAGGTCCGAAGAGAGGGGGAGGACACGGTAATCCTCGAATCCGGTAAATTGCTCTATCACCGGGATGGCGACCATCTGTCCCAAGGAGGTTTCGGATTTATCGTCCACAAGTTTCTCGTTAACAACGTTGTAAAGATTAAGAGTGTGTCGACGAGGGTTGCGTACCTTATACTCAGAATCACCGAACGGTGATTCTGAGTATAAGGTACGTATTAGCTGAAGGTCATACAGGTTTACGCACCAACCTCGGCACATCCCGATGAGGAGGTGGAGGAAATGTGTGAGGATATCCCTAGAGCCATGCATTCCTCCAAAACCCACTATACGGTGTTAATGGGAGACTTCAATGCAAAACTAGGCACAAGAGAGAACGGTGAGCTGAAAGTAGGGAAATTTGGAATAGGGCAACGGAACCCAAGGGGCCAGCAGCTGGCCGACTTCATGGAGAAAGAGGGACTCTTTATGATGAGCTGTTTCTTCCAGAAGCGGCCCCACAGGAAGTGTATCTGGTCGAGCCTCGACGGTTCGACAAAAAATGAGATTAACTTCATTATGACGACCAGACGACAACTGTTCAGTAATGTCTCCGTGATCGCGAGGGTGAAAACTGGGAGCGATCACCGAATGGTTAAAGGCACTTTGAACCTAAACGTTAAGTTGGAGAGGCCTCGTCTAATGAATTCAACGCTCCGTCCCCCTCGTGCTCTGTTCCAAAGTCCCGAAACCTTTCAGCTCGAGTTACAAAACCGTTTTCAGTGCCTAGAAGACTGCATTGAAGTGGACGATATGAATGACAAGCTCGTGGAAACTGTCCATGCGGTCGGAGCTAAGTTCTGCAAGACCCACCGCAGAAGAACACAAAAACTCCCCGATCACACTCTTAATCTCATGGCTGTTAGACGGAAGATGTAGTTACATTCTTCAACAGATTTGACAGCATACAGGCATCTGAACAGACAGATCTCCAAATGCATGCGGCGGGACTTACGCAACTTCAATATAGCTTGTATTGAAGAAGCGATCGAGCGGAACCAAGGCTCCAAAGTCTTTGCCAGAGATCTGTCTACCAGAAAGTGCCAACTGTCGAAGCTGAAGACCGAATGTCGCAGTATCGTTTCCGGGACACCTGAGATTTTGAGTGAGATTGAGAGATTCTATGGGCAGTTGTACACGTCATCGTTGGAGCCACACGCAAATGTGAGTAACGATCCAAGAGCGAGTCTTATCCGACACTATTCCGAAGATATCCCGGACGTCAGTCTGAGCGAGATTAAAATGACTCTCCAGCACCTTAAAAACGGCAAGTCCCCGGGCGAGGATGGAATTATAGCGGAGCTTTAGAAAGCGGTTGAAAAACCGATACTTGAAGTCCTTCAGAAACTCTTTAATTCCGTCCTCAATGGTGGCACTACTCCGGAGGCGTGGAGCAGAAGTGCGGTGGTCTTGTTCTTCAAGAAAGGCGACAACGCTCTCTTGAAGAACTACAGACCGATTTCCTTTCTGAGCCGCGTCTACGTGCTGTTTTCGAGAGTCATTACGAATCGTCTCGCACGCAGACTTGACGACTTCCAGCCTCCCGAACAATCTGGTTTCCGAAAAGGCTTTAGTACCATAGACCACATACATACCCTTCGGCAAGTTGTACAGAAGTCCGAGGAGTACAATTTGTCACTATGCCTGGCGTATGTGGACTATGAGAAAGCCTTTGATTCCGTCGAAATTTGGGTGGTGCTGCAGTACCTTCAGCGGTGCCAAGTTGACTGTCGGTATATCAAAGTGGAGAAGTGTTTGTACAGTAGAGCTACGATGGCTATCCGAGTACAGAATCAGAGTACGAAACCTCTCCAACTGCAGAGAGGTGTAAGACAGGGTGACATCATATCCCGAATCTCTTCACCGCTGCATTTTAAGACGTTTTCAAGCTACTGGACTGGAAAGGATGCGGTATTAACATCAATGGCGAGTACATCACTCACCTTCGATTTGCCGACGATATAGTCCTTATGGCAGAATCGCTGGCTATGCTCAATGACCTCAATAGTGTCTCCCAACGGATAGGTCTTAAGATGAACATGGACAAAACAAAAATCATGTTTAACGTCCATGTCACACCTATGCCGGTAGTTGTTGGGAGCACTAAGCTCGAAGTTGTTGACGAGTATGTTTACCTGGGACGAATAGTCCGACTAGGTAAGTCCAACTTTGACCGAGAGTTCAATCGACGGATTCAACTCGGCTGGGCAGCGTTCGGGAAACTACGACACATCTTCTCGTTAGACATACCTCAAAACCTGAAAACGAAATTGTACAACCAGTGCGTGTTGCCAGTGATGACATACGGATCTGAGAAGTGGTCCTTCACAGCTGGCCGTATGAGGAAGCTCAAGGTCGCTCAGCGAGCTATGGAGAGGGCTATGCTCAGGGTGTCTCTGCGTGATAAACTTAGAAATAAGGATATCCGCAGTAGAACCAGAGTAACCGACATAGCCCAACGGATTAGTAAGCTGAAGTGGCAATGGGCCGGCCATATAGCTCGAAGAACCGACAACCAATGGGGAAGAAAGGTTCTCGAGTGGCAGCCTCGTACCGGTAGGCGAAGAGTAGGGCGACCCCCACTAGATGGAGTGACGACCTGGTAAGACATGCAGGAAGTCGATGGATGCAAGTGGCTCAGGACCGTGCTTTGTGGCATTCCTTGGGGGAGGCCTATGTTCAGCAGTGGACTTGTGAAGGGCTGTAATGATGATGATGATGATGATGGTCTATTCGGATTTAACGCCATAGTCAACCTTTATTAAAATATAATATTAGCGCACAATTATAAAATTATGTTTATTTACCTTCCCTGGATGTTGGATACTATGCGACTGTGAGGTCGGGCTGGTTGTGCTTGCGTTACTGGGCGAGAGCCGGACTTTGTCGAGAGCGCGCGCCTGCTGTGCTTCATACAACGAAGCGATCTTCAGCTCCCTTTCTTGGAGCTGCTTCTGCTGGAACCGAGCCTGGAGACAGATAGAGATATTTATATTAACGCTAGTTTAGGGACTGTTGGTGACTGTGATGAAAAAAAGGTTTAAGGTAGCCTTCGCCCTTCCTTAAGTATAACATTAAGATTTCAAACATCTCTGTTTCTCCGTGACCATATGGGTGCTGTGAAGTGCCCGCAACGTCGGGAATTAAAAAAAAAACAAGTTAAAATTAAACGCGATAAAATCCGTATAATTAGTTTTATTCCATGTTTCATTATTGAGTCCTTTGTCTCCAACTACTAGTTATTATGGTACATGGGTAAAGCAAACGTTATTTATCAATCCTATTTTATATATGTTATAAAGAAGCTTACAGATAATTAATCACACATAAAAACGTTACCACGACGGTTAGAAAAGGCCAAATGCTACACAATTTGCGGCATGGAAAAACAACAATAATCAAACAACAATAGGCAATATATTTTGTTCAATCTCTAGGGTAACAGTGTTCTGTGGTTGTCCAGTGGGAATCAAACCGGCAAATAATTTTAAACGCTACTACGAGCTTTTTCACGATTCGTAACATAAAATTAAAAAAAAAAAACATGAAAAGTAACTTTCACTATACTTAAAACATAGTATGGAATAAACTACATGCAACGTACGTAAACGAACATAACGGAACTAAATCTTATGTCAAAACAAAAAGGTATTTGATAAATTTGATAAAACCCAAGAACATTTAGTTCGATGTTTTGCTTATTGGGTAAACTTGAAGTCATTGATATTCTTTTAAATTATACTAATGATACAAACTGAGTTGAGACTAAAATTTTGTAAATAGCAAGCTTTAATATTACAAGTAAGGAACACTTTAAAAATCATATTAGTTATTTTGTACCGCGTAATAGCGATGTACGAATATCCATAAGATATCGTCCCGTCTGTGTCGTAAGAGGCGATAGAGGGAAATTGAACCAAGCTCTTAGCAGTGCCTTACTAATAATAATAAAAAAAAACTGCGGTTGCGGACACGCATGCCAAGCGTGGCAAATATGGCATAATATATCTCCCTAGGAGGTAATATATAGAGGAGGCCTATTATAGGCAGGTAACGGTATTATTACAAATAAATACTATTAAATAATTATAACAAAATAAATACTCGTGAACTCTTTAACAACTCTACAGCTACCCTTGCTGATGTTGAAGTTGAAGTCTTGGTGCTTCGCTTATTTTTGACTTTTCTTGTTGCAACTTATTTCTGCGTCGTTTCTTATTTATCTATCGACTTCAAAAAGGAGGAGGTACTCAATTGGAATGTATGTTTTTTTATGTGTGTTACCTCATAACTTTTTTAAGTGAACCGATTTCGATGATTCTTTTTTTATTTGAAAGCTGGTGCTTCTCATGTGGTCCCATATAAATATTATCTAGGTCTAACCACTAGTTTTTGAGTTATTCTTAATAATTTATATCGAAGTCGGTTGTACAAAATTTTAAATTATTAAGAATTTCTTTAGCAAATTATAAGCATAACTAAAGGAAAACATCGTATTCAAACCTAAATTTTTAAAATAATAATAAATGAAATAAAATACGTCCGTCAACACGCATTAGGGTAGCGCGATAGACTCTTCACTGCTCCAAAAAGAAGCCTCCTCAGAAATTTGAAAATGGCAGTGTCTAACAGTGGGTTAAGTTTTGCCCAAAGGTTCTTGAGTTATCCTTAATAATTTCTATTGAAGTTGGTTGTACAAAATTTTTAATTTTACCACTTGTTTTTTTTATTATTTATTTAAAACATTCCTCAATATGAGGAATGATAGGTTTAATAGATGCCAATGACTTCAATTTCACCCTGAAATAATAAAAGTAACAATTTGCTAGAACGAAATTAACTACAAATCGCAAATCGTTTGTGGTTTATATCAATCAGAAATGTAACCACTCTCTAGTATCCTCCTATTTCAATTATGATTTCTAAATAATATAAAAAAATATTGCGTTTTTGTTTTTGTGTTAAAGTTTTGATGTCGTCGATTCATTTATGATTTCATAGAAATTTACCTGTTTTATCCAAATCCAATTAAGCACAGTTTTATTGAGCCTAGAGAAGCTACTCGCCTTCTAAATTAATACGGTATTCGGAGACAAAGTCGAGCTTAAGCTCAAACTCCTCAATGTCCAAATTTGAGTCTAGGGTCGGTATTCAGAGTCAATTTCGAGTTTGAACTCAATTAAATTCTAAAAATTTGTAGAGTTTAGTATGAACTAGAAACAAATTTTGAAATTGTGGAATTTGAGTTCAAACTAAAGATTATCTCTGAAACCGTCCTAGGCGTCCACGCTGTAACATAGACTTTGACACTGGCCTTAGTATTCTCTAAGTTTTTAACGTGGTTTATTACGGCTGTAGCACGAATGGGTCGCTCTACCGGAGAAGGACCACGCTCTTACAGAATACCAGCGTAAAATAGAGGCTTAGTGCTGCTGTTTCGTATGTGAGTGTAGAGAACGGGAGTCCATTTTAATTGGTAACGAGCTAACGAGCCATTCTATTTTAGTAGTTTAGTAGTAACGGAATGGCTTTTGGGCTTAAACTACAACGAAACAGAATCCCTAGTAACTCCCATTATTTAAAATATTATACAAACATACACACGCACACACACACACACACACACACACACACACACACACACACACACACACACACACACACACACACACACACACAGCGCTCACGTGTTAAAATTGTTTTTCAATTGTTTTTTTTTATTCTTTCTCGTTTATTGTAACTTTAATTATTGTTAATAATATTTATAAAACAGAAATTGCAATTACAAATCATATTGTCGCACGAAGTGTACTAAAGTTAAAGGTATGTTGATAAATGTTACATTAAGGGACGAGAGTCTGGTGATTAGTCATACAGGTATTTCCTAGTACTAACACCAGGCTCTCACAAATTAAAATGGTTATACCTCCAATACCTATTATTAAAAGGCAATGTAAACTTGTGAGAGCAAATAAAGTAACATTATTATTATTATTATTATTTGGTCTACTAGAATGACTGTATGACAAACTTGGTGTTCACCTGGTTGTGGACATTAAGTTTGTTTTATAAAAGTAGTTTTAAAAAAAGAATATTTATGTATTTATTGCAGATATTTAAAAACGAAAAAGTCTATCGCAATTAAGACAATCGACATTTATTTAAAGCAAATATTGCGTGGGATCCCTTGGGTTAAATAATCGAAAATAACATGTTATAAGTATCGATAAAATTGCGTGGACGTTGGCGGAATAAATTGCACGACTCGAAGGAACTGCCCGTGGGCTTAGTTCTTGATACCGCTGTTAACTTTCCTTACATGGCGCGTTGACGATGTGGAGTATTTAGGTTGCGTCCTTAGAGACGCGGATGTGGAGCGTTCCGGACATTCCCACAATGTTGTTATTGTAATGTTACCATTACAAGTTTTAAACAATATACCATTTAAGTAAATATTCGAAAGTAATGTCATTTGTAATTTTAAGAAATTTACATTGAAATATTCTACATGAAAAATTACTAAATACGAGTAGTTAAGATTCTCGTGGCTAATTTTCGAGACCATGGTACAAATTTCCGGTCAATCGCGAGCTGTCAAAGAGGCTGTAGATGTAATAATTACAGGCTGTGAGGCATTCCATCTTAGTCCTCATAGATCTTTGTTTAAATTTTTTTCTTTTTTTAAAACGTCTTTTCTTTTAAACTGGCTTTACGGCCCTGGGTTCTAGCCCTTCTGAGCCTTTAAAACGTCATTTGTGTTTACTTTATAGAAGTATGGGTGACAGTCGAGCACCTGATGATAAGAGGATGCTGTGGCCATAACAATACCTATACTCCATGCTTAATAAAGGATTAAAATGTAGATACGTTTTCACTACGACTAAGATAGAATGCCTCGTTTCCGCCTCCCATTATGCGAACACAGCTGCATTATGTTGCTATTTGACGCTGGTATTTTGTTCCTGCGCGATCCTTTCCCGGTCTAGGTGCTGCGGCCATACTTTGCTGCAGTGTGACTCTACCACGTTAGGAATTGGAAACTGACAACTGTAGTTTCGTACACAATAATTATTTTAAATATTATCTTTGAATCGCTTCGCTTATGTATAACGCAGTAACCTTCCGTGTGCCAACGGGGGGCCAGCGCCTACGCATCACTGCACACGGAGACAACCTGCCAACGGGCCGCTAATGTTATTGTTCTATTGAGTCGAACGCTTCCGTCAGTTCGAATCACTTCTTAGAAGGCCATACGTTATTGAAAGTAAACAATACGCTTCATTGGTGAACAAAAACTCGCTTTGATTGCAAATCTGCATTTGATGACATTGGAATAGCGTTCTTTTTGTCGACGATACTGCTCAGGATGGCAAGGGCGTCGTTGACAAAATTATTCTCCAACCATTTGATGCACTCCACTCCAAAATGATCTCAACCACACCATAATGTGGGTAACATAAATGGTACGAATTATCGCTGACCCATAGGAAAGAAAGGTTCTCAAGAGCCTGGAAGTGTGAGGTGGAAGTGTACGATTTCGTAAAATATACAGGTAGCTCAGGATCGTGTTTTGGGAAATTTTGCCGTAGAGGCCTATGTCCAAAAAATCACCCCCAATAATAAAGTCTTCGAGATCGAATATCGGTCACGGTGACAAGTCTTAACGGAGACTAGCCATCTGCGCAGTACAGGATTGTAGTGCATAGATGAGTGCACTAGCTTATAGTCCAAGAGCTGGTGACGAATTTTGGGAAGGTCCTTTTGGCAAGTTGAATTTGTGAAAAAGTATAATGTCGTCAATTGGCAAATCCAGTCACGAGAGTCTGGCAGAGCGTTTGCGGTTATTTCGTTACTGTGCAGCATACAACTTGATTTCTTTTTTATCTTTTAATTTAGTTTTTATATAATTCAAAAAACAAAATCCCAGACGTTTTTATCGGTTATAAAGTATTCACCAATTGACTAAATTATATTCTTCACAAATTCAATTTGCCAAAAGGGCCTTTCCAAAATTCTTCGCCAGCTCTCCGACTATTAGTTGAACTCTGTATTTCTTTATTTTCATAGTTTAGTGGGACAGTAATTTGACAAAACCGCAGAGAAATCAGGCCCAAGGCATATGGCTTTAAGCGATATCCGAGGCACGGGGGCGAAAGTGTGAAGCCTATCAAGAGTCCACTGCTGAACACAGATTCCCCTCTAGATTGCCTCATAGGGCTTGTTTGCTATAGTTGCCACGCTTTGCAACCGCATTTTTTATTATTTTGAGGTATCAGGAAGATGCTGCTGCTCATTTTCTGATTTGTTTCTCTCTGTCTTTTCTTACACTGTCACTAAACGATCAATGGTTTTTTGATTTAATTAACATTGAATTTGCAATTAACAAATTTGATTGCTGCCGGCGAATATCGAACACTGGTTGCTCACGTAATGTGAATTTCTCAGTCATCAATCAAGATCAAGCCCGTCAATAAAAGTTGGTATTCCGTCGACGACGCTGATAGTATGGTAAAATGAAGTTGTCTGAAATTCGCATAAGCCTGAGCAATATTTTCCTAGTCACGTATTTGCATAGGCCACAATCTGTATTCGCAGTGCGTTACCTCCACATGATGCACGTTCGCAAACGCCTCATGTATAGCAACGAGATCTTGCACTTCACAATCACCATTGCACTCTTTACGCGTCAAGTTAATTAACAACAATCTGAGGAACCGATCGTATAGAGACGGTGTACGACTATCCACTACTTCCATGGGTATCGTAGAAAACGACAAGAGTGAAACAAATAAGGGCATGGGTAGTAGCATCTTCCTAATAACAACTAAAAAAATAAAAACTACGATTGCCAGCCGGCCTGTCAAGCATGGCAACTATGGCAAAAATTCCCCCTATAAAAAATCTATAGGGAAGCATATGTTCAGCAGTGGACGATTGGTAGGTAACGGTAATTAGCGGTAACGGTAGAAGAAATCCACGACTATAATAAAAGAGTACTGTATCTGTATATATACTGTATAGTACTGTCTCTTGACGCTTGTATACATATAATCGAGAAAAAATATCCAGTTTTCTCGATTATTTAGCAATCGCTACAAAATCGAGTTAAAAATACCGATATATATAATAATTGGTAACTGATTCCGATCATAAAGTGAAACGAATAACGTGCAATAACATAAAAGCGACATAACTTATTCGTTATAATCATGGCGTGGGCGTTTAATCGATCGCCATGTATGATCGGAATATAGTATAAGTTGCATAAATTAATAAAATATTAAGTAATATGGTCATCTTTAACCGGATGACCATATTAACCATGTTTGTGTATTAACCATATTGACCATATGAACGCAAAAACGACAGCCTTGTTTACATGGATGGTTCAATGATACGATAGCTCTTCATCAGTCAACCAAATAATAAAGGGTCAAAAGGGCGCTGCCCTATCGACGCCATTTTGACAGTTGACTTTATGGTAAATATTTTAGTCGATTTAAGTATTGGGTAGTGTAGTTAATTTTTTTTAAGTAAATTTTTCAGTGTTCCTAATTGTTGCCAAAGCTTGTTTGCTCTTTTTTTTTTAAATATATTAGTTATAGTATACGACTTAGTGTTTTTGTCTCTGTCCTCCTCCTCGTTTTGGTTTTATAGGTCAGCAAAGCTTAAGGTGATGTGCTTAAGGTATCGATCCCGTGGATACCAATGTAATTGTTTATTGCAGTTTAAGTGCTGATTTACCATTTACTCGGTGTAGAAAAACATCGTGAGGAAACCAGTAATTTCAAGAAATAAAAAGTATTTTGAGGACATGAAACCCGCCAACTTACGCTGAAGCTGCGTGCAGAACTCATAGCATCATAACACTTTCAAGAAATGGGAAGGGAACTTGTGCCCAGTCGTGAGATCTACACGCGTGGCCTGGTTCAATGATGTTCTATGATCATTTGTATATCTCGATCGCGTCGACCAAGGCGAACCGCGTTGAATCTAAGGCTCATTTTACATTGCGGCGAAATGGAATAGGACGAAAGCGTCAATTGCGTCCCGTCGCGCGGAAAGGCGCGCGAATTCGCCTTGCGCCTATAAACACCGTTCAGTTACTAGTCAAGATCTTTTATTTGACGAGAATGGTTGATTGGATATTATTTACGTACTGCTTATTTGTAAGGCATAAGAAGAAAATGATGAGAAAAAGAAGAATATCAGAAAAAAGAAAAGAAATATTTGGGTTCATGATTTATGGAAGAAATGAAAACGTCACCCTTCGCGCCATGCCACAGACTGCAACGACATTCTTCCGTGGAATTCCCGAGAAAAAGAGGAACGCGCGACTTCTTTTTTGGCTCATCTCATATCTAGTTTGCACGTTACACAATTAACAAACAGTTCATTTTACTATGTAAATTTTGGTTACAAAAATTCGCTTCCATTCCGTTCCGCGACAATGTAAATTGAGCCTAAGACCGGTCTAGAATGCCCTAACATGGTGGCCGCGCTCTGACTCAGCAGTCATCGACCTTACTCTGCCTATGAAGACACTAATGTCTCTTTTCCTTTGTTTAATATTTTAATTTTAGTCTAGTAAGAGTTGATATATGATATCATTTCATATTCAAACAAAACTACTTGTTCCACGCCTATGCCAAAAACCTAGGTATGGTCGTTAGTTTTGTTCCACATTAAATACATTTCTTTTTAATCATCATCAGCCTGCGGCAGTCCACCGTTAGACATAGGCCTCTCCCAAGAAGCGCCACTTAACCCGGACTTCGGATTCACGCATCCAGTCTCTACCAGTCACCTTGCGCAAATCATCGCGTTTTATCCAATAATTTTCTTGTAATATAACAGTGTAAGTAATAATAATAATAAAATTTATTTGGACAAAATCGAAGTCTAAGCGATTAACAAAAAACAATTTTATTCAAAGTGGCTTTCTTAGGCTTTGATACAGGCCTATCTCTCTCACAACGAAGTTTTGGATTTAATTGGGATTAACGCACTCAGGGAATTAAGTCGCTGCTTGCTCTTAAGATTTCTTGAGAGTTTCAATCAATATATATTATTATATATTATATAATTTCATTATATATAATGTACTCTGTGGTTTCAATGTCGGAGTAACGTTTTGATCAGCAAACCATGTCCATATACTGATTTCAATTTGAGTCAGGTTTGAGTTGTTCGTGGTTCAGTTCAGTCACAGTTCAGTTTCAGTTCATTATTTCAGCTTCACTACGTGATCTCCCTTGATATAATTTGGCCAAGGTCGTTACTCCTTTTTCACAAAAATAAAACTTCGTGCTTTCTTGTTACGACGATCACGTTGAACTTTTCCAACAAGTTGCGAGACATGTTTAGAGCTGTGAGCGTACACTTCGTTGTTTTGCTTGAAGCATACAAGCAATTTATGAGGACGGCCAATGTTCAGCAATGGACTTTTGACAGGTTGCAATAAGTTGACTTTTAGTTGCCTGATATAAAAAAAAATAATTATATACTATTTCTCGGAGGTCTGATTCTAATCTGTAGCAGACTTTACTGTACGATGTGTGATGATTCACGCGTGTTTTTGTGCACATAAAACAACATATTATACTTGAACGTCCTGTATTTCCTTCCTTATTCTTTTTATGGACGCCATATTACTTTATAGGTCAGTATAATTCAACGTATTAGGATCGGTAAGCGACATAGTTTCATTTATTGAATGTAGAGTATGTTTTATACATAATTGTACTTTAATGTTTATTACACTCTTAAAATTTTCAAATTATGAGGGCTTACACAACTTCTTCTGCCACTAGGTAAAACCACTTTGGATTTAAATTGTCAGTCAATTCAAGTCACTTAACAATTTCATTGGTACCGTCGAAGATGGAACCCACTATAGTGTATTTTGAAATTTACAGCGAGTGTTTAGACTCTGTGCTGCCACAACTAAAACATAATATACATATAAACAAAAAAATATTTCACCGGTTGTAGAATATATTGCTAATTACTATGATAAGCATTTGTAATAAAGCGTTTTATTATATAAAATAAAATTTTAATAAAAAATTATTATAAAAACTAATACTTAATATTTTTATAAGCGTTTATAAAAAATAAAAATTTACGAGCATCAGCTTTATTGCATTTTGTATAATATTAAATGTAAAATAAATGCCAGTAAGTACTAAATAAGGGACGCCCTGGATAGATTGAGCGACGATCTGCGCAAGGCAGCAATTGGCTCGTCTTGGGAGAGGTCTGCGTCAGATGAAAATTATATGGAACTTTTCAAATTTCGAACGAATAGGCTAAAGTTTAGGCTACGAGTAAAGCATTTATCGTCTCTCAGTATTATAGTCATCTCGTACCACAGCGCTACTTACCACTATGTAACTTATCAAGTATTGTAGAGTAAGGAAAGTCACGTAACAACGTCTGTCCACACGTTTGCCTAATCTTTAAAATATTGTGCGTGTAACTTTTATTTTTAAAATAAAATGTAATTATTATTATTTCACAAGGTGGTAGAATATTCAGCTACTGGGGTAGCTGCCCGGAGTCAGGAAGTTGGCGGTGTCTCATCCCCGTGCCTCGAAAAGCACGTAAAGCCATTGGTTCTGCGCCTAATCTCTCTCTGGTCGTGTGGGCTTACCGTCCCATCGGACTATTAGAGTGAGGGGCTATAGAGAGTGCACCTGTGCTTGCGCATACATTTGGGCACTATATTCCTTTTCTGCGCCGATAGCTAATCTCCATTGAGGCTGGCTGCTGTCTAAAATAATAATTCTATAATAATAACGTTCTCCTGGCCAAATTCTGAGTCTGTCTGGGTAGGTGCCACACTTATACCTATCCGGTCAGAAGGGTCTGGAATCTTCGCTTACCTATCTGGTCTGGTATTAGAGTCGAAACGAACGCCTTGGAAGGCTCGTACAGATACAAGCGAGAAATGCAGCATAATTAATGCTCCTGTAGGTATTTCATACGGTGAGCAACTAGAACCGAAAACCTTTTACTCCAACCTAGTCGTCAGGGGTGACAAAGCATCGGCATTTTGATTTCTTAATCAACGATTAATGTAGGAGTCTATGGACCACAGCATTCACTTACCTTCACGTGAATATTGTGATCGAATGTCAGCTTTATTTCTATTAAAAAAAAATCACTCAGTTCTAGACTATTCATTATTCGTTACAAAACAAAAGTAGTTTTTTGCAAACCTGCTGCACCGGTGACTCACTCGATACCGTATTCAAAGCAGTGATATAACGAAGGTTACTACGACCCACGAGCGTCGTGACTAAGCCGAAGTAAGGTAATGTAGGCAAATGAAGCCGACTGCACGATTATCGAGTTGATTGCCTGGTAGCTTCTTGAAATTAAGCTGCCGATTTATAGGATTCCTTGTGAGTTAATGGCCTTATGGTTTCATTTTCGTATTAGATCAAAAACAATTAAAGAATTTATGCAATCTTTTTGAAATGATTTACAAGAACCATCATAAATGCTTTAATATTATGAGAATAAATAATAACAGAAAGGTCTTTGGACAAGCAGTTGTAAGTTGAACTATTTATAACTAAGTAGTAACTAATGTAAGTTTTTTTTTTGTTTCTTTATAGAACAATGGTGACAAGCGAGCTCACAGTCCACCTGATTGTAAGTGGACGTTGTGGCTTATAGACGTGTACATCTATTCCCGATTAAGAATCAAAATGCGTTATCACCCATGAGGACTAAGATGGAATGCTTCTTCTTCGGTGAAATGGGACCAGTTTTCTACACTCACCATACGTAATACAGCAGCATTTAGCTGCTACATCACGCTAGGATTCTGTAGGAGCGTGGTCTTTCCCCGATCATGCCAACAGATTCGTGCTACTACCATAATATAGCTGCAGCTTGGCTCTACCACGTAAAAATGATAAAGAATATGGTAGAAAAATGGTGACTGTTATAAATATGTTTGTATTACTTTTGTACCTGATAATTAGGAAGAGTGAGCCAACCGTTTCTAATGTCAGCGGGATCGGCTCCTTCTAATGATATAGAAGAGCCACTTCTGGGTTCGCGCGTCTTCCGGTGTTCAGACCACCAGTTTATATGCTCCGTTGAACGATGATGTGTATATGCCCCCATAGGTACTTTATTGTACTTTTCAATTTACAGAAGTTCGCAAAGAATAATATGACCGAATTAAAAATATAAGGTCTTGAAAAAGTGTTATATTTCTGTTCTTATTATATGTATTAAACTGTCAAAAGCTGCTCTAAGTCGTTCTACTACCAGCAAAGAGTAACTACGACTGTCAGCGAAAGCTGAATGAGCTATACACGGTGTAGGCCGAAGTGTTTGTTTGCTTCTCCGTTGCTTAGCAACGCGTTCACGTGGATATCAATGACCCTATAAACTTGACCTTGAGAAATAACGCTAACTTGACCCGCTGACCAATGTTTGACAAGCTAGATGACTTCCGTGTTGCTTTACTTGGTAACCTTAAATTAGGTGTTAAAAGAAATATTTAATTTTAGGAGTAAGGTTAACAAATGAGTACATACCTACTCCTACGTCTGTTCTTGACTACGAATCAAAACGCAGATACGCTGTCGCCTTTAAGGACTAAGCCATCTTAGTCCTCATAGTCATCATCTTGACTGGTACCAGTCAAGATGATCTCCGGTTCGGGTCACTCACTATACAAAACACGGCACTATACTGCTATTTTAAGCTGGTATAATGTCCGAGCGTGGTTCTTTACCGGTCAGCCGATTCATTTGTGTTGCAAAAGTAATCTCTGCAGCGAAGCTTTACCACGCAGAAATAGAAATGTATTCGTATGCCGAAAAAAAATATACCTATGTTTCTATTGGTCCCTGCTGTTTAGTGGACTATGCTCTGGTGGTCTATATTTATTTGAAAATGCCGAAACCCAAATCAGACATGCTAGTGGGTCTTTCAAAAATTTGTTTTCTCTTTCTTCTCATCTTTATTGTCTTCTCATTAGTGCTGTACAAATTTTTCGAATAATGATTTTTGGGTGCATTCTTAAAAATCATGAAGTTAAAAATGCTTATAATTAATAATGGATGTAAAAGTGGAGCTTAAGAGCTGTCAGGTTTTTATAACAAGTTTCACATTGGATCTATTTGCGTTGTTAATGTAATGTACATTTAATAGTTATGGTAGAATAGACTAAAATAGAATAATTATTATTCAAAATAGATTATAGACAACACGTAGTATAATGGATTATAAATAACACAAATATAAAGCTAAACAACTCTAGTTTCTATAACAAGTTTAACATTGAATCTATCAACGTTATTACAGTAATAGAAATTTAGTTAATAATATTATGTAATACCTAGAAATACCTAGTTGTGTGTATAAGTAATAACCGGCCAAGTGCGAGTCGAATTGGCGCACGAAAGGTTCCGTATCATCGTAATACACGTTTCTAGTAGGAGACCCCCACAATTTTTAATTTATTTTAACTTTTATTATTTGTTGTTATAGCGGAAACAAAAATAAAATTTCTGTTAAAATTTTAACTGTTTACCTATTACGGATACGGATAATGAGATATAGTCCGCTGACAGACAGACGAACGGACGTACGGACGGACGCACAGCGGAGGCTTAGTAATAGGGTCCCGTTGCTTACTCTTTGGTTGCGGAACCCTAAAAAGGACGAGTTACTTAGTTAAGAAAAGAACCGAATAAGTTTTTATTATTTTTATATTCTTTGACAAGATAATAATTCTTTTTTTATTTAGAAAATCAACAGCTCTTATGGATATACATTGGTTATACGAATTATGAATATAATTGATTAATAATAATTCTTATTGAAACTATTATTTTTTATCACTGTTTCAGTAAATTACTTTTTTCGAAGAACCAACAAGAAACCCAGCGCAGCGGAACTTTTTATTAAAGTAACATTTTATAATAAAACAAGACGTAAAAATGATAGAAATCATTTTAGAAACAAGTGGCAGCGACGTTCTTCCTAACAGTTTTCAGTAACATATTCAACATCATTACAACCCATCACAAGTCCACTGCCGAACATAAGTACTTGGGGAGCCAAGGAATGCCACAAAACATGTTCCTGGACCTGGACATCCATCGAAATTCTGCATCTCTTACCAGGTAGTCACTGAATATTACAGTAGTAACTAGGTGTTCCGCGCGACTTCGCCCGCGTGCTTTTTGGGTCTTTTTTTGCGCGGAACCCTAATACTTTTTCTAAAATAAAAGTAGCCAAAGTTACTCCTTGTGACATCAGCTATCTGCCAGTAATAATCCCGTCAAAATCTGTCCACCCGTTTCGGAGATTAGCCGGACAACAGTATTCTTTGTAGTGGAGTATCGATAAGTAAGTAGGTATAAAAGGCGCAACATATGTCTTGTAAATAACAAAATATAATTATAATGCGCTTATTGTACAAGTCTTCTAAGATAATATTCACGTGTGTGGTTTAATTTTACGCTATGGGTTTTAGTTAACACTAGCTTCGCCCCGCGGTTTCACCCGCATCATCACGTGTCCGAGGTGTGCGACATGACCTAGTTTGAACTAGCATTTAATAACGGCTAGGGTTTAAGCGTCGTTCGCGCGCCCAGCCAAGTATTGAATTATATTTATTTTACATTATCTCTTAAACTATGCGTCCAAATAACATGGTGTAAAGAATAAAGTTTATCTTCATAAAATTGTATTGATGATGAAGTAACTTTCGTTCGTAAGGATAAATAGACCATGCCCAATAATAACGCTCATAAATCACTTTAAAATTTTCAATATTTTTTTGTCACAAAATACCAAATTATGGCTTATGTATAAGAAATAGACATATGGTATCGTGGACTTTTTTTTAGACGGAGTAAAGGTCTATATTTTTCTAGAACATTGTATTTACGTATCCCTAACGATAACACCAGCGTACGCGGATAAATCATTTCGGGAGTGCTCTTTCTTCTGACTTGTTTAACAAATATCCATATTTAAGGCTAGCTGAGTAATATAGCTTAATGCTAGATAGCCTATACTATTCCACATGAATCTGGCTATAATATACAAAAAGAACTTTTCAAATCGGACTGGTAGTTCCAGAGATTAGCGCGTTTAAACAAACAAAAAAACAAAAAAACTCTTCAGCTTTATTATATTAAAAATAAGTATAGATTAGTTACGAGTTCAGCGTTAAAATTAAAAAAAACCGCCGTGAGTTTGTTTGAATGAATTATGAACGTAACCCGACAGACAACAAACAGACAGACGGACGGACAGACAGACAAACAGACAGACAGGCAAAAACTTAAAAAATTTTTTTTGGTATTAGTACCGTATATACTTTCATATGCATTTAGTAAAAAGCTGTAATTTTGACATTACAAACAGACACTTCAATTTTATTTATTTGTATAGATAAAAAATAATATTTTTAACTTAAGTACATTTTGTCAGTCTGTCTGTAATATTGAAATAACTGCCTCAGGTGATTATTTCCACGCCATTAAGACATGAATTTTTTGTAAAGTTTTTGTCTGTCTGCCTATTCTGGCTTATCTTCAGAATGGCTAGCACTAGAGAGCATTGCCAAGAGTGATCTAGGCTATAATTTATCCGCAAAACCGAAATAAATGGTCTTTGATGAATTATATCTTGAACCTAAATAACGCCACATTAATATATAGATCCCATCCAGGCTAAAGCCGGACGTCCACCGCAAACTAAACTAACTTAGTTTATCTTAGTTCTCATAGCTGAGACAGTTTTTCTACCGATTTCAAAAAGGAGCCGGTACTCAATTCGACTGTATATTTTTTTATGTGTGTTACCTCATAACTTTTTACTGGGTGAACCGATTTTGATAATTCTTTTTTTAGTTGAAAGCTGGTGCTTCACATGTGGTCCCATAGATCTGACCAATAATTTTTGAGTTATTCTTAATAATTTATATTGAAATCGGTTGTACAAAATATTTAATTTATAAAATATTTATCATACATGTACGTCCGCAAACTATTCCAGCAAAGCTATGTATGTATGTATGTAAAACTGGCTCAGCCATACGAGCTAAGATAAGCTAACTTAGTTTAGTTTGCGGTGGACGTTCGGCTTAATCAGGGCCGGGTCGCTAGTTCGTTAATAATGTTATGATGTATATTTTATGGCAAATTCATTACATATTATAATAACCTTTCTTAATTTCACATTAGTTAGATTTTTACCTTTTTTCGCTAGTTTAGATATTTTTAGTACGAGTGCAAACGCGTATATCTAATTAGGAATATAACAGAACGGCACATCTGTTCAATTTATTTTATGTTTATTAAAAAATATTAATCGAACTTTATTTAATTCATAAGTACATTAAACTTCATTAAGTACAGAACATAATATTTGTCCAAGATCGGACGCGATACGTGTCGCTCAGACAGCGTGAAGATTTTAGTCGAGGGGACCACAGGCCACAAGTGACCGGATACGGTGAGTAAATGAATAGGTTCATTAGCCTGGCTTAAGAACTTGTGCTCACAATGCGAGTTCTGTATTTAGGGTGAGAGGCAGCGGAGCGGAGTGCTATTTTTGAAGTCCTTAGTGATTTCAAAACTTACGTCTTTCTTTTGTTATTACTAACATCAGTTAACCCTTTTTCTTATTATAAGGGTGACACATTTAACACCTCACGTGGTGGTCAGTGGGTACTGCAATTTATGAGCACCTGCATCCAATAGGCGGCACCTGTAAACAACTTCAAACAAATAAGGTAGGCGATGGTTTGTCACCTCTGAAATTTCGGAAAAATTTTCATATTGCAAACATACTAACGGCAATGGATTTCTCAATAAACTTAAGAGCCTTAATATATTAAAAAAAAAAAAACTAGAAGAAGGGGAGACTGGTGATGTCAAAAAGCAACCAACATTGCATGATTTTGGAGATAGCGAAAAATAATGATGTCAGAAGTCATTTCGTCAAGTCATTCCAGATATATTTTGGAAACTTACTATTTTTTTACCACAGACTAACGGGCGGCAACGATAAAAAAAATATTGTACTTTTTTATAATAATACGTATTGCAAACTTAATAAAACCATCAGTTTTATTAATTTCTCTTTCCTCTTAACATTAATGTGCTTTTCTTCACGTATTAGTGCAGTATAAAAATATCTATACAAATAAATAAAATTTAAGTGTCTGTTTGTAATGTCAAAATAACAGCTTTTTACTATGTGCATATGAAAGTATATACGGTACTTAAAACAAAAACACGATTTTTAAAATTTTTGTCTGCCTGTCTTTCTGTCTGTCTGTCTGTTTGTTCCGACTAATCTCCGAAACGGCTGGACCGATTTTAACCGGCAGATAGCTGATATTATAAGAAGTAAATTAGGTTACTCTTATTTTAGAAAAATAATTAGGGTTTCGCGAAAAAAATTAAAATCCATGAAATCCAATCGTAATAAATTACGCGCGGGTGAAATCGCGGGGAACAGCCAGTTAAATAATAAGAGCAAGTGACCATGAAAAGTCTACAATAAAGCCTAACCTCTCATGTTCCCGTTGGAGGTGTGCAATATATATGAGCTAAGAATACTTAAGCATTAGACATGCCGTCAGGAATGCAAGAGCCAGTATGCAAAGCTTACGGGTGCGTTAACTATTCAAAATATCCCGTGGGAAATTAAAAGCAAGGCTTGCATACTGCACTTTATTGTTACAACTGGCTCTATGCAGTTTCAAAGAGAGTTAGTAAATATAATTATGATTATAGAACTCATTGGGGTTCATTAGTTCATGGTCACGAAGGGGCAGCATGATGGTATTTAATTGAATATATCAATGCGTTGGTACCTCTATTAGATTTGTGATATAACAGTTTTAAATACTTTCCTCCATAGACAAGTTTATAACATAGCACTTAGCACATAGACTGATGGAAGTGACTGCCTACAGGAAAATATGATCGTCACTTATTTGAGTGCATCTCGTGGTTCATTATATAACTCTTTTGGGTCACTGCGTTTGGCAAGTTCAACGCTCCCATTTGTTACATTTTTCGAATGAAAGGACAACATTCAAGTACAGTATAAAGTACATTGTAAAATTTTTTTAGACACACGCGGCAATGACGACGACACTGTAAAACCCATTTTATTTTCAAATCTGCAACATTTTATTAAAAATAAATGTTTTTGTTTAATTTCGCTGCACGTAACGTAGCAGATGTGACACATTTGTTTAATTATTAAAGACTTATTTCTTAACAAATAATATTTCGTTTATTGATATCAGAGTATAAATTCGTCTAACTACTAGACATAGAGATCCTCTCATGTCTAAGAATGTTAATGGACTTCACAGGTCCTTCTAAATTTTCTTATATGGAAATGTAAGTTTTCTGACGATGGTTTCCATCACCGTCGAGCATTAGGTGATCAGCCCTTAGACGGGACGAAATGGCGTGACGGATCATGGTGATGAACACCTTTTCGACAACTTACCTAAGCCTTAGAAATATAAAAATGTTGCACAATTTTACGAGCCTAAGCGACAAAACACAGCCAACGAACAATGTTATATATACCATTAAGTTTTTGCATCTGAATTTGTTAAATTGCACTTAGTTCAGCTAATTGTCGTTGTTACTTTCACTGTAGACCAGGTCAGCCTGCAAACAGTCTAGTATTTGATTTAACCTTACCGATATTTAAAATCTCTTTTACGCTTCTCTCTGACTGATGAGTCATTCGTCATTCTCACTTTCTAACTTTCCAACGTTTATAAATTAAATTCAGTAATGTGCATTGTCGCGAAATATAAATGTAATTAGGATTTTTATCTCTAAGACTTCGGATTAAGGTCGAATGTGGGTCGAGAGCTGCGCCCACATACGCCTGGAACAAACCTGACCATAAATGTTCAGCCGGGTGACTGAGTCAACGCCGTTTCCTTTTGGGATGGCGTTAGATGACGTCATCACTTTCGTTTGTTAATTTATTTCCATTGTGTCATTTATCTCCCTCTTCTCTTCATCGTCAAGTTACTTAACAAACAAGATGTAACACAGATCTAAAATGGATGTCCCTGTATTTGATTGGCTGCTTGAGGTATTATAATATATCAATCAATCAATGTCTGCAATTCACTTCAAACAAAGTAGACCATAACGCCCTCCAGACCGAATTTCAGTCAAGGCGGCCAGTCAGGAGACTAGCCAGGTAGGACAGGATTATAGTGTGTACCAGTCTATGCGCAAGCACAGGTGCATTCTCTAATCCGTCAGTCGTACGAGTATAGTTCGATTGGACCATAAAAGTACTGTGTGGATGGGACGATAATCTGTAAAATTACGACCGGAGAGAATTTTTTTTATAGGATAGGGTGACAAACGATCATACAGTCCACCTGATGGTAAGTGGTTGCTGTGACCCATAGGCATTCTACATTTATTCTCAATAAAAAATCAAAATGGAGATGCGTCGTCATCCGTGAGAACTAAGATGAAATGCCTCTTTTCTAGTAAAAAGGGTCTCTGGTTCTCTACACTCACCATACGAAATACAGCAGTGTCAAGCTGCCATTTTACGCTGGTATTCTGTGAGAGCGTGGTCCTGATTCATACCCGGAACCTCATGATCAGAATTTTGCTACCACTAGACCAACGACGGCAACCACTGGCTCTTTATACGGTACAGAGGAGTCGCTTCGGATGCACATCTGCTTGGAAGCGAAAATAAATATGAGGGTAGACCTATTACCTATTTATCGTAATGAAAAAACTCAAACCCATGTCTAGTGCACTGTTACGGGTTCATGATAATCATCAGTACCTATATTGTTGCCAACATTTTTCTCCCATTGATTGATAATTTATTGCCATACGATACAAACGAAAGTTTTGGTGCCGAAGTCAAATTATAGTTTACTAATGGAAAATAAACATTTATACGATGCTGTAACTTGTAATTGACAAATTACACGCACTAAAGCAAAGAAAAAACTAGGACTCTCTACTCTCTAGGACTGTTTAGGGTTGCAACTACCGAAATCTTTCAGGGTTATTTTTCAAACAGTAGCCAAACTTTAACCTTAAGTTGAAATATATAAATATACCGTTAATGCAGTTTTTGAAAATACGAGTAAATAAGGCATACTTTTATTTGAAATTATCCCAAAATGAATGTGATTTATGGGCAACAACGGTTTTGCCAACAGATCGACCCTTAGGAATTTGTGTGTGCGCAGTAAAAGCAGTTAAAATAATGCATTAACCACGTATTTTGAATTTAAAAGATAATAACCGGCGAAGTGCGAGTCGGACTCGGGCATGAAGGGTTCCGTAACGTCGTAATACACGTTTCTGGTAGGGGAGCCCCCTTTAATTTTTAATTAATTTTTATTTTTATTATTTTTTGTTATAGCGGCAATAGAAATACACATTCTGTGAAAATTTCAACTGTCTACCTATTACGGATCATGAGATACAGACCGTTGACAGATAGACGGACGGACGGACGGACGCACAGCGCAGGCTTAGTAATAGGGTCCCGTTGGATACCCTTTTTGTACAGAACACTAAAAAGGACAAAATATATGAGATATTTTTTAAACAATTTTTCTTCACTATTTGCCTATGTTACTTATACTTCAACCTTCTTTGCAAATTTGGCCGGATATTGAAATTATATATATATATATATATATATATATATATATATATATATATATATATATATATATATATATATATATATATATATACATAAACGTTTTAAGTACATATATAAGCTAAGTATTCTGCGAGGAAACGCAGCCCAGCGTTCTTGGCATATTATCGTGGGATGTAGTACTGTATGATAATTAAAGTTTTTAGTTTTAGTTTGTTTTTCATCGTAATGAATATTGTATACTTTAATGTCAGTACTTTCTTCCTTGAATACTTATGTAAATTTTCGGCGTACTGAATGTATCAGATCGTAGATCATGGATTATTGTACAAATTGAGTGTAGAGAGTAGAGACTTAGAGGCTACGGTAGCTCAGGGGCTAAGTGCTCGCTGTAAATTTCACAGTACACAAGCCCAGTTCGATCCCCGCTCGCACCAATGAAATTGTTAATTGCAATTTTAAGGTACTGATTAAACACGTGCTCGGCGGTGAAGGAAAGGAAAGCATTGGGGCGTTTCTCCGGCTTGTGCCCAGCAGTGGCACGTGTGTATGCTGTTACTTTACGTTTTTAAGAAACTAAGAATTTAATAGCAGGGTGGCAACCCTATCTGTGGTTATTAAGGGTACCATTTTTATTTATTTACTCGTTATATTTGAGTAGATTGAATAAAACGCAAACTTCACACTTAAAATTATTTTTCATAATACTAAAAGATATATCTAAAGTACGCTGTAAGTTTCACAGTATGCGAGCAATCCGGGTTCGATTTTCGCCCGCACCAATGATATTGTTAATTGCGATTTTAAGTGCTGATTTACCACGTGCTCGGTGGTGAAGCAAAACATCGTGAGGAAACCTGCATGTCTGAGAAATAAGAAAAAAATATATTTCGAAGACATGTGAAGCGTTGGCCTGTGCCCAGGAGTGGGACGTATATAGGCTGTAACTTTAACTTTAACTTTTAATAGAAATAACTAAGTCCTTTATTTATATTTTTATACATACTTCTAAACTAGACAAGAATTTATAAACGAACGAAAAGGTCCAAATTAAAGTCTGCTTAGCAGCCTATAAAAGTCTACTGTTGGACAGGGGCCTATCCTGTTGCGGGGAGGATATGTCACAACTGCCACGCTTGAATTGGGAAATTCAGTACTAGGCGTCTCTGACTTTGGACGTTATTGCAGTTGCCAGTCTGTGTATTTTACGCTTGGCGTAAACGAGGTGGTTATACATCATCTATCGGAAGCATAGGAGCCATGAGATTTGATGATGGATGATTTGATGGAGCCTTGTGGTTTCGGCGTAATAGTAGGCGCCATTAGTGTCGTAAGACGCGAAAACGGGAAATTTCGGAATATGTTAAGGTTTCCGGCGGTACTCCCTCTAGTTGACACTGGTGTACAATATGTAGAGCAACAGCGTTAAGGGCGCCAGAACTCTGGTACTGTAATTGTCAATTCGCCTGTCTAGCGTGACGATCAAGACAAATCTTCCCCACAATATCACAAGTCCATGTCCAAGAAGAAGAAGATTATGCCATTGAGAAGAACAACAATAGTATTTCTATTATTTTTTATGTAAATTATCATTTAAATGATTTTTTTTGTTCAAATCATTATTTCAATGATTTTTTGTTGAAATTGACATTTTTATAAATATTTGTTGATCTTTGACATTGTATTATGTTATTATACAGGGTTATTTTGCAAATATAGCCAAATTTGCAGAAAAGGTTCAGAATAAGTAATATAGGCGAATGGTGAAGAAAAATTAATTAAAAAAATGTTAAACATTCTGTCTGTGTAATATTATATGTAATGCATTATTTAAACTGATTGTCGTTCATAAATATCTAACGTCTACTATTTTACTACGCACGCACACATTCGAAACGGTCGTTTGGTTGGCAAAAACGTTGTGAATTGAATCGCACACAGAGGAGCGCGCATATACGTAGCGTAGTTATTGCTCGATTTTTTTCTCCAAATTTATATGTGACCAAACTTGAAGTATAACTAACCTATTTAATAAAAAAAGAATCATCAAAATTTGTTCACAATCTGCGAAGATATCGTGTAAAATACATACAAATAAAAACATACCCTCAAATTGAGAACCTCCTCCTTTTCAAAGTCGATTTAAAAAAGAGTTATTGCAACACATGGCGGCTAGTCTGTAAATAGGATTTTTTATAATCGTTGGTGCGTTATTTTGTGTTAGTGTAAGAAATTATTCTAAATGACGTGACCGATTGAGGTCATTCCATTCATTCATCATCACATATTTGTTTTGTCGCGACAATGGTTTATCGTTTTGCTATGTTTCAATAGGCGTTAAATTCATGTCATCAACGAATTATATATTTATGGAGTAAATTGGATTTAGGGTCTAAAAAGAAAAATCACAAAAACTGGACCCGATATGTGTCCCTGTGGTTATTTATAAATTTTACATTTATGCTGTAGAAATTCCAGAGTAAATTTGGAGGAATCGTAAATTGCGCCACTTACCAGAAATGGCAGAGCAATGTCTGCCGAGCCAGTTACTCTATACATATAAATAAAAGTAAAGTATTGAAGTGTCTGTCTGTATTATTGAAATAACTAGCTTATATTAAGTTCAAGGGGTTACTTTTGTATACTATTCTATTCCTTTGTATGCTATGTATATTATTCCGGTCTAATCTTTGAAGTGGCTGAACCAATTGTGATAAAACTTTACGAATACATAAAGAGCAATGCTAGGAGGGATCAAAGGCTATATTTTATCCGAAAAATTATAATTTTTTTTGTAAAACAAAAACAGAAATTTATAAAATAAACGGTCTGTGAGTATTTACAATTTAAATAAAGCCACATTAATAGATCCTACTGAGGCGAACGGACGGGTCGTTAGTTATAAATAAAAGATAAAACGCATACTAGGTAATTAGTGGCCCGACAACATGCCCTACTAATGAAATTTATATAAAATTTTTGTCATACATATTGGATTTTAACAGTCATTGATCTTATTAACGATTTAATTGGCTTTGCGTCTTTTAATCCAAATACACACGCGGCGTCAACACAGGTATAACCTGTCGGAAATATCTGCGAACCTCGCTGGAATGCGCTTCCCCTCGCGCTTCCCCGCACCTCCGTCCGTTATCGTCTATCCAGTACCGTTGCCATCTCTCCATATTGCATGACGTCATCAAGCCAGGTTCGCAGATATTTCCGCCCGTTATCGTCTATCCAGTACCGTTGCCATCTCTCCATATTGCATGACGTCATCAAGCCAGGTTCGCAGATATTTCCGACAGGTTATACGACGTTAACTTTGTATATAATATTGATGGCCTCACATATAATTGTTGACCTTCGCTTATTTGTACTATGCGCGAATGTTTATATTCTCGTATCGTTTGGCGGATTTCCTTCTACTCATACTTGGGAGGGCGATGCTTGTTATATGTGTTAGCTTTAGAATAGCTCTTGCTTACGGGTGAACGCTCTAAGGAGCTTTTATTTATTTGCGTTTTATTAAAGTACATGTCTATAGTTGCCAATGGGTATTGCTAACGAGCATACAGTCAGTCCACCTGATGGTAAGTCATAGCTTTGACCCATAGACACATACATTTATTCTTGATTAAGAAATAATATGCAGATGCGTTGTCGCCCCTGAGGACTAAGATGCCGCCATACGAAACAAAATATTATGCAGCTATTTCACGCTGGTATTTTGTGAAAGCGTGTTCCTTCCACGGACGATCCGACACATACTTACTACAGCTATAATACGAGTACAACAACAGCGTGGCTATATCACGTGTATATACAGTACAATTTAAACCTATTCATTTCAATAAAGTATAATTTAAAATTAAAAATTTTGTACAACCGACATTAATATAAGTTATTAAAAATAACTCAAAAACTATTAGTCAGACCTAGATCAAAATATGGGAGAACGTGTGAAGCACCAGCTTTCAAATAGAAAAAAAATCATCGAAATCCGTTCGTCCAGTAAAAAGTTATGAGGTAACACACGTAAAAAAACATTCAGTCGAATTGAGTACCGTCTCCTTTTGAAGTCGGTAGAAAATCTCAGCCTGCATAGCTCCATTAATAGACACAATCCTTTTCTTATTTTTGAGAGGATTGTGTATCAGAGAAAGTCTGCTAAGATGTCAAAGCGAGTTAGTGGACTTCACATGTTGTCGATATATTTTAGTATAGAGGTGTTTTCATCACGATGTTTTCCAACAATTCCAAAAAATTTACGTGGCACAGCCATGTTGACAAAATAAACAGATTTGATTTGACATTATAGTTGTAGTATGAATGAGTAGGTCCGACCGGGAAAAGACCACGCTCTCACAGAATACCAGCATTAAATAGCAGCTTAATGCTGCTGTGTTTTGTACGGTGTGTGTAGAGAACCGGAGACCCTTTTTATTGGATACGAGACATCCCATCTTAGTCCTCAGGGCTGACAACGCATTAGCATTTTGATTTTTAATCTAGGAAAAGTGTAAATGTTCATGGGCCACAGTATCCACTTGCCATCAGGTGGACTGTGTGCTCGTTTGTCACGCTTATTCTATATAAAAAAAAAATCCAAATAATTAGTAAATAAATAAGACACACTATAACTACTAAAACAGAGGGAAGAAACGTCCGCCTAAGAGTTTATCAGGTGATGAAAATTATACAATTCACGTATAAACTCCAAATCCGACAGAACACCGAGACGTGGGCTCTTTTGACTATACAAACATATTACCTGTTGCCGGCGACTCTATTCTTTTGTTTAAAAATGACTGCTTTGGGGAAATTATAATTTATTTGATTTCACTTGACCTCAAATAAAATTAGGTGGTTCACATGCCTATAAAGTATAAGACACGCGGCCTACCCTTGTTTAACTACGGGTCTTACGTAGCGCGAAGTATGCGTGCGAGATAGTAATTAGGTCACCCACCCGTCACGTAATGAACTTGTCCGTGGTTGGGAGTGCCGGTTCCAAGTGCGCTGGTAAATTGGACGCTAATTACAGTGTTACAGTAGCTGATTAAGGTGTGACGGTTAAACGCTTATTAAGTAAATAGATAATGTAAATATGTTGAAAGTAGTTGCATTTATAATTTATAAAAATAGTTAACACGTTACTAAGAATATTGGTACTGAAGTTATTTTTTCTTTTGTTTTCTTACTCAATCGTCTGTTTTACTCGTTGTATAAATATTATATCGCTAAATAGCTGTTTTCCAGTCTGAAGAGTATAGACAGTCAGCCTAATGAGGGCTAATAATTTTCTGCTCACCAGATGTCGCTAGTTGACACTGAGGTAAAGTTTTTTGTTACACAATGTAGTTTAATAGAGAAGTTGGTTTTTAATAAAAGTTTATCATTTTCTTGAGTATTATATAAATACACAAAACAATGCGTCAGTGGTTTGTTCTTTAATTTTTTGCACATTTTTAACTTTTTTTAATGTTTCTACTTTTATAAATATTTGTGGTTTGGTTTATTTATTTTTAATGTCATTATTATAAAATATAGCTAATAGTACAAAAGTAAACAATAACTTTTACATATTCCGAACAATTTAACTTACCCGCTATGAAATCTGTCAAATATTATTTATACCTCACTTTCTAGTGGCGCCGCCCTGGTTGCAGAAAAAATCGTGGATGTAGTGCTCAGGGGTGACACTGATCTGTAGCCTGGAGATCTGTATTGTTTGTATGAAGTTGGCTGCAAGTATCCAAGCTGTAGTCACTAAACAGGTGGATTGTGAGTTCGTTTGTCACATTTTTTATAAAATAAATATGTTTATATAACTTTCATACCTACTCGGAATGATTTATGTACGAAAATATCGCATGAGTACAACAATGAGCACTGTTGCCTAAGATATACATAAGCTTAGTTTAGGCACAGATAAAAAATATTTTTTCGAAATACTCGTAATAAGATTGTTATTATTATCAGTCAGTCTCGTTATAGTCTTATTATCAGATAGTCTTATATCAAATTCAACCTAATGC
Source organism: Parnassius mnemosyne (assembly GCA_963668995.1). Classification (NCBI taxonomy): domain Eukaryota; kingdom Metazoa; phylum Arthropoda; class Insecta; order Lepidoptera; family Papilionidae; genus Parnassius; species Parnassius mnemosyne. The sequence goes on from CAVLGL010000057.1 coordinate 12,213,282, forward strand.
ATAAAACCAGAACTAAGAAACAAAGAGTGATGTGAATTTTCAAATTTAACATTCAATAAATTAACTGTCTTTAAGCTTTTGCCGCCGTATTAAAAGAATTAGATTATAGTTAGTCTAAGGTATACCTACAGTCTGTTTCACGAAAGAAATCCCGCGGAAATATTTGAACTTTAATGTAAAGTATGGAGTTAGATAGCAAATGTTAGGTAAATATCGCGAAGATTGTGACACCGCGACTAGGGAACTTCTTTAGACCAGTTCAAAACCCGAGACGTATCTGTCAACTACGTTTTATAAAAAGACGGATAAAGTCCTTACATCATCAATATCATCATCACAGTCTATCAAAGGTCCACTGCTTAACATAGGCCTCTCCATACATAGCCTCACAGGTGAATATTTGCCATAGTTGCCACGCTTGACAAGCGGGCAACCAAGTTTTTTTTTTATTTTTAGAAAGAGACACTGCCGCCCCTCTCCTGATTTGTTTCCCTCTTCGCCTCTTATGAGACCCACGGGATGACAGGTTAGTGGATATTTTTACACCGCCACTACACGGTTAAACCTTATATTGAGTTCGAAATATGAATTTGTTTATCATTACCTACTTGTATATTTGCAATCTACATTCGTATACGCATTGTCATCAATTTTGCGTGTTTCTGATAAAGAGTCTATTTATATCGTGTTATTCCCACTAGTGCTAAAACGCGTGTGTTGTTTAAACAAATAGTAACAGGCCATTCTGACTAATTGAGGAATGCAGCATAATGGCCACTTGAGTCAATATCAAGGCAAAGGCATAGAGATGTGTTGTATCTACAAATATTTAGAACAGATGAAAAAAATGATTATATCCTGGCGGCGTTTAGTCTATACAATCGTATTCCTTTGTTTTCTAACTGAATAATTTCACTAGACGAAATATTTTTTTACGATTGTTCGCGCCACTGTACTGCCGTATAACGCTTATGAGATTCGTTAATTATTATCCAATAAGAGCAAAGTCCACTTCCGAGTTTCCTATCTACAGCCTTTTATACCTAGAATGTACACTTTGGTGTTAACGGGGTTTTCACAAGTTCAGAAGACACGCAACCAACCGCATCACCTATATCTTGCGTCATCGCTCCTGCCTTTGTGTAATTTACATATTAAACTATATAAAAATATAGTAAAGTGTATAGACGTTATATGTTGCGATTATCTGTGAAGTTCATGTGTGAAGACAGCTGGCATCTAATCATCGTGGCCGCAGTCCTTAGGATACGAGGCAGATTAGCAGAAGTCCAGGTGAGTGCACATGCATTCCTTCACGTCCTTCCTGTAGCCCGAATTTAGGGCATTTGCAGTATCGCGAAATAGTAAATTAGCACCGCACCTTATGAAATCCTTTTATTAACTCTGAACCAGCAGTTGGTCATTTGAATGACTAAGCTATATTTGGCCCTTCGCCACGATTAGAATCATTTCTGACCCTTTTCGCTTCAGCGACATTCATATAATTCATTATAATTAATAAATTAACCATTTTTGGATCACTTCGGCCGGGATAATTATTTTAACCAACGATACAATTCATAACTACCAGGGTCATGACTTATATTATGATTTTTCTAAAAGCTCATCCAACAAATTTAATGAACATAAAAAAAACACACCCATAATCCTACTCATGACCTTCTTGAATTTTTTTTAAATCAATTCAGTGTATAACACAGTGTAGAGTGTATATAAACAAAAGAACACGTGATAATGATTTCGTAATTTTTTATATTATGTATGATTTATACATAATATCTGAGTCCGAGTTGCAGTTGTCTCTCTTGATTGGCTAGTTTGGTTGGGCACGGCCCGAAACCTATACAATTAAATGAAACTAAGTTTTACGGATTTTATCGCTTATATTAACTTTTTAAAACTTATTTTAAGTACTTTACAACACCGATGTCTCCCCCCCCCTGACCATGGTTTCTATAAACTACTCGAAACGTCGGGCATTTTAAATGAGCATTATGTGTTGCGCATTTTTGGATTTTCCAAGTTTTTTTTTTTAAATTGAAATTTGACATAACATGATCGTAAAATTAAAAGTATAGTAATAATTATAAGGTTTTTAGTGAAAACTTGTGTGTAATTAAACTACTTTAAAAATTACGTATAATCATGTTATACGTAATTTTTTTAATACGCTTAAGGCATGCACAATTGGATTTACCAATAAATTATTGATTCTATCGTAACGTTGTCGGTAATCGGTTGCATCGTTTAATTAAAAACTAGCCAGTAACTGATATTAGTTTAGCTTGCATGACAAACACCAGCTTTTATATAATAGTGTTCTGAGTAGCAAACGTTTAAATATATGCCGAACGCACCGGTACTAGGTGCGTTGGACTCCTTTTCAAAGGAAGTTACAGCCCATCTGTTGGTAAGTGGTTACTGCATCCCGTGCATAACTGTAACCGAACTTCCAACAAAGGTGGCTACAGATAAACCACCTCTGAGGTCTAAGATGTAGTGCCCTATAGCCTGTTATTATATCGGTTCTCTATGTACAAGCACTGCATATGCAGAAAGAGGTATGTGGGTGGTATTTACCAAGACGAACTATTAGGCGAAACGGGAATTCTACCACCTAACAAAATGCATTTTTCTTTACAAAATTGAAGTGCGTTGTCACCCCTGAGGATTAAGATGGAATGCCTTGTTTCAAGTAAAAAGAGTCTCCAGTTCTTTACGTTCACCATACAAAACACAACAGCATTAAGGTGCTATTTTACGCTGGTATTCTGTGAGAACGTGGTCCTCTACCCAGATCGAGCCGACCCATTCGTGCTACAACTATAATATAGCTCTGCAGCGTGGCTCTACCACGTATAGTGTTACGTGTAGGTTGAGTGTGGCTCGTCGACGTTGTATGAAATTTGGCACGTTACTTAAACAAGCCCTAAAATATAAGCCATTGGCTTGCCTGTGTATCAGGAACAACGAGTTGCGAGTAAAACGAACGTAACATTTACCGCAAGTTAATGGCTTGTCCGTCGATCAGGGCTTTCTTATCAACGACATAGTTTTAGGTTCATATATGTGCGTCTAGCAGTATACTATAACGGAATAAAGAAAGAAGAAAGGTGTATGCGTGAGTGTGTGTAAAGAAGTTGAACATCTTTCTTAGTTGGACTAAGTTTTAGAAGTAGAAGGACAATTAAAAAAAATAAAAGTTAAGGCGACTCCACAGATATTTGTTCGCACGGCACGCTCTTTCGTTGTGCATGCGTTACACTGCATGATATACTTGTACATGTAGAGGTTACATTATACCGGTTTTTGTATTGAAATACGAGCAGGATGCTAGATAAAACCCTTTGTATGAAAAACTTGTAACTACGCTCTCTCTCTATCTCTATCTCTATAGCATATAAGCATTCGGGATCACATGTAGTGGCGTTGCAAAAATATCCACTACCCAAATCGTCTCGTGGGTGTCGTAAGAGTTGATAGAGGGACTAAAACCGATGGGTAGAAGCGTTTTACCAATAACAATTAGAAAATAAACTAACGTCTATTAAAATGAAGCGTCATTTAAAATGATATTTCTTTCATAGCAAGATGAGAAAAAGTGCGAGGGAGATGGATATTATTCCATCTCGCTCGCACTATAGAAAGAGGGTCGTGACGGTAAAATCTTACACTCTTTCTCGCCCTAGCCCCCATCCGTCAAATTCGTACCGTGCGATAAGGAACTTCGTTCCAAGAACTGTGGTTGCTAGCAGGTGTGCACCTGCTAAGAGTGGTATTTATACCCCTTATGAGCCTCGCTGTAACGGTAAAAGTTGTAACGGTAACGGTAAAGTTAGACATCTGAGATTTTACTTTCAACTCAATATTGTTAACCACATGCGCAAATATACATGAGTGTGTGATACACAATAATGTTACCACTAACAAGCCGCCGCCATACAATCATTAGCAATTGTCTCGACTTTTAAACCTCTTAATGACGTCTGTGACTGTCTTAATGGATGGTACCGGCGACGCTGCAATGACGCTCGTGCGCTTGACTCATTAAAACAGCCTACGTAAATGAAACTTGTGGCGCCGATTTGTACTCGTATTTGCTATGCAGCGACACGTATATGTATGTTGAACTCGATGGGCAACATGTTTAATCAGGATTGTTCCTTTGGGTATAATTCCATACAAAACCTAATCTATCTATCAATAAATTTCAAGTGCCTTTTTTATAGAATTAGCATAACAAACGAGCACACAGTCCACCTGATGGTAAGTGGTTGCTGTGGCCCATAGACATCTGCATCTGTTTTCGATCGCGAATCAAAATGCAGATGCGTTGTCAGACGTGAGGACTAAGATAGAATGCCTCTTTTCTAGTAAACCCTTTTTACTAGAAAAGAGGCATTCTATCTTAGTCCTCACGTCGGCCCCTTGAATGGAATGCCCCTTTTCCAGTAAAAAGGGTCTCTGGTTCTCTACACTCACCATATGAAACACAGCAGCACCATGGTGCTATTTTACACTGGTATTCTGTGAGAGCGTGGTCTTTCCCCGGTCGAACCGACCCATTCGTGCTACAACTATACTATTAATATCGTAATAATCGTACATATGGCGGACATAATGCCCTAAGGCATGCTCTCACAGTCAACCATTAGGCTAAGCAGAGATAAACATATGGGAGGTATATAATATATAGCGCGACATTTTGCTCAACCATGCATCTCATACCATGCCGTGGGTGTTGTAAGAAGCGAGAGCGGGAAACAAACTAAGAGGTGGACAGCGTCTTCATAATAACAAATAAAAAATAAAAAATGCGGTTGCCAAGCCGCCTACCAAGGGTAGGGGAGGCTTATGTTCAGCAGTGCAATTTGATAGGCTGTAATGAATGAATGAACGAATGAAAATTCATATTTCCTTTATTTTAATGCCGTGATCCAACACTATCTCAGCACGTTGATGTCATAAATCGATCCATAAAATGTATTTAGAACTAGGCACCCGCGCTGGCTCTGCCTGGGCAAAATCGATTAATGTGGCGTTATTTAGATTTAAAATGAAATCCAATAAAGATATAAGATAATTTTATTAATTTATCGCTTTTTCAAAACAAAAAAAAAACTTCTTTTTTCGGATAAAATATGGCCCAAATCACTCTTGCCGCAACTTCGCAAACAGAACAGTAATCTGTCTATCTGTTTGTTAAGTTTCATTACAATTGGTTCCGCCAATCCGAAGATTAGCCCGGATAAATAGACATACAGACAAAAGCAAATAACCCCCTCTGTTATGAGGCAGTTATTTTGACAGATAATTCAATTTTATTTATATGTACTGATTTAAAAACATAAACAAATATCCAACTTGCTTGAAACAAGGTGCGTAGGTGACCCAGATTTTGCAATGTTACAAAATCAGCAGAACCCGATCTCGCAGAACTCCGCCCACAGTAACTGGCATTATCAACATGGTCATTTTTGGATGGCATAAATACCATTTTTTTGGCCAAATGGGACATTAAACATCGGTCTCAATCGTAGCCCACGTGGTCCTCGGATGATATCTATGATTTATATTTTAGACGTGAGTTGAGGCATAAATTTCGCAACGCATAAATTATCCTTTAACGTTGAAGCCTCGGCGGGACACGTACATTCCCATTAAGGACGAAGGTTGTTAAACTTGTAACCATCACAGCAGAATTCAAGGACATTGTATAATGAAATAGTCTAGATAAAGACTACTTTGTTGTTTATGGTTTTTGATGAGATTCAAGTAAAAAACGCGTAGGTGCAACAAATGCACTAAACCTGTACACAAAAAGGTAACCTTTGTTAAAAGAACGTTCTAACGAGGTAGAGTCACCATGTCATATTATGGATACACATGAAGATAGCAGCTTAGTTCTTCTGTATTTCGATGGTGAGTGTAGAAAACCGGAGAGGAACCTTTTTACTAGAAACGCGGCATTCCATCTTAGTTTACAGGGGTGATAACATTTTGATTCTTATCGAGGATAGATGAAGTTATCTATGGGCCTTAGCATCCACTTACTATCAGGTGGAGTGTGTGCTTGTGAGTCACCTTAATTCTATTAAATAATATAATTTCGACTCAGGGCTCGTAGTCTACGGGAATGAAGAACATGTGTTTAACAAAACATTAGTTCGTCCATTAAGTCGTCTTACACACAAATAAACTTATTTATATATAAAATTTATTAAAAATAAAATGTCATGGGCGTTGCTAGGGGTCCATAATCAAATCAGCTCCATTGCATAGTCATCGAAAGCAGACAATTTCTTTTTGTATTGAGACAGATGTCGATTTATTCTTTATAACTTGTAGATTACAATAGCAATATTAGTTTTATCCTATCTGACGGGAATGCTGAGAAATTAACAATGAATATCACAATAACGTAAAACAAACCAAAAGCGATTGCCTAGTAGTTTTCACCGGTATTATAAGTTAATATAGTGCACTAGTCAATAATTAATAGTATAAGATAATTAATAGAATCGGGCGTTACTTTGCGGAAGTCCATTATATTAAATTTGGCAAAAACATTACTTCGCGTACATCCTCTACACGAGGCATCTTCAGGTAATCTAGACTCTGCGGTGGCTCCACCGACGACAATACGACACGTGTTTCGCCGGTCTTAGCGGTCAGCCACCGCAGAGTCTAGATTACCTGAAGATGCCTCGTGTAGAGGCGAAACACGTGTCGTATTGTCGTCGGTGGTGTGTCTTTCCTAGTGTAGTGGTGTTGGGAGTAGTGGTGCTGGGATCAGTGGTGACGGTGATAGTGTACGCAATTGAGGGTGGGCGGGAGGTCCTCTTCAAACTAGGTAAGACACATCATTTTATTTTATCGAGTGGAAGTACGCGAAGTAATTTTTTGCCAATTTTAATTTAATAGTATAAAACAAAGTTAAGTTAGGTACACTCAGCATTTATACGTACTTTAAGGTTAATTGAATTTTTTTAGTAGTTCGTTCTTTTTTATACGTAATTTTTTTTTCATAATACGATTAGCCAATTCACGAATATCAAAAGAACTTTTTTTTCAGATTTCATGATTCCGGTTAGATTTTTATAAAATCACTGGGCCGTTCACTATAATAGATTGGTATCCTTTTTATGTGTAATCAAATTAAATTACGTTAAAGTTTCTAGTGGGCCCAAAAACGATTGTCTCCTTTAATAAGTCAGACAAATTCCGCTCAATCGAATGTCAGCTAGTACTTTAAAAATTGATTACAAATTTTAGAACCGAAAAGGTATATAGAAAAAGCAAATTAATAAAAAACTTGTAATAAAGAATAGTTATATATTCATTCAGTTGTTTACATATTGAAACAATAAAACAGCTAGAACAGATCTTAATAAAACCTACATCCAAAGAGAGAATATCTGAATAGCTTGGCGCAATGCAGTCGGATCGGATGCTGCCGCATCGATCATCGCTTTGAGTAAATAAACCAAAAGTACACGTTCAGTGTGGTTAAGGCGGCCAACTTCATGAAAAGTCAATGCGAGATATAATTGTGGATGGGGGGAGGGGGGGGGGGGGGACGGGAGACATGCACGCATTAAGGCATTCCGCTTCGGAATTCCGATTCGAGATTCCGAACGCAGCAAATACATATAAAATCTATGACCCGTCACACACGTACGGTAGTTTTCCGTTCGAAATTTTGCGAGCAAAACGGAAATCCCGAAACGGAATTCCGTATATATGTGGCCGGCTTTAAACTAGGAAACGAACAAACATAACGTACAGAAGTCATTATTTATTTTACTGTCACTCACACTCATGCATACCGGCCATTTTTTTACATTGTTTAGATTTGGAAATTTATGAATAAATTAAATATTTAAATAACTTAGAAATGCGGAACATGCGAAACGCTTTTTGAGGTTTGACGCGAACATTCATTTAATATTTTTTGCAATGCGGGGATACACTGCTATTACGGGACGGTCCCACATAAAGGAAACGTTTGGCCACCTTAAGTGAGGTTGAATAATTCACATTATGAAATATGACATATAACTTTAATTACCAGGCTTCCAATGTAATATGTACAAGTTATACATAACTATAGTAAATATAACAAGTTGACATAAGAATGAAAGTCTATGTATAAAAGGAAGAATAGGTACCTTGTATTGGATACATTTCTAAATATGACCTTCATCAGCAAAAAGCGATGTTGTAAATGTAGAAATAAATCACACGTATAATAGAAAGCAGCAGTTATGAATAACAAGTTAGTAAGTTAAGATATAAAAAAAGAAAATAACATTATTCAATTGATTTACGAAGCATTTAAGTTATCGTATTCTTTGAAAGGCCACGTCCAGCAAACTGAATAACAAAGATATATTTCACTCTCTCCACAAATTATGTGGTAAAGTTTTACGCTATCGCTCTCTTGTCTATGTTATTAAGAGCTATTTTGTCTATATTAACACTTGAAATATATTAGTTGTCTGTTGTTCAGGATCATCTTACCACTACTATTACCATCACCATTACAATCTATCAAAAGTGCACTTGTGAATACCATAGGTACAATACCAATGTTTCATGTCCCTCTGTCGCCTCTTAAGACACACTCTGTACGATATGGGGTGGAAGATAGTCTTGCACAAGGGTTGCCACCTCTTTCCGAACAAATATAGTATTTTTCCCAAAAAAAAATGCAAAAATATGTTACTTTTGAAAAATTCAGGGAAAACGTACACATTTATTTTTGATCTTTATGTATTTTTCCATATATATTTGCTATTGATCTTTGCTTTGGAGACCTTTAAAATAATTATAGGAATCTGAGCAATTTAGATTCATATTAAAATAAGTTAACAATTCATTTTTAAATTAATTTATTATGTATTTCTTCCTTTTTTTATATAGAATTAGGGTGACAAACGAGCACACAGTCCACCTGATGGTAAGTGGTTGTTGTGGCCCATAGACATCTGCATCTATCCTCGTTTGTGACTTAAAATGCAGATGCGTTGTCAGCCTTGAGGACTAAGATAGAATGCCTCTTTTCCAGTAAAATGGGTCTCCGGTTCTCTACACTTACCATACGAAACACAGGAGCATTAAGCTGCTATTTTACGCTGGTATTCTGTGAGAGCGTGGTCCTTCCCTGGTCAAGCCGACCCATTCGCGCTACAAGTATACTATTAATATAGCTGCAGCATGGCTCTACCACGTAAAGTTTCTTTTTTCCATTTAACATTCATGATGGATAAAATTATTTTCGTAAAACTTACTTGTTCCAGACGTCCAGTGTAAAAAATTGCGACAGTTGAATTAGGGGACAAATATAATATTTTTCGTACGTAATATAGTACAAAAATACTAATTTCTATAATATATAGTACAATTGATTGAAATATAGTACGATACTATATATTATAGTACGGGTGGCAACACTATCTTACACCGTCATTCCACCTTAGTCTTGAGTTATATCGAAATAGTGGGTGGGACAGTTAAAAATTATAACACCACTTAAATATCTCTAAATTAATCTAAGTATAAATAATAGATCTAAATTAAATTTACATTCAGCATTCCCACACTGTGAAAGTGTATCTACTCTTAAAAAAAGCAAAATCGCGGAACTAGCGGAGATAATTATGTTACTTAAAAAAAAATACAGTTGAATTATCAACCATCATATTTTTAGGCAGGTTATTATATAAAAGATTACGTGTGTGTGTTGCTACATGAATTTTAAAGATCAAAGTGAGTAATGTCGTGTGCCCAATTTGTTGATTATAATGCGAATATAAATTAAAAATATGTTAAGCGGTGTTATTACTGGTTTATAAAAGTCTAAGTGAAGTTAAGTTAAGAACATCCACTACCCGATATCATCACACGGGTGTCGTCAGAGGTAACAGAGTGAAACTGAAACTGGAAATAGACATCATCTTTCTGACAACTTTACAATAACTAAACCTCCATGGTTTGCGCTGTGATTAATGTGTATTACTAATTGTAGAATTTTATGGGTATTAAATATAAAACAATGATAATAATTGAAGATAATACAAAACTGCGGCTGCCAATCCATTTGCCAAGCGTGGTAGATATGGAAAATATATCCTTTATTGGGGAGGCCTTATCGCAATAACTTAACTCTTACGGCTTTTTTTATATAGAATAAGGGTGACAAACGAGCGAGCAGTCCAAAATGATGGTAAGTGGTTGCTGTGGCCCATAGACATCTATATCTATCCTCGATTACGAATCAAAATGTAGATGCATTGTCAACCGTGAGGACTAAGATGGAATGCCTCGTTTCCAGAAAAAAGGGTCTCCGGTTCTTTACACTCATCACACGAAACACTATCCGGTATTCTGTGAGAGCTTGGTCCTTCCCCGGTCGAGCCGACCCATTCGTGCTACAACTATATCAGTAATATAGCTGCAGCATGGCTCTACCACGTAAACACGTCTAACTTTAGGGAAATATTGTGTTAGTTAATCGAACATTTTTTAATATTGTTTTTACTACTAAAGATTTATCCCATGTAGGGGGGGGGGGGGCGATTATGAATAATAATAGCTGTGTGTTCGCGAATTATATTAGAATTGAAATAGGACTTAGCTCGCAAGACGTATAATTTATTAATACTTTTAAACATTTCCATCTGCGTTGTCCCAGAGTTTCTGTTTAAGGTGAGATAGGTGACACATGTTGGCGTTGGACATATCGATCGGGAGCGCTCGCTAACTGCCGATAACGCTCTGGAATAATCGTTGTCTATATGTAGGTCAGAGTGTTTATAACATATTTTTGCGGAGCGACTCGTAAACAACATATTGCAATTTTTTTATAAACATAGATTAAATACATTATTTCATTAATTTAATTTTACTTATTAATTATATATCATTAGGTGTAGTTACGGTGTGAACCGTGAAGCGGCGGTGTATGAATATCTACTACTCTATCTTACGATCTAATATACGTAACATAAATACATAAACACTTACGCCTTTCACCCAGAGGGGTAGGCAGAGACTATGGACTTCCATTTGGCACAATCTTGACACATCTCTCGCTTCCTCCACATCCATATACTTACGCAATAATATCGTCCCGTGAATGTCGTAGGAGGCGATAGAAAGAAACAAACGGAGAGATGGGCAGCAGCGTCTTCCTTATAATAATTGGATAAAAAACTGCGGTTGTCGACCCGCCCGCCCAGCGTGGCTACTATGGCAAAACTTTCCCTATAATGCCTCATAAGTTACTCTCCTTATAAGGCCTATGTTCAACATTGAACTTTATTAGACTCAAATAAATTCCTAATACGAGGCTTTGTAAGTGCCCCGTAACTAACCCATATTCCCCTATTATCCAACCATACTGCATACAATCAGTATAGTATAAAATATTAAAATTTATTAATTATTAATTTATACAAATAACTAAAATTGAAGTGTCTGTTTGTAATGTTAAAAAAAATTTTGTTTAGTGGTACAGCCACGCGGCAGCTTTTGCTGTCGCACGGATGGGCCGCCTCGAACCGGGGTGGTACCACGACCTCACAGAAAACCAGCGTGAAGTAGAGGTTTACCTCTGCGTTTCGTTTGGTGAGTGCAGGTGGCCGGAGGCCCTTTTTACTGGAAATGAGGCATTCCATCTTAGTCCTCACGGGTGACAACGCATCTACATTTTGATTTGTAATAGAAGATAGATGTAGATGTCTATGGGCCGCAGCAACCACTTACCATCAGGTGGACTGTGTGCTCGTTTGTCACCCTTATCCTATAAAAAAAAAAACAGATTTTTACTAAAAGCATATGAAAGTATGTACGGTACTAATAACTAAAAAGTTTTTTACTGATAAAAAGTAATTATATCTTAGTACTCAGGAATAATATCGCATTGCATTTTGATTCTAAACTAGCTGTTCCCCGTGACTTCGATCACGTGGATTTTGTAACGATTGGATTTCATGGGTTTTAATTTTTTTTTGCGCGGATCCTTAATTATTTTACTAAAACAAAAATAGCCTAAGTGACTCCTTATATTTTATACTATAATGATTGTATGCAGTATGGTTGGATAATAGGGGAATATAGCGTTAGTTGCGGGGCACTTACAAAGTCTCATATCAGGAATTCCTTTGAGTCTAATAAAGTCCAATGCTGAACATAGACCTCATAAGAGGAATAACTTATGAGGCATTTTAAGGAGAGTTTTCCCATAGTAGCCATGCTTGGCAGTCGGGTCAGCAACTGCAGTTTTTCGCAGTAATTCCTCACGTTTCGGGCACTTTCCAGCACCCATGGTCACGGAAGAGGGGGCGGGGTGTACATGGGTGGTGGAAAGTGCTCGAAACGTCGGGAATTAAAAAAGTTAAAATTAAACGCGCTAAAATCCGTAAAATTAATTTTATTCCATGTGTAGTATTTGCGTAAATATAAGAACTCATTACATAGAAGTTTGCAGATAGATGCCTTATATTTACTACCCACGACTAGTTTCCAGAAGGTTTTCTTGTTTGTCTTGCATGACGTCACTGTCTGCTTACAGTCTATTGTCAACACGTATATCGAGTGTCTTCGTCAAAATAATAAACTTGTCTTGTGGGAAAAACGTGTCAAAACATTGTAAGAAACTTATGTCCAGAGGTCAATTACATTAATACATTTAACTTTTGACGTCTCCTTGGCGCAGTAGCTTAGCAATAAGTATTGCTGAGGGTCTTGGGTTTGAATCCCGCGCGGAAAAGGTATGGATGTTTGTCCTTGTGAAATTTATGTATGTAAGCTGCCTCCACGATGCAGAACAAAGTCCTAGTATAAAGGGTATCGTATTCTAAACAAAAAAGAAACTTATGTATTACTAATGATAAGTTCCAAAAACTAAATAGATCATCTCCTGATTTGTATTCTCTGTCACCTCTTACGACACCCACGGGTAGTGGATATTGTCACACCGCCGCTACACGATCGAGAATTTTTGTTACTGTCAAATTTATTAGCTTTAAAACTGGATGCCTGTACTTTCACCGTTCGCATAAGACAGTAAATAGATAATATTTGTCGGTGTAAGCGTTCAGCATAAGGTTAGCTTATATTTAATTCTTAAATATTTTAGTTTCGTTTATTGAAAATGAAAGTTAAACAGATGAAGTTGCTCCACTCCTAGACTTTGTTATCAAACCTTGTACAACTATTGAATTAGACAATAAAATCAGCTAAAAATTGAGTTTAACATACCTAGAATATATTATTATGTTTATTAAAAACAAAGCATTTAGTCATGTAGTCATCATCGCCATTTAGTTGCGGGTCACTTAACACTGCGCTTGCCAGTACAAATTACCATTCGAGAACCTTTCTTCCAAATTGTTACCTACAGATTCATAATATTGATAAATATTAATTTTGTATAAATTCCTATTCTCGAGTTATATCGCCATTCAAAGTGGAGATCTACTAAGTGCTCGAGTGAAGGAATATATGGTGGAGAAACATGCATGTCTGAGAAACTAATATATTTCGTATATAATATGTGAGTCTTCTTTTTCATATTTATATAACTTTTTAGTATTTTCAAAAAAGCATAACGAATTCCAGTCATTTGGCATCATGGGCTATTTTAAATGATGATTGTGTCCTTCTCACCACTTTTGACTACTGCAAAACTACTTTCGAATACAGTGAAAAGCTATTAACTGTGTACAGTGCTACAAAAGCACGCTAAAATCAACAATTTGTCTGCACATATTGTCGCCTGTTAAAATTCGAAACCGAAGAGAAGATAATAACGTATATTATAAATTTATTATAAGTACAGATTACCTTTCGTTTTAATAATTATTAATTAATATGTCTGTGTATCCTGAATATCTAAAGCTACATATTACATCCTGGCGTTTTCTACCAATGACAGTCGTGCGAAACTTAGTGAAAGTGCCGCTAAGTGTGCCACCGTACCTGCATTTTATATCTTAATAGCGCCGTGTCGGGCTTTATTGCCATGTTGCAGAATGAGAATTATGTATTTTTCGTAAAATTTATGCACGTATAATGCACAATTACGAGATTATCCTTTGAAGAAATGTATGAAAGTTCTACAGTTACAAAAACAACATAATAATAATGTCCTCGAGACGGAATTTCAGTCACGGCGCGGCGGCCAATCTAAATGGTAACTAGCCATCTGAGCAGGACTGAATTATAATGCTCGAGTGTGTGCACAAGTGTATTTGTACTCTCTATTCTTTCTCCCTCATAGTCTGATAGGACGGATGGACAGACCTTATTATTTAAAATGAAAGTTAAACAGATGTAGTTGCTACCGGGCGTCCTTTTTGGTAATTTGTTGTAAATATATATAAAAAGACTGAAACGCAACCGTAGTCTAAATCGCGCTATCAAAGTTTTCGTACGACTCCGTATATTTTTTCTTATATTTTCCTCCTTTTTTTTTTGGTGGGCTTTAATCTTTAGAGAAATGACTAACCCCATAGTTCCCTATCTAAGAGGCTCACATATGAGAATTTGTGACTCGAAACTCATAAATCATCCTAGCTGCTCGTACTACTAATACAGGTTTTGACAGTATAGTTTGGCCCAGGCACATGGCATTGTAATTTAATTTTAGTTCCCTCATCAGCGAGTTTTTTTAAATCTATATTTGACATACTCCATCAACAATTATTAGACATCCTCTAAAATCCCACACTCTTTTCAGTTAGAAGCGTCAGTTGTCTTCACAAAGTGTAAATAAAAAATTAAAAAAAAAATCATATAATATTTGAGCGACAAAAAAGCTTATAGTCCACCGAAAATTCAAACATAAAAGGCCACAGATTCATCATCTAAGGACTAAGATGTAATGCCTTGCATCATATTATTTACTGGCTCTCTTTTCGTGCAAACCGGAACACAGTAGTAGATATACTGAAGCTTAACGTTACCGTTACAGGCTATTAAGGCCCAAATTAAACCAATGAACATAGGTCTTTACCATAGATTGTCTCATTAGGGGGATATTAGACATAGTTGCCATGCTTGGCAAGCGGGTTGGAAACCACAGTTTTTAGTTTTAGTCGTTATTTGAAAGACGCGGCAGCCCATCTTCTGATTTGTTTCCCTCTGTCGCCTCTTACGATGCACAAGTGATGATATGGGGTAGTAGATATTTTTATACCGCCACTACTCGGTAATACTGAAGCTTAGCTTTTTTTATAGGATAGAGTGACAAACGAGCACACAATTCACCTGATGGTAAGTGGTTGCTGTGGCCCATAGACATCTACATCTATGCTCGTTTGCGAATCAAAATGCAGATGCGTTGTCACCCGTGAGGAATAGACGGAATGCCTCTTTTCCAGTAAAATGGGTCTCCGGTTCTCTACACTCACCATACGAAACACAGCAGCGTTAGGCTGCTATTTTACGCTGGTATTCTGTGAGAGCGTGGTCCTTCCCCGGTCGAGCCGACCCATTCGTGCTACAACTATACTACTAATATAGCTGCAGCATGGCTCTACCACGTATATTATTATTATATTAGCTTCAGAATTAGGTAAGTAGGTGATGCGAACCATGCGGATCCTTTAAAACTCAAGGAGTTTTACCATCCAGTATAAATTTTTCATGTAATACAGCTATGCGTGTATTAAATAAAAATGTCTATTAATTTAGGGCAAACCGTTGTTGGGTGCAGTCAGTACATGACCTGAATAATAGTTTCGATAAATTTGTTAAGTCATCAATATAGAGCTAGAAAGAAATACTACTCGGCTACTATTTCTTATAACTGTCATTAGTGTTTCTTTTTAGCATGCCTATTACAGATGATTTCATTAAATTATGGACTGTAAAATAAAATAAAACTTGCAAATATTTTTACCTTTCCTTCCTTTCACTTACAGCTTTTTAAAATCCACTGCTGAAAATAGGCCTCCCCCATAGATAGCCTCACAGGGGGGATATTTTACATAGTTGCCACGCTTGGCAAGCGGGTTGGCAACCGCAGTTCTGCTTAAGTTGTTATTAGGAAGACGCTGCTTTTATTTGACGCTGATTTGTTTTTATTTTTGTACCGTCTTCAAAAAGGAGAAGGTACTCGACTGTATATTTTTTATGTGTGTTATCTCATAACTTTTTTCTGGGTGAACCGATTTTGACGATTCTTTTTTATTTAAAAGCTGGTGCTTCTCGTGTGGTCTCATATAAATTTGATCAAGGTTTGACCAATGGTTTTTGAGTTATTCTTAATAACTTATATTGAAGTCGGTTGTAGAAAATTTAAATTTTTTAATTATAAAATTTAAATTTTATAAGTCATTTGTATAGCCTTTCATTTCCAAACGTTTTACCAGGTTCCCACCTGATGTAAAGTAATCATAATGTTATAGATGGTAAAGACCTTAGGCCAGAAAAAGTTAGAAATTGTAGTGGTCAGGGAAGACTAAGAGAAAGGTAAACGCTTTGCACCGTGTGAGGCATGTGAATTACATAAGGATGGATAGATTGGATTTTGTCGAGTCGTTCTATGACAAAATGTAGACAGATAAAGTGGAGAGTACAGTTCCCTATTTATTAGATTTTCAAAAAACTATCAGAGCGCTCACCTCTGTGCACTTCATACTGATTTTGACGTGTAGTTTATTACGAGTACCAGTACTTTTTAGACTTACAACTGTAGTCCTGCTAAAGAAAATCAATAAACATACCCAACCGTAGCAATCACGTTTTAACAAATACATAAATAAATACGTGTTTCACATTTATTTATTTATGTATTTGCTTCACAACACCTGTCATTTCACTAATAAATAAATGACAGGTGAGTGAATGGTGGTGGAGTTACACTGCAGCTATATATAATAAAGGGATTTGTGGCTGCAGTACAAATCAGTCGGCTCGACCGGAAAGTAGCACACTCATACTAGAGAACCAGACATTACATCTTAGCCCTAAACGTAAAACATGGTATTTAAATTTTAATTCATAACCGATATGTACTCGTTTGTTACCATTATTCTATTAAACATGTGAAGCAAATCGAACTGGGGACCCAATGATCGGCAATGACGTAAAAGAAATAAGTTAATTCAACCAAGTTCTTTTTATCACGCTTATCATTATCAATATCGTTATCAAAGATGCAGAGCCTATCACGAACCAATGGCTGAATATATGCCTCCCCGAAAAACTTTCACCTGCATGCATCGATTAACCGCAAATTTACCCCCGAATTTAATTGTTTGTCATTCACTTCACTTGCTGGTACAACGGCAGTGCTCTAGAAATCTATAATCTATCCAATTGAAATTATCGATTTTTACTATATACATGACAGACTAAACATCACTACAGTATACCCCTTTCCCTTGAATGGACTATATTGGTTACTTTGGTTCTAGAGCGGATATCTTCGTCATTAAGTTTATCATCACACAGAGATATTTCAAGGGTAAATCTGTCCTCTGCTACAGTGACCTTGATAAGAAAATTAATTTATTGTATCCGTAATTAATTGACAGTCTGTCATTGCTCGGTGAGCGACATTAAAGTCAAATATTTATTATTTTATCCGAAATCAATTGAAAGTCTGTCTATTAATTCCTGTGGTCTACGGCTACGTCAACAAACGCGAAACTGGAACAGTTCAATGTAAACTTTAGTGACACAGTCTTCCCCGTAAATAGTCTACATGAAGTATTACAGTCATTATTTAATCGTTATTTTTTTGTATTGTCACTTTGTGGAAATATTTCATGCATTCACTTTACTTCTGCAAAAACCACAACAAACTGATGTAGGTGATTTAGTTACCATTATTTCCAACATAATTTAAAATTAAAAATTTTGTACAACTGACTTCAATATAAATTATTAAGAATAACTCAAAAAGTATTAGTCAGACCGTGATCAAATTTATATGGGACCACATGAGAAACATCAGCTTTCAAATAAAAAAAGAATAATTGAAATCAGTCCATCCAGTTAAAAGTTATGAGGTAACACACATAAAAAAACATACAGTCGAATTGAGTACCGGCTCCTATTTGAAGTCGGTAGAAAATCTGCCCATTACGTAGAAATGATTTACTGGTTACAAAAACATTTCATGGTCCATATCTGTTGTGTCTGAGTCTGACAATAGAACAATATTTCAAGGATGTGACGTCAGCAAACTGACATAGGAATTGGAGCAATGTACTCTTTCCTGCATCTAAGCCCTATCGAGATATGATAGCTTCCTTGCCGAGCAGTGGGACTAACTGCTTACTTTATTGTATGCTTATGATTCAGTGTTACAGAGTTACTGACAAAGTTGCCCGACACGCTTACGAGGAGATAGTCTTGCATAATTTTAGTTTCATTTATGTCACTCAAGCTTTTTATAAAATAAAGCTTAAGTAGTAATTAACAAGGTTCAATGTTCTCTGATAACAACTACCCAAGTGCATCTTATCGGTGTCATTAAGGCGTAAGTCTCTTAAAAACCGTTTTCATACTGATAAGTGACAATGATGAAATATAGATATAACCAGAGTTAGTCCAGGGTATAGCCTGACTGCAAACAAAAGTACCATCACAAATAAATAACCTAAATCATTTGAAATGATAAGCATATGAAATTTTGTATATACAATTAATTTACATATTCATTTACTTATTTATTACAGACTATCACATAAAACAAAGTCCACTGCTAAACATAGGCCTCCCCCTGGATTATCTCATAGGGGGAAGGGGAATAAAGTTGCAAAGCTTGGCAGACGAGTTAGTAAGCGCAGTTTTTTATTATTATTGAGTTGATAAAATGCAGCTGCCCATCCCCTGTTTTATTTTCCCACGTCACCTCTTACGAAACCCACGGGATAATATGGGATAGTGGATTCTTTTACGTTATCACTACACAATGTTATCTATACAAATAAATAAAATTGAAGTGTCTGTTTGTAATGTTAAGATTACAGTTTTTTACTAAATGCATATGAAAGTAAATACGGTAGTACCTATAACTAAAATACAATTTTTAAAATTTTTGTCTGTCTGTCTGTTTGTTCCGGGTAATCTCCGAAACGGCTGGACCGATTTTGACGGGACTTTCACTGGCAGATAGAGCTGATCTCATAAGGAGTAACTTAGGCTACTTTTATTTTAGAAAAAGAATTAGGGTTCCGCGCAAAAACATAAAAACCCTAACACGCGAACGAAGTCGCGGGGAACAGCTAGTATAAAATAAAATTCTACTGTTATATAACATTTTGAATTTGATATAAGATCAAATTTACTCAGCCCTTTCGCTACTGCAAGAGCCGTGGTAGTTCAGAGGCTAAACGCTCACTGTAAATTTCACAGAATCCTTGCGAAACCGAATTCGATCACTGCCGGCACCAAATAAATTGTTAATTGCAATTTTAAACACTGATTTAATACGTGAATGGTGGTTAAAAAACATCGTGAGGAGTCCAGCAAGTCTGAGAAATAAACAATATTTTGAGGACATGTGAATTCCGCGAGCACGCATTGGGGCAGCGTGGCGGACATTTTCTTGCCATGAAACCCTTATAGAATTTAGAGGCCTGTGCCCATCAGTGGGACTTATACATACTATAACTAGACTTTACTTTCGTGATTTATATAATAGTAGCCAATAAATAGGCGTGTCGTATAAATAAGGGGACACATTTTATAACACGTGGTATAGCCACACTGCAACTATATTATGGTTGCAGCCTAAATGGGTCGATTCGACCGGACCACGCTCTCACAAAACACCAGCGTGAAATGGTAGCTTAATGCTGCTGTGTTTCGCATGGTGAGTATAGAGGGAGACGTATTCTACTGGAAACAGAACATTCCATCTTAGTCGTGAGAGTTGCCGACGTAACGCACATTTTGGTTCTTAATCATTGAAAAGTAGGTGGAGTATGTGCTCGTATGTGTTTGTTACCTTTATTCCATAAAAACTCTATTTCCTCTTAACTCTACACAAACTACATATCATATTATAAAAAACATGATTATAATAGAAGACTTCTTTTATCTACTTGTTATCAGGGGGACCGTGTGTTCGTTTTTTACCCTTATATCTATAAAAAAAAAACTAGGCTTTGAGACCGTGACGAACGGACGCCAGGAAAATAAACGATTAAATCATGACAGTGCCGCATACAACCATAGCTCGTAAAACAAAACAACAAGTAACGTTTCCAGTGTGAGAAGCACAACACGTGTTCAATAACATAATTGAAACTTTCTCACCATGTTGCTGTTTTATTCTAGAAATGAAATAATAAAGTAATAAAAATAAATAAAAACACATTTGTCCTTTGAATTATGTTTTCTTTTGTCATGATGCCGATAGATTAAAGTGTTTAGAAATATGTATAATTTAAATCATTAATCAAAATGATTTAATATATACACAGTGATGCAACGAAGTCCATGGATGCGGATGGTTCAGGATCGTGCTTCGTGGCATACCTTGGGGGAGGTATATGTTCAGCAGTGCACTTGTTACATTACATTTTACTTATATTGTTAGATTTACATACACAAACTCTAGAGATCGTAACACTTCCATTTGTTACGATCGTCATTACCCTTATCTCACTGCGTTCTTAACCATATATCATTTTTTTTTGATATTTAAAAAAAAACAGTAGTGAAAGACGAACTTTTAATCAACTTTACCCCTACCACTTACCATCAGGGGGGGGGGGGTAGCCAAGCACCGACTCAGAATAGTAAAAAACTTGTTAGTAAATGGCTACAGCAATATTATAGTATGATAACCAGTACATATTTATTTATTTCTTTATTGAATATATTACAATATATGAATAAATTTAAAATTGTAGTATGATGGCGTTATATATTTATTTATATTTATAGACTACAATAACATACTATACGATCTATATTGAATAAAAAAATATTTTATTTTTTTAAGTATTTCATTTTTAAAAAGAAGGAAAAGATTTTTTATAGGCTAAGGGTGACAAACGAGCACACAGTCCACCTGATGGTAAGTGGTTGCTGTGGCCTATAGACATCGACATCAAACAAAATGCAGATGCGTTGGCACCCGTGAGGACTAAGATGGAATGCCTCATTTCCAGTAAAAGGGTCTCCGGTTCTCTACACGCACCATACGAAACACAGCACCTTAATGCTGCTGTGTTTCGTATGGTGAGTGTAAAGTGCTATTTTACGTTGGTATTCTGTGAGAGCGTGGTACTTCCCCGGTCGAGCCGAACCATTCGTGCTACAACTATATTACTAATATAGCTGCATCATGGCTCTACCATGTAGAAAAAAAAGAGTTAAAGAAAGGGAAAAGATTTGAAGAAAGGGAAAAGATTTAAAGAAAGGGAAAAGATTTAAAGAAAGGGAAAATTCAACTTTGTAAAGTCGGCCGAGAACTAATTGTCTGTGTGTATAGTCCTGTTTTCACTTTGATTAGTGCGGGTGCAGGTGATTAGTAATTGCGGTTGATTAGTGCAGGTGTGTAGTGTAAGTAGTGTCCAATTCTGTTTAGTGGCTGTGTTTAGTAAATTCAGTTGTTAGCAGTCGACCAAGAAGTATGGACATTTTTTTAACAGAAGCGAGCGTCCGACGCTAAACACTAAACACTAAGCACTGCTGTCCAAACATGTTTAGTGGCAGGCATGCTGCGAGTGAGGGGAAAGGCAGGGCGCGCGGTGCGTGACACTCGCAGTCCACTCGCAAAAAAATAGAACATGCTTCTAATCACTTTACTAAACAGGTTATTAATCACTTGCACTAATCAATTGCTGTCCACACGTGTTTACTCCTAAACACTAAGCACCTGCACTAATCACCTGCACTAATCACTAATCAAAGTGAAAACAGACCTTTATGGTCTAGCCATGCGTGTTTAGTTGAAGAACCACAGCTAAACATAATATTGTTATGGTGCAAACTGTCAAACAAATTATGTTCACTTTCATTTCCAACAGTGGACGTTGTGCCTAGCAACCGAATTATTTTAAGAAGTAAATATTTAAGTATATAAATTAACATGAAATTGCAAAGACTAATGTACTTGACTATGACTTATTATTATCCATCTGATACATAATATTAGATATTATTTTCTTGCGTGATCGTTATGTACAACTCTATTGATTATTGTTTTGTTTAATACAGACTATCTATTTCTTTACTCATGTGATCTATACTATACCTATATAGTTTGCAAATAAGCCAGTTATATTCTCAGCACAAACAAAATATTTTCTAAAATCATTAAACCCTTTTTTTTTTTAATTTTTTTTTAAAAATATTTTTAAACAAATGCATGCCTGTTGTTGTGTGCCTATGCTTGCATATTTTTGAATAATATAAATTGAATTTTGAGTCCTTTGATGGATACTAAAATAACCTTTCAAAATACCCCATTCTAACGCGCTTCTATAAGTTAATAAATTAATCCTAACTTTCGAGAGCGAACATTTCGGCGTAGTTCCATTGACTGAGCATAATAACGGCTAAGCTAAGACGAGGTCAAGGTTCACATCGCGAACACTAGCAATAGCCTTCTCTCTTTCACACTAACTGCATCTTGCTAAGGTCTGAGGGAAATAGAAGACAAGATGATATTCAAGCGCCGATGCCACAAACATTTGGCGTGTTCAAAAACATTAACCGTTGATGACTCACAGAGACGTAAAATATTCAAATAGTTCAATTGTTATTGCAATTTATAATTACGGTATTAAGAAATAAGATTTATAATACAGTTGGCAAGTTATAATGTGTCTTTGTTTATCTAAGATCAAGAATGTTATTTCTTACTTAATTAATTAATGAAAATGCTTCATTTCTAGATACTAGAGCATCAAAAAGAAAATAAGGAAAATAAGAAAAAAGTTTTAAGTATTAGATACTTAAAACTTTTTTAAGAAAATTCTATGACTGATTTCGGATTCGTTAGATTCTAAAAATCTTTCAATTTAACAATATTAATACATGAAATTATTGTAAAAGTCATTTTATTTATTTAGTTTCTAGCTTATCGCCCGGCGGTGTTACCGGCATCCAAACCATAGAGTTCAGTCAGTGACCCACGCTTAATATAAGATCGTGTAATAAGTTTTCAAGTTAAATTAAGCTTTCGGAATAATGAAAACCGCTTTAACTAAAGAAAAAAAACAGCATCTACCTGCTAACTTAAAATAATTAAAGACTGCAGTTGCCAACCCATCTGCCAAGCCTGGTAACTATGCCAAATATTCTTCCTATAAGGCAATCTGATATGCCTATGTTCAGCAGTGGACTTTCATAGGCTGTAATTAATAAATTAATGAATTAAATATTATAACGTGCTCTACATTCAAGTAGAGTTCTTCGATAAACTTATATATAGCCTCAAGAAAAGTAAAAAGTTACTATCAATAGAATAGAATAGAATAGAATAGAATAGAATGGAATATAATTCTTATTTAAGTCATTTTTTTACTTTACCACTGATTCGAAAAACAAACCCTCTGTCCTGGGAAGAACCAGCAAGAAACCCAGCGGGACTTTTTTTTAAAAATAAATTTTACAATATAAATGATAACGAAATATTTACAAAATTTATTTTAGAAACTGCTTGGAAGCGACCACCTGATTCCCAGGGGTTATTATCAACCATGTATTCATTTATACTATAATAACCCTTTTTTACAGTTTCCTTGTTGTAATAGCGTATACATTGCCCCAAGAATGAATTACTGACTCAGTGGAGTCGAGAAACTGGCATCACTAGCTTGTGTTTGTTCCTAGTGTTTACAGAATGTATATCACTTTTTTTACTAGAGTTTCGTTAGTATGCGAATTAAAAATACCTGTAATTACTAAACCTTTTTTAGGTAAGTAATTTAAGTAAGCGGGAGGAAAACAATGTTTGTATGCACAGTAAGTTTCATAGTGCGTGTGCAAATAGAATTCGATGTTCAACGAAATTGTTAACTGCAATTTTAAGTGCAGCAGTTAGCAGCGTTAGGCTGCTATTTTACGCTGGTCTTTTGTGAGAGTGTGGTCCTTACCCGGTCGAGCCGATCCATTCGTGTTACAACTATACTACTAATATAGCAGCAGCATGGTTCTACCACGTATGAATAGTAGCTAAATGCTGCCGCTTTTTTTGTATGGTGAGTTTAAAGAACCGGCGATCCTTTGTACTGAAAATGAGGCACTTTATCCTAAGTGTTGACAACACATCTGCATTTGGATTCTTAATCGAGGATAAGAATAATAATAAATCACATAATCTTTCTTCACAAATTGTAGTTTTAAAGTTAACAATATTGCTATAATTAGGTTCCGGCTTTGTGACAAACCGGATTAGTGGATAGATGTATAGATATGCCTTGTGGGTCACAGTATTCACTTATCTTCAGGTGGACTATGTACTCGTTTGTCACCCATATTCTATAAAAAAGAATAAAATCCAACCTAGCGTCGTACCAATCATCACACAGGTCAATGTAGAGTCGGCACGAATACGTGTTTAGAATATAATCCGTTATATACGCGCTAGAAAACGTTAATAAGTAGATTTATAAACACAAATATGTTTGTGGAAATATACTTGTAAGTTGGTTGTACATATCGTTGACGGGAAGATGGGGGCACTGCAAACACCTCAGCCAACCCGTTTGTCCGGTATGAACATTAGAAGGCCATTTACCTCCCATGAAGATTTCATGATGTAACAGACAATGACAAATCATAAGGCTTTGTAAATTGCAGCACAGCATTTTATGGAGAAACTTTTATTTATTACTAGCGACGCGCCGCGGCTTCGCCTGTATAAGATTTATTAAGGTGTTATTTAGATTTAAGGTAATCAAAGCTCGATTAGTTTATCAATATTTTTTTCAAAAAAACATAAAATATAGCCTATAAATCACTTCTGGCATTGCTTTCTATCTGTTCGTAAAGTTTCATCACAATCGGTTCAGCCATTCCGGAGATAAGACCGGACAAACAGACAGATAAAATTTTTGAAGTTATACTTCTTTTGGCGCGTTAGAGAAAAATGATAAGAGTGAATTTTTTACGAAGCGCGCGCACACTGATTTCTAAAAACGACATCACGAAGTAGTTACGATGCGCGCACACCGAAACCTAAAAGCGACAACTTCAGTAATTTTCTGTTAACTGCCAAAGTTTTCGTGAGAACTGAAAACTATATTGAAGGTAGTAATTCAAATATATATGAATCTATAAAACATATTTTATTTTAGTTATTTTTGTTTGTTACGCTAAAGAAGTATAACTTCTTACGTGTGTATATAAGTACACACATTGTTTTTAAATGATTATTTATGTCTTAATACCATTCAAGTAACAAGGGGTTAGTAGCCAGTTATTTTAAAATTACAGACAGACACTTCAATTTTATTTATATATTTATTATGAAATGTCTATATATGATTATGAATCACTTCATACTATGGCTATGACTGGAGATGGTACAACGTAGTGTCATAAACACAAGGGATAATCACAACAAGCAAAACCTACAATTGGCTTTTTACATTAATGGTGACTCCAGCTGCGTTCAAATCTAGGACTTCTTAAATTAATATCGAATCGAACAATCCGCCAAATCCGCAAGGCACAATTGTTTGTAAGGGCTAAAAATTTCCGGGTTTGTTTGTTTGTTCTTATTTATTTGTTTAACAATTTATGTACACACAAAAATTGTTACAGAGATATTGAAATTTCTTCCAGCGGGCCCGATATCGGACAGTTCAAAGATAATCAGATGTAGTTTGCACTAACATAATAATAATAATTATTTTAAAGATATACAGAATGTAATATAAAGATCATAATTATATATACTATAATGTCGGAACGTCTATAGAATGCCGGTTGGATCGAGGTGGAATTGAGGGTATGCCTGGAAGCCCCCACTTGTTTGTGTAGTATAAAGTTCCCTGTAGGCGCCGTGCACGAGAGATTCCGCTTTAGTTATTCTACGAGTGTACACACACTATCTTAGCATTAGTAGAAACTAGTGTTTAGATGGTGTCGTGGTTCTGTTCGTTGTTGTAATTCGTCTAGTGCAGGCAAGGAGGGTTGGTGTTGCTGAGAGGCTGCCCTCTGTTACATTGAGGTAGTGTTGCTGTTGGTTTACATATTTTTGTGTTATCATATAATTACGTCCCTCAAGTTATGGTGTGGTCGAACTGTAATTTCACTATACTGAATGTATAGTGCATTACGTTGTCTTATTATTGATAATGAATAATTGCGTAAGCAAGAGAGCAAGTTGAACATCCGCTCTCACACTTTTATTATTTTTATCAATTAATGCTATCCTGATATATTTCCGAGATCAAAATTGCGATTTTCTGCTGAATCTCCGACATATATATGTTTTACATACATAAATTACACAAGAACATTTTAGGATTTTAAGAAGTATTTAGGTAAGTATATATATGTACATGTAAAAAGCACCACCACGTTCAGTTTTTAAAAAGATAGATAATGTAGCCGTGGTTTATGTACTCAATTACATTACCACTCACGTAGTAATGGATCGGCTCTACCGGTGTAGATCTACATATTTAAGGCCACAGAGGTAACAACGTATCTGCATTTTGACTCTTGAACTCATAATACCTAAACAAGATAGATGTGTCTATGGGCACGGCATCCACTTAACATCAGGTGGACCTATATGGTTACTGTATACAAATGACCAAAGTAATACATACTCGTATAATCTGATAATTATGATTATGATTATGGTAGAGCCATACTGCAGCTATATTAGTAGTACAGTTGTAGCACGAGTGGGTCGGTTCGACCGGGGAAGGACCACACTCTCATATAATACCAGCGTAAAATAGCAGCTTAATGCTGCTGTGTTTCGTATGGTGAGTGTAGAGATCCGGATACCCTTTTTACTGGAAACGAGGCATTCTATCTTAGTCCTCACGGATGACAACGCATCTGCATTTTAATAATAATAATAAAAAAAACTTTGTTTCTTAATTTAGGATAATTGTGGATGTCTATGGGCCACAGCATCCAAGGTGGACTGTATGCTCGTTTGTCACCCTTATTCTATAAAAATAGTGTCTATGGGTACAGCATACACTTGACATCAGGTGGATCCATATGATTATTGTATACAAATAACCAAAGTAATACATATAATCTGATAATTATGATTATGATGTAAGAAACATGTAAGAAAATTGGGGTGATATATTCTGTTATATGTCTGTCGTTTGTCTGGCCCGTAAACTTTTCATAGAATAACAATGACAAACGAGCACACAGATCACCTGATGGTAAGTGGATGCTGTGACCCATAGACATCTACATCCATCCGCGATTAAAAATCTAAATACAGATACTTTTTCAAACCTGAGGACTAAGATGGAATGCATCGTTTTCAGTGCTACAGTCATAATATAGCTTTAGCATGGCTCTACCACGTAAAGCACGAAAACGCAGACTTTACAATCTATATTAATGAATCGCTTCACGGGTAGCTAAAAATGTTCAATATTAAGTTAAAATAACTAGTGATTCCGCAGGCAGAAAATCTGAATGTAAAGAACTGAATAAAAAAACTGCTTTACAGGAGCTGGCATTATGGAAACATTCGCTGGTTCGTTAAACAAAATAAAAAAAAATTAAAACGCACCCTGTTTCCGCAAGTCTAGACAGATGGATGATTTTAATGAGGGAGGGCTCGGTAAAATAGCAAAATGGTGGCCTTTAGGCCTGAATGTTTGGCATAACAGTATATAAAGCAAACTCGCTTTGCCGCGTCTTTATTATCTGTTTTAGCTGAAATATTTTAAAGCTACAATATACCTTTTGGTGCGTTTTTCACCATCATTTAAAAAAAAAATTTCTGAAGAAAGTTTCGTAAACAATACAGTTTAATATTATAATAATTAAACTTGTGACGAATATTCGGCTATTATTCGGTATTCGGCCTATTCGCCTACTTTTTTGCCTATACGGCTACTTTTTCCCCTATTCGGCCGAATACTGAATACTTGAGTAACATGTTTTGATGTAGACAGATAATTGATAAATTAAAAATATTGATTTATTTTATAATGATGTATTTTTATTATAATCATTCATCAGTAGTCACAAGTAATTATTTAAAAAAAAAACTATAAGCTAAATATCTATGTACTTGAATTATCGTAATTAAAGTGGAAGATTATGGTGAAAAAAAACTAAGTTTTCTGCATTTTCAGGCAGTAGTTTACTAATTTTCTTTTCGTAGACAATCCCAGCTTCCGAGAATAGACGCTCTGAATAAAAAACAGTACTTCCTTCCCGGCCGAACACTTTCGCCTAATATTCGGCTATTCGGCCAGGAAGCCCGCAGAATATTCGGTATTCAGCGTTTCCTAATAACGACTAAAAATAAAAAACTGCGGTTGCCAACCAAGCGTGGCAACTATGGCAAATATCCCCCTTATGAGGTTACCTATGGGGAGGCCTATGTTCAGCAGTGGACTTTAAAACGCTGTACCGGTAACGGTAACCAAATGTTGTCCATTAGGCCTTAGTAAGAGTAAAGGTCAAGTCACGTCCTTATACGGGTTATGAAGTAATTAGTCCGCCGGACTGCTTCAGTAGGTTATGGCGGATTTCACATGTTTTCGATAGGTAGGTATATTTTATTCCTCAGACGTGTAGGTTTCCTCCTGATGTTTTCCTTTACCGCTAAACACACGGTAAATTAAAACTTAAGCTTGCAATTAACAATATCACTTGTGACCGCAGAGAATGCTTTTTTTATAGGATAGGATGACAAACGAGCACACAGTCCACCTGATGTTAACTGGTTGCTGTGACCTATAGACATCTACATCTATCCTCAATAAAGAATCAAAATGCAGATGCGTCGTCACACGTGAGGACTAAGATGGAATACCTCTATTCAAGTAAAATGGGTCTCTGGTTCTCTACACTCACCATACGAAACACAGCAGTGTCAAGCTGCCATTTTACGTTGGTGTTCTGTGAGAGCGTGGTCCTACCCCGGTCGAGCCGACCCATTCGTGTTACAACTATACTACTAATATAGCTGCAGCATGGCTCTACCACGTAAAAACCGTTCCTACCGGGTAGCTCGCGTACTTAAAAAATTTACGGCAATCAATTAACCTCTGAGTTACCATGGAAATTCAAGACCTTATGCGTACACTAATATCTTTCGATAACTACCAAATCATGCACAATAAGAAGTTTAAGAGGGCCAATAGAAGTCTAAGCCGGGAGCTGCACGTTTTTCTGTGAAATTTCAAGCTCTCTAAACTGAGTTGATCCAAGAAAGTCATAAGAAAGAGTCGTAATTTTAGACGTTAAATAGAGCAAAACGAAGCACTTAAATATAATAAATTTTTGTGTGCATCCGTTCGTTTGCAACAACTGATTATTTTCTAAAGATCAGCGGTAGACTTTTGATAGTTTATAATGATGAATATCTATCATTATTGACTACCAAAAGTCTACTCCTGCAATAAATGTAAATCGTGGTATGTGTTTGAAGAAATTTGGATAATGAAAATATTTCCAAACCTTTAGAATATTTGTTTTCATAAAAACATATGAATATTAAATGACACAAATTTAATAAAATCAAATTTCATTCACATTCATTTAAACTTACATATTCATTTCACATTTAAAAATACAGTATTATTCAAAAAAGATTAATTGCCATACTGTAAATTATTACTGATATTATTTACCTATAAAATGTGAAATTAAAATTTAATTTAATAAAAAGTAAAAGACGATTTCAAAGAATTAAAAATAATAAAACAATTTTTTTAATTATTTTTCAAATAATAAAGCTTTTACGTGGCCCGCCTACCAGGATCCCCAACCGGAAGAAGCAACCAAGAATCCCATAATAAAAAGACCTAACCAGGCACCTGTCAGCAATGAAGACAGGGTGCTCCGACCATTCATATCGGAGCTCACGTCCGCTATAGCCGCACTCGCTGATAAACCAAAACCAGAGAGTGCATCGTCAAATACTTTCGCAGCATCAAAAGCGATAATGACACTGCCGAGCTTTAGCGGAGCACATACTGAATGGCTTTCGTTCCGTGCCATTTATGAAACAACCCGAGGCTACTTCAATGACATAGAAAATACTGCTAGACTACGAAGAAGTCTACAAGGAAGAGCCTTGGAAACAGTTAGTTCGGAACTCATCGGGCATGCTAAACCAGATGAGATTATGCGAGAACTGGAGCTACAATTTGGGCGTCCAGATTCAATCGCGCAAGCAGAAACCGATAAATTACGGGGATTGCCACGCTGTACAGAGGCACCCAGAGATATTTGTACATTCGCGAGCAAAGTGAGGGGAAGCGTCGTCACACTTCGAGCACTCAAGCGAGACCATTACCTCGTTAACGCAGAGTTGCTACGACACCTCACAGACAAACTGCCAAACTCTATACGCGCGCAGTGGTATAGAATTTATACAGAAAAGTATGACTCAAGACCAGACCTCGGTTCCTTCAGTGAATTTATCACCGAACAAGCTCGCTACTGTAGTGCATTTGCGCCTCCTGAGATCATAAGCGGAGCGCAAAATAATCGTCCAGTGCATAGGACGCACACGGCTACCACTAAGCCGTCTCCGAAATGCAGTGTGTGCGAAAAAGAGGGTCATTACGGATCCGACTGCAACAAGTTTAAAGAGGCAGATATTGATAAAAGATGGCAACTCGCCAAGCAAAGGAATTTATGTTTCCGGTGTCTGCGTTATAGAAGTCAGACACACAGATGCAAAACCACGAAGTGTGGAATAAAAGGATGCAACGCGACACACAATCGACTCCTTCATAATAATAGAAAGGAAAAGACAGAGGGCCCACTAAAAGAACCTCAAGAGACAGTGGCAAACTCATTCGCTGTATCAAAGCGTCAAGCTTACTTGAAGATAATTCCAGTTCGAGTAATTGGACCGGCGGGAGCAATAAACACACACGCTCTGCTGGATGATGGGTCGACAGTCTCGTTAATGGATCAAGAGATTGCCGATCAAATTGGAGCTAAAGGGCGGTTGGACCCATTCAAGATCACAGCTATCGGGAACACTACCCTCGATTCGCCGGACTCCCAAAGAGTCAAAGTGTCACTGAAGAGTCTCCATAGAAAAAGGGTGCCATTCAGAGCACGCACGGTCGCCAGCCTAAACTTGGGGCCGCAGACTGTGCGTGCAACAGACATAGAAAATTGTAAGCATTTGAAAGGCTTAAAGGATCAATTGACATATGATTCAGGCAACCCTAGGATCCTGATAGGACAAGACAACTGGAGACTCTTAATAGCCACACAAGTACGCAGAGGTCCACCGCACCAGCCAATAGCCTCGCTCACAGAACTGGGATGGGTGCTACACGGGGCGCACACTAAAGCCCCGCATCAGCGCGTCCACACGGCCAACGAGCTGTACACGAGCGAGGAGAATATAAATGACCAACTCCGCGAATACTTCGCGCTGGAATCTTTAATGATAAATCCGAGAAAACCAGATTCCGATCCAGAGAAGCAAGCCGAAGAAATACTAAATAGCAGCACCCGTCAGTTGGAAGACGGGCACATAGAAACAGCGCTTCTATGGAAAAAGAAAAACATCGAAATGCCTGGAAATTATGAAACGGCGATAAACAGGCTCGTTTCTATCGAGAAAAAACTAGATCGAAACGAAGAGCTAAAGCAGAAGTACAACGAAGAAATGAATTCCCTGATACAAAAGGGATACGCCGAAATAGCGCCAAAGAATAGTACACCAGGAAAGACATGGTATCTACCTCATTTCGATGTCCATAATCCGATGAAACCAGAAAAGTTTCGCATAGTACACGATGCCGCAGCCAAAACAAAAGGAATGGCATTGAATGATTTCCTGCTCACGGGTCCAGACTTACTACAGTCATTACCAGGAGTCATGATGCGCTTTCGCCGACACAATGTTGCTGTCTCCGCGGACATAGCGGAAATGTTCATGCAAATCAAAGTGAGACCCGAAGACAGAGATGCCTTGAGATATCTCTGGAGAGGAGATCGACGCAATGAGGCTCCACAACAATACAGAATGACGTCGATCATATTCGGTGCAGCTAGTTCACCCTGCACAGCGATATTCGCAAAAAACTGGAACGCCAAAAGGTATATAAAAAAATATCCAGAAGCCGTAGAAGCTATCATCCAAAACCACTACATGGATGATTATCTGGATAGTTTCCAGTCCCCGGAAGATGCAATGCGGATATCGAAGGAAGTACGCGATATACATAAAAACGCGCACTTCACATTGAGAAAATGGGTTTCCAATGCGCCAGAAATCGTAAAAGAATTAGAACCTGACAACGAAACAACCGAGTCAGTCAAACTGGGCGACAAGGGAACCGAGGAAAAAATACTCGGTTTAATTTGGAAACCGAGTACCGATCAGCTGAGCTTCAACCTAAAGCTCGCTCGACTTCCGGACAATTTGCTGCAGAAAAAACCAACAAAGAGGGAAGCGTTGAAAATTGTGATGTCGCTGTATGACCCTCTCGGCCTCGCCTCCCCAGTTACGATACGCGCCAAGCAAATACTGCAGGAAGCGTGGAGACGAGGAACAGACTGGGACCAGGAGTTGGACGAGGACCTGAGTAACCATTGGTCCACATGGATCCAACACCTGGAACGTCTCAAAACAGTAAGCATACCAAGATGCTACCCGGGATACAGCGACGCACGCTCCCTCCAAGTGCACGTATTTTCAGATGCCAGTGAAAGCGCCTACGCAACGGCAGTTTACTGGAGAGCA
Organism: Parnassius mnemosyne; assembly: GCA_963668995.1. Lineage (NCBI taxonomy): Eukaryota > Metazoa > Arthropoda > Insecta > Lepidoptera > Papilionidae > Parnassius > Parnassius mnemosyne. The sequence continues at coordinate 12,246,172 of CAVLGL010000057.1, forward strand.
ACGACACCCGATGGGCAAGTGTACGTGAGCCTCGTCATGGCCAAAGCGAAGGTAGCTCCGCTCAAGGTAACATCCATACCTCGCCTTGAGTTACAAGCCGCCGTGATGGGAAGTCGCGTAGCTGCGGCTGTCATCCAGGAGCATCACGTAAAGCCCGAAGCTGTCACTTATTGGACTGACAGCAAAACTGTCCTCACCTGGATAAAGAAAGGTTCCAGGAGCTACAAACCTTTTGTAGCACATCGAATAGCAGCAATAGAGGACAATAGTAAAGTGGACGACTGGCGCTGGGTACCCACAAAATTGAATATAGCTGACACCGCTACGAGGGACGTACCACCCAATTTCGACTCTAACCACGAGTGGTACAGTGGCCCATCATTTCTATACAAAGAACCGTCAGCATGGCCAACAGAACGACCCACGTCATCCGAACCTACTGGTGAAGAAAGATCTCTCACCATCACAGAAAGATATAGAGCTCCGCTATATAAAGAGGCCATTCCCGATCCGACGAAATTTTCGAAATGGGAACGCTTAGTGCGAGCTACGGCCAGAGTGCTTCAATTCATAACACTCTGCCGCAAAACAACCGACAGGACCTTTTATAAAAGGACAAAAAAAAATAGAGAGGAAGACCCCGACTGGAGGAGATCGAAGTGCAATCCGCGACGTCTCGCGCAGCCTCCCAGTCAGGTGAAAAGCAAAGATGTAAACAAATACATCACACTGGAGGCCGAATATATAAGAAAGGCCGAAAAGCTCCTGGTACATGTCATCCAGGAAGACTCCTTCACACAAGAGATAGCCGATCTCCGTAACGATAAGAGGGTCGCCCATGATAGCCGCCTACGACCACTACAGATACAATTGAAAGACGGGATCATTGCGCTACGAAGTCGAATAGCCGCTGTAAAAGGAGTCTCTGAAGATATGAAAGGGCCAGCTATATTGGATGGTGATCATCACATCACCCAATTGTATATTGATTGGACGCATCGTAGCCTGCATAATTGCGGGACCGAACCAACCATCAACGAGGTTCGACAGCATTACTGGGTAATCAGACTAAGACCCACTACTAAAAGAATAGTAAGCCAATGCGTTCAGTGCCGCATAAGAAAGGCACAACCATCCATGCCAGCCACCGGTGATCATCCCAGCACGCGTCTCGCACATCACCAGAGACCGTTCACGTTCACCGGCCTGGATTATTTTGGGCCACTCTCCGTAACAGTGGGACGTCAGCATCAGAAGAGATACGTGGCGCTCTTCACCTGCCTTACATCACGAGCTGTACATTTGGAAATTGTGAAAGATCTCAGCGCAGACTCTGCCATACTGGCATTAAGAAGATTCGCAGCGCGCCGAGGATGTCCCACCGAGATTTACTCGGACAACGGCACCAATATGTACGGTGCCGACAAGGAGCTTCGAGAGGCCTTCCGAGAAGAAGCCAGCCGACGAGGCATAGTCTGGCGATTTATAACCCCCTCCGCGCCTTTCATGGGAGGGGTGTGGGAACGGCTTGTTCGATGCGTGAAGACGGCACTATACACCGTCCTTCATGAGAGACATCCGCACGAAGATGTCTTGACCACGCTGCTCTGCGAGGTGGAATATACAGTAAACAGCAGACCATTGACTCACATCTCAGTAGACAGCAAAGACAACGAGTCCATCACTCCAAATCACTTCCTATTGGGAGGATCTGCGAGACTGCCAACACCTGGAGTTTTTAGTGAAAAAGATGCGAACAGCAAAAAACACTGGCGACGCTCCCAGATACTCGCTGACATGTTCTGGCAGCGTTGGGTCAAAGAATATCTGCCGGAACTTCAAAACCGGCGGGAGGCCCACGGTCAAGGCCCCGATCTCCAGGTGGGCGATCCAGTCCTCATAGCTGACAGCCAGTTACCTCGTAACACCTGGCCACGAGGAAGGATTGAAAACATATACCCCGGGGCGGACGGACAGATCCGCACTGTGGAGGTACGCACAGCGAATGGACTAATCAAGAGGCCAACCAGAAAACTCGTGCCGCTGCCGAAGTAGAGGCAACGTCTCTCACCGAAATTATGCAGCGCCGCTGCGACGGGTCTTCGCGACGCTGCACGGCGGGAGAAATGTTCGAGACGGCCAAAATGACTGTTCACAACGGCAAAAATGACTTTAAACGAGAAAGTGATTAAGGAATATTTATTTGTTTAAAAAATGAAAATACGGAAAAATTGACTAAATAATGTATTAAATATAGTTTCACCATGTATTTACAACTCTCAATATGTTTGTATAGAAGGTCGATTTGACAATAGTTAATATAAACAACTTTATTTTGTTTAAGAAAATATCGACCAATCACAGCGCGCCGCGCTATAGAACTTTCTGGAAATTTAAATTAACTGCGTAATAGTTTTAAGCAAAAAATTAATGAGAATAATTTTATGTCTGAAAAGAGTTGTAAATATGGTATTTAGTTAGCATATGATGTATAGATCGTTATAATAAAGAAATATTTTGTATAATTAAGCACGATTTAAAAGTTATAGGATAATTAAAGAATTAATATGACCAATTAGTGTAAAAGTTTAGGACATTTCAATGAATAACTTTGTTAAATGTAAATATATTAATTATCCTTTATCGCATACTAATGTAGAACAAAAATGTCTATTTAATGATGTATAGCATGTTAGAGTTAAGATTTGTATTATATAGAAAAGTTGCAATTTGTGCCATTTGCATAAAGAAAAATGATTGAAAATAAAGAGGCAAATGGGAATTGACAAGCGGCTCTCTATAGAGTATAGCCGAAGTCTACCTTATGGGGGCAAATCACAGTAACATGGTAGTAGGAAGAACTACCAGTAACAAGCAGCAGTATCCGGTAGTAGCTGAAGTGACTAGTAGCAGAACACAGTGAAAAGTTAAAGTGAAATAGAAAAGTTTAGCTAGCCGAAAAAGGTCGTAACTGAAAAATCGCAGTTACACATAGTCGAAAAAAGTGGCAACTGAAAATTCTCAGTTGCACATAGAAAAATAGTGTCAGCTAGCCAAAAATAGTGGTAACTGATATTCGCAGTTACATATAGTGAAAAAGTGTTGGCTAGCTGAAAAAAGTGGTAACGGAAATTTCGCCGTTACATTTCGTGAAAAGTGTTAGCTAGACGGAAAAAGTGGTAACTGATATTCGCAGTTACAAAAGTGTTTAAATTCAACTAATTTTAGTTGATTAATAGCTGCTAGTCAGTAGTGTTAGAAAACCAGCTGCTACCAATAGAAATTTTGGATACTACCAATAGAAATTTGTTACTTTCAATAGATATTTAAAATTACCAATAGAAATTGTAGAGAATACCAATAGAAACTTGTTACTGCCAATAGAAATTTGATATTACCAACAGATATTTTAAAAATACGAATAGAAATTTTAGAAAACCAATAGAAATTTTAATATTGCTGTGTGTTTAATTAAATCTGTGTTTTAAAATATATAGTGAACAATCATAGTTGAAAAATAGTGATAAATAAATAACAGTATAAAATCTCGCGACAAATTAATTAGTCGATCCGCTGGCCACTCCCTTGCTATTTTAATTTACAAATCGTGCATTTTAATTTTGAACCTCAGTCCACAGTTTATCCGCAGCAACCAAAGAGACGGCAGTGAAAGACGGCAGTTGGAGGAGTCTGGAACCTACAGGTGTAGGACGTGAGCGACTCGCGGGGTATCTCCGACAACATTTACTCCGGAGAGTTACGCCCGTCCGGCACAATATTTATTAATTATTAATCTATACAAATAACTAAAATTGAAGTGTCTGTTTGTAATGTTAAAATAAATTTTGTTTAGTGGTAGAGCCACGCAGCAGCTTTTGCTGTCGCACGGATGGGCCGCCTCGAACTAGAGGTTTACCTCTGCGTTTCGTTTGGTGAGTGCAGGTGGCCGGAGGCCCTTTTTACTGGAAATGAGGCATTCCATCTTAGTCCTCACGGGTGACAACGCATCTACATTTTGATTTGTAATAGAAGATAGATGTAGATGTCTATGGACCGCAGCAACCACTTACCATCAGGTGGAATGTGTGCTCGTTTGTCACCCTTATCCTATAAAAATAAACAGGTTTTTACTAAAAGCATATGAAAGTATGTATGGTACTAATAACTAAAAACTTTTTTACTGATATAAAATAATTATATCTTAGTACTCAGGAATAATATTGCATTGCATTTTGATTCTAAACTAGCTGTTCCCCGTGACTTCGACCACGTGGATTTTGTAACGATTGGATTTCATGGGTTTTAATTTTTTTTTCGCGGATCCATAATTATTTTACTAAAACAAAAATAGCCTAAGTGACTCCTTATATTTTATACTAAAATGATTGTATGCAGTATGGTTGGATAATAGGGGAATATAGCGTTAGTTGCGGGGCACTTACAAAGCCTCATATTAGGAATTCCTTTGAGTCTAATAAAGTCCAATGCTGAACATAGACCTCATAAGGGGAATAACTTATGAGGCATTTTAAGGAGAGTTTTCCCATAGTAGCCATGCTTGGCAGTCGGGTCAGCAAGTGCAGTTTTTCGCAGTAATTCCTCACGTTTCGGGCACTTTCCAGCACCCATGGTCACGGAAGAGGGGCGGGGTGTACATGGGTGCTGGAAAGTGCTCGAAACGTCGGGAATTAAAAAAGTTAAAATTAAACGCGATAAAATCCGTAAAATTAATTTTATTCCATGTGTAGTATTTGCGTAAATATAAGTACTCATTAGATAGAAGTTTGCAGTGAGATGCCTTATATTTACTACCCACGACTAGTTTTCAGAAGGTTTTCTTGTTTGTCTTGCATGACGTCACTGTCTGCTTACAGTCTATTGTCAACACGTATATCGAGTGTCTTCGTCAAAATAATAAACTTGTCTTGTGGGAAAAACGTGTCAAAACATTGTAAGAAACTTAAGTCCAGAGGTCAATTACATTATACGTTTAACTTTTGACGTCTCCTTGGCGCAGTAGCTTAGCAATAAGTATTGCTGAGGGTCTTGGGTTTGAATCCCGCGCGGAAAAGGTATGGATGTTTGTCCTTGTGAAATTTATGTATGTAAGCTGCCTCCACGATGCAGAACAAAGTTCTAGTGTAAAGGGTATCGTATTCAAAACAAAAAAGAAACTTATGTATTACTAATGATAAGTTCCAAAAACTAAATAGATCATCTCCTGATTCGTTTTCTCTGTCAGCTCTTACGACACCCACGGGTAGTGGATATTGTCACACCGCCGCTACACGATCGAGAATTTTTGTTACTGTCAAATTTATTAGCTTTAAAACTGGATGTCTGTACTTTCACCGTTCGCATAAGACAGTAAATAGATAATATTTGTCAGTGTAAGCGTTCAGCATAACGTTAGCTTATATTTAATTCTTAAATATTTTAGTATCGTTTATTGAAAATGAAAGTTAAACAGATGAAGTTGCTCCACTCCTAGACGTTGTTATCAAACCTTGTACAACTATTGAATTAGACAATAAAATCAACTAAAAATTGAGTTTAACATACCTAGAATATATTATTATGTTTATTAAAAACAAAGCATTTAGTCATGTAGTCATCATCGCCATTTAGTTGCGGATCACTTAACACTGCGCTGGCCAGTACAAATTACCATTCGAGAACCTTTCTTCCAAATTGTTACCTACAGATTCATAATATTGATAAGTATTAATTTTGTATAAATTCCTATTCTCGAGTTATATCGCCATTTAAAGTGAAGATCTACTAAGTGCTCGAGTAAAGGAATATATGGTGGAGAAACATGCATGTCTGAGAAACTAATATATTTCGTATATAATATGTGAGTCTTCTTTTTCATATTTATATAACTTTTTAGTATTTTCAATAAAGCATAACGAATTCCAGTCATTTGGCATCATGGGCTATTTTAAATGATGATTGTGTACTTCTCACCACTTTTGACCACTGCAAAACTACTTTCGAATACAGTGAAAAGCTATTAACTGTGTACAGTGCTACAAAAGCACGCAAAAACCAACAATTTGTCTGCACATATTGTCGCCTGTTAAAATTCGAAACCGAAGAGAAGATAATAACGTATATTATAAATTTATTATAAGTACAGATTACCTTTCGTTTTAATAATTATTAATTAATATGTCTGTGTATCCTGAATATCTAAAGCTACATATTACATCCTGGCGTTTTCTACCAACGACAGTCGTGCGAAACTTAGTGAAAGTGCCGCTAAGTGTGCCACCGTACCTGCATTTTATATCTTAATAGCGCCGTGTCGGGCTTTATTGCCATGTTGCAGAATGAGAATTATGTATTTTTCGTAAAATTTATGCACGTATAATGCACAATTACGAGATTATCCTTTGAAGAAATGTATGAAAGTTCTACAGTTACAAAAACAACATAATAATAATGTCCTCGAGACGGAATTTCAGTCACGGCGCGGCGGCCAATCTAAATGGTAACTAGCCATCTGAGCAGGACTGAATTATAATGCTCGAGTGTGTGCGCAAGTGTATTTGTACTCTCTATTCTTTCTCCCTCATAGTCTGATAGGACGGATGGACAGGCCTTATTATTTAAAATGAAAGTTAAACAGATGTAGGTGCTACCGGGCGTCCCTTTTGGTAATTTGTTGTAAATATGTATAAAAAGACTGAAACGCAACCGTAGTCTAAATCACGCTATCAAAGTTTTCGTACGACTCCGTATATTTTTTATTATATTTTCCTCCTTTTTTTGGTGGGCTTTAATCTTTAGAGAAATGACTAACCCCATAGTTCCCTATCTAAGAGGCTCACATTTGAGAATTTGTGACTCGAAACTCATAAATCATCCTAGCTACTCGTACTACTAATACAGGTTTTGACAGTATAGTTTGGCCCAGGCACATGGCATTGTAATTTAATTTTAGTTCCCTCATCAGCGAGTTTTTTTAAATCTATATTTGACATACTCCATCAACAATTATTAGACATCCTCTAAAATCCCACACTCTTTTCAGTTAGAAGCGTCAGTTGTCTTCACAAAGTGTAAATAAAAAATTTAAAAAAATCATATAATATTTGAGCGACAAAAAAGCTTATAGTCCACCGAAAATTCAAACATAAAAGGCCACAGATTCATCATCTAAGGACTAAGATGTAATGCCTTGCATCATATTATTTACTGGCTCTCTTATCGTACAAACCTGAACACAGTAGTAGATATACTGAAGCTTAACGTTACCGTTACAGGCTATTAAGGCCCAAATTAAACCAATGAACATAGGTCTTTACCATAGATTGTCTCATAAGGGGGATATTAGATATAGTTGCCACGCTTGGCAAGCGGGTTGGGAACCGCAGTTTTTATTTTTAGTCGTTATTAGAAAGACGCGGCAGCCCATCTTCTGATTTGCTTCCCTCTGTCGCCTCTTACGATGCACAAGTGATGATATGGGGTAGTAGATATTTTTATACCGCCACTACTCGGTAATACTGAAGCTTAGCTTTTTTTATAGGAGAGAGTGACAAACTAGCACACAATTCACCTGATGGTAAGTGGTTGCTGTGGCCCATAGACATCTACATCTATGCTCGTTTGCGAATCAAAATGCAGATGCGTTGTCACCCGTCAGGACTAAGACGGAATGCCTCTTTTCCAGTAAAATGGGTCCCCGGTTCTCTACACTCACCATACGAAACACAGCAGCGTTAGGCTGCTATTTTACGCTGGTCTTTTGTGAGAGCGTGGTCCTTCCCCGGTCATGTTGACCCATTCGTGCTACAACTATACTACTAATATAGCTGCAGCAGGCTCTACCACGTATATTATTATTATATTAACTTCAGAATTAGGTAAGTAGGTGATGCGAACCATGCGGATCCTTTAATACTCAAGGAGTTTTACCATTCAGTATAAACTTATCATGTAATACAGCTATGCGTGTATTAAATAAAAATGTCTATTAATTTAGGGCAAACCGTTGTTGGGTGCAGTCAGTACATGACCTGAATAATAGTTTCGATAAATTTGTTAAGTCATCAATATAGAGCTATAAAGAAATACTACTCGGCTACTATTTCTTATAACTGTCATTAGTGTTTCTTTTTAGCATGCCTATTACAGATGATTTCATTAATTTATGGACTGTAAAATATAATATTTTTAAAAAACTTGCAAATATTTTTACCTTTCCTTCCTTTCACTTACAGCTTTTTAAAATCCACTGCTGAACATAGGCCTCCCCCATAGATAGCCTAATAGGGGGGATATTTTACATAGTTGCCACGCTTGGCAAGTGCGTTGGCAACCGCAGTTTTGCTTTGGTTGTTATTAGGAAGACGCTGCTTTTATTTGACGCTGATTTGTTTTTATTTTTTGTACCGTCTTCAAAAAGGAGAAGGTACTCAACTCGACTGTATATTTTTTATGTGTGTTACCTCATAACTTTTTTCTGGGTGAACCGATTTTGACGATTCTTTTTTATTTAAAAGCTGGTGCTTCTCGTGTGGTCTCATATAAATTTGATCAAGGTTTGACCAATAGTTTTTGAGTTATTCTTGATAACTTATATTGAAGTCGGTTGTAGAAAATTTAAATTTTTTAATTATAAAATTTAAATATTATAAGTCATTTGTATAGCCTTTCATTTCCAAGCGTTTTACCAGGTTCCCACCTGATGTAAAGTAATCATAATGTTATAGATGGTAAAGACCTTAGGCCAGAAAATGCTTTGAAGTGTTAGAAATTGTAGTGGGCAGGGAAGACTAAGAGAAAGGTAAACGCTATGCACCGTGTGAGGCACGTGAAGTACATAAGGATGGAAAGATTGGATTTTGTCGAGTCGTTCTATGACAAAATGTAGACAGATAAAGTGGAGAGTACAGTTCCCTATTTATTAGATTTTCAAAAAACTATCAGAGCGCTCACCTCTGTGCACTTCATACTGATTTTGACGTGTAGTTTATTACGAGTACCAGTACTTTTTAGACTTACAACTGTAGTCCTGCTAAAGAAAATCAATAAACATACCCAACCGTAGCAATCACGTTTTAACAAATACATAAATAAATACATGTGTTTCACATTTATTTATTTATGTATTTGATTCACAACACCTGTCATTTCACTAATAAATAAATGACAGGTGAGTGAATGGTAGTGGAGTTACACTGCAGCTATATATAATAAAGGGATTTGTGGCTGCAGTACAAATCAGTCGGCTCGACCGGAAAGTAGCACACTCATACTAGAGAACCAGACATTACATCTTAGCCCTCAGTCGTAAAACATGGTATTTAAATTTTAATTTTTAACCGATATGTACTCGTTTGTTACCATTATTGTATTAAACATGTGAAACAAATCGAACTGGGGACCCAATAATCGGCAATGACGTAAAAGAAATAAGTTAATTCAACCAAGTTCTTTTTATCACGCTTATCATTATCAATATCGTTATCAAAGATGCAGAGCCTATCACGAGCCAATGGCTGAAGATATGTCTCCCCGAAAAACTTTCACCTGCATTCATGGATTAACCGCAAATTTACCCCCGAATTTAATTGTTTGTCATTCACTTCACTTGCTGGTACAACAGCAGTGCTCTAGAAATCTATAATCTATCCAATTGAAATTATCGATTTTTACTATATACATGACAGACTAAACATCACTACAGTATACCCCTTTCCCTTGAATGGACTATATTGGTTACTTTGGTTCTAGAGCGGATATCTTCGTCATTAAATTTATCATCACACAGAGATATTTCAAGGGTAAATCTGTCCACTGCTACAGCGACCTTGATAAGAAAATTAATTTATTGTATCCGTAATTAATTGACAGTCTGTCATTGCTCGGTGAGCGACATTAAAGTCAAAAATTTATTATTTTATCCGAAATCGATTGAAAGTCTGTCTATTAATTCCTGTGGTCTACGGCTACGTCAACAAACGCGAAACTGGAACAGTTCAATGTAAACTTTAGTGACACAGTCTTCACCGTAAATAGTCTACATGAAGTATTACAGTCATTATTTAATCGTTATTTTTTTGTATTGTCACTTTGTTGAAATATTTCATGCATTCACTTTACTTCTGCAAAAACCACAACAAACTGATGTAGGTGATTTAGTTACCATTATTTCCAACATAATTTAAAATTAAAAATTTTGTACAACTGACTTCAATATAAATTATTAAGAATAACTCAAAAAGTATTAGTCAGACCATGATCAAATTTATATGGGACCACATGTGAAACATCAGCTTTCAAATAAAAAAAGAATAATTGAAATCAGTTCATCCAGTTAAAAGTTATGAGGTAACACACATAAAAAAACATACAGTCGAATTGAGTACCGGCTCCTATTTGAAGTCGGTAAAAAATCTACCCATTACGTAGAAATGATTTACTGGTTACAAAAACATTTCATGGTCCATATCTGTTGTGTCTGAGTCTGACAATAGAACAATATTTCAAGGATGTGACGTCAGCAAACTGACATAGGAATTGGAGCAATGTACTCTTTCATCTAAGCCCTATCGAGATATGATAGCTTCCTTGCCGAGCAGTGGGACTAACTGCTTACTTTATTTTATGCTTATGATTCAGTGTTACAGAGTTACTGACAAAGTTGCCCGACACGCTTACGAGGAGATAGTCTTGCATAATTTTAGTTTCATTTATGTCACTCAAGCTTTTTATAAAATAAAGCTTAAATAGTAATTAACAAGGTTCAATGTTCTCTGATAACAACTACCCAAGTGCATCTTATCGGTGTCATTAAGGCGTAAGTCTCTTAAAAACCGTTTTCATACTGATAAGTGACAATGATGAAATATAGATATAACCAGAGTTAGGCCAGGGTATAGCCTGACTGCAAACAAAAGTACCATCACAAATAAATAACCTAAATCATTTGAAATGATAAGCATTTGAAATGTTGTATATAAAATTAATTTACGTATTCATTTACTTATTTATTACAGACTATCACATAAAACAAAGTCCACTGCTGAACATAGGCCTCCCCCATGGATTATCTCATAGGGAGAAGGGGAATAAAGTTGCAAAGCTTGGCAGACGAGTTAGTAAGCGCAGTTTTTTATTATTATTGAGTTGATAAAATGCTGCTGCCCATCCCCTGTTTTATTTTCCCTCGTCACCTCTTACGAAACCCACGGGATAATATGGGATAGTGGATTCTTTTACGTTATCACTACACAATGTTATATAAAATACAATTCTACTGGTTTTTTTTGAATTTGATATAAGATCAAATTTACTGAGCCCTTTCGCTACTGCAAGAGCCGTGGTAGTTCAGAGGCTAAACGCTCACTGTAAATTTCACAGCATCCTTGCGAAACCGAATTCGATCACTGCCGGCACCAAATAAATTGTTAATTGCAATTTTAAACACTGATTTACTACGTGAACGGTGGTTAAAAAACATCGTGAGGAGCCCAGCAAGTCTGAGAAATAAACAATATTTTGAGGACATGTGAATTCCGCGAGCACGCATTGGGGCAGCGTGGCGGACATTTTCTTGCCATGAAACCCTTATAGAATTTAGAGGACTTTACTTTCGTGATTTAAATAATAGTAGCCAATAAATAGGCGTGTCATATAAATAAGGGGACACATTTTATAACACGTGGTATAGCCACACTGCAACTATATTATGGTTGCAGCCTAAATGGGTCGATTCGACCGGACCACGCTCTCACAAAATACCAGCGTGAAATAGTTAGCTTAATGATGCTGTGTTTCGCATGGTGAGTATAGAGAGAGACGTATTCTACTGGAAACAGAACATTCCATCTTAGTTCTGAGAGTTGCCGACGTAACGCATTTTGGTTCTTAATCATTGAAAAGTAGGTGGAGTATGTGTTCGGATGTGTTTGTTACCTTTATTCCATAAAAACTCTATTTCCTCTTAACTATACACAAACTCTACATATAATTTTATAAAATATTATAAAAAACATGATTATAATAGAAGACTTCTTTTATCTACTTGTTATCAGGGTGACCGTGTGTTCGTATTTTTACCCTTATATCTATAAAAAAAAAACTAGGATTTAGGACCGTGACGAACGGACGCCAGGAAAATAAACGATTAAATCATGACAGTGCCGCATACAACCACAGCTCGTCAAACAAAACAACAAGTAACGTTTCCAGTGTGAGAAGCACAACACGTGTTCAATAACATAATTGAAACTTTCTCACCATGTTCATTCTAGAAATGAAATAATAAAGTAATAAAAATAAATAAAAACACATTTGTCCTTTGAATTATGTTTTCTTTTGTCATGATGCCGATAGATTAAAGTGTTTAGAAATATGTATAATTTAAATCATTAATCAAAATGATTTAAGTATACATATATACACAGTGATGCAGCGAAGTCCATGGATGCGGGTGGTTCAGGATCGTGCTTCGTGGCATACCTTGGGGGAGGTATATGTTCAACAGTGCACTTGTTTTCTCCTGTAATAATAATAATGATCATTTACATACACAAACTCTAGAGCAATAGGCAGAGACTGTGCACTTCCATTTGTTACGATCGTCATTACCCTTATCTCACTGCGTTCATAATCATATATCATATTTTTTTTGATATTTTAAAAAAGAAACAGTAGTGAAAGACGAACTTTTAATCAACTTTACCCCTACCACTTACCATAAGGGGGGGGGGGTGTAGTCGAGCACCGACTCAGAATAGTAAAAAACTTGTTAGTAAATGGCTACAGCAATAGTATAGTATGATAACCAGTACATGTTTTTATTTCTTTATTGAATATATGTATTACAATATATGAATAAATTTAAAATTGTAGTATGATGGCGTTATATATTTATTTATATTTATAGACTACAATAACATACTATACGATCTATATTGAATAAAAAATATTTTATTTTTTTAAGTATTTCATTTTTAAAAAGAAGGAAAATATTTTTTTATAGGAGAAGGGTGACAAACGAGCACACAGTCCATCTGATGGTAAGTGGTTGCTGTGGCCCATAGACATCGACATCAAACAAAATGTAGAAGCGTTGTCACCAGTGAGGACTAAGATGGAATGCCTCATTTCCAGTAAAAGGGTCTCCGGTTCTCTACACTCACCGTACACAACACAGCAGCTTAATGCTGCTGTGTTTCGTATGGTGAGTGTAGAGTGCTATTTTATGCTGGTATTCTGTGAGAGCGTGGTCGTTCCCCGGTCGAGCCGACCCATTCGTGCTACAACTATACTACTAATATAGCTGCAGCATGGCTCTACCATGTAGAAAAGAAAGAGTTGAAGAAAGGGAAAAAAATTAAAGAAAGGAAAAATATTTAAATAAAGGGAAAATTCAACTTTGTAAAGTCGGCCGAGAACTAATTGTCTGTGTGTATGGTCTAGCCATGCGTGTTTAGTTGAAGAACCACAGCTATACATAATATTGTTATGGTGCAAACTGTCAAACAAATTATGTTCACTTTCATTTCCAACAGTCGACGTTGAGCCTAGCAACAGAATTATATTAAAAAGTAAAAATTTAAGTATATAAATTAACATGAAATTGCAAAGACTAATGTACTTGACTATGACTTATTATTATCCATCTGATACATAATATTAGATATTATTTTCTTGCGTGATCGTTATGTACAACTCTATTGATTATTGTTTTGTTTAATACAGACTATCTATTTCTTTACTCATATGATCTATACTACTATATAATTTGCAAGTAAGCCAGTTATATTCTCAGCACAAACAAAATATTTTCTAAAATCATTAAACCCTTTTTGTTTTTAATTTTTTTAAATATCTTTAAACAAATGCATGCCTGTTGTTGTGTGCCTATGCTTGCATATTTATGAATAATATAAATTGAATTTTGAGTCCTTTGAGGATACTAAAATAATCTTTCAAAATACCCCATTCTAATGCGCTTCTATAAGTTAATAAATTAATCCTAACTTTCGAGAGCGAACATTTCGGCGTAGTTCCATTGACTGAGCATAATAACGGCTAAGCTAAGACGAGGTCAAGGTTCACATCGCGAACACCAGCAATAGTCTTCTCTCTTTCACACAAACTGCATCCTGCTAAGGTCTGACGGAAATAGAAGACAAGATGATATTCAAGCGCCGATGCCACAAACATTTGGCGTGTTCAAAAACATTAACCGTTGATGACTCACAGAGAGGTAAAATATTCAAATAGTTCAATTGTTATTGCAATTTATAATTACGGTATTAAGAAATAAGATTTATAATACAGTTGGCAAGTTATAATGTGTCTTTGTTTATCTAAGATCAAGAATGTTATTTCTTACTCACATTAATCAAACCTAGTCGTATTTATTACTTAATTAATTAATGAAAATGCTTAATTTCTAGATACTAGAGCATCAAAAAGAAAATAAGTCTCTAATACTTAAAACTTTTTTAAGAAAACTCTATGACTGATTTCAGATTCGTTAGATTCTAAAAACCTTTCAATTTAACAATATTGATACATGAAATTATTGTAAAAGTCATTTTATTTATTTAGTTTCTAGCTTATCGCCCGGCGGTGTTACCGGCATCTAAACCATAGAGTTCAGTCAGTGACCCACGCTTAATATGAGATCGTGTAATAAGGTTTCAAGTTATATTAAGCTTTCGGAATAATGAAAACCGCTTTAACTAAAGAAAAAAAAAAACAGCATCTACCTGCTAACTCAAAATAATTAAAGACTGCAGTTGCCAACCCATCTGCCAAATCTGGTAACTATGCCAAATATTCTTCCTATGAGGCAATCTGATATGTCGTAAGTTCAGCAGTGGACTTTCATAGGCTGTAATTAATAAATTAATGAATTAAATATTATAACGTGCTCTACATTCAAGTAGAGTTCTTCGATAAACTTATAGCCTCAAGAAAAGTAAAAAGTTACTATCAATAGAATAGAATAGAATAGAATAGAATATTTTTTATTCAATATACATTATATTATATGTATAATTCTCATTTAAAGTTATTTTTTACTTTACCACTGGTTCGAAAAAAAACCCTCTGTCCTGAGAAGAACCAGCAAGAAACCCAGCGGGACATTTTTTAAAAAATAAATTTTACAATATAAATGATAACGAAATATATACAAAATTTATTTTAGAAACTGCTTGGAAGCGACCACCTGATTCCCAGGGGTTGTTATCAACCATGTATTCATTTATACTATAATAACCCTTTTTTACAGTTTCAGCTTAATAAAACATTTAAACTTGGTAATAGAGAGAACCTCTACACTTTCCGGGACCTTGTTGTAATAGCGTATACATTGCCCCAAGAATGAATTACTGACTCAGTGGAGTCGAGAAACTGGCATCACCAGCTTGTGTTTGTTCCTAGTGTTTACAGAATGTATATCACTTTTTTTACTAGAGTTTCGTTAGTATGCGAATTAAAAATACCTGTAATTACTAAACGTTTTTTAGGTAAGTAATTTAAGTAAGCGGAACGAAAACAATAATTGTATGCACAGCAAGTTTCATAGTGCGTGTGCAAACAGAATTCAATGTTCAACGAAATTGTTAACTGCAATTTTAAGTGTTGATTTTCCAAGTATATAACGACGAAGCAAATATATAAAAGCCGTCACACGTCTGGGGAGTAAGAAATATTTCTCCGATATGTGAAGTCCGCCAATACGGCCTGCGACAGCGCGGTAGAGACTTCTCTGCTTTATAGACCCTTTCATAAAGCCAGCCACTTATCTATAATCCAGTGGACTGTACGTTCGTTTGTTACTTCATTCCTTACGTGGTAGAGCCACGCTTTATCCATATTATGATTTTCGTTGACGTTGCCCTCAGGGAATACCAGCGTAAAATATTTTTTTTAATAGGATAGAGTGACAAATGAGCACACAGTCCACCTGATGGTAAGCGGTTGCTGTGACCCATAGATATCCACATCTATCCTCAATAAAAAATCAAAATGCAGATGCCTTGTCACTCGTGAGGACTAAGATGGAACGCTTCTTTTCTAGTAAAAAGGGTCTCCGGTTCCCTACACTCACTATACAAAACATTACGCTGGTATTCTGTGAGAGCATGGTCCCTCCCCGGTCGAGCCGACCCATTCGTGTTACAACTATACTACTAATATAGCAGCAGCATGGTTCTACCACGTATGAATAGTAGCTAAATGCTGCTGTTTTTTTGTATGGTGAGTTTAAAGAACCGGCGATTCTTTACACTGAAAATGAGGCACTTTATCCTACGTGTTGACAACACACCTGCATTTGTATTCTTAATCGAGAATAAGAATAATAATAAATCACATAATCTTTCTCCACAAATTGTAGTTTTAAAGTAACAATATTGTTATAACTAGGTTCCGGCTTTGTGACAAACTAGATTAGTGGATAGATGTATAGATATGCCTTGTGGGTGACAGTATTCACTTATCTTCAGGTGGACTATGTACTGGTTTGTCATCCATATTCTATAAAAAATAATAAAATCCAACCTAGCGTCGTACCAATCATCACACAGGTCAATGTAGAGTCGGCACGAATACGTGTTTAGAATATAATCCGTTATATACGCGCTAGCAAACGTTAATAAGTAGATTTATAAACACAAATATGTTTGTGGAAATATACTTGTAAGTTGGTTGTACATATCGTTGACGGGAAGATGGGGGCACTGCAAAACACCTCAGCCAACCCGTTTGTCCGGTATGAACATTAGAAGGCCATTTACCTCCCATGAAGATTTCATGATGTAACAGACAATGACAAATCATAAGGCTTTGTAAATTGCAGCACAGCATTTTATGGAGAAACTTTTATTTATTACTAGCGACGCGCCGCGGCTTCGCCTGGTAAAGATTTATTAAGGTGGTGTTATTTGGATTTAAGGTAATCAAAACTCGATTATTTTATCAATATTTTTTTTTCAAAAAAACATAAAATATAGCCTATAGATCACTCCTGGCGTTGCTATCTATCTGTTCGTAAAGTTTCATCACAATCGGTTCAGCCATTTCGGAGATAAGACCGGACGAACAGGCAGACAAAATTTTTGAAGTTATACCTCTTTTGAATTTTTTACGATGCGCGCGCACACCGATATCCAAAAACGACACCACGAAGTAGTTACGATGCGCGCACACCGAAACCTAAAAGCGACAACTTCAGTAATTTTCTGTTAACTGTCAAAGTTTTCGTGAGAATTGAAAACTATATTCAAGGTAGTTATTCAAATATATATGAATCTATAAAACGTACTTTATTTTAGTTATTTTTGTTTTGTTACGCTAAAGAAGTATAACTTCTTACGTGTGTACATAAGTACACACATTGTTTTTAAATGATTATTTATGTCTTAATACCATTCAAGTAACAAGGGGTTAGTAGCCAGTTATTTTAAAATTACAGACAGACACTTCAATTTTATTTATATATTTATTATGAAATGTCTATATATGATTATGAATCACTTCATACCATGGCTATGACTGGAGATGGTACAACGTAGTGTCATAAACACAAGGGATAATCACAACAAGCAAAACCTACAATTGGCTTTTTACATTAATGGTGACTCCAGCTGCGTTCAAATCTAGGACTTCTTAAATTAATATCGATTCGAACAATCCGCCAAATCCGCAAGGCACAATTGTTTGTAAGGGCTAAAAATTTCCGGGTTTGTTTGTTTGTTCTTATTTATTTGTTTAACAATTTATGTACACACAAAAAATTGTTACAGAGATATTGAAATTTCTTCCAGCGGGCCCGATATCTGACAGTTCAAAGATAATCAGATGTAGTTTGCACTAACATAATAATAATAATAATTTTAAAGATATACAGAATGTAATATAAAGATCATAATAATATATACTATAATATCGGAGCGTCTATAGAATGCCGGTTGGATCGAGGTGGAATTGAGGGTATGCCTGGAAGCCCCCACTTGTTTGTGTAGTATAAAGTTCCCTGTAGGCGCCGTGCACGAGAGATTCCGCTTTAGTTATTCTACGAGTGTACACACACTATCTTAGCATTAGTAGAAACTAGTGTTTAGATGGTGTCGTGGTTCTGTTCGTTGTTGTAATTCGTCTAGTGCAGGCAAGGAGGATTGGTGTTGCTGAGAGGCTGCCCTCTGTTACATTGAGGTAGTGTTGCTGTTGGCTTACATATTTTGGTGTTATCATGTAATTACGTCCCTCACGTTACGGTGTGGTCGAACTGTAATTTCACTATACTGAATGTATAGTGCATTACGTTGTCTTATTATTGATAATGATTATTTGCGTAAGCAAGAGAGCAAGTTGAACATCCGCTCTCACACTTTTATTATTTTTAACAATTAATGTATCCTGATATATTTCCGAGATCAAAATTGCGATTTTCTGCTGAATCTCCGACATATATATGTTTTACATACATAAATTACACAAGAACATTTTAGGATTTTAAGAAGTATTTAGGTAAGTATATGTATATGTACATGTAAAAAGCACAACCACGTTCAGTTTTTAAAAAGATAGATAATATGGCCGTGGTTTATGTACTCAATTACATTACCACTCACGTAGTAATGGATCGGCTCTACCGGTGTAGATCTACATATTTTAGGCCACGGAGGTAACAACGTATCTGCATTTTGACTCTTGAACTCATAATTCCTAAACAAGATAGATGTGTCTATGGGCACGGCATCCACTTAACATCAGGTGGACCTATATGGTTACTGTATACAAATGACCAAAGTAATACAAATAATCTGATTATTATGATTATGATTATGGTAGAGCCATGCTGCAGCTATATTAGTAGTATAGTTGTAGCACGAATGGGTCGGCTCGACCGTGGAAGGATCACACTCTCATATAATACCAGCGTAAAATAGCAGCTTAATGCTGCTGTGTTTCGTATGGTGAGTGTAGAGATCCGGATACCCTTTTTACTGGAAACGAGGCATTCAATCTTAGTCCTCACGGGTGACAACGCATCTTCATTTTAATAATAATAATAAAAATAATTTTGATTCTTAATTTAGGATAACTGTGGATGTCTATGGGCCACAGCATCCAAGGTGGACTGTATGCTCGTTTGTCACCCTTATTCTATAAAAATAGTGTCTATGGGTACAGCATCCACTTGACATCAGGTGGACCCATATGATTACTGTATACAAATAACCAAAGTAATACATATAATCTGATAATTATGATTATGATGTAAGAAACATGTAAAAAAATGGGGTGATAGATTCTGTTATATGTCTGTCGTTTGTCTGGCCCGTAAACTTTTCATAGATTAACAATGACAAACGAGCACACAGACCACCTGATGGTAAGTGGATGCTGTGACCCATAGACATCTACATCCATTCTCGATTAAAAATCAAAATACAGATACTTTTTCAAACCTGAGGACTAAGATGGAATGCCTCGTTTTCAGTGCTACAGTCATAATATAGCTTTAGCATGGCTCTACCACGTAAAGCACGAAAACGCAGACTTTACATTCTATATTAATGAATCGCTTCACGGGTAGCTAAAAATGTTCAATATTAAGTTAAAATAACTAGTGATCCCGCAGGCAGAAAATCTGAATGTAAAGTACTGAATAAAAAAACTGCTTTACAGGAGCTGGCATTATGGAAATATTCGCTGGTTCGTTAAACAAAATAAAAAAATAATTAAAACGCACCCTGTTTCCGCTAGTCTAGACAGATGGATGATTTTAATGAGGGAGGGCTCGGCAAAATAGCAAAATGGTGGCCTTTAGGCCTGAATGTTTGGCATAACAGTATATAAAGCAAACTCGCTTTGCCGCGTCTTTATTATCTGTTTTAGCTGAAATATTTTAAAGCTACAAGATACATTTTGATGCGTTTTTCACCATTTTTTTCACATTTTAAAAAAAAACTTTCTGAAGAAAATTTCGTAAAAAAATACAGTTTAATATTAAAATAATTAAACTTGTTACGAATATTCGGCTATTATTCGGTATTCGGCCTATTCGCCTACTTTTTTCTTATACGGCTACTTTTTCCCCTATTCGGCCGAATACTGAATACTTGATTAACATGTTTTGATGTAGACAGATAATTGATAAACTAAAAATATTGATTTCTTTTATAATGATGTATTTTTATTATAATCATTCATCAGTAGTCACAAGTACTTATTAAAAAAAAAACTATAAGCTAAATATCTATGCACTTGAATTATAGTAATTAAAGTGGAAGATTATGGTGAAAAAAGACTAAGTTTTCTGCATTTTCAGGCAGTAGTTTACTAATTTTCTTTTCGTAGACAATCCCAGCTTCCGAGAATAGAGGCTCTGAATAAAAAACAGTACTTCCTTCCCGGCCGAACACTTTCGTCTAATATTCGGCTATTCGGCCAGGAAGCCCGCAGAATATTCGGTATTCAGCGTTTCTTAATAACGACTAAAAATAAAAAACTGCGATTGCCAACCAAGCGTGGCAACTGTGGCAAATATCCCTCTTATGAGGTAACCTATGGGGAGGCCTATGTTCAGCAGTGGAGTTTAAAACGCTGTACCGGTAACGGTAACCAAATGTTGTCTATTAGGCCTTAGTAAGAGTAAAGGTCCGCCGGACTGCTTCAGTAGGTTATGGCGGATTTCACATGTTTTCGATAGGTAGGTATATTTTATTCCTCAGACGTGTAGGTTTCCTCATGATGTTTTCCTTTACCGCTAAACACACGGTAAATTAAAACTTATGTGACCGCAGAGAATGCTTTTTTTATAGGATAGGATGACAAACGAGCACACAGTCCACCTGATGTTAAGTGGTTGCTGTGACCCATAGACATCTACACTTATCCTCAATAAAGAATCAAAATGCAGATGCGTCGTCACCCGTGAGAACTAAGATGGAATACCTCTATTCAAGTAAAATGGGTCTCTGGTTCTCTACACTCACCATACGAAACACAGCAGTGTCAAGCTGCCATTTTACGTTGGTATTCTGTGAGAGCGTGGTCCTACCCCGGTCGAGCCGACCCATTCGTGCTACAACTATACTACTAATATAGCTGCAGCATGGCTCTACCACGTAAAAACCGTTGCCACCGGGTAGCTCGCGTACTTAGAAAATTTACGGCAATCAATTAACCTCTGAGTTACCTTGGCAATTTAAGACGTATGCGTACACTAATATCTTTCGATAACTACCAAATCATGCACAATAAGAAGTTTAAGAGGGCCAGTAGAAGTCTAAGCGGGGAGTTGCACGTTTTTCTGTGAAATTTCAAGCTCTCTAAACTGAGTTGATCCAAGAGAGTCATAAGAAAGAGTCGTAATTTTAGACGTTAAATAGAGCAAAACGAAGTACTTAAATATAATAAATTTTTGTGTGCATCCGTTCGTTTGCCACAACTGATTATTTTCTAAAGTTCAGCGGTAGACTTTTGATAGTTTATAATGATGAATGTCTATCATTATTGACTATCAAGAGTCTACTGCTGCTATAAATGTAAATCGTGGTATGTATTTGAAGAAATTTGGATAATGAAAATATTTCCAAACCTTTAGAATATTTGTTTTCATAAAAACATATGAATATTAAATGACACAAATTTAATAAAATCAAATTTCATTCACATTCATTTAAACTTATACATTCATTTCACATTTAAACATACAGTATTATTCAAAAAAGATTAATTGCCATACTGTAA
Source organism: Parnassius mnemosyne (assembly GCA_963668995.1). Lineage (NCBI taxonomy): Eukaryota > Metazoa > Arthropoda > Insecta > Lepidoptera > Papilionidae > Parnassius > Parnassius mnemosyne. The sequence continues at coordinate 12,267,913 of CAVLGL010000057.1, forward strand.
ATTATTACTGATATTATTTATCTATAAAATGTGAAATTAAAATTTAATTTAATTAAAAGTAAAAGACGATTTCAAAGAATTAAAAATAATAAAAAAAATTTTTTTATTATTTTTTCAAATAATAAAGCTTTTACGTGGTAGAGCCATGCTGCAGCTATATTTCTGGTATAGTTGTAACACGAAGGGGTCGGCTCGTCCGGGGAAGGATCACGCTCTCACAGAATACCAGCGTAAAATAGCAGCTTAATGCTTCTGTGTTTCGTATGGTGAGTGTAGAGAACCGGAGACCCTTTTTACTGGAAAAGAGGCATTCCATCTTAGTCCTCACGGGTGACAACGCATCTGCATTTTGATTCGTAATCGAGGATAAATGTAGATGTCTATGGGCCACAGCAACCACTTACCATCAGGTGGACTGTGTGCTCGTTTGTCACCCTTAACCTTTAAAAAAAAATCCACATAATTAGCTTCTAAAGTCGGTCTTAAGATATTAAACTATATATAAGGAATATATATTTATCTTATTTAACAAGGCTAAAACCAATAATCGATGGAGAGGCAGATTAACCCTTCGCATGTCTGGTGGGTCTAACAGACCCATTACTTCAGTAAAACGTTAATATTTTTATATGACGTAAATTATTAACAAAAATCTATTGTTACAGTAAAAATGCCCAAACAATTAAGTAATTCTGATATAAGACGTGTTTTAAGAGAAGAAGATGTGAAAGATGACGTGATCTTAGAGAGAAGTGGGGATGAGTCTGATCACGGCAGTGTTTTCTCAATGCTTCTGCAATAAATGCAAAAATTGTTCAAATGTTAATCAAATGATAAACTATCAACCAGAAGAGAATTCCTAAAAAGCTCAGGCCTGGCATTAGATAGATAGCTACACATCAAGCTGTAAAAAAAGCTAATTTGCGCCTTTCAGTGAGCCTTAGCAAAATAATCAGTACTCCTCCACCCCATAAACATTGTGCTGATGTCAAAAGCCGTTGTTATTTATTTTTTATCTGGTAAAAAAGATAGGAAATCCAAATACATTTATGTTGTGTTTTTGAGTCACATTTGCATGGTACACACAAACTGTCTATGCAAAAATTGTTACTTATATGAGCACAGAATATAATATATAAACAGCGTTGACTTTTATTATAGCATTATCTAACTATAGCGAATTTATCAGAGCCTTAAATAAACCAAAGTCGGATTTCGATCTCTGTTTTTAGTTTCAGACTTTGATTAAATACTAATGAGTTTATTTTTTGTTAGCTTGAAAAAGCAATATTTTCATTTGATAAATAAATAATTTTTAAACATAAATAGCTCTACTTTTAGTTATCTCCTACATATATAATAAACATATTTGCAAAATACATGCTATCTAATATCCCTAGAGCATTATTTTATGTAAATAATAATAACAATTTCGAGTCCGTCAGATTCACCAGGCATACGGCGTGATTTCAATCTACCAGGCATACCGAGGGTTAATACTACAAGTTTCGCAATTATGTACCTATTGATAAATTTATAAACTTTTTAATCCAACAATCTTTTTGATTTGAATTCAAACTAGAGTACGATAAAAATATTGGTTACAAAATATTTCGCAAAAAATCTATGAAAAACTTCAAAATTCGGTAAATTCAGTATAAAACTATAAAGATAGAGTGCCTCTATAATAATGATGTAAAATACTGAATTCTTTTGAATCTTAGACGTATGGATTAGTCATAGCGGATAAACAACATAACTAATATACATTTGTTGTGTTATATAAAATAAAAGAAACGTTTATTAAAATGTAAAATATTTTACCTGCATCTGAAGAAGTCTGGATCCTCCACCCTTCTCCATTTTTATCACAAATTTGGACACGACAAATGGAAGACGCGAAGCTTTCACAAATGTAAAATACGGTTAATTTGTTAGTAAACAGTCAGAAATATATTTATAACGAAAATAATACACACGATTTATTAAAAATAACACAATAATCACAAAATTTGACACAAACTATGACAAAAAAATGTCAAATATCCTTCCCGCGTTTTACTCGAATCTGGAACTGGAATGAACGGGTACAGATAACAGAAGCAAGCTTTTTTAATTATTATTTATCGCCCTAACGATAAAACGAGGCAACGCAACGCAACGGTCGCCGAGCGACTCAGCTGTTGTTGTGACGACCTGTGGCGAATTACCGCGAGATGGCAGTACGCGCAGCTTGCATGACTGTGGGCTGAGTAATCGACAGGCTGCACCTTCCACAAACATTCATTTCATTTCACTCAGATGTTTGTAAACTTTAAGTCAAAGTACGTAGACATTTTTTTACTACGCTCATCAGGACCTGAAGTGTCTTAGATAATTTGGCAATAAAAACTTAGATATTCGCTGATTGTAACGCAAAACAATAACTTATTACACTGGAATATGTAACTCGGCGCATGCCTGAAAGCATTTGTAACATTTTGTAAACATCGTTGATTATTTGCAAGCCCGCAGGTAAATTCAATGGAAGCAGCGAAATGTTATCGTAAAACGAAAAGTGCGTTAACCTGTAGCGGGAAAATATCAAGGGAAATAAAAAATGAAGCTAACCTAACCGATACTAACATCGCTATTTGCTTAGAGACCTCATGAGCAAATTCTAATTTATTTATAGAGTTCTTTATCAGTCCGTAGTCCATTGCTGAAAAGGATGCTTCCGTGTTTTCTTTCTTCTTTTTCTTTGCCTTAATAGCTACGCATGGCAGGTGGATTGGCGATTTCAATACAACACGTCTCGCAACATTGAAGCTGCTTCCCTATAAAATACTCATAATATTTTACGTCTGACGTAAATGAGATGAATATAAGTACTATCATATTTCGAAAGCTATGAGTTCTTTTCGCCGTTTACCAAAGTCGTCTTTTACGACCATGAGGTAGGAATGGATTCTCTCACCCCGTCACTATTCGAACCATTTCACCCTACTCCACTCCTCCTTAGTATGAAAGAAATTCCACAAACACTAAACTTGCTAGGTGAATTTATGATCACAGAAACTATTTAGGTATTCTAGATACAAACTATAAAATATATAGATACGAGATTGTTAATCCGTCATCTACGTTACAATGTCTGTCTTCTGGGCATTTCGCTATCTCCTTTCGCAATCTATGGGGACATATGTTGACGGATTCCGCCACCACTGTTCAAAATATGTTTACCGACTATACTTAAAGGATTTCAAATAAAAAAATCATTTTATTATTATTTTTTTTTGTTATTTAGGTTGCTTTTTCGTATGGCTGTCCGGTTCACAATTTTAAATCAATTTTTGAAGAAGCTGCGACATCCTATTGAGCTGAAATTCGGCAAACTTATGTAATTTCTATGACAATGCAATAATATGGTAACATCGAACTGTCCTGATGATGGACCCGGATGCTGGCGATAGCAACGTCTCTGTAGTTAAATTAATATGAAATCTATTTAAAATAATAGTTTGTTTTTAAATAGATTTCATATTTAATAAATTTTATTTATAGTCTTTAGCTGCTCTACATCTATAGATTGCAGATAAAATTTCTGTAAAATTGATTAATTTTATATTAAAATAATGCTGTTAGTGATTGCATTGTTTTGTTCAAAAATACTGTAGAATGAACTGTTAAATGTAAAAAATAACATCATAAAAATAATTAGTAAAGTTCTATCAATGCTAAAGTAATATTAACTAGATATTTAAATGGGATTGTTATAAACTAATTTGCTTAATTCCGCGTAAAGAAAGAAAGAAAATGATGACACATCATTTTCTTTCTTTACGCGGAATTAAGCAAATTAGTTTATAACAATCCCATTATAATGGATTTCCGCAAAGTAACACCTGATTCTATCAATTATATATTTAAATGTTTATCTAATTAATCGAACATAAAGTTTACTTAGTTAAAATTAACTAGATGACGTAGCTTATATACACTACATAATATAATATATTTGATTAGGAATCACTTGTCAGATGCGATGTTACTCCTGACATCGAATATGGAATGCCTTGCTACTAGTGAAAGCGTCATCAGTTATCCAACATATACGATTAAGACATATTATTTACAAATATGATGCTATTTTATTTTACGTAAATATTCTGTAAGAGCCTGATCCCATCCCGTTTTAGCCGACCAGTTCCAGCACGAGCTGCGGCCCAAATATACATCATCTCCATAACTCTACCACGTAAAAATTAATCCAATTAGGAATGTAATTTCTACATAGTAATTCCACCAATTATTTTTAAAAACAAATAAAAGATATTTGCGTTTTAAGGCACCAGAAATAAAATATCTATACTGCATAAAAATATAGATATTATATTTTTATGCAGTACCTCACGCCGGGGTTATATAAGCGCTCTAGTTATATTTGTTTGTTCATCGTTTTTGTTTGGTAACTAATTTGCTCTTATAACCTACCACAGGTATATACTTCTCTACAAATAAATTGTAATTTACCATTGATGCACCGCAAATAAAATTCTTGTAATAAACTCATAGTTTACCGGTTACAAACACTCATCATACGACTGTTTTACGTTGATGTTTCTGTTGGTAACTAGAGACTCTTTTTACCGCTAACAAGCCATTCCATCTTAGTTCTCAGGGGTGACAGCACATCTTCATTTTGATTTTTAACAGATGAACTAAACGTGTGTCATAATGTCCACTTAACATCAGGTTAAGTACGTGCTAGTTTGTCGTTGTTATTGTATAAAAAATGTATTTCAAGTCTCGACATTAGGTGCTCTACACAAACTCTACATATAATCCACTGAGTAGAATATTATAAAAAATATGAATTTATTACAATAATTATTTTAACAAATATGAATTTATTACAATAATTATTTTCGGTCTATCAATGGTAAATTATCAGCTTAATGTTGCTGTTTCAATTTAAATTTTAAATTCGTATGGTGAGTGTAGTAAACCGGGGACTCTTTTCACTGGAAACGAGGCATTCCATCTTAGTCCTCTGGGGTGACTACGCGTCGATTGCATAATTCAGTTGATTAGACAATAATTTAAAATTTAAATTCTCAATTAGACCCGGTAGGTGGCGTTGTTGTTGAGATCCAGCAATCAACCGTGCGAAGCTGGGCCGGATCTCTAGACTTTGACTTTCATATTTTATTTTTCATATTTTTTTGACTACTTATTACGTAGTCCAGTAAACAAAAATTGTGTATTTTATAATATTAAGTTTTTGTTTAATTTTTCATAAATTTAAATAAAGAGCTCATCATAAATGTAAAATATAATTTTTGATATCTGTTAGAAGTTCGCGTCATCTGTATTATGGCTGCATTACAGACTAACTAGCACAGAGTACATTATATATAGGGAACTAGTGCAGGCTGCGAGCACGAATGTCGAACAACCGGAGGAGGACTACTCTCGGCTCTTACAAAATATTAACGTGAAATAGCAACATAATGTTGCTATTTTTCGTATGGTGAGTGATGTGAAATGGACACCTTTATAACTAGTAGGTAATGAGGCATTCCATCTTAGACCTCAGAGGTGATAGCGAAAATGCGTTTTGCATTTTGACTCATTTGATTTGAGTAGGTAAGTGTCTATGGGTCACAACATTCACTTACCATCAGGTGTATATAATATAAAATGTTTTTCAGTTTTGGAATTCAGACTTGTGAGGGTTGACGGACTGAGTATTTTAAATACATCTTCAACTTCTTTGTAAATTGATCTCTTTTTCTAGAGTACATTATATAAAAAACAACAACAAATTTATGACGAGCGCCTGGCGACTAAGTCATCACGACTGAGTATTAATATTTTTTCTTCTTACAATTACAGACTGTCAGGCATTCCTTCTTAGTCCTCAGAGGTCTAAGATGAAATGTCCATGGACTGCAGTAGTCACTCCTCCACGGAAATTATATAATGTACTCTGTGACGGCCTTTCGAATATAATATAATTTTATTCAGTTAATTTTTTCGGTCTTATTGACTTCAGTTTATATTTGTATTAAGCGTCATCAAGCGGTGGTATTTGTTACTAGATGATGTGTTGAAATTACGTAAGTTGTAAGGCAAGAACGATAGATGGCGTGTTTTAAGTATTTTTGTTGTAGGCTAGTAGTACTTGCTTTCAATATAATTTGCAGACGACAGCACAGTTGTAGAGAGTTACCAATCAAGTGCCCGGGCCAGTCGGGATCAAATCCAGTTCGAACGAGAGGCTATGGTTGAGCGTGTGAATCTCACACTACAGGCAGTCTCCAAATGGGGCGATGCAAATCTCGTGAAATTCAATCTCTCCAAAACACGAGCATGTCTTTTCACCGCTAAAAGAAGCCCGCCCACCCTGGCTCCTACTTTCCGGAATGTATCCTTGGAGTACACTGATCGCCTTCAGTTATTAGGGGTTGAATTTGCTCCGAACATCAACTATGGGCGGTTTATCGAGTCCAGAGCCAAAGCAGCCGCAAGGAAACTTGGTGTCCTTGCAAGGGTGCGGCAGTACCTCACGCCGGGGTTATAAAAGCGCAAATCCGATCGTGCATGGAGTACTGCAGTACATGCCACCTGGCGGCGTTGGACTCAGTGAAGAGACGTGCTAAGAGGCCTCATTGGTGACCTTGATTTGGTTGAAACCAATCTTGTCAGTCTCAAGTACAGGCGCAGAGTAGCCAGTCTCTCGGTATTCTATAGGATGCATTCGGTGAGTGTGCGCAGAAATTACACGCTTTAATTTCTCCCTCTTCTTTCCACAATTTTCCGGCGTCTATCTTTCCGTCCGAATACAATCTGGGCGTCTCCAAGGCAAGAGTAAAAGACTTTTGTTATGCTGAGACAGTGCGATTTACTATCTAGGGCTTCATCGCCACTTACTACCAGGTGGGATTGTGGTTAAGAACTGGCTTATAACAAGTAAAAAAAAAATCAAGGAAAATGAAACAGAAGACGAGCAGCAACATCTTCTTGATAGCTACTCAAAATAATGAAAAACTGCGGTTGCCAACCCGCTTGCCAAGCATTTGCAACTATTGCAAAATCCCCCCATGAGGCAATCTATGAGGGAGACATTGTTTTAGATATAACATTGTACACATTTTGTGTGCCGACTTAAGAGAAACCATCTCACCTTTTACTTGTTTTTTTTTAGAGACTGTTTTTAGCCGATTTCCAAAGAAGGAGGGTCTCAATTCGACAGCTTATATTCTTTTTCTAGGTTATTATATGAGAGCAGCTATTCAGATCTTGCAAGACCAGTATGATCTAGTGTGATCGCTGCTTAAGCTAAATTTTACTGCTAAGCCCTACACTCTCGATGCATTTCTGAAGTTGCTTAACTGTGAAGGCTTTCACTTCGGCTGGGCTTAGTAAATAATTCCTCAGTTGGATGCTACGTTTGGACTTTAGGGGTCAACATTCGACTGGGATGTGCAGAGGTCGGCAAAAGTATTTCGTTCGCTATGAAACAGAATCTGCACATTCTTGAATTACTAAGGTGAATTGGCTCCGGACGTCTAATAATGTTACTTCCGAAGAGGACGATGACTTGAAAATGGTTTTGAGACATCGTGCTTCTTATAAAGCAAAGCTCGGGCGGCCCCGGTTGCGTTCTGAACGACATCCCAGGACTTTAAGTATATATTGATGGTGACAACTGTGGCGAGTTTGCCGCTAAGAGTTCGCCTTTTTGTCGTCCCTGGTATCGGAAGGTTCATTACAAACTTTATAAGAAAAAAATTATGTGAAAAAAGCTATGTGTCGGAGAGACCCGTCAGCCAAGCAGTGGTATATTTTTGAGCTGTTAAAGATGAAGAGGATTGTTAGATTATTAACGGCAAAATGAAACACAGCAATAACCCATAGGTTTTTATTTTACAAAAAAGTTACATATAAACATTCATAATTCTGTATTGCGAACGGCGCTAGAACTCGTCCTATACCCGGGCACACGTTTATGACGTTAAACTCTAACTACTCACGTCTACGCATTTATTTGTCAAGTTGTTCATTTTGGATGTGCACACACTGCGACTACGAAATACAAAGAGATTTAAATATGTATATGGATAAAACACTAAATTTGATCTAGATTTGTACAGATAAGATTAAGTAAAACTAAAAAGAAACTTTGCAGTATCTTATTGAAACCCAATTTCATATAATTAAAAAAAAAACGGAATTACAAGGCAGGTGTAGGTAACATACACAACATTTTAATATTAAAATATCTAAGTATTTAAAGGAAGTTAATTATTGGGAAACATATTATTATATTTATGTGTTTAATGTGCGAATGAAACATATTTAAAGGATTTTGAGATCCCGATGTTTTCAAGTGCTTTGCAGGGCACCAGATCGATCGTCATGGTGGACTATAATGTTTAACGCCCTAGTATCATATTGATACGGGCTATTTCCTGATTTTAAAGATTATTTTTGGTTTAAACTGCTCTGTTTTACCTTATCATACCTTTAGTTTTACAGTATCTAAACATACAGTATATATGAGTAATTTGAAGCCTATAAATTGGTGGAGGTTAGTGTTCAAAGACAACTTTAAGTTTAAACTTAAATTTCACAATGTCAAAATTTGTGTAAAATAGGTAATGTCTAAGTGATTAAACATAAATCACATTACGCCCTAGGCTCAAGTGTTAACATTGTGTAGATTTAATTTAAACTCGTTTACGTCGTAAGTGGGCTTACATTATTACGCTATATACAGTATTATGCATTGGGTGTTTACAGTATCCATTATGCTTGGGGTTTGGTTTAAGTAATTAAAGGATCACTTGCTTAAATTGAACTGGCATAGGGACAATGATTTCTTATATTTAAGCGAACACTATACATTAAATGAAACTAATTTTACGGATTCCATCGCGTTTAATTTAACTTTTTAATTCCCGACGTTACGGGTGCTTTACAGCACCCATGGTCAGAGTCCTTCCCCCCCCCCCCCCCCGCGACTATGGGTGCTGTAAAGCACACGAAACGGCGGGAATTAAAAAGTTAAATTAAACGCAATAGAATCCTTAAAATTAGTTACATTTATCGTATTGGGATTCCAGAATAAAATGAACGCGATGAAATCCTTAAATCAGTTTCATTCGATGGAAAATAATTAAGAATGTACAATTATTATACTCTTTTAAAAAATTGATCAAAATCAAAGTTAAAAAGTACCTGTGACAAAATTTAAATATTTAAAACTAGTATTCACTTACAAAAACCCACGTCTAAAATTACTTAGGTGAATAAAGTAGGTACATATAAATCTTAGGTAAATTGCAATCAATTAGTGTTGTTTTTATTTAATAAACCCTACTACTTCTATAACATTATTACTTTGAATATTTAAGACAAAAATTACTTTAGTATTATCTATGGCAGTTTCGAATTGGAAAGAGACAGAATGTAGCTTTTCCTTTACAGCTACATTTTATTTACTTCCAGCATAGACATAGAGAGAATGGACTAAGCGTTAGTCTCACAAAAGTGACCATTCTCTAGAAAGAGACAGAGCTACTGTGCGGCCGATACCTGTCTCTTTCCTGAAAGCCTGATTGGACCACGTCCTGCAAGCCAGTGACTTGGATAAATCAGAATTCTAGAAAGAGGCAACTACTGGCCGCACATTCGCTTTGTCTCTCTCGCACTTTTCGGTCTGTAATTCACTGCACAACTGAATACGGAACGCACTGTTTATTCTCTCTATGTATTTAACTTCCACACGGTATAATACTGACAGATTAAACATAGTAATTTTCGAATAAGCTATTGCCTTTCTAAAGTATGACGTTCATAATCGCAGTGCGTGCTTTGTCGTTCTAAATAATTAATCTATATTATAACATCGATGTTTAAATACCTGGTATTTTTCTTTTTACAAATTATTAAGTAAATAATTCTTTATTAATTTTAGAAAAAAAAACACTGGAAATATCTACTAATAATACGTACTATGTAATAAAAAACCAAAAAATAACAATTTCAATAATATGCATCTAAATAAGAAATAAAAATGATGTGTTTGTATAAGGATATTAAAAATACCAGCGATTTAAAATTTTAATAATTGCTCACACAGCTTTAGGCCACTAGGTTTGTAAAATAATAAGTAACAATTTTTTTTTCAAATAGAAGAAACTTATAAATTAACATTGTTTTACTCATATAACTATTCCGTCATAAGGTAAACAAAGAACCATCATTATTCGTAATATTTAAAGTGGGTAAATAATTAAAGTATTTTCTGAATAAAGTAAAGCAAATAACAGACGAATTGTCGACGACCGAGCCCTTTCCGATCGGCTAGATTCATTGGCACTGCGAAGAGATGCTGCATACCTTTGCATTTTCTTTCGCATCTACCATGGGGAGTGCTCTGAGGAATTGTTCGGATTAATCCCAGCCGCCAAATTTCACGAACGCACATCGCGGCAGAACTCCCGATACCATCCACACCATCTGGATGATTGGCGGTCCACCACTGTGCGATTTAGAAGATGTTTTCTTCCTCGCACGACCTCCTTGTGGAATCGATTACCATCAGCGATTTTTCCGGACCGATACGACTTAGGGACCTTCAAGAAAAGAGCGTACTCCTTTTTAAAAGGCCGGCAACGCATCTGCGATTCCCCTGGTGTTGCAGTTGTTCATGGGCGGCGGTAGTCACTTACCATCAGGTGAGCCGCATGCTCGTTTGCCCCCTCTCCTATAAAAAAAAAGACGTTCTGATTACAAAATATAAGCCTATAACTTTTTTTTTGTATAGTGCAACACCATGCAGCCGTATGTATAAAATAAGTTAATTTAGTAGCTGGCAATTTACTAACGTAGAAGCAGTCAAACATGATCATTTAGCTGTGTGAACAATTAAAAATAAAAATATCAATATAAATTGCAATATTGTTTAACGTATAAATGACACCAAAGAACACATCGGGGACCTTATGTAAATTAAATTATCTTATGCAAGCTTTCCATACAAAAATATGTTACTTTATTCATCTCGACGAATCCAGCGTCAAACCTATTTATTGCTGACTAACATTATTTTTAATGGTAAAGGTACAAATTTATATAAAACTAAGAATGTTGTTACAATACAAATTTGAATAGAGCACTAAATAGAAGAAAGTCGTCGCAATTACACTAAAACATAATGGGTTAAGTAGATATGTAAATTTAAAAAACGTTATATTTCTGTCTGATTATCTACACCAACATAATACATACATACATAAAAAAAATACGTCGAGCATGTTCAAATAAGAAAATGACCCTGTTGTCAATTGGCAGATTAGTAATTTTGGCTGTTAAAATACAACTCTTAAAAATCATAAAATACGTAAATACATATAACATCGATGTATTTTAATAAAACATTTACTGTGTTCTTACATTCTATTACATGTATCTTAAACAAAACGCACCGAAAACTGAAATTTTACTCGCACGCTAATTGTTACCTTACGTCGTCTAATTACCTAATAACGTCGTGATTTACACAATTATCTACAACATCTATCGCTACAATGCAAGATTCCGGATTCATTTGTCCCAAACCTCTATGGTCTAAACACACGTAATTCACCACCTCCGTGGAAAAAGCTCTTCTAACCTCTGCCTACATGGACGTTTTGCAACATTAGTTCAGAAGTGTTATTTAAAGCCCAGTGAATGACAATATACTAGTATTAATTATCATTGTCGCTAACGCCTACATAAATATAAAAATGCAATCAAATATATTATATTTCAGTTTTTTTAAAGAAAAATAAAACTGTTAAAGTAAGTAAGTAAATAAACTGTCCATAAAATAGCAATTCCTTTAGCAATCATTGTACGTGTAAACCAGATATATTATATAATCTGTGATCATAAAAGGCTAATTTTTTGTTTCAAACGTCCTCGATTTTGTATAAATTTTAAAAAAGTTACTTATTTTTCTGTGTAAGGAATCTTGCATTGTATCTTATTGGCGGGGCCAGGGACTATAATCGCGATAACCTTGCCTAGGTACCACACAACACAGGTATCAGGTATATATTTTAGGCAGTCTTTGGGTAGGTCGGAAGATTTTATAGCGATTACATATACATATATTTATAAATTAAATAATTGTACTAATGTACGATAACCACACCTAAATGTGCCGATCGATTCTAAAACGACGCGCACGTATTGGACGACAACAGATCTTTTAAAAATGTGCACAGATTATTAAGGCAATTTATGGCTTCCTAATGTAGAATAAAAATCGGTAATAATTCAGAGCATTGAATATTTAGAAAAAAAAAAACCATTCAAGTGCTTCTATAAAAAATAGTGAGCAGTGTACGCAGGAACAGGATGTTTTAATTTTGCTGGATGTTTTAATTTTTAATGAAATAGTGTCTCACGGCTGGGTATAAGCTTTGGTTTTTGGAATGTAAATTTGATGTAATGTAAAATAATTTATAGCCTGTGCAAATTTTTTTTATCATATACCATATCGATAATATATCGGCGAGACTTAAAAAAAAATATTGAGCACAAAAAATTATTTTTTAATATTTTTCAATTGGAAACCATAAAAACAGTTTCAATTGAAATAAGGCCGGCCACATACATACGGAATTCCGTTTCGGGATTCCGTTTCAATATTCCGATTCGGAATCCCGAACGCAGCAAGTCCATATAAAATCTATGACCCGTCACACACGTACGGTACTTTTCCGTTCGAAATTTTGCGGGCAAAACGGGATTCCGTATGTGTGTGGCCGACCCGTTCGGAATTCCGAAACGGAATCTCGAAACGGAATTCCGTATGTATGTGGCCGGCCTAAATGAATAAAGACCATAAAATGTTTATTAAAAGTAATTTAATTTTAAAAAGACGTTTTCATGTTGTTTTAGTTTTTTAAATATGTATACATAGGGCACATTGAAAGTTCTGGGCTCCTGGCCGCTCATTAATGTTTGAATTTTGATTGTTATTTTTTTAAACATAAGTAATTCACATGCTCACATACCAATTGTTTTTTTTTATCATAAGTTTATTATTGGTTGGTCAATCGTAATAAAAATGGAATTAATACGAAACGATTTTAAGATTTTTTTATGATTTTAAAAATTCACTCTCGCTGCAAGATTGTACTACTCGCCCTCAAAATGCTTTTGAGAAGGAATAAAGTGCTTTATTTGAGCAACGTAAGGGGTTAGTACACAAAATTTGATCGTGGCAGTGTTTCTCTTTATGATGAAATTGTGAAGGTCGACCCTCAAATGCGACCACTGAGGAAAATGTGGCGATTAAAAGAAACCGGCACATCACGTTTGTGGAGATTAGAGGACATTTGGCTTTTCGTAGGAGCCAAATAAAAAAAATACGTCATCATTTAAAAGTTAGAAAAAAAAGTACAGACCTCGCACCGTGCGTTTTCTTTATTTTCCCAAAAATCAGATGAATGAAATGTAAGACGTGGATAACGTAGTTGATTGTACAATTATCCATTCAATTTCTAATTTAAACTTCTATTCTTTGTAATACCCATTGTACTATTGTTTGTTGTCCCAAATAAATAAATAAAATATCAGAGATCTGAAAAGAGGTTTGACATTTACAGAGCCGGAAAAACCTATATGTGTTTGAACGAATGAAAAAGTATTTAAAATGTAATGGAGAATACGTTTAAGTATTTTAATGTATTTATAGATTAGTTTACATACAAATTGTTTTATTTATGAGTACACAAAATTTTCAGTGCATCCCACGTGGAGGACATTGATTAAGATGTGCCGCGCTTGATTGAATATGAAATTTTGTTTGTTTCTGATATTTTTTTAAAAATTTCTTTTAGTTTATAAATATAAACCTTCTTCACTGAAAAAAAAATATATATAACAATTTTCATGGTGATCGATCATATAAATTTTGAGTTAAACAAAAAAGTTAAAAAGCTTTGTATCTGACACATTTTTAAAAGATCTCATCTGAGTCAGGATTCAAATCACTACCGACCACTTTCTACATACTAAGACAGCAATACTTATACCTAAAATATGAATTTATTTACGTTTTTAATTGGTTAAATATAATTACTTATTTATCTTCTGTAATTGGTGTTATTAGGGATAAGCGTCATACTTATTATAAGATATAAAAAATAAAAGTATTGTTTCATCGAACGTTCGTGTTTTATTTACGATTGTGCAAGTTTAAACTTTTTAATCGTGCACAGTAAGGAAACTTCCTTGAGAAGACATTAAGAAACATTACCCTGGTTTCGTAGCGCGTAAAAATTCAAAAAGTTGGTTTAAATGCTGACTTAAAAACGCATTATGTTAAACTTTTAATTTTTTTTTCTTTGGTTACGGACTTGTACGGTAATACTTTGGCCAGTGTCAAGTAATGAGAAAAAATCTTTAAAATATTTTGTTTACAAAACTTCTTCACAACATGCTAATGCGCCATATCGCGAATCCAGTGGGAGAGCTTGAAGTCAGCTTAATCCGGCGAACAGTCGGTGACGACAATATCACATGTTATAAAGGAGCTAGGCGGACAAAATAACCTGAGGTTGATATCAACATTAAGAGCACCTGTTTAGTTATTTCTGTTAATAGTTCACATGCGCAGACACATAATGCTCAAAACCGCATCACTTTTAGGTATTTGAATCCACTTCAAACCATTATCTAAACGATAAATCAGAAACAATCTGCCGGTGATCAAGTACCCACCCAAACTCCCTTTGAAATTTAATTTTCGAATAAAACAAATTATAGAGTAAAAAGCTTTTCAAATTTTCACAGAGTAAGTTTTAAAGTGTTGTTGCTTAAATATTTACTTTGAAAGCCACTTTATTTGTAGGCCGTATTGCTCTAAACTCATGGCTACACACATCTCTTGCTATAACGAACACAGTAAACTACAGAGCATGCAACTATAGCTAAAACAATACGATTTTTTATTTTATTATGATCGGGAAGTACTAAAGATCTATCGGCGTTATTCCTTGTAAATTGTCAAGGTATAAAATTCATAAGATGATTAGTGTTTATCAAGTATTCATTGAGTTTCCCATTTTAATTGGCACATGATTGAAGTCAGATAATTCGTGACCAGCACTTTGAAATTTGTTTAATCATTGAGCAATGTATTCAGCTTTGAAATTAAAACGAGGAGATGTTACGTAAAGTATCTATCTACATTATTATTGTATATAACCAAATAATTACACACACCACACAAACACATGCAAACATATACAACGATATACATACGTACGTATATTTTTCCCCTTTTGTTTCTTTATTTTATATAAAGTTAAGCTATCTTGTAATTGTAACTCCGTGTTTACGGGAAGCAAATGATTGGGGTGTATGTGTGCGTGTTTGCTTGAGTGCGAGTTTGTTTATGTGTAAATTTAACAGACATCGGAATTGTTATTCTAGTTAGTAAAATATGAACGTGGCTCTGTTTTTTACATAATCTGTGGTATTAAATGTGAGAGATATTGAAATTACTTGTTACTGCTACAATTGTAAGATTTATAAAAGATACAAAACGGGTACAAAAAGGGTAAGGCATTTCATCTAGAGGATGTCGTCAAAGGCGAATATGTGAATTTATGGCTTGTGGTAAGTGGCAGTATACTATCTCGTTTATCAGATCGACGACGGGCAAAAGTGTGGGACGTCTGGGAAATCTCTATATATCACGGGAGCACCATGACATGTCAATAAAATCGTTCAATGTGTATTATTTACACAATTATTGCAAGTGATTACAGCAGCATGGGTTGCTACCGCTTGGAACCGTCGATGCCAAAAATACTGCCACTCAGTCCACCCCACCTCTTAAAATAAATTAAAATTTTTCATTTTTTCATTTTCAATTTAAGATTTTTACTCGCTTCACTTCATAGTTCAGAAAGAAAAATTAGGCGGGAGCTGACTCTACTTTCCCAAAATTCCTCTCCTGCATCCCGCCTCCCCGTGCTACACCATTGACTTACTAACTACTTCTTGCCTGTACTTTTTAATACTTGACTTTGCTATTATCAAATATTGTCTAAATTAAGTGAATCTCTATTTAATTAATATTTAAGAGACTTTACGTAAAATCTTACGTTCCTTCAAAAATTCTCTATTTTTCTTATTCCATTCGATTTTCATATATGAAAACGATCCTAACATGATATTTCTAAATAAATTGTTGTGAATGTCTTTGGAAGGCGTTACACAGTTTCTGATTCTTTTTAATTTACCTAATTGTACACAGGTTCTGTGTAGTCAATTGGGATGACGTCAGAGATTTAAAAAAAAAACTTGCAATGATGTTAATATAACTAATATCCCCGTCAATCACTCCATAGAAGCTTACAATGCTTATCAAAGGAGTGGTTCACGACAGTAGTCGAATGGTGGATTCGAACCCACGCCTCAAGTTCACGGTCCGCACCCTCAATTAGGCTACTGTCGATTAATTTTTCTAGAATCATAATTCATTTGTTCTAGAATCTGCCTGCTAGCTAAAACTCATATTGTGTCTTCACCATCGCCCAAATTGCTTCTGTTTCTGGGTCAGGATTACATCATGAAATCGCCGCAATCGACTCCAAAGTCCCAGTCATCGGAGGTGGTGGCTGTGTCATCGTACTCTGCAAGTGCCTGCTCGTATGCTGAGGCCTCGTAGGCTGTCACTCCATCGAGCACGGAGCACGCCTGCGACACATTGGTGTGGTGCATGATTGGCATCGCGTGGAGTGCGAAGTCGTCGCCCTCCTGTGACCACATTAGACCTGGAAATATAAATGTTAAACATAGTTTTTTTTTTAAGTGAAAGCATAAATAATAATTCTGTTATAGTCGTCTTATCGGGCTATAAAAGTGTACAGGCAGACAAAGATCGTCCCAACATTGGTAGCTATTGCATCAATCCTAATATTCGAAAAAAATCAATAAGTCTTTTGTTTTGATATGTATGAGTAATGCATAGAGATAAAACAATTTTTTCTTATTTTCAATTTCTCCCGTGATTATGCGTGCTACGTAGCACCCGAAACGTCGAAATTAAAAATAAGTTAAAACTAAAAACAAGAAAATCCGCAAAATTGTAATAATTCACATATTTTCGTATATTGAGTGAAGAGAATCGGAGACCCAACTGGAAACGAGGCATTCCATCTTAGTCCCTGGAAGTGACAACGCATTTGCGTTTTGATTCTTAATCTATACAAACAAATAAAAAGTGTCAATAGCCTTTTACTATATGCGTATGAAAGAACATACGGTACCTTTAACGTAAAACACAACTTTTAAAATTTTTGTCTGTCTGTCTGTCTGTTTGTTTGTTTTGGCTAATCTCCGAAATGGCTGGACCGATTTTGACAGGACTTTCACTGGCAGATAGCTAATGTTACAAGGAGTAACTTAAACTACTTTTATTTTAGGAAAAGAAGTGTTAGAAGTAAAAAGAGTCTAGAGTTCCGCGCAAAAAAATTTAAACCCTAAATTACACGCGGGTAAAATCGCGGAGAACAGCTGGTCGAGAATAAATGTAGATGTCTTTTGCTTGGATTGGATTGCTGTGGCCTATGCCACAGCATCCACATACCATCAAGTGGACTATGTGCTCGTTTGTCGCCCTATTTCTTTATAAAAAAATCTACGGGTACTTCTTAGAATGCCTAGTTTTTAACTACACAGTGTATAAACTTTAATAACAATCACTTATGGAAACACGCCCAATTAAATTGATTATGATCTGATACCAAGTTCCATATCCACACTTGTTCGTGGATCAGCTTCCCTGCTAGCGCAATAAAATAAAGTTTAAAAAAATTCTTACGTCCGTTCCACACGCCATTGGGCTGCGTCGCCCAGCCCCATCCTTGGCCCCAAGCCAGCTCGTGGCCCAGCTTCCCCGCCAACGCTATAAACGGAAGACGCTATCAGACACTCACGGCCACCGTACGTCGGTAAACGTCATCCAAGCCTAGCCCATTTCCACTCCAATCCGAGTCCCAGCTGCCTCGCCAGCTCTAGAAGGACAGTTTCCTTTATAATATGAACAAGTACTCACGTCCGCTCCATACGCCGTTGGGCAATGTCACCCACCCCCAGCCTTGGCCCCATGCGAGCTCGTGGTCCAACTGCCCCGCCAGTGGCACTTGTCTCTTGATGACTGCCACCAGCCCGCGTCCATCGAGAGCGCTTAAAGCACTCCGTGTGCTTCTTGTGTACATCTCCGATGACGTTGCTGGAAGGAAAAAGACAAATTTTTTAGATTCAGACAGGATTTTTCGTATGTTTTTATAGTGACAAACGAGCACACAGTCCACCTGAAAGTAGACGTGGCCCATAGACATTTTCATCTATCCTTGATTAAAACAATAGGCGTTGTCTTCCCTGAGGATTAAGATGGAATGCCTCGTTTCCAGTAAAAAGGGATTATATTTTATAGAATAAGGGTGACAAAAGATCACACAGTCCACCTGATAGTAAGTGGATGATATGACTTATAGACATCTACATCAATCCTCGATTGAGGATCAAAATACAGACGTGTTGCCACCCCTGCGCACTAAGATGCAATGCCTCAATTCCAGTAAATAGGGTCTCCGGTTTTCTACATTCACAATACGGAACACAGCAGCATTGAGCTGTTATTTTACGTCGGTATTCTGTGAGGGCGTGGTCCTTCCCCGGTCGAGCCGACGAATTCGTCCTACAGCCTAATATAACTGCAGCGTGACTGTACCACGTAACGTGGTTCTACCACATGAGAGTTTAAAACGTGATTGAGCCATGCTGCAGCTATATTACTGGTATAGTTGTAGCTCGAATGGGTCTACTCGACCGGAGATGGAGGATATTACAAACATAATAAGTATAGCTCTATCACGTATAAAACAATTCTACGACACTCATGGGATGATATGGGGTAGTAGATTCCCTTACGCTGTCACTAGACGGCACGGTTTTCATTAATCTACGCCAAATACCCATTTCAAAAATATGTACAGCAATAATATCGCCCATGAATGAGAACTTTTGACTTCTGTACCGCGTTATTGTTCGTCGTAATTTCGGGAACACGGCTCGGCCATTATGACTTTGCAAACTCCCGCTGCGCTGTGAGCTCGTAGAAGTTTTGACCAGTTATCCCTTTTTTACTGTGCGTGATGTCTGTTATATTCGGCTATTCGTTAGAAATTAACTGAGTAATTAAAATTTAAAGCATTTTGGAGTTCACTCCATAAGAATCGATTTTCAGCTCGCAGTGCACAAATTAGATGGAGAGCGAAATTGACAAAAAGTAAAGTCTTTGTTTTGCTCCTCCGCGCAACACATTCCGACATCTTATAATGAACGCGTGTAAAGTAAACGCGCCATCTACTTCATTGTATAGGAGATTTCATAGAATAAATTGGTTAATTTGACTCTCAAGGTGACAGCGTAATGTAAAATAGGCGCTAGTAGGCCTAACTACTAACTAAACGCGACTAATTTAATATGAAAAAACTCTAACTCTAAGAAGTTAACTACAGTCGCGCGTCGGAGGTGATATGCACCGTATTTTTTTTCCCTCATCAGTCTTTAGTAGACTCTCCCATTGTAGAAAGGTCTAGCCGTAATCACACGCTACTGGCAACACGCACTAGTTGTACACTGTTTTTTCAAGTTTTGAGGTGTACGTGATGAGACGTGTTGGTTATCTCCTGAATGCTCCCCAGTCGTGTTGGATCCTTTGATCCGCGTCTCACACATAGTTTGATTTATCTAGTCGGACAATTTGTCCTAGGTAATCATATCCGAGAACAACTTCAAGCTCCCAACAACCTTGGTCTTTTCCATGTTCATCTTAAGACCTGTCCATTCAGAGACAGTATATAGGTCATTGTGCATAGCTATAAGGTCCTCTAGTGATAGGTGGCACCATAAGATAATAGTCCATCCTATATCATCCCGTAGTTGTCGTAAGAGGAGAATGAGGAAAATAAAACAGGAGATGGGCAGCAGCATCTCAGATAATAACTCATGACTAATAAAAACTGAGATTGGCAACCCGCCTGCTAAGGTGGCAACTATAGTAAATATATCCTTTAGTAAGCAATCTATGGGGGAGTCCCAATTGAATATAGCGTTGGTTAATCGATAATTTAAAATTAAATTTTTTTTACAGCCGACTTCAATATAGGTTATTAAGAATAACTCAAAAACTATTGGTTTGACCTTGATCAAATTCATATTGGACTACACGTGAAGTACCAACTTTCAAATAAAAAAAATCATCGAAGTCGGTTCACCCAATAAAATGTTATGAAGTAACACACATAAAAAAACATACAGTCGAATTGAGTACCGTCTCCTTTTTAGTCGGCAGAAAAATACCTATTAAACACTTTTTTACTCTATATGATCTGTCCGATGTAAATGAAATTTCGTAAACGATTTTTCAAGTATAAAACTACTGTTAAAAATGGGTTTTTTGTCTATTTTCTACCGACTTCAAAAAGCCGAGGTACTCAATTCGACTGTATGTTTTTTATGTGTGTTATAACTTTTTTCTGGGTGCACCGATTTCGATAATTCTTTTTTTATTTGAAAGCTGGTGCTTCTCACGTGGTCCCATATAATTTTGATCAAGGTCTGACTTATAGTTTTTGAGTTATTCTTAATAATGTATATTGAAGTCGGTTGTACAAATTGTTTTTATTTTTAATTATTAAGAATTCTGTTAGCAAATTATAAACGTAACTAAAGGAAAACATCGTATTCAAACATAATTTCTTAAAATAATAATAAATAAAACAAAATGCGTCACACGCATTCGGGTAGCGCGATAGACTCTTCACTGCTCCAAAAGAAACCTCCTCAGAAACTTGAAAATGCTTGTGTCTAACAATGGGAAATAAATAGGCTGTTCCTTTACTTTTTAATTGAAGGAGAACATCTCACTTATAGTGCTTTTAACAGGCGCTATTTAAAAAAAAACGTTTAACTTAAATCGTCAACGTGCTAATTACGTTTACGAGTGCATTACGTTTTTACGGTTAATATATCTAGTTTACATTAGTTATGAGTTATTCAGCCCATAAATAATATAAAAATCAGCAGCATTTATTAAGACAGCATTTATAAAGTCACAATCTATCGTAAAGAAAATAAAAACACAACCTGCCTTTTTGCATTGTTAAAGTCGGATCAAGGTAAGTGAATACTTAATTACTTAAGAAAATATGGTTGTAAGCGACAGTAATTATAATAATAAAGACAGTAATTATTATAATTAAGCATAATTGGCTGTACAAATAATGTACAAAATTTTCCTGAGTTTTGTACATTACGTATGTAGCCAATTAGGCTTACTGCTCAGCTCTTATAATAGATAGCGTGATTATGTATTTATTCTAACGGCTCGGCCTTTACGTAAAATTTATAGTGAACGCCCTATTTAAATCCGTTCACAGGTTTTTGTGTGATCCACGTTCAGACAGACAAACGGTGTTGGTTAGTTAGCCAAGATGACATTCCACGATTATAGAATGTCATCTTGGCTAACCCCGCTTGTTGTTTTTATAGGATAGGGTGACAAACGAGCACACGGTCCACCTGATGGTGAGCGTTTGCTGTGACCTATAGACATCCACATCTATCCTCAATAAAGAAACAAAATGCAGATGCCTTGTCACTCGTGAGGACTAAGATGGAACGCTTCTTTTCCAGTAAAAAGAGTCTCCGGTTCCTTACACTCACCATACGAAACACAGCAGTGTTAAGCTACCACTTTACGCTGGTATTCTGTGAAAGCGTGGCCTCTCCCTGGTCGAGCCGACCTATTCGTGCTACAACTTCACTTCTAATATAGCTGCAGCATGGCTCTACCACGTAAAAAAAAATCGTTATTCTTATAAATAACATATACCATGACGATGTTATGAGGCTTTTACAGTTAACAAATTAAATATCAATAAAACAAGTGCATGTGTCAATCCAAACCACAAAAATAAAGATGGAGTTTAACTTAGTGAAAACAATCGAAGTCTATATTATAATGTTGAAAATATATTATGGCTTCTGAAAGATTGCGGTTTGATGATTCTGTTTACGTCAGACGTAAAATACACAGCCCGATGACCGGTATGGGATGACGTCTAGTACTGCAGCTGCCAATCCTGGCAAACGTAGCCATAGTGGCAAATCCTGCCTACAACTGGGTCCACGGCTGGACAAGTCCAACCATGGACTTTTTAAGGAATTAGTAATCTATATATTAATACGTATACTATTTTTTAAGCATATTGCACATACAGAGGAGGTCTGTGGTCAAACAGTCGCACAGAGTAGAGTCACAATCAAAACAAAAAAAAAATCAAAATCAAATAGTATAATTTAATCCCAATGCGTGTGGTGTTTGTCGCCAAAGAATTGCACGTCTCATAACGCCAAACGTTATTAGGTAGTGCTTTACTCTCGACACGTCAAGGTCAAGCAATTTTGTGTTCTTAAAATGCCTTTATCATTACCATATTGCACTTATACGATAATATGAGTAGCCGTATATCAAGGAAACACCCTAATTAATAAATAAAAATACGTTCACATCCGGATGTTGATTGATTTTGTATCTGATCACGATAACTCCCGAAAAAATTGACGTATTGAGACCGTTTTTTTTTTATTAGCTTCGGAATTACATCAACTGGTTGCCTATTTCATATCAATAGTACGCGTAGTTTGTTAATAAAATGATTTTCAAGTTTTATAAGTTTTATTGCTCTTAAAAATTTGAAGGCGCTTTCATATTTTTTAGCCCTTGATAGACAAAGGACAACCAGTGCGTGTTGCCAGTGATGACTTACGGATCTGAGACGTGGTCCTTCACTGCCGGTCGTATGAGGAAGCTCAAGGTAGCTCAGCGAGCTATGGAGAGGCCTATGCTCGGGGTTTCTCTGCGTGATAAACTTAGAAATGAGGATATCCGCAGTAGAACCAGAGTAACCGACATAGCCCAACGGATTAGTAAGCTGAAGTGGCAGTGGGCCGGCCATATAGCTCGAAGAACCGACAACCGATGGGGAGAAAGGTTCTTGAGTGGCAGCCTCGTACCGGTAGGCGAAGTGTAGGGCAACCCCCCACGAGATGGAGTGACGACCTGGTAAGAAATGCAGGAAGTCGATGGATGCAGGTGGCTCAGGACCGTGCTTTGTGGCATTCCTTGGGGGAGGCCTATGTTCAGCAGTGGACTTATGAAAGGCTGTAATGATGATGATGATGAGACAAAGGACAAATGTACCATACAGCCTATATCAACTATATATTTTGTGTAATCGATTTATTTTGGTAAACATTTTTTTTCCTTGAAGGTTTACCTGTTAAAATATTAGGACGCTAAATTTAAAACACGTAAATAATATATTTTAAAAGTCAGGAATACAATTTATTCTTTTCATGAGGCGTGCACTTTTGGATTTTCCAAACTACTTTAAAATAGTTTTTTTTCAGCAAATAATTACTGAATGATGAATTTTGCGAGACTTTCCAATAGTTTTTGGAGTGTATGTCAAGGTAAAAATGCATTTATTTTTAATTTGGATTTGCATATTAGATATCTGTGTTTTATATATGTATTAATAAGCAGTTGAATGTGACATGTACAGTTTGCCTAAAATCAAACTTAAAAATGGATTAAATTACGGTTGAATTTCGACCGTTAGGTTAGTAATTATTAATGCGAAATAAAACACATTTCGTAAATTATTAAGAAAGGGAAGTATCCGCTACGCTTTCAGCTTCTTCAAGCCTTAATTACGAGAAAATTTGCTTTTGCGTTTCAATTTCGTTATTGAAAAGAGAGCTCAAGTTATTTCTTTTTAAGAAAAATAATTTTGCGCTTTACATTTAAAATATCTAAGGGTTCTCAACTTTCATTTATTTATTTACAAGTTCAATTAGGGAAATTGTTAAAACGACGACGTTCAATGAATTCTCTAAGGAAGTAAAAAAAAATATCGTATTAGGACTTTTTTCTGTCTTGGAGTCTGTCTGGGTAGATCAGTTGTGAATTAAATGTCGACATCTATTTTCGGTGATGTAAGTGCTCTTAGCCTATGCGGCTCTTACAGCTTCATCTGACACAGTGCTTGCAGGCAGCTATTTAAAAAAGTAAAAGGCAATGATAGGGATGAAGATGATGTTTGTGCGGGACAAGAGAAAAACAAATAGTGATACATAAATAAGACAAAAACATTTATATTAATGGAATAAATATTATATAGTTAGTTTGTACTTAGATAGGATAAACATTTATATTAATAGAGATTATAGTTTAGATAGGATATAAGCATTTTATGTTAAGAAAATAATAGTGTAGAGCTTATATTTGTGTAATAAAATTAGTTGGTCACTTTGTATAACAGAACTAGCTTAAGGTAAACAATATAAACAATGACTCAGTAAGATATAGAACTAGCTTAAGACAAACAATGTAACGGGACTCAGCATCGTCACTTGCTCTGTCACGCCTCGCGCTGATTGGTCGACGCCATTTGTACGATGCGTCGGCCGTATCCATTGACCCAGCCCGAGGCGGTATAAAAGAGGGGCGATTTTCGTCGTTCGACACAGTCGGCGGCCAGCTACCTCAAGGAAAACACCAAATATAGAAGAAAGAAAAATATCACAGCGGTTTTATTCTCCACCAATCCAGCACACAAATGTGCCTGTAGGGCACATTTAATGGTCCTTCGCCAGCCGAATCTTGTGGGGAATAATTACCTGAAGAAAAATAATTAAGAAGACTCCTCGGAAATCGTTTTTCAAGACTCAAGATTATTCGAAGAAAAAGTCAGCTAACAGCATGGCCGTTACGCGCTCTGAGGGAAGGGGCAGCAAGCCGTCGTCGTCCAAGGCTACCACCTCGGCGACCGGTACCACCAGTGCGGAAGCCAGTACGGAATCAACAGCTACAGGGACGACCGCCACGGAGACTTCGGAGTATACAGACACCTCCGCGGCGACTGATCCATCCACCGTGACTTCCGCCACCGCAGCGACCACTTCGTCCGCCGCCACCTCAGCCTCAGCCGCAACCGCCGCCCCCGCCACGCACCCCGCCAGCGCCGTCGCTCCTTCCGTAACACCATCCGCGGCGACGACACTAACTGCGGGTGCGAAGGTCAAACAGCTGATGAAGCCGCCCGCTACTGTCACCAGAGCAACTCACCGAGAAACAGAAACTTCTACAGTGAAGCGAGCCATAAGAAGCACCGCCGGTCCATCAAAGCAAACCGGGCTACAGGAACCCCGCCCGCCCAGCAAGAAGGGAGGTGGAGGGGGATCTACACGCAGTAGAACGAAGCAGCTCAAGCTTGCAAAGGCGAAAGAAGATTTACTACGCCTTCAAGTGGAATTAGCCGCAGCACGCCTTGCTGCCTTAGAAAGGGAAGACTCAGAAGAGGAGGAGGAAGAACAAGATGACGCATCCCTCTACTCAAGATCAGAAGTCAATACAAGAGTGGACGACTGGTTGGAGAATCAAGTGAATCGCCCGGTGTTAGCAATCACCAACGAACCTCACCAGGCCATAGAAGAACCAACAGCCGCCCACGCAGAAGAACCAAGGCACGAAGAAACACATCAGTCACCGGCGGGAGGTCAAACTGACGTAGCCCTCCTGGCTGAAGCCATCACTCGGGCTGTCAGCGCCGCCCAACGACCTAAGTTCGTCGAGTTACCATTCTTCAGCGGGTCGCATCAGGAATGGCTACCCTTTCGCGCCGCCTACTACGAGACAGAAGCGACATTCAGCGTAGTTGAAAATACGAATCGACTCAGAAGAAACTTGAAAGGGAAGGCCAAGGAAGCAGTTGAAGGCCTACTTATGACAAACGCACACCCGGCTGAAGTAATGAAGACTTTGGAGTCAAGATTTGGAAGACCAGAGTCAATAGCCATGCTGGAGATGGAGACGCTTAGAGGTCTGCCGCGCCTTACTGAGTCACCAAGAGACATATGCATATTCGCCACCAAGATCTCCAAAGTAGTGGCGACACTGAAGACTTTGGGTTGTTTTAACTACATGTACAATCCTGAACTCGCGAAGACAATAGTAGACAAACTGACGCCAACTCTGCGTTATAGGTACTACGACTTCTCAGCCATGCAGCCACGTGAAGACCCTTGCCTCATCAAGATAGAGAAGTTCTTCAAAAGGGAAGCAGAACTGTGTGGACCCTACGCGCTGCCCGAACAGATGACACCGCCTATTACAGCCGCACCACAAAGGAAGACTCAAAGGATCAACAACGTGACTGAGAAGAGATACATACCAAGATGCGTCGTATGTGAAGATACGGGGCACACCAACGCCACAGAATGTGAACAATTCAAGAAGTTAGATGCAAATGCAAGATGGGACATGGCCAAGTCCAAGCGCCTCTGCTTCAGGTGTCTTCGCTATAGGAACAAGACACACCACTGCCGACCCAAGCCATGTAATGTCAACTGCTGCAAGTACTCTCACCACAAGATGCTGCATTACGAAAAGAAGTCAGAAGATTCAGAAGCAAAAGAAAATCAAGGGGCAACAGAGGTCATCAACTCAACCTGGACCGTCAAGAAGCAATCATACTTAAAAATCCTACCGATCCAGGTCAAAGGACCAAAAGGAGCTGTCAACACCTTCGCGTTGATGGACGACGGCTCAACAGTCACGCTCGTCGACGATAGTATAGTAACAAGCGTCGGAGCAACGGGCCCCATAGACCCACTGAAGATAGAAACCATCAACGACAAGAAAGTATCGGAGTCAGCATCGAGGAGAGTCACCATCAAACTAAAGGGGCTCAACGATCATGAAGAACAAATACAAGCACGCACAGTGAAGAACCTGCAAGTCTCATCTCAACGGGTCCCACAGGATCTAGTGGAGGAGTGTCAACACCTCTCTGATATCCAAGGACATCTCACATATGCAAACGCCAAGCCACGAGTGCTGATCGGACAAGATAACTGGCATCTTCTGCTGACATCGGAAGTAAGAAAAGGAGACAAGAACCACCCAGTGGCATCTCTCACGCCACTAGGTTGGGTACTCCACGGCAGCCAGACACGAAGCTTCGGACGGAACATCGATTTCGTGTCACACATCGTAGAAGATCCAGAGGAGAATCTAGAAGACCTCGTGAAGCGATACTTCGAGATGGACGCACTTTGTATAAAGCCCAAGAGACCGAAGACTGATCCAGAAGAACAAGCACTTCGTATCTTGGAAAGGACCACAACGAAGACAGAAGAAGGAAGATTCCAGACCGGTCTTCTCTGGCGCAAAGACGATGTCAAGTTACCAGACAATTACGAAAACTCGCTGAAGAGGCTCTTCAACATAGAAAAGAAGATCGATCGTGACCCCACGTTAAAGAAGAAATACGTGGAACAAATGAACGCTCTCGTCGCAAAGGGGTACGCCGAACCCGCCCCAAAACAGAAGACAGCTGACAAAACTTGGTACCTACCTCACTTTGCAGTAGTCAACCCAATGAAACCGGAGAAATTACGGGTGGTACACGATGCCGCAGCCAAGACCAAAGGGGTGGCACTTAATGACATGCTACTCAAAGGGCCCGACCTACTACAATCGCTACCAGGTGTCGTCATGCGCTTCCGACAACACATGATCGCGGTTACGGCGGACATCAAAGAGATGTTCATGCAAGTCAAGTTGCGAGAACAAGACAGGGACGCACTGCGGTACCTATGGCGTGGGATTCGACGAGACAACCAACCTCCGGAAGAGTACAGAATGACATCATTAATTTTCGGAGCATCGAGTTCGCCTTCGACAGCAATATACGTCAAGAACCTAAACGCCAAACAGCACGGGGAAACTCACCCAGAAGCCGCAGCGGCCATCATAATGAAGCATTACGTCGACGACTACTTGGACAGCTTCAGAACCCTCGAAGATGCCAAACGCATCACGAAGAGTGTACGAGCCGTGCACATGAAAGCCAGCTTCGAGTTGAAACAGTGGAAATCAAACTCAGCATCACTCCTAGAAACACTTGGAGAAGACAGCCAGACAGAAGACATGGAACTCTACAAAACAGAAGAAAAGATGGAACGAGTTCTGGGTGTTGTTTGGAAGATCCACTCGGACGAACTCACCTTCAACCTCAACTTAGCCAGAATACCCTCAACACTCCTAGAAGGGAAGCAGCCGACGAAAAGGGAAGCACTGAGAATAGTGATGTCGCTCTTCGACCCGCTCGGATTCGCCTCGCCTATCACCATCAGGGCAAAACAACTCCTCCAGGAAGTCTGGCGTAGAGGAACAGCATGGGACGACAAGATCGACGAAGACCTGGCAGAGCAGTGGAAAATGTGGATGGAGCATCTGGAAGGCCTCCACGAAATAGCAATCCCGCGACAATATCTTCACTACAGTGACGCGGCCTCCCTAGAACTCCACGTCTTCAGCGATGCCAGCGAGTCAGCTTATTCTGCGGTCCTCTTTTGGAGAGCTGTAACAGCAGTAGGCGAGGTCCACCTATCCCTTATTGTGGCGAAAGCAAAGGTGGCACCGTTAAAACTGACGTCCATCCCAAGATTGGAGCTACAGGCAGCAGTCATGGGCACCAGGCTCGCAGAAACAGTAGTCGAAGAACACGAGAGGAAACCTGACCGCAAAGTATTCTGGACAGACAGCAAGACAGTACTAACCTGGATAAGGACAGGGTCACGTTCATATAAGCCCTACGTGGCTCACCGTCTAGCAGCAATAGAAGAGAGTTCCAAAGTTAACGACTGGCGCTGGGTTCCGACAAAGCTGAACGTGGCGGACGACGCCACACGAGACGTACCAGCAGCATTTAATAAAGAACATCGATGGTTCAAAGGGCCTGACTTCTTATACCTAACAGAAGACTTCTGGCCGACAGAAACCACAAGAGCAACAGCGGAAGAACCTTCCGACGAAGAAAGGACACATTACGTGAGCAACAAAAGAAGATTGAGGCTTGCCGAAGGTCTACCTGATCCAGCGAAGTTCTCCAACTGGGACCGACTCCGATACTCAACCGCACGTGTTCTACAGTTCATTCAACTCTGCAGAAACACCAAACAGAGAGTCAACTACAAACGAACAAAGAAGAATAAAGAGGCTGATCCCACTTGGAAAAAGAACAAAGCTACAGTGAAATATCAGGCGCACATGACGACAAAGAAGCGGTCGCCAGAAGACATAAAGCCGCTAATGGTCTCAGCCGAGCTGCTTAAGACAGCTGAAGAGCTTCTGATGCGATCCTCCCAAGAAGAATCCTTTGCGGAAGAAATAGACAGCCTAAACAGCGGGAAGCCGATCAATAAGGAGAGCCGCCTTCGCCAGCTCAGCGTCGAGTCAATAAACGGCACACTACGACTTAGAAGTCGTATTCGAGCAGTCTGCGACATGGAGGAAAAATTCAAGAACCCGTTGATAATTGACGGTGATCATCACACAGTCAAGCTCTGGGTGCAGGCTATACATCGGCAACTCCATCACGCCGGTGTAGAAGCCACAGTTAACGAGTGCCGGCAGCAGTATTGGGTACTGAGACTGCGCCCTATCGTACGCACAATACTACGAAAATGCCTATTCTGCAGAATGAAGACGCAAGTACCGCCGCATCCGAGAACCGGGGACCTGCCAACGTGTCGCTTAGCTCACCACAAGCGCCCCTTCACCTACACCGGGGTGGACTATTTCGGACCTCTTTCGGTGACCGTCGGACGAACTCGACAAAAGAGATATGTGGCCATTTTTACATGTCTCACTACGCGAGCCATACATCTAGAAGTTGCCGGCTCACTTAGCGCTGACTCCGCGGTAATGGCCATAAGGCGGATGATCGCACGGCGAGGCTGCCCGACAGAAATATGGTCAGACAACGGCACCAACCTGAAGGCAGCCGATAAGGAACTACGACAGGCGGTCGACGCAGCGACCGCAGAAGAAGCAGCAAAAAGGACTATCTCCTGGCGCTACATCCCGCCTGGAGCTCCATTTATGGGCGGAGCCTGGGAGCGAATGGTTCGTTCCGTCAAGACCGCTCTTATCGCGACGTTGCACGAACGTCATCCGACGGAGGAAGTCCTCACGACACTACTGGTAGAAGTGGAATACACCGTCAACAGCCGACCGCTGACTCACGTCTCAGTCAGTCCAGAGGATCCCGAAGCTCTCACTCCTAACCACTTCTTGTTGGGAGGACCGGGACGAGTACCACAGCTAGGCACTTTCACCGAACGAGACGCCCTCTCACGGTCAAGTTGGCGAGCCGCGCAGAGGCTAGCCGACACCTTCTGGTTACGCTGGGTGAAGGAGTACCTCCCTGAGCTTCAACACCGGCGGGAGCCCCACGGACAAGGCCAAGCAGCACGCGTCGACGACCTCGTACAGATCGTCGATCCCAACCTGCCTCGCAACGTGTGGATACGAGGAAGAGTCATCGCTACATATCCGGGTCCCGACAACGTCGTGCGGACTGTGGACGTGCTAACTAAGGGAGGTGTCCTACGCCGGCCAGTAAGGAAGCTTGTGAT
Source organism: Parnassius mnemosyne (assembly GCA_963668995.1). Classification (NCBI taxonomy): domain Eukaryota; kingdom Metazoa; phylum Arthropoda; class Insecta; order Lepidoptera; family Papilionidae; genus Parnassius; species Parnassius mnemosyne. The sequence goes on from CAVLGL010000057.1 coordinate 12,298,531, forward strand.
CCTGCCTCTATCTACGGACGTCGAGCCCGCACCGGAAGCTGATGCGACGCGGTCGCACGGCGGGAGTGATGTGCGGGACAAGAGAAAAACAAATAGTGATACATAAATAAGACAAAAACATTTATATTAATGGAATAAATATTATATAGTTAGTTTGTACTTAGATAGGATAAACATTTATATTAATAGAGATTATAGTTTAGATAGGATATAAGCATTTTATGTTAAGAAAATAATAGTGTAGAGCTTATATTTGTGTAATAAAATTAGTTGGTCACTTTGTATAACAGAACTAGCTTAAGGTAAACAATATAAACAATGACTCAGTAAGATATAGAACTAGCTTAAGACAAACAATGTAACGGGACTCAGCATCGTCACTTGCTCTGTCACGCCTCGCGCTGATTGGTCGACGCCATTTGTACGATGCGTCGGCCGTATCCATTGACCCAGCCCGAGGCGGTATAAAAGAGGGGCGATTTTCGTCGTTCGACACAGTCGGCGGCCAGCTACCTCAAGGAAAACACCAAATATAGAAGAAAGAAAAATATCACAGCGGTTTTATTCTCCACCAATCCAGCACACAAATGTGCCTGTAGGGCACAATGTTGGTTTATGATTTGGTATTGCTACCAATCTTCATGATCCCTCGGTTGAGGTAGTTTGAGCTATCTAACCGTTGTCCGAGTGGGGGTTGGGGGCTCTGACTGCGTAACTCGTGTCGGTCGATGTAATGTCGACAGAGCCCTAGGTAGTAGCACCTTATCGGCGCCCCTCTGGTGGGCATTATATTATAAAATATAACTACTTATTTTGCAAATAATATTATTATTTATAATATAGTTAAGTTGCCAAATAAATAGGACACATAACAGATGGGCGTGAATGGAAAATGTGACAAAAGAGTGAGGGTGATGTACGATCAGGAGTAATCATAAAGAAAGTATAATTCTTCATTTTATGTAAGTAGGTACTTATTACTAACGTAATTATTTTGTTTAAAAACTTCTGCGTGCGCCTCTACTCACGTGCTTAGTTTGTCTAAAGGTTAATCCACCACTGGTGTATTGTACACCATATTGCTATCGACAACTATTTCTGCAGTAGAGCAGCAGTGCATGCATTGCAGGATTCCGGTCTCGAGGGTGTAGGGGGCCAGTATGATTATAGGATGTGAGACGTAGTAGAGCCACATTGTAGCTATATAATGGTTGTTACACGTATGTGTCGGCTCGACAGGTGTAAGAAGAACCACGCTCTCACAGAACACCAGCGTAAAATAGAGAGCGAAACGAGACATTTCATCTTATTTCTTAGGGATGACAACGCATCTGCATTTTGATTTTTAATCGAGGATATATGTAGGTGTCTATGGGCCACAGCATCCACTTACCATCAGGTGGATTGTGTGCTCGTTTGTCACCCTTGTTCTATAAATGCAATGTCTGTTATTAATGGAGGTCAAGAGGTTTATCTGTCATTTCTCATATTGTTACTAAACCTACGGGACGAAAAGGGGTAATAGTTAATATCACCATCACATGGTGCTACAACTAATTCATCATCATCGTCATCATTTTCATAATTATATATTACCAGGTGGGATTGTGGTCAAGCAATGGCTTATAATAAGTAAAATAAAAAATATAAAGTAATATCGAGATACATTTTACGGTAAATTGAAATTATTAGACCCCGTTACAAGACACTACATCGAGGTCCTGTGTGTCACGAGGTCACACATCTTGTTAATGCGGACTTAATCCACGTTTAAGATACAAAATGTGCGTTTCTAAAGTACATAAGACCTTCTACTTAGTGTATCCTCTAAGGATTACGTGCTTTGTAGCTTAAATTTGGGTTTACTGTAGCTCCCAGGTTGCCTTAAATCCTGTGTAGAGATAACAGAAATGATAGCTTCTAATTAATAATATCATATATATTTTTTATAGAATAAAGGTGACAAACGAGCACACAGTCCACCTGATGGTAAGTGAATGCTGTGGCCCATACATAGACATCTACATTTATCATCTGTTAAGAATCAAAATGCAAATGCGTTGTCACCCCTGAGGACTGAGATGCAATGCCTCGTTATCAGGAAAAAGGGTATACGGTTCTCTACACTAATCATACGAAACACAGCAGCATTAAGCTGCTATTTTAGTCTGGTATTCTGTGAGAGCGTGTTCCTACCCTGGTCAAGCCGACCCATTCGTGCTGCAACCACAATATAGCTGCAGCATGGCTCTATCACGTAAAAATGATCTAGTGGGTATCGTAAGCGGTAACATAGGGAAACTGAAACATAAAAATGGGCAGTAAAAAACTCACCTCAGTTTTCCAAGTTTCACTTCATTCATAAGTTTTTTTTTATTGAAGAGACAAATGAACATACAGTCTACTTGATGGTAATTGACTACTGCAGTCCATAGACACCTGCAGCCAACTTCAAACATTGAAGGCTACAGATGCGTTGTCATCCCTCAGGATTAAAATAGAATGTCTACCAGCCTTCAATATTACTGGCTCTCTGTTCCCTTCCGACCGGGACTCAGAAGTGCAAACATTTTTTATTAGGGTTTAAGTTCTATTGGGTGGCCTATAGTTGGGTAATTCCTAGGTAGAATAGGAGTCCTATCATCTAGAATTTAGCGTAAATAAATAATCGGATATCTTTATTTATTTTTTTATTTATTTATTACTCAGAAACTGAGATGACAGAAGCGGCTATTTGAAATAACCTGAAGAGCTAAGATAGGACGCTTCTACATTTTTAACAGGCCGTTTATTTCTTTTGCGGCCTTTTATCTCTTTTATTAAAGAAAAAGTTAAGAAAAAAGCGATAAGAAAACGAAATTATTAAAAATTAAATTGGCTTTGAGAGGCGCCGCCACCGCGAAATGAAAGCCATTATGCGATGGCGACACCAGGTGCCAGTAATATCGAGTCAATTAAAATATACCGTCCTTTTCGAAATACCACATTGTTGTGGAGTAATGATTTATTACGATAACGGCCTCTATTTTCTACCAAAAAAAATAAATTGAAAATACATTTATTTATAAGCAAACCTTATAATAATGAGGTGATCGCTACCATGCTATTTCTAATATTTTTTGTGTCGTTAATTATTGTGTAATTTAATAGCTGTAAACTGTTCTTTTTTTAAAAAATAGTCCCGCTGGTTTCTTGCTGGCTCTTCCCAGGACAGAGGAATTGTTTTAGCAGTATAAATTATCGCATAGGCGACTACGAGGCATCAGTCGGTAATTCTAAGTCTCACTGTCGTTACTATGCCTGTTGGGGTATTCTACTATTCTACTATTCTTCGTGTTGCTGAGAGGCTGCCCTGTGTCACATTGAGATGGTTAGTGATGCTGTTGGCTTGCACACTTTGGTGTTATCATGTAATTGGGGTCCTGATAGTAAGCAGGGTTTGTTACCGAGTAGTGTTCTTTTATTTAAATACTTTTGACGATAATTTCTAACATCAGAAGTGGAATAGTTTGTTACAATATGCATATAAATAAAATTGAAGTATCTATTTGTAATATCATAATAAGTGAGGTTATTTGCATGACATTAAGACATTTTTTAAAAAAAAAATGTAGAATAGGGTGACAAACGAGCACACAGTCCACCTGATGGTAAGTGGTTGCTGCGGCCCATAGACTATCTACATTTATCTTCAATAAAGAATCAAAATGCAGATGCGTCGTCACCCGTGAGGACTAAGATAGAATGCCTCTTTTCCAGTAAAATGGGTCGCCGGTTCTCTACACTCACCATACGAAACACATCAGTGTCAAACTGCTATTTTACGCTGGTACTATGTGAGAGCGTGGTCCTTCCCCGGTCGAGCCGACCCATTCGTGTTACAACTATACTATTAATATAGCTGCAGCATGGCTCTACCACGTATAAAACATGAATAATCATTTTTAAAATTTCTGTATATCTGACTATCTGTCTGTCTATTCGGGATAATTTTTTGAATGGCTGGACCGATTTTAATCAAGCTAGGAGCAATACAATAGGTTATGCGCTCGTGTACATTTCACAGTACGCCAACAACCTGGGTTGAATTCCTACCATGAGCTGTCAGTAATGAAATTGTTAATTGCAATTTTAATTTTGAATTTACCACGTGCTCACTAGTGAAGGAACATATCGTGTATTGACGGACAAGTTATAAGGTGTTTTACAAGGAAAAAATTCAGTTACAAGGAAAAAATTCAGTTAATTCAAAACAATATAACATGTGAATTTATTTCCACATGCAAATATTTAAAAAAAAACGGACACTTTTCAAGTAGGTGTAAAAATTTCAGTACGTAGATAGATTAATAGAAATAAAAGATTAAAATGAATATTCATAGAAATGTCATTAATTTAGTCATATTTTAATTACTTAATCGATGTATCGGTTGTATAAAAAGTGTTATTATAATATTTAAGAATTTATGGATGATAATAACCCCTGGAAATGAGGTGATCGCTACCAAGCTATTTCTAATTTGTTGTGTTGTTAATTTGTGCAACATACATGATTGTAAGCTGTTATTTAAAAAAATAGTCCCACTGGGTTTCTTGCTGGTTCTTCCCAGGACAGAGGTTTTTTTACGAACCAATGGTAATTAAACAAAAGAGTGACTTTCAATAAGTATTATTTATAATCTAAATTGAATAAAAAGTTTCTGTTACTGTTTCTGATGTCACTTAAATTGAATTTGACGAGACGATTGGTCGATTTTTCGTGCTACAACCATAATATACGAAGCACCTGCAACATGGCTCTACTACGTAAATACTGATATTCCCTTGCCTTGAAATCCTCTCGGAAATAACAGGAGGCATGTTACCTATGTTGTGGGAATTGTATAACTTTTGTTTATTATCCACTAGGTACATATCTACTTTCCGTTTTTTCCAAACAAAATCTAAAATATAACTTAGATCACTTCTGGCATTGCGCTCTACCTGTTTGTGAAGTTTCATTATAATCGGTTCCGTCATTCCTAAGGTTAGCTTGGTCTGCATGTTCTGTCCGTCTTAATTTAAAAATTGATAAAATAAATTATCTTTAACGATTATGTAGTTTAAATGACACATTAATAGATCCAGGCAAAGCCGAGGCGTGTCGCTAGTTATCTATCTACATATATATGTTGTTGAAATTAACTAAAATGAAAACGGTCTTATCTCCAGCAGGAAGATTTAAGACACTAATTCTAGGGAAGCAATAAAGCTTTAGCTTGGTTAAATATATACCGCAGGCCATAATAAACGGCTGATAAATAGATAAAGATTAACTTGGGCACAACTTAACTTAGCCAAGTGGAGATAAGGTTATATATACTTTGTTAAGTAAAAGTATTTCCATAAAATCATTATTATGAATATCGTCTATATTACACTAAAATTGAAGTGGCTGTATGTCTGTAATGCCCGGCTTACATAATTCCAGTCCAGCGATCGAATCCAACGCTGGATTATTTACTGGAAAAATGTAAACCGGCACTGGAATGCACCGAATCCAATGCTCATTCCAGTCCAATAACTGGATTGGCGGTCTACTTTTGAATCCAGTGCGAACAATCCAGTGCAACTGGAATAATGTACAGAAACAGAAACAGAAACTTTTTTTATTCAATATAGATTATAAATAATACTTATTGAAAGTCACTCTTTTGTTTGATTACCACTGGTTCGGAAAAAACCTCTGTCCTGGGAAGAACCAGCAAGAAACCCAGCGGGACTTTTTTTTTTAAATAACAGCTTACAATCATGATGTTACACAAATTAACAACACAACAAATTAGAAATAGCTTGGTAGCGATCACCTCATTTCCAGGGGTTATTATCATCCATAAATTCCTTAATATTATAATAACCCTTTTTATACAAACTTAGTTTAATAAAGTTTTTGAACTTTGAACAGGTCAAACTTTGTATATTTTCTGGAATTTTGTTGTAAAAGCGTATACATCGCCCCAAGAATGAATTACTGACTCGATGGAGTCGAGTAACTGGTACTACTAGCTTGTGTCTGTTCCTAGTACTTACAGAATGAATATCACTTATTTTTGTAAAACTACTTTTATTTTTGTGTACGTACATTACATTTTCATAAATGTATTGAGAGGCCAAAGTTAATATATTAATTTCCTTAAATTTTTGTCGCAGCGACTCTTTAGGCTTTAAATCATAAATTGCTCTTATGGCCCTCTTCTGCAAAACAAATATAATTTCAGTGTCAGCTGCGTGTCCCCATAGCAAAATACCATACGACATTATGCTATGGAAGTAGCTGAAGTAAACTAGTCTAGCTGTTTCAACACTGGTTAGACTTCTAATCTTTTTTACAGCATATGCTGCAGAACTAAGTCTGCTTGCTAGTTTTGATATATGGGGGCTCCATTGAAGCTTCACGTCTAATGTGATTCCAAGAAAAATGGTGGTATCTACAAGACTCAGTTTCTCCCCATTTAAAATTACATTAGTATTTAATTGTTTGACATTTGGAGTCACGAATTTCATACATTTTGTTTTAGTGCCATTTAAATGCAAATTATTAACATCGAACCAATTTACTAATTTAGATATAGCATTATTAACTTCGTCATATTTTAGTAACTGTCGACTTAATTTGAAAATTAAAGAAGTGTCATCTGCAAATAATACTATATCATGGTTATCCCCTACTATGTAAGGTAAGTCATTAATGTATACAAGAAACAGAAAGGGGCCGAGAATTGAGCCTTGAGGCACGCCCATTTGTACCATCGATCCGGAAGAGCTCATATTGTTAATGACAACTTTTTGCGTTCTCTTACTTAAATATGAAATAATTAATTTAAGGGCATCACTTCTTACACCGTAGTGTTGAAGTTTCCTTATTAATGTTTCATGGTGAACACAATCGAAGGCCTTGGATAGGTCACAAAATATACCCAAAGCATCCTGTGAATTCTCCCATGCATTAAAGATATATTTAATCAGCTCAACACCGGCATCAGTTGTCGAGCGACCCCTTGTGAAACCAAATTGATTTTTATGAAGTAAATTATTTATATTAAAAAAAATTTAACACTTGATCAAGAACAATTTTTTCAAAAATCTTACTAAGTGTTGGTAGTACAGAAATAGGTCTAAAATTGGCGGGGTCTAATGTACTACCAGATTTAAATAAAGGTATTACTTTACCATGCTTCATTAAATCAGGAAACACACCAGATTCGATACTAATATTAAAAATAATAGCTAAATGAGGCGCGACTGTATCTATTATAGACGCAATAACTTTAACGGAAATCCCCCACAGATCCGCAGTTTTCTTAACATCAATAGTGTTAAAATATTTTACAATATCTTTTGATGACACTTTATGAAATGTAAAATTCTTTGTACACACATTTACATTTTGTTTAAGTAATGATTCGGCGACGGCAGGAGAAGAATTGTAGACGGCCAATTCAGTGCCATTCCAGTGCTGAATTGAATGGTAAACACGTGTTGGTTGTTTTTGCGGACTGCGAAGAAGAAAGGATTTAACAATGGTAAATCGAAAATCATCTCTTCTTGAAATCATTGCCACTGTGGTGTTTTCACTTCTACGGCTTCTAAATGACTGGAATAATGTAGACGATGCAGATCCAGTCCAGCACTGGACTAGATTCTCGCTGGATCACTGGACTGAAATAATGTAAATCGGGCATAATATTGAACTGGCTTCTAATAAACTGAGGGGATGATTTGCATGCTATTAAGACATAAACAAAAATTTTTAAAACTTTGTTTGTCTGTCTGTCTAAACCGATTGTGATGAAACTTTATGAACATATAGAAAGGATATATTTTATCCGATATTGTTTTGTTATCCGATATTATAAGATCCCATCAAGGTGCAGAAGGCGGAGCAAGTTGGTATTGGTAGTATTAAATAAAGACGATGGATGCAAGTAGCTTAGGACTGAGTATTGTGGCGTTCCGTGGGAGGAGGCTTATGTTTAACAATGTTAAAATAAAAAATATAAATTTACAAGTGTAAATAGACGTGATGATGATGATGATGGTGATGGTTATGGTGATAGTTATGGTAATATATAAAGATAATTTATTTTATATAGTTATTAACATAAATTTAAGTTGGTGCGAGCATGCTGCCGGTGATGAGATATGAACTTTGAGACGACGATGAGATAAGTATGAGAAAGTTCTGGGTCGCTCAGCGAACTATGAAGACGGTTGCGCTCGTTTCTCTGTGTGATAAAATTCAAAATTAGAACATACGCTCGCTCCAAATTTCAGTTCGCGAACTAGCCGGTTTCAATTCCCGCCAGCACCAATGAAATTGTTAATTGCAATTTTAAGTGAAAATATCTAAACTCCTTTAGCACACATTTGTCTGTGCGGCAACACTTGCCCAAAAACCCTCTCAAAAATAAGATGTTGCCAACGAGTGTGACATAAAAGTTGAATGTTTATTTTTTTTTAAGTACTGAAGAGTAAATTAAATAAAGCAGAAGTCCGTTAATAGTGAAATTAAAACGAAATATTTAAATCCCCCCACCTCCAACATTTTCTTTGACTTAAAAGTTACTTGACCGAAAACTGAATAAGAATTGGTAATGTTAGGTGCGCTACTCGGAATAAATGGTTGGACAAAGTAAGTTCAAATTCCAAAACTTCTTGTAATTAGGTTTCTTGAAATAACGGATCCGTAGAAATACTTTTGCAAATTGTTTTCAAATGACATATTACAGCTGCTTCCGCCGCTTTATACCAGATATAAGAATTAAAATTTACGGAATATTAATAATAATTTTTGGAACGAAGTTGACGAATGGGGGCTAGGCGAGAAAAAGTGTAAGATTTTTCTGTCACGACCCTTTCTATAGTGCGAGCGAGATGGAATAATATCCATCTCCCTCGCACTTTTTCTTATCTTGCCATAAAAGAAATATTATTTTAAATGAAGTTTCATTTTAATGGACGCCAGTAATTCAGTTTTTGTATTTGTTAATCATTAATTTATTACGTTTATCAATAATAATATACAACTAAAGGAACTTTGTTCCAACCGGGTGTTCCACGACACTCACAGATGTTTTTTCATTTTTTTTTCATTCATATACACATTAATATATGTATATCATCATCATTAAAGCCCTTCACAAGTCCACTGCCGAACGTAGGCCTCCCCAAAGGAATGCCACAAAGCACGGTCCTGAGCCACCTGCATCCATCGACTTCTGCATGTCTTACCAGGTCGGTCACTCGATCTAGTGGTGGGTCGCCCTACACTTCGCCAACCGGTGCGAGGCTGCCACTCGAGAACTTTGCTTCCTCATCGGTTGTCGGTTCATCGAGCTATATGGCCGGCCCATTGCCACTTCAGTTTATTAATCCGTTGTGCTATGTCGGTTACTCTGGTTCTACTGCGGATAACCTAATTTCTAAGTTTATCACGCAGAGAAACCCCGAGCATAGCCCTTTCCATAGCTCGCTGAGCGACTTTAATATATACGAGTATGAGTGGAATTAATGTCTGAGGCATTACCAGTATAGCTTAGAGTAGTGCAGAGATAAAAGAGATAGGTGTAAAAAAATACAGAAAGTGTAATAAATAGGGGTATATATAAACATAATGCACATAAAGACACATAAAATAAAATATTTATTAAATACATAGTTAACAGTTTAGAACGCTGAGTTTTTATTTATTTATTTATTTCATACATTACATTTATTAGTTACACATTACATTACACTACAATCATAAGTTTATAGAAACTTTACCGTGTACCGATATCGCCGGCAATAATAAATATGAGGGTGAAGTAAAAAATTGCTATTGCAGGATGCATTGCTCATGGATCGTATATACAGGACGTTTGTTTTTTATGCGTTATCGTAATATTTATTGGTAATACATATTATATATTATTTAAATTATTTATGATGCAATCCATAAAGTAGTTTTTTAATTTAAATTTAATATTTTTCTGAGTCAGTTCTGATTTTACAGATCCTAGTAGCTCGTTAATTAGGTTAGAGATCATATAATCTAAAGTACGTTTACCATATAAATTATTAATTTAGCTAATTTAGGTTTTCCCGAGCTACGAGTTTTGGAGTAATCACGGGTGACGGCAATTTTTAAATGTTCATGAAAAAATTCTTCTACAAGAAGGGTAAACTTTACTTTTTCGTGTATCGGTATAATTTTACAATGGCTAAAAATGTTATGGTAATCTGGTTCTTTATATTGTTTATTAATAATATCCGGAACTATAGTTTTTAGAATACGTGACTGCAGTAAATAAATCTGTTCTAAATGTGATTTGTACGTTCTGCCATAACTAGACAAGCCGTAAGCTACTTTTGACTCCACCAGTGATTTATATAGCTGTGTGGCGGGTGGAAGGAAAAGGGGAGATCTCCCGCCGGGCAAGGTAGTTCGGAGCTATTCTATATATACTGCTTTAATTTCGGAACTTTGTTAGCGCGATTTAGGCTTCGATGTGTTTCGCTTGTGGCGCGACGACAGCGCCGCCACAGCTGTATAAGAATTTTATATGGAATTTTATATTTAATTACGGAAAATTTTGCAAGCATACCACGAAGTTTATCACGCACGTGCTCAATATGTTCTTTCCAATTTAGTCGACTAGCTATGACGAGTCCGAAGTAGGCCTGTGATTAGTAGACTGCGAAGCCATAGACCTAGTAAGGTCTATGGCTTCGCAGTTACATGTAATTGGGACCTGTCCTCTGTGTAGGCATTGGTGGTCATGCGCAATGAGCCTAGGTATAACCTTACTCCTATTTTGACTAGAGCTAATGTACATTAACTTAGTCTTAGCAGAATTTAAGACTTGATTCTACCATTTTATTTACCAGAAATTTTCGAACTTTGGAGGTGAACAAAAACCGGTTTTACACTATGTAGTCATAATAATGTCTTCCAGACTAAATTTCCGTAATAGCGGCCAATTTCAAAGGAGTCGGAGGATGCAAGTGTGAGCTTAAGCGCAGGTATACTCTATTTGCCCTCACATAGACTAGACCGATATGGGAATTCGACATATGGAATAAACGACGATATTGAGAATTTCTTCTTTTTTATAGGATAGGGTGACTAACGAGCACACAGTCCACCTGATGGTAAGTGGTTGCTTGTGACCCATAGACATGCACATCTATCCTCAATAAAGAATCAAAATGCAGATGCGTTGTCACCCGTGAGGACTAAGATGGGATGCCTCTTTTCCAGTAAAAAGTGTCTCCGGTTCTCTACACTCACCATACGAAACACAGCAGTGTTAAGCTGCTATTTTACGCTGGTATTCTGTGAGAGCGTGGTCCTTCCCCGGTAGAACCGACCCATTCGTGCTACAACTATACTACTAATATAGCTGCAGCATGGCTCTATCACGTTCTTGACAAGAAAATTCTGAAAGTATCTGAGTTTAGCCTGACCTGATTCGAGTACGGGACCATATGACCATTGAATGAATAGGAATAATGATATCTTACTACCACTGCTGCTAATCATATCGATTCATTAAAAAAAAACCTGTAAAAGTCTACTGTTGAACATGGGCTTCTTCTGTTGTAGAGAAGCATGGAGTGTAATTTTTATATTCCTATCGTACTTTTTTTTCTGTAACCGTTTTCGACGTTGTATAACTGCCCTAAGGTTAAATGGCAGTGAATGCTTTTAGCATTAAGGCCGCCTTTTGTTATTATAGTTGGTGTAAGGTTCAATAATGAATTAATAATTAAATAAGAATGAGTTGCGTGGTGCTGACGTAAAATAATCACCCCATTTTTTTTAAAGGGTAACGTAAGAGCGTAACGACCATGAGTATGAGATCTTACGGCTTCCGATAGAGAGCGACATTTAAAAGCGAAGTGTAATTTTTTTTTCAAGGAAGTAGTAAGTATTCCGACCTATATTCTAATTCTATTATCATCACCATAACCGACCTTCACAAGTCCACTGTTGAATTTGAACATGGGTCTCCAACAAGTAATGCCACAAACCATGGTGTGCCACCTGCATCTATCGGCTTTCTGCATGTTTTTTCTGGTCGCCACTCCATCGTGCCACTGCCACTCGAAAACCTTTCTTTTTTTCTTTTGTTTGTGGCTTCTTTGAGCTATATGGCTGACCCATAGCAACTTCAGCTTACTGATCCTACAAGCCAAGTCGGTTACTTTGGTTCTACTGCGGATATCCGATTATTGCGAAGTCTATCACGCAAAGAAACTCCGAGCGTAGCCCTCTCTACAACTCGCTGAGTAACCTTAAGCGTCCTCATACGGGCAGCAGTGAAGAACCACGTAGGGAATACGTCACAGATGTGTCGTAATGTAATGAAAGCTGCCCAGCCAATTTAGATCCGTCGATAAACATTTCCCGTTACAGCCTACCAAAAGTCCACTGCTGAACATAGACCTCCCCATAGGGTCTCATTGCCTAAATATAATCTAAAAAAAAAGAATAATGTAATGGAACTTACGTACTTAACGAAGATTTTCTTGTTTTTTTTTTCAAACAATCATTTTTATAAAACCAAAATGAATGTTCCAAAAAATATCTGGCCATTGCAAATACAGCGACAATACTATTTTATTAATTATTAATTGAAAATTGAGACCTATAATAAGCATTTCTTTTTTGATTTTGAGGCGGAGGCACGGGCGACGATTAAAGCAGCTTTTGATATCGATTCGCCGTCATTCGAAGCGTAAACTCTATTATTCTCTTTCCAAGTCACTTGTTTTATAAATTGTTATTTACTAGTTTATCCACTCGATGGAATATCGACCGTGAGGACTAATAATCAAATCTATTGTGATGGCATTGAAGGCTTACTTACTTACAATTTTTATTTACTAGGAATATTATGGTTTAACTTTAACTTAACTTAAACTTTTTTTTTATAGGATTACTGGTTTCTGATGATGTTTGTGCTGTTAGTCTATGCGGGTCTCACAGCTTCATTTAGGGTGACAAAACAAGCACACAGTTCACCCGATGGTAAGTGGTTGCTGCGGTCCATAGACATCTACATCTATCCTCGAATACCGAATATCGTAATTCGCTCTCTATTTTACGCTAGTTTATTATAGGATAGGGTGACAAATGAGCACACAGTCCACCTGATGGTAAGTGGTTGCTGTGGCCCATAGACATCTACATCTATCCTCGATTATGAATCAAAATGCAAATGTGTTGTCACCCTTGAGGACTAAGATGGAATGCCTCATTTCCAGTAAAAAGGGTCTCCGGTTCTCTACACTCACCATACGAAACACAGCAGCATTGAGCTGCTATTTTACGCTGGTATTCTGTGAGAGCGTTGTCCTTCCCCGGTCGAGCCGACCCATTTGTGCTGCAACTATGCCAGTAATATAGCTGCAACATGGCTCTACTACGTGGAAAACTTAAGTGAACTAAAGTGAAGAACTTCAGTGACTATAGCCTAACACAAACTTGTAAGTCATGAATTCGAATCCGATATTCGACTGCTGTCGTGAGACTTTCCTAAGCTTCTTTAAAAAGCATTTTAAGTTTACTTGGAGTGGGTTAAGGGGATAAAAGAAAGCAATGTTAAAAGCATTTCTATTAAATCCATAAACGGATTTGTATAAACTGCGCGGGAAATATTTTAGAGCCAAAAGTGTACACGAAAAGATTGGCATTTACTCATCCGAACTTGCACGTGTAACGGTTTTTTTGTTGATGCATTATCAAACACAGAACACAACCAGACATCGAAAACTAACAATTTTCTTAATTGTACAAATATTATTCTGGCTGAGATTTCGAACACTGGTACAATAGTAATTAATTACTTACTTGATTTTTATTGTTTAAGTTTAATGCGTGACTACAGTTATGATGGTAAATGATATAAGATGATAAAATATACTGCACTGGTTTAACTTATAAAAAACTTGTTCAAGTTGTGATGATGTTGGATAATGACCCGCTACCAATATAGACGATATAATATACATTATAATTATTCTAAATTAAATTTCAATAATACAGCAATGATTTCTAAAAAATGTTTTTTATAGAATCAAAAGAAATGTGTGATGGATTTTCCAAACCCTACAGAATTAAACAATACTCACGTCTAACTCTAACCGTAGGCTTTTTGAAGGCAGTGCGAATGTACGGCATTGACATCACCAGCTCGATGTGCGGCGGCGGCGGTAGCTGCAAACAAAATAATCTGAATAAATCAAGCTTAGCATTTTTAAATGATTGATATGTATTAATCGCTTCGTAATTAATTAATGAAACTGTAACTGCGAGCCGCGAGTTTGAATCCCGCGCAGGATAACTATTTGTATGCATATTGAACGCATCTAAGATTCTAGTGTGGGAGTCATTAATCTTAATTTTGATTAAAAAATGTTTATCAAAGAAACTTTGATGATAGACTTCGCAAACAGGATGTTTAGAAGAATTTAGTCTTGTAATGTGCCAACCGAGTAATAGTCAGGACAAAAGTACGCATCTGATCATTTTTATGATCTAATCGAATTAGGTTAACTTTGTATAAAGAGGTTTGATTACAAGTGACTGTTATTTCTAAAGAAGCAGGTGAACAAATGAACACACAGTTCATCGCATGGTACGTGGATTCTGAGGTCTATTGACACTTTTCATCTTCAGTAGATCCCACTCACCCATTTTATTGGAAACGAGACATTCCATCTTAGTCCTCAGAGGTAGTAACGCATTTTGATAACTAAACTGAGATTAGATCTAGATGTCTATAAACCACAGTACTTACCATCAGGAGGTCTGTCTGCTCATTTGTCTCTTTTATTGTATGAAAAATATATGTGGTCATCCTTGACTGGAATTAAGGCCACCAGTAATAGGGTATCGGGTATGTACACTCACTATATAAAATACAGCAGCAATATGCTCTTATTTTAAGCTGGTATTTGAAAGTGTGGATCTTCCACTAAACAGTCTTTCGGCACGTAGACGGCTTCTGAATGTGGAAGAAATGTCAGCGTGATCGAAAAGTCACTAGATGTATATACAATTATTTTTCACCTAAGAAACCATATTATAATAAATATTTAATTAATTCTTTTTAATATATAAGAGGAGTAAATATTGGAGGTAGTAAACATTATTGCCCAAGAATATACATCCAGATCTGGAACAATTATTCGTAGGCCATACAACTTGTTGATACAGATTGTTAGATTGGGTGTTAGCTTTGAGGACTAAGGTGGCATTTACAGCCTGTAATTATAATGTCTGTCTATACGTTTGGCAGCATAAATAGGTAACTTATCCAGACCAGATTCAGACAGAGTGGGGTAACAATTTTTAGGCAGAAAAAGGGTCCATCTACACACTATGACTAGTAAGTATATTATGCTCCTTTGTCACTACAAAATAATAAAAATTGATTTTTTCTACCGACTTCAAAAAGGAGACTGTACTCACGGTTCGACTGTATGTTCTATCTTTTAATGTGTTACCTCATAACTTTTTATGTGTGAACCGATTTAGGTGATTCTTTTTTTTATTTGAAAGCCATTTTGACCAACAGTTTTTGAGTTATTCTTAATAATTTATATTGAAGTCGGTTGTACAAAATTTTAAATTTTACATTATTATTATACTTCACTATTATTGTTCGCCGTAAATATAGTTGAAAGCTGAAACCCTAGCGCTTTACAAATGTCATTACACGAGGAAGTAAGTAAGAAATTGCGAGTACTGATCATGCGATATGGTTTATTAGGGTTCGTCGAGGTTTGTCTCGATTGACGGCCCTTACAATTGTACCCTCGCCAGCCATCTGGCCCCACTATAATTTGCTCGAGATGATGTTCAATAAGCACTACGAGGTAATTTTTGCACCAAAAATCTAAAAGCCTAAGTCGTTACAAGTCAATATACAAAAGATTTAGTTCTATAAAAAGTATTATGATAAAAATTCAGAGCTACATACGTTAAGCATACGTAAATGGCCATTATTTAATATGTGAATTTATAATTCATTCTGTACTATTCCGGCCAAAGCGATCACTTATGCATAGGTATATTGATTCTATTTCACGATGAAGTTTTGACCTAGGTTGTTGTTAGCCGTTTGCTCTCGAGGCCTACGCACACTAATGCAATGTTTCTTATCATAACTTATATACGAAATTATAACATTGCATTTTAAAAAGGACCCTAGCGTTTAATGCCGGTTCTTCTCTGAAAAGGTCTTGTTTTTTTGTGTGCTCTCACACAAATCTAAATTGGATAAAAGTTTTAACTAAATTATTTAGTGTTATAAAATAAATGTGCGCTAGCTAGCACAATGGTATACTCGTTCTAGTCTATTTGGGACCGAAGTTATCTTATAGGATACTATTAGAGGTAAACTAAAATGTATTGTTGGTCCTTCTAGGGTTTCGTCCACCTTTGTGTCATTCTTCTGTATTTTCTTCACTACCGACCCGTAAACGTCCACTGCTGGGCCTAGGAGTATAACAATTTAGGTAAGTGTGCCGTGCGAGGACGGCGTAAAGGGATCCATTATTCGTCACGTGGGTGTCCTGAGGCTAGTATGGGAAATGCCAATAAAATCTTACGGCTTCCGACAAATGGTGGTATTCTTGTGGTACCATCTCGTTTACATCAGACGGAAAATACCCAGAGCAGCGACAAACAGTGGCGTTAGAGGGAGACGTCTGGCATTGCGATCGTCAATCCATATGCCTATCGATAACGATAACGATGTCCATTTCAGCATTGCGGATCATGGGTCGGACGAGATTCGGTCTGCGTACTTTATTAACTTTCCGTTTGGTAAAATTTACAAGCAAAATTTTCAAGTTCTCTGTGTACTTAGAGACCAGACTATTATCTATTAGTAATAAGCATAAAGAGGGCATAAAGATTTGAGATCAGAAAAGATTCGAGATTATTTACCGTTCTTTATACATCAGTTTGGAAATATTCATTAAAAAATAAAACTTACTTATACGATTTAAAGAAAAAAACGAGGATATTTGCATTAAAACCAGGGTAACCGACCTAGCCCAACGGATTAGTGAGCTGAAGTGGCAATGGGCCGGCCATATGGCTCGACGAACCGACAACCGATGGGGAAGAAAGGTTCTTGAGTGGCAGCCTCTTACCGGCAGGCTAAGTTAACGGCGTCCCTCCTCTAGATGGAGTGACGACCTGGTATGACATGCAGAAAGCCAATGGATGCTGGTGGATAGGGACCGTGTTTTGTGGCGTTCCTTGGGGGAGGCTTATGTTCAGCAGTAGACTTGTGAAGCGTTGTAATGATGATGATGATGATGAAACGATCGCTGATAATTACTACTAAATATACTCACAGTTTTAGAGATCGCAGCCACCCACTCCCTTTGAAAGCGTTAAAAAGAGAAAATAAATTAAATATTACTTAATATTACTGAAAACTTATCAACTCATATTATGACAGACATGATAGTCTTCTTTAAATATAATCTTTTAATAGATAGAAGATAATAATATTTATTAATTTTTTTGAGTAAAATATAATGTTTTATATATTGGAATTTTAGTGCATATAGAGTAAGTAGCGGTTAGGGAAAACATCACGAGGAAACCTGCATATTTCAGTAATAAACATTTTTTGGAACATAAAAAGTCCGCCGACACAGTGCAGTGCACCGAACACTTAATTTTTTTTATAGAATTAGGATACCAAACGAGAACACATGCCACCTGATGGTAAGTGGTTGCTGTGGCCAAAGACATTTTACATCTACGTGTCACCCCTGAGGGTTAAGATTGAATGCCTTGTTACAAGTAAAAATAAGGATCTTCGCGTCACTAATACTCTGCACTCACTGACGAAACACAGCGGTGTTATTCTGGTATTCTGTGAAATCGTGGTCCTTTCCCCGGTCAAGTCCATCCATTCGTACTGTAACCATGATACGTCTGAAACGTGGCTCTATCACGTTAAAGTTATATACATATAAAGAATAAAACATAAGATTTTATATTCATTCCTACATCAATTACAGCATAGCATAGCAAAGTCCATTTCCGAACGTACGAGTGGGCTACCTTCATAGCTGGGTAGGTATTTGTCATAGTTGACACGCTTACTAGGCGTTGGCACACGAAGTTTTTTTTATTGGAACGAATTTCCTTATCGGACGGTACAGGTTTGGCTGATGGGAGCTAGGCGACAAAAGTGTAAGATTTATTCGTCACTACCCCTTGTACCTTGTCATAGTGTAGACGGCCTTGGCGGCGAAATAAGGAAGTGAGATGGTATAATATCCATCTCCTTCGAACTTTTTTTTATCATGCCATGGAAGAAATATTATTTTATTTCAAATGACGTTTCATTTTAATAGACGCTATTAATTGATTTATTTGTATTTGTTAATCAATAATATAATACCTACGTGTGTCACTGATAATATATTACGCAAGGAACTTCGTTCCAACCGAGTGTTCCACGACACTCACGCATTTTTATTATGAGTTGTTGATCAGGAGGATACTTCCATCTCCTGTTTGATTTCCTTCTATCGCATCCATGAAGCTAAGCATCATACGACATCCATGGGTCGATATACTCGTTGGATAGATAATTCTCTTACTCAAGGTTGTATCTGCAGAAGAGATTTTATATTCGCAGATGCAGAGTGACAAATTGCTTATCCCTTCATAGTGACAGCCGTTTCGCATTTCCCGCCGTAATCCGGTTAGACCCAATTATTATAAATAATGACATAGATCACGTTTCTATGCCAAGGACGTGCGGAGAATAATGTTGGTAATTTGCACTTGTAAGACAGTGTTGGACGTGGATGGCGGATCTTTTATGGAATGATAAATTGACTAATATATAAAGGTTAAGTGATTTCTTCTTTATAGAATAAGGGTGACAAACAAGCACACACTCCAACTAATTGTAATTGTGCTGTGCCCAGTGTAGTGGCGGGTAAGAATACCACTACCCCATAACTTATGTGGGTGTCGTAAGAGGCGACAGAGGAAAACTGAGGCAGAATATGGGAAACATCATTTTTCTGATAACAGCAAAACAAAAATAAAAACTGCGGTTGGCTAACCGCGATTAGAGTAACGAAGAGACGGCCCCCAGTCCCCGGCGGCCCCGCTATTCCTAACTACGGTGGCGACCATGGTAACCGTGAGGCAGGGGATGCAAAGAATCTCAAGTGGAGGTTCGGTCGCCACCTAAGATGACTCGACCTGGCAACATATAACGCGCGCACCCTGAGGACTGACTGACGAAAAGACGGACGAGACGAACAAGTTGCGCTGGAATATTATAGCATTATCTGAGGTCCGAAGAGAGGGGGAAGACATGGTAATCCTTGAATCCGGCAACTTGTTCTATCAACGGGAGGGCGACCATCTGTCCCAAGTAGGTGTTGGATTTATCGTCCATAAGTCTCTCGTCAACAACGTTGTAAAGATTGAGAGTGTGTCGTCGAAGTTTTCGTACATTATACTCACGATCACCAAACGGTATTCGCTAAAGGTCGTACAGGTTTACGCACCAAGCTCAGCACAACCCAATGAGGAGGTGGAGGAAACGTATGAGGATATATCTAGAGTCATGCATTCCTCAAAAAATCCACTATATGGTGTTAATGGGAGACTTCAACGCAAAACTAGGCACAAGAGAGAACGGCGAGCTAAAAGTAGGGAAATTTGGAAACTTGGAACCCAAGGGGCCAGTAGCTGGCCGACTTCATGGAGAAAGAGGGACTCTTTATGATGAACTCCTTCTTCCAGAAGGGGTCCAACAGGAAATGGACTTGATCGAGCCCCGACGGTTCGATAAAAAATGAGGTTGACTTTATTATGACGACCAGACGACAACTATTTAGTGATGTCTCAGTGATCGTGAGGGTGAACACCGGCAGCGATCACTGAATTGTGAGAGGCACACTGAACCTAAACGTTAAGTTGGAGAGGTCACGTCTAACGAAGTCAACGCTCCGTCCCCCTCGTGCGCTAATCCAAATTCCCGAAACCTTTCAGCTCGAGCTACAAAACCAGTTTCGGTGACCAGAAGATTGCAATGCAGTGGACGATATGAATAACAAGTTCTTGAAAGTTGTCCATGCGGTCGGAGCTAAGTTTTGCAAGACCCGCCAAAGAAGAACACAAAAACTCTCCGATCACACTTTTAATCTCATGGCTGTTAGCCGGGAAATGAAGCTGCAGTCTTCAGTGGATTTGACATCATACAGGCAACTGAACATACAGATCTCCAAATGCATGCGGCGGGACTTACGCAACTTCAATACAGCTTGTATTGAAGAAGCGATCGAGCGGAACCAAGGCTCCAAAGTCTTTGCCAGAGATCTGTCTGCCAGAAAGAGCCAACTGTCAAATCTGAAGACGGAATGTGGCAGCATCGTTTCCGGGACACCTGAGATTTTGAGTGAGGTTGAGAGGTTTTATGGGCAGCTGTACACGTCATCGTTGGAGCCACACGCAAGTGTGAGTAACGATCCAAGAGCGAGTCTTATCCGACACTATTCCGAAGATATCTCGGACGTCAGTCTGAGCGAGATTAGAATGGCTCTCCAGTACCTTAAAAACGGCAAGTCCCCGGGCGAGGATGGAATTACAGCGGAGCTTCTGAAAGCAGGTGGAAAACTGGTACTTGAAGTCCTTCAGAAGCTCTTCAATTCCGTCCTCCATGGTGGCATTACACCGGAGGCGTGGAGCAGAAGTGCGGTGATCTTGTTCTTCAAGAAAGGTGACAACGCTCTCTTGAAGAAGTACAGGCCGATTTCCCTTCTGAGCCGCGTCTACGTGCTGTTTTCGAGAGTCATTACGAATCGTCTCGCCCGCAGATTTGACGACTTCCAGCCTCCCGAACAAGCTGGTTTCCGAAAAGGCTTAGCACCATAGACCACATACATACCTTTCGGCAAATTGTACAGAAGTACAATCCGAGGAGTACAATTTGCCACTATCGCGGGCATATATATGTGGACTATGGGAAAGCCTTTGATTCCGTCGAAATTCGGGCTGTGCTGCAGACCCTTCAGCGGTGCCAAGTAGACTATCGGTATTTCGAAGTGCTGAAGTGTTTATACAGTAGGGCTACGATGACTATCCGAGTACAAAACCAGAGTACGAAACCTATCCAATTGCAGAGAGGTGTGAGACAGGGTGATGTTATATCCCCGAAGCTCTTGACCGCTGCATTCGAAGACGTTTTCAAGCTTCTGGACTGGAAAGGATACGGTATTAACATCAATGGCGAGTACATCACTCACCTTAAATTTGCCGACGATATAGTCCTTATAGCAGAATCGCTGGAGGACCTAAGCACCATGCTCAATGACCTCAATAGTGTCTCCCAACGAATAGGTCTTAGGATTAACATGGACAAAACAAAGATCATGTTTAATGTCCATGTCACACCTATGCCGGTAGTTGTTGGGAGCACTAAGCTCGAAGTTGTTGACGAGTATGTTTACCTGGGGCAAATAGTCCGACTAGGTAAGTCCAACTTCGACCGAGAGGTCAATCGACGGATTCAACTCGGCTGGGCAGCATTCGGGAAACTACGACATATCTCGTCAGACATACCTCAAAACCTTAAAACGAAATTATACAACCAGTGCGTGTTGCCAGTGATGACTTACGGATCTGAGACGTGGTCCTTCACTGCTGGCCGTATGAGGAAGCTGAAGGTCGCTCAGTGAGCTATGGAGAGGGCTATGCTCGGGGTTTCTCTGCGTGATAAACTTCGAAATGAGGATATCCGCAGTAGAACCAGAGTAACCGACATAGCCCAACGGATTAGTAAGCTGAAGTGGCAGTAGGCCGACCATATAGCTCGAAGAACCGACAACCGATGGGGAAGAAAGGTTCTTGAGTGGCAGCTTCGTACCGGTAGGCGAAGTGTAGAGTGACTCCCCACGAGATGGAGTGACGACCTGGTAAGACATGCAGGAAGTCGATGGATGCAGGTGGCTCAGGACCGTGCTTTGTGGCATTCCTTGGGGAATGCCTATGTTCAGCAGTGCACTTGTGAAAGGCTGTAATGATGATGATGATGATGATGATGATGATGATTAGTTAAGATATTCATGTTTATTAATAAAGATTGTTATTTTTATCATGTGTGTTAGATATTTAAGATTTCTAACTTTGAAAATGTTCTGTAAAATAGGTGTATTTTGTTAAACATCTTAATATGTTTTTATACGATAACTATGTAGTGTATATCATAATGATAAGACTTTGTATGTGTTTCTTATAAATGAACCATATGTTTTATAGAAATAAAGATATGGGGTAAAATACATGGGTGCAATGATAATAATCAATGTTAAGATATATCGAAACGGCGTGCGGTGCGCGATTCTCTTTCGCGTATAGCTCGCAACTAGGATTTTAAACAAGTAATTTGGAAATGTGTTCGGGACCTGCTACCAGTTTTATAGTTTAAATCAAGAGAGAAGATCCGTAGGGAAAGTGATAGGAAAGTAGTGAAAGTTTTAACGTTGCACTCTTATGGGGAAATTACGAAGATAAAACTGCTGTTTCATTTCCTACTGCACCTTCCAATTAAGAAAATATACGGTCCACTACATTGAACTCAAGACAGACAACAGATGTTCTTGCGTGATACTCCTTCACGGGGGTCACGTGCAGCTCATTGTTCCCAAACCCAACGTGATGTGATTTTAGTTTTACGGGGTAGAACGTCTATGAATGACTAACCCCTGTCTGTTGGGTTGGACCCTTTCAAATATAAATGAATACATGGTTGATAATAGCCCCTGGGAATGAGGTGGTCACTTCCAAGTTGTTTCTAAAATAAATTTTGTAAATAGTTTGTACAACCGTTCATAATGTATATATATTTACTTTAAAATAGTCCCGCTGGGTTTCTTGCTGGTTCTTCCCAGGAAAGAGGTTTTTTTCCCGAACCAGTGGCAAAGTAAAAAATTACTTTCAATAGGAATTACATGTAAAAAAAACATATTCTATTTTATTCAACTCATGTCTGGATATTTTAAATTCTAGTTGTATTAAAGTTTGATCATTATCATTACCACTACAGCCTATCAAAATTCGATTGTTGAACATAAGCCTCTCCTAGATTGCCTGGTAGGGAGGATATTTGCTTGCAGGTTATTTGTTGACAACCGCAGTTTTTTAATTTTTACTTGTTCTTAAGAAGAAAGCTTTTGCCCATTTCGTGGTTTGTTTCCAAGGGAAACAAACTCTTCGAACTCATTTAAATTTTAAGCTATCGAAACCGTTTTACGTGGTAGATGTTGCAGCTATATTAGTAGTATAGTTGTAGCACGAATGGGTCGGCTCGACCGGGGAAGGATCACGCTCTCACACAATACCAGCGTAAAATAGCAGCATAACGCTGCTGTTTTCGAATGGTGAGTGTAGAGAACCGGAGACCCTTTTTTACTGGAAAAGAGGTATTCCATCTTAGTCTTCACGGGTGACAACGTTGACTTTCAAAAGTCTACTGCTGCCATAAATGTAAATCGTGGTATGTATTTGAAGAAATTTGGATAATGAAAATATTTCCAAACCTTTAGAATATTTGTTTTCATAAAAACATATGAATATTTAAATGACACAAATTTAATAAAATCAAATTTCATTCACATTCATTTAAACTTACACATTCATTTCACATTTAAACATACAGTATTATTCAAAAAAGATTAATTGCCATACTGTAAATTATTACTGATATTATTTACCTAAAAAAAGTGAAATTAAAATTTTATTTAATAAAAAGTAAAAGACGGTTTCAAAGAATTAAAAATAATAAAACAATTTTTTTTATTATTTTTCATATAATAAAGCTTTTACGTGGTAGAGCCATGCTGCAGCTATATTTCTGGTATAGTTGTAACACGAAGGGGTCGGCTCGTCCGGGGAAGGACCACGCTCTCACAGAATACCAGCGTAAAATAGCAGCTTAATGCTTCTGTGTTTCGTATGGTGAGTGTAGAGAACCGGAGACCCTTTTTTACTGGAAAAGAGGCATTCCATCTTAGTCTTCACGGGTGACAACGCATCTGCATTTTGATTCGTAATCGAGGATAGATGTAGATGTCTATGGGCCACAGCAACCCGTTTGTCACCCTTATTCTATAAAAAAAACCGTAGCTAGAGCAAAATCGAAAGGAAAGTTTAAGTTGGAATTACCAGAACGAAAGTCTTCAGCTGTCTGCTGCTAGATGCCGCTCATAATCGCGCGCGTCGACGACGGCTATTTCCTATTTATATCCTATTTAAGTAATAAAATATTTAAGACGTAAATTTTTATTTTATTAAAAGTTATGTCCGAATAATGAAATATGAAATGGGCCTAACAGCGCTGATAACGCTTGATGGTAACTCGATCGTGTTTCTCGATTCGAATCGATTTGGGAGTAAGCTTTTAATACCAGTTTCGAAAAAACGTCATTTGGAATCAATAACTGAATCGAATTCAACAACAATTTAGGAAGTAAGCCCTCTCACGTAGTTCACAACTAATGAAAGTGTGTTAAGAAAACTTTGTTTAAATTTATAAAGTTATTGTAGCACACGCAGCTGTAAACTCTCTGAGTGACAAAAGGCATTAGTATGTATGTGTATTTATTTTTTGTACCCTATCTCGCATATAACACTTGTTTATGAATTATGTGAGAGTACGGCGACGCAGTTTTTGTGAACTTTTCGCCCTGTAATAAAGTGATAACACTTGTTTGTGAATACTTGTACGGGTTGCCATTTTTATTAAAATATTATGATGTCGTTATTTTTCAAACTGTCACGCTGCGCACTTGTTTTTCTTTCAAATATTAAGTTTGTAATGTTAGTTTTTATTCAAGAACATTTCTTTAAAGTTATAAGGTTTCTGACTTTTTATTGTGTTTAATACAAAGAAATATATATTATTTTGTTTTTATTATTACCAATAAACTAAAATACAGATTTACATATCTATAGTGCCGACAATTATTATACGTAAAGAAGTGGAATACGTCAAAGACAAGAAAGAAAAAGAAAGAATACGAAAGAAGAAAAACATCATTATTACAGATGGAGATAAAATTATTTTACTATCATTATAATATACCAGACTGTCCCATGTAATTTATATTATTGATATTCACATACATAAAGCATTTTGGCTTAAGAATAGCTAAATTTTCTTAAGCTAACTTTTCTTTGCCCTAAAACCCTCTCAGAAATGAGAGGAGGCCTGTGTTCAGCAGTGGGACGTATATAGGTTGTAACTTTAACTTTAAAAATTAAATATTACATTGCAGTCACCGCATTTAATGATCGACCGAAGATTCGGTATCGGTTTCAGCCAGTATCGGCCAAAAATCTAGTTTCGGGTAGAGTTTTGGCAAAATTCGGCCGAACCTTCTGTTGTACGAGTCTTTAAATATCACTCTCTTTTATAAAAAGGCACCCTTCATTGATGACTGCAACAATACTGGATCTAAAAATCCAATCGAAATATTTCAATCCCGATGAAGTAGATGTTGCAATCTCGGAAGTAATATCTTATTTGACGGAGTGTACCGACGACACTGTATTGTTCGACGACGGAGAAAATGTTCTCTCAGTTTCTATAGAACTGATCTTGCCAACCTACATATAGCATATACAGCGAGAAAGATTCTTAGGGATACTCAGGATAATACTCCTAATCTGTCAAATCAAAAAACTGTTATGAAAAAAAAAATCAGTCTTAACTGCCGGAGGCATTATTGCAATGCAATACCGACATATATTATTATTGGAATAGCGGTCTTAAAATATTTTTCTGCTCCACCCACCAGTGCTTCAAGCGAGTAGCTGTTTGGTGTCGCTGGACAAATATACGCAGACCGTCGAAGTAACTTATCATTCATTCATTCATTACAGTCCTTTACAAGTCCACTGCTGAACATAGGCCTCCCCCGAGGAATGCCACAAAGCACGGTCCTGAGCCACCTGCATCCATCGATTTTTTGCATGTCTTACCAGCTCGACACTACATCTAGTGCGGGGCAACCTTACACTTTGACTACCAGTACGAGAACTCGAGAACATCACTTCCCCATCGGTTGTCGGTTCTTCGAACTATGTGGCCAGCCCGTTGCCACTTCAGCGTACTAATCCGTTGGGCTGTGTCGATTACTCTGATTATACCACAGAACATACTGCGGATATCCTCATTTTAAAGTCTAGTACGCAGAGAAACCCCGAGCATAGTTTTCTCCTTAGCTCGCTGAGTGACCTTGAGCTACCTCACACAGCCAGCAGTGAAAGACCACTTCTCAGATCCATAAGTCATCAAGTGGAAACACGCACTGGTTGTGCAATTTTGTTTTCAGGTTTTGAGTAACCTGCTTGGTGAAAATTTACGAGTAGAAAAAACTGATTTTCTTAGCATACGCTCTTTTTAGTTACGAATATTAAAATTAATTAGTAACCGAAAAATAGTATTTTGTTTTTAGGGTTCCGTACCTCAAAATGAAAAAACGGAACCCTTATAGGATCACTTTGTTGTCCGTCTGTCTGTCTGTCAAGTCCCTTTTTCTCAGGAACGCGTTTGTAACAATTTTTTAAATTAAATACGTACGTAAGTAAAGATTTATGATCAAATTAATTACTGTAATCGTTGTTGTGACTGACAATTAGGTAATTATCTTTCATATCTTTCTTTGTTGAGACTGGTTGAGACTGATTTAGGTTTTTTTAAATTATACAAGATCTCAATTAAAATAATTAATTAATCTTAAGAATATTGTGATTGTGTGACAATTAATTTTAATTGCAATTAACTTAATTAATATGGAGTCTGTACTTTATATCTACGTGTTGATTTGTGACAAAGTTTTCTTACAAGAGTAAGTCTTTAACATGTTTATTCTTGTTTATGTAGTGAATAGAGATTAGTTTTGTTATATTGTATTTATTAATGATACACGATAGAAACCGCTTACTACATTTTGTGTTATTTTTGTACTTTGGTGTATGTTTTTTTTTATAGGATAGGGTGACAACCGAGCACACAGTTCACCTGATGGTAAGTGGTTACTGTGGCCCATAGACATCTACATCTATCCTCGATTACGTATCTAAATGCAGATGCGTTGTCACCCTTGAGGACTAAGATAAAATGCCTCGTTTCCAGTAAAAAGGGTCTCCGGTTCTCTACACTCACCATACGAAACACAGCAGTGTTAAGCTGCTATTTTACGCTGGAATTCTGTGAGAGCGTGGTCCTTCCCCGGTCGAGCCGACCCATTCGTGCTACAACTACACTACTAATATAGTTGCAGCATGGCTCTACCACGTATATGTTACATATACCTTTCTAAAAAGGGTTTCCTGTTCTTGTCACTCGATACAAAATATAGCAGTATTATGCTGTTACTGCACGCTGGTATTCTCTACGAGCGTGGTCCGTCCCCGGTGTTACCTCCATCGAGTCCTAACGCGTTGCAGTTAAAAATATTATATAATAATTATTTAGCCCCTGGGCAAGAAAGTAATCCCTCTTGTCCTTAGCGGCGAACGGTTTAGTTACTGAATTAAATTGTACAATATTGGAAGCTTATTAGCGGTAAGGCAGTAAGTGTATGAAATATTCACATCTCACCTCATCTCAGCATCGGACTTTGCGAGCATCCACACAACGTTACCCGGATCTCTTCTGGAACCTAATGCCATTAACTGGGACAATCTCGCTCCAGGCGGAAGAGCTGGCCGCTTCGGAACCTGGCCGGTCCACGTTGAAATGGCCAGCATTTCCGGACTCTCCTTCACGAGGTGCTTTTGTGTGGCTAGACATTTTCCTGAAGCGTCCTGTGGGATAAAAAATTACTAATTCACTAAATAGCTTTGGATATTTAAATTATTGAAGGTTTTGAATAACAGTTGTAGTAGCTCTGAGGCTAAGCCATTCCATTACAGCCTATAAAAGCCCATAGCTGCCACGCTTGGCAAGCGGGTTGGCAACCACAGTTTTTCATTATTTTACGTTGCT
The DNA here is from genome assembly GCA_963668995.1 of Parnassius mnemosyne. NCBI lineage: Eukaryota > Metazoa > Arthropoda > Insecta > Lepidoptera > Papilionidae > Parnassius > Parnassius mnemosyne. The sequence continues at coordinate 12,326,607 of CAVLGL010000057.1, forward strand.
ATCAGGAAGGTGTTGCTGCCCACATCCTGTTTTATTTTACCTCTGTCGCCTCAGGATGATATGAGGTATTGGATATCCTTACCTCGCCACTACACGATTAAGCGCTTGCCGTAGATATCACAGTACGACAGGCTGTCGAGCCTGGGTTCGATCCCTGTCGGTACAAATGAAATTTTGAATTACAACTTTAAATGCTGATTTACCATTGTGATAAACGATGAAGAAACTAGTATGTCTAAGGAATTTGTTTATTCCTAATTGTGAAGTCCAAGTCTGCATACATGAGAAGTACGGTGAAATAATTGATCTTGCAGTAACACTCTTAGAAATGATGAGAGGAGGCTTATGCCCAGTAGTTAGATATATTTATAGGTTGTAATTTAATAGGATATCTGGGCGCAGCGTTTAATTCATACAAAAACTTTACTATGTAAAGTCTTTACATAGTAAATTGTTTTATTCTCTAAAGTTCTTAATAGTTTTTTTGTTTTTTTTTTTATAAGATAGGGTGACAAACGAGTACGCAGTCCACCTGATGGTAAGTGGTTGCTGTGGCCCATGGACATCTACATCTCGTTTTCGAATCAAAATGCGGATGCGTTGTCACCCGTGAGGACTAAGATGGAATGCCTCTTTTCCAGTAAAAAGGGTGTCCGGTTCTCTACACTCACCATACGAAACACAGCAGTGTTAAGCTGCTATTTTACGCTGGTATTCTGTGAGAGCGTGGTCCTTTCCCGGTCGAGCCGACCCATTCGTGCTACAACTATACTACTAATGTAGCTGCAGCATGGCTCTACCACATAAAAAATAAAATTAATAATAAATAATAGTTGGTTTTTACTTTCAAATAAAAGTTAAATTTTTAATTGTGTTTTGTAAATCATTTCAAAACTTAACAACACACGAGGTTTAATAAGAGGCTGTGAGGCGTTTCATCTAAGTCCTCGGGTGTGACGACGCAGCTGTAATTATTATGGTTTAAATTTGATTGCAGGTGTTTAATCGTATATACCGCAGTAGACACTTAATAGTCGTGAAAAGTTAGATCATTTATCACTCTTATAAATGACACATAAATAAATTTTAAACGTGGTAGAGCAGTTATGCTGGCTATACATGGCTACAGCACGAATGGGTCGGCTAGGCTGGGGTAGGACCACGCTTTCACAGAATACCAGCGTATAACAGTAGAATAACTACTATATTCCGTATGGTAAGTGTGGAGTACCGGATACCCTTTTTCACTGGTAATGAAGCATTCCATCTTAGTCCTCCGGGGTGACAACTGACAACGCATATGCATTTTGATTCTTGATCGATGATAGATGTAGACGTCTACGGGTCATAGCATCAACTTACCATCAGATGGACTATGTACTCGTTAGTCACTCTAATTCTATAAAAAAATAAAATTATTACTTTTAATTGAAATTGTTATAAAAAGGAATTATCATAAAAATTAAAATATAATTTTCCGATTAGCAAGAGAAGTCAAAGAAACTGAATCGAAGAACGTCTTAAAAATGCAAAGTAACCACAAGCATCCTTTGGCTGAACACATTACATGTGGTAGAGCCATGTTGCAGCTACATTATAGTTGTAAAACGAATAATAGGTCACAATCATACATCCCTCGACCTCGAGACTCGTCCGGGGAAGGACCGCGCTCTCACAGAATACCAGCGTAAAATAGCAGGTAAACACTGCTGTGTTTCGTATGGTGAGTGTAGAGAACCGGAGACCCTTTTTACTGGAAACGAGGCATTCCATCATAGTCCTCAGAGGTGACAACGCATCGGAATTTTGATTCTTATTTGGAGATATATATAGATTTCCACCACAGCATCCAGTTACCATCAGGTGGACTTTATGCTCGCTCATCACCCTTATTCTATAAAAAAATCCAATGAAATGATTATCTCCTCCTTTTATGAAGTCGGTTAAAATATGTTTTTGTTTGTTCGATTTCTATGCTTCTACAATTTTCTATGTGGCGCCTAATTCATTTATCGAAATACGATGGAACTTGAATGAACTGCAGCAACAAACTTATACTCCGCGTCCACGAAGTTTTTTGACGAAAAACAATGTTTTTTATTTCTTTCTTTTGTCCGTTTTCTATTCGTTCCTATAATTTTCATCCGAATACGATTATACTTTGGTGAATAGTAGTGTGCACGCGGGATTGCTTCTGGGTTAGTCATAAATCTATATATGTACAAATAAATAAAATTGAATTGTCTATTTGTAATGTCAAAATTACAGCTTTTTACTAAATGGATAAGAAAGTATATACAATTTTTAAAAAATTTGTCTGTCTGTCTGTCTGTTTGTTCGGGCTAATCTCCGAAACGGGTGGACCCATTTTGAGGGGAATTTCACTGGCAGATACCTGATTCTATAAGGAGTAACTTAGGCTACTTTTATTTTAGAAAAATAATTAGAGTTCCGCGCAAGAAAATGGAAACGCATGAAATCCAATCTTAATAAACTTCACGCGGGCGAAGTTGCGGGGAACAGCTAGTTAAACATAAATTGAACAAACGAATAGTTTCACCTATGTGTGCTTGCTTGTTTAATATAGTTCGATAGTTAAATTTCCTTTAAAACTATTTTGACTCTTCATATTTAGAAAATTCAGCATCATATTTGATAATACGTTATTTATAAGGTTTTAATATTTCACTTGGCGTTGTCTTCTACATTAAGTGGCTCGGTGAGTTTCGTTCCGAAATATTTAGTGTAATATAAAATTTATAAATAATTCTACTACCAGTGCGTGCCACCTAACACCTGTTATCTTATGTAAACCGGCTAGGCACATAGGATCTTTTTCTTCTTTATCTTCATCTCTGCCAGTCTAGTGCTGGATATGGGTCTCTCCTATTTCAGAGAGAGTTTGCGTTAATTGTTCTTACAGCATATTATAATAATAATATATAAGTCAACCATAATGTCCTTAACAGGTTCATATTTTGTGATTTCCGTTGTTCGCACTAAAACAGTATAAATTTATTGTAAATGTAAGTAATTTTAATACATATCTATCCATAACAGCCTATAAAAGTCCACTGCTAAACATACACCTCTGCTATAGACTGCCTCATGGGGGTGATTTTGCCTTAGTTTTCTCCCAGTTTATGCCCATCTCCTGTCTCCCTAAATTCTTTTAATTCTTCTGTCGTCTCTTACGACACCCACGGGACGATATGGGATAGGACATTCACGGGACCGCCACTACATATAAATAGAGTTTATTAGTAACTTCATATTTCGTTCAAATCGGATTCTAGCATAGCTACTCGTATGAACTGTCATATCGACAACACATACATATATATATAGTGTGTGAATATGATTGAGATCATATATAAAATGCTCTGACATATATAAAATCATAATGTTATTACATATTCACTAACAAACGAACCAACGATTACATAAATCAAGATATATAAACAGATAAAGATGGGATATCTTTATCTTTTGTTTAACAACGTAAAGATTAAAATCATACATCCCACTATTTATTTTCAATCATATTATATCTGTGCAGTTCGCATTTTCCAATTGTAATTGTTAATTCAAGGCCTACAACTATAATAATTAAAAGGTATAGCCTTAATTACGTACATAGAAATCAAATAAGCAATAAAATCTCACTTGAATGCTCAAGTGGTGCTCGTAAGCGACGATTGCGATTGTTCAGAATATTTTAAAGACAAAGCCGAGTAAGCGCTCTGTTCGCTTATCAATAGCAAATCAGATTCAATCGGGGGGATAAATGACTTTATCGACTAAAAGCTTTTAGCCCCTCAATGTTTTTTAATTTTATTTATAAAACTGATGTGATGTCAGTTTGTACTTATTATCAAAACATTAATAATTAATGTTTTTATGATCATACATTTTCATTGGGATGCAAAAGTTTATGTACATATTTTTCTAAACCTTTCTCTGACATCCTTACAATTTAAGTTATAAATTGCACTTACGGTCTTCTTCATTCAAACAACATAAGTGCCTTTACGACCTTCTTAATCTACGTAATATAAGCAATAGCCAAAATATTGCTTTCTTACTGGATTTCGCCGCAGTTCTATAATAAATTAAAGCGTTATGTTGTTAAAAACAATAATAAAACATATTTCAAGATTGTACACTATCCCCGTCACTACTAATAGTAGCACCACTACTTCCAACACCACTACACTAGGAAAAACACATCACCGTCGATTAAACGACACGTGTTTCGCCTCTACACGAGGCATCCTCAGGTGAAGTAGACTGCGGTGGCTAATCGCTTAAATAAATGACTTTATCGATTGAAAGCTTTTAGCTACTCAATGTTTTTTAATTTTATTTATAAAACTGATGTGACAAACGAATTTACAGTTCATTGGAACCATCCGGTGGACTGTGAGTGGATGGACATATATTACATGGATAGATATTTACCAAAGTAGCCACTGCAGTCTATGAATTTTATACAAAAAAGGTTACAGATGCCTTGTCACTCACACAGAATGCCTCATAGCTTATAATCATACTTGCTCTCTCTGTTTCTTGTAGCCTCCACGATACTAGCGGAAATCCTAGTGTGGGGACTTTTCCTGTATCGTGTAGCCTTTTCACGTTGGTTTTTTGCTTACTTAAAGAAATATAAAGAGTGTAAGACCAAAGCAATTTCGAAAGTCCCCCTTTTAATAAGTACTTGAGATCGACTGAAACAAACTTGAGATTATACGGTACCTGCTAAAGTTAAGTAGGTCGCCATCGACAATGCTGTTGGCACCTGAATTGAAAAACTTAGGATTCACAAAACTTCAGCGTGATTGCTTTTCAACGATGCCTTTCAACTAAAGCGAAAAAGTAATTAGTGATTTCAAAGTGATTTTTCCAACATTCTTTATGTGGTAGAGTCACGCTGCAGCTATATTATGCTTGTAGCATGCATGAGATGGCTCGTCCGGGTAGGACCATGCTCTCACAGAATACTTGTGTAAAGTAGCAGTTTAAAGCCGCTGTATTTCGCATTGTGAGTGTAGAGAACCGGAAACCCTTTTTACTGGAAACAAAGTATTCGTTCTTAATACTCAAGGGTGACAACGCATTTGTATTTATCTTTTAATCAGGGATATAAGTAGATGACAATGGACCACTGTATCCACTTACCATCAGAGGGACTGTGTGCGCGTTTGACACCCTAATACTTAAAAAAAAGCATTTCTAGAAACCGTTGCTAGATTATTGAAATGATAATTATAATAATTATAATGTATAATATGTCTTCTATATTGGCAAAGAACATTGCCCAATATAATCACAACTCAAACAAGCTTTTGTATCGTAACCGTAGTCAAGCATTGACTGTAAACGGTAAAAAAAAATATAGATACACTTATTTTGCAGAAAGATTGAGAGCGACTTATGCACAGCCCAGTTACCTCTTTTTCTCTTTTTTTTTAAATATTTGTACGGATATGGAATGAGAACTCAAAAGGTCGTAGGTTTGAATCTACCATTCGACTACTTACTAAATCACTCTTAACACAAGCATTTTGAGCTTACCAAGTTAAAGGGAATATTAGTAATGTTAATGACATTACTAGTATTTTTTTAAGAAAAAAAAATTGTTGCACGTAAATACCTTTTCGATACTGGAGAAAATTTCTATTGCAACTTTTTTTTTAATATATAACTAAAGAATGGCGTCCGCAGTAGAAGATGTATCGCAGCTTTCACGCTGCTTAACGTCGAGTATAAATTGAGTATCGACATTTTACCTTGAACTTGTGTAATTCCTTAGATCACTCAAAAAGTTAAAATAATTAATTTAATATAAAGTACAAACCGATTTAAAAATTAATAAAAAATATTGTATTGAACACTAATACTATTTTTCTTTTTTGAAGTCAGTTTGTGTTTTTATCAAATCTTTAATTATTATTAATGTTTTTATGATCATACATTACACTTTCATAGCAATGCAAAAGTATATGTACATATTTCTCTAAAGTTTTCTCTGGCATCCTTACAATTTAAATTATAAATTGCACTTACGGTCTTTTTAATTCAAATAACATTAGTAACCTTACTGGATTTCACCGCAGTCATATAATAAATTAAAGCGTTATGTTGTTAAAAACAATAAAAAAAATATATTTCAAGATTCTACATTATAAAAGACACACGACCGTCTATAATACGTCACGTGTTTCGCCACTACACGAGGCATCCTCAGGTGAAATAGACTCTGAGGTGGCTGATCGCTAAGGGCCGCTATTTCAAGATTTATTTTTTTACGTAGTAGAGCCATAGTGCAGAGCTATATAGTGGTGGTAGCTTGAAATAGCATCTTAATGCTGTTGTGTTTCGTATGGTGAGTGTAGAGAACCGGAGACACATTTTACTAGAAACGAAGCAATCCATCTTAGTCTTCAGCATCATCCATCCCTTATTCTATAAAAAAATTCAACAGCTGATCTGGTTTTTATACAGTTGTGTTTATAGTTGTAAATTTTTCAACTGTGAAGGGTGCTCGGCGGTAACACAAGCGTGCTTAAAGAACACAGCTGAGTGTCGTTTCACGATGACCTCGGGACACCTCTTAAGAGGCGCCCACTAATATCGCGTCAACTAAATTCGCAAGCAAAGGTAAAATTCCTCTTAGCGCCATTTTAAAATATTTGGACAGTTGTCACTTTTTTATTAATTTCATTCTTTTCGATAGGGGCTGAAGTGGGTGTTTTAATGCAGCAAGCGGCTCGGCGAGCAGCGGCTCTTAACACATTTAGGTTGACTTTTATTACATTATACAAAAGAGGAAATCAAGATATCAGAGATCCATCATTATCATCATCTTTACAGCCTATTTTGATATGAACCTATTTTGATATGACTCTATTTTGATATGAGCCCATTTTGATATGAGCCTATTTTGATATGAGCCCATTTTGATATGAGCCCATTTTGATATGAGCCCATTTTGAGATGAGCCTATTTTGATATGAGACTATTATGATATGAGCCTATTATGATATGAGCCTATTATGATATAAGCCTATTTTGATATGGGCCTATTTTGATATGGGCCTATTTTGATATGGGCCTATTTTGATATGGGCCTATTTTGATATGTGCCTATTTTGATATGTGCCTATTTTGATATGGGCCTATTTTGATATGGGCCTATTTTGATATGTGCCTATTTTGATATGGGCCTATTTTGATATGAGGCTATTATGATATGAGCCTATTATGATATGAGCCTATTTTGATATGAGCCTATTTTGATATGTGCCTATTTTGATATGGGCCTATTTTGATATGTGCCTATTTTGATATGTGCCTATTTTGATATGGGCCTATTTTGATATGTGCCTATTTTGATATGGGCCTATTTTGATATGAGGCTATTATGATATGAGCCTATTATGATATGAGCCTATTTTGATATGGGCCTATTTTGATATGTGCCTATTTTGATATGGGCCTATTTTGATATGAGGCTATTATGATATGAGCCTATTATGATATGAGCCTATTTTGATATGGGCCTATTTTAATATGAGCCTATTTTGATATGAGCCTATGATATGAACATATTTTGATATGAGCCTATTTTGATATGGGCCTATTATGATATGAGCCTATTTTGATATGAGCCTATGATATGAACCTATTATGATATGAGCCTATTTTGATATGGGCCTATTTTGATATGAGGCTATTATGATATGAGCCTATTATGATATGAGCCTATTTTGATATGGGCCTATTTTGATATGAGCCTATTTTGATATGAGCCTATGATATGAACATATTTTGATATGAGCCTATTTTGATATGGGCCTATTATGATATGTGCCTATTTTGATATGGGCCTATTTTGATATGAGGCTATTATGATATGAGCCTATTATGATATGAGCCTATTTTGATATGGGCCTATTTTGATATGAGCCTATTTTGATATGAGCCTATGATATGAACATATTTTGATATGAGCCTATTTTGATATGGGCCTATTATGATATGAGCCTATTTTGATATGAGCCTATGATATGAACCTATTTTGATATGAGCCTATTTTGATATGGGCCTATGATATGAACCTATTTTGATATGGGCCTATTACCTGTGTTTGGCAATGGACTTTGGATAGCTTATAACGGTAACGATAACATAGTTACGTTGGTCGAGGGAGGAGGGTCGTTGGAGCAGCGAAGAATCCGCCGTCCTCCATTGCGTGATTGCGGACTCCCGAAACATTTATAACCTTTGTCGCTGAGTACATGCACGTCTTCAACACCGAACCGAAATCGATTTGAGGTGAATAATGAAATTTCAAGCCAGGTAGCTCGGCGTTATGGTCTTTTCATTTTTAAATGCATAGTTTTGCGCACAGCTAGATCTAGACTATCCCCTTAGATTGCCGTATAGGGTGGGTTATGGTACAGTTGGTGAACTTGGCTGGCGGGTTGGCAACCGCAGTTTTTTCTTTAATTTGAGTTCTTATCAGACAAATGCTGCTGTCAATTATCTGTTTCAGCATCCCTCTGTCATCTCTCACGGCACTCATGGGACGATATAGGATAGCGAATATTCTTACGCCGCGTTTATACGTAATTATTCTATGTATAAAAATGAAAAAAAAAAAATTCGACATTCAATATCATTAGACAAGTCTTTTAAATAATTATGAGTTTTTTTTAATTCATATGAAGCCTAGAAATGTGTCCTAGAAAGCCTAGAAAACAAGGTGGTGGTAAGTGACTCCTTTTCGAATCCCACATGGAAAGAGTATTGAATTGCCTACAAATATGTTCTGGCTCCGAATGTTTGTCCATGTGCAATTTATGTTTGTAAAACGCCTCAACGATACAGAAGAAAATCCTAGTGTAGGGGTAACCCAGTCCTAGTGTAGGGTTTTCTTCTATATCGTATATCATATATGTATAAAGAAACATTCTTATAGTTAATAGGTTTAATGTATTGTTCAGATGTATGCACTGTTACTTGTGATGATGTCGTTTTATTTCTAATCGTAAACCAATATTTCGGTTATATATAACTAGAACGTAATTCGTTCAAATAGAACGTAAGTAATACGTGATAAAGCCATGTTGCAGTTATATTATGGTTGTAGCACGAACTAGTTGGCTCGATTGGAGGAGGATCACGCTCTCAGGGAACACCAGCGTAAAATAGCAGCTTAACGCTGTTGTGTTTCGTATGGTAAGTGTAGAGAACCGGAGACCCTTTTTACTGGATACGAGGCTTCCATCTTACAAATCATCTGCATTTTGTTTCGTAATCGAGGATAGATGTAGATGTCTATGGGCCACAGCAACCACTTACCATCAGGTGGGTTGTGTGCTCGCTTGTTACCCTTATAATATTAAAAAATAAATAAAAGATTTATAAATATACAATTACGATGCGTTTTAAAAAACTGCAATAATATATTTTTTAAGCATCGAATCATCAATTTATTTCAAGCCAGGAATCATTTTAGAAAAGAAAATTTAAAAACAGCATCGTTTTATTCTCATTCTTCACCGTCTTAAAATTATGTAATGCATATTCGCCTGACTGGCGTGAAGGGTGCTCGAGTGCCGGATGAGAATGGCCTTGAGTCACCTCTCGACATCCCCCTAACGAAAGCTGCGTCGCATAATACGGAAATGAAAAACCAAACTACACTTTTAAAACTTATTCACATTAAAATGTAGCAAATTATGTATATACACTCATTTATTTTATTTTTTATTCTAAACGGTTTACTTTTTGAACAAATTGAAGATATGTTAATTAAGATAATATGATCTCAGTTTTACTAATAAATACGTGTATATTATTAATTTAAGTAGCTTTTTCAAATTTAGGTATAATAAAAGTAGAGTTATAAAACTTATATCATTTGAAAGGACGTGGGAGATAGATGTGAACAAAAAAGGAAATCATGTGTAAATGTTGCCGTATAAAGTGAATACACACACATGGTTGGTTTTGTATGCTTGGTTGAAGCGTACAAAACATTTTAACCAATTAATGAAAGCTTTTTGATCACGTTCATGGTTGTATGAGCTAAGATCCCTTTTCCTTCCCTGCACGGGACAAACAGGCGACGGATGGTTGAGCCTCTGTGAACAGTGGGTTTTGATACGTAATAGTGATGCAATGAGGGCATCCACGACTTTTTCTGCCACCAGGGCGGCGCCACTAAAAAGTGAGGTATAATATTTGACAGATTTCATAGTGGGGAAGTTAATTTGTTCGGAAAATGTAAAAATTATTGTTTTTTTTTTTTGTAATATTAGCTATATTTTATGTTAATAACATTAGAAATAAATAAACCAAACCACAGATATACATAAAAGTAGAAAAATTAAAAAAAAAGTTAAAAATGTGCAAAAAATTAAAGAGCAAGCCACTGAAGCATTGCTTTGTGTATTAATATAATACTCCAGAAACTGATACACTTTTATTAAAAAACAACTTCTCAATTAAATTACATTGTGTAACAATAAACTTTACCTCAGTGTCCGCTAGCGACATCTGGTGAGCAGAAAATTATTAGCCCCGATTTTAGCTGACGTCAAAAAAAAGGAGGCAAACATTTCGAATTTATGTTTTTTGCATCTTCAAATCTGTAGGTACCGATTTTGATGATTTTTATTAAATAAAGAGGTTGTATCTCAATGGTGGTGCAATGTAAATTTGGAGGAACAAGCCACCCCTAAGAGTGGCAAAGTAGGGGATGAAGGTTTTAATGGACCTAGTTAGACGACATTGAGATTGTCATAGATCTAATCCTCAAGATGTATTTTATATATTACTAGCGATTCGTCCCGGCCTCGCACGGGTGATTTCTGGATCTCGACAACAGCTCCACTTACTGAGTCCAAATGTAAATTTAAACCATCTGGCGACCCATTAAATCACACACGAGAAATTTCATCAAAATCGGTCGAGCTGTTTTTGAGTTTTAGCGAGACTAATGAACAGCAAGTAATTTTTTATATAGAGATTGTCAAAAAGATTTTTAGAGGTAATAATGGATATTTTTTTTATTAAGTAACACTGGCAAAAGTATAACCATAAGAATCCATAACTAAAGAAAATAAGTTTTACAAAGAAACTCTTACTCGTTGTTTCCACACAATTGGTCGAATTTTGGCCACAATCAATACTAGTACTGATGAAAGGATCAAATTGTCCAAAAAAATTGCGGTCATTATCTTCAAACAGATAAACATAATATAGTTCCCGGACATTATCTGTAAATAAAACAACGACTCTTACCTAACAGTCGGGCGTATATAAAACGAGAGTAAACGGGTAAGATTACAGAAGGAAACGGCCCGTGTAAACTGATTTCGCATTTATTTGGTGGTATAAGTAATAAACTTGGGCGATATTTCATGTAACTCATGATAACATATAAAATACACAATGATAACAGGGAAGCACACAGTATAGCTGTGTGTTTCCAGCTGTACCGTGTGCCTCCCAGATACCTCATTAATCTATACATTAGTGTTACCTTTGAGGTTTAGATATTTTTAAGCACACTGTCTTACGATTCGCGTGGTCGTTCGTTAGATAATCAATAAAATTTTGGACAAACAAAACAAAATCATTAGAGTAAGCAATAAGGGATACCTATATTTTGAAAAAAAAATGGATAGGTAAGTCTGAAAACTAACAAAATAGCATGTGTATAGCGCGACTGGCTAGCGACAAATGGCAGACAAATGTATAGTAATAAAAATAAAAATATATTATTTCGAAAATACCGAACTTTTTCACACGTTAGTGATAGAGAGCATCGCTACCAGCAAGAGGGTACCGGAGCTGCGTTTACCCACTCGTCTGCGAACTGTTATGAACGAACTTTGCTGATGCATGTCAGTGGGCACATTCTTCTTTGTAGTGTATTAAGAAAATCTGTAATGAAGAAGATGATGATGATGATGAATAAAAATCTGCTGATGTAGTAGCGGCGTTAGAGAATCTACTACGGCATATTATCCCGTGGGTATAGTGGAAGGTGACAGATGAAAATGAAACAGAAGATGGGTGACTGCATCTTCCTGATAATAACTCAAAGTTATAAAAAACTAGTTGTTCCCCGCGACTTCGCTCGCGTGTTAGGGTTTTTATGTTTTTGCGCAGAACCCTAAATCTTTTTATAAAATAAATGTAGCCTAAGTTACTCTTTATAAAATGAGCTATCTGCCTGCGAAAGTCCCGTCAAAATTGGTCCAGCCGTTTCAGACATTAGCCTGAACAAACAGACAGACAGACAAAAACTTTAAGAATTGTATTTTAGATATAAGTACCGTATTTACTTTCATATGCATTTAGTAAAAAACTGTAATTGGGACATTACAAACAGACACTTCAATTTTATTTATTTGTATAGATTATAAAATCTCCTGTCACCTGAACTTCCTGAGAAGCGTGGCTACAATATCAAACATCCTTCCTATTAGGCAATCTATGAGGGTAGTCCGTGATCAGCAGTAAGCTTCTAAAAACGAAATCAGTTTATAAATGAAATATTTATTTAGATTAAAATCTGCACTGTCGAATAATAGACACTTTACCTACTAGCCTCATTTTATCTCCGTTTTCTCCATTCATACTGGTATACTTAAAATGTGTTATACGACTTTCCGCGCAGTTTTTATCACTTGCACCCATCAAGTTTCTGTAAGTTATTATAACTTTTTGTCGCAGTAATCCAGCGAAAGAGCGTGCTCGGATAACTGGATATAACTCGTTTACCAGCGGGAATGAATCATTGATACTCTTTGACATCCGATATCTCCTTTGATTTATGTATGGTCGAGGATAACTTAAGTTTCTAGAGGGTATTGTTCCATAGTTATTGGAAGGAAATCAAATTTTGTTTGTTATAACTGAATTATACATTTCAATGTGACCTACATCTGTAACAAAAGTCATGACAACAGCATAATTGAACTTTAGGAACAGTTTCCCTAAAATCACAATTCATTATAAAACTTCATATTAATGTGTTTAACCGTAGTAGAGCTACGTTGCAGCCATGCTATGGTTGTAGCACGAGCACGTGATGGTTATACGAGCATTCATCACAGTCTAACTTTACGGACGCCTATGGGAAAAAATGATGTAACGAATTCTCTTACATCAAAATACGAAGTACACAATAACGGGTTTATATAAATATATTATAGCTGTAGCACGAATGGGTCGGCTCAACCGAGAAAGGACCAAGTTCGAACAGAATACCAGCGTAGAATAGCTGCTTAATGCTGATTTGTTTCGTATGGTGTGTGTAAAGAACTAGAGACCCTTATTACTGGAAATGAGATATACCATTTCAGTCGTCAAGAATGGCAACGCATTTGCATTTTGATTTTTAATTGAAGATGTCTATAGGTCACAGCATCTACTTACCATCAGGTGGACTGTACGCTCGTTTGTCATGTTTATTCTATAAAACAGTTGGATTCTTTTTTCCGCCTAAGAGTTCGCCTACATAGGATGCTTTTTACCTTTTATGTCATTGTTGTTTTCTGGTTTGAATGGTATAGAGTCAGTTTTTTTTTTTTTTTTTTTTATAGGATGAGGGTGACAAACGAGCACACAGTCCACCTGATGGTAAGTGGTTGCTGCGGCCCATAGACATCTACATCTATCCTCTGTTACAAATCAAAATGTAGATGCGTTGTCACCCGTGAGGACTAAGATGGAATGCCTCATTTCCAGTAAAAAGGGCCTCCGGCCACCTGCACTCACCAAGCGAAACGCAGAGGTAAACCTCTACTTCACGCTGGTTTTCTGTGAGGTCGTGGTACTACCCCGGTTCGAGCCGGCCCATCCGTGCGACAGAAAAAGCTGCCGCGTGGCTCTACCACTGTTGAAAAGTCAAAAGTCAGTATGATTACAAGTTGAGAAGCATTCCATCTAAGTCCGCAGAGGTGACAACGCATCTGTAGCTTTATTTATTTAAAGTTAGCTGCAGCCGCTTACCAATTCACTCGCGCTGTCCAAACGGGGCAATTGTGACAAATTCTTACAACGGAAGGTGCCCATGTCCAGATGTAAAATATTACAGGATGATAAAGAAAAACATACGAACGTATTTTATTGCTTACAAACATAGGTTTAAGATATTTTACTTTACAGCAATCAGCCATTAAAAGAAAAGCACTCCAAGCACCTCATGATTCTGTCCTACAATATTATTTTTTTAATACTAAGTATATTCTAGAGACAGAGGTAAGATAAGGGCATTGACACAGACTAGACTAGGTGTTCTAGACAGAGAAGATGTTTCACCTAATTTAGAGTTAAATTTACTGATGGATCTATTATTGCAACAACAATTATTTAAAAAATTATTAAGTAAAAAAAATTATAAATACATAGACTGCACTAAAAGTATCGGGAATGGAATATTTCCACTGTTCCTGTCATATTAAAATCTCTTTAATTGAAAACTCCTTGGTTTTAAAAATCGAATACCATTTATTTATTTAAAAAAAGATTCTCGGTCTTGTCACAAGGTTTTGTCAAACTTGTTTAGTCGTTGAGAAAATGGAATTGACTCGAAAAAATTCAAGAGTGATGATTCATTATGACTTTCGAAATGGTTTAACACAAAAACAGTGTGTTGACCGGATGATTTCTGCATTTGGTGATGAAGCCCCATCCAAAACCACAATTTATCGCTGGTTTGCTGAATTTCAAGGTGGACGTGTCAAGCTCAGTGATAATCCCCGTCAACGTCGTCCAAAAACTGCAGTCACCCAAGAAAACGTTGATGCTGTGCGTAAGCTGATTGAGGAAAATCGACATGTGACATTCCATGAAATTCAGGCAACTTTATACATTGGCATGAGTCAAATACAAATAATCTTGCATGAACAATTAGGTGTAAAAAAGTTGTTTTCCCGATGGATACTGCATTCGCTCCGTGAAGAGCAAAAAGCGGCTCGCGTTACTTGGTGTGTCAGAACTCTCGACGCAGGATCCTCAAATGCTGTATACAACATCGTATTAGGTGACGAATCCTGGATATACGCGTACGAACCCGAAACAAAAAACCAGTCACGAGTTTGGGTGTTCGAAAATGAGTTAAAGCCAACAAAAATTGTTCGTTCACGGAGTGTTGCAAAAAAAAATGGTGGCCACGTTTGTCTCCAAACCCGGCCATGTTACGACTATTCCTCTTGAGGGACAAAGAACGGTTAATGCAGAATGGTATGCTAGCATTTGTTTGCCACAGGTCGTTTCTGAACTTTGTAAAGAGAACTGCAACCGACGCATCATCCTCCATCACGACAATGCGAGTTCTCACACCACACACAGAACAAAAGAGTTTTTAGAGTAAGAAAACATAGAATTATTAGTCCATCCGTCGTACAGCCCCAACTAAGCCCTAATGATTTCTATACTTTCCCTAAAATAAAGAATAAATTGCGTGGACAGAGATTTTCATCGCCTGAAGAAGCTGTGGACGCCTACAAAACGGCCATTTTGGAGACCCCAACTTCCGAATGGAATGGTTGTTTCAATAATTGGTTCCATCGTATGGAAAAATGTGTCAAATTTCGCGGAGAATACTTCGAAAAGCAATAAATACATTTTTAATTAGTAATGTTGTGTCACTTCCTTGATTCCCGAAATTTTCAGTGCTCGTATAAATAGATGGAAACTTGATAAATTATATAATTGGATGCAATATCAATTCCGCAGCAGTTCATTTGCAACATGCAGCAAGTAATTTATCTGTGACCATGTTATACTTGACAGAGTAGAGTTCACTTGTTGACCTAGTTTTATCTAGTTCATTTGTGAAAATATTTTATACTGTTGGTTCCTGCCTGCATTTTTCAAATGGGACAAATATTGCTGTCCATTTTCAGAAATGTTTTATGGTAAGAGTTGTACGCTTTAATTATAATAAGTATTTTACTCAGATTAATAAAGAAAGATAGATAGAGCGCTGCGAATGTTGATTCCGAAACCACGCCAAAACAATGCTTAACGTGCATATGATTTTGCAACCAACAATACGGTGCATGTGTGCGCGTGCAATAGTGAATTATCAATTATTATGATTCCATTCTGATAACAATTATGTATTAATTATTCTACACCAATTACTCACTATTATATATATATATTTTAAGGATTTTGCTAAACAATCCTTTTTAACAATAATGGCGGGAGATAGCAATTTCCAGTTTTATTTTCTGAAAAATGTTCTAAAAAATCAATGCTCATTCTGATATGTCAGGTATGACAGGCCTGTTGGTCTAGTGGTTAGTGACCCTGACTGCTATGCCGGAGGTCGTGGGTTCGATTCCCACCCAGGACAAATGTTTGTGTGATGAGCACGATCATTTGTTCTGTGTCTGGGTGTAATTTATCTATAATATTTATGTATTTAGAAATATATAAGTATGTTTATCAGTTGTCTAGTACCCATAACACAAGCTCTGCTTAGCTTGGGACTAGATGGCGTTGTGTGATAGTTGTGGAATATTATTATTTTGGGGTATCTATAAAGTTTTCTCATCTGGTTGGGCAGTATAAATATATAATTGTAAATGAAAATGGTAAACATACATAAATATGAATAAAATAAAATAAATTTATTATTATTATTATTATATAGTTTTCTCTAGTATTCCTTCGAACTAAAGTACATTTATTTGATATTTTCGGAGATACGGTTAGGGACTGCGGCATTGACACATTTTGCGGAAAAATGTTAAATATGACATAACACAAAATAATACAATTTATGTTCTGGGGAGTCCACAACAATGAACATAAATAAGGAGGAATGTAGTATCACAAGAAGACACGAGGAAGTATTGTAGCAGAGCCTCAATGCGTGTTGGCGGACTTCACATGTCTTAGAAATATTTTTACTTTTATTTATTTTTATTTCTCAATCATGCATTTTTCCTAATGATGTTTTCCTTCACTGTGTCTTACACAGTACTAAATTAGATAAATTAGACTATTGCTTGGAGACCTTAGCGTATATATTTTTTCAATCAACTTCAAAAAATTCGAAATCAGTTAGTTTACCTAAATTAATGATTTTTGGTACTTTCTAATCAAGTTGTATGCACAGTGTAACTAGAGAAAGCCTTGGTAGCTCAGGGGTTAAGCGCTCGCTGTAAATTTCGTAGCCGGCACCAATGAAATTGTCAATTACAATTTTAAGTGCTGATTTACGAGGTGCTCGGCGGTGAAGAAATACACCGTGAGCAAACCTGCGCGTCTGAGAAATAAGAAAAAATATATCGAAGACATATGAATTTCGCCAATACGCATTGGGGCAGCGCGCGGACATTTCCTTGCCCTAAAACCCTCTCAGAAATAAGAGGAGGCCTGTGCCCTGCTGTGGGAGGTATGTATGCTGGAACTTTACTTTTACAGTTTTTACAGTCTATATTGTTGATACTCACTTGATACCTTTTTGATATTTGTATCATAAACAGCAATTTTATTTATTTATTATTCCTGACATTATTCAATCGGCCCGCACGTCAGCAACACCCGTCATTTTCTTGTTAATGATGACAATTTGTACCATGCAGCTATCCTGAACTCATTGCATGTTCGGCTGACTTACGCGCCATTATTTATAACACCAACATAGTACACATCTGCCTGCGACACACTGTGGTTAATAGAATTGATTATTATATATGCATGTATGTGACAATACAAAGTTTGAGTAAGTATATGATTTTTGAAATTATGTTTTTTTAAATATACTGGTCGTCGTAGATGATGACAAATGAGCTCGGTTTTTACTCGTCAAAAGGTCAAGGTCATGTATTCAGCGAGGAAACATAGCTAGCGTTCTTGGCACTATAGGATGGGTGTAGAACTATATGATAATATTATTTTTTAATTGTAATAAATATTGTATATGATTATGCCTTGTAACTAAACCTTTCAAGTTTTTTATGTACACTTAGTGTTCCATGCAAATATACAGTACCCCTCCTCTCACACCACCAAAAATATGTATTAAATTGTTCGACAGAATTGGAAGCAGAAATTTATAACAACTGTCCCTGAAAAATTAATGAAAAATGCATAAAAATAATGTTTTTGCGATTTAAAAAAAATCTTATATGTACGCACTCTTACACACTTACATATATAAAATATATGTAAGTGTGTAAGATTGCGTACAAGTGAAAACTAACAAAAGGCTTAGAGCCATGATTAGTTAGCAGAAAGAAAACATATTGTCATGGTGTTAGAAATGAGGGTAAAATAATAAAGGAAATTAAAAAGAATTAAGGGTGGAACTGAAATCTCCCACGCTTTCTAGCAGTATAAAGTATCGCACAGTCGACTAATAGGGATCAGTCGGTAATTGTACGAGTCTCACTGTCGTTACTATGCTCAACGGGCTATTCTTCTAGTGTACGGAAGGAAGATAGTGTTGCTGAGAGGCTGCCCTCTGTTACATTGAGATGAGTAGTGTTGCTGTTGGTTTGCATATTTTGGTGTTATCATGAATTATGTCCTCCACGTCGTACCAGTGTGTGATTGAACCGGGACATATTACGGTTGGTCGAACTGTATTGCTCTATACTGAATGTGTAGTGCAGTACGCTGTCTTATTCGTGATAGTGATTAATTGCGTAAGCAAGAGAGCATCCGCTGTTACACTTTTATTATTTTTAACATTTAACTTCCAGAGTAATTTCTAATACGAGTAATATTCTTTTATTTAAACAATTTTGAGGATAATTTCTAACAATGATTTATAGTTGGCAAACAAAGTATTTGAGTATACCTTGTTTTTGTTTATCTAGAAGATATGTTTTGAATTTATAAAGATTTCATATTGGTGGTAGGTGGTAGGATGTTATTCCAATACTCCGTTGCCATATATCGGAAACTGTCAGTAAAAGCCGCTGTTTTATGGCTGTAATACAAGACTGCTTACCTAAAAGACCTCAGTTGTTTTCCAGAAGTAAACATTCTACAGCTCTCTACGTGAGTCCATATTGAGCAAGGAAGCAATGTTCAAGACAGATCCGACAACATGCACTTTACAATCGCTGTATTAATAGCTTTGTTTTGCTGAAAATACGAGGTCAATAAACAACATCTCCTTAGTTTTGAATTACAAAGGGTATTGCGTGACGGTACAGAAAGTTGGTCACGGATTTAGTAAGGACATGATTTTCGCATCTCACATTACTGTCGAAGATTAATCCAAGGTTTTTGGCTTCATTCACTTTATTTTCCATTTTCCATATTTATTTTAACATGTTTGTGTATTGTATAGGGAAATGAAATGATTTTTTTAAAATTATTTTGTACTATTCAAGGTGGAAGACGCTGACGACTGTAATACAGTTTATACTAGTATGGCCGTCAACGCTAACTTCTTTCAGAAGTTATTTTGTAATTTAAAATAGATAAAATTCATAAGTGTAATTTGTCAAACTGAGTCTAATAAATTATTGTTATTATTACGTCTGGGTTATCTATAAAGTTTCTCATCTGGTTGGGCTGTTTAAATATATAATTGTAAACAAAAGATATAAATTGATACATAAATATCTATAAAATAAAATAAATACATAAATACGTCCCAACCAGATGGAAGCCCTCGGCAAGGGAAACCAAACGGCCGATGGTTAGAGGGAAAGGGAAAGAAACCGGCGGACGATGCGGGCGGTATTGAGGAGCACCGCCTTCTGCATTTGAGCCTTGAGCGGTCCGTCACGGAGTCCCAATCCCCTCAGATGACCTGAGAGGCAGACCGGGATTAGCCCGTTCGCAGAAACGACCACAGAAATAATTTCGGTCGGCAGACCACCCCACATGTCGGTCACGTGGTAATGTCACGTAGTAATGTCGACCAAAAATATCCTTGACTGTGCCCGGTCCATCTGCACCCAAGAATGGTCCTGTCTGTGATCATGGCCCGGTCCCAGTGGAGCCTGGCGCGGTCATTTATGAGCACGGATTCCAGCATGTACTTATAAGGCAGTTTCCAATCCACGAGACCGTATTTCAGAGCGAGCTCCTGGTGTAGAATCCTGTCTACTAGGTTGTGCCTATGCAAGTACTCAGAGTTAGAAAACGCCGAACAACCAGAGATGACATGCCTAAGTGATTTACCGGGATGTCGACAAGCTCAACAAATGTCGACGGTACCATCCCTTAGGATGTATCTCCGACAGTTGTTGGTCTTAATAACCTGATCCTGTATCGCACAGTCAAAACCCTCGGTTTCCCCAAACAGGTCACCAAAACGTAGCCAGTGAAGGGAGCAACTGTGTCTACGAAAGGCTCATGTAGAGCCTTGTAGAACCTCCCGTGCAGCTCCTTCTTCTTCCATACGGTCTCCCGGTTGGAAATGCTCTGTACTGCCGGGTCCTGCCATTGCGTGTTGGCTAAGGATAGAGGGGGAAGTCCTTTATCACAAGAAGTCATGTCCTTATAGAATGGATCATCCGCTCTCGTCAGAAAGTAATTACGGAGGCTGCACACTTCGCGATAGCGCTAAGTAAGGTAAGTTTTATTATATGTTTATCATGAATCTTAACGTCTAGATTACCACAAATTCCATTTATTTTCGTCTTTGGGCCCAAGATCAAATATTTGGCTTTGGGGGGTTTAAGACAAGAGCATTTCGCATTGACCACTCAGCAATTCTGTCCAAATTCTCATTAAGCCGTGTTACAGCTTGTGATAACTTATATGATGACACTTATACTTGCACATCATCAGCGTAGCAGTGATACATATGGTTAATAACTTTGATAAGATCAACACTGTTAAATATGAAAAGAAGTGGACCAAGTATTGAACCGTGAGGAACACCACGGTTAATAAGCCTAGGGCGAGAACTTACAGTAGAACCATCACTTTTTACTAATTTTACTGACTGGCACTGGTTACTCAAGGAACTACTAAACCAAAAAATAATATATTGTTTAAACTATATGATAAGTCGAAAGCGCGGGAAAAGTTTAATAGCGTAAAAATCGTACTGTGACCGAAAGCTTGCTCAACTAATATGTTCTCTGTGACATCGACTAAAATAATCGCTGTGTCATCTCCTTTGCGAGACTCAGATTGTAAATAAGAGATGACAGTCGCTTCAACAAATTTAGTTAACTGTTCGCAAATAGCTTTCTCCAGCAGTTCCACAAGGAATGGCAAAATGCAGACAATCAGACTCGGTAACATAAAATTTGACCCAGTGAAACATTTTGCTAAGTTAAAAATTTAATTTTTAATAACCTGTCGGTTGTAGCAATCCTGATCGAAACCCAGGAATCTGCATTAATAATAGATGACGCAGCGTAAGAAGATTTCAAGTTAATATATAGAAATGGTATCAATGTTGTTGTTGTATCAAACAGTCAGGAAACGGCCTTACGTGAAGAAGTTTACTGCCGGCAAGTACAGTCACTTACACATTGATAATTTAAATCACGCTGTCAAACGCGCCCGTGACTACAATTCATCTTGATTGATGTATTTACTCGAATTCAATTATCGGCTCGATTACGATCTCTCTTCGCTCGGAGACACCTGTCTCCCTGACTGATAGCTCACACTTAATATGGAAGATTAAATTCAGACTGACTTTCGATTTAAACTTATGTGAGTTACAACGCTCAAGCTATGAGGCAATGTATAGGGCGGTCTCTGTTCACCAGTGGATTTTGATAGGATGTGTTGAATAATAATTGAATCAAATTTGAGCTCAAATCAAATCAAGTCTGTTTATTTTGTGAACATAGTTTAATTTACAGATCTCGATATGTACATAACATATAAGGTAGGTCCTCTACGTCGCGCCAGTAGGCATTCAAAATATAAAATTAATGAGTGTAACATATGTGCATTAATATTAACAATTTGACTGTATACAGACAGTTATAATTGAATTAAAATCCACTATACAAAATGCTATCTATGCACTACAGACGTCTTACGGGCCTTGTGATTTGTAATGTAAAACTGTAATTTTAAAGTTATATTTAAGTATTATATAGAATTATTGAGTTACAAGGAACTATGAATTTTTTTTTAAATCCCCACCTTGATTAATTTGATGATAAATGATCTCTTGATCGATTCCAGCCTGGTAGACTACCATCAAAGATATTAATAGTGTGAAACACTCAATTGTGCAAATACTGTAATTTAATACTCGAACATAACTTACGAGTCGTACATAATACTCTTGTAGCGGGTGGTAGGAAAAGGGGAGATCTCCCGACGGGCAAGGTGTTCTGCCCGGGGAGCGGCCAACGCTCCGAGTGGTAATTCGGAGCTATTCTATATATATATACTGCTTTAACTTCGGAACTTTGTTAACGCGATTTAGGCTTCGATGTGTTTCGCTTGTGGCGCGACGACAGCGCCGCCACATCACCCCCCTGCTCAGACCGGAGGTCGATAGTGCAGTCCGATTGCCGGTGCGTCCTTAATGCCGGTGGGGAAGGCATGCTGTGTTAGTAAGGGCAAGTGACGCCGGTGTGAACGATATGCCGGTGTATAATGCATACCGTATTACGCACTTTCAAGTGATGTCGGTGAGAACGATGAGCCAGAACATTGGCCCGGGGAGCGGCCAATGCTCCGACTGGTAATTTGGAGCTATTCTATATATACTGCTTTAACTTCGGAACTTTATAAGCGCGATTTAGGCTTCGATGTGTTTCGCTTGTGGCGCAACGACAGCGCCGCCACACTCTAATAAAGAAGAAGTAGATCCATAGACATCTACATTTATCCTCAATAAAGAATCAAAATGCAGATGCGTCGTCGTTACCCGTGAGGACTAAGATGGAATGCCTCTTTTCCAGTAAAATGGGTCTCCGGTTCTCTACACTCACCATATGAAACAGCAGTGTCAAGCTGTTATTTTACGCTGGTATTCTATGAGAGCGTGGTCCATCCCCGGTCGTGTCGACCCATTCGTGCTACAACTATACTACTAATATAGCTGCAGAATGGCTCTACTAAGGTACTAATGGTTTTAAGGTTCTCTGCAGGGTTAACGCCTAGAATCTGCCACCAAGCATGCATTACTTAGATTGGGCCGTGAGTGCCTGGTACAATAATAATAACAATTTATTATTTCAAGCAAAAAATATATCTTAATTTCTATGATACAAACACTTTGAGATACAGATATATGATAATTCATTCATTAATTCGTTACAGCCTTTAAAAGTCCACTAATCTAACCCTCTCCCTTAAATGGATTAGCCAACCAAAAGTTTGTGTTCACAGATATAAAGGCTTGGAAAGAGTTCCAATCAAACACAATACCAGCGTGAAATTTCAGTATAATTCTGCTGTGTCTTTTTATTAGTAATGAAACATTCCATCATACTCTTGAGGGTTGGCAACGCATTTGCAATTTGATACCTTATCGAGGATAGATGTAGGTCTCTTACCAGTAACTGGACTGTAGAGTAGCTCCCCACTATATACAGTGACAACCTGATAAGACCCGGAAGAAGTCATTGGACGCGTTTGCACATTGTTGCTGAGGACCATGTTTTTGTGTGTTTCGCACATTGTTAGAGGACGTATGTTCAGTTTATTCAGTAGTGGGCTTGTTAGGTGATTATTACGATGATGATGATGATGATGATTAATAAAAGTGAACTTTTAATTTAATAACACTCCGAATAAATTAATTTAGTTGTAACAACTTTAAATGTCTGCATTTTAATCCCTTAAATCTAGTCTCAACACCTGATCCAGTTTACGTGACAATTCAATAAAGTTTTGTAACCAATAATGGCAACTGTTTGAACACGTTCGATGTCAGAATTACTCACAGCTGCATTACAATACAAATAATCGAGGTACAAATATTGGCAATGTAGCACAAATAAACATCTATATTAGATTTGTTTGTTAAGTAAACAACTTGACAAATGTTCGCCTGTACCTTGAACCATGCCATCGTGGAATCATCGTAGAGTACCACCCACTCCTCCGACCAGGAATTCCACAGACATTTCCCTGAAACAAAAAATATTGCTCTATTTTAATCGACCGAATTATGAATTCTTAATTATATGCACTGCTGTTATGATATAACTATGCTATCTAGTATCTGCATTGCATTGACTATCATTATAATAATCATCATCATTATTTATTTACAATCTAAAGAATAGTTTTATTGTTTGAAAACGAATAATAAAAGAAATATTTACGAAACCTTTTGATTTTATTGTTCGTTCGTCTTCAAGGCAAAAGTGTAAAGGTTTTTCTTACGCTAAGTCATATGCGATTTATCATCCAGGGCTTCATCACCCCTAACTACCAGGTGCAATTGTAGTCAAGCTCATACTCATAAGTTAAAAACATATTAGATGATATTATGTTATATAAAAACTAACATTTTCCCCGCAGCTTTGCTAGCGTGGACTTCGCTTTACTAACATTTAAAATTCTGGGTCATCTCGTTGTCTGTTCGAGCGTCTTTCTGTCTATCATACACTTTCTACGCGGAGACTTGATAATAATACGTTTATTACGTAATTTTTTTACAGTGTAAATATGCACACATCGCCACCTATATAATTTATATTAGGTGATTTTCTTTTTTGGCGCTAAACGAACATTACCTTGTAAATATGAGTCATTTTGGTTTAAAATTTAATAACTTGATAACAGTGCCACCTGTCAGATCCAAGCAAAGGTACGAACTATCGTTTCGACAAAAACATATTTGCGTGAACATTACCTCCATCGGTCAAGTCGTTCAGAAGTTACACGTTTCCTAACAGACGCACCAACTATTATATATAGATAAACAAAGCTTTAAAACAGTTCATTTCAGAACAAAGAGAAATATTAAAGTATTAAACCTTCTGTTACCATGCGTAATGTAAAACACTCACTCGAAACGTCGGGATTACAAAAAAGTAAAATAATTAGATTATAAAAAGTAAATACTCGTATGTATTAAAAGCTAAAAAACTAGTTTTATTCAATTTATAGCATTTGTGTAAACAAGATATTACGAATATGATACCAATTTACGAAGCATGATATATTAACTTATTTTTTGTATTTAAATATTTTGCTATTCTGAATTTTTAAGACATTATATTATCGGTTCATTTTCTCGTTTTGTGTTCAGTCGATACAAATATAAAATCCAATAACTGGTGGAATTTTTCGCAAGTTATGAAAGGAAATCCAATTTAAATGTGGCGATTAGATTTAGAGCGGATATTACGTAGTCATCGATTCCCGCGCAATCCCCATATCTGTAAACCGCACTCGGATAGTTGGCGCGTTCGAATAATAGTAATGGAGTGATACAAATGAACCGATACGCAATACACAGAGCCGGTCACATGAAAACTGATAATAAATTGAAAATGACTATAAGCAATCATCTATGCATAACATACAAATATCGTCTGTGGTTGAAATTCGATCAAATATGTGAATCTGTAAACAACGTTACGTATTTGTTGGATGTTTGCATATTTTTTTTATATATTCCCTTGCAGGTAAGATAAACGTATCTTCGGTTAGCTTATACAGTAATGAAAGTAATCGTGATTTCATTTAATTTGTTGAAGTGTTCTTTTATCTATAATAGGATATGGGTGACAAACGAACAATTTTTACCCGATGGTAAGTGGATGCTAAGACCCATAGTCATCTACATTTATCCTCGAATCAAAATGCAGATGCGTTATCACCCCTGAGGACTAAGATGGAATGCCTCTTTTCTAGTAAAAAGAATTTTTGATTACCTACAATCGTTATATGAAGCACAGCTGCATTAAGCTGCTATTTTACGCTGGTATTCTATGAGAGCGTGGTCCTACCCCGGTCGAGCTAACCCATTCGTACTGCAACCATAATATAGCTACAGAGTGGCCATCACCACGTGTCAAAAGCAAATCCTCCCCACAAAGTCCCAAGTCCAGCTTTAAACTGTTTACGAGCAAACATATAACATCCTGAAATTCGCAGTAAGTACGTTCATCTGTAAGTCATAAGAATCTAAATCTGTTGATGTTTCGAAATACGTATTCATACGTGGTAGACCCATGCTGCAGCTATATTAGTAGTATAGTTGTA
This sequence comes from Parnassius mnemosyne, assembly GCA_963668995.1. Classification (NCBI taxonomy): domain Eukaryota; kingdom Metazoa; phylum Arthropoda; class Insecta; order Lepidoptera; family Papilionidae; genus Parnassius; species Parnassius mnemosyne. The sequence goes on from CAVLGL010000057.1 coordinate 12,352,758, forward strand.
GCACGAATGGGTCGGCTCGACTGGGGAAGGACCATGCTCTCACAGAATACCAGCGTAAAATAGCAGTTTAACACTGATGTGTTTCGTATAGTGAGTGTTGAGAACCGGAGACCCTTTTTACTGGAAATAAGGCATTCCATCTTGTTCCTCACGGGTGACAGCGCAACTGCATTTTGATTCGCGAACGAGGATAAATGTGGATGTCTATGGACCACGGCAACCACTTACCATCAGGTGGACTGTGTGCTCGTTTGTCACCCTATCCTATAAAAAAACGTATACACTGTGAACGAGCACCGATTTGAACACCTTTGGACTTCAACTTGTGATTGTTTGAGGTCTGTTCTAAGTGATAACCCAAAGTGGTAGCTCTCAGTAGCAAAAAGCTATATTTTGCAAGATATTATAAATAATAGACAATTTTAAGGCCTTTATCAAAGCCAAAAGGCGTCATTGTGTGAAAGCCAAGACGTCATAATAATTTCGACAATTTCTTCATATAATGGAAACGCCTATGTCCCTAGAACTGGAACTGGCTTAAGATAGAGAAAATGAAGAGACTTCGATTGACGAGAGAACGTAAATGGTAAATTTTTGAAAAATCTAAATGTAATTTGTGCCGGATGGGCGTAACTCTCCGGAGTAAATGTTGTCGAAGATACTCCGCGAGTCGAGTTCAAAATTAAAATGCACGATTTATAAATTCAAATAGCAAGGGAGTGGCCAGCGGTTCGACTGATTGATTAGTCGCGAAATTTTATAATTAATATTTATTGACCACGGTTGTTGAATACGGTTGTTCAACTACGGTTGTTCACTATTGGTTGGTCACTATATTTCAAAAGATTTAATTTAAAAATGTGCGGTAGTATTAAAATTTATATTGGTAGTATCAAAATATCTATTGGTAGTAGCTGGTTTTCTAAAACTACTGACTAGCAGCTATTAATCAACTAAAACTAGTTGATTTTATCATTTGTGTAACTGCGAATATCAGTTACCACTTTTTTCGGCTAGCTAACACTTTTTCACTATATGTAACTGCGAATTTTCAGTTACCACTTTTTTCGGCTAGCTAACACTTTTTCACTATATGCAACAGCGAATTTTCAGTTTCCACTTTTTCGGCTAGCTAACACTTTTTCACTATATGCAACAGCGAATATTCAGTTTCCACTTTTTCGGCTAGCTAACATTTTTTCACTATATGCAACTGCGAATTTTCAGTTGCCACTTTTTTCGGCTATGTGTAACTGCGAATTTCAGTTACGACCTTTTTCGGCTAGCTAACACTTTCACTAATTCACTATCACTGTTCACTATGTTCTGCTACTAGTCACTTCAGCTACTACCGGATACTACTGCTTGTCACTGGTAGTTCTTCCTACTACAACGTTGCCGGGTTTTGCGCCCATAAGATAGACTTCGGCTATACTGTATAGTGAGCCGCTTGCCATTTCCCGTTTTGCCTCTTTATTTTAAAACATTTTCACTATGTAATTGGCACAAATTGCAATATTTTCTATACAACACTAATCATTAAATCGGCATTTTGGTGCTTTATTAGTATATGATAAAGGTTATTCGATATATTTACATTTAAAAAAGTTATTAAACGAAATGTCCCAAATTTTCATAATAAATGGGTACATTAATTCTTAAATTTTTCTATAATTATCAAATGCGTTTAATTATACAAATTATTTCTTCACTATCGTAATCTATATACCATACGCTAACTAAATGTCATATTTACAGCTCTTTTAGAACACAAAAATATTCTCATTATTGTTAGTGTAAACTATTGCGCAGTTAATTAAATTTCCAGAAAGTTCTACGATACGACGCGCTGTGTTTGGTCGATTTTTTCTTAAACAATTAAAGTTATTTATATTAACTATTATCAAAACGACATTCTATACAAATATATTAAGAGTTGTAAACACACTGTAAAACTATATTAATACACTATTTACTCGGTTTCGTTGGTAATTTCACTTTTTATACAAAACAATATTCTTTCATCACTTTGTTTCTTAAAGTTGTTAGGCCGTCGCGAACATAATTTTTTTGAAAGAGACAAGAACAGTGACATTTTGAAAGAGAAACAGAAAAAGATTATTTTTTTTATAGAAAAGGGTGCAAATGAGCATGCGGCTCACCTGACTTACCATCGTGTTGACCGCCACCCATATACAAAAGTAACACCAGGGTAATTGCAGGTGTTACCGATACGGTTAACGGTATTTTAAAAAGGAGTAAGCTCGTTTCTTGAAGGTCTCTAAGTCACATTAGACCCGAAAAATCGCTGGTAGTATGGTAAGTAGTAGTGGACCTCCAAACATCCAGATGGTGTGGATGGTGAGTTTATGTCGCGATGTGAGCACAAACACAAAAAATATCGATGTATTTTGGGATTGAGTATTTTTCGACAATTTTTTACTCTATACATGTGTGAGTACTTTTTGATAGAATGTCATTTTTGGTGGAATTGTTTGTATATTTTACAGATATTAAAATCTGTGGATTACATTATAAGAAATCGGCTTACATTAAATGAACTACAAAATTTTCCTTCACGAATCGCACATTTTTCTACTATTAATGTTTCGGATCCAAAAACGTCAGTGACTTGTAAAAAACTACCGTTGGCAACCCGCTTACTAAGCATGGCAACTATAGCAAATATGGGGGATATTGTAATAATAAATTAAAAATTAAAATAACATTGTTTTAATTTTAAAAAATAGAAAAACGATAGTTTGAGGTATCGAATTTTCATTTTTTTTTATAAGATCGGGTGACAAACGAGCACACAGTCCACCTGATGGTAAGTGGTTACTGTGACCCATAGACATCTACATCTATCCTCAATAAAGACTCAAGATGCAGATGCGTTGTCACCCGTGAGGACGAAGATGGAATGCCTCTTTGCCAGTAAAAAGGGTCTCCGGTTCTCTACACTCACCATACGAAACACAGCAGCGTTAAGCTGCTATTTTACGCTGGTTTTCTGTGAGAGCGTGGTCCTTCCACGGTCGAGCCGACCCATTCGTGCTACAACCATAATATAGCTGCAGCATGGTTCTACCATACGAGTTTAGTGTCATTTTCTTAATAATATAAATTCTTTATATGATTCCTTTCATTAATATAGAATTTACATTTTAATCATCGCCATTCCAAAATTGCGTTTGTTGGCGCAATGTGTATTAAAAAAATAGACTTTGAGTTTGATAATTGGCGGTATAATGATATAATCATATTCTTTAAAAGTAAAGTAAAGTTGCAGCCTATTTACGTCCCACTGCTGGGCACAGGCCTCCTCTCATTTCTGAGAGGGTTTTAGGGCAAGGAAATGTCCGCCGCGCTGCCCCAATGCGTGTTGGCGAACTTCACATGTCTTCGAAAAATTTTTTTTTCTTATTTCTCAGACATGCAGGTTTCCTCACGATGTTTTCCTTCACCGCCGAGCACGTGGTAAATCAGCACTTAAAATTGCAATTAACAATTTCATTGGTGCCGGCGGGGATCGAACCCGGGTTGCTCGAGTACTGTGGAGCTTATAGCGAGCGCTAACCATCTGAGCTACCACGGCTATTCTTTAAGCCAGACTTAATACTCCAGTATGTTCAGGCCGGCGACGGGCGGCATCGACACGACAAACGTATAAGACGTCTCAAGCGTGACGATCAAGGCAGAACGTGGTAGAGCTACGCTGCAGTTATATTACAGTTGTAACACAGTTGGGTGGGCTCGACCGAGGTAGGACCACGCTCTCACAGAATACCAGCGTACAATAGCAGTTTAAAGCTGCTGAGTTTCGTATGGTGAGTGTGTTTTTTTTTTTTTTTCTGAATGAGTGTGCTGTTGGCCCTGCGGCCTTGACAGCTTCGTCTAATTAGGTTCGTAAGTGAGTACTTACGAACTATTGAGTGCAACGATTCTGCCGTCGGCGAGGCGGCGCGAAGCGCCGCTTCGCCGACAGCAGTCCCGAGGCACCCCGACCCCTGCTTTCGGAGTGAGGCTCCTCGAGCTAGGGGGGGGCTCGATGCGATTCAAGGGCCCCTCAGATGGAGGTACGAACCTCGGCTTGAATCGCTATCGCAATTTTATTAACGAGTCGCAAAAGTTAGAAACGCCCCGTATCACGGGTGTTAAACCTCGTGTACGGAGTGTGTCTGTGACGTCGCATTCGCCGGCGATTGCGGTGTGCCCTAGTGTTCTGTACTAGAGTAGTGTCTGTGTGTGTGTTAGTGTTTATATTTACTAATCTAATTCCCTCATCCGTGGAGGGGGGGGGCGGGATCGACCTATTTATGGAAGTGATCTCGTCATCGGGATCAAGAAGAACGTTCTTGGGACGTCTCCTGCGGGGGGCAACATCCCTCTGTGGGGAGTACGAGCCCGCCTCATTCACCAACGGATTTTCGTGATCTTTTATCGACTCGAAGTATCTTAAGGATAGTTCCTTAAGATACGTATGTAAAGTGGGCATTTCGAGGTCGCGGTGGAGATCCGCGTTCCTCACATAGAAGGGAGCTCCTGTGATCTGACGCAGGAATTTGTTTTGAACAACTTGAAGTTGTTTTAGGCTCTTTTTATTGACATGCGCAAAGGACACCCCTGCGTATGTCATAATAGGACGTACGCAGGTTTTGTACAGATGCAGTTTGTGTCTTAGGGACAGCTTACTGCGTTTGTTGGTTAAGGCAAAAAGACGATACACAACGAATTTTGCCTTATTTCTGACTGTTTTTATGTGCTGAGAGAAGCTCATTGCACTATCTAAGGTTACCCCCAGGTATTTTACCTCTCGGACCCACGGTATTGGGTTGCCGTAGAGGGAGATCGTACCTGTTTTATATTTTTTAATCTTTAACAGTAAGTTGTTATAATAACGCCTTCTGTTGAAGAAGATGGCTTTGCTCTTATCGGGATTCAGTTCGATTCTCCATTTTCTGCACCAATCTCCTAGTGCGTTTGCTGCAGCTTGGAGTCGACTGCAGATTGTAATGGGATGGAAGTCTGAAGAGTAGATGGTAGTATCATCCGCGTATAGTGCGAGATGAGTACCTACTATCGAAGGGATGTCACTTGTGTAAAGTGAGTACAGGGTCGGAGAGAGCACCGAGCCCTGGGGAACTCCTGCTCTGATTGATCTGGAAGAGGAGAATGTACCCTCCACGCGAAAACGGAAGGATCTATTTGTAAGAAAATCTTGAACGATTTTGACAAGTCTTAAGGGCACCCCTGCATGGATAAGTTTGAAAACTAGTCCATTGTGCCAGACTTTGTCGAAGGCCTTGGCCACATCGAAGAACAGTGCTCCTGTGTAAACAGGGCGCCTGTTCGCCCTTGCAGCCTGATCTAAAATGTGCTCCGTGAGGCGGTGCACCTGTTGAACACTTGAGTGTTTGGCTCGAAAGCCAAACTGCTCGTTTGGAATTAGATTCTTACTAAGCACTGCATCCTTCAGACGGCTGAGGATGATGCGCTCATAGATTTTCCCCATGGCACTGAGGAGACTGATAGGTCTATAGCTAGAAGCTCTGTCTCTGGGTTTGTTCGGTTTGTGAATACCGATTACTTCTGCTTCTTTCCACACTTGTGGGAAGGTGCAGGTGGACAATAGAACATTGAAAATAGCCACTAGAAGGCAGATCAATTTTGGGGGAAGAGCTTTAAGCACTTTGTTATTTATACCGTCGGCGCCTGGCGCCTTTCGAGGTTTGAGATTTTTGATGATGGTTTTCACCTCATCAAAAGTAACGGGAGGGAGTGGATCATCCGTTGGTGGGGTGGCGGACAAATTGGCCGCTTCCTCGTCCACCTTGTTCAGGTGGACGGGGTCGATTGGCAAAGTGCTTGGAGAGCATTGGCTCTCGATGCTATCCGCCATGCACTCGGCCTTCTCCGAGTCGTCGAACGCTAACTGACCATCAGATCTAACTAATGGGGGCATCGAAGCGACATTTTCTGATTTAAGAGATCTCGCCAGCTTCCAGAAGGCTGTATGCGAGGGCGAGATATCTTCCATATGGTGAGTGTGGAGAACCTGAGACCCTATTTAATGGAAACGAAGTACTCCATCTCAGTCCTCAGGGGTGACAGCGCATCTGCATTTCGATTCTTAATTGAAAATAAAAATAGATGTCTATGGGCCACACCACACACCCTTATTCATAAAAAACCTCCTTACAACGGGAAAAACATATTTATGGCCAGTAATAAGTTGAAAAAGACTCCTCATTCGATACCGTGTGTAAAAACCCAAATAATGGTATTTTATAGAAAATGTTTTGTTGAGATATCTTTTCTTAAATGAAAACAATCTACACTTCTGAAGCTTTGAAACAAATCAATTGCAATAACCTATAAAGTAACACATCAACATAAGACGAATTGCCTGAAATATCAAAATAGCGACACTTTATTGGACAAGTCCCGAGTCGTAACGTTCGAGCAAGCTTTGATAACTCCCGTTGGAATTTTATTAGGGCCGTTACACACACGCGCGCTGAAGTTCCAGTCGTTTCATTACATAGTGAGTATACGGAGAAATTATGCCGTGTGAAGGGTGACGTAAAAAGGGATATAGAAATGATTTATATGAGGTTGTTATTTTTATTAACTCTCTTTTCTTTTTACTGCTGCAGTTAACATCGTAAACGTTGCCAAGAACGCCTGAAAAATGAACATTAAATAATAAGTGAAAGACGCCTTCAAAGAACTAAAAATATTGAATAATACAATCACTTAATAAATTGATGATGCTTCGTTTAGTGGCGAAACACATCGTATTATCGATAGTAGTGTTTTTTCTGATATTTTTTTTCAAACACAGTTCCGAACATGTTCCGAACACAGCCGCCGCAACGGCGGCACACCTTCACATTTAAATGTTTTACTTACATTTCACTATATTGCCAGGCTATTGTTCTCTTTTTCTTGAAGCTTACGTAATCATGTAAGTCATATTTGTTAGCCAAAGGCTTAATTTAAAAAATGCGTGAGTGTCGTGGAACACTCGGTTGGAAGTTCCTTACGTAGTATATTAAAATTGATAAACGCAGGTATTATATTATTGATTAACAAATACAAATAAATGAATTACTAACGTCTATTAAAATTAAGCGTCAATTTAAATATAATAATATTTCTTTCATGGCAAGAAGAGAAAAAGTGCGAGGGAGATGGATATTATTCCATCTAACTTCCTTAATTCGCCACCAAGGCCGTCTACACTATGACACAAAGGGTAGTGACGAGAAAATCTTACACTTTTTGTCGCCTAGCTCCCATCCGTGAAACCCGTACCGTCCGATAAGGAACTTCATTCCAATTCCAATAATAAAACATAATAAAATGAAGTGTGAACGGAGCGGCTATAATTGCACACTTTTCACACGCTTCAGTTTTGGCATGTTAGTAACTTAATATAGGTATTTACCTTTTTTTGAACAGCATATCATTCAGTTTTCAGGTCAGAATTCAGGTCTCTCCTAGTTTAGTTACATTATTAACGGTGGTGTGTTTTTACTGTGTTACGGTGATAATGCACGTAATGACTACTATGACAATTAACTACTTTTTCTGCCCCCAGGGCGGCGTCACTTATGAATGAAGTGAAATAATTGACAGATTTCAAAAGAAAAAAAAAGATATATTTTAACTTATTATAAGCCAGTGCTTGACCCAAATCCAACCTTGTGGTAAGTGGTGATACGAGTTTAGTGTAGTGTTTAATGTTTTTTTTTTTGAAATATTAGTTATGATTTATGTTAATTAGATTAGGAATGGCTAATAGACACTACGGATATTCCTAAAAATAGAAGAATTAAAAAAGGGTAAAAATGTGTAAAAATTAAAGACTGTAAATATACACAATCCTTAATTTTTATATATTAAATAAAATGCTTCAGTCAATTCTTTAAATTTTTACATATTTTAACCTTTTTACCCAGACAGTCAATTGTTTAATACAAAAGAAATCTAAAAACTTTAATTTAAAACATAACTTTCTACGATAACTCACTGTGTGAGCATAGCTACGTAACAAACAAACAAAAAACAAGTTAACCTCAGTCCCAATTAGCGACATCTGGTGAGTGTAATGTTATTAGCCCTCATTGATTCCTCAGTGGCGGGAGGGAGGTTCTCTTCAAACTGGGTAAAGTGGATCATTTTTATTTTATACGCGGAGCTTCGCTCATTAGTTTTGACATCTGTATTATAATGTTTTTCAGCAAATTAATGCCTGATTCTCCAAGTGAATAGAAAAATAATCATTAAAATCTCTTCACATTTGATAAGTATTTAATTAGTACCTTATAAAGAGATAATTTAAAATTGAAAATTTTGTACAGCCGACTTCAATATAAGTTATTAAGAATAACTCAAAAACTATTGGTCTGACCTTGATCTAATTCATATGGGTCCACACGAGAAGTATCAGCTTTCATATAAAAAAAAATAATCATCGAAATCGGTTCACATTTGATGATAAGTATTTAATTAGTACCTTATAAAGACATAATTTAAAATTGAAAATTTTGTATAGCCGACTTCAATATAAGTTATTAAGAATAACTCAAAAACTATTGGTTTGACCTTGATCAAATTCATATTGGACTACACGTGAAGTACCAACTTTCAAATAAAAAAAATCATCGAAATCGGTTCACCCAATAAAATGTTATGAAGTAACACACATAAAAAAACATACAGTCGAATTGAGTACCGTCTCCTTCTTGGAAGTCGGCAGAAAACACAGTCGAATTAAAAACCTCTTCCTTTTTTTGAAGTCGGCTAAAACTTAATTTTTGAAATAGTAATCTTTTAGAATACTTTACGTCAGAATTGTTAATAAATTTGAAAAATCGCTCGACTTTTTTTATTGCACTCTATTTAGCGATCTATTCAGTTAGGAAACGCTGCCGGCGTCTTAAGCACTATATTGCGGGTTAGTTATATGATTATTGAAGTTTTTCTTTTTCTTATAGTTGGAGATATTGTATATATTGCGAATAAATATTACACAAATTAAATTTTTTATTAAAAAAAACCTTTTGTTATAATTTTATTGCGCACCTTCTGATTTTATCATATCAAACGACTTTACTAACTTTTAAGTTTTAGTGTTAGCAGTAATTGGTATAAGATATGATGGGACTGGCATGTCATTTTGACAGAAATCCCAAAAAAAATTAAAGAAAAAACTTTTAAGTAAAATATTTCTACTTACGTACCAAATTACTAAGTGAAATACAAGTATAACAATCGCTCAAAAGACGTAAAAACACAGGCAAACGTAAAAGCTACGTATAATATACCCTGCTTAGATAGTATATAGTAATATTTACAATAATAAAAATTATATTTTCTGTCACTCCAATATTCGGAGGACATTAAAAAACCATCTGAGGAAAGCAATGTAACATGCTAATGTTTTCAATATAAAGACCTTTGTGGACTGCAAAGGTAATTAAAATAAATTTAAATTAAGGGCGTTAAAACTCGTGAAATTAGTTTTATTCAATATTAACATTTTCATTATGTTTACAGTTGTATTCACATAGTTATGTCGTCTAATATATAATCTAGACCGCCTTTTATTATCCTTATCAGCTATCCTTAATCCAGCATTGGTATCCACCCTAATCCTATAATTTAAGTAAGCAATTCTTGTATATATGTATGTAATTGGTTTTCCTGAAACGGTTCCAAGGATTTAGATGTTATTTTGTATTTAGATAATGTTTTACTTTCCAATTTTATCTAGATAGGATTCATCCCTAAGAATTGATTTTATGTAAATAAGAATGACCATCGAGCACACAGACTAGATGATGGTAAGTGGATTCTGTGCCCCATAGATATCTTCATCTTTTTTTTATATAGGATAGGGTGACAAACGAGCACACAGTCCACCTGATGGTAAGTGGTTGCTGTGGCACATAGACATCTACATTTATCCTCGTTTGCGAATCAAAATATAGATGCGTTGTCACCCGTGAGGACTAGGATAGAATGCCTCATTTCCAGTAAAAAGGGCCTCATCTATCGTCAATTAAGAATAAGATGCGTTGTCACCCCTGAGGACTAAGATGTAGGTCAATTTCTATTAACAATTCGATTCTCTACACTCACCATACGAAACATAATACGAGTAGCATAGAGCTGCTATTTCCTGCTGGTATTCTGTGAGAGCGCGATCCTTCGACACACGGGTCTAACACGTGTGAGACTTCCCTGATGGAACCGATCCATTCGTGCTACAACCATAATATAGCTGCAGCGTGGCTCTACCATGTGTAATAATTTGTGAAAGCTCGTAAAAATGTTTGGATGTTTATTACTTAATCAAGCAACTTTTTACCGCAAGAAAATAAAAGTCACAGCGAGAAAAGAACTCCGCACGCACTGGTCATTCTGCTCTCCACAACTTGTCTGTGTGAATTTGATTTGACATTTAGGAATGATCAAACCGCCATCGGTCAGTCCACAGAATTCGTTTGTTTTGGTTAAATAGCAGAGACCTATACGTGTGGAATGTGCTGCCAGTGTGGAGTCGACCGTGTAAACATACCGGTGTAAGATTATTCACTACACCATAGCAAGTGGCGGCAGAGGGAAAAAAAACAAAGATATTAGTAGCAGCATATTCCTAACAATAACAACAAAATAATTAAAAATTAAAGATTTTGTACAACCGACTTTAACCGACGGTAACACACATAAAAATAAAGAACATACAGTCAAATTTAGTACCTCCTCCTTTTTGAAGTCGGTAGAAAAATAAAAAAACCGCTGGTCCCAACCAACCTGCCATATATCCCCTTATGAGATAATCTATGGGGAGGCCTTTATTCATCAGTGGACTTTGAAAATCTGTAATTATAGTGCTGATGATGATGATTATGAATTGTAAAAGAAGTAGTTTATTCACAATGATTATTCGAATAATTTTTACCTTAAAGGATAAACCTGCAGCTGTATAATGGTTGCAGCACGAATAGGTCAGCTCGACCAGGAAAGGACCACGCTCTCACAGAATACGAGCAAAAAATAGCAGCTGAATGCTGCTGTTAGAATAGTAAGTTTACAAAACCGGAGACCATAAACTCCAGTAGGTAGGTAGGCAGATACTACGGTCTCCATTTGGCACGATCGTGACACAGGTCTGTAGCTTATTTCACATCCATATATTTACGCAAACATGTTCGTCGGTTAAATGTACTCTTCATTTGGCCCATCTTTATTACATCACCATTTTAAACTTCCGTCTACAGCGTCCATTGCCATCTTTGTACATTCTTTCTACGTGAAACCACCGCAACATTAATTTCTTAATCCTGGTTGCAACATGTTACAAACCATACATTTCTCTTATTACACTCTTTCACACTCTATCATTCAGAATCATCTCTAACATACTTCTTCTTGACCGCTTTCTATTAAAGATTAGGTTAGTATATTATTCTAAAAAAAATACTGTAATATTTCTTACTTTTGTATCGTAGCATGTAACCGCCCTTGATCTGAGTGCCGCCATGTTCTGTAACAACAAAAGAACGTCATTTCATGACAAGTAAAGAGTTCACAAGGCCTTAATGTATACGTCTCATTTATGTGCGTAGATAATACGATGTTTGTAAAAATATATCAAATATGTTTTAAATAAAATTACCTCCACAAGAGGTTTTTGTCATTAATGAAGCAGTTTACATACAAAAATTTCACAAGGACAAATATCCAGAACCGATATAATGGTTTGTAAGCCTATACAAATACTTGCTGAGAAAGCAGTCGCAGGAACAACGGTGTTACGTACGTACTTTCCGAGGTACGGGGCGAAACATCTCCAATTTGCTACTTCAGGCTGCTACGCAAAATTTGTTAACAGAAAAACCAATTACTATTTTTGGCCAGACCCGGGATCCGAACCCGGGAGCTCATATTCACAAGTCGCGCTTTCAACCATTAGAACAACGAGTCAGTCAAATGAAAATAAATAGAAGAAAGGGCTAATACACGCCGACGATAAGAGCTGATATGTGATATGTCCCCTCCCCCCCCCCCCTCCCTAAGAATGTTTCCAGTAATGACTAATGAGAGAACAGCAGTGCAGCCGTGATATTTATGTAGGTTATTATATTATTTTTTCGTTGTTTAATCAGTCTCTTCATCTGGAATCGGAATCCAGAATTTTCGCGCGAATAAATCTTGTGTATCTTGAAAAAGCACCACATGAAACTCTTTAAGCCAAGTGGGAAGCGTCGTGTTGTCTTTTAATTCTATTTTTATTAATTCCAACCCACAAATTATTTTGTAAGTTTGTATATCCAGCCATTTAATCCTACATAAACAAGTTATCCGTTATAGTGTCTAAATGACTAAACAATATATATTTAAAAATTCATCGAGTTATCTCTTCTATTGAAAATGCAAATTTCAATTTTCAAATTGAATACAATTATTCATTCAACACCGTCGCATCTATTATGAAACAGCCACTTTCAGACAAATAAAGCAAACGAAAACAAACTGTTAATTGAGTAAACGGATTGTAATATAGTTTATACTTGGGTATTGTTGTTACATGTTGAAACTCCTTGATTATTAATTATACGAAGATACATGTATTTGTTTTAGTTACGAAGCGAGAGGAGGGTACGCAGACATTATAGTTCAATCAGTTTAACTAAAATTTTATGATAAAACTAAACTTTGAGCAAAAAACGACAAATGATAAAAACGTTCATATTCCGTGGCAGATTGCGCGGAAACTATACGTGAAATCACTTTTGTATGTATAAAATGTTGATAGCAAATTCATCAAGAATCATTTCGTACCGTACACATTTCATGTATAGAGTATGGTTTTCTTTAAAACACTAAAAAACCGCGCTTCGGAACACTTTCTTTAACTTCACTCTATAACGTACATAATATGCCGATCGATAAAAGTACTCCATTAATTTTGCCAATTTTTCCATACATTGCTATCTAGAATGCCAGAACTACTAAGGACCGGGCGGCAGAGATAAAGAGAGCGGCATTTTGAACAGAAGCAGGCTCTCCGCCTTAACTTTTTCATATCAAACACCTGACAAATAGCTCTCACCGTCTCACTGAATAGCTTTGATTGAAATATAACGAACATAGCAGTGTTGAGCTAAGTTGTAGAACGCCCTTACTTCTCTTACTAATTTCTACCGCCAAATAGCAGTGCTTGTACTGCTGTGTTCCAGTCTGAAGAATAGAATAGAATAGAATAATTTTTATTCATCAATAATACTTATTGAAAGTCCTTCTTTTCTTTACCGCTGCTTTGGAAAATACATCTGTCCTGGGAAGAACCAGCAAGAAACCAAGGACTTCTGTCCTTGGATATAGTGAGGCAGTATACAGGCTGTGAGGTAACTGCTGTGAGCCAGCTGTGAGGTAGAGGTGACTATAGGTTGGCTGGTAGAGAATGCATAGTGAAATAAAGTACTGCCTTTATATTCTTTTGTAATAGAGAATGCAACAAAGAATAAATAAATGCAGCTGTAGCCTTCTTTGCTTGAAGTTGTCTACAGGTAGTCATGGAATGCAGTAGCCACTCTCACCATACTTGTATCATTTGTCACTTTAAAAACCAATTATAATTAAAGTCAAAGCTGTCATAGTCCATTGTTGTCATTAAATAGGTCAATTACTGTTACCGTTACTGTTACAGTCTATTAAAGTCCACAGCTGAACATAGGCCTCCCCCATAGATTGTCTCATATGAGCCATAGTTGCCAAGTTTGGCAAGCGCGTTGCCAACAAGATTTTTTTTTATTTTTTACGTTGTTATTAGGAAAACTCTGCTGCCCATTTCCAGATATGTTTCCCTCTGTCGCCTCTTACTACACCCACGGGATGATAGGGGTAGTGGATATTCTTACACCGTGACTACTCGTACACGGGCAAAAAGGTTCAATTACTGCTATAAAAATATAATTGATTGGAATAATGAATATTTTTCGAAATACACTTCCGGAAATTCAATTTAACAGTTCATCGAAATTCACTGGTGGACATGAGAATATTCTGATTAAAATCTTTTCTTCAGACGCAATCATAGAGACAATCTTAATACCAGACGTCTCGCAAGTTTGACGATTCTCCAAATTAATATTTCTGACATTTCCTATAGTCAACTCTTACGAGATTCATTAGACAAAAGGTTAATGCATTCTCTAACACCGTCATAGTATATCTATAACACCATTACCACACCGTTACAGCCTACCAAAAGTCCACTGTTATTCCACGTGGTTTTGAGTTGTAATCAGGAAGATGCTGCTAACGGCACACGCGGGACTGTATGAGGTAGTGGATATTCCTAGCGCCACTACACGGAAAGTGAAATGTATATATTAAAAAGCACAAATGTCCTGAAGAGATGAGAAGTAGAGACTTACTAAGGGTATGTCAACTACGGATATTACTTTGCGGTAAACAGGAAAATTTGGCGTCAAGGAACGCCCCTGAGCCTTACGTACGTGGAATAATCTTGTGTTAAAATGGAGTGCTAAGGAAAATTCGAGAATTGAAAATCTTCGTCATTTTTTTTTTATATAGATTACGGGTGGCGAAAGAATACACAGTCCATCTTATGTACCATAATGATGGTAAGTGGATGCCGTGGACCATAGTTCCACATTTATCCTCAATTAAAAATCTTATAAGATAAAATATTAGAAATTTAATATTTTTAATAGATGTTTTATTTATTTATTTATTTAATATTGATTGTTAACACCTTAATAACTAGAGTAACAAAGGGCGGACTTAATGTCTAACGGCATTCTCTGCCAGTCAACCCGTGGAGTGATGAGATTTTGTGGCAGGTGCAAATACATATATATACATATATACATGCATACGTACTAAGATATACATATAATACACAAAAACTTTACATATAGTGTGTGCAAATATATGAACAAAATATGTATCATAGATATATTTGATATATACGTTACATATGATTATAAAATACATAATATATTGCTATAGCAGATAATAAAACCTCTAAATATATCATAATATATCATCATCATTCTTAACGTCCAACATAGCTTCGTTTCAAAAAAGTCATGTACCATATTTTTAAAACAGTCCTTACTTGGCGCTCTCCTTACGGTTTCGAGGAAGGAGTTCCCGAGTAGTGTTGTATGAATAGTAAAGGAATTGTTGGTGAACACAGTGAAATGAGATGGAATACTGATCTTATGATTAGATGAGGAGCGAAGAACCCTATCATGAGGTGAAAAGAAAAAAGAACAAGCAGAATTCTAGAATTTCCAGAGAGAAAGAGATAGTGAGCCATATCAGACGTTCAGGATAATGTTATGTGATAGAGTAACCTTTTCAACTAGTATATATATATATATATATATATATATATATATATATATATATATATATATATATATATATATACATATATATTAGATTATAAATAATCTAATTTTATTATATTTAGGTATATTTCATTTCATCTCAGTTCTGAAAATTAACAATGCTTCTGAGCCTTCTTAGGTTCCGATGTTACCGGTGTCCATAACTATCTACTGGGCAGTAAGTTTATTTGTCACCTGTGTATGTATGTGTGTGTTTCAATTTTTATCTGTGGTCTTGTGATAGGCTGTAATGATGATGATGATTTATTACAGAGCCGTAGAAGTACATGATGAATTTACCCGGACAACATGCGAACAAAACAACTGATGCCGTAACAATGATCAGCTTACGGTTAAAAGCCTTCAATAGTCGCCCGTGCTCGGATTCAACTCGTCATGCCTTTGTTATGTAAAACTTACCTAATCTAAAATCTTATATAAGCATTGATATACAAATAACCCTTTTTTGTAATACCAATACATGGGTTTTTTGTATATCAATGTATATAAGGGTCCATTTTAGTTCAGATTAGACGGAGGTGACAAACGATCACACAGTCCACTTGATGGTAAGTGGATGCTGTGGCTTATAGACATCTGCATTTTTATCCTCGATTAGCAATCCGCCGCGACTTCGCTCGGGTAATTATTGGATCTTGATAACAGCGCCACCTACTGGATCCAAATTATGCATTTAAACCATCCAGCGACCCCCACACAAACGCACAAAAAAATTCGTCAAAAACATTCGAGGCGTTTTCGAGTTTTAGCGAGACTTACGAACAGCAATTGATTTTTATATATAAAGATTAAGATTAATCAAAATGCAAATGCGTTGTTACCCGTGAGGACTAAGATGGAATGCCTCCGCAAGCAGCATTGCAAGCTATATATCGGCTTTATTGAAGTTCGTTTTTATATTAGAGACTTTATTTCGTGACTGTATAAAGGCTGTATAAGCGTATAATAGTTTTATAAGGAAAAAACAAATTGGCACAATATAGAGCTTACAGATCCCGTGTGCTATGTAACACTAGGCAGACTAAGAAAGAGTTAACATCAGTGCCCGTCCTACACATACCCGCCTTCCTCATGAACAAAAGGATCAGTGTTAGAGACAGGACAGACAGGGACAACCACATCACAACGAGACCTAAAATGCAACAAATTATTGTGTGTAATGTAATTTTTGGGGAATATATAATATAATGCGAAGGAATTTTCCCATGACAAAAAGAAACGAACCTCGACGTGTTAAGTACTCTGCGCTATGTAGAAATCATAATGTCCCCAAGACCAGATTTTGGTCACGGCGGCCAGTCCTAATGGATACATACCACCTGCGCAGTCAGTATTATAGTGCACGAGTGTGTTGCTTGCACAGTTGAACTCGATTCCCCCACTGTTTTATTCCGGCAATCCGAAACGACTGGAGTGAGATCATGTGCAGGGTAACGGCTTTACAAGCCTTTCAAGGCAAGAGGATAAATATAGCACCACCAGTTTTCTGACTCCGGGCTGCTACTGATTTTTTGAAAGAACACCAGCTTAAAATAGCAGATTAATGCTGCTTTGTTTCGTATGGTGAGTGTAGAGAACCGGAGACACTTTTTACTGGAAACGAGGCATTCCGTGTCAGTCCCCAGGGGTGACAACGCGTCTGTTTTTTGATTCTTAATTGAGAGTAATTGTAGATGTCTATGGGCCACAGCATCCACTTACCATCAGGTGGTCAGTGCGCTTGTTTGTCACCCTTATTCTATAAAAAAATAAAAACTACATCTAATTTTGGCGCTACCAGGGATTCGTACCCTTTACTACTGAATCGCAATTATTAGTGCTTATAATGTGTTTTATACTAATACTAGATCGCCAGGCAGACGTTGTTCTGCCCTTTCCAACGACCCTTTCTATAAAAATCGTTAATTTCGCAATAAAAAATTTTGAGGGTCATTTATCGGGATAAAAACTATCCTATCTCTCAAGTTGGACCAAACTCCACAGAGTGTGCAAAATTTCATTGAAATCAGTTCAGTAGTTTAGGAGTTCGTCGCGGACAAACAACGTGACACGTAATTTATATATATATATGATTTATTTTACAATATAATGTTTGAATTCGGTCATTCTCAGACGGCTCAAATAGACGTGTCCGGATCGAAATCCAGTACGAAATACATTACTAACAACTTGATATTTTTTTCCTATAACAGGTACGATCAAAATATTAGGAGGGGCTAATTAATTTTCTTTTTTAAATAAATTAAATATAACTTAGTTAAAAAAAATAAAAACCTCGAAAATATTGACCTCGGTGCCGCGTCCGGCCCCATATTGCGGCGGAAATTAGTTTTTATCTTTTTTTCTCCAATATTCGTCACTATTTGTCATGTGTTAACAAACAACTAGATTTTGTGTCTTTAATCTAATAAGCCTCAAATTTTATCGAATATTCTTATTCAACCTCGTAGTAGATATTCTGTTGATGTTGCTGATGAGTTCTGCGAAACCAAGCAGCGCCAGTCCCATACCTTAACATCAGACATTGGAGTACATGAAAGTAACAGCTTCTGGATGCGTGTGTCGACAGAGTGTGAGAATATCCGACATTAATGAATGAAGTAGTCTCCAAAATTGTAAATTGTAAAGGAAGTAGTGACGAGGAAAATAACATTTTTTTAATTAAGGATTGAAAACTGTAATACAAAGTTTTTATAAGAAGTTTACATTACATTGTTAATTTATTTTTTGCTTAATATACCCAAAGGTTTTTTTTATAGGATAGGGTGACAAACGAGCACACAGTCCACCTGATGGTAAGTGGATGCTGCGACCCATAGACATCCACATCTATCCTCAATAAAGAATCAAAATGCAGATGCGTCGTCACCCGTGAGGACTAAGATGGAATGCCTCTTTTCCAGTAAAATGGGTCTCCGGTTCTCTACACTCACCATACGAAACACAGCAGCGTTAAGCTACTATTTTACGCTGGTTTTCTGCGAGAGTGTGGTCCTTCCCCGGTTGAGCCGACCCATTCGTGCTACAACTATACTACTAATATATCTGCAGCATGGCTCTACCACGTATAAAGGTTATTTAACTGTGTTAAAATCAAAAGACAAAGTAACATTTTTATTAAAAATACAAATACTATTAGTTATGTCAGTGCCTTCTACAATGAGGGCATCCACGACTTTTTCTGCCACCGGGGGCGGCGCAACGAAATAGTGAGGTATAATATTTGACAGAATTCATATACATTGAAGTAATACTCGTATGTACTTAAGTACATAATTACTCAATGATTTCATAGCGGGGAAGTTAATTTTTTCGGAAAATGTAAAGTCTATTGTTTCTTTCTGTACTATTAGCTATATTTTCTACTAATAAGATTGAAAATAAATAAACCAAACAACAGATATCTGAATATTTTTTTTTTAATTTTTCTAGTTTTATGAAATAGTAGAAAAATTAAACAAGTTAAAAAGTGCAAAAAATTAAAGTTGCTCTTTAATATAACTTTAACCACTGACGCATTGCTTTGTGTATTAAGATAATACTCTAGAAACTGATAAATTTTATTTGAAACAACTCAACAACGTTACATTGTTCAAAAAACTTTACCACAGTGTCAACTAGCGACATCGGGTGAGCAGAAAATTATTAGCCCTTATTGTCGATGTTGTTGAAAAGATTGATTTTAAGTAATTTTTTAACAATAAGTAAAATGTCTATGATTAAGCTAGATCTCGACCAAGAATTCTGATATTTTTAAGTTCCTATAATGTTAGTTTAAGACTACTATTTTTACTAACATTTAATATAATAATTTAACGCTTCCTACCAAAGATGATTTTTGTAAGTTTTCATAAAACTTAATAAAAGTGGTACACATATTAAGTCTTGGTAAAATAAAATGTTTTATTGACAAATTAACCTGCAATTTTTTACAGATCATAAGTTCATAGAAGTACTTAGGCATTTAATATACCTAAAAAAATTGTCTTTGAAATATAATTATTTTATATTTATTTCATTTCGGTGATCAAAATATTGAGTTCGGTGGACACTATTTTTTTTTCAAATTAAATTCTTTCTTAATCATTCTGTCTATACGATTCCCTTTACTACTAATATGTTTTAAATTAACTCTAGAATTGATATTTCATTTTAGTAAGTCCTAAATTTAAAAACAAAAAATGCCAACGAAATCAACCAAATAATGAGTCGCCTGATAATGACCAATAAATGAATATATAAACATACTTAAATAAACAGAGTATGAGTCGGCTCGGCCGGGGAGGGACCACGCTCTCATAGCATACCTGCGTGAAATGGTAGCTTAATGCTGCCGTGTTTCGTATGATGAGTGTAGAGAACTGGATACCCTTTTTACTGGAATCGAGGCATTCCATCTTAGACCTTAAGGGTGACAGCGCATTCTGCATTTTGATTCTTAATCGAGAGTAGATGTAGATGTCTCTTAACTACATTTATCCTAGATGTAGTTGACTATGATCCATAGCATCCACTTACCATCAGTACCACCAGACGGACTGTGTGCTCATTTGTCACCCTTATTCTATAAAAAAATAAGAGTACGTCTTTCAATTCTCGAATTTTCGTTCGCACTCCATTTTTACGTAAAAATATTCCACGCACGTAGGTATATATGTCTCAGGAGACGTGCCTTTGGCGCCAATTTTTCCTGTTTACTGCGAAGTAATACCCGTGCTTAACATTCTAACCCTCGATAAATCGCTACTTCTAGTACGCATAGCATTTTTGTATTTTTTAAATATTTATATATACTCTATTTTATTATATTTATATTGCCGTGTGACGGCCGTAAGAGAATGCATTACTTGCCCCGTTCCCCAAATTTCTTGTGAGATTCTTCAAAATTCGTATTATTAGTGTAAATAAGTTAATCTGAGCTTGATTGTATTGGGTTTATTTAAAAAAAAATTGGCCAAGTGCGTGTCGGGCCACACACAATGTAGAGGTAGGGTTCCGTTGTTGCCCGTCACAATAAGTGGGCATTTTGACAATGAGCATAATAAGTGAGTATGCGGTTTGACCGCTATAACAACTAAAAATGGGCCCAAATAGGAATGTGGTAACTGAAGGACTTATTTTCAAATCAGACTTATAAGGAGTGGCTTTTCGATTTTGAAAATAATGCAATTTACATCAAACTGTATTCAAATTATCTCAAACTGTATTTATTGTATTCATTATTTTAAAATTGTATTTTTTTAAATCTATATACTTCCCGGCAGTGCAAAAACTTTATATATAAAAATTACGTGTCACATTGTTTGTCCGCGACGAACTCCTAAACTACTGAACTGATTTCAATGAAATTTTCTACACTGTGTGCAGTTTGGTCCAACGTGAGAGATAAGATAAGTGACCCTCAATTTTTATATTGCTAATCTCAGGAGTTTTTTTAGGAAAGCAAATGGTCGATGGAAAGGGCAGAACAACGTCTGCCTCTTCAGCTAGTATATATGTTACCAGAAATGTGTAAAATAGATTATATTACACACATTTCCTAGGAAATCTATACATTGTCTAAATAGCAGTCGGAAATGTAAATATTTGAGATATCAATGGGTATGCAGGGATAGCGGGGCGAGGGGAGGGTATTGTTTTGTCTGATCAGGCGATTTCGCTAGTGCCGCGTTAACTGTCAGTGTTGCTGTTGTTCAAAATGGCTACCGAATCACGCATCGCGCTTATGAAAGAGCGATTTTATAGTACTTTAGCGTCATTAAGAACGTTAACAAACGCTAAGTACAGTGCTTATATTGAAGATGAACGTTATAAAGAGTTAATTGAAGAAGTTTCCACGGCAAAAATAACAGCTAGAAAGACTTCTCGTGATTATTGGTTATTGCGGCGATACGATGTGCTTACCATTGACCAGAAAAGTAAGCTTATTTTTCCAGTTAAAGACACTACAAGCACTATTATTTACTACGCATGTGATAGCGAGGTATTCAACATATTACACGAGGCACAATATTCAAATTGGTCACGGCGGAAGAGATCCTATGATGAAAGAGGTAGGGAGTCACTACAAAACATAACATGTAAGGATATAGAAACTTATCTTGAACTTTGTGAACCCTGTCAACAAAAGCAAAAAAACATCAAAAAAGGCATTGTTGTGAAGCCTATTATAGAGTTTAACTCTAGATGCCAAGTGGATCTGATAGATTTTCAGCCCCAGCCCGACGGTGATAACAAATTTATAATGGTGTATCAAGATCATTTAACAAAATTTGTTGTTGTAAAACCACTTAAAACAAAACGAGCTGAGGAAGTGGCTCACACTTTATTGGACATATTTACTCTACTTGGTGCTCCTGCAATACTTCAGTCTGATAACGGCAGAGAATTTTCCAACCGAATTATTGAGAATTTAAAAACATATTGGCCTACTTTAAAAATTATTCATGGTAAACCCAGGCGTTCGCAAAGTGAGGGGAGTGTGGAAAGAGCAAATCAGGATATTGAAAATATGTTGACCACGTGGATGCAAGACAATAATAATTCACATTGGAGTAAGGGTTTGAGATTTGTGCAACTCATGAAAAACAGAGCTTTTCACGCAATCTCCTTATGAGACACTTTTTGGGTGTAAAGTAAAAGTTGGTTTACAGTTACCCAATGATTTCACGCAAAATGTTTAAACTGAAGAAGATTTGGAGAAAATTATAAAGGACCTTATCAAAAAGGAAGAAGATCCCGAAGTCACTGCATGTGAATTCTCTAAGGTGAACACAGAGACAAGTCAAATTTCTAACAACGATTCAGATCAACGCGAAACAAATACGCAACCATCAGCTTGCACCCTCCAATGCAGCGTCTGTTCACAAGAAACTACAGAGGCTCATACATGTAGAGAATATGGATGTACAATCCACGCTATTTGCGCTGTTGCTGAAAAGAAGTTTGCTCCTGTACCTATTGACACTTCTGTACGAATTGCAGTTCCAGAGGTTGACAAAGGACGTGGTGATGCCCGAAATATTATAGGTGTAGTTTTGGCTAAATCCGATGATGAGCTTTATCAAATTGGTACCAAAAACGGAATCTTAAAACAATCATATTCTCGATCTCAGATTAATGTGTGTCCAAGAACTCTTCATGATGCAGAGGATGTACCGAGTACGGAGATAGCACTACGGTCAGTTGGTAACCTACAATCTACTGGAACCGGCCAGGGATTTAAAAAGTGCCATTTCAAGAAAAACTGTACTACAGCAAGATGTCTGTGCTATAAAAATAAATTATTGTGTACTTCCAAGTTCCATTCCGGCTTACCCTGCAAAAATAAATATAATAGCCATATGGACTGACTCGTTATATAATATAAAGACTTACTTTAATATTGCGACATTTATAATTACTTAAATAACAGACTAATTACTTACCCAACGAAAGCTTGACTTTATGAGAATAATATAAGTCTATTTTGTGATAAATACATTTTAAAAGTTCCTAGATTCTTGATTTTCGAAGCTTTAATTAGTAAGATAATATGAAGATTATTATATTTTACGAAATGACTGTTACCTGAACGCTGTTGTCTCAACGAGTGCTTTAATAAAAATTATTATTCTCATTTTAACAACGTGTTTTATTACAGAAATCATTATTTTTATACATTTCCTAATACGATATTGGAATTATATACAATACCTAGGAGTTGTGCACATTTCCTAGGACATTTATGTATTAAATAGTTTTTGAAACAATATTTTATACATTTCCTAAATAGCTTCTGAATTATATAAATTTCCTAGGATTTGTATACAATTCCTAGATTTCATACATTTCCGGTAACATATATAAAGTTCAAGTAAACCACCACATCACTAAATTATTCTGAGGTCACCCGCGTAAACCAAGAGTGTGACTGTAAATGTAATGTAATGTAATTAATGGACGCCCTCTAAAAAAAACATGCGTGAGTGTCGTGGAACACTCGGTTGGAACGAAGTTCCTTTCGTAGTTTATTATTATTCATAAACGTATTATATTATTGATTATCAAATACAAATAAATGTTAGCGTCTATTAAAATGAAGCGTCATTTAAAATTCAAGATAACAAAAAGTGCGAGAGAAATGGAAATTATTCCATCTCGCTCGCACTATAGAACGGGGATCGTGACGGAAAAATCTTACACTTTTTCTCCTCTGGCCCTCATCCGTCAAATTCGTACTGTACGATAAGGGACTTCGTTCCAAAAAAAAAATTATAGTCAAGATGGAGTTTTAATTATTTTTTGTACACTATGTCTTAGCACGGACTTCAGAATGTAAAATAATTTAATTAATATTAGTACTTTGATGTCACCTAAAACCTTCTTATTAAAAGTTACATTTTTCATATGCTGTTTATGTACCGTAATGGCGGTTTTCCTGTGAGTGTTCACGCTGACAGGGTGCTTCGGAGAGTGTTGATAATGAAGACACATGGCCTAATTAAGCTGATTGAATTCTGGCAGTGTTCCAGCATTCATGTTTGGCTGCGGTAGAAACAGTTATTCGTCCACGCACTATATTTTAGTTATTTCGAGAGTATTTCAGCTTTAGTAATATTTTATTATGACACAAGCATCTGCCAAGTGATAACCATCTTGGTTGGCTTTCAGCTGATGAACTGGAATCTTCAAGAAATGGAAATAGGGGAGTGCCAGCACTTTAAGCTTAATTAATAAACTTTTCTAATATTTATTCCTTAATATTTAATTCTTATTGTATAACCGTTTTACTTACAAACTATATAATTGTAACAAGCTGTTCCCCGCGACTTCGCCCGCGTGTAATATAGGGTTTTTATTATGTTGCGCGGAACCCTAACTCTTTTTCTAAAATATAATTAGCCTAAGTTATTACTTATAACATCAGCTATCTGCCAGTGAAAGTCCCTTCAAAGTTCCGTTGAAATCGGTCCAGCCGTTTCGGAGATTAACCGGAACAAACAGACAGACAGACACAGACAAAAATATTAAAAATTATGTTTTGTTTGTTATAAGTACCGTATATTCTTTCATATGAATTTAGTAAAAAGCTGTTATTTTGAAATTAAAAACAGACACTTCAATTTTATTTCGGCAGCGTCGCGTATTTTCGTTTTCTACTTTTTATATCATACTTTGTCCTTTCTTTGTTTTCTTTTATATTATTCTAAGTCAACGCTTAACTACAATCCCACCTTATTGTAAGATGGTGAAGCGCACGGGCTTAACAAAAGCCTATTCACTCTTGCCTTGAAGTCACCCACATTGTAATCGGATGGAAAGTCAGATGCTGGCAACTTATTCCACTCCTTTGCTGTACGCATGATTTGCGATGTAGCAAACTGTTTGGTACGAATGCGTGGTAAGTCAATAAAGGGGTGGAGATTGGCCGAACGTCTGGTTGCCTGATGGTGGAAGGGAGAGGGAGGAATTAAATTATGCAATTCCTGCGCACACTTTCCGAAATGCATCCTGTAGAAAACCAAAAGGCTGGCTACTTTGCGCCTGTGTTCGAGACTGGTAATCTAAATTCGAATTTGGTTAAAACCAAGATTGGTTTTAACCAAATTCGGATCACTAATGAGCCTCTGAGCACGTCTTTCCATTGAGTCCAAAGCTGCTAGGTGGCATTTTGCATCAGCCCATATATGGCAGCAATACTCGGCGTGAAGTATCGCCGTACCATTGCAAGGGCTCCTAGCTTCCTTGCAGTTGCTTTGGTCTTAGACTCAATGGACCGCCCGAAGTTCGTATTTGAGAATATCTCAACTCCCAACAACTGAAGGCGATCGCTGTATTCCAGTGATACTTGGAAAGAAGGAGCCATGGTGAGCTGGCTCCTTTTTGCAGTGAAGAGACACGCTTGTGTTTTGGCGGCGTTGAATTTCACAAGATTGCCAACGCCTCATTCGGAGACTGCCTGTAGTGTGAGGTTCACACGCTCCACCAAAGCTTCTCTTTCGGATTGGATTTGATCCTGACTGGCCCAACGATTTGGTTGATATCTCTCCAAAACTGTGCTATCGTCTGCATACCCAATAGATACCGGGCATAAGCAGATCATTAATATGCAGCAGGAAGAGAGTTGCGGAGAGAAACGACCACTGAGGAACACCGGCGTTAGTCGCAACAGGATCGGATGAGCAGCCATCGACGACGACCCGGAGAGACCGTTCACTCAGAAAGTCAGCTAATATCCGGAGCTTTGCGGTTTCGAGCGTCAACCCAGGATAAGTACGCTAAATGCTTGCGCTTTTCAGCTTGGGCGCATTCAGCGTTAAACCATGGGCGAGCTTTGCTACCGGTGGGAGCATCAGAGAAGGGGATAAAGTACTCCATAGCTTGATGCAACACATCGGCGCAGCTGGACGGATCCGCAGAAGAGAAACAACTCCCGCCAAAGATAGGATGCAAAAAAATGTCGCATCTCATCCCAATCAGCTCACTTATACCGCCATATTCGTTGAACACCTTGGGACTCGTAATCAGGGGGAGAATATGACGATATATATTTTACCAGACAGTGGTCAGGGGTACCCATCAGCCATACTTTTCTTTTTAAGATGCATATGGAGTAAAGAGTGAATAAGGATGGAGAATGGCAGTTGAACGAGGCGTTACATTAGCAATCAAACGAAACTATCAGAGTTACTGCGCCCATAGGAACTTGATCAGGAGACTGCGGGGACGCCCGATCCCCCCCCCCCCTCCTCCAGAGATCGCCATCGTGTCCTCTCGCCCGGTCGCTAACCGGCACGATGGAGCCACCCTTGGATTTTTCGCTAGTTGACGGGTCAGCCTTTCATGAGCAGCTAATTCACTGATTGGATCCCAACTACCTGCGGTCGGCCAATGGAACACCATGCTATGGATCCCGCTACCCTCCACGACCAAATACCCCACACAGCAACAACTGACGCTTCGCACCCGATTCACACACAGAACGCTACATTTTTTTTTTTACTTTTTGTTCAGACCCATTCTCCAAAATTCTGTGATTTCTCTTCAGAGACTGTAATGAACATACTACAGAATTTCATACTATGCAAAACTTTTACAACAATTATTATCTATGAGGAGCATATCCTTCAAAACTTTGTAATCATAAACAATCGAAGTTCAATAATTTGCAAGGGAAGTCCGGAATGTGGTGGGCATAAAGTTTGTTATTATCTTGGGAATAAATTATCCTTTAATAATAAATTGATTACAAGTTTGAGTTTAATAAAACAGCATAACATGTTAAGGGACGAACCAATTGACGCAAGGCAGGAGGTGTTCCTAAAACAAGGTAAGGCACATAATTTGTAATCTTTTACGCGGATATTAACTTAATTTGTAACATTTTTAACATAATAGATTTCCGCAACGTAAAGTATGAGGCGTCTATTATTTAGTTAATGTTATTTTGTTAGGTAGTGCTTTACTCTCGACACGTCAAGGTCAAGCAATTTTGTGGTCCTAAAATGCCTCTATCGTAATCATATTGCACTTATACGATAATGTGAGTAGCCGTATATCAAGAAAACACTCTAATTAATCCACCTTATACCTATTTTCTAAAAATCATTTTGTATTGCTACTAATAAACGCCAAGAAAAAAACCTCCTTGTATGTTTTCGCGATTAATTATAGTGAAACAAAGCATATTAAAGAAACTATTATAGTGAAACAAAGCAAGTATTTTAATATCAGAGAAAGAATAAATTTTCTTGTAAGGAATTATGATTTTATTCTTTATTAAAAGCAAATGTACAATATTGTTTAATTACTTCACTATTGTCCACATATTTTCGACGCTACTAATAGCTCACGGGCGCGGATGCACGCTCAGTGAGCGAGCATCCGTGGCCCCCAGCGCAGCAACTCATTGCTAAGCCACTTAAAAATGTATACTTTCGGTTTTCTATAGGATGTATTTCGGAGAGTGTACGCAGGAATTGCATAAATTAATTCTACTCTTTCACTTCCACAGTCACGCATTCGAACCAGACGGTTTGCTTCATTGTTTGTCATGTACAGAATAGGAGTGGAATAAGTTGCCAGCATCTGACTTTTCATCCGATTACAACGTGGGTGTCTTCACGACAAGAGTGAATAGGCTTTTGTTAAGTCCGTGCGCATCGCCATCTTCGGTTGCATCACCACTTACCATTAGGTGGGATAGTAGTTAAGTGCCGATTTAGAATACTAAAAAAAACCTTCTATCTTTTCCCGTGGGTTTTAAAACAAAAACCAATCGATCACTAATAAAAACTAGACACACAATCAGTGACGAAAAATGTCCTTACCGAATAGCGCCCACTCGAACATTTGGGCGCACTTTTAATTTGTACGTAGCTTTATGAATACAACTTTAAGCAATGCACTTAAGATTCAATTTATATTAATGTATATTTATTTCAACTAGAATTACTTCAAAACAATTGGCGACAGTTTTTTGAGAACTTTTGAACGGGATTGTGTATCTAGAGACTTGTGAGACTTTCGATAAATATCGTATGTATACCATAGAATAGAATAGAATAGAATAGAATCGTTTTTATTCAATATAGATTATAGTAAATAATACTTATTGAAAGTCATTTTTTACTTTTACCACTGGTTCGCAAAAAAAATACCTCTGTCCTGGGAAGAACCAGCAAGAAACCCAGCGGGACTTTTTTTTTAAAAACACAATTTACAATATAATATTTTATACAATTATTATGAAAACATTAAGAAACAGCATGATAGCGATCACCTCATTCCCAGGGATTATTATCAGTCATGTACTCTTTAGTAGTATAATAACCCTTATTATACACACATATTACTTGCGTAATGAGACAAGTCAAAGTCAAAACTTTTTAATCAATTAAGGCTTGTTTAAAGCTCTTATAATATAATTATTATTAATAAATAATGGGACCTTAGAAGGGCAAAAGGAGGAGAGGTCGACCGTTTCGAAGGTGAGACCAACATCTAAAAGCGGCTGCAGGTGCAATGTGGAGAAAGGAAAGTCACGATATGAACATATGGGAGGAATTGGGGGAGGTCTTTGCAAAAGCAAAACAATCTTTACGGATGTGTGATAAATAAGAAATTATATGAAATAAATGCTAATAGCACAAAATATGTAAAAAGTTATAATTCAAGATTGTTTATCAAGGTTTATTGGGATTCTCGACTGGTTAGGATTCATAAGTATACTAGCAATCCGCCCCGGCTACGCACGCGTGATTTCTCGATCTCAATGACAACACAATCAACTGGGTCCAACTATAGCTAAGAACCATCCAGGAGAACCCATAAGCTCCCCATAAAAATTTCATCATAATCAGAAAAGCCGTTTAAATTGAGAAGAATTACGAACACGCTTACCGGAATTTTATATAAAACGATATAAATATATAAAAAATGATAAATTAGATAAAATATATGTGAAATATATTTTATTTCATTTATAATACTAATATAAAATAATTTAAAATAAATAAAAACCCAACCAAATGGAACCCCTCGACAGGGCAGAACAACCGGCCGAGGGTAGAGAGAAAAGAAGGAGCATCACCTTCTGCATTTAAGCCCGAAGCAGTTCGCAGAAACGATTACATGAATAATTTCAGTCGGCAGATCACCCCACATGTTGGTCACCTCGTGAGCCGTATTTTTCGCTTATTTATTAGCGGCTTTCACGAGAGTCTCGTCATACGGAATGATGTTGTCACAGTTTATAGGATCTCTAAACTGTATTATTGTCGACCAAAAATATTCTTGAGCGTGCCCGGTCCATCAATAAATTTACAGGCTTATTAGCAAGAAAATTCATGTCTGTGATGATAGGCCGGTCCCAGTAGTAATCATTCGAAAACGGCTTCCGGCGAATACCTTATAATAAGGCAATTTCCGATCCACGAGATCGTATTTCAAAGCGAGCTCGTGATGTATAATCTTGGCCACTGTCACAGTTTACTACTACGTTGTGTCTATGCAAATATACAGTGCTAGAAAGCGTCCAACATCCGGAGATGACATACCTTAACTATTTACCGGAATAGGAAACAAGCTAGATAGATGACGATACAGCTATCATTTAGGATGTATCTGCCATAATTGTTGGTCTTAACAACCTAATCTGTGTCAATTTACAATCCCGTATTAGTCCCTACCTTGATGTAGTGAAAATTAAGTGTGGCAGAAGAAGCATGAAAGTAAAATTAATGCTGTAGAAATGCGGTCATTAAGTTAAGTTTGTCAGGGCTGACTCCAAATGATAGGATGAGAAAATGTGTGATAAGAGAAAAGTGTGTTTTGAAAGAAAATATTATGACCAGGATTAAGAAAGAAAGAGTGAAAACAAATTCATGCTACAGAAGTGAGTGACAGAGTCGACAAATAATGACTTAGACGGAAGTTTAACGACCAAATTGGCAATGTATTGAACATGGGCCAAGTTAAGAGTACCCCTAAACGACGAGCATGTATCCGTAGGTATGTGGATGTAAAAGAAGCGAGAGAGGTGTGTCAGGATCATGTCAAGCGGAAGTTCGTAGGGACTTGGGAATATCACAAGTTTAAATTAACGTTACAATAAAATCTTAATCATTTATTTTTCTCACCTAAAACCTCATTTAAATGGGACCACACCTTAAGTATATACGAGTATAATCTATTTAATAAAAATTAATCCTTTCGTTCAGCCGTTTCCGGGAAATTGGTTAACAGACATAAAAAACATACGCATCGAGTAGATAATAATCTACTCATTTTTTAAACTCGGTTAAAATCACTGCCATAAAGATTTATCTTTCGGTACAATCAAAAATCCACACGAACAAAACCGCGTGGAATAGCTAGTGTTTAATAAAAATGAAACCAGGTGTGCTCGTTCGGACTACTGGGTCCATATTGGTTTTATGCTAATTTCTGTTGACTTGAATCGTAATGAGCTCGCTCCGCGATTGAACACGGTTCTTGTTTCAATATCACACCGTAAAAATTAAACTTTTAATAATAGTAAAAGACTTTTCAGAAAATTAAAAAGAATAGAATAATCTTCACATAATAACTTCGGAAATTGGGTGCTAAGACATAACGTAGAGAAGAATTTAATATGATATAGAAGTAGTTGTGTGAAGTATTGACTATTTAGTTAATAATTAAAAAACCATTTTTATAGGATATGGTGACAAACGAGCACACAGTCCACCTGATGGTAAGTGGTTGCTGTGACCCATAGACATATACATACATCTATCCTCAATAAAGAATCAAAATGCAGATGCGTTGTTACGCGTGAGGACTAAGATGGAATGCCTCTTTTCCAGTAAAAAGTGTGTCCGGTTCTCTACACTCACTATACGAAACACAGCAGTGTTAAGATGCTATTTTACGCTGGTATCTTGTGAGAGCGTGGTCCTTCCCCGGTCGAGTCGACCCATTCGTGCTACAACTATACTACAATATAGCTACATCATGGCTAAAAAAAATAATTACTTAAATTAATTATTTACCAATATAGTAGGCCTTTGGATACAGGTGTAGTTATGGGCTCACCTTGTTCTGCGTCAGATTATGGTGAACGCCTATGTTCAGTAGAGCATTGTTCAGTAAACTGGTTCAATTAAATTGCTTAAAATTTGTCAAGAGCTTGCGCTTCCAACCCCAGCTCTTGTAACTTGGAGACCGTCTGTTATTGCACAACAACGCGCGACCTCATACTGCATGAGGTCGCGCGTTGTCGTGCAGGAGCAGCGGGAACGAGCGATTCGCCAAAGCCGGTTGGAGACGTGCGAGTTTCTCCATCATTGTGTTCAGTTTTTCACAGTACACATCTGCAGTAATGCTTATCCCGTTTGGTAAGAAGCTGTGATGAATCAAATTGGCGCTAGATCACCAAACAATGACCATCACATTTCCAGGGGTAAGTTTTAGTTTAGGGCATTGTTTGGGTGCTGAACCAGGATCCGTCCAACTTGCTGAGCGCTCGCGATTGTCAAACAGAATCCATTTTTCGTCGCAGGTTACAACACGGTTCAAAATTCTTTCGTTTGTTTGCTTGTTGAGTAGTGCAAGGCACGGCTCGATGCGTACTTCGCACTGGCGATCATTGAGTTCGTGGGGCACCTATTTGTCAAGTTTTTTACCTTGCCAATTTGAAGCAAATGAACCAATATCGTTTTGATGCTAACGTCAAAAGCTGCTGTTAATTCAGCCGTAGATTGGGTATCACACACAATTGCCTTTAATTTGTCATTGTCGTCCAAAGTGTTCGAACTTCCACGGGGTTCATTTTTCAGGTCGAAATTTCCAGAACAGAAGCAAGCAAATCAATGTTAAGGTGGTTAGTTCGTTTGTACTATTTGCTCCATAAACTTCGTTGATGTTGCATGCCGCTTGTGCCGCGTTGCTACCACGACGATACCCATATTCCATAATTACTCAAGTTTTTAACGTATCCATGATGACGAAAAAGATTCAAATACAATGAAAACATAACGCTAATCAATAAAATAAATACTAATTTTGAAAAACAATCCCATGTTTTTAAAATAAAATTAATTTTGTAAATAGAATTCTTAGCCAAACAACAAATTATTTTGATTTGAAATAGCCAGTACTGTAGAACGGCAATTTCAAAGATAATAAGTAACATGCTACACCATTAGTTACCAAACCAATTTCAAAAATTACGCAAACACTACAACTAAGCGTAGGTCGTATAGAGATGTAGACCCAAGCTAAGGTTAACCTTTAGTTTAAACTAAACCTAAGGCCATATGAGACTGACAACGTAATTAAGCTTGATTAGAGTTATAGATTCCAGTTTAGAGCTTCGAATTATGTAATAGCCTGCATCTCTATCT
Organism: Parnassius mnemosyne; assembly: GCA_963668995.1. Taxonomy (NCBI): domain Eukaryota; kingdom Metazoa; phylum Arthropoda; class Insecta; order Lepidoptera; family Papilionidae; genus Parnassius; species Parnassius mnemosyne. Next base: position 12,385,087 of record CAVLGL010000057.1, read on the forward strand.
ACATATTATACGTCAGTTAAACTAAGCTGCGATAGTAAATAAGGACTGGTTATTCAATAGGGACCGAGTATATTTGAATTGAAATAAAAACACGTTTATTAATTCACTAGCTTTTTACCCGCGGCTTCGCTCGCGTGGGCTTTAATTTAGAAACATCAGTAATACTATTTCGTGCTATAATTAAAAATTAAAAATATTGTACATCCGACTTCAATATAAATTATTAAGAATAACTCAAAAACTATTGGTCTGACCTTTATCAAATTCATATGGGACCACATGTGAAGTACCCGCTTACAAATAAAAAAGAATCATCGAAATCGGTTCACCCAATAAAAAGTTATGAGCTAACACACATAAAAAAACATACAGTCGAATTGAGTACCGTCTCCTTTTTAAAGTCGGCAGAAAATTGGCGAAATTGGAACACTTATAGAGACACCTCGGTATGTGTGTCTATCTTGGACGTAAATTATTGAAATTCGGCAATATAATATGCAAAAGAAATACAAAAGTGAGTTTATTAGAATTGCATTATCATACATCTAGCAACACTATTTTTTTATATCGGGTATGTCTTCCGATGTGTTTCTAACCGGAAAATTGCCCTGGAATCAGAAATGCGTTATTTACATAATATTGAAATAAATAAAAAGTGGTTACAGGAGAGCTTATAAATTCAATAGGAGTATTAGATAGAAAAATCTAAAGATGTCGTAAACTTGCTCAGTTTTCTTTTGAATAACTTTGTGGATATTAAAAATAAATATATGATATAATTATGTATTAGAGCAAAAACCGTTGTACGTATATACTCTTTGATTACTTTGTTCTTTTCATTTTGTTCTGCGAGATACTCATGAAATCTTACTTATTTTTATTGTTAAATAACCCAAACCAAATAAAAAGTAATAAAGGCTTTTTAAATCATCAAATATATATCTTGTACCCGAATCCTCAGAGCTTGAATTGCTCACTGAAAGAATCGACTGTTTTTTATGGCGCCATTTGTTGAAACCAGATGTTCATCAGATCCAATTCTTTAAATTTCGACCAAAGCCTATCCCGATTCATCTGCTGTTAACGATCGCCATTCAAAGTTATGACAGCACCCTCTTCATTGTGAAAAATAAGAACTAATTAAGGCCCTAGCCCAAAATGCCACCATCCTTTTGGAGTGCCACGACCTCTCGTGAATCTCTTCAGGATTTTAAATAGCCCAAATTCAACAATATGCTTATTTACAAATATGTTGAAACAAAAATGAGTTTTATTGCTAAAAAAAGTTTCCGGCGATAATTGGGGTCGTCATGAAGCTTCTGTAGAAACCAATTAGCGAAATTTCGGACCTGGGGTAACATTTTGTAAGGCTGTTCCCTTACAATTTTTTAAAAATAATTGTTATCAACCTACAGTGTATACCTACAATAGAGAATTAAAAAAAATACTTAATCAAAAAGGCATGGTCACACTGTCGAATCGAGAATCCTTCTATTTAGGAGTCGACTAATGCAAATAATGAAATATTATTTCAAATTAGAAAAAAACATAATAGCTCACTTATTAGAATTTATTTTCTTTAAAAATAATATTTTTTTTCAATTATGAACCCTGTCACAAATTATTTAAGTTCATTTATAAATATATTCGCACTAGATCGTTTTTCTTATCGCGTACGAAAAAGAACAGTGAATGGAAGAATATTTTAGGTAGAAATTCACTGATGTGTACATATCTTATTACATTACGAACAACTGGTATAACGGAGCAGTTTCTACCGGAGTGTAAGCAATTTTACTTGTATAAGGAAAACGTTTCCTACACCTTCGCGTATTTTCATGACAACTTTTCTTTTTAATACCTGTTACTTCTCAGAGAAATCTGTTATTGTTTCCTTTACAATAGCGTTCTAGAGGGTGGGGAATGTTCTAGAACATTGCCCTCTAGTCTACTTTAAATAATTACTCCTCATAATGATTCCGTAATAGCAACAGCGAAATATGTTTGATGACAATTTATTTATTTATTATTTATTAAACCTTAGGAACAAAAGGCGGACTTAATGCTAAAAGCATTGACATATATATGAGATATATGCATATGCTACATTACCGGAGGAACATAATATTTTAGGGCTCTCTGCTAGTCTAAGATTAAATTCTGCTCTTCCGATGCTACAAGCGTTTTTTTTTTTACTTCTTTTTCATTCGTAAAAAATTCAGTGCCAGTCCTCTTCACGTCGCCATCCAACGCCTTTTTACTTATAATACCATTATCGCACGCACGGCAAAGTGTCCTGATATTTACCAATTCTTAATTCCCATTCTAAAAGAACGTGCATCAGTAGCGTGAGTACCATTTAAATCGTAAGTAGGCTAGTGCTGCAAGCTCATCTGTGTGATCGCTTGAAAGAACATCCCCATTAACGTGGTAGAGGCTATTCAAAGATCTCCACTAACTCGTGGGTCACCGTCGAGAAGAAGGCGGCGAAAACACATGTCACCAGCAGCTTGCATAGTGTAAAGAAACAAATTGTAAGTTCCTTTAAATATTTCATTGCTTACCATAGAAATTACTTCCTTTCTTCCTTCATTACGGCTTTCTCGTTTGTTAATTTATTGTATTAGTAATTTTATTTTTGTAAAATACGGTTGACAAACTAGCACACAGCCCACCTTATTGTAAGTGGATGATATGGCCCATAGATTTCTACATCCTTTAAAGTCCATCCTTTGAGTGAACTACCACTGGCTGATGAAGTCGCGAATATCTATAATATATACTATATGTTATATATCTTCCTATGAATTATTAAGTTTATATATATATATATATATATATATATAAAACTTGCAGATATAATTCAATGAAAACGAAGGCCAGGCCACATACAAAGGCAGAAACTGCTGACGGCTATATTAATTTTATGCAAATGCCATCCGATTGAAGTAGAGCTTATTGCTGGGCAGTGATAGAGGGCTGACGAACAAAATAATATAAAGCTCGAAGAAATTATATTAATGGGGATTATCCTCATATGAGCTGTAATTATGTTGCTAAGGCAAAAACAATACAAATATATTGACCAATATTTAATTTTTATATAATATTCTTGATATAACTCCCACAAATTTATTTATTGCACGTATGTTTATATATGTATATATTAGTTATTTTCATATATCGATAGCTCTAGTGGTATCGCCGGGGTTACCAATGTCAATGTATCCTTGAGGAATATACAAGTGAAAGTATTAGATCGTGATGCAATCCCTGCAACTTTAATTTAATTTTTATACGGTGTAGAGCCACGCTACAGATAAATTGTTGTTGTAACACGAATGGCTCGACCGATGTAGGACCACGCTCTCACAGAATACCCGCATAAAACACCGGCTTAATGCTGCTGTGCTTACTGTGAGTGTAGAGAACCAGAGACCTTTTTTTGCTGGAAAAGAGGCATTCCATCTTAGTCGTCAGGGATGAAAATGCATCTGCATTTTGATTCCTTAGTCGAGGGACTTTGGGCTACTTCCACTTACTACTAGGTGGACTGAGTGCTCGTTTGTCACCCCTATTCTATAAATAAAAAGGTGAGGTAAATACGTTTGCGTAATGGCACGGTTGATTCAATTTTTGGTTGAAAAAGACAATTAGAAAAACAGAAAATAATGAGTTTTTCACTTCAATAAATTTCTTCAGAAAAAAACTTCAAAGGGTTTTTGAAATGATATCTTCGGTTTATAGAGGTTCTTACCCTAGGAAAACCACGATTTCCAAGTGATATTATTCTAGGTAGAAATATGCAACAAAGCAGAATACGGCAACCACTGCGAAAAGTTACTATGAAAGATGTTAAATAAATCAACTTTCAGAAACAGCTGAAATATCAAAACACAACCATTCCGAATATTTTGCATGATCATCTTAGCATTTCCAAGGTGCTGTGCAAGATGGCCGAAATAGTTTACACCGCAACAAAAGCCACGGCGTGTTGCTTAATTCCATAATATTTTGGGTCTTTCTATCGATAAAGAAAGAAATTTGCATCGGGTTGTTACTGGAGGTAAAACTTAGGTCCTTCATTATGAGCCTGCGTGTACTTGATGATGCGTGGACTTGATGATATGGCACGAAAAGGCACACCAACCTCCAAGAAGTTCAAAGTGTCCCGATCGGTCGAAACGGCCACAAGTTTTTGGGATTTAGAAAAAATAATTCCCATTAGGGACAACTTAGACGAAAGTGTATCGATCAAATTGGCAATATATTGAATATGGGCCAGATCACGAGTAGCCTTAAGCGACGAGCATGTAAGCGTAGGTGTGTGACGACCCTGCCAAATGCAAGTTCGTAGTCTCTGCCTACCCCTCTGGGTACCATGTGTTAGTGTTTATGGTTTATAATTTCCATTACAATTTCATAATTTTAACCTCCATTCCACGATCTTATTTACATGTATCACGCAAAATACGAGCTCCCAATATTATATATACACATTGTTTACAAAATTATGTAATTAAAGACATAAATAACAGTTTTTCGTATTCGGTTCAATCGCGAATATACTATATTAAAAAATCAAAATATTAAAATTTAAATGTTAAAGCTCTTACCTACAATAGATATAATAATAAATTGATAATACTTTAAGAATTTTAAAGTAGTTGCCAACCCTAAATTCGGTAGGGTTAGCTACTTGTGAATAAATCAAATGAAAATTTTAATACGGGAATCGATTTCTGCCTTAACGACGCTCAAGAGCCTAATCTCGACCTTATGAAGTGGAATCGAGGGCAACGCTTCAAAGCAGATTTTACTGCTAATAAAATCATACAAGTAATAAAATTAAAGCCGTTTATACATAGGTTATGTATTAATAACAACGTTTTAATACTGCTATTGCGTAATCAGTAACAATTCAATGTATTTTTTTAATTATTTTGCTTTACTGCCAGTATTTATAAGTTAAAATCAATAAAAAAGATTTCTGTTATATATTATTTTTAATTATTTTCCCCCCACAATCAACTAATATTCTAGGTGGTATTACTATATTATACTCTTATTCTGCATATAAGTTATGTGTAGAAATCATCTCATTACCTACTTTTGCCGCCAAACAGCAGTGCGTGCAATTGATAAAAAATAGAAAACCGTTATCATTACAGGTTATGAGGCATTCCATCATAGTCAGAGGTAACTAGTATTCCGTAACCCGCGGTTTTTTTCTTTTGAAAGACGGGTCCTATCTGCACGATCACACTTGATAAACAAAAAACGGTTAATGCTGAGTGGCACACCGCCATTTGTTTGCACGTTGTGTTTGAAAAAGTTAGGGGAAAATTAATAAAATCTCAGTGATGAAGGGAGGAATGTACCCTGTTGTACTGTTGTGGGTCGTATAAAGGTTGTATCTCATATTTTAATAGGTGCCTAATCATGTTATATAAGATATCTCGTTATTTGAAACAAAACATTTTGTCACCCGGCTATGGGGAACTTAAAAGGAGGGTAATAGTGTAGATTTTTACGTGGAAAAGCAACGCTGCTATATTATAGATGTAGCACGAAAGGGTCACTCGACCGGGGTAGGACCACGCTCTCACAGAATACCAGCGTAAAATAGCAGTTTAATACTGCTGTGTTTCATATGGTGAGTGTAGAGAACCGGAGACCCTTTATACTGGAAAGGAGGCATTCTATCTTAGTCTCACGGGTGACAACGCATCTGCATTTTGATTCGCAAGCGAGGATATATGTAGATGTCTATGGGCCACAGCAACCACTTACCATCAGGTGGACTGTGTGCTCGTTTGTCACCCTATCCTATAAAATAAGCGTCTTCCTAATAATAACTTAAAAATTTAAAAAAAAACACTGTTGCCAACCCGCCTGCCAAGCGTGACAACTATGGCAAATATTCCCCCTGTAAAGCAATCTATGGGGGGTCTATGTTCAGCAGTGGACTATTGATAAATGTAACAGTAACAGTAAGGGTAATGTTTCAAGAATATTAAACTACTTAATGATATAAATTACGTTTCATGCAATCAATTTCTATAGATTAGTGAATAATTTGTAAAATATTTTCATATTTCCCGAAAAACATACAAAAGAAAAAAATATATAAAACGGACGATGACTCTCACAACACCGAGGTGAAGGCGAATGGTAAAAAAAAAAACAAAACAACTAATTTAATAAAATTCCGACCAAGCCCGAGAAAAACAAGGGTGGCGGCAGCTCACAGACAGACGAGTTGACGGCTGTATGTATGTTGACTGCGATCGATCCTCGTCAGCGGGGTCGGTCTATTCACTGTACCGCTAGGCGACAGGAAACTTTAGGTTGTTATTATAGTTCGCTTCTATTAGCTGGAGATAGAAATTACTAACATCGAATATTGTGAGAAAATATTTTTCAGGTAAAATTTATACCTACAGAAACAAAAAAAATAAATCATGTACACAGATAACACTCACGGAACACAATACATAGAGTAATCAACTCTATGCATGTTTACTGTTTTCATTACGCACTGGCCATCCTATATCAATTTCAACAATTATTGCAAAAGAAATGTTATTTTAAAAAGCAAAGTATTGTAATCGTCCTTTTTTACCGAATTTCAATAGCTTTTTTCCAGTATTGTGTTAACTATGCTGACGCCTGACACTGGTTGTATATCACAATTTTTTTTTTGTAACAAAATTGAGTAATTTAAATGATAATGCTGGACCATAGCTCAAGTCTATCGAGTTGTAATTGAAAATGGTTACTCTTATAATCAAATATTTTTAGTCCAGTTTCTTATAGTCATTTTCCGATAACGATACCGAGATATTGTAGAGTAGACGAGGGTCAAAAAACAAAGTTGCAAACGAGTAACATCATCTTTTACACGGTAGAGCCATACTGCAGCTATATTGTCCTTGCAGCACGAATGGGTCGGCTCGATCGGGGTAGGACCATGCTCTCACAGAATACCACCGTAAAATAGCAGCTTAATACTGCTGTGTTTTGTACAGTGAGTGTAGAGAACGGAAGACCCTTTTTATTGAAAAGGAGGCATTCCATTTTAGTACTCACTGGTGACAACGCATCTGCATTTTGATTCTTTATTAAGGATAGATGTAGATGTCTATGGGTCACAGCAACCACTTACCAACAAGTGAACTGTGTGCTCGTTCGTCACCCTTATTCTATATAAAAAAATCAGCGTCGGTCAACATATTTATGGTAAGCTGTTTGCTTAGAGTTTTACATCGACTACTTAGTCAAAACTAAGCTCAAAAACTTATTGAAGTGAAAGTTAACTCCAAAACTATAGGACAAAACTATAGGATAATGGTATAATTGCTCGATAGAGACTTTACCAAAACTTCACTGAGGATACTTTGACAAAAATAATATTCACTAAGATTGCCTTCCATTACGAAGGGTCAAAGTATGATGACGACCCGAAAAAAAGATATGCCGAGTGTAACATTATTGAAAGAGACTTGAAAAGAGGGATAGACATAAGAAGGTCCGTATTGTGAAAAACGAATTCTACGGTATAAATGCTACGGTATGATAAAATCTCCGTTACAATAAATTGTGATGCCTTTAGCCCCATAAATAGGGAACTTTCTTTTAATGAAAGACAATGCTCGGCCCGAATCATTGACGTTTAATCCATTAGGATGATCGGCATTATAGGGAGATCGAAAACAAATTTTTATTTTGGTAAGAAGCTCGTCAGGCCTGAGCCCGATAGAACATATTTGGGATAAATTGGAAACAAATGTGTAACAAAGAAATCTAGCTTATGCTAGATGACATTAGTTAGCTAGCTAGTTGGCTACTTATTTTTTATATAATATGGGTGACAAACGAGCACAGAGTCCACCTGATTGTTTAGGATGCTGTTTCTTATAGACATTTATATTTTTCCTCAATTAAGAATAAAAATGCAAATACGTTATCACTCCTGAGGACTAAGATGAAATGCTTCATTTCCAGTAACAGTAACAGTCCAGTAACAGAACAGTGTGGAGACACTCACCATACAAAACACTTTATAAATACAACACACATTAAGCTGCTATTGTGCGGTGATATTCTGTGAGAGCATGGTGCTACCTTAGTCGTGCCGACCCATTCGTGCTTCATAGCATATAGCTGTACCATCTACCATGTAAAAAATCTTATCAAGACTCGTAAGAGCAATGGAAGAAAAATGGATTCTAATGCCACAACATTTGTAGATGAATTAATAACAAAACAAGTCCAGAAGGATCTAGGTAGTTTTGCTAGCAAGCTAACACTGATTATAAGTAGCGGCACGAAAGTCTAGCGGTGACCGTTATTGCGCATAAGTTGAAAATAAAGTATCATGGGGTAGTAGGTGGGTCGCAGCGCGGGCGTGTGTCGTTCGCACGTGCTAATTGGCTCTCCAGTCACATTCGAACAGTTCAATTAGGGCATCCACGACATTTTCTGCCACCAGGGCGGCGCCACTTAAAAGTGATATAATATCTATACAATATTATACAATATTTGACAGATTTCATCATGGGGAAATTAATTGGTTCGAAAAATGTAAAGGATATAACGTTTCTTTCTGCACTATAAGCTATATTTTATATTAATAAGTTTAAAAATAAATAAACCAAACCACAGATATTTATAAAAGTAGTCTTTTTTTAAAAAGTTAAAAATGTGCAAGAAGTTAAAGAGCAAACCACTGAGGCATTGTTTTGTGTATTAATATAATACTCTAGAAACTGATAAACTTCTATTAATAACTAACTTCTCAATTAAATGACATTGTGTAACAAAAAAACTTTACCTGTGTCAACTAGCGACATCTGGTGAGCAGAAAATTACTAGCCCTCATTCGTGCGTGTCAGTACCCATGCGCAGCTATACCCTCCACGTTTCGTTCAGCGCTAGACTTACGTGCCAAGACTTGTACTGAATGTAACATGTCAGAGTAAAGTTTATGAGTAAGCAATATTATTAATCAATCCTTATTAGAAGCTGAACTAATAAGGCTATTTAAGCTTATTTGTTGCGTTCCTCTAAATATGTCCATAAGAGTAACTAAATTTTAGAAAAAAGTATCTATGTTCTACTTTCAACATTATCTAATACGAATTTATATAAAACACTAGCTGTTCCCCGCGACTACGCCCGCATGAAATTTATATATATGGATTTCATAGGTTTTAATTTTTTTGTGCGGAACCCTCGTCCTTTTTCTAAAATAAAAGTAGCCTTACTCCTTATAACATCAAATATCTGCCAGTGAAAGTCTCATTCAAATCGGTTCACAGGTTTTTGCGTGATGCGTGTTCAGACAGACGTCGTGTTAAGAGTTTTATTATAGTTTAGATAGATATAGGTCAACGGTGGTAGAGCCACGCAGCAGTTTTTGCTGTTGCATGTATGGGCCGGCTCGAGCCGGGTTGGTACCACGACCTCACAGAATACCGGCGTGAAGTAGAAGCTTTGATTCTGCGTTTCGTCTGGCGAGTGCAGGTGGCCGGAGGCCCAAATTCCCCCCCCCCCCCATCAACATGGTAGCGGAATTACACGAAGAACTACCCCAGGAGGGTACCAGCACCCCTGGAGAATCCCTCGCTGAGCATCCACGACCATGTTATTCCGATCCTGAGCGTGGGTGCTCAGGCTGCCCCGCGTATTCTAGGGGGGGCAAAATTCCGCTCAAAAGCATTACTGCTAGGGGCAAACTGAGCAAGAACACCAAGGCGACCCCTGCCACGCTATCCGTGAATTTCTGCAACATCAGGGGACTTCACTCTAACCTAAACGCCGTCCACTACCATCTCGAGACGGCGAAGCCGGCCTTGCTCTTTCTGACCGAGACGCAGGTTTCCTCTCCGGCTGATATTTCGTATCTCTCCTACCCGGGGTACAAATTGGAGCATTCCTTTGTGCCTCGGGCTGGAGTTTGCGTGTATGTCAGAGAGGACATCTGTTCTCGACGCCTCGGCAGTCTTGAAGGTTCGGACCTGTCCATCCTTTGGCTACGCGTAGACAGCGACGACCATCCGCGCGTCTACGGGTGCCTCTATAGGTCCCATAGCGGTAATGCCGAAACAGACCGACTCATCGACCACGTCCAAATGGCTACAGATTTCTTGCTACAACAGGTCCCATCCGCAGAGATCGTGATCCTTGGCGATTTTAACGCCCACCATGCCGAATGGCTCGGTTCACGTCTAACCGATCATGCGGGGAGATCTGTTTATGACTTTGCCTTGGCATATGGTCTGACACAACTGGTTACTTCGCCTACGCGGATTCCAGATGTGGAGGATCATACACCTTCCCTGTTGGACCTTCTGCTGACCTCTCATCCGGACGGATATCTGGTTTCCGTCGATGCCCCTCTCGGCTCTTCGGACCATTGTCTGATTCGGAGTGTGGTGCCACTCACGCTCCCTTCGCGGTTGCGTTCTGCAGGTTGCCGCCGTGTTTGGCATTACAGGATTGGGACGGAATGCGGTCCTTCTTTGCATCCTACCCATGGGGGCGGGTTTGCTTCTCGCCGGATGATCCCAGCGCTGTTGCTGACTCTGTCACTGATGTGGTGCTACAGGGAATGGAACTATTTATTCCATCATCTGTGGTACCCATCGGAGGCAGATCTCAGCCTTGGTTTGGTCGCTCCTGTAAGACTGCATTACGCAGTAAGCAGGAGTGTTATCAAGCCTGGGCTGCGGCTTCGACGACTCGGGATGTAAATACCAGCACACTTAAAAAGAAGTATAACTTCGCCTCCAGGTCCTTCAAAAGAGTTATTGCCAAGGCAACGTCAGAGCACATAGGCAGAATTGGCGAGAAGCTAGTTCGCCTTCCTTCGGGAACCCGTGCATTCTGGTCTCTCGCCAAGGCTGTCCAAGGGAATTTCTGTAAGCCATCACTACCATCTCTGCACAGGGAGGATGACTCACTGGCTCATGACGCAAAAGACAAAGCCGACCTTTTAGGCTCCCTTTTTGCATCCAACTCGACTCTTGATGATGGGGGGAAAACACCGCCGACCATCCCGCGGTGTGAGTGCTCCATGCCGGATGTGCTGTTCTCACAGCGCTCGGTTCGCAAAGCACTGCTCTCCCTGGACATCCAGAAGTCGAGTGGGCCTGACGGAATCCCCCCAATTGTGCTGAGGACGTGTGCTCCGGAGTTGGCACCGGTCCTAACGCGTCTTTTCCGGTACTCCTACTCCCAAGGCGTAGTCCCGAATTCATGGAAGACAGCTTTTGTCCACCCGATCCCTAAAAAAGGCGACCGCTCAGACCCATCCAACTATAGGCCTATCGCGATCACCTCCTTGTTCTCCAAAATAATGGAATCCATTATTAACTGCCAGCTCATCCGGTACCTTGAGGATCACCAGCTGATTAGTGACCGCCAATACGGTTTTCGTCGGGGTCGATCAGCTGGTGATCTTCTGGTCTACCTGACCCATAGATGGGCGGAGGCAGTAGAGTCCAAGGGGGAGGCGTTGGCCGTTAGTCTGGACATTGCGAAGGCCTTCGATCGGGTTTGGCACAAAGCGCTTCTTTCGAAGCTCCCTTCCTATGGGCTTCCCGAGAAATTGTGCAATTGGATCACCAGCTTCCTTGTAGATCGGAGCATCAAGGTCGTTGTAGACGGTGCATGCTCTGACTACAAGCCTATTAACGCTGGTGTTCCACAAGGCTGTGTGCTATCACCAACGCTGTTTCTTCTGCATATCAATGATATGTTGCTAACTGGTAACATTCATTGCTATGCGGATGACAGCACTGGTGATGCTCTATACACCGGCCGTGCCAATATTTCTCGGGAAAACGTCGCTGAGTACCGGAACAAACTTGTGTCTGAAGTCGAATCTTTGCTGAACAAAGTCTCGGATTGGGGGCGACTAAATCTAGTCCAATTTAATCCTCAGAAGACACAAGTTTGCGCGTTTACCGCTAAAAAGAACCCCTTTGTCGTATCTCCTCAGTTTCAAGGCACTCCCCTTCTTGCCTCAGCCAGTATCGGTATCCTCGGAGTCGACATATCGAGTGACGTGCAGTTTCGTGGTCACTTGGAAGGGAAGGCCAAATTGGCCTCTAAAAGCTTGGCGTGCTCAGCAGAGCGGGACAGTATTTCATGCCGGCACACCGCCTGCAACTTTACAAGGCGTAAGTTCGGCCTCACATGGAATACTGTTCCCATCTCTGGGCAGGGGCTCCCCAGTGCCAGCTCCTTCCACTTGACCGCATCCAACGCAGAGCGGCTCGAATTGTCGACGACCGAGCCCTTTCCGATCGGCTCGATTCATTGGCACTGCGAAGAGATGTTGCATCCCTTTGCATTTTCTTTCGCATCTACCATGGGGAGTGCTCTGAGGAATTGTTCGGATTAATCCCAGCCGCCAAATTTCACGAACGCACATCGCGGCAGAACTCCCGATACCATCCACACCATCTGGATGATTGGCGGTCCACCACTGTGCGATTTAGAAGATGTTTTCTTCCTCGCACGACCTCCTTGTGGAATCGATTACCATCAGCGATTTTTCCGGACCGATACGACTTAGGGACCTTCAAGAAAAGAGCGTACTCCTTTTTAAAAGGCCGGCAACGCATCTGCGATTCCCCTGGTGTTGCAGTTCACTTACCATCAGGTGAGCCGCATGCTCGTTTGCCCCCTCTCCTATAAAAAAAAATATAGATAGATAGATAGATAGATTAAAAGATAACAAAAGTAGAATGGATACCATTTGTGTTTTATATAATGCACAACGTTGCAAATGAAATGTAAACAACAACTCAGTATCTGTATTTATCTTCGTCAAAGAATATTAATTGCATATTTCGATAGAATTAGGTAGATACTGAAATTAAAGATAAACTGCTCTCCCTCGCTCTCAAAAGTTTGATTCCTGAGTAATGCTTTTATATAATCAGATAAACACATTTGATCACATAAAACATACATTGACCAGAAAAGGGGGGTGAAGTTGGTATTGGGTGTGGGTGGGGTCGCTAAGACCCGAGCTTTGTGACTTCTATAAAAAACCCGTCTTCTGACTGCAGTGCTCTGATGGCGGAGCACAAGTATGCAGGTACCAACTAGTCCGGTCTGTCCACGTCCCCGTCGTACCCCCTGGGACCTTCTGCGCCCGTACTCTAAGTACGATCACCATTCCTTTATCTGAGCGCAGATGCTAAGGACAAAGGGCGAAGGCGAGCAACCGGCGCCTTAAAACTGGTTTCAACTCGGAAGGGACGATATCTGAAAATAAACGCTAGGTCTATTGATATCGAAGTGTTACATTTACAGCTATAATAGAGCTAGGTCTTGAGCTCAAAAGTGGCAGCCCCACTAAAGGCCTAGGATGCAGGGAGTTAATCACCCACTCGTCTGAACACAAACGATTGTGAAAGGAAAAGCAAAACTTACGGACCGGATTTTAAACCAACGATCTAGCTACTCAATAATGGCTAATGAATTTACCTTATGTACATGGAACTTAGAATACTGTATAGGCCAGCGGGCCTTCAACTTTTGTCAACAACTTGCAAATCACAGAGCTGATATAACAGCGGTCCAGGAACTTAGATCGTTAGTACATTGCGTTATTTTATTGGCTATTTTACGCTGGTATTCTGTGAGAGCGTAGTCCTTCCCCGGTCGAGCCGACCCATTCGTACTACAAATATACTACTAATATAGCTGCAGCATGGCTCTACCACGTAGAATATATAGTTAGAATATGTAACATTATAGTTGTAATGAAAAGCATCATACCTTTGGAACAGGTTTCGTCGTGAGCAAACGCCTAAAACATCTTGTAATTGATTTCCAACCAATTAATGAACGTATGTGTAAAATCAGATTTAAAGGTAAATTTCAAAATTACACAATCATTAATGTACACGCTCCGATGGAAGATACTAACCTAGAAGAGAAGGAAAGATGGTATTCCGATGTGGAAAGCGTGTATTCTAAATCTCCGAAAGGTGACATCAAGATTATAATTGGGGATTTGAATGCCAAGGTGGGAAGAGAAAGTATATATCGATCAACGATACGCTCCCACAGCCTACATGAAACATGTAATGACAATGGCACACGTCTCATTGATTTGGCAACTTCCCTAGGAATGGTCGTCGGCAGCACACGCTTTCCACACAAGAATATCCATAAGATAACGTGGGTCTCCGCGAATAACTTCACCCGAAACTAAATAGACCATATTTTATTAGACGGGAGACACTGCTCTAATCTTTTGGATGTCAGAAGCCGTAGATGAGCAAACATCGACTCCAATCACCATCTTGTTGTATGCAAAATAAGAGCACAAATATCACGGTACAAGTACACCAAAATGGTAAGAACAAAAAAGATTGACACAACAAGGCTGAAGAGAGAGCAGGATGTCAAATACAAATATATGGACACAGTTCACAGACAACTTATGAAAGTGGGCGAAAGAAATAGCAACAGTATTGGCGATCTTGATAGCACCTGGTGGAATCTTAAAGGGGTTTTATCTACGGCTGCTAGTGAGATTTTGGGATTAGAGGAAAAACTGAAGCGTACGACCGGTTTGAAGATGAATGTCAGAAGATCACTAATGAGAAAAGTGATGCGTACAGATTAATGCAACAGAAGTACACTCGCGGGCGTGAAGAACTGTATAAGAAGCGAAGGAGACGAGAAAAATACCTACATAAAAGAAATAAAAGATCGCATGAAGAGCAACAACTGCGTGAGACTGCATCTAGTTACACACAAAAGGAAACTAGAAACTTCTACAACCAAGTGAATACGGGACGGAAAGAATTCAAACCCAGAACCACGGCGTGTAGAAGTAAGAATGGACAGCTACTTAATGATAAAGATGAGATCGTTCAAAGATGGGCTGAATACTTTCGTGAACTCCTTAACAGTTCAGTGCAGACTCGTCCACTTTCTGTACCAGTACCTGAAGTTCTAGTAAACAATCAACAGACTGATGAATCTTTGTACCCCACTATAGAAGATACTATACGACCCACTCAATCCATTAAAAATAACAAATCTCCGGGAATGAACGACATCCAAGGCGAGCTTATAAAGTATGCCGGAACTGGTTTCGAGAAAGAGTTTCACCACCTGGTGCTCCAAATTTGGAACAATGAAAAAATGCCTGATTATTGGAATACATCTGTTATCTGTCCCCTACATAAGAAAGGCAACATATTGGAGTGCAATAATTACCGAGGCATATCTCTCTTGAACACCGGTTATAAATTTTTTGCCAATATGCTTTTTAATAAACTAAAGCCATATGTAGAAACCAGATTGGGAGAGTTTCATTGTGGGTTCCGTCTAAACAGGTCCACAGTAGACCAAATCTTCTCGCTTAGGCAGATCCTTGAAAAAACGTTTGAGTACAACGTAAACACTCACAATCTTTTCGTAGACTTTAAGGCTGCCTATGACAATGTGCACAGAAGTTTCCTGTACCAGGCTATGATGGAGATTGGCATCCCAACAAAGCTCGTGCGCCTGATGGAGATGAATCTTAGAAACTCTCAGAGCGTTTTTAGAGTTCAAACAGATGTATTAAAATCCTTCAGAACCAGTGACGGCTTAAGACAAGGGGATGCGCTCTTGTGCCTACTGTTCAACATCGCTCTCGACAAGTGTATTCGCGACTCAAAGACCGAGACCAAAGGCACTATCTACCATAAATTCGTTCAAATTCTAGGGTATGCGGATGACCTCGACGTGATAGGAAGATCTCTACCTGCAATGGAGAGTGCATACCTTGCTCCTAAAAAATCAGCTGCGGAGGCTGCTTTCCAAGTAAACATGGCTAAGACTAAGTACCTGCAAGCGTCAAAAGACCAGCAAACTCTACTACAAGGAGGTAATATTGGCAACAACACCTTCGCTAGCGTTAATGATTTCGTATACCTGGGATCCTTAGTAACCGATAACAACGATTTGTCTTCAGAAATAAGTAGGAGAATAATGGCGGCTAACAAGTGCTACTTCGGACTACTAGAATACTTACTTTCGAAATTTCTTTCAAGAAGCCTAAAACTTCTCTTGTACAAAA
This sequence comes from Parnassius mnemosyne, assembly GCA_963668995.1. Lineage (NCBI taxonomy): Eukaryota > Metazoa > Arthropoda > Insecta > Lepidoptera > Papilionidae > Parnassius > Parnassius mnemosyne. Next base: position 12,401,189 of record CAVLGL010000057.1, read on the forward strand.
CTTTACTAAGACCCATACTCACCTACGGTTCCGAATGTTGGGTGCTGAGCAAAAAAGACGAAAATTTCTTATTGGTATTTGAGCGGAAAATACTAAGACGCATTTTCGGAGCTGTGATGGAAAATGACAGATGGCGTACGCGTTATAACCACGAGCTATACCAAATGTACGAGGAGCCAAACGTAATTAAGAACATAAAGATCGGGCCCTGCGTTGGGCAGGGCACGTGTTGCGAATGGACGAGGCCAGAGTACCCAAACGCCTTTTAGAAGGCCGACCGGAGGGCCGCAGAAGTTGAGGCAGGCCCAAACATCTTCTCGTCAGTCCTCAGGGTGCGTGCGTTGTATGTTGCCAGGTCGAGTCGTCTTAGGTGGCAACCGAACCTCCACCGGAGATTCTTAGCACCTCCTGCCCTCCCGTTACCATGGTTAAAAAAGGTAAGTACCCTACTGAATTAAAAACCGGAATTATAAGACCCATACATAAAAAAGGTAAAAGAACGGACTACGACAATTATCGTCCAATAACAATACTGCCTATCCTAGATAAAATAATTGAAAAATATATAAGTAAACAAGTAAATAATTTCTATAGTCAACACTCAATTTTAAATAAAAGTCAGTATGGTTTTCAGAAGCATAAAAGTACCACTCAACTTTTATCTACTTACACTGACAACGTAAACTATTATCTTGACAATAAAAAAACATGTTCTAGTTGTTTTTATTGACTATAGTAAAGCGTTTGACACCCTAAGGTATGATTTACTGATTGAAAGACTTGATGAATGTGGAATTCGAGGACCCCTTCTGAGTTGGTGCAAAGATAATGTTAAAGAAAGAGGATATAGAGTTAAAGTAGGAAATGCTACAAGTATAAAGCAAACCGTCACCCATAATACCGCCCAGGGCTCTGTGCTTGGGCCTTTGCATTACTTGACTTATGTTAGTAATGTTGCCAATGTCATTAAAAACTGCAAGATATATCAATTTGCAGACGATAACTGCTTACTAGTAAGCAGTTATCGTCTATCGTCTGCGTCGGCGGAGAACCACATAAATCTGACATTACAGAAATTTCATGAGGATTTCACCAACCTTATGAAATGGTCTCACGGTGCAGGGCTGATTCTGAACCCCACCAAAACAAATTTGATGTACATTTCGTCCAGTCAAAATAGAGTATACGTTCCTTTAAAACTCATTGCCCACAGTCACCAATGTCTTCATAATAACATGTCTAACCTGACTTGTAATTGTAATCATATCGATATAGTAGAACAAGATCCTTACCTTGGACTCTTAATAGACAGTCGATTTAAATGGACGCACCATATTAATAAAGTTGTGTGTATAAGTCAAGGGCCATACTTGCTAAATTTTCTATAATTAAATATAAATTTCCCTATCCTATACTGTTATCCCTTTACAAGGCTCTGGCCGAATCGATAATACAATACGGATTAAGTAGCTATGGTAGAACCTGGAAATCGCATTTTTATAGTATCCATGAATTACAGCTTTTTTTTTATAGGATAAGATGACAAACGAGCACACAGTCCACCTGATGGTAAGTGGTTGCTGTGGCCCATAGACATCTACATCTATCCTCAATTACAAATCAAAATGCAGATGCGTTGTCACCCGTGAGGACTAAGGTGGAATGCCTCATTTCCAGTAAAAAGGGTCTCCGGTTCTCTACACTCACCATACGAAACACAGCAGCGTTAAGCTGCTATTTTACGCTGGTATTCTGTGAGAGCGTGGTCTTTCTTGTGTTGTGTTAGGGGTGGTCTTACACCGCCATCACACATTTAGTGTATAAGAAGGGAAATATGTATGTGGTGGCACTGTCGTCGCACCACAAAGAGCGGTTTTATAAGTGGTAGAGCCATTAGTAGTATAGTTGTAGCACGAATGGGTCGGTTCGACTGGGGAAGAACCACGCTCTCACAGAATACCAGCGTAAAATAGTTTTTCCTATTTTCGGCAAAAGTGAGTATGCAGAGGTGACTACGCACTTGCACGGATAGATGTGCCCTTGTTTCTTAAAAAAATATGAAATTAACATTCAATTGAAAGGATTTGGTTGTTTGCGTAGGTTGTTGACTATAGTGTTGCGTAGGTGCCCTTTTTACTATTTGTGCTGCAAAGCAGTGCGTGTACTGCTTTGATATGATACGTACAGGAAGCCTACCGCTATGCTATAGTGTACCTAGTGGTGTATTCTGGTTAGAAGGGAAGGAGATCCAGGTTACGTTCAGGCTGTGAGGTTATCCATCTTAGACATCGGAATAGAAAACTGACCATTTCTACTTTCGATTAGTCGTGGATGTTTATGAGCTTCGTCAATTATCTGTTACAATTTAGTTTCACGCTATAATATTTTTAAAACGCAGTTCTTGCTGTTTGACTTTCTTTCATATTCGAAATTCTGTTTTAGACTGTAGTATACTCAACAATGCTTGTTGAGGCTTGGCAAAGTTCCTGAAAAAATCATTGTTTACTAACGTCGATTTAACTACTGAGGGAGTTACGATGTAGTTCGCGTTGAACTGGGTCAAGTTCATAAGTTCACCATAACTGCAGAGTTAGGCGATCTGCGTCTTAATATGTGTAAACTCAGCGGCATACTGTATGTCTTTTACCTCCCACTCAGTATCATATGACACCATATTAGCATGAACAGAGGTCTTCGTAATCCTTTACATTAACCTGATGTTAATCTTAACATAAGGGCGTGGAATACCTCAGTCTCCCGGTGGCCATGGGTATCGCAAAGCATCCGAAAATTTGAGAAAAATGACTGACTATGTTCAGCGGTGGTTTATTACGGGCTATTTTTATTTGATGGTTTAGACAAAAAATCGCAGAATTACGAAGTTGGCGGTGTTTCACGAGCGTGTCTCAGAAAGCACGTAAAGCCATTGATATTACACCTGGTCTCTCTCCAGTCAAGTCTGATTGCTGTCACATCATATGTGATTGACGTAATCGCGAGTTCACCTGTGCTAGCGCACGCGCTCGTGCACTATTGTTCTATACTGTACTTTCTTTTTCATTTAAAATTAAATTTTTTTCATACGTAGTGTAGTGGTGTAAATACCTAAGTAGGTTACCTAATAAACTGTCTTGTAGTAGGTCATCTCAGTCATCGAACAATACGTTTTTCATTAACACCTGGGCTCCGAACACTAGAGTACTATTTTCACATATGCTATTGTAAACAACGTATTTTATAAAGTAAACGGGACAAACGAGCTCACAGTTCAGCTGATGATATGACTAATGCTCTGGTCAACGAGGTACATGCGTCTAACATCGATTTAGAATCAAAATTCAGGTGCGTAAACTCTACTAACTAGTAGAAATGGTCTTTAGGATTCTTTATTTTTCTTTGTTTGCAGTTGGAGTGCTATATGTGTCCACAGATTAGTAAGTAAGTGTAGTGTATGTTCGTCACAGTACTCGTATAACTCTCATTTTATTAATGAGCACATAAAATACGAACAATCTAAAATAGATTTTTATATATTAGTTATCTTTCTTTTGTATATTTACTCTCGTTCTGTATATTATGTCGTCACTTGGGGAGACGATGATTATTCATGAGTTCGGCGGTCCATGAAACACGCGCGCATCATTTGCTACACGCTTTACCCTGAAAGCATATAACTAAATTGCCTTGTCGAGTCCCGCTCCTCACTAGGGTTGCCAATTTTTAATAAGAAGTCATATATATATGACTTTCTAAAGAGAGTAAAAAATACAGCCTTAAAAAGATTATCTATTATTTATTTAAATTTTTAAATATAGATAGATAGATAGATAACACTTTATTGTACGCCAAAAAATAACATATATATTAACAAAAAATTAGGAAAAGAAATGTGGTACAATGGGCGGTCTTATCGCTAAGACCGATCTCTTCCAGACAACCTTTGGACGGACTGGATTGCAAGAAAACAATAAAGTAGAAGCTATTCTACTTGTACTTTTTGCGGTAGGTTCATAACGGTTTTTGTAAAGTGATTATAAAGTGCATCTACATAAAGTAGAGGAGAGACGGATACATAGATAGATATACAGTAGACCCACGCTGCAGCTGTAATGTGGTTGCAGCACAAATTACCCGGCTTGAATGCGAAAGTACCACGCTCTCACAGAATATCAGCGTGAAATAGCAGCTTAATGATACTGTGTTTCGTATGGTGAGTGCAGAGATATGCACACCATTTTTACTCGATACGGGGCATTCCATGTTAATCTTCGTGGGTGACCTACGTTTTGATTCTTAATCGAGGATAAATGTAGATCTATGGGCCACGGCATCCACTTACTATCAAGTGGACTATGTGCTCTTTTGTCACCCTTATTCTATTTTATTTTATTATTTAGGTACATAAAACAGAATAACACTGTTTACGCCCTGAGTTGCCCCGACAAAGGTTGACTGGACTAGAGCCCATGAGTAATCCAATCGACGGGCAACAGAGGACGGGGCCCAAATGGCCTATGGACAATTATCCTACACAATAGATGTAAGGCTAGGTAATTAATAAGAACTTACCTGGTTCCGAATCGAGGACCGACCCCAAGGCGCGGTCAGGCGTTAAGTATATGCATGTAAGTAGTGTGTAGTAGTATGTACATGTGTAACCTGATCTCCCCGGTGAAGTCGGACTGCAGATCCTCAGGCGCTGATGTTCTCCAAAAGTGGTAGTTCACTTTATCTGAACTCAAGTCTGACGTCACTTCACTATTTCAGTTTATCAGCTTTATTGTACATTTAATGAACTTCAAACTCAACTCAATCCCCGTTAATCGTAATCAAACACACGGCACGAACGGGCGATCAAAGTTCAACTTCCATTTTCACTTAGCAACAGATTATTTCTAGAAACCGAACGCGACCTTCTCTCGGGTCCCAAAATTCAGCGTTCCACACAACAACTAAATTCTTTCGTACGATATTAACAGGCCCCACAAGCAAATGAAATATTACAAATGCGCTTCAAAATGCAATCACTATACAAATTGACGTAAATTACTTGCAAACAAAGGTAAGTTAATTTAATCACTCAACACTTAGACCGACCTCGTTATCGCGTAAACGCACTAAAATGATAACTCAAAATAGAAGCGATCTTAAAGCGACCTCACGAGTCTAGCGAAGAACCGGCGTCCGCGCAAACAATCTATTTTTCTAGACTCAACAAAACTCCTCGTCGTTGCATAAATTTGCTAACAAAAACCGACACTATTTAGAGGTTATACGGTACGCGACCACGCCGTTCTAGTGACTGCGCTGCATTAATCACTTCCAACGCGCCCCGCTCGCAACCAACTCCGGTCTCGCGCGAACATCAAACCGGTAGGAAATCACCGCGTCGAGCGCCCCCTAGTGTTAATTCTTAAAATTAGCGTTTGGCGCGAACAAACACCAAAACATGAACAATTGAACATAATAAATGCAACGTTACAATCTGGATGGTATTCCAAAATATGAGCACACAACATGTTATTAGGTAACAGTAACGAGTTTACAGCGCAAATACTTATAACCTTACTTAAAAACGTACTTATATACTTAAACTTATATTTTGAAAAAATGTAGTAAAATTAAAAAACCTACATTTACATTTAAATTTTAAGCCTTGAATGCGTAATTTACAAAAGTATATCTAGATTTTTATTGAAGTTGTTACTTTTACTTTTTAATCAATAAGTCACTGAAGAGGCGACACACTTGCTAGAGAATTATAATAAGGCATACTATTTCTATAAACTTGTTTTAAATATCTCTATAAGTTTTCTATGAACTTGTTGTTAAAATGCTTTATTTTAGAGTAATGTAATCTAAAATAAAGCACTTTGCATGTAATCTAAAATAAGCTTTTATTTTAGATTACATTTGACAACCCTACCCTCCGCCTTTGTTTTATTATATACTTACATCGTATACTTACATGATATAAACTACTCTTCCTTATAGTTTAGCTGTCTAAGTGCTTTACACAAAGGTAGCAATAGAGCACACAGTCCGCATGATGGTTCGTAGTAAATGTTGTATGATATTTATATTATATTATCTGTTCCCCGTGACATCGTCCGCGTGGAATTTATTACGATGGATTTCATGGGTTGTAAGTTATATGTGCGGAATCCTAATTATTTTTCTAAAATAAAAATAGCCTAAGTTACTCCTTATAACATTAGGTTTAATAAATAATAATAAATAATTAAGCATCACCAGTGAACGTCAATTTTTCAAAAATTTACAGCAGAGCAGCAGAGCAAGAAAACATTTAAACTTAATGGAAAACTACAAATAAGATTAATTTTCTGATGAAAAAAACTAGTAATCGGAGAATAATGAATGTTTTCTTGCTTTCTTGTAATTATTTGAAAACTTTGACATTCGACCCTTTGCGGTGTTAGCGACGAATTGATTAAAATAATAATGTCCCCCAGACCGAATTACAGCCAAAATGGCCAGTCTTAACGGAGACTAGCCATCTGTATAAGACAGGATTAAAATGCAAGAGTGTGTGCGCAAACACAGGTGGTGTCGGATGCAAGTACTTATAAAAAGGTTAAAAATGACCCAACAAATAACACACTCAAAACAACTTTTTTTTTTATAGGATAAGGGTGACAAACGAGCACATAGTCCACCTGATGGTAAGTGGTTGCTGTGGCCCATAGACATCTACATCTATCTCCGATTACGAATCAAAATGCAGATGCGTTGTCTCCCGTGAGGACTATAGAATAGAATAGAATAGAATGATTTTTATTCAATATGGATTATTACATAATACTTATTGAAAGTCATTATTTTATTTACCACTGGCTCGGAAAATACCTCTGTCCTGGGAAGAACCAGCAAGAAACCCAGCGGGACTTTTTTTTAAACATAATTTCACTTAACAATAATTTTGTTTATACAATTTTAAATGAATTTTCATAGAACCAGCATGGTGGCGATCACCTTATTCCCAGGGGTTATTTTCATTCATGTATTCCTTGATATTATAATAACCCTTTTTGTACAGTTTTTCTTTAATAAAACTTTTAAACTTGTTTATTGACAAACTTTGAACATGTTCTGGGATTCTGTTGTAAAAGCGTATACATTGCCCCATAAATGAATTACTAATTCTGTGGAGTCTTGTAAGTGGCATTACAAGCTTATGTTTGTTCCTAGTGTTTAAGGTATGAACATCCTTATTCTTATTAAAGCTATTTATGTTTTTATGTACATACATTACATTTTCATAAATATATTGCGATGCCAAAGTTAATATATTTATTTCTTTAAATTTTTCTCTAAGGGACTCTTTACAATTTAGATTATAAATCGCCCGTACGGCTCTCTTTTGCAAAACAAATATAGCTTCAATATCAGTCGCATTACCCCATAGCAAAATTCCATAAGACATTACGCTATGAAAGTAACTAAAATACACTAACCTAGCTGTCTCAACATCTGTGAGACTTCTAATCTTTCTTACAGCATATGCTGCAGAACTAAGTCTGCTTGCTAATTTAGATATATGGGGGCCCCATTGAAGTTTCGCGTCAATAGTAATACCGAGAAAAACAGTGGTATCCACAAGACTCAACTCCTCCCCATTTAAGAGCACATTGGTTTTCGAATGTTTTACATTAGGTATTGTAAATTTAATACATTTTGTCTTATTGCCGTTTAAGAGCAAATTGTTGGCGTTAAACCAATGTACTAGTTTCGATAGAGCATTATTTACATCGTCATATTTAATTGACTGACTAAGATCGAATGCCTCGTTTCCAGTAAAAAGGGTCTCCGGTTCTCTACACTCACCATACGAAACACAGCAGCGTTAAGCTGCTATTTTACGCTGGTATTCTGTGAGAGCGTGGTCCTTCCCCGGTCGAGCCGACCCATTCGTGCTACAACCATAATATAGCTTCAGCAAGGCTCTACCACGTATAAACAACTAGTGATCTCATAAAGAAACACTCCGAAAGATTAAATCTAGACGTAAAATCGATAATTCCTACGTGTGCCAAACCACCGAAGTTGTATGGGTTACCAAAAATACACAAGCCCAATGCTCCACTACGTCCTATAGTGAGCCAAATCGATTCACCAACTTACAAATTGGCTCAACACTTAGCGAATATACTCTCACCGCTCAAGGGACATACAAGAGCACACACAAAGGATTCCTACCATTTTGTCAGCGAGATTAAAGACCTACATCTGGCAGACAATGAAACTATGGTCAGTTTTGATGTGCAGTCTCTATTCACATGCTTACCTGTTGAAGACTGCATCTCGATTGTTACTAGAAGGCTAGAGCAAAACAACATGCCCGTAGAATATGCAGTATTACTTAGACACTGCCTTACATCTGGCTACCTATTGTGGAAGGAGGAGTTCTACAAGCAAGTAGATGGAGTGGCGATGGGCTCACCTGTATCTCCCATTGTTGCCGATATATTCATGGAGGACTTTGAGGAGAAAGCCCTGCGTACTTCTCCCGTAAAACCAAGATTCTACAAGCGGTATGTAGACGATACTTTCACAATTCTCCCTTTAGATAAAGTAACTGCATTTCTAGACCATCTTAACTCCTAAATTCTAAAATTCAGTTCACAATGGAATTAGAGGCAAACAATTCTTTAGCTTTTCTAGATGTGTTAGTAATTCGGAATCCTGATAACACCTTGAGCCACACTGTGTATAGAAAAAAGACCCATACAGATAGATATTTAAACGGTGATTCTCACCACCATCCTTCACAGTTAGCTACCGTGGGTAAATCTTTGTTTCAGAGAGCACGAGGGATCTGTGACAGTAAACACCTGGCCGCCGAGCTCCAACACGTCAAGCAAGTTTTGCACGACAATAAGCTTCGGGTCCCGCGCCTACGTCACAGTGAACGAGTGAAGCCGGCCACAGTCGAGCGAGTGCCTGCTGTACTGCCATATGTCAGAGGTGTCACTGACAAGATTGGCTACATCTTGAAGCGTGCTTCCATTAAAACATATTTCAAGCCGCCGAAGAAGATTAGTCAGTTTTTACCATCAGTCAAGTGTAATATTCCTCTGCAAGATGCAGGAGTGTACAAGCTTGATTGTGAATATGGTCTCTCTTATATAGAACAAACTAAAAGATCCATAAAAACCCGCGTTAAAGAACACATAGCTGATGTGAAGAATAGACGCTCCGGGAAGTCTGCAGTCTGTGAACACGTACAGGATCGCCCCCGTCACTACATTAGATTTGATAGACCACAAATCCTCGCTAAAGAACACCGATTCCTTCCAAGGATGATTCACGAGGCTATTGAAATCAAGAAACATCCTAATTTCAATAGAGAAGATGGCTGGGTGCTACTATCTGCTTGGGATCCCATAATTAATAAAATTAAATCCCAACCCAAGCATACAACTGCAAGACTTCATGATACTGTAAGTTCATACTGCGTAGATCGGAACAAAAATTAATAATTTTTAATCTGGAGGCAGCCGTGGTTCTATGACATTGGGACGTCATACACCTCAGTCCCCCCCGTGACCATGGGTGCTGTAAAGTGCTTGAAACGTCGGGAATGTAAAATAAGTTAATATACGCGATAAAATCCGTAAAATTAGTTTTATTTAAACAGGTGCACTCACATTTCCTCACTCTCATTGTCCGATGGGACGGCAATCTTCGGAGAGAAATTAGGCACAGGGCTAACGGCTTCACATGGTTTCAGAAACACCGCCAACTTCCTAACGCCGAACTGTTACTGAGATTTTCTGGACAGAAAAACCCACTAACTGATCTTAGCTCGACAAGTTTCGAACCTGGGACCTCATCACGCTAAATATCACTAGACCAACGAGACATTTAAGCGAAATAATCAAAATAATATTACATAGCATGGAAAATAATAATAAATTAATAGCAAAGACGACGCCAATAGACAACGAACAAATTAAGTTTAAAACTTTAATCAAAAATTTAAAAAAAAAACCCAAAACAAAAATAGCTGATGATCTTCAAATGGCTGAAAAGATTTTCTTGAAACATAGCTAAGAACACTCGATTAAGACACCTCTCAAACGGAAAAAAAACTTAATCAAAATTGATTCATCCGTTCAGGAGCTATGATGCCACAGACACACAGATACACACTACAAACTTCTCAGGTCACTCAATAAGTTTTGAGATGCTCGAAATTTAAAAATGGAACGCACCCTTGTTATATGTTTCTAAAAAGAAAATTTATTTAAAAATAGAGCTCCATAAGCCAATTGCTCAATATTAGAAAAAACCCAAAGTTCTATTAATTTTCCTGCAACACTTCCCGCGCTTTTCATTTAAAACTATGGTTCTTAACCGTGAACATTTGCGCGCTATGATATATTATGATTTTAAATTTGGTTTAACTGAATAATTAAGTTTACAACAGGTAAGTCAGCATTAGCGGACTCAGATCCATCACGCGCAACAATTTTTAGGTGGTTTGCTGAATTCAAAAGGGGTAAAATTAATCTTAAAGACATTGAGTTATATGTACTACGTACTAGAGAAGCCATTCCGAACATTGACTATGTTCAACTGAACTGTACTGCAATCCGTATAAACTAAATATTGCGTAAATTGAAGATTTGTGAATTCAATTAAATTATTATTATTAAGTACATTTTATTTAGAAATATGTTTGTTTAGATTAAATTAAGATATTTTATATTAAATTCTTATATTTATTTTATATTAACATCTTATTTTATATCAAAATAATGTCTTCGCGTATGCGCGACTACACTCCCGCGCATGCGCGAAGACAGAGCACACAGTAGGAAACAATTTTTGTTTGGAATGGCTTCTCTCGTACGTAGTACATATAACTCAATGCTAAAGATGACCAAAGAACTGGGGCCCCGCAAACAGCAGTAACGGTAGATAATGTATGGACTACTGAAATGGTGCGAGAAGACCCACGAATCACATATACGAACATCGAAAAGATTGTAGGCATTAGTTCGGGGAGCATTCATACCATGCTACATCAACATCTTGGAGTGAGGAAGCTTTGTTGTCGATGGATCCCTCGTTTGCTGTCCGAAAGCGAAAAACAGACTCGTGTGGATTGGTGCCATGAAATGCGTCTACGTTTTGAAAACGAGACATCTTGACGTATTTCAGAAATTGTTACTGGTAACGGGACATGGATCTAACAATATGACCCAGAAAATAAAAGGTAATCATCGATATGGGTCTACTCAGAAGGACAGTTACCGACAAAACTGCAAAGACCTCGCAACGTCGGCCAAAAAATGGTGGCTAATTTTTTTTTCTCGGAGCGGACATTTGTTGATGTAAATGCTGGAAAATTGTAGATAAGTCAACTCTGAATGGTATACTACAGTTGCTTTACCCAAAGCTTTTCAAGCTGTGCGGGAGAAAAGACCGGGCTTCGGGGAATCATGCTGCATCACGATAACGCCTCTTCACATACCTCCCTTAAAACAAAAGCATTTATTGAGGAATCTGGTGTTGAAACTCTAAGTCACCCACCCTACTGCCCTGACTTAGCTCCTTGTGATTTACTTATGTTCCCAAGAGTCAAAGAAAAAATAAAAGGCAAGTTTTTTTCAAGCGCCGAAGAAGCCGTGGCTGCCTACGAAGAAGCGATTTCCGACCTGCCAGATCAAGACCGGCAAAAGTGTTTTCAGAGTTGGTTTAGGCGAATGGAACTTTGTATAGAGCATGATGAAGAATATTTTGAAAAGATATAAAATAAATATTAATAGTAACTGGAATACTTTTTGTATATCTCAAAACTTATTGAGTGACCTACGTATACCACCTTTCTTTTTTCATCGGGGGATAAAAATTCATTATACTCCTTTTCATACTCTTGTTACGTGGATTCTTATGGGGATATCTAATTGTTTTATAGGATAGGGTGACAAACGAGCACACAGTCCACCAGATGGTAAGTGGTTGCTGTGGGCCATTAACATCTACATCTATCCTCGTTTGCGAATCAAAATGCCGATGCGTTGTCACCCGTGACAAAGATGAAATGCCTCTTTTCCAGTAATAAGGGTCTCCGGTTCTCTACACTCACCATACGAAACACAGCAGCATTAAGCTGCTATTTTACGCTGGTATTCTGTGAGAGCGTGGTACTTCTCCGGTCGAGCCAACCCATTCGTGCTACAACTATACTACTGATATAGCTACAGCATAGCTCTACCACGTACACGTACATCAATGCAGAAGGCCTACAAAGTCCTTCCCCGCAGATAGGACTTTGCCGAGGTTAGGAAGGATTTTGCCGTAGTTGCCAGGCTTGGCAAGTGGGTTGTTAACAAAGTTATTTATTATATTCAGTTGTTTTCAGAAATATGCTGCTGCTTACTGCTCATCTCATGTTTTAGTTTCCCTCGGTCGCCACTTACGATACCGACGGAATGATATGGAATAGTGGATATACTTACACCCCCTTTATAAAAGCTGGTTGCACAAATGTATAATATGCTGCGCCCCCTTTTCCCTAAAGGGGTCGCTTCCGAAGAAAGTCCATACAGGCCAAAACCAGTCCCACAGGTGGTGTTTTGTTTTTCTTTGTGAGTACCACATAACCACGCAGCCGGCTGCGTGGTATGCTATGAGCATTCACCACCTCCCTCCCCCGCTTCCGGAGGGTAGCCTTGCATTAGGTGCAAAAAAATTTATAATATGGTTTAAAAAAATTTACGCTGGTATTCATTAAGAGTGAAAGCATGGAGTTTTCCTTCATAGTCCGACCTATTCGTGCTACCGTCAGGACACCCATGACATTGCAACATACCTATAACCTAATCAATAGAAATGTTTACCCGATGGCATTATGATAACGGCATATTGCAATCGGGCAAATATTACCGTGTAGTGGCGGTGTAAGAATATCTACTACCCCATATCATCCCGTGGGTGTCGTAAGAGGCGACAGAGGGAAGCAACACAGGAGATGGGTAGCAGCGTGTTCCTAATAACTACCTAAAATAAAACACTGCGGTTGCCAACCCGCTTGCCAAGCATGGCAACTATGGCAAAATATCCCCCCATGTGAGGCAATCTATGGGGGAGGCCTATATTCAGCAGTGGACTTTAATAGGCTGTATCGATAACGGCGCAAGAGAAGCCATAACCACATTTGCGACGTTCTAATTCTCAAACGCCAGAAAGACATCGTGACCACCGATGGATGGCAGTATAGAATTAGACATTACAGTGGACCCCCGATAATGCGGCCCTTGGCTAATCTCCCCCCCCCCCCCCCCCCCTCTTGTAATACATATAGGTACAGTCGAGTCGCGTTATGAATCCGCCAAGGGGGAAGGTGTCATTCGCGAATACGTGGACAAACAGGTTGCAATTAGTTCGCGCCACCACTAATCTAGCTTGTTCGTATTGTTTCAGTTTAAACGTGACTATGGTAACGGCCTAGTGGGCATTCATTATTTACTGTTTAGGTACTCATTAATTGTGCACCACATGGCTTTTTTAGTTTTAATATTTTAAATTTAATATGTGATTTGTCAGATTACAAGGTATTCTCTTTTTCAAAAAGTTCCGGATTACCAGGGGTTTGTGGCAGTATTCTATAGTCCGATAAATTCGATAATCTGACACCGCCTTGCTAAGCATACGGATTACCGCGGATCTACTGTAGGTAGTTTAAGAGCGTCAAAGTAATGGCACAGTGAAACAACGAAAGTCAACCCGCCTCTTAAATGAACTGATTATGGCAATTACATTTCATAATTTATTCTTATAATAGAAGAGGTCCAGTTCCAGCAGTTGACTGCTATAGTTTGATAAAGAATGGAAATATTTAATAAATGCAATTAGTTTCTAGCAATTTTCAAACAACATTGCTTGGCCTACGAACCTACGACACCAACCTAAATTCATGTAATTTATTTAAGGCGTTTCCCTGACCAAATAACAATTCACACAATAAGAATTCACACAATTTTTGGAATTTATATTAATTTAAAAATAAAAGTGAACTTTAAAAATTAAATAAAACATGAAAAATATAGATTTTTAAATTATCTATACATTAGTGTAATCCTCAAATGACTAGAGCGTTGCCTTTAGCAACAGATGCATGTAATCAATAATTTTAGTCATTTTTTAAAAGTAGATTTTAAATGTATTTATAACACATAAAAACAAATTAGAACGTGGAATGTGATGATAGGATATCGAACATTAATAATGTTCTTTTAGATGTAGTTTATTTCTCATACCTAATGAGATAATAGTCACTGAATAACGAAGAAAAACGCACTATCGCAACGTTTTGGTCGGTGTATCGCCTTAACATGCCGTTTTAAGAATAAGTATTATTTATTAAACGACCCACGAAAATACTTATATCACTTACACGTGGCCTCCTATCTAATTTCCAAAACAATTAAATGCCTAAAGACCGTACCAAGAATCAGTTGGCCGAAATTAGAATACCTCTTATCTCAGTGTCTAGAGAAGGAGAGCATGAAGACAAGAAAAGAGAAGCAAGATAATCCATTCATAAAATAATGTATGTAATCCCAATCAATACCCATCTCCTCAGTTTGAATTGCCGAACGTTATATTGTCAGAGTGTACGACATTCATTGCCTGTTTCGTTCTCTACTGAAAGAACCGAGAAAGGAATAAGTAATAATGAAAAGCTCATATTAAAAAAACCCAAAAGCAAATACTCTCGGCTCGTTAAGAAGTTTAACCACATATTATAATTTGAAATTTTAGAATAGCCATTATTGAAGCTCAAAACATGAAACTGCAATTTAGTTTTGAGAACTCCGGGCTCAATTTGAATAATATTGGTTTAGCTGAGTAGAAATGGTCGAAATGAATTGAACGAATTAATTGAAACTGGCGGATTTTATTGCAAAACCTAGCATATTTGTTTTCGAACATCGCTTTGTGTACTAAAACCATTTCAATAATATTAAGTGAACGCTATGGTTAAACATAAGTTACATTTTGTAAATAATATTCCGTTTTCGGATCGTTCTATACGCCAGTATATTCTAAGTCTATGGTTCTAACCATAGACTTGGCATAGTAAAGTGTATTCTAAATCTATGTTTCTAACTGACGATAACTTTTGCCTATGTATATGTTATGGGCCAAGTGGTCATCCAGGGTACTATTTATAATGCTCGGTCAATATGAATAATGACAAGTCTAATCAGGCTACGTAATTAATACTGATTTAAGCATGATTTAAGCTACATTGTCTGCTCTAAGTCTAACCTATCTTTTTATAACTCTGTCCAGTAAGTATTTTATTTTATTTTGTTATAGAATAAAGGTGACTGACGAGCACACAGTCCACCTGTTGGTAAGTGGATGTTGTGGTCCACAGACATCTACATCTATCCTCTATATAACACTCAAAATGCGTGTACGTTGTTACCTCTGAGGACTGAGGTGGAATGCCTCGTTTCCAGTAAAAAGGTTCTCCGGTTCTCTATATTCACCATACGAAAAACAGCAGCATTAAGCTGCTATTTTACGCTGGTATTCTGTGAAAGCGTGGTCCTACCCCGGTCGAGCCGACCCATTCGTGCTACAACCTACAACCATAATGTGCACGACGCAACAATATTAAACAAACGAAAGAAAATGCTTATTGTAACCGGCGCTAGTTGAACAACCTAGGAGCGGTGGGCGGAGCCAGGACGACGGTGTAATTATCAGGCCACGCCTCTGGTTCGACAACTAGCAAGGGTTATACGGCGGAACTAGCGCAACCTTATGTTGAATTTAAATTATAATTTGTGTAAATAATTGTATTACTTGTATCGAACGATAAAAAATAATGATTGTATTATAACTAAGTTTAAGGTTGAGTTGTAACTGTGCAATAACTCTCCCAAATAAAGGCACCGTATGAACAGGGAGAGTTAGCATAGTCTTCTAATGAAAACTATAATTGTTAAATATAATAAATGTTTACTTTATTATATAATAAATATATTAGGCCGTTAGGCACATAAAAAAAATAGTAGTAGTGTAACCAAAGAGCATGTTATCGTGACGCGGCCGCGGAGCAAATGAAGCCACGCGCACCGCGCCACGACGTTTTATATTTATAGTGCTGAGGCGGGGGGAAGGATTCTCCGCCTAAAGCAGCTGAAAATTATAATGTAAACCTGTAAATAAGTAAAAATATTGATATGTACACCCTAGTCTAACAAGTAGTTATAAGAATATTATATAGTGAATTATGTTTATTAGTTTGTAAGGTTATTAAATAAATAAAGATAGGCGCGGGGGTGAGGCAAGGGTCCGCTGGCCAGCAGCGGCCAAATCATATAAAAGACGGGCCGACCGCTAGGGTCAGTAGTCGCTCTCCAGCCACCGAAAAGGCACCAGCAAGAAAAGAAAAAGTACAAGTTCCTCCTCACCGCCGCTTGCCTCCAGTTAAAAGCAAGACCAGCGCGTTTTATTCCATTTTTCGCACGGCATTACGGCGATCCGTAATATTAATGGTCCTTCGAGAAGCCGGATTACTAGAAGAAAAAGACAATATCGGTCTTGGTATTGCCGGAAGAAAGAAGCAAACCGCAAGAACGAAAAAATATTATTGTGAAGAAAAATGGTGATTACGCGTAGTAACAACGGAGAATCATCGAAGCGTCGCAAGGATGAACAAACAACCCAGGGGGCCACAGAAGAGGCCTCCGGGGGCGACTCAGCCGCTAGTGGTTCAACAAACACCACTAGCGAAACCACAACGGTCAGCGATACGACCGCTACCTCGGCAACCGATAGAACAACCGCAACGGAAGAAACCCAGCAAGAGGGTGATCAAAGATCGCAGTGCACATTGAAGCCCGGCGAGACTAGGTCACGCCGCTCCGTAGCCTCACGCAAGGGACTCCTCGCGGAGTTAGAGGCGAAAGAGCGGTTAGCCGAACTCAAGCTCGAGCAGGCTCAGTTGCAAGCAAGAACAGAATTGCAAGAAATACACGTGCAGCGACTACAAGCAGAAGCCGGATCAACCGATGAAGATGAAGAAATAGAAGACGATTTGGCATCAGTGCGCATTAGTACATGGTTGCAAGAAAAACCTACATCGCAACCCGCGCCTCAGCCCGCGCCACAACCCGCGCCGCAGCCCGCGCCGCAACCCACGTCGTACTTCGCGCCGCAACCAGCACTGCAGATCGCACCACCCGTACTTCAACAGTGTGCGCCGCAATACGCTCCGCAACATACCGCGCCGCAGAAAGAAGACTATGGACAGGCGCAGCAGCAAATCGACGTCGCTACCTTAGCCGCTGCTCTATCACAAGCAGTACGAAGCACAAGGGAGCCGCCGAAATATATACAAGAGCTGCCCTCATTCAATGGTAGCAGCAAGGAGTGGCTCAGCTTCAAGACAATGTACGAAGAATCTTCAAAGTACTTCACGGCGAACGAAAACATAGCGAGAATACGCCGGAGCTTAAAAGGGACAGCAAAAGAAGCCGCAGGTTGCCTACTTATAAGCCAACCAGATCCCAGAATTATAATAGAAGCTTTGGAAAGGAGATTCGGACGACCAGAAGCGTTAATTCACTTGGAAATAGAGAAGCTGAAGCTGCTGAACAAAGTTACGGACAATCCCAGGGAGCTATGCATATTCGCAAATCGCATAGCGAACGTAGTGGGCACCGTGGAAGCACTCAAGAAAGCACACTATCTGCATAGTCCAGAAATGACGCGAGTTATCACAGACAAACTCACGCCCATATTGAAAAGCAAATGGTACGACTATGCAGCCAGAAAGAAAGAAGATATCCCAGAGCTTAAGAAGATATCAATGTTCTTAAACGAAGAAGCGGATAAATGCAGCGCGTATGCCTTGCCGGAGTTCATCGCAGAGGACAGCGAAACGAGAGAGCGAAGACCGAGAAAAATAGAACGTGCCCTCGC
Organism: Parnassius mnemosyne; assembly: GCA_963668995.1. NCBI lineage: Eukaryota > Metazoa > Arthropoda > Insecta > Lepidoptera > Papilionidae > Parnassius > Parnassius mnemosyne. The sequence goes on from CAVLGL010000057.1 coordinate 12,419,162, forward strand.
CACAAGCAAGAAACCATATGAAGAACGCTGCCCTCAATGCAAACAAGAACACAAACTGCCCGATTGCAAGTCATACGCCGCTCTGTCCACAAATGACAGATGGGAAGTAGCAAAGAAGTACAATATCTGCTACCGCTGTCTGCGAGGCAAACATCGTCGATTACTGTGCAAAGCTCCACCGTGCGGAAAAGGCGGATGCATGATGAAACACCATAAATTGTTGCATCACGACAGAACAGCAGTAATGGAAAAAGAACCCGCTATGGAAACCGCAACATCGGCAAAGGAGGTCAATACAGCGACTCGACCGTACAAGCACCGCCGCGCTTACCTAAAGATTGCGCCCGTAACAATAAGGGGACCGCTAAGCTGCGTCGAAACATACGCATTATTGGATGAAGGGAGCACGGTCACCTTAGTCGATGCCTCAATCGCCGACGTCATCGGCGCCGACGGCCCAGCCCACACAATGTGGATACAAGGGGTCGGCTCGGAGGTGAAACACGAGAAGAGCAAGATCGTCAGCTTTAAAATAAGAGGAACGTACGCGCAAGAAGAACACAACATAGAAGCAGCGCGTACTGTAGAGCGGTTGGACTTCGCGCCAGAATCCGTGAATGAAGATCACTTGGGGAATTGCCCACATCTGTTGGATATCAAAGAGGATATCACCTACGAACGCGCCTCACCGAAAGTACTAATCGGGCAAGATAACTGGCACCTCATAGTGTCTAGAAAACTGCGCGTCGGCCGTCGAGACCAACCAGTCGCCTCATACACCAACCTGGGCTGGGTTCTGCATGGCTGTCATAGCTCATTGACGTCGACGGTCACCTTCTGCGGCAGACTACATCAGAGGGAAGATGCACCACCGATAGAAGAAGAAATAAAAAATTATTTCAAATTGGAGTCGCTGTGCATCGAGCCGAGAAGACCGAAAGAAGATCCCGAGCAGCGAGCCATGCAAATATTGGACGAAACCAGCCAGAGGTCAGCGGACGGCAGATTCGAGACAGGGTTGTTGTGGAAACAAAAGGACTTCCAAATACCAAATAATTATAAAGAAGCGGAAAGGCGCCTGCACACCTTAGAGAAGAGGCTCGACCGAGACAGCAATCTCAAGCTACAGTACGAAGAACGCATCGAGAACCTCTTCAACTCGGGTTACGCAGAGCGCGCGCCAATGCCACCGCCGCAAGGAAGGACATGGTATCTGCCACACTTCCCAGTCATCAACCCTGCGAAACCGAACAAGCCGCCGAGATTGGTACACGACGCCGCAGCGAAGACAGCCGGAATATATCTCAACGATATGCTTCACTCGGGGCCCGACTTATTACAATCACTGCCCGGAGTGATCATGAGGTTCCGACAGTATCCGTATGCAGTGAGCGCCGATATAAAAGAAATGTTCATGCAGATTAAAGTGCGCAAAGAAGATAGAGACGTTTTACGTTTCTTGTGGAGAGGCAAGCGGCGGGAGGACCAACCGGAGGAATATAGGATGACGTCAATCATCTTTGGAGCGACATCATCACCATGCACAGCATTATACATCAAAAATAAAAATGCTGAAGAACATGCAGAAGCGTACCCAGAAGCTGCGGTCGCCATAAAAAGAAACCATTATATGGACGACTACTTGCAGAGCTTCCACTCTGTCACGGAAGCTCAGCAAACAGTAAAAGCAGTCGATCACGTCCACAAACAAGCGGGATTCGTACTCAGCGGGTGGACATCGAACGAAGAAAAAACAATAGAAGAAATAACGACAGAGCATAGACAACACGACGCGACCGTGTGCCTGGGCGGAAAAGAAACTGAGAAGACGCTAGGGCTGCTCTGGCATGTACAAAGCGATCATATTGGATTCAATACTAACAATATGAAGATGCCTGCCGACGTAAAAGAAAAACAACGCTTGCCAACTAAACGAGAAGCGTTGAGCGTCATAATGGCATTATTTGATCCGCTGGGGTTAATATCACCGGTGACCACCCCAGCGAAGAGAATATTTCAAGACACATGGCGTTACAAGGCGGACTGGGACGACCCTCTGCCAACAGAATTAAAAGAAAAATGGGAAGGCTGGATTACTTCACTTAACGCCATAGAACAACTAAGAATACCGCGATGCTACGATTACAACCCGGTGTCGACGCGCCAACTACACACATTCGTCGACGCAAGCGAGGAGGCCTACGCAGCAGCAGTGTATTGGAGAACGGAGCGAGCAGACGGCAGCGTTAACATATCATTGGCCGCCGCCAAGAGCCGCGTAACACCACTGAAACCAGTTTCCATACCACGGCTCGAGTTACAAGCGGCACTGCTGGGAGCTCGTCTTGCGCAGACCGTGATCGATGAACACGATGGCGACATAGCAGGCAAGACATACTGGTGCGACTCCCGTACTGCACTGGTGTGGATAAGATCGGAGCCTCGCGCGTACAAAGCTTTCGTCGCTCATCGCCTGGCGGAGATAGAAGATACGACCAAAAAGAACGAATGGCGTTGGCTACCGTCTAAAGAAAACGTGGCAGACGACGCAACCCGAGCCACACCAGAAGGGTTCGACGAGTCGCACCGATGGTTCCGAGGGCCCCCGTTTCTGCAGCGTCCACCGGCAGAATGGCCGCAGGAAGAGAAAACGACACAATATGACACCGGGGAAGAGCGAGAAATATGTAACATCGCTGTTAAAAGTGAAGACTCGACAACAACACATCTTCCACAGATAGGAAGATTTTCTAAATGGATTCGCCTCATAAGGGCGACAGCGAGAGTCCTCCTATTCATCGACATGTGCAGACCAAACAAGCACGTAGTGAAGGCTGGGCGTAAACGCAACAAAGCAAGACAAGGTAGCGACCCTGGCTGGCAGAGAACAAACAAACGCAACACCCCCGCCAAGGAGAAAAAGGCGACTCCTACTGCCTCATCGCTTGTAGGAATACCGGCCGCTTATCATATGAGAGCCGAACAACTGTGGGTGCAAGCCAGTCAGCGGAAAAGCTTCACGAAGGAGCTCAAGAGAATCACCAGCGGAAGTGTTCCGGGAGGCGACGACAAACTAGGCCACCTGAGCACATACATTGATGAAGAGGGGACCCTACGCCTCAGAGGTCGAATAAAAGCGGCATCAGAAGTGGAGGACGACATGTACGACCCTCCCATATTAGACGGGAAGCACGCATACACTCGCCTGTACATAGCACACGTACACGAGAGGCTGCATCACGGAGGCGTGGAAACAGTTGTGAATGAATTAAGACAGAGATTGTACGTAAGAAAAATACGTCCAGTAGTGAAAACTGTCGTCAAAGGATGCCTGCCGTGCCGTCTAAGAAAAGCCAAGCCTGCATCACCGTCTACAGGAAACCTGCCGTCCGCACGCCTCGCTCATCACGCACGTCCGTTCACATATACCGGACCAGACTACTTCGGGCCAATAGAAGTCACAGTGGGACGACATCGCGAAAAGCGCTATGGCGCGTTATTTACCTGCATGACGTCGCGAGCAATACACATAGAAGTAGCCCACTCATTGAGCGCAGACTCAGCCGTGTCGGCACTTAGGCGTTTTATGAGCAGAAGAGGATGCCCAAAAGAAATATGGAGTGACAACGCTACGTGCTTCAAGGCAGCAGACAAGGAGATGGCCGAAGCAGCACTCGCAGCCCTCGAGCACGAAACCACGTGTCAACAGATTGTGTGGAAGTACATACCGCCATCAGCACCGTTCATGGGCGGCGTATGGGAGCGAATGGTTCGCTCCGTAAAAGAAGCCCTACGCGTCACCCTCAACGAGCGCTATCCCAGCGACGAAACATTGGGGACCCTGCTCGCCGAGGTCGAAAATACTGTAAACTCCAGACCTCTCACACACGTCTCAGTCGACCCAGGAGACCCTGAAGCCATCACGCCGAATCACATCCTCATCGGTCCCAACTCGCACGTACCTGCGCCGGGACACTTCAGCAAGAATGACGTGACGGCCCGCCAGCAATGGAAACGAGCTCAAGCCCTAGCCGACGTGTTTTGGAGAAGATGGGTTAAAGAATACCTGCCCCTACTCCAACACCGGCGGGAGCCCAGCAGCATAGGAGTATCGCCGAAGATTGGAGACCTAGTCATCATTTGTGACTCCAATCTACCACGCAACACCTGGCCCAGAGGGAAAATAAGTAAGGTATATCCTGGCGTCGACGGAGAGGTACGAGTAGTGGACGTAACCACCGGCAGTGGGCACATACTAAGAAGACCAACGAAGAAGATCGTCGTGCTACCAGAGGGATCGCAGCGTGGCGACGGCGGGAGAATGTGCACGACGCAACAATATTAAACAAACGAAAGAAAATGCTTATTGTAACCGGCGCTAGTTGAACAACCTAGGAGCGGTGGGCGGAGCCAGGACGACGGTGTAATTATCAGGCCACGCCTCTGGTTCGACAACTAGCAAGGGTTATACGGCGGAACTAGCGCAACCTTATGTTGAATTTAAATTATAATTTGTGTAAATAATTGTATTACTTGTATCGAACGATAAAAAATAATGATTGTATTATAACTAAGTTTAAGGTTGAGTTGTAACTGTGCAATAACTCTCCCAAATAAAGGCACCGTATGAACAGGGAGAGTTAGCATAGTCTTCTAATGAAAACTATAATTGTTAAATATAATAAATGTTTACTTTATTATATAATAAATATATTAGGCCGTTAGGCACATAAAAAAAATAGTAGTAGTGTAACCAAAGAGCATGTTATCGTGACGCGGCCGCGGAGCAAATGAAGCCACGCGCACCGCGCCACGACGTTTTATATTTATAGTGCTGAGGCGGGGGGAAGGATTCTCCGCCTAAAGCAGCTGAAAATTATAATGTAAACCTGTAAATAAGTAAAAATATTGATATGTACACCCTAGTCTAACAAGTAGTTATAAGAATATTATATAGTGAATTATGTTTATTAGTTTGTAAGGTTATTAAATAAATAAAGATAGGCGCGGGGGTGAGGCAAGGGTCCGCTGGCCAGCAGCGGCCAAATCATATAAAAGACGGGCCGACCGCTAGGGTCAGTAGTCGCTCTCCAGCCACCGAAAAGGCACCAGCAAGAAAAGAAAAAGTACAAGTTCCTCCTCACCGCCGCTTGCCTCCAGTTAAAAGCAAGACCAGCGCGTTTTATTCCATTTTTCGCACGGCATTACGGCGATCCGTAATACATAATATACTAGGTAGAGACCAAGTAACGGAATTTTTTCATAAAGTCCGGTGAATTTAATTATTTCAATAGTTTTAATCATATTGCCTACTCACATTGAACATTTTTCAAACTACACACATGACAATAATGTCCTATTAAGCACCTTGATCCATAGCATATATAAAGTTTATAATATAAACAGTAAAGCAGTAAAGATTCGCGCGCATGGAAGCTAATGAAATCGGATGATTGTGATTATAGGAAAATAAACGCAAATATAAATAATAAAATATGTATCTATTTTTATGTATTTTTAACACGTGGTAGAGCCATACTGCAGCTATATAAGTAGTATAGTTGTAGCACGAATGGGTCGGCTCGACCGGGGAAGGACCACGCTCTCACAGAATACCAGCGTAAAATAGCAGCTTAACACTGCTGTGTTTCGTATGGTGAGTATAGAGAACCGGAGACCCTTTTTACTGGAAAAGGGGCATTCCATCTTAGACCTCACAGGTGACAACGCATCTGCATTTTGATTCGCAAACGAGGATAAATGTAGATGTCTATGGGCCACAGCAACCACTTACCATCAGGTGGACTGTGTGCTCGTTCGTCACACTATCCTATAAAAAATTTTTTATATTAATTTAAAACCATTATTAATTAATCATATATCATATATTGTTAATATATTAGAACGTCTTGTAATAGTCGAGATAATAGGTTTTAAAGTTTGGATTAGTTCTTATTAATTTTAAACCGTATAAAGCACCGTCCTACCTCAAAAATGTTTTGGCGGGCGAGCACGGTCGGGCGGACGCGAGCGCTTGAGCTATATTTTTTTTTTCACTTTTTAAAATGTATTCTCAACATGATTTAAAAAGATATTTATTTTAGAATCTCTGCACAGTCTAAAAGACGCTTTTTTGTTATCTTTATAAATCAATTATTATGATTCACATTTCTGTCTTCACAAAGCGTTTTCAATTTAATTTTTTTTTGAATCGCAGTTCCTTATCGCACAGGACGCATTTGACGGATGGGGGCCAGGCGAGAAAAAGTATAAGATTTTTCCGTCACAACCCCCTTTCTATAGTGCGAGCGAGATGGAATAATATCCATCTTCCTTTCACTTTTTCTTATCTTGCCATGAAAGAAACATTATTTCAAATGACGCTTAATTGTAATATACGCTAGTAATTCATTTATTTGTATATGTTAATCAATATTAATACGTTTATCAATAATAATATACTACGAAAGGAACTTCGCTCCAACCGAGTGTTCCACGACACTCACGTATGTTTTTTATTTTAAGTATTGAAAAAGTACTATTGTCTCTTAGATCGCGTCCGCGTGTTAGTTGACAAATACCTAGTCTTTCCTTTATAGAAGTAAGTGAGAAATTAATTTAAAGTCTACGTAATGGTAAATGGATGCTGTCGCCCATAGACATTTACATTTGTCATCGATTAAGAATCAAAATGCAGATATCTTGTCACCCCTGAGGACGAAGATGAAATGCCTTGTTACCAGTAAAAAGGAGTTATTGTAAAGGATCAATTCTTGACGATTCCCTAAAGTCACCAAACGGTATCTACGGTAAACAGTATCATGTTTCTATTTTGCAACGGTATTCTGGGAGAGCTTAGACGTTCCCCGGTCAAGCCGACCCTTGCATGTTGCATCTACGAGCATCTAAAACAGTTACAACGTAGCTCTTATTTACTACTGACACAAGATAAATAATTGTGTTCACTTTTACACAAACGCAAATAAATGTTTTTAGTATTATGTAGCTTCAACATTTACCATATAAAACTGAAGTGAAAAACGAACTTACAGTCCAATTGATGGGTATCTCCAAGAACTAAGATGGAACGCCTCACAGTTTTTTTAATAGAATTAGGGTGACAAACGAGCACACAGTCCACTTGATGGTAAGTAGTTGCTGTAGCCCATAGACACCTACATCTATCCTCGATTACGAATCAAAAGGCAGATGCGTTGTCACCCGCGAGGACTAAGTTTGTTGACGGTATTTAGCGACAGAAATAGGTAAGAGGGTGGTATGTACCCAATCGGAATCCTAGGCTCAATACAAGTAGCAAAATTAAAAATTTTGTACAACCGACTTCTATATAAATTATTAAGTATAACTCAAGAACTACTGGTCAGATCTTGATCAAATTTACATGGGACCACATGAGAAGCAACAGCTTTCAAATAAATAATCTTTCAAAAAAAAATCGAAATCAGTTTCCTAGAAAAAAGTTACGAGGCAACACACATAAAAAAACATACAGTCGAATTGAGTACCTTCTCCTTTTAAAAGTCGACTAAAAAGTACTACCACTTAGAATTAATTTACGACTTTAATAATATTTACCTTTCAGTTGCAAAAGTAATTGGACTTCTTGTATTCCTAACATATTGTTACTTAAATAATCTCTAACGTTTAGAAATTTAAAAAAACACATTACACATTTTAATTTTGTAGTTAAAAAACCAATTTAAATCTATGGTCTGATTAAAATTGTTCAAATGGATCTAAATCATCAAGTATAATATAGTTCTTATTTGACAAATAATTATTAAACCTTAAACCGTTTTGGTATTTCGAGATTACATTCGAGAGATATTAAACTAATATTTCTAAAATTAAACTATCAGATACACAGATCATAGAAAATCAGATACTTTAATTTTCATTTAACACGTTCAAGAATTTATTTATTTAATTTATATTGCACTTGTGAAATTACAACCATTTATTTATTCGAAATAATATAAATGAAAAATTTTCGTTTGTCATTAATTTAATTATGTTACCTAATTTTGGGCGTATTCAAAATCCAAAATTCATACATTTTAACATACTATCTGCCTCTAAAAAAAATAATAGTACGAAGGCCCACTCTAGTTTGTATTGTTTATGTCGATATTTTCAGCCCGTACGCTCTAGAATACATTTATTGAAAAAGAAGTCTTAAATAGTTTGGAAAATTCAAAAATCCACGCCTCATGAGCATTTCATTTAGTTTTGATGAAAAAAATAAATTACCAAAATAAATCGATTACACAAAGTATAAAATGGATATAAGCTGTATGGTACATTTGTACTTTGTCTATAAAGGGCTAAAGAAAAAAACGAAAGCGCCCTTAAAATTTTAATAGCAATATTTATAAAACTTGAAAATCATTTTATTAACAAACGACGCGTTCTAGGCTATTGATATGAAGTAAGGAACCTGTTGATGTAATTCTGAAGCTAATTAAATAACCCGGTCTCGATAAGTCAATTTTTTCGAGAGTTATCGTGACCACATACAAAATCAACATCCGGACGTCCACGTAAAATTTTTTTCAAACCGCTTTTTATCAAAGTAGCAATATAAAAAGATTTTTTTGAAAATATAAGATGGATAAATTAGTGTGTTCTTGATATACGGCTACTCATATTATCAATATAATTATGATAGAGGCATTTTAGGACCACAAAATTACACACCTAATCACACTTCGTGTTATGAGGCGTGCAATAAATATAAAAATTAAAATTATTTGATTAAAACAGATATTCAACTTAAATGTTATCCAGATGTTACTCATTTTTATCTTGTAAAATTTCTAAATGTCCAAATATTCCAATTCTGTCATAATCTTAAATTTCGTAAAATGACAGTTTATTATAATAAAATACTTAACAAATTAATATTATGCAGTTATGCATAATTTTATGAAGACGTAACCTTATTATGTCATTGACCAAAAATATCTGTCTGTCTGTTGTCTAAATTGCATGCCAGTTTTATATATGATGCTGTTATGAACTGTAAAAAGGCTTAGTTCAATAAAGCTTAGAAGCTCCTGTTATGTAACCCATCTAAATGGGATCGCTTACATCACAAACATTCTTTTCAACTTGTTTTTTACAAACGTGAGACGTCCGCCATGTTTTTCTCCAATGGCCTCTTAGTTTCATTAAATCAATTTATTGCCCACCATGCCTTTTTGATAATTTTTTATTTAGATTTATTTTTACGTGGTAGAGCAGTGTGCAGCTATATTATGTAGCACGTATGAGTCGGCCCTTTTTACTGGAAATGAGACATTGCATCTTAGTCCTCAGGGGTGACAACGCAGATCATTTTTATTCTTAATCGAGGATAAATGTGGATGTCTAAATGTGGATATATATATATATATATATATATATATATATATATATATATATATATATATATAAAATGGATCGCTACAATTACTTAACTCTTCATTTATTGAAGTATTTTTACCCGCCATGCCCCAAAAGTGCGTTATTTTTCGAATATATGATTTTAATGATGGTTCATTCCCATGTGACTTGTAGTCTCAACAACTCGACGTATTTTAACTGTGAGGTGTCGATAAATTCGTCTTCGTCCCTAGAGTGCCATAGATAACATTTTTAGACGACATCAACAAAGGAGGAGATTCAATTCGACTGTATTTTTTTATATGTGTGTGACGCGATAAAATTGACAAAGAATCAATTAATAACCAAAAATATTTAAGTAGTCTATAATATAAAAATGAATCGCTGAATATGTTGCTAAGCGCAAATCTCGAGAGCAGCTGAACCGATTTCGCTAATTCTTTTTTTATAATATTCCTTGAAGTACGAAGATGGTTCTTACGGAGAGAAAAATTTAAAAAATTGCCTGAAAAAGTATAAAAACAACACTTTTCTATATTCCCATACAAAAGATTCGTAATAATACTTAAAAGTCAATTTGAACTTTAATGACATACAAAAAAGTTTGTGTTAGTGGAGGGGTTCTTAGACTTTTTAGTGGCACAGCGCACTTATGAACAAAAACTGTGTTACTTATTCATATGATAGCACGAGATCCGACACAAACATGACCCATTTTTACGCTATTCAATACTTTTTAATCATCATCATCATTACATCCCTTCACAAGTTCACTGCAGAAAACAGGCCTCCCCAAAGATTGCTACAAAGCACGGTCCTGAGCCATCTGCATTCATCGACTTCCTGGATGTCTTACCAGGCTGTCACTCCATCTAGTGGTGGGTCGCCCTACACTTCGCCTACCGTACCTACACGCCGCCTATATATATATAGGCGGCATGTAAGTACGGTATATATAGGCGGCGTGTAGGTACGGTAGGCGTGTATATATATTTGTAATCCCCTTTTAATTTCCTTTATTTTCATACCCTACTCGATGAATTTGGTTATTTTTTTTTATTAACGTATTAACTATTTCGCGCCAAAAATCCGCCATTTTGTTTTTTTCTTCAAACAGCTATCTAAAGACACTTGGGTTTTTAAGACGAATATAATGATACCTTAACTCTCGAAAACCATGCAGCCGTTTGGAAGATACGAGGTAATAAAGAAATTTACAAACAAATATACATACGAGTACAAACAAGACACGCGCGAAAAACATAACTCTTCCTTGGCAGTCGGGTAAAAAAGTATGGCGACTTTACCTCTATAGCCTGTCCAGCAGTGGTCTCTTGACAACCTGTAATGGTAACGTTATCAAGTGACGTGAGACTGCTCCGAAGTAAAATGTTTACAGGACCAACGACTCGTAAGGAAACGTGACCGACATACCGATTTGAGTTTTAATGGCGATGGATATTTTTATTCGAGTGTCTGGGGGAATTCCACCCCCTTTACCCTCTCCGCTTCGGGTTACAAAAACTTGAGTTGGATTCGTAACTTGTCTATGTACTTTGAAATAAGGCGTAATATTATTTTTTATTAAGGATAACAACAGCGTATATCTCTATATACAATTTTCAAATTTAGGTACTTAAAGTATGCCAATTACAGTTATCCACTACTTAGGTACAATTATCTAATATATAAAACTTAATTTTTGTTTATTTCGTATTTTATATGCTGCGATACCGTTCATCAGATTGCGGTAAAACATTGTCAACTTATTGCCAGCATTTCTACGAAGGTTATAAGCATAGTACAATTAACTTACAATAGGTGGCATGCGTATTGTACCGACAAATTTAATTAATAGAATCAGGCATTACTTTGCGGAAGTCCATTATATTAAAGTTAGTAAAAAATTACTTTGCGGATGTACGCTCGATAAAATAAAATGATGTGTCTTACTTAGTTTGGAGAGCACCTCCCGCCCTCCCTCAATTGCGTGCACTATCACCGTCACCACTAATCCTAGCACCACTACTCCCAACAACACTACACTAGGAAAGACCACTCACGACAATACGACACGTGTTTCGCCTCTACACGAGGCATCTTCAGGTGATCTAGACGGTCAGCCACCGCAGAGTTGCGCACCGGATGTACGCGAAGTAATTTTTTACCAACTTTAATCAGACAAATTTATTTAAAAGTAATATATCACTCAACTTCAATAAAATAATATATTAGGTATCATCATCATCCATTAACATTACAGCCTTTCATAAGTCCACTGCTGAACATAGGCCTCCCCCAAGGAATGCCACAAAGCACGGTCCTGAGCCACCTGCATCCATCGACTTCCTGCATGTCTTACCAGGTCGTCTATCCATCTAGTGGGGGTCGCCCTACACTTCACCTACCAGTACGAGGCTGCCACTCAAGAACCTTTCTTCCCCATCGGTTGTCGGTTCTTCGAGCTATATGGCCTGCCCACTGCCACTTCAGCTTACTAATCCGTTAGGCTATGTCGGTTACTCTGGTTCTACTGCGGATATACTCATTCCTAAGTTTATCACGCAGAGAAACTCCGAACATAGCCCTCTCCATAGCTCGCTGAGTGACCTTGAGCTTCCTCATACGGCCAGCTGTGAAGGACCACGTCTCAGTTCTGTAAGTCATCACTGGCAACACGCACTGGTTGTACAATTTCGTTTTAAGGTTTTGAGGTATGTCTGACGAGAAGATGTGTCGTAGCTTCCCGAACGCTGCCCAGCCGAGTTGAATCCGTCGATTGACCTCTCGGTCGAAGTTGGACTTACCTAGTCGGACTATTTGTCCCAGGTAAACATACTCGTCAACAACTTCGAGCTTAGTGCTCCCATCAACTACCGGCATAGGTGTGACATGGACATTAAACATAATCTTTGTTTTGTCCATGTTCATCTTAAGACCTATCCTTTGGGAGACACTATTGAGGTCATTGAGCATAGTGCTTAGGTCCTACAGCGATTCTGCCATAAGGACTATATCGTCGGCAAATCGAAGGTGAGTGATGTTAATTCCGTATCCTTTCCAGTCCAGAAGCTTGAAAACGTCTTCCAATGCAGCGGTGAAGAGTTTCGGGGATATGACGTCACCCTGTGTTACACCTCTCTGCAATTGGATAGGTTTCGTACTCTGGTTCTGTACTCGGATAGCCATCGTAGCTCTACTGTACAAACACTTCAGCACTTCGATATACCGACAGTCAACTTGGCACCGCTGAAAGGACTGCAGCACCGCCCAAATTTCGACGGAATCAAAGGCTTTCTCATAGTCCACATACGCCAGGCATAGTGGCAAATTGTACTCCTCGGACTTCTGTACAACTTGCCGAAGGGTATGTATGTGGTCTATTGTGCTAAAGCCCTTTCGGAAACTGGCTTGCTCGGGAGGCTGGAAGTCATCAAGTCTGCGCGCGAGACGATTCATAATGACTCTCGAAAACAGCACGTAGACGCGTCTCAGAAGGGAAATCGGTCTGTAGTTCTTCAAGAGAGCATTGTCACCTTTCTTGAAGAACAAGACCACCGCACCTCTGCTCCACACCTCCGGTAATGCCACCATGGAGGACGGAATTAATGAGCCTCTGAAGGACTTCAAGTGCCGGTTTTCCACCCGCTTTCAGAAGCTCCGCTGTAATTCCATCCTCGCCTGGGGCCTTGCCGTTTTTAAGGTGCTGGAGAGCCATTCTAATCTCGCTCAGACTGACGTCCGTTGTCGTCTGGTCGTCATAATGAAGTCAATCTCATTTTTTGTCGAACCGTCGGGTCTCGACCAGGTCCACTTCTTGTGAGGCCGCTTCTGGAAGAAAGAGTTCATCATAAAGAGTCCCTCTTTCTCCATGAAGTCGGCCAGCTGCTGGCCCCTTGGGTCCCGTTGCCCTATTCCAAATTTCCCTACTTTCAGCTCACCGTTCTCTCTTGTGCCTAGTTTTGCATTGAAGTCTCCCATTAACACCGTATATTGGGTTTTGGAGGAATGCATGGCTCTAGAGATATCCTCATACATTTCCTCCACCTCCTCATCGGGGTGTGCCGAGGTTGGTGCGTAAACCTGTATGACCTTCAGCGAATACCGTTTGGTGATTCTGAGTATAATGTACGCAACCCTCGTCGACATACTCCCAATCTTTACAACGTTGTTAACGAGAGACTTGTGGACGATAAATCCGACACCTCCTTGGGACAGATGGTCGCCCTCCCGGTTATAGAGCAAGTTGCCGGATTCGAGGATTACCGTCTCTTCTCTCTAAACGGCATATATTAAACAATATAAGACTAAGATGAAATGCCTAGCCTGTAAATATAGTGGTTCTCTAACTTTCTACCCTCCAGACCAAAACACGGCCATGCAAGCACTGTTATTTGGCGGCAGAAATAGTATGATATTTATCCAGTGATACTATTTTATACGTGGTAGAGCCATGCTGCAGCTATATTAGTAGTATAGTTGAAGCACGAATGGGTCGGCTCGGCCGGGGAAGGACCACGCTCTCACAGAATACCAGCGTAAAATAGTAGCTTAATGCTGCTGTGTTTCGTATGGTGAGTGTAGAGAACCGGAGACCCTTTTTACTGGATAAGAGGCAATCCATCTTAGTCCTCACGGGTGACAACGCATCTGCATTTTGATTCGCAAACGTTCATAGATGTAGATGTCTATGGGCCACAGCAACCACTTACCATCAGGTGGACTGTGTGCCCGTTTGTCACCCTATCCTATTTAAAAAATATGTTGATTTATCGAACCATGCTGTATTAAACAAAGCCATGCTGAAACTGTATTATTATTAGTAGCTTAATGCTGCAGTGTTTCGTATGGTGAGTGTAGAAGTTTTGATTCGATCGATTTTTGATTTGATTGAGGATGGATGTAGATGTTAATGGATCCCATCATTCACTTACCATCAGTTGACTGTGTACTCGTTTAGTAGGTACCCTTATTCTATAAAAAAAAATACTATTACATAATTATTGTTGTTTTCATTTCTAGAATTAACAATGCAATCTTATTACAAAAATAGTTATTTAACATAGTAAACTAACTGGTAAACATTCTGCCGTTTCCGATAGATACCGTGATGAGTTTCAGTCCAGACTTTTTACAGTGTATATTATATAAAATTTATTAATAGCATACAAAAATGAGCTTAATAGAATCAAGTTTTGATATTACAAAGAGACACTTCAATTTTGTTTACATGTGTTTACATTAAGCAAGTTGACAGACCGCTAGTAGTTATCCGCTGCTAAAAAAAATAAAGAGCTTACAATAAAAATATAGTACGCAATAAAAATGTTTGTTATTTTTCCCCTTTTCGTGTTTTCCTTTTTAGGCCTATTGTTACTTTAAGGTCAACGATCGGTCGGTCAAAAAGAGATAAAATTTAAAATTTAATACGAAACTATTGTAATGGCTTATAATGATTTCGTATTAGGCTTATAATGAAGCAAGGCTTCATACGCAGACAGCTTGTAGTGTCCTGAATGAAAGATCAAATCAGGATCCTTTAGTCAGGACACCACAAGCTGTATTTGCTGCAAGGATTAGATGATTCAACCCAGACGTAAAATAATTTTCAATTTATATAATGAACCAGCAATGGTAAAAATAAACTTTTGTCCATAAACTATTCAACGTTGATGAGAATGGAATAAAGGTAGTCCGAACTTGCCGAACCTATGTGTCTCCAATAATAACTTTTCGTCGAAAAAAATATGGTACAAGATGTAGTGGGTGGGTTCCAGTGGGGTCTATAATAGAAACCTAGTTACACAATAATCCCGGAAATGTTTTGACCAACAAAACATAAGATTTTCCAAACAGCATGCATCTGTGTGCATGAAAAAGACAACACAAATGTATTGTGTTGTCTTTTGCATTTATATGTTTTGAAAAGCTTACGAAAAATCAACATCTAATGCAAACTCTGTTAATGGTTTTATAAAAGCGGCAGAGCTATTATTCTTAAGATAAATAATGGCTGATTGTTACTCCAACGTATAATTAAAGTCAATATATGTATATTAATAATTGCATTTTTCATTAAAATGAGCTCAAAGGTAGAGTTGCCTAAAATGATACATATCTCAAATTAGAAACCCTATCTATATGTATCTAATATTAGCATACCTTCATGCATGCATAGACAAAGTGTATTACTTTGTTATATCACTTATATTACAGAATCGGTATGCACTATTGCTATAATAGTTATAGTATTTAAATATACATTAAATCTAATTTATTATGACGTAAAATTGCCTTCTTACCTGTGATATTTTACGAGAAATACGCAAAAATGAAAATGATATTTCATATTATCCTAACACTTAAACAGCACTAGTAATTGTATACAGGGAATAAACCTAAAGGTTAAGATAGTGAGCAATTCTTGTATACCTTAAACCGTTACCGATACAGCCTATCAAAAGTCCACTGCTGAACATAGACCTCACCCATAGATTGCCTCAAAAAGGGGGATATCTGCCATAGTTGGTACGCTTGGTAGGCTAGTTAGCTTTTATTTTTGTTATTACCAGTAAGACACTACTGCCTCACTCCTGGTTTGTTTCCCTCTGTTGCCACTTACGAAATCCACGGGATGGTATGGGTTAGTGGATAATAATTGGAAGAATTTCTAAGAAACGACTCTAACGATTTGGAGATACTGTCTTACTTTCCATGTTTATCTGGATAGTTTTATGGCTAAATTTGTTTTCGAAGGTCGCGCAAAGCTCGGTCGCCCAGGTAATACATATTATTATGTGAACCGTTTATCGATCGATGTTAGTTTTATGAATGGCTCGCGTCTCCCCTCGCCCCTCTCCCCTCTCCCACCAGTTTCCTCAGCCACCCCCTGCGCCCGACATTTGAAGGTACTGAAGTGAGAGGCATCTCGATTTTGTTCAACTGATTTGTGACGCGAACATTATCCAGGCAATTGCTTTAAAAGGTGCGCGGATGGTGACACTCAATATAACACACTCTATCAAAATATACATGTTAGCCGAGTACATAGGAGATACTACATATTTTTAAACGTATATGTTGTAATTGCTGAGTTATTTATAGAGGTTTAAAGTAAAAATAAAGTTTCAGCCCACAAACCTTGCCCTAAAGCAAGAAATTGTGCGCCGCGCTGTCCCAATGCGTGTTGGCGGACTTCACATATAGAGGCTTAATAAAACATTATTTTCCACAGCAAATAGTTCCAATAGTTATATTATAAAGCCTAGATATATCCCACGGTACTTTATAAAATAGCCGTGTAGTGGCGACGGAGAATCCGCTACCATAAATAATATCGTGGG
Source organism: Parnassius mnemosyne (assembly GCA_963668995.1). Taxonomy (NCBI): domain Eukaryota; kingdom Metazoa; phylum Arthropoda; class Insecta; order Lepidoptera; family Papilionidae; genus Parnassius; species Parnassius mnemosyne. The sequence continues at coordinate 12,435,910 of CAVLGL010000057.1, forward strand.
TACCGGTACCGAAAGAGGGATTATTAGTTTATCTCTTTCGCCATAGGAGATGGTCAGCAGCGTCCTTCTCATACTTTAATTATGGTAATACAAAACTACGTTTGCCAATCCGCGTGCCAAGCGTGGCAACTATGGCAAATACCAGATAGTTCCTTGGATGTTGTTCTGGCCTTCCCGGTAGATTATGCGATAAGTTTAACTTCGTATAAGTAATTTTATTTATCTGAATATGACCACATGAATTCAGTCAATTATCACTTATTAAATAGAAGGCTTGTCTGGTTGGTAACTAACCTTCAACTCATATAACATTTCACACAGAAATGATATACAAATAGAAGTGAAAGTGGAGGAAAGGGAGATTCCTATCAGTATAGTCTATGAAACTTGGAAAAAGGCTGTAGTGTGACTATTAAAGAAATTGAAGGTAAGATAGTAATTTTATTTAATTTGAATAAACATTTTATGATAACAACCAATGATAAAGAAAGGTCTCACATGGTAACTCGTACCCGTAAGCAAAGTGTAGGGTAGCTGCCCGCTATGGTAGTGATGACCTGATAAGACATTCAAGTAGATGAAAACATTATTAGGTGATTAGACTCAATGCAGGTGGTCTGGGACTGTGCTTTATGACATTTGCTTTGGGAGGCCTATGTTCATCAGTGGATATGTAAAGGGATGTAGTGATGATGATGTATAATTATTTTATAATAATAATGTCCTTCATTGGAAGTAAACTATCTGTCCAGGACAGGATTATAGTGCATGCTTATGTGTGCAAGCATGGGCCCACTCTATTTTCTCACTCTCTTCATTGATAAAATTAAATACAAAACTGAAAGATTTAAAGATACTAAGTAAACTCTTCCTGCGTTGATCGGACCAACAACATTAGGATTTTAAACAAGTCAATCTATTGTGACCATGTATAATGAAAAAGCAAAGCACTTGAAACATTCGGAGTATAAAATAAGTGAAGTTTAATACAACAAAATAAATTAAATTAGCTTTATTAATAATAATTCAATTCGTTGCCTGGATAATTTTTCAACTGCCTTTTCACAGTTAAATGTCGTGCGATACTAATTGGCCTGGATGAAGAAATAATAATTGCGTCAATATACATAAATATGCCGCTATATAAATACATGCTTGTATTTAGAGTGTTGTGTTGTGTTTTAAGTCCAAAACAATTATATATTTAGTTCAGAGTTTATATAAAAAAGGGAAGAAAAGTTCTCGAGTGGCAGCCTCATACCAGCAAGCGCAGAATTGGACGAACACGACTTGCTGCAGTGACGACCTGCCCTTTGAGCACGAGTCTTCACACCCGAAACGCACTGGAATTAGCGAACTAGTTCTTCATCCTTTATCAACTCCATCACCATCTTAGAAATGAGAGGAGGCTTATGCTTAACAATGTACATCTATATGTAGGTGTCACCAATATATACAAATATAGAATAGTCCGATTTTATTACGTTGTTGTAGTAACGTTCAAAATACTTTAAAAATACTGTTTTTGTGTCCCTACGTACGAGCTTATGGTGTCAATGAATTTTACATGTTAAGTTGGCTAGCTAATTGCATATAAAAGTATATACAGCAACTATAACAGAAACGCAATTTTTTAAATTTTTGTCTGTCTGTCTGTCTGTTTGTTCCGGTTAATCCGGCTGGACCGATTTTGACGTGACTTTCACTGGTAAGTAGCCTAAGTTACTCCTTATAACATGAGCTATCTCGTGTTATAAGGAGTAACTTAGGCTACTTATATTTTTGAAAAATAATTAGGGTTGCGCGCAACAAAATTAAAACCCTAAATTACACGCGGGCGAAGTCGCGAGGAGCAGCTAGTACGTAATAAATTTACTAAATCTAAAAACTGTAATATTTACTCGAAATAACGCCTGAAAATTCACTGCCAACAGTAAAGGATTAAATGGACTATCCGGCTCGGTGGGATCAATATTGACCGGTACAAATTAAGCCGCCTACTGTCTACACTTCATTTGTCTATTTCTGCAGTCACAGTTGTTTTAATTCAAAGAGAACATGGTTCAATGGTCAATAAATTTGGCAATTGTCTCGTAACTTCAAAGCCTATTTTCAACTGAAGGAAATAATTGACTCGTGTAATCGAAATTCAAGTCATTAACTTTTTTTCTTTTATCATGTGTAGGTCTAGGAAGTAAGGACGATTGAGATGAGATGAGAGAGACCTTGTGTTTGCGAATGCAGTCACAACATACGAGTATAATTTTTTTATAGGATATGGGTGACAAACGAGCACACAGACCACCTGATGGTAAGTGGTTGCTGCGGCCTATAGACATCTACATCTATCCTCTATTACAAATCAAAATGCAGATGCGTTGCCACCCGTGAGGACTAAGATGGAATGCCTCATTTCCAGTAAAAAGAGTCTCCGGTTCTCTACACTCACCATACGAAACACAGCAGCGTTAAGCCGCTATTTGACGCTGGTATTCTGCTCACAGAATGTGATCCTGGTCAGTGATCAGTGGTCCTTCTCCGATCGAGCCGACCCATTCGTGCTTCAACTATACTACTAATATAGCTGCAGCATGACTCTACCACGTATAATCATATCGTTCCGTAGGTGTCGTAAAAGATGATAGAGAGAAATGAAACAGGAGGTGGTGAGCATCACCTCCCGATATTACATAATATCGGGAGGTGATGCTCATCATCTCGACCACCTCACCAGATATCGAAATAGTAAAATAACTACGATTGCCAACCCCCTTGCCAAGAGTGGTAACAGTTTCAAATATGCCCCCTATGATCCAATCTATAGGGAGGCCTTTTTTGGGACAACGGAAAGTTTATGCCGGACTCCTACCGGCTAAAATCCCAGTATAGTCACCATCAGCGTGTATGAAGGGTCTTGGGATCGCCGTTCGGAACGCTATCGGGGCCGCTCTCTCGCTTTGCATTATTAAAGCACGGCCCAGGGGCAGCCCTTACTGCCCCTAGCACCATCGCAGTGGTATCGCTGATGTAATATGGACAGCAACTTCTTCCTGTTAGGAACTCAATAATAAAAAACTGTAATGGATGGATATACGTGTGAGCGATTAGAACGGTGGACGCTCTATTGGTAAGGAGACGTCATTTTATGTAAGGTGTAATTTAGATGCATTTACAATATCACCTGCATTTATATTCTTAATCGAAGATAGATATATTTGTCTCTTGGCCACAGAATTCAATTACTGTGTACCAAGTTAATCACCCTTACTCGGGTAAGGGTTATAGAAAAAAAGAAGAAAGATATATGTTGAGGCTTTAACAACGCTTTAAAAGAATGATTTAACTTTGAATATATATTACCAGTATATTCACGTCCTTAGCAGGGAATAAAATAGGTTTTGTCGTCCATTACCACAACATATGAATATCAGCGTAAAATAGCAGCCGAAGGCTGCTGTGTTTCGCTTTCATATGATGAGACACAATATGAGCCCATACAAAATAAGACTATGTTTACCTAACACTATAAAAGTCCGCACAATTTATAGAGAAAAATGTTTCCAACTGTTTACAGTTCATTAACTGATTTTTTACGATATCAGTAAGAATCGAGCTAACAAAGCCCTCAGTCAACCTTGATACTTACAAACAAGTGGTAAAATTAAAATGTTGTACAACCGACTTCAACATAAATATAATTTATTATTGATGTTTATTAAACCTCCCGATCGATTTCGATAAAATTTAAATGGTCACCTGGGAAGTAATCTTTTTAACAAAAAAAGAATTTTCCAAATCGGTTCAGACGTCTTCGAGTATTCGGCGTATTTACATTAAAAAAAAAAAGATCCAAACGAATTGTAAACCTCTCATTTTTTGAATTCGGCTGATAAAGGAGGCCACATATGTGTTGTCACACAAAACTTGGATGGAATACCTCACAATCTGTAATTACAATGGCCATATCTTTAACACAAAAACGCAAAGATAGATGCAATGCTGAAATGTCGGAAGAATTGGATGAAACCTATACAGATGAACTGCCAAGCAATAATAAATAATGACGATATTGAAGATGATAATTCTTCTCACCGTTACAGCCTATTAAAGTCTACTGTTGAACACAGACCTGCCTCATAGATTGCCTCACAAGTGGGATATTTGCCATAGTTGTCAGGCTTGACAAGCTGGTTGGCAACCGCAGTTTATTTTTATTTTTAGTCGTCATTAAGAAGACGCTGCTGCCCATCTCCTGATTTGTTTCCCTCAGTCGACACTTACGACACCCACAGAATGATATGGGGTAGTGGTTATTCTTACACCGCCATTACACAACCATTATAATATATTAATTATATTATATTATATTTCTTCTTACCCTGTTACAAAGTCATTTTAGAACAAACGAGAAGTAGGAATAGTTAGTAGGCATTTTTTCATGACGGCTCCATGACGCAGTGGCTTAGCAATGAGTTGCAACACTAAGGGCCGCGGGTTCTAATCCCGCACGGAACAAATATTTGTAGGGCCTACAAATAATTGTCCCGGGTCTGGATGTTTGTCCTTGTGAAATCTATGTATGTAAACTGCCCCCGCGATACAGGAGAAAATCCTAGTGTGCAGGTAACGTTTTTAACATGAAAAATTTTTTTTCACTTATAAAACCCATGTGAAGAAATGAGATAATGATTTTTCTAACGTCTTCCAAGCTTCTACGAGAATATAATGAAGAAAAGTATCTTGAAAAAGTTCCAAACTAAAATGTTTACCCAGCTAAGACGGGCACGAAAACGTGGTCTGTATGATTAAGAAAGTTAACGTGGATATTTATAGTACTTAAATACAGAAAGTATTCTATTGATATCTATTCGATCGTGGTATAGTCATGCTGCAGCTATATTTGTAGTACAGGTGTAGCACGAATGGGTCGGCTCAACCGGGGAAGGACCACGCTCTCACAGAATACCAACGTAAAATAGCAGCTTAACACTGCTGTTTTTCGTATGGTGAGTGTAGAGAACCTGAGACCTTTTTTACTGGAAAAGAGGCATTCCATCTTAATCCTCACGGCTCACAACGCTTCTGCATTTTGATTATTTATTGAGGATAGATGTCTATGGGCCACAACGACCCCTTATCATCAAGTGGACTGTGTGCTCGTTTGTCACCCTATCCTATAAAATAAAGAATCACATCATTATTAGTAGAGAGCAGTGTGGCCAACTGTCCAGTTTATTTTACGTAGATCTGCGTACAAAGTTTAACTCTAGATCCCACTTACTTAGTCGTCTCCTTTATCGGCTCGTAAAAATTCACTATTGTATATGGGACTCTCCCGGTAAAGGAGGAACAAGAAGAATATTTCTTTCATTACATCCCATGTATGTAGTGAATATTTCTGTTTCAGTACATGCAATCTGCCTACATATTATCTATACAAATAAATACATTTGAAGTGTGTGTTTGTAATGTTCATATTACAGCTTTTTACTAAAACCAGATGAAAGTAAATACGGTACTGATAACAAAAATACAATTTTTAAAGTTTTTGTCCGTCCGTCTGTCTGTCTGTCTGTCCGTCTGTCTGTCGGTTTGTTCCGGCTAATCTCCGAAACGGCTGGACCGATTATGAGTAACTAAGGCTACTTTTATTTTAGAAAAAGAATTAGGGTTTCGCGCAAAAAATCCATAAAACACGCGGGCGAAGTCGCGGGGAACAGCTAGTATCATATATATGTAGTGGCGACGTAAGAGAATCAATAATAATTATTCTATTCTACGATGAAGTTTTGACTTTGGTTGTTGTTAGGTGTGCACATACACATTGTGTTAGTGTGCGTAGGTTGCGGGCGCTCGGGAGTAGCGCTCCCGAGGGCTACGCACACTAACACAATGTGTATGTGCACAGCTAACAACAACCAAAATCAAAACTTCATCGTGAAATAGAACTATACCTTACCTCGTCCACTGCGTTTTGCAAGCGATGTATATGAGATTTTTTTTTTCAAAAAAAAAAAGGTCTAATAGTTCTCGATAAGAAGTGGCATAACCATTTCGTAAATACAACATATTATGTAAAGTACCCAAGGGCAACGTCAAAAGTACAAGATGTCGATGCCATTAATATCAAAAGAATGGTATCATATTGCTTCAAAACTTATGTATGCAACACCATGCATGTTTTTCGCGGGTAGGAGTTGATTAAGTTAGACATATTTTAATACACTGAAATCTTTAATTTGTATAATATTATATTTAGGGACTATTTAATATAAATTAAATGTTCCTGTGATATATAAACTCCTGCCAGTTCAGTCTGAAATATATTTAGAATAACTTGAACTCTTTAGCACATTCACTTCACTACCACATTGTTATAACCTTAAAAACAAATGGAGTCAATTAAGAAAACTGTTGCGGACCTCACTGAACATTTCAATTTAAGGATGGCTGAGTTCCAAAAAGATCTCAGGAGTTCAATTCCAGCAACAAGCCCCACTTCAAATATTAATCACCAATTTCATTCATTCCGGTGCTTTGTTTTAACTGCTTTAGAAAATTTGCAACTGCAAGTTGAACTATTAGCTCAACAAAATGATAACATGGAGATGAGATCTCGAAGAAAAATCCTGCTTGTTCATGGTATAGCCGAAGACAAGAAAGAGAACACATCCTCTAGTGTTGTCAAGATTCTATCTGACCACTTGAAAGTCCCTGGTATTACCACTGATTCAATAGGCCGGTCACATCGTCTTGGTCAACCTGGCACTGATAAACCCCGGGCTGTGCTTGTAGAATTTAGAGACTATGGGACAAAAGAGAAGATATGGCTTGCAAAGAAAAATTTGAAAGGCACAGGGATTACATTGTCCGAATTTCTTACAAAGGGTCGACATACTACATTCCAAGCGGCGCGCCAACGTTTTGGAGTTTCAAGGTGCTGGACGAGGGATGGCATCATCTTCGTACTAGGACCTGATCAAGTACGCCATCGTATCCATTCTAGGCTTGATCTTGATGCTATTTCTACCTCTGAATCGGTGACTCAAGCCACATCTGCTGTAACCTCGGTTCCAAGTGTGGTGAAAGACTCCAGGTCTGCTCAAGTAAGAACCAAGAGAATTGGTAAAAAATGAATCCTTTTTTTTGAGCTGGTTAAATCTGTTGTATCTCGTGCGACTACCGTATTTCTGGTTTGTTTACATTCTTCTATTGTAAAAATTTTTAATTTATTTTTATTAATATATATCACCATTTTTCTTTTATATTTTCGATGTGAGGTAGTTTGTAGTAAGAGAGAGGGAAAGAGAGGAAAAAAAAAGCATTTCAATGTAAACAAACAATAAGTGAATTGACATGACATTGGATAACAGTTGCACATTTTTATTTCTTTCTTCGGCGTGGGCAAAGGTCTCATAGTCATACAGCCGTACCTTATGGTATTTTTGCCTTCTACATTTCATGTTTTTGTTTTTTTTCTCTTTTCTTATCACAAAGCAACATTTCTATAACAATTCTCTTTGTGCTTATTACATATTTTTATTTGTAAAATGCTATTTGTTTACAGTTTTTGATAGTTTTGTTTTGTTTAAAAATTGTCTCTTTTTATTTCAGTTATTCTGAAACATCTATTATTATTATTATTATTTTTGTTTCATCTCTTTCAGACTGCTGGCGGGATAGAGATCTGTTTAGGTACTTACTTATATATTTAATTTAACTATTTAGTTTTATATTTATATATCATATATATTATATATTTTATTTTATTTTACTATGTTGTTAGATAATTATGATGTAGGTAATGATTCTGACGATTTCTTGTCTTTATCGTCAAATGATAATGCATCTAGTGAACACAGCTTCCACAGTACAACATCTTCAATTCCAATAAATGTAGCACTTAATTCATATTTCTCAGATTCCCTGAAAAACTTTAATGTAATTCATATAAATGCCCAAAGCATTCCGGCTCATTATCCCGACATGCTTGCGTCCCTTGAATCCCATAACGTTCACGCCATTCTAGTCTCTGAATCTTGGTTGAAACCATGCTTGCCATCCACTTCTTATTCATTACCAGGATTCCATCTTATTCGCAACGACCGTATTGGAAGGGGGGGTGGTGGTGTGGCAATCTATCTCCGTTCTTATTTACCTTTTGCGGTAGTAAGTTTGTCCCCCCAACCATCTCCTTCTAATGCGGCTGAGCATCTCTTCATTGAAGTAACCCTATCCAATACGAAAATTCTTCTTGGCGTTTGTTACAGTCCTTCTCTTCATATTGACTATTTCTCTTCTTTCGAATTTTTATTAGAAAATTTAATCCCATTATATACTCACACTATAATCATGGGTGACTTTAACACATGCCTACTCAAGGGTGACTATCGGTGTGAAAAGCTAAAATCATTAACCGAGGCATGTAATCTACATATATTACCACTATCTGCTACGCATAAAATGCCTGACTGTACTCCATCACTACTTGACTTAATTATTGTATCCTCTCCAGATTTTGTCCTGAAGCATGGCCAGCATGACGCTGATCTTTTCTCTCATCATGATCTCTTGTTTCTTGCATACAAAGTTCGTCCACCTAAAGCAAAATCGAGAATTCTTCTGCAACGTAATTTTGGTGGAATGGACAAAGAACGTCTTCTGGAAGATGCTCGTCGCATGGACTGGTCAGCTGTTGAAAATGCTTCAACAGTCGACTTGAAAGTCGAGTTATTTAACTCCTTTCTTATCCAACTTTATGACATCCATGCCCCAGTAAAATCAATAAAAATGAAACATTTACCTGCACCTTGGTTAACTGATAGTCTAAAAAAACTTATTATAAAAAAAGGATTTGCTAAAAGTAAGTTAAAAGCTGATAAATCTGAGAAAAACTTACGATATTATAATAAAGTACGGAATCGCTGCAATACATTGTGTAGGGATGCACAAAGACGCCATATTCATAAATCCGTCGAAAACGGCGACGCAGCCAAAGTTTGGAAGTTTCTTCAGTCACTTGGAGTTGGTAAAACATCCAATAATTCTCCTCATCATAATGTTGATGTTGAATTCCTTAACAAATACTTCACCTGTTCTAGCACATTAGATAGCTCAGATAAAGATCGGACTCTGAGTATTCTTTCTTCAATACCAACTCCTGATTTTCCACCGTTTAATTTCTCTCCTTTCACTGATAGTGATGTTAAAAAGAACATTTTGTCCATCTCGTCCAATGCCGTGGGTGATGACAATGTTAGTCGTAACATGATCTTACCTATCCTAGAATTTGTTACTCCTATCCTTACCCATATCTTGAATAAATCCATCTCCTCTTCAAAATTTCCTGATGTTTGGAAAAGTGCACTTGTAACGCCTCTCCCAAAAAAACCCCATGCTTTGCATTTTTCCGACTTTCGTCCTATCTCAATTCTCCCGTTTTTATCCAAACTCCTGGAGAAACTAGTTTTCTTTCAGTTAAATCTCTACCTAAATAGAAATTGTATCCTGGATCCTCTCCAATCTGGTTTCCGATCGGGTCATAGTACGACAACAGCGTTGGTTAAAGTTACTGATGACATTCGACGAGGTATGGATAACAAACAGCTCACTGTGTTAGTATTGCTTGATTTTAGCAATGCGTTTAACACTGTTGATTTTGACATCTTATTGAGTGTGTTACGTTCTATTAACATATCTCCTCCGGTGATTGGCTGGTTTCATAGTTATCTTTACGGCCGACGGCAGCGTGTTCGCATCGAAGATGAGTTCTCATCTTGGTGCGAATTACGGGCTGGAGTGCCTCAGGGTGGTGTGCTGTCTCCTTTACTTTTTGCTATATTCATTAATTCTATCTCTCAAAATATTACTTCTCTCTATCACATGTATGCAGACGATCTCCAAATCTACACTCAGTCAACTCTGTTAAATCTGCCTTCTGCTGTTGCCACCATCAACAATGACCTAGCGGCGATAAACCAGTGGAGTCAGCGTTATGGTCTAAAAATTAATCCGTTCAAGTCCCAGGCTATAGTTATTGGTGGTGGAGGGATGGTCTCCAGAGTTGACTGGAACAACCTACCCTCGGTGACACAAAATGACGTTGTCATACCCTACAGTAAATCTGTAAAAAATCTGGGAATATATCTAGATTCTACCTTGTCGTGGTCGCAGCAGTTAAAACAAGTGAGCAAAAAGGTGTTTGCTACTATGGGTTTACTTCGTCGTTTACGTTCTTTTCTCCCCATTCCCACTAAGATTATGTTAGCACAATCCTTACTTCTCTCTATTCTCGATTATGCGGACGCAAGTTATCTCGATTTAACTGAAGACCAACTGAACAAACTTGAGCGAATTCAAAATATTGCTATTAGGTTCATATTTGGTTTGCGTAAATATGATCATGTATCCGAATATCGTTTACAGCTCAAGTGGTTACCCATTCGCTTTCGCCGGAATCTGCAAACTGTATCTCTTTTGTACTGTGTGTTGTTCAATCCTTTGACTCCAAGCTACTTGAAGGAAAACTTTAAGTTTCTTGGTCATGATCGACCTGATAGAGTTCTTCGGTCAGCCGGCGAACTAATTCTAGAACCATGTTCATTTCGAACAAAATTTATGAAATATTCTTTTACGAGCCAAGCCATAAGGTTATGGAATGAACTTCCACTCCAAATTCAACGTGCTCAAACTTTGAAAAGATTCAAAAGTGACGTCAAGAAGCATTACCTAACACTTTGTGGTTATTGATAACCAATTCTAGCAATATTTATTATCTTTGTATATATATATATATGTATATATATATATATATATATACCTATTTATTAATATGTATGTTTATTTTTATTATTATTTTTTATGTATTATTGTGGTATTTTAACAAAATATAGTTTAGTTTATTTAGATATTAGTATGTAAGTGTAACATAAAGCGCACCACCTCCTACTGTTCTTAATTCCAGTTTCTCTTTAGCCCAAAGGTTGTCTGGAAGAGATCGCTCTTTAGCGATAAGACCGCCTTATTGTACATACGTATATATTAAGTTTTCTCTGTAATGTATTTATTCGTTGTATATGTGTGGTGTACAATAAAGTATATACTACTACTACTACCATGCTCCTTAGAGACGTGGGAGCTGAGATGGTTAGCACTCGCTGTAAATTTCATAGCACGCGAGCAACCCGGGCTCGATCCCCGCCGGCACCAATGAAATTGTTAATTGCAATTTTAAGTGCTGATTTACCACGTGCTCGGCGGAAGGTGAAGGAAAACATCGTGAGGAAACCTGCATGTCTGAGAAATATGAAAAAAATATTTCGAAGACATGTGAAGTTCGTCAATACGCATTGGGACAGCGCGGCGGACACTTCCTTGCCCTAAAAGCCTCTCAGAAATGAGAGGCCTGTGCCGAACAGTGGGACGTATACTGGGTGGCGATTAGGTTATCAAGCTGCTGCAAGCTGTACTTGCTATGTTCCTCATTTTAATTGCAAAAGGTTTCTTTTCAGAAATTACTCATAAATTTCCTGTAAAGGGTCATACATTTCTCGCCTGCGATCGTGATTTTGCGATCATTGAAAAAGCGAAAAAGTGTGCAAAGCCACTGATTCCAAAAGACCTTATTGAACTTATTACAAATGCTGGCAAAAAAAAACCATTCTTGGTAGTGGATAATAAAACCTTTTTTAATTGGATGAATCTGGCTAAAAATATGATTAATACCAAAAAGCTACAGATATCTTCGGCAACAATGATTCGCCTAACATCTGAAAATTTTGGTGTCATTTTTACAAAGAAAAGTTACGGCGAATTTGCTCCTTGGATATCAACTCCAGTGCTTAAACCTGGAATTACTAAGGCGAATTTTGAGAACCTACAAGTTGACATGATCGAGACACCTGTACCTTTATCTGCCGAGAAAAAGAAAGACATTGGAGCCATGTTGCCGTATTTAGCCGGAAATAGCAAATTATTTTATGAAAACATTTTAAAATAAAGATATTATTCAAGTGGAGTTATGTGCAAGTAATATAATACTTACAACGTTATGACTTGCATAAATAATGGTACTTACAACGTTTTGTTCTTTTAATTTTTTTTAGAAACAAAATAATATTATTTCCTTGTTTCGACTGACACAAAAGTTGTGTTAAATTATTAATAATAAATGATAATTTGATTAAACATTCTTTTTTTATTGCTTTGCTCTTTCTTTTTCCATTAAAACTGTTTTTTGTATCTCCTGAAAATTCCACTTTCTGGCACTTGAAACGTTATGGTTTGGCACCCCTCATATATACTATTTATTGTTTTCTATCTTTGAATTACACATTATGCTTATTGAACTACAGATTACAGGTTGTCACATGCTTAAATTTAATGAAAAAAAAAGTACAAAAATTAAAGAAATTAAAGAAAAGGGCCAATATATATAACATAATTAAATAAAATACATAACAGAGGTGCATCACTCACTGATAATAATTTTTCTCTTATAATTATGTAAGGTGTCATTAAAAATGTCGAGATCATGTCGAGAGAATTTATATTATAGGTACGTGTCAAACGGGAAATTGGTGAATTTTTTCCTAGATTACTTTTATGTTTACGTACTTTAAGTATTCCGATTGGATGACGAGGCAGCCGTGTGGGGTACCTTTATGGAAAATTTATTAAGCAGATTTGGGCAGTCTATACCATTATTAAATAGTTTATATAAGAATGTCATATCTAACAGTGATCGTCTTAATTCTAAGGAATGCATATTAAAAATCTTAAGCTTTTGTGTATAAGATGTCCAGGGCGATAACTGACTTCGATATGCTAAATGTCTGGTTAATCATTTCTGTAAACGTTCTATTCGCTGTATGTGAGTATTGTAATAAGGTGACCATACTGTACTACAGTATTCTAGCTTACTTCTTACTAGGCAATTGTACATTGTTATGATTGTTCCGGTTTTCTTGAACTCCTTGCCACTTCTTATGACAATACCGAGTGCTTTATTAGCTGCAATTAAGGTGTTGTTGTTGTTGGTGGGGTACGAAGCTAAGGCGACTATCAAGCGTGACTCCTAAGTCTCGAATCTCTCCCACTTCGGTCAACTTTTCGTCCTGGATGCTATACACTGATTGGTGTTTGTTTCTTCTTCGAGTGAAATTGATATACCGACATTTGGATAGATTAAGTGTCATTTTATTGTGTACGCACCACGTAACTAGGCTATTAAGGTCTTTCTGCAACAGTTCTTCATCATTTTTGGTTCTAATAGCTCGAGACAATTTTAAATCATCAGCATATAAGAGGGCTGTCGAGTTCTTCGAGGTTGATGTGATATCATTATGGAAGAGAGTAAAAAATAATGGCCCCAGGTCCTTGTGGTACTCCTGATAAGGCTGTAAATGAATAAGATTCATTGCCATCCAATACGACTTTAAGTGTGCGTGCCTCTAGGTATGATTCACACCAAACAAAAAAGGGTTTTGTTATACCAAATGATTTTAATTTACGCAATAGGGTTTGGTGATCGACAATATCGAAGGCTTTCGCAAAATCAGTGTATATGCTGTCTATTTGCAAGCGATTATCAACTGCTTCTGCTAGATTAGAAACATGATCTACAAGATTTGTATTAATAGATCTTTTCTAACATTATATTTACGTTGCTGAAAGGGTTCAGTTCATCTACCCAGTTTACCTGATCGAGAAATTTTATTATGGCACCATAATCTGCTTTATAAAAGTTAAATTCGCTTTATATAAGTTTTTTGCACACTGCAAAGCTATTATTCTTAAAGAAAGTTCAAGCGGAGGGTGTAACGCATCTATATCACGGACAGGATAGGGACTTTTATTTACTGATATTATTTCATTGTCACATATGTCTAAGATTTTATTTTTATTGTTATTTATTGGGTTAAACTGTTTTAAATTGTTTAAAGCCAAAAAATCGATGAAGCTTGATTTTAAATTACATATTTCAAAGGTAGAAGAGTGTAAATAAGATACCTCGTCTGATACTGTCCACGATATTCCGCTCAGATTAAAATCTCCGCATATAATCGTATGCTGACAAGGGCTTTCAAGGACTTTGCTAGTGTTATCAAGAAAACTATCTAAGCTTTTCTGCGTTATTGGTGGAGGTAGGTATACCGCACACAATCTTATCTTCTCAGTGCATTTTTTGTTTGAAGAAATATTGATAGTAATCCAAATATCTTCGCACTCACTTTCGAAGTTATGCTCACGCTTAGATACATACTTTTTTGAAACTGCTACTAATACCCCACCACCTGTTTTTGTTGTTATTTTGAAGAGTAGAACTTTCACGGTCACGCCTAAAAATATTAAATTTGTCACCAAATATCTCGTTGTCAGCAACGCTGGAATTTAACCAAGTTTCTGTGAAAATAAAAATGTCGTAATGACTATTAAGTATTTCTTGACGCACCTCTGTTATTTTGGATCTAAGACCTCTCACAACTAATAGATGCTGACATATAACTTAAAGCTTACAAATAAAGATATAAAAAAAATATTAAAATAGGAATGTAACCAAAATAAAGTAATTAAAAAAAATGAATAATAAAAATTAAATGTAATATATACGACAAACAACAGAGAAATAAAAACACACTATTGTGTTAATTTCGCCAGTACATCGGAGTTACGGATACATTTGTATTCTGAGTCCGGAGTTTTCCGCATGTACACCTGTCCACCCTTCACCCAGACAAACTTATAGTTAAGCTCCTTGGCTTTTTTTCGGGCTGCTGCATGAAGCGCTTTGATAGTTGGCGAGAGGTGTTCGTTTTTTTATCACCCACAATCCCGAGGTGACTTGTGTTAAGCCTATCACCAATCGTGGGTGCCTTCCTATTAAATGTTATAGAAGCAGCCAAAAACTCGTCAAGCATTCGGGGTGAACTAAAACGAACCAAAATTGATCTTGGGCGGGGATTATTTTTGTGAAGTTTGGCGATTCTCGTGCATAGGTGTATATCTTTTTTGTTGATGTTGCTATCGACTGTAGATAATATTTGCTTTATCACAGTATATAGGTTTTCGCCCTTATGCTCTGGAATTTCAGAGTTGGAGGCTCTTGAATATTGTTCCTGCTGTGACAACCTAGAGGTCAGATCATTTACAGCTTGCTTAAGAGTTTTATTCTCTAAGTCCAAAGAACGAATCTTGTCCGTCTTTAATGACAACTCCTTGCACAACTCCTCGTATTTTTGGTGCATGAAGTGCACGGAATCACGAACGGTTTGAATTTCCTCATGTAATTCTTTTGAATTTGCGTCAATTTTTTCAGTAAGTTTTTGGTTAGAATTGCACAAGGCGGTGCCGATTTCTTCTCTCACTATAGAACGAATGTCCTCCAGAGTGAATCCTTGAAACACCTTATCTCTCTGAAAGATGTCCTTTTTTCCTATTATATTGATGATTTGCGACGGTTCTCCCGAGGAACGAGGCTCTTGCCCGCTCGAAACACGTACAGGAGTGTTACTATTGTCAGATCTGGGCTGCCTACACAGGACATTGCCATGACACTTTATATTCTTCCGTTAGCTCACTAAAAGTTATATCTGTATTATTAACGCAGGCGAAATGATATTTCTTTTTGCATACTGCACATAAAATTGACTCAGTAGAACTTTATTGTCGACGACAACATTCAAATTTCAACTTGTTCGCTTGCATTTGAATTATTTAAAACAATTCTTCGATTGATATACAGACCTTAACACTCTGATAATTAGATTCACTTCACAAAATGCACTAAGTTATGAAACGCTGGGTAAAAGCAAAATAATTACGGCTTCCACTTCGTTAACTAATAAACAACTCGACGAAATAAGGTTGTAATTGCGAAAATTTATTAAACTAATTGGATAGTAAAATACTCTTAGATACGGCTTACCTTAGGTTGACCCATATTATTTTTATTCGCAAAAAATTATTCTTAGTCAGCGACACGTCTAGTTCGCGCGATAATCAAACGTACTATCAAAGGCAAAAAACGAAAAATAAGGGCCTTTCCGACTAGAATGTTAATTGTTATATATTTTTTTAGCTGTGTAAGTTCAAAGAACGTTATATAGGATAAGTCTTTTCATTTAATGTGATAACTTTATCGCCACCCCGTATAGACTGTAACTTTAACTTTTTATTTTTATGCAACTCCATATTGCAGTTACTCGTACAAACGCTGCAGTTTACTTTCGCAACCACCTCGACGCGAGCTGTCACTGCCAATTGTTATAACGTAATGATTATATATACTCTTAACAAATTGTAACGAATTTTTTTTTATAGGAGAGGGGGCAAACGAGCATGTGGCTCACCTGATGGTAAGTGACTACCGCCGCCCATGAACAACCGCAACACCAGGGGAATTGCAGATGCGTTGCCGGCCTTTTAAAAAGGAGTAGGCTCTTTTCTTGAAGGTCCCTAAGTCGTATCGGTTCGGAAAAATCGCTGGTGGTAAACTATTCCACAAGGAAGTTGTGCGAGGAAGAAAACATCTTCCAAATCGCACAGTGGTGGATCGCCAATCATCCAGATGGTGTGGATGGTATCGGGAGTTCTGCCGCGATGTGCGTTCGTGAAATTTGGCAGCTGGGATTAATCCGAACAATTCCTCAGAGCACTCCCCATGGTAAATGCGAAAGAAAATGCTAAGAGATGCAACTTCTCTTCGCAGTGCCAATGAGTCGAGCCGATCGGAAAGGACTCGATCGTCGACGATTGGAGCCGCTCTGCGCTGGATGCGGTCAAGTGGAAGGAGCTGGCACTGGGGAGCCCCAGCCCAGAGATGGGAACAGTATTCCAGGTGAGGCCGAACCTGCGCCTTGTAAAGTTGCAGGCGTTGAGCCGGCATGAAATACTGTCCCGCTCTGCTGAGCACGCCAAGCTTTTTAGAGGCCAATTTGGCCTTCTCTTCCAAGTGACCACGAAACTGCACATTTTAAAACATCTGTTCACTGCCATCACCAGCACGCGTATCAAGCGTTGCAGCTGTGGTAAATCCTTTTCCATAATGGAAGAGCTCTATGCCCAGCTGTGCACTTCTACCATCCATTATCTATTACAGTCTATAAAAGTCCATTGCTGAAAATAAGCCTCCCCCGATAATGGCCTCATATGGGGGATTTCCCATAGTTGGCACGCTTGGCATGGGGATTGGCATTCACAGGGTTTTATTATTTTGAGCAGTTATCAGGAAGATGCTGCCCATCTCCTGTTTCAGCTGCCCTCTGTCGCCTCTCACGACACCCACGGAACGATATGGAGTAATGGATACTTTAACACCGCCACTGTGGTGGGACTACTAAAGCCTGATACAAAAGAGAACTTTTACTGTAATAGTTAATTTGCCACTGTCTCTTCCCAACTCGTTTCTGTCAATGATCACTAAATCCGAGGCGCTAGAAACGACGCCAGTGTAATCCATCCAAGCGACAAAACGACGGACTCTAAGCGAATTATCTCGAATCTTTCATTAGTTTTTCAAATGGCCAACGACTTTTGCTGGCGCTTTTCCAATTGATTCTATAAGAAAACTTGAAAGAGTTTCTTGAAAATTGTAATTGAAATTGTACATCGAAATCAAAACTATGTATATTTTAAATTTATAGAATAAGGACAAACGAGCCTACAGCCCACTTGATATGGTAAGTGGATGCAGTGGCCCATACAATCCACTTACCATCAGGTACCACAGGATGCTGTGGCCCATAGCATCCACTTACCGTTATATCGATTAAGAATTAAAATACAGATACGTTGTACTGTATTTTAATTCCTCTGAGGACTAAGATAGGATACCCCATTTCCAATGAAAATGATCTCCAGTTCTAATTCCCGACACGCTTTACGCTCTTTGTTCTTGCTATTTTTATAGATGTCATATTGCTTGAATCGTAGCCACACAGTAATTGCTTAGCAAGGAGAGCACAGTTGGTATTTTCAAACCGTTTGCAAACTCAAACTCCAACAAAAACTTATTGTGGTTTTATAGTACTTATAAAATATTTTTAGAAAAATAATAAAATATTTTATTTTTAATTTTAAAGGGTAAGGGTTAAAAAAGATGTTTTTCTAACATTATATCTATATCTAAGCTTTTATGTTATTAATTTATGTAACATAAATTATTGATGATAACTCTTTTAATTTATTTTATAATTATTATTAATTAATATATAATTAATTTCACATGGTTTGAATTTTTAATTTCTTATGTATATATAGTATGCCATCAAAAACATAACTTGTAAAAAACCAAGTCTCGCAACTCAGTTCTACGGTAAAAAGTTGTTGTCACAACTTTTTACCTAACAACAACTTTTTACCGTAGAACTGAGTTGCGAGACTTGGTTTTTTACAACTTATGCTTTTGATGGCATCTCATTTCTTTTTGTAGATAGTCCTACTTTTTTCCTTTCCGGTACCATCTACTTCTTAAATACCAGCTACGGATTTTCAGGCAATTTAGTCTACTTAATACTTTACGGGATTTTGGTACAACTTCATAAGACATTCCCATTCTTTCTTTTTCATTCCGTTGACCATTTTATAAGTTACCTTTGAACATAATTATGTCTACGTACCTATCTACGTCTATTAAGATGTAAATAGATAAATGAAATAAATTTCATTATATTATACATAATATACAGGTATACTGATTCATTCACTGGCAACGTAAATTTGTAATCATATATATTTATATAGGATTACAAAGTTATTTATGCAGTTGGTGTATCTAGAAAACTGGACCGAAATTACAAACTATTTTAGTTTTTCCTTTATTTATACACTAAACACTAATTGTATTCTAAATTTGAATCTCCTACATCTGCTAGAAGTGCCTGAGAGTTTTGATGATCGGTCAGTCAGTGAGTGACAAAATAAAGAAACTATGACTAGTTATAATTCTTGAACGATTGGTTCAAATTGAATGAAATTTAAAATATATCGTGTCTATACAATGCATGCTTGGTTACTGAAAATTCAGGCTTCTAGTTTTATCCACAACGAAGTTATAGGGGGTCGAACATGGCCTGAACTGCTTCGAGAAAAGGATGGTACGGCCGTGCCGCTTTTTTGTTTTGCTCGACTTGGCGGGGGCACTACCGTGCCCCCAGATATCTTTTCGAGTAACTATTTTTCTTGGGGTTAGTCAAATTGATTGTATTTTTTTGTTTTATAAAATTGTCAGCCATTTCAGATATTTTAAGATTAGAAATTTACGCTAAAAGGGAAAGCCTCTGTATAATTTTCTTCATAGCACCCACAAATACTGTATTAATATAAAAAAAATCTCTTATAACTATTTATACCATAAAATTTGCTAAAGTTATGAGTAATTAACATTTGTTTAAGCTAAGCGGTTGGTGAATATTTACGGGTTTGAAAAGTACTGTTTTGAGTTAATCAGCGCTTGGAACCAACGTGTACACGTCCTTAAGACATAAACAATCATTTCCTACAGACATTCTCTACGTGGTAGAGCCACGCTGCAGCTATATTACGGTTGTAGCACGAATGGGTCGGCTCGACCGGGGAAAGACCACGCTCTCACAGAAAACCAGCGTAAAATAGCAGTTTAACGCTGCTGTGTTTCGTATGATGAGTGTAGAGAACCGGAGACCATTTTTACTGGCAAAGAGGCATTCCATCTTAGTTCTCACGGGTGACAACGCTTCTGCATCTTGATTCTTTATTGAGGATAGATGTAGATGGCTATGGGTCACAGTAACCATTTACCATCAGGTGGACTGTGTGCTCGTTTGTCACCCGATCCTATAAAAAAAAACTTCAAAAAGGAGACGGTACTCAATTCAACTGTATTTTTTTGTTTATGTGTGTTACCTCATAACTTTTTACTGGGTGTAACGATTTTGATGATTCTTTTTTTATTTGTAAGAAAAACTTGTACTAGTGTTACAATATTCATTTTGAATTATTTTTTTTTCTTTAGTTCAAAACCTTTAATACATTTAATTTTTAATTATATACAATATTAAAAACTATAATAATAATAAAAAAAACTAAAACTAGGAACTTAATTATCATAATATAGTCCTACTCCCCGCGGTATCGTGCTAAGAACGCTGGCTGCGTTTCCCCGCTAAATGGCTATACTTAGCCTTTGAGCGAGAAAAGAACCAGCTCTCTTATCACCAGTAGCAACGACCAGTCGCGGATGTAGTTCCTTTAGGAACTTCACCGCACGTGGACCGATAGTCTCTACAGCAAATGGCACAAATATGTAGTCATCTCTCAGAGACTCATATTTGCGCCACTTACTCAGTTCAGCTGCCTCTGATGCCGCCCCGGCTCTAAACGAGGTACCCCTGAGATGAGAGATGAGCCAGAGTGTCTACGCAAGTAGCATCCCACACTAGGGCTTTACCTTTCTCCCAAGGGACCAATGTCATACCGTCGGGTCTCCTGCCATCGTCTCTAAATATTCCACAAGGCTCTAAAACTGAGGGAACATTTATAGAGACAAGAGCCCTTCGAATGACATCCTTCAAAGAACTGTGTCGTGAAAACCTACCAGCGCTTTTCTTACATGAAAGTCCGTGGAGCCCAAACTTGTCGACGCTGCTACCACAAAAAAATTTAATTATTTTATATATTAAATTATTAATATACTAATTATAAAAACCGACCAGTTTCGCCTTATGCCATCATTAGCGTATATGAAAATAACTAATATATACATATATAAACATACCTGTAATAAATGACTGTGAGAATTATATCAAAAATATAAAAAAATCAATATTGGTTAATATTTTTGTATTTTTATACCGACTTCAAAAAGGAGATGGTACTCAATTCGACTGTTTTTTTATTTTTCTTATGTGTGCTTTAGTCATAACTTTTTTCTGAGTGAACCGATTTCGATGATTATTTTTATTTGAAAGCTGGTGCTTCACAAGTGGTCCCATACAAATTTAATCAATCCCTGATCAGTAGTTTTTGAGTTATTCTTAATAATTTATATTGAAGTCGATTGTACAAAATTTTTAATTATAAATTATTTTTAAATTTTGTCCGCCTGTCTGTCTGTTTGTCTATCCGACAAATCTTTGAAATGGTTGGACCAATTGTAATGACACCTTACAAACGGATAGAGAGCAATGCTAAGAGTGATCTAGGCTATATTTTTATAGCCTAAATCACTCTTAAAACAACTTTAACATTTAAAAAATAAGGTCCTAAATCTAAACAACGCCACATAATAGATTCTATCCAGGCAAAGCCAGGACAGGTCACTAGTTTATTTATGTATATATTTTTCAAAGTTAAATTTTAACTGTTTGGAGAAAGATAGTCTACTACTTGTGAAATTCTTGCAGTATCTAATCTCTACGATCTTTCGCAGTAGGGACTTGGTGAAGCGATGGCGTTGCTTCACACATTTAAGCCTAAATCGCGCTATCAAAATTCCGAAGTAAATCAGTATATATATAGAATAGCTCCGAACTACCACTCGGACTATCGGCCGCTCCCCGGGCTGAACACCTTGCCCGGCGGGAGATCTCCCCTTTTCCTTCTACGGCCAAAAGTGCATTGTAAAGGCCAATTTTAAATAAAAATATTTAACATTGTCTTGACATCTGACTTGATATGCTTGGCAAGAGACACTAATTATAACTGCTTCTTGTCTTCCCACTGACAGCCTGAGTAATTTATGCCTGGCGTAAACGAGATGCTTATAGCATTATCTATCGGAAACCAAAAGATCTTTCTTGCATTTTCCATAGTTGCCTTCAAACACCGTCACAACGCAATACTTATAACAATAAGGTCAAAATTTCAGCATGCAGCTGAACCCTTTGACTTAATTACCAATTGGATAAATTAAAAATTTTGTACAACCGACTTCAATACAGGTGGTAAAATTAAAAATTTTGTCAACCGACTTCAATATAAACTATTGATTGACTATGGATACTCAAAAACTACTGATCAGACCATGATCAAATTCATTAGAACAACACGAGAAGCACCAGCTTTCAAATAAAAAATAATCATAGTCTTCGAGTAATCGGTGACAAATTGAGAACCTCCTCCTTTTTGAAATCGGTTGATAAATAAAATAGTTTATTGATGATTTTTTAAAACCGCTCGACTGATTTCAATAAAATTTAAATGGAAACCTGGGAATACCCATTCAAAAAAAAAAAAGATTTTTCCAAATCGGTTCAGGCGTCTTCGATTACTCGGTGAAGATACATAAAAAAAAGATTAAGACGAATTGAGAACCTCCTCCTCCTCTTTTTGAAGTGGGTTAAAAAGTGGATGGTTTGTGTAGTAGGTATATACCTAGTCAGGTCATAAATTCTGTCACATGTTTAATATAAAATAATTGAAAGAAGTTTATTCATTATGTAACCATTATACCAAAATGAACTTAACAAAACATAGATTCTTATGACACTAAAGTTTATTCAAAATGACCTCCGTGAATACAGGCCTTCAATCTGCGCAGCCAGTCGTCTATCGCAGCACGAAGGAGGTCCATGTCAATATCGGCGGTTGCCTTAATCAAGGATGTCTTGAGTGACTCCAAATTGGGATGAGGCTTTGAGCACGCCTTTTCCTCCAAGTGTTGCCATATCTTGTAATCTAACGGATTCAAATCTGGACTGGAGGAGGGCCAGTCTTCGTGCCGGATGAAGTCGATTTTACGCGCCGCCAGCCAGTCTTGTGTGCTCTTCGCTCTATGAGCTGGCGCCGAATCTTGTTGGAATACCCAGTGCCTGTTATTGAACATGGTATGAGAAACAGGTTCCACAAGGTTCGTCAGGACTGTATTTTGATACACAACTGCATTCGTTTTTACACCTTTCTCACAAAAATGTACCTTTGTTAAGCCCCAATAAGAAACTCCCAACCATACCATGAGCGAGGATGGAAAATGACTTCGTTGGACACGCGGAATACGGTTGCTCGCTTCTTCACTACTGTGTGCGTACACCTTATCATTTTGTTTGTTGTAGCTCTCTTCTACGGTAAAAATTTTTTCATCCGAAAAAAGAATTTCCCGATATTTTTTTCCCGCGTACCGCTTCAACAAAGCGCGGCAATTCTTCAGTCTCAGGTCCATTAGACGAGCGTTCAAACGATGTCCTGTTTTTCTTCGATATGCCCGAAGCCCTAAGTCTTCATTTAACACCCTTTTCACCGTGGTTTTGCTTAACCCCATCTGAAGGGCCAACAGTTTCTGCTTACGTTTGGGATTTCTTTGAATTCGCGCCTTCACAGCTTTTCTCACTGCTGGAGTCCTAACAAACCGAGGGCGACCACTTCTTGACCTGTCATCTACACTAGAGTCTTCATTGTATCGTTTGATGGTACGATAAACGAATCTTTTGGTTATATTCAAATTTTTCAGTATGTCAAAAATTTGAATTGGCTCGTAACCGCAACGATGCAACGCAATAACTGCAACACGGTCTTTTTTAAGCGTCCACTCCATATTTAAAAATGAGTAAAATTCTAAAAAGTATACAGTTTTATTTTCATGAACAATTCGAAATTCGAATTCAATAAACTTTTTGTGGCCAGCATTCTAAAAGAAAAGTTTTTACTGTGTGAGAATACTTATGACCTGACTAGGTATTTTAGGTGTACATTTACAAGGATTTCACGCGGACGAAGTCGTTGTGAAAGTTACTATACATGTATAATAGTGGTCTGCCGGTTCAATTATCAAAATACCACTTTAAAATCAGTTTTTTTGTATTGTCCTGAAAATCATGTACGATATGAGAAAATAATTAAAGTAATTATTGAATATCTATGGTTTTCACGTAAATGAGTTCTCATAAGATCATCTTATACTTTAATACTTACTCATAATTTGTCGTAAATAGATGTTGAAGTAAAAAAAAAATGTTAAAAATCGATTTTACATCAAAACTAAGATACACACTAGTGACCGACTGGTGCAAATTAAATAAATTGTAATATACCAACATCATATGATTGTAAAATGAAATTATGATATACATAAAAATGAATAATGATTATCATACAGTCCTACTGTATGATAATTAATGTAAATTGAAATTATCACATTAAAAAAAAGGCAAAAATATCCGTAGTTTGACGGTAGTACTTCTCTATCAGAGGTCTCCCTTTTGCGACCGGTAGCAGATTTTCATGCTCATAAAAACTTCATCAAGGCCTAAACTAAATCAAAAATTTTAGGATTACACTTTGAAGGCTACGACTTGCTTACTTCATTTCTCTATCGACTTTTACGTTCGCTACTACACGTATATAGAGCTCTAAGAAGAAAAGATTTATCTCGCACACTGTAAGAACGCGAGTTTAATATTTCACAAAAATATACGTACTCTGCAGAGCTATTAAAATAACTTCTACGATACACTTTCATTTATAATGAACGAAAACCTCTACAAAACAATAAGACGTATGAATTAATTGTCATTAGTAGTTTATAAATAAATTTGAACTTACCGTGTTCGTCTTTGTATCTTCGACATAGGGAAAACATTCTGCAACTTGTACAGCACGACACAGCTTATGCGTCTGTGAAAAAAAAAATATATTAAATAATTACAACTTATAAAATTTAAAAAAAAAACTACTTTTTTCGATGTAAGAAAGGCATTTGAAAAACGAACGCTATTTTACTCTCAAATCTGTTACCTCTGATCGGAAACGAAAGGATAAAATAAACTTTTCTTTTTTGCCTAAAAGTCCATCAGATTAGGTCTTACCGGTAAGTATTTCTGCTGCCAAACAGTAGTACACGCACTACTTTGTTCCGGTTTAAAACAGAGCCAGTATAATTAAATGATGTCAGTCACTCAATTCTATCTTAGTCCTCAGAGGTCACAACGCATTTAATAGCATTTTTTGTTTGAAGTTGTTTATAGGTTTACATGGACAGTCACTTAACATCGTATGGACTGTTAAACCGTTTGTCATAGATAAATAAATATATAGCAAGCTACCGTTTGTCACCTAAATTTTATTAAAAAAATAATCAAATAAAGCATGTTTTTTTATTTTTTTTTGTTGGCGATAGCAGTTATTTTCAGCCTGTAAAAGGCTGTATGGCATTTCATCTTAATTCCGTAATATGACAGCGCATCTACGTTCTTGAATGCACTATGGTGCTGTGCACAGAACACTAATACCCTTAGGCGGGAAGAATGTCAACTTCAAACAAAGAAAATGGCACCCATAACGCACGCCATCTCTGTCGTGCCCCCTAAAACTTTTTGCGCGGGAATTTTGACACGTGATTTTTTTTTAGTTGTCGTCTTGGTTGTTTCGTTTCAAAAATGGCTTAAGAATGTAAAATACCATATAGATAGATATAGCTTGTAGTTTTTCGTTTCAATGATATATATTGCTAAATTAAAACGAAAACAAAAGCACAAAGTTATTTGTAAATTATGGTACTTTACATTCATAAACCACTTTTGAAACGATTAGCAATCATTTTAATATAAAAAAGGAACTATTTTTCAAATAAAAGTGGTTTTTGAAATACATAATTTTTATTTACATTACATACTTGTCTACATTGGTACATAGAAAAACCGTTGGTACATTGATGGACGTAAGTGACGGAGTAATTAACTAATTTTTAACATGGCATATGTAACATGACATTTAAGCAAAATGGAAAGTAAAGGTACATTGGTTTTATATAAAAAAGATTAGACAATCTAATATAAACACTTTTTTCTAACAAGAAAACATTATTTACCTTCACATTCTACAAACAAGGCAATAGCTTTGCAATATTATGTCTAAACTCCAATAACCTGATTATATTATAGATGCCACCAATAATATTACATTTGTAGAAATTATTTTCGTTATGTTATTGTTATTGACTGCATTAAAATCTAATAAGTCAACATTTTCATGTCATTAATTAGCACTACCTGCTGCAAATCCATCCACGAAAAACAAAAAGGATAAAGATATGTTGATAAAAATGAAATATCATCTGAAAAAATTAACAGGCTTCAAAAAACTGTAAAGCATCTAAAGAATGAAGCATTTCTCAAAGTATTGAGCAAAAATGATTCCGTAAATGAAATATTAAAATGTAAAATATCCCCCTCTTTTGCATTATTTTTGTAAGGAGAATGGCTAAACTATAAAAAAAAATCAAAAGGTCGAAGATGGAACATGGACTCCAAAATAATAGCACTAAGACTGTATAAAAGGTCACCTAGGTGTTACAAATTATTAAGAAGGATGATTTGCCTGCCAACACCTAGTTCATTAAAAGCGTTATTAAGGAAGTTTCATATGAAAGTTGGTATTAATGACCAAATTTTTAATGTTTTGAAAAAAACAATAAAGCAACAGACTCCCTCAGACAATGAGTATATCCTTATGTTTGATGAGATGTCAATAAAAAAGAATTTGTTTTACAACAAAAAGGAAGTTTTGTTCAAAAACTCAATAAATTTGGAGTTTCTCGATAAATGTCCAGAACATAAAGAATGATACTTATTTAATAGCGTATTTCACATTTGTATGAAGAGATTTTGTATTTTGAAAAATCGGCAATTTGCAGAAGAGTACTCTGCATCTGCTCTTCAAAGAAAAACTGATATCCTGCAGAATAAATAAGATGTTTTTGATTTAAGAGCAATTTATGATTTAAAGCCTAAAGAGACGCTGCGACAAAAATTTAAGGAAATTAATATATTAACTTTGGCCTCTCAATACATTTATGAAAATGTAATGTACGTACACAAAAATAAAAGTAGTTTTACAAAAATAAGTGATATTCATTCTGTAAATACTAGGAACAGACACAAGCTAGTAGTACCAGTTACTCGACTCCATCGAGTCAGTAATTCATTCTTGGGGCGATGTATACGCTTTTACAACAAAATTCCAGAAAATATACAAAGTTTGACCTGTTCAAAGTTCAAAAACTTTATTAAACTAAGTTTGTATAAAAAGGGAATTTATGGATGATAATAACCCCTGGAAATGAGGTGATCGCTACCAAGCTATTTCTAATTTGTTGTGTTGTTAATTTGTGTAACATCATGATTGTAAGCTGTTATTTAAAAAAAAAAGTCCCGCTGGGTTTTTTGCTGGTTCTTCCCAGGACAGAGGTTTTTTCCGAACCAGTGGTAATCAAACAAAAGAGTGACTTTCAATAAGTATTATTTATAATCTATATTGAATAAAAAAGTTTCTGTTTCTGTTTCTGTTTCTGTTACATGGATATATACGTAATTAACTAATTTTTAACTTTATGCATGTAAACAGTTCTCAACAGCTCTTAACTAAATATCGATTTAATAGTTAAGTAGTTATTATTTATTATTTTTCGATAATACAGGTAGATGTCTAAGTGTCACAGCATTTACTTGCTAAATTCTATAAAAAATACAAATGTATGTGTTATCCATATCCCACAGTAAACTTAAAAGTTAGTTGCATAGCAATACGATTGTTTGTAGGGTGACTAATAAACTATCCGACATTAAACGATAAAAAGACTGTAAGGTATGATTCGCACCAGTAAAGTGATAGTTTAGAAAATACTATATTCGAAATCCAAAAGTGGCTCTATGTGGCAAATATTTTTAAAAAAAACTTAAATTTAAATCCTACCTGCCTCGCGGAAGCAAGGAATATCAGACCCACTCCGACTAAAACTCTCAGATGTTTCATCTTCACCACTTATCGGCAGGACTACGGGTACACTTTTACACACATCCGTAGCCTCATCAGCGCTAGTCACTCCTTGGCAGCCTCTCTCGAGAGAGGACAAATCCTCCCTCTCCTTTTATCTCCTTATATAATGTCACCACTGAAGTGATTATGACTGTACATACAGAAAAAGGAGTTCCATGTAATATCTTATTTATTCTGCAGGATATCAATTTTTCTTTTAAGAGCAGATGCAGAGTACTCTTCTGCAAATTGCCGATTTTTCAAAATACAAAATCTCTTCATACAAATGTGAAATACGCTATTAAATAAGTAATCTATATTCATATCTTTATGTTCTGGACATTCATCGAGAAACTCCCAATTTATTGAGTTTTTGAACAAAACTTTAATTGTCCCTTTTAATTTTTTTTTATATGCTTCTGCCTCTAAAAAATCATAAATCATCGTAGCACTACTTTCAATACAGTTAATGAGGTTTTTAGAGGCGTATTTAAGGGACTTTTTTAGATCACTATATTCTTTAAAGTCAATAAAAGTATGTGATCTCTCTTGTGTCTCAGATACAAAATTTTTTTTACAAATTTCACATTTGTTGAGATTATTTTTTACTATAAACCCACAGACATAGGCACACGCTTGTATTTCGCCACTGCTTTCTTCCAAGCTACATTCAAATGTAGAATTTACACTTTCTTCTAACTCATCGGTTAAAATTGTGACATAAGCAGTGTGTGTGTCTGTGGGTGGAGACAATAAAGATTTAAAATTTGTCAATATAACTTGATTTTGGTCTTCTACACAATTTCCTGTCCCAATAAAAGATAAGTTGCTAAGGACAGCCGCTTTAAGACCCGCAACAAACTGCCCAGCAGTGGGATTTGAATTGCAGCCGCAATTGGCCCGAACGCATCCAAAAAGATTTTCTAACAGGTCCTGCTGGAGCCTTCTTGTTTCCAAACTTTTTATTGATTTATATTTAGAACTGAGATTTCTCCAAATTCGTTCTATTCCATTGATGGACCATATCCAACCTTCTTGGGATGGAGGAGCTCGTTTGCATCCCAAAAACGTCATTTCTTTAAAAAAATTCTTCATTAAAGTCAAATGTGTGAGATGTGGTGTATTATTTGTCATGTTTGTCGAATATGGTTTCCCCCTTCTTAGGTCTGGTGTGCATGCGTTGACACAATCAAACAGCTTGTCCATATTTGCAATAATATTAGCTGTAGTGACAGCCTCTGAAGAGAGTTCCCCTGTAAACAACACATAATTTAAGATCTTACTATTAGGATTAAAGAAACATGATTTAAAGTATGTTACAAGACAACTCAAAAATAATATCACATATCAGTATCACACAATAAACAATAATTTGTACTTGGGAGAGCCTAGTTCCTTTTTAAGTTAATAATTATTTTAATGGGTGGACATATGTTTAAATATTATACTTTAAATTATAAATTTAATTTACCTTGTGAAATTTTAGCATACATTCCTGCAGCAACTGAGTGGCTTAACACTTGTGCAGCTATCTTCACCTTCATCTTCTGCTTCGTATTTGGATTTAAATGTTCTTGTTTTAAGCAAGGTGCAAACACAAAATTGGGATTGGTGTTATCTGTTTCATAAAACTCCTTTATATGGCTCCATTTAGCAACACCTGTAAAAAAAATTTGTGTAAATATCCAGTAAATTGGAAATATGTATAATATTATGATTGTAATAAAACAAAATATCTTACCAAATCCAATTTGATCATTTGATGTTATATTTGTTGGACATTTAATGTCATATTTTAAAAACATATTTCTAAAGCATTTGAGCAAATGCGGAGTATCAAAAATCGTAACCACTTCTCGATTATTTAGCAGAATATATGGCTGTTCTACAGATGCTCCCAAGATACTTAAAGCTCTCTTATTCACACCATCCATATCACACACTGTAGCTGAAATATTAATTCCAGCATCAAAACAATGTTGCAGGACCTAGAATGATAAAAGGGTAAATTAATATGGTAAAAAAGTACTACTACATATATTGACATAATACCAAATAAAAGACCATAATGCTCACCTCCTTAGAATAATAATAAGCAATTGGTTGTTTCAGCTTTTTACGGATTCCGCCAATCATGAACACGAGGGCATGTGTTGCCATTTGTGGTGAATTGCCCTGCAATGCATGGTCTTGATAACCCTCAATTATGTCCTCCTTTTTGTTGTAAAACAAATTCTTTTTTATTGACATCTCATCAAACATAAGGATATACTCATTGTCTGAGGGAATCTGTTGCTTTATTGTTTTTTTTTCAAAACATTAAAAATTTGGTCATTAATACCAACTTTCATGTGAAACTTGCTTAATAACGCTTTTAATGAACTAGGTGTTGGCAGGCAAATCATCCTTCTTAATAATTTGTAACACCTAGGTGACCTTTTATACAGTCTTAGTGCTATTATTTTGGAGTCCATGTTCCATCTTCGACCTTATGATTTTTTTTTTATAGTTTTGCAATTCTCCTTGCAAAAATAATGCAAAACAGGGGGATATTTTACATTTTAATATTTCATTTACGGAATCATTTTTGCTCAATACTTTGAGAAATGCTTCATTCTTTAGATGCTTTACAGTTTTTTGAAGCCTGTTAATTTTTCTCAGATGATATTTCATTTTTATCAACATATCTTTATCCTATTTGTTTTTCGTGGATGGATTTGCAGCAGCAACAGGGTTGATATTCTCAGTTACTTGAGGAATATCATATGTCAGGAATGGTTTTATAATTTACATTCTCACACAAGGGTTGTATAAATTTTGACGGACCCGCAACAGGCTCAAATACATTTGAAACAGTTATAGTCTTCTGAATATTTTCAGACAGTGGTTGTTTATTAGTTGATGGACCTGCAATATGTTGAATGACATTCCTTTGTTCCAAATTAAGGTCAGCTAATGTGATCTGAAAATTAGAGATTATCAAATCATTATTTATATCATGTATCCCAGCATTGGTCAACCAATCTCTAAATTTCAAACATCCTTATAAATTTATAAACATTAAATACAACTTGTTTTTTTAATGAATGTTGCTTTAACACCATTACCACCACCATCCTATTTTTAAGACACTATTTTAACAATTTCTTTTATTTGTAAATATATTCTGTAAGTAACTAAATTATAATCATGTCATTTAAACAACATTGACAGCTCGCGGAGCAGTGGCTAGCATTGAGTTGCGGCACTAAAGGTCACAGGTTCGAATGCTTCACGGAATAAGTGTTTGTAAGGGGGTCAATTTAAAATTGGTTGCAGATAAAGTCGTCCCTGAGCAAAAATATTTTCTTCTCGGTGATATTGATTAAATTGTTATAATGTTATTGAATTTGTCAAATATGGGGCGAATTACTAAGCTTATTCTCAAGAAAAATGAATTTTATTATTGATTTATCACCACTTTTATCAAGTAACAGAGTGGTCATTCTTGGTAACATAGTTGTTTTCCATACAAAAAAATTCTGTCCCATATGCAGTGCATCATGCGAAAATCATAATATCTTTTTATTAATTCAATGTAATTGTTATGTTTGAAAGCTAGTGTAATAAAGCAATCATAACACATTTAAAAACATACTTCATCCATATTAAATAAATTAATTGAAGCTTGTACGATTATTTTAAATTTTGTCCCAAGGTCTTCAAAATATTAGAGCTACATTCTGTTACTATAGTAAACCGGATAAATACCAAGAGATGGCGCTATCCATTCTTTGGCAATTGTTTCATCATAAATATCTACTGTTCTATCCGTACGGTTTGCGGCGGTTGAGGCGCGGGTACACGATTCATTTATCCGATGGCTGCGGTGTGAGGCTCGTGGTTTTATTCTGTGTGTACTCTGTTACCGGTGTTTTCGCGTAAGTATTCAGATATTTGCGTATAGTTTTATATTATTGAAGTAGCTCTAGTGTAAGATATATCGAATGTGCTTTTCTTTGTACATAATAAACTTTCATTTCTAAAAAAAATGTCACTAAAGTTAAATTTACCATTCTGTTACTGCACAACTATGTTACTAGCTACTGGTAACAGAGTTGTAGAGAGGTAACAGAGTTGTTATTATTAAGCTGTTACAAGCCATCGTTGGCGTCTGTATATCCGTATCTCTGCTTCTATGTTAGTAGGAATCAATATTATATAATAGCTATCTAATAAATTACATCATTTGTTCTAGATAATACATAGCACTTCGCTATGGCTCTCACCGCTGCTGAAAAGCAGCGGCGCTATAAAGAAAAGTGCAAATAAAACCCTGAAGAGGTAGCGGAAACTAAGAATAAGGATTTAGAGAGATATCATAAAAAGAAACGCTTAATAAAAGACATGACTCAACTCAGTATAGAAACTACAGATCTTGTATAGATGGATTGACAGAAGAAAAAATAGCGCTACACGTAGATTTCAGCGAAAATTACAATTGCAAGTTCCATGAAGTGATACAATCACACCACTTTCGTGATACTCGTAACCAGGTATCCTTACATACTGGCGTATTGTATAAGCGAAGCTTGGAAAATCGAAACATAGAGGTGAAGTCTTTTTGTACAGTATCAGGTAACCTCTCTCACGGCCCTTCGGCAATCTGGAGTCACCTTCATCCTATACTTTCCTCAATTCAAGACCAATCCCCTAAGATAAAAGTGATACACATATTTTCAGATGACCCGCTACTCAGTACCGCCAGAATCAAAACTTCTGCTTAATATGGACAAAACTTTTCTCAAAGTACAACCTCACCAAGCCTACATGGAATTTTTTCGAGTCGGGACACGGTAAAGGAGCAGTTGTTGGTGTTGGTGGCTTTCTAAAACGGACTGCTGACCAGCTTGTTGCTGTTGGGAAAGACATTCTGATAGCGTCTTCGTTCTATCAGTCTCTGAAAGATAGTAGTAGAGTTAAGGTCAATCTTGAACTGATTATGATATTGAAAGAATCGCGAATGAAATTCCAGCAGAAATTGTTCCTTTCTATGGTATAATGAAAGTACATCAAGTGTACTACTAGTGTATTACAGAAGAAGTGTGAGCGCTGAAATATCGAGAGTTGAGCTGTTTCTGCTAGCTTGGTTTCTCCTCACGAATGAATCCAAAAAACTATTGTCCACTAAAGGATACAGTCGAAGAATCAAAGGAGTAATTCTACTAATCTAACGGATATAAGTAATTTGATTGAACAGAAAAGGAAATCTTTTTACAATTTAATTTACAGTTCGAGTTCGGAATCAGATGATGATAATCCTTTGCTACGATTAAAAGATAAGGCATCAGATCAACCCTGCTTGTCTAAAGAAAAAAATGATGAGAATCACTTGATTCATAAAGAAAATATTCATCCAAGTAAAATCAAAGAAGGAGTCTAGGTCTTAGTTAAAGTTTACAATTCTGAAAGTAAGTGTTTATCTAGGCAAAGCATTAAGCGAAGTAGACGATGATGGTGAAGTAAAAATTGTCTTTTTAAATTCTGTTGACGATACTAGAAAAACATACAAATTAGTTTAAAATGATATATCATATGAACAATATGAGAGTTTCATAAGAGTTGTTTCAGTACCTAAAAAGTAAATAAAGGCAAAAGGGTATATTACCAGTTCCATACTCCACTAGAGATATTTGAAAAATAAGTTATCAGCTTAGGTTTAATTTGATCTCAATAAGATTTTTTAGCTTTTTCCCCTTAAGTTTTATAATCTAGTTAAGTTTCTAAACTTCTTAAAACAATTCATAGCCAAAAATATTGTTTTTTGTGATAGTAGTTCATAAATTTGTTGCAAATAGTACAACTATGTTATTCTTCCTACAACTTTGTTACTTTTGTGTCCCTAAATATATAAGAGTAATGTCTCGAATTTTATGAAAAGCTGACACCTGACTCTATGCATTGTTTATTAATTATTTAATATTCTCATTTATACACAACATCATCATTATATTTTAATAATTTAATTCAATTTACATAGTTTATAGTGAAAATTTGATCATTAAAACAAAGGAAGTAACAGAGTATATTTAACTTCCATTACTGTTCCTACTTAAGAAGAACTATTGTGTAATTTTGCATGTTGAACATGAGAGTAAAGACTTAATTAATGTTCATAACAAAGAATGTTTCTAAAAATAATTGTTTGTTGTTTAAATATGAATAAATATATGATGGTAACAGAGTTGTAATTTTTTTACCCTGCACTAGTAAATTCCTTGAAAATCTAAAAATAGTGGCAAGACATCGCGCCCAACCACGATATTGCATTTAACAATGATATCTACATAGCATAAATACCTATACAACTAAGTTAAACAGAATTTTATTTTCTTTTGTTTTCGAAATTTACAGTCACATTTTCTGCCACCAATTTTAAATTGACCCAAGGCCTATAAATAATTGTGCCGGGGGTTGTTTGTCCTCATCCAATTTATGTTTGTTAACTGCCTCCACAAAGAAGAGAAAATCCTAGTATGGATAAGGTTTTTTTTTTTTAAATAAAAGATAACTTTTTTTTAAAGTTTATATCTTTTGTTTTTTTATGGTTGAGAAGTAATGGTAGGTTACGTCGCATACCCTTATAAATCACCACTCAATCTGCTACCACCGTTTGTTAACTAGATAATATTTTCACTGTAGTATGAGAAAAGCCACACAAAAGTAAAAAATGTAGATAGTAACAAAAGAAAGATTAACTAACCTTATCACATTCCTCATCAGGTACTGCAGATTTGACTAGCCTCTTTCCAAAATTATCAATGAATGATGATTTCTTAAAATGTTTAGTACACAACATTAAATGCCTAGAATGAAGATTGTTTTGAAATTCTGGTGACCACCAAGATTCATGAGGAAAACAGTACTTCGCCCATAATTCACATCTGAAAAAATACAATTAGATAGTAATATACTACTGAGGTGCTAAAAACGTGCTTGGAAGAAGAGTGCAATACAAGAAGATTGTTCCTTTCAAACAATGTGATTGTATTGTATACATATATAAATATTATTCCACAAGTTATTTCTATGTGTACCAATACATCTAGAACTTTTTATTATGTTATGATTTCTATGTGATAAACCTCATGCTGTTCTGCATAATTTCTCTAATTTTCAGATTTATTTGCACACGTTTTTAAATCGCTTAATATGTATCTTAGGTTTTATTAGCCGATGCGGCCCATAATAATTTTTATTTCTGCTACTTTATTAATTCCGTGGTTCAAATTTAAACATTTTAAAACTGTTTTAATCAGTAATCAAAAAGCTATTTAGCATACGTACCGTACGCTATTTGTTCTCCCAGGCTTAGGAAAACGATGCAAGGTGATGTTACGATCATGAGCAGGAGAACATCCACACTTGTAACATTTCCTTTCGTTTTCTTTCATGATGAAAGATAAAATTGAGTCTCTGTCTCTTTAGCACAATGCACAGCACTTGTTTTTGAGTCTCTTTCTCACTGTAAACACTAAAACGGAGGAACGGGATGTTCAACTCAACGTTAGTAATGTAAGAAATAAGTTTATATCGAAATATAGACTTAATTTGCAACACAAATAAACAAGAACGCAACAGCAAGCGCAAAGGATCTGCCATTTGTAATTTTGTTTATTTGCCGTTGCCATAACTTGCCTTTTTATTATAGTATTCAGTTTCATATTTATACATTTTGTTACTTCAATAAAGACGTAATAAATATATGTTTAACGAAATATATTATATAATAAAGTATTATAATTATTAAATAAAAAAATGATTAAAATGATGTGTCATTTAAAATAATATTTCTTTCATGGCAATATAACATAACGTGCGAGGGAGATAGATATTATTCCATCTCGCTTCTTTAAAGCCCCCCAAGGTCATCTCCCGGTGCCAATCTGCTATTAGGAAGTTGACCGGCCCTGGTGCTGTGACTCTTACCATTAGGTTGACTGTATGTTCTTTTGTCTCTATAATGTTTTAAAAATTAATATGTGCGCAATATAAGCTCTATCGAACCAATAGAATGTAATTAAAATAATCTATACTTATAAATAAAATTAAAGCGCCTGTCTGTAATATTAAAATAAATAGCTTCTATTAAACGAAGGTTATTTTGCATGCTATTAATACGTAAAGAAACATTTAAAAATTTTGTCTGCCTGTATGTGTCAGTCTTTCTGTCTGTTTGTATGTCTGACCAGACTAACCTTCGAAATAGCTGAACCGATTGTGATGAAACTGTACAAACCGATAGAGAGCAATGCCAGGGGGATAGGCTATATCTATTATTCGAAAAACTTGAAGCTTGAAGAAATTTTATACAATCGACTTCAATATAAATGATTAAGAATAACTCATAAACTTTTGGCCAAACCTTAATCAAATTTATATGGGACCACATGGGAAGCACCAGCTTTCAAATAAAAAAAGAATCATCGAAATCGGTACACATAAAAATACATACAGTCGAATTGAGTACCGGCTCCTTTTTGAAGACGGTAGAAAAATAACCGAAAGATTGATAAAATAATCCGTCTTTAATTATATTATAGATCCCGTCCAGGCGAAGCCGTGTTAGGCTGTTAGTTTTAAATAAATTAAAATATACAAATGATAAATTTATTACATCTTTTTCATAATCCATGTCCTAAATTTATACGTAATGTTTAAATAAGTAAAAATTATCGACGATCTACGTTGTGAAATTAAAACTGCCATTTTTTTTCAATCATGTCAGTTTTTCATTTCGTAAGGCAAGCAAATTACAACAAATTTCTTTGACCTTCATTAATTACCAACAAACGACCCCGAACGTCTTTCAGTTAAGGTCACATACCTATTATATGAAATGACAGACTAGAAGAAACGCTCGTCTCATAGCTGAAAATTATATTTTAACCGATGGGAAAGCCGAGGGTAAAAAGTCTACTGCTAAACTAGGCCTTTGGAACTAGGCTCTTTTCTTTAATTTTTTTTATAGGTATAGGGTAACAACCGAGCACACAGTCCACCTGATAGTAAGTGGTTACTGTGGCCCATAGACATCTACATCTGTCCTCGATTACGAATCAAAATGAAGATGCGTTGTCACCCGTGAGGAAGATGGAATGCCTAGTTTCCAGTAAAAAGGGTATCCGGTTCTCACTCACTATACGAACCACACTGCTGTGTTATGCTGCTATTTTACGCTGGTATTCTGTGAGAGCGTGGTTCTTCCCCGGTTGAGAAGACCCATGTGCTACAACTATACTACTAATATAGCTGCAGCATTACTCTTACCACGTAAAAACGCCATTTGCCATAAATTGCCTCATAGGGGATTATTTGATCGGCTCGACCGGGGTAGGACCCCGCTCTCATAGAATACCAGCGTAAAATAGCAATTTAATGCTGCAGTGTTTCGTATGGTGAGTGTGGAGAACCGGATACTCTTTTTACTGGAAACAAGGCATTCCATCATAGCTGTCAGGGATGGCAACGCATCTGCATTTTGATTTTTGTTCGAGGTTAACTGTAGATGTCAATGGGCCACAGCATCCACTTATCATCAGGTGGATTGTATTCTCGTTTGCTCATATACTAAAAAAAATACTAATGACTGTCGCAGGGAAAGCCAGCAAATTTTGTGGATTATGCCAAGGATCTTCTCGTCAGGTATACCTCAAAACTTAAAAACGAGACTATAGAACCAGTGCATGTTGCCAGCGATGACTTATGGAACTGAGGCGTGGTCCTTCACTGTTGGCTGGATGAGGAAGCTCAGGGTCACTCAGCGAGCTATGGAGAAGGTTATGCTCGGAGTTTTTCTGCGTGATTTTTTTCTATAGGAGAATGGCGATTATGGTAAAACGTTCTTAGTTCTTAACTTCATTAGTGAATGATTTCTTATATTTACGCAAACGCTACACATTGAATAAAACTAGTTTTTACGGATTTATCGCGTTTAATTTAAACGTCATAAATTAAAAATAAGTTTAAAAAACCCGATAAAGTTTGACATAATTGCCTAAAACCAAGCCATTTTCTATCTATCTAAATATCTAGCCTTATTTAGTAAAACAAAAAGATTTTGGCCAATAAGTGAGATTAGGTCAGTACGCGCAAGTAAATCAGTTACTGTCTTGTATAATTCTCTTATAAGAATACCTATTTATATTATTCACTGTATAAAAGAGCCGACTGTATGTAGCTCATAAAATTCAATTTCATAGTACTGGAGCAAACTGAGTTTAATCTCCGCCGGCATCACTGTAATTGACAATTGCCTATTTAAATGCTGATTACCACGTTCTCAGCGGTAGACTGTAGTACCGCACTTGGGGGTACGGTTCCTTCTCTGAGTAGGAGAACGCCTGGGAAGGTACAACCCCCTTACCTATTATTGCCGCCAAATGCAGTGCTTGCTACGTGCCGGTAGGGATGAAAGAGCTAGTACAATGCGGGCTAATAATTTTCTGCTCACCAGATGTCGCTAGTTGACAATGACTGAGGTAAAGTTTTTTTGTTACACAGTGTAATTTAATTGAGAAGTTGGTTTTTAATAAATATTTATCAGTTTCTAGAGTATTAAATTAATACACAAAACAATGCGACAGTACTTTGGTCTTTAATTTTCTTTTGCAGATTTTAAATTTTTTTTTTTAATTTTTCTATTTTTCGAATTTACTTTTTGTTGCCGTGTTGTGGCGGTTAAGAATATCCACTACCCCATATCTTCCCATGGGTGTCGTAAAAGGTGACAAAGGGAAAGAGGCAGGAGATGGGCAGCAGCATCTTCCTGATAACAACAAATTTACAATAAAAAAAACTGCGGTTGCCAACCCGCTCGCCGAGCATGGCAACTATGGCAAATACCCCCCCTATGATGAGAGTAACAAAGAAACGGCCCCAAGTCCCCGGCGGCCCCGCTATTCCTGGTTACGTTGGCGACCATGGTAATCTCCGGTGGAGGTTCGGTTGCCACCTAAGATGACTCGACCTGGCAACATACAATGCACGCACCCTGAGGACTGACGAGAAGATCGTGGAGCTGGAAGAAGAGATAGACAAGTTACGCTGGCATATTATAGGATTATCCGAAGTCCGAAGAGAGAGGGAGGACATGGTAATCCTCGAATCCGGCAACTTGCTCTATCACTGGGAGGGCGACCATCTGTCCCAAGGAGGTGTCGGATTTATCGTCTACAAGTCTCTCGTTAACAACGTTGTAAAGATTGACAGTGTGTCGACGAGGGTTGCGTACCTTATACTCAGAATCACCAAACGGTATTCGCTGAAGGTCATAAAGGTTTACGCACTAACCTCGGCACACCGCGATGAGGAGGTGGAGGAAATGTATGAGGATATCTCTAGAGCCATGCATTCCTCCAAAACCCAATATACGGTGTTAGTGGGAGACTTCAATGCAAAACTAGGCACAAGAGAGAACGGTGAGCTGAAAGTAGGGAAATTTGGAATAGGGCAACGGAACCCAAGGGGCCAGCAGCTGGCCGACTTCATGAAGAAAGAGGGACTCTTTATGATGAACTCTTTCTTCCAGAAGCGGCCCCACAAGAAGTGGACCTGGTCGAGCCCCGACGGTTCCACAAAAAATAAGATTGACTTCATTATGACGACCAGACGACAACTATTCAGTGATGTTTCCGTGATCACGAGGGTGAAAACTGGTAGCGATCACCGAATGGTTAGAGGCACACTTAACCTAAACGTTAAGTTGGAGAGGTCTCGTCTAATGAAGTCAACGCTCCATCGCCCTCGCGCTCTGTTCCAAAGTCCCGAAACCTTTTAGCTCGAGTTACAAAACCGTTTTCAGTGCCTAGTAGACTGCAATGAAGTGGACGATATGAATGACAAGCTCGTGGAAACTGTCCATGCGGTCGGACCTATGTTCTGCAAGACCCGACCGAGAAGAACACAAAAACTCTCCGATCACACTCTCAATCTCATGGCTGTTAGACGGGAGATGAAGCTACATTCTTCAACAGATTTGACAGCATACAGGCAACTGAACAGACAGATCTCTAAATGCATGCGGCGGGACTTACGCAACTTCAATACAGCTTGTATTGAAGAAACGATTGAGCGGAACCAAGGCTCCAAAGTCTTTGCCAAAGATCTGTCTGCCAGAAAAAGTCAACTGTCGAAACTGAAGACCGAGTGTGGCAGCATCATTTCCGCGGCACCTGAGATTTTGAGTGAGATTGAGAGGTTCTATGGGCAGCTTTACACGTCATCGTTGGAGCCACACGCAAGTGTGAGTAACGATCCAAGAGTGAGTCTTATCCGACACTATTCCGAAGATATCCCGGACGTCAGTCTGAGCGAGATTAGAATGACTCTCCAGCACCTTAAAAACGGCAAGGCCTCAGGCGAGGATGGAATTACAGCGGAGCTTCTGAAAGCGGGTGGAAGACCGGTACTTGAATTCCTTCAGAAGCTCTTTAATTCCGTCCTCTATGGTGGCCTTACACCGGAGGCGTGGAGCAGAAGTGCGGTGGTCTTGTTCTTCAAGAAAGGCGACAACGCTCTCTTGAAGAAGTACAGGTCAATTTCCCTTCTGAGCCGCGTCTACGTGCTGTTTTCGACAGTCATTACGAATCGTCTCGCACGCAGACTTGACGAATTCCAGCCTCCCGAACAAGCCGGTTTCTGAAAGGGCTTTAGCACCATGGACCACATACATACCCTTCGGCAAATTGTACAGAAGTCCGAAGAGTACCATTTGCCACTATGTCTGGCGTATGTGGACTATGAGAAAGCCTTTGATTCCGTCGAAATTTGGGCGGTGCTGCAGTCCCTTCAGCGGTGCCAAGTTGACTGTCGGTATATCGAAGTGCTGAAGTGTTTGTACAGTAGAGCTACGATGGCTATCCGAGTACAGAATCAGAGTACGAAACCTATCCAATTGCAGAGAGGTGTAAGACAAGGTGATGTTATATCCCCGAAACTCTTCACCGCTGCATTGGAAGACGTTTTCAAGCTTCTGGACTGGAAAGGATACGGTATTAACATCAATGGCGAGTACATCACTCACCTTCGATTTGCCGACGATATATTCCTTATGGCAGAATCGCTGGAGGACCTAAGCACCATGCTCAATAACCTCAATAGTGTCTCCCAACGAATAGGTCTTAGGATGAACATGGACAAAACAATCATGTTTAATGTCCATGTCACACCTATGCCGGTAGTTGTTGGGAATACTAAGCTCGAAGTTGTTGACGAGTATGTTTACCTGGGACAAATAGTCTGACTAGGTAAGTCCAACTTCGACCGAGAGGTCAATCGACGGATTCAACTCGGCTGCGCAGCGTTCGGGAATCTACGACACATCTTCTCGTCAGACATACCTCAAAACCTTAAAACGAAATTGTACAACCAGTGCGTGTTGCCAGTGATGACTTACGGATCTGAGACGTGGTCCTTCACTGCTGGCCGTATGAGGAAGCTCAAGGTCGCTCAGCGAGTTATGGAGAGGTTATGAGCTCAGCGAGCTATGGAGAGGGCTATGCTCGGGGTTTCTCTGCGTGATAAACTTAGAAATGAGTATATCCGCAGTAGAACCAGAGTAACCGACATAGCCCAACGGATTAGTAAGCTGAAGTGGCAGTGGGCCAGACATATAGCTCGAAGAACCGACAACCGATGGGGAAGAAAGGTTCTTGAGTGGCAGCCTCGTACCGGTAGGCGAAATGTAGGGCGACCCCCCACGAGATGGAGTGACGACCTGGTAAGACATGCAGGAAGTCGATGGATGCAGGTAGCTCAGGACCGTGCTTTGTGGCATTCCTTGGGGGAGGCCTATGTTCAGCAGTGGACTTATGAAAGGCTGTAATGATGATAACGAAATTTTATGAATATTTGTGGTTTGGTTTATTTATTTTTAATGTTAGATATTAATATAAAATATAGCTAATAGTGCAGAAAGAAACAATAACCTTTACATTTTCCGAACAAATTAACTTCCCCTATGAAATCTGTCAAATATTATACCTCACTTTCTAATGGCTTCTAATGAAAAAGTCGTGGTTGCCCTCATTAGAGACTGTGTGGTATGTCATCTTAGTCCTCAGAGATAACAACGCATCTGTAGTCTTCTTTACACATCAAGTTCAAGAACCAACTTGTAAAGCTGGTTCTGCATGCTGTGCGTACATAGTCATCATTACCCATTGCCCATCTCAGTCCATTGCCTCCTCATAAATTGCCTCATAAGTTGCAACGCAGGTAAGTTGACAAACGCAGTTTTTAGGTAAGTACATATTTTTGTTTAAATAAAATACGTGCGTAGTAAATCCCTTAAGAACCTTGTCGTTTTACTGGAATCTACGTCACTTCATTGAAAGTTAATAAAACATGTACTCCTAAGTATTCACGGGAATTAAACGAG
Organism: Parnassius mnemosyne; assembly: GCA_963668995.1. Classification (NCBI taxonomy): domain Eukaryota; kingdom Metazoa; phylum Arthropoda; class Insecta; order Lepidoptera; family Papilionidae; genus Parnassius; species Parnassius mnemosyne. The sequence goes on from CAVLGL010000057.1 coordinate 12,478,052, forward strand.
CAATATGGCACAATCTCAGAGTGTATGTAATTACACTAAGGGCAGAATATTTCCAACAAACTCACACATTGAAACTCCATCACTCATTGGCTTACAGTGTATTCTAATTTATCACGTATTCGGGACGCACAGTCAAAATTTAATCTTACTTTCAATGATTTTTGGTTTCAATTGCCATACAACAAATATATCACTTACAACGTTTATAATATGATGCCACTCTACACATACAATTACCAGACCACCAGAGTCGTTTTATGAAATTAGGTACACATACAATGCAAATTATAATTAATTATTATTCGAATAGTGACAATTTTCGAACTAAACTTGTTAGTAACGCAATTAGTAACCCGCAGCTCAATTTGCGTTGGTTATTTTTTGGAGCTAGGAATGGTGCATTGTTTTATTTGCCCTGTTTTATTTGTAGTGTGTGACATGCATTAAAAGATTTTTTCGTCATCACCCCTTGGAATAATATCCATCTCCCTCGCACGTTTTCTTATCTTGCCATGAAAGAAATATTATTTTATTTCAAATGACGCTTCATTTTAATAATTCATTTATTTGTATTTGTTAATAAAATATAATACCTACGTTTATCAATAATAATATAATACGCAAGGAACTTCGTTCCAACCGAGTGTTCCACGACACTCACGCATTTTTTTATTATTATTATTTAGTTTTTATCAGAAAGACTACTGTTTTATTTCCCTCTGTCCTCCCTGGACCTCCCTTTCTACTCACGAGATGTTTTGAGTAGTAGATTATCTTTCGACGATACTTCACAGCAATTAAGAATACACCAGCAGGCAAACACATAGATTAATAATAGGTCATAGCGCGTCTGAGCTCGCGAAGACCTATCAATAATCTAAGAGTCAAACATTTCTTTAAAACTTCCTATGCTCACCACGTTGAATCGGTGCCTGAGCACAGAAGTCGTAATTCTTAAAGAACTTTTCTGGCGACTCACAATACTCATTATAATATATAATGTATGATCCATTAGAATATATTATCGTGCACGTGTTCCACTAATCTCAAAATTGAACAAATACTTAGCAATGAGACAGAATATATATGTTACATTCAAAACTCGTAACCAGTCAAAATCACTTTAGACTGCAGAAAATCTGACAAACATAGTTTTGACTAAGGATGTTTGTCAATAGCACTTTTAAAGGATTATTGCAGTCAAAAGCAGTTTTGACTAAGGCCGTTGATCCAATCCACTTTTAACTTTAACCCTTTCGCTGCCCCGTGCACTACATATAGGTCATTGCTATTGTCTTACTATTGTGTCTGCAAACTGGACAGTGACAGTGTTAAAAAATACTGGGTAATAGTGATTTTGACCAAAGTTCATCGGTTAAACATAGTTTTGACCAACAATGTTAGTCAAAACTTCTTTTGACTTATACCTTTTGAATCTCTCAAATTAAAAGGTTCAATTTCTTCAATATTATATTTTATATCATTAAAATGTACGCGGCTTTAGGGTGGCCCAAAGGCCACCCCAGACGCATCTTAAACTACTATTACTGATATTGTTAGTTTTGACCGATAGTCTGAAGTTTAAATCAGACAACACCACTTTTGACTAAGAACGTTGGTTAACACCACTTTTGACTACAAAAACCAGTCAAAACTGTTTTTGACTAATGTCATCAGTCAAAACCATTTTTGCCTGGTTTTTCCAGTCAAAGGTCGTTTTGACCGGTTATAAGTTTTGACTGTGACATAATACACCTTATTACTTTCTATACAAATTCCTTACAAGAAATGTTAAAAAGAAATTTGGGTTTCTTCGGAATTTTTCCTTATTACATTAAATGAAATTGTTGTCTATGATATTTTTATTATATGTTTTATTACATACGATACTAATTTTGATTAAAAAAATATTTTATTATAAAAAAAAAATACTCATACATACATCTTGAAAACTTCAGTTTCAACAGGAGGTAAGCAGAGCATCGTCCTAAAAATAATTCAAGTTATTAACAAAACTCGCCAAGCGTCTCAACTATGGCAATGCCTCTATGAGGCAATCTAAAGGGGAAGCCTATGATCAGCAGTGGACATCGATAGGCTATGATGACGATAATTCAAAATTAAGTAGACATTGCGTGTACCACACAAGTTCGACATTAACTCGTTTTCGTACTACTTAATTCATGCTAGTGGACTTCTCATGTCCTTAAAAATTTATTAAATGCACTTGTCCTCACCATATCATCATCAATACAGCCTATTACAAATTAACTGCTAAACATAGGCCATCCCCAAGAAATGATACAAAAGCGGTCCTGAGCCACCTGCATCCATCGACTTTCTGCATAACTGACCAGGTCGCCACTCCTCCACTTACTTTCTCACCACACAAAAATGGTAACTATTATCCAATTTAAACAACAAAACGAGATAAGGTCGAGGTATGTTATGTAATTTGCAAAAAGGGAAGAATATTCTTCATGAGATTGAAGATATGAAGTACACAAATGAGATAACTTTCAAGGTTAAGGTTGAATACACGGCCGTGATGTTACACTAAAAATGATTGAAGCAATCTTAGTGCGTGGTGGAGACACGCTGCAGCTATATTATGTTTGTTTCACGTACTTTTTTTACGTTTATACCGTGGTAGAGCCATGCTGCAGCTATATCAGTAGTAGGTATAGTTGTAGCACAAATGGGTCGGATCGACCGGGGAAGGACCACGCTCTCACTGAATACCAGCGTAAAATGGCAGCTTCATACTGCTGTGTTTCGTATGGTGAGTGTAGAGAACCGGAGACCCATTTTACTGGAAAAGAGGCATTCCATCTTAGTCTTCACGGGTGACGACCCATCTTCATTTTGATTCTTTATTGAGAATAAATGTAGATGTCTACGGGTCACAGCATCCACTTACCATCAGGTGGACTGTTGCTCGTTTGTCTCCCTATCCTATAAAAAAAGCACGAATGGGTCGGCTGATCCAGGGAAGGTCCACGCCCACAGAATACCAGCGTAAAATAGCAGCTTAATGCTGCCGAGTAAATTATACCTTCGTATAAAAACGTTCGTTTGTTACTTCAATTTGTATTAAGACTTAATTCCTCCTTCCTTTTTCCACGAACTTTCACCCCTTTGTTGGCGATATTCCAGGCATCCAAACCAAACGGTTTGCCTCATCTTTCGTAATGTATAGGGCAAAGGAGTGGAATAATTTGCCGGCGTCTGCCTTTCCATCCGATTACAAACTACGCGTATTCAAAGCAAGAGTGAATAGGCTTTTGTCACTCTAAAACAGTTTTTTTTTTTATAGGATAAGGGTGACAAACGAGCACACAATCCACCTGATGGTAAGTGGTTGCTGCGGCCCATAGACATCTACATCTATTCTCGATTACGAATCAAAATGCAGATACGTTGTCACCCGTGAGGACTAAGATGTAATGCCTCGTTTCCAGCAAAAAAAAGGTCTCTTGTTCTTTACACTCACCATACAAAACACAGCAGCGTCAAGCTGCCATTTTACGCTGGTATTCTGTGAGAGCGTGGTCTTAGCCTGGTCGAGCCGACCCATTCGTGCCACAACTATACCTACTACTAATATAGCTGCAGCAGCTAAGGCACACCTAGGCAATTTACCACCTAAGTCTCATCACCACTTACCATCGGGTGAGACTTTAGTCAAGCACTAGCTTACAATAGTAGAATAATTTATTAAGTTTGTAAATATTTATTACGTGGTAGAGCCACTTTGCAGCTGTGTTACTTTGTACTACCAGCTGTGCTAGCCATACGTAGCTGCAGCACAAACGGTTCAGCTCGACCGCGGTAGGACCACATTCACACAGAATACCGTGTTTCGTATGGTGAGTGTAGAGAACCGGAGAAATTTTTTATTAGGAACGAGGCATTTTATCTAAGTACTAAGGGACAGACAAACTAACAGACATATTGACAAACATTTTAAAAATGATTATTCATGTCAAGCGTGGAAGTAATCTCCTAAGCTCAGTAAAAGGTAGTCATTTCGATATTACAGACAGACACTTCAATTTTACCCATATAGATATTATACTTTAAAGAAAAAATACCATCCCTAAGGGTAGAAAAAAGGATGAAGATTTTAATGTAACTATTTAGACTATATTCTAATTTTTACCTTCTGAAGTCGGTTTGTATATTTTATTAAAATTTCAAATTATTTATAATCTGTATCGTTTACCATACATAAACAAGTATTCCAAAATAACACAACGAATAAATAACGTCAACACGTACGTTCTTACGTTTATTATTGTACTAACATTTATTTTCTGTCCGTTAAGCCTTCCGAAGCACACAAGAGTCTCATAAAGCCTATATCAATACTTCGGCGGTCACACCTGCGCAACATTGTTCATTTTTATTACACATTGCCTTCCGTACTTTTTCATATGTTACAATTTATATGGCCCAATAATATATATGTCGTAGGATAATTTGATAAACCGAATTTTCCGCAAAAATCAAGGAATATCGCGAAAACACGGCTAATTAGACATTTCTCAATCTTACTGAAAAAATATAGGGGTTTTTGAAAAACGCCACTCGCACTAGTAAAGATTGCGAAAAGAATCGTTGGCAATAGCCAACGATTCTTTTTGGCCCGACATGAGATCCATGATAAACAGTAACAGAAAGACAGTGGTCTTGACACTTACTGTTGGTCATGGATCTGCTGATCATGTCTTTAAATACTCTATTGCCTCGTCTACATCTGCAGTTATTAATAATTTAAAATTAAAAAATTTGTACAGCCGACTTCAATATAAGCGACTTCAATATAGGTTATTTAAGAATAACTCAATAACCATTGGTCTGACCTTGATCAAATTCATATGGGACCACACGAGAACTATCAGCTTTCATATAAAAAAAGAATCATCGAAATCGGTACGCCCAGTACAAAGTTATGAGGTAACACACTTAAAAAAAAACATACAGTCGAATTGAGTACCGTCTCCTTTTTGGAAGTGTTGAAGTTGGAAGAAGAAAAGACGAATAATAAACGAAGATGATCAGCAGATCCATGATCAACAGTAAGTGTCAAGACCACTGTCCTTCTGTTACTGCTTATCATGGATCTCAGGTCGGACCAAAATCAGTTGGGGTTTTCTGTCAGGGAATTCTCAGTAGCAGCCCGAAGTAGTAGCAGTCCCGGAAACGATGCTACCACATTCGGTATTCAGCTACGACAGTTAGCTCTTTCTGACAGACAGACCTATCGTAAAGGCTTAATTTTGCTCGATCGCTTCTTCAATACGAGATAATTTAAAGTTTCGGATGTCTCGCCGCATGCGTTTGGTGATCTGTCAGTTCAATTGCCTTTATGCTGTCATATCTCCTGAAAACTGCAACTTCATTTCCCGTTTAACAGCCATGAAATTAGAGTGTGATCCCAGATTGCGATAAACACCTACATTTATTAACAACTAGGAGTCTTCCGGTTTTTCACGCTTACTTTCTTTTTGCTTTATATTACTATATACAATATTGCATTTATGTACTGCTATTTTAAACTGGTATTCTATAAGAGCCTAGTCCTTGCCCACTTGATACCACTTATACTAACCAACGGAAGTAAAATCGAGGCAAACGGAACACCAACTAGACATATCCCATCACAAAGTAATAGTGATGTTGATTTTTTTATTTTTAAACTGCACCAGGAAGTCCCCACTGAACGAAATAAGCTGATGGATTCACCGCTACGACCATCATCATTATCTCCATCATTAAACTCTTTACAAGTCCACTGCTAAACGTAGGCCTCCCCCAAGAAATGACAGAAAACACGGTCCTAAGCTGCTTGAATCCATCGACTACCTACGCGTTTCATCAGGTCGTCACTCAATCTAACGCGGGATCACGCAACACTACGAGACTACCACTCAAGAACCCTTCCTCCCCGATTGTCGATTCTTTGAGTTATATGGCTGGCCTATAATATTCAACAGCACCTTAGGATTTATTGGATAGAAGCGTCAATAGGCTGATCGGCAACCTTGAGTTAGGTTTATGTAAACTTTCTCTCAAATATCAAATTAAGCGCTAACTGACGTCGAAGGTGGCTTTTATGATCGAATTATAGTGGAAAATTCATCCACAAACACCTAACCTAATTTATTGAGTGTATTCTACAGTATTTCGCAGTAAAAGATTTCGAAAAATTAAAGATCCGAATAATTTTAAATTGACCTTGATGATTATTAGAATTCCGTTAAAAACTGTTTAGTTTTTAATTTAACTAATCAGTTAAAATATTGAATAATAATGCCTTCTCAGTATTACTATAATGAATTATCAGTAAAAATTATATTAGATAAGTCTAAACTTAGGTTTAATAAGAAATTATATATTACCCTTTAATAAACAAAAAGGGTAAATTTTACGGGGTAGGCTGGCAGAAATCGGAGCATTTTTCGGCAATTAATCCTTAATTACTGCTAAAACACTTTAAAAATAATTTTGTGAAGCTTAAATTAGATTTTTTAAATTCAGAAGGTTATTTAGCATTTCTACTAATACGGCTCAGCGTTTTACTGTTGGGCTTGAACCCCAACGGGAGCCTAAAACCTAACACACATGTCAATTATCGATTTTCGAGTCTAGATGTTATATGACCTTATCTGTCACTGCATCCAAACCTACCTCTGATATTTATTAGTATTACTCGTACATTGGATAAGAATAGAATAGAATGATTTTTATTCGATATTTTTTTATTTACCACTGGTTCGGAAAATACCATTGTCCTGGAAAGAACCAGCAAGAATCCCAACGGGGTTTTTTAAACATATTTCACTTTACTCATTCCCAGGGGTTATTTTAATTTTTCTTTAATAAAACATTTAAACTTGCTTATACGACACTATGACATTCTCTGCATAATTTTCAGCTTCTGATCGGATTTTGAAGTTTAATTCTATAGACCTTTTATAACGCTCTATAATGATACATATGTATATCAACCATAATTGCCGCGTTCGCAACGTCTTGAACCTCCTTTCGTTGTTTTTCATCGATTTGATATTATTTTTATTGGATAGGGTGACAAACGAGCACACAGTCTACCTGATGGTAAGTGGTTGCTGTGGCCCATAAACATCTACATTTATCCTCATTTGTGAATCAAAATGCAGATGCGTTGTCACCCGTGAGGACTAAGATGGAATGTCTCTTTTCCAGTAAAAAGGGTCTCCGGTTCTCAACACTCACCACACGAAACACAGCAGTGTTAAGCTGCTACTTTACGCTGGTTTTCTGTGAGAGCGTGGTCCTCCCCGGTCGAGTCGACCCATTCGTGCTACAACTATACTACTAATATAGCTGCAGCGTGGCTCTACCACGTATAAAATTATGAGATGGATTTTTTGTCAGATTGATTTGAAATTATTGTTAGGTGATAGTCTTACTACTAATAGGTAGTAGTAGGACTCCTTCTGCGTAGTATTTTCACTCGATGGTAGGAATCTTTTCTGTCTAGCAGTCCGTCAGGCTATGAGGCATTCCATCTTAGTACTCGTAAGTGACATTGCATCTACAGCCTTCTTTGTTTGAAGATGGCTGCAGGTATCCATGGGATGCAATAGCCACTCAGGTGGTTCGAACTACTTATACGGTCATAGAGGGATATCAATCCGAAAATTATGTGATATCGTTTGGTGCACCACAGGGTTCACATCAAGGGCCAATATTATTTAATCTATTTAAAAATGACATTTCTATTTGCTTTTAATTTTCGGAATACTAACGTATGATTTAAAGTTCAAAAAATAATCGAATCTAGAGGTTACTCAGTACTGTCTGTAGTACTTACAGGCAGACTTAGATATACTCATATAATAGTGTAACTGTAATCATAACAATATGAACCTAAGTTACTCAAAATGTTCATATGTTAAATTTACGAAATCCACACCCACATGCACGCTCGCACTCACGCACGCACTCATAAACGCACTTACACATGCGCGCAATCTAGAATTTTTAGGTGTTGTCTAAATTTTAAATATGTGTACATGTTACAAGGGCTAGTATATACAAAAGTTAAATAAAAAATTATATTACTAGGTACTAAAACTCCCTTTGAACTCCTATGAGAAAGCATTTGTAGAAATTTGGGCGGTATTACAGTCCCTACAGCGGTGCCAAGTTGACTGTCGGTATATCGAAGTGCTGAAGTGTTTGTACAATATGGCTACGATGGCTATCCGACTACAGAACCAGAGTACGAGACCCATCCAACTGCAAAGAGGTGTAAAAATAGAGTTACGTTATATCTCCGAAACTCACCGTTGCATTGAAAGACGTTTTCAAACTATTGGACTGGAAAGGATACGGTATTAACATCAATGCCGAGTAAATCACTCTTCTTCGATTTGCCGATTATATAGTCCTTATGGCAGAATCGCTGGAGGACCTAAGCATCATGCTCAGTGACCTCACTAGTATATCCCAAGGGAAGGAGGTCTTAAAATGAACATGGACAAAACAAATATCATGTGTAACGACGACGTCATACCTATGCCGGTAGTTTTTGGAAACACTACGTTCGGAGTTGTTGAAGAGTATGTTTACCTGGAACAAATGGTCCTACTAGGTAAGACCAACATCGACCGAGAGGTCAATCGATAGATTCTACTCGTCTGAGCAGCGTTCGGGAGATTACGATACATCCTCTCGTCAGGTATACCTCAAAACTTAAAAACAAGATTGTACAACCAGTGCGTGTTGCCAGTGATGACTTATGGATTTGAGAGATGATCTTTCTGGCCATATGAGGAAACTCAAGTTCGCTCAGCGGACTATAGAGAGGGCTATGCTCAGAGTTTATCTGAGTGATAGACTTAAAAATAAAGATATCCGCAGTAAAACTAGAATAACCGACAGCCCAATCGATTAGTAAGCTGGAGTGGCAGTGGGCCGGCCATATAGCTCGAAGAACCGACAACCGATTGGGAAGAAATGTTCTCGATTGGCAGCCTCGTACCGGTCGTGCGAAGTGTAGTGCGGCCCCCCATTAAATGGAGTTACGACCTGGTAAAATATGCAGTAAGTCGACGAATTCAAGTGGCTCAAAAACATGCTTTGTAGCATTCCTTTGGAGGGGTATATGTTCACCAGTGGACTAGAATGGCTGTAATGATGATGAATAATGACGACTCCTTTTCTGCAATTACCCAATGTTGCATGGTTCTGTGGTGTTGGTTCCCCCGTATCTATTATACACATTATTGTGTGTAATAGATACCGAGGTGTGTGTGTGTGTGAGTGTTTTTAAAGCGAGAGAACTAGTATCTAATAGACTGTAATGTTTTCTGTTCTCAGAGGTGAAAATGAATCTGTGGTTGTTTTATTTTTAATTTGTTCTGAGTCTTCATGAACTGTCTGTCAGCGTATTAGTCACACTAATATTAATAAGTTATAATAACTTTAGGGACGTCCGCCATCTTGGAGTGTACGTAATATTGATGTTATAATAATGTCACATATTCTCCTTGATAAACCTTTTCATTTGATATTCAATATGCCCCTTATCCAATTCTTGAGATGTGATAGGGAGCGGTGTCAAAGGTACGAAACAATTGCAGTGCGGTAATGCTCTGGTATAACTTTGGCGGGAATAGTGATTGGCTTCATTTTGAAGTTAGACGTTTGATTTATTTATATTGTGTAAAAAACATTATAAAAATATTTTGAGGATAGGTAAAGTACTCTAATACGCGTTATCAATCATGCACTTTTTATTTAGTTTAGTTTACAATCTTTATTAAATATTTTTTTCATAAAACTAAATGACAAACGAACATATAAAGTACACTTGATGGTAAGTGGCTACTACGGTCCATGGGTGTTACGGATATGACATTTCGGATCTGGATACGTATACGGATATGCGAATAATATTATATCGGTTTCGGTTTCGGTTCATCATGATCGTTACAGCCCTTCACAAGTCCACTGCTGAACATAGGCCTGGGGGAGGAGTGCCATAAAGCACGGTCCTGAGCCACCTGTATACATCGACTTCCTGCATATCTTACCAGGTCATCACTCCGACAGTTGATATGAAAATAACTGTACTTAAGATATACATTATAAGACTTCATAACTAATAAATAAAGCCTTAAAATGGCCTTCAATATACCATCCCTTCCCAAGTCCTAAATTGTTTAATTAGTCAATAAAAAATATTTGGGAAATCGCAAAAATTTAAATTATCGGCATATTTTACAGCGTAAAATCCTCGTGCTTGTCGAAATACAAACCTTTTTATACATGTTTAAAATACATAATATGAAGTGTAAATTTAATACCATAATTTTTTAAGCATATTCTAAACTTAATAATCCACTTTAATAGCCAGTACATATACTAAAATCCAATAACATATCTAAAACATGTAGCTAATAGTCCCATATCTATGTATATTTTCACAAACCTGCGCTGATCTAGAGATTTCGTCTAGCCGATGTTTTGTCGAAACCCATCATCGGTCACTATCAAACGTCTGTAATGTCGATATGCTAGTCTATAATAGTACCAGTCACAGGACTAAGGGTTTTGAAAAAAGTTTATCACATGTGAAGCTGACGCGTCACGGGAACAGCCTCGTGCGGTTCACACTGAGGCTGAAACTCGACTGCCGAGCTTTTGGCTAGACGACGTCTGGATTCGGGAACGTTCGGCTCTAATCGACACCCCGAAACCCTTCAGGACGAATGGGAACTCTATCGGCGGAGTAAGAGTTAATACCTACGTAGAGTGAATTTGGATGCTCGTTCAGGCGTTGATGAAAAATGCAATTGTAGCGTTTTTATTCCCCTAATTCAAACGTGATGTACTGAAAAATTGGGCGACTGCGTGAGTTTTATTGTCGGATATTGTCGGCGAAAATACTTTGAGACATTATTAATATATCCAGAGGATTTTTGTTGATGCCCTTCGGTACTGCTTATTTAACTTTATCATTTTGTTATTTCAACAATGGAAAATATATCCCATATGAGGCAATCTATAGGGATGCCTATGTTCAGGAGTGAACTTTGATAATAGATGCATGTATTTTATTATGCCGTCAGGGTCCTGCCTAGATGTGTTTCCCAACTTTAGACCAGTAGTAAAAAATCGACATTTCTTATTCATTCGTCATACCCAGTGTGATTCTGTTGGCTTTAAATACGTAAATTAAATTCAGAAAGTTCAGGAAATATTACACAGTCCCACAAAAAAAATGTAAATTATTTTCTCCGCTATCTGAGGAGGTGCACTTTACGTTTTTGGGGTTGTTGAATCTGAATCCGGGGTCCGTTTAACCCCATCACGTCAGGGTTAAGGGCATCTGAAGGTCAAATTGCGGAATGACTATCAAAAAATCTGGAAAAATCTATATATATGTTTTTAAGGTCGCTAAATCTGAAGCTGGGGTTCTCTTGACCTTGAAGTGTCAGAATCAATGTCAAATGAAGGTCAAAACCATAAAATTTGATGATATGATCATTTTGACTCTGGATTCTTGAAGAGCAGAAAATTTTACGTCCGAATATGTATTGACTTTTTTTTAGAACAGACCTTTGTAGGTCACGTGATGGCCATTTAAAATCAAATTCATTTTCCAGCTTTTGGCTGTAAATTGAAATCTTGGGTCTTTGATGAGTTGATACTTTTCGGGTTGTTGATCACGATTCTGGTATTCATTTGAGCCAGTCACGTCGTAATATAACGATATAATATTTTCTCACTCCGGATTCTGAAAGAGCGAAAAATTTCATCCGTGTGCTTGCATCCAGGTCACCTCCCCATGATGACGGCGGGCAACGGCGTTGTTCCGCTACTTGGCAAAGTCCCTGGAACAGGACGCGTATGCCGTCATGGCAAAAACAACGAAAAAAATTACGATGCAGGGGGATGGAACCCCAGTATCGGCGGCTGGTCAGGGTGGGAAAGCGGGCCCGCAGGTGTCGTTATCCAGTGACCGCTGCTCTGTTGAGGTGGCTACTTTGGCCTCGCCAGAGTATAAAGCTATAAGTGGTAGAACCCATAGATATGAGCATGACAACCCAAAAACCTCATAGGATGACGACGATTCAATTAAAATATAGCAAAAACATATAAATCACTTGGCATTGCTGTCTGTCTGTTTTTGAAGTTTCATAGCAATCAGTTAAGGCATCCCGAAAATCAACCCGGACAGATAGGCAGACAAAACTGAAATAATTATAAATTTTAATAAAAAGTAAAAACCAACTTCAAATTGCTAAATAATAATTTATTTATTTGCTACCCTTAGGAGTGAAATTTTTGCTCCAAATTCATATGGTACCATCCTTGAACTTAACCTATTAAATAAAAAAAAGTATGATCAAAATTGGTTTACAACCTGCGAAGATATCGCGTAACATACATCCAAAAAAAAAACACACTCGAATTACCTCTACCTTTTTGAAGTCGGTTAAAAACTGGTTATCCATATCTTACTTGTATGCAAATTACCTTCTGAGTTCAATAAATGGTAGTTGTTTTAATAATACAGACGGACGCATCAATTTTAATTACACGTATAGATTTAATTGTAGTTTTATAATGCTCTGGTGTGCACAGTTCGAGTACATTATTACACGTAACTACGTGCCATGTACAATCAACCACCCGAACATGTCATTGCGTTATGTTAAAAATTGATGACAACTAATACTTTCTTATATTCACGCGAAGACTAAATGAAACTAATTTTTACGGATTTTCAGCACCCGAAACGTCGGGAATTAAAAAGTTAAATTAAACGTGATAAAATCCGTAAAAATTAGTTTCATTCGGACAACTAGTTTAATTGGATTCACTGTGAAATTCATTGCTGAGAACGAGGTGTTTGAAAACTGCTTGAAAAAAAACGAAAGGAGTAAATCGAATTTACGTATTTGACATCGTTTACCGAACGTTCCTTTAAAATATTAGGATTAATTTAGCCGGGGTATGAATTTTTTTAACAGGTCCGTAATCCATTACGGACCTGTTAAAAAAATTCATTTTTTAATGTAGTAAGCGCAGTTTTTTTTTTTTAAATTATTTTGAGTCGTTATCAGGAAGATGCTGCTTCCTTGAGGGAGGCCTATGTCCACCAGTGGACTTAGATGGGCTGTAATGATGATGATTTTCGGCGTGATTACAGCGGCGCAACTAACGAAAAATTTTGACGAAGTCCGAACCTATACCAAGAGACGGAAAAGAGGGAAGAGATAATGATGTCCCTCATATTCGGAATGGTACATTCGAATAATTGGGTGAATGTACTTTGAATTAATGCGGTAGACAATCTGAAGCAGGTCAATTGGGAATCAATCCTATCGAAAACTTATCGATTTAACACCCATGTAGGATTCATAACATTTATCGGCACAAAATTTATTCAAAAGTAATAAAAAATGTCAGATTAGAGTGAAATTTTATTTTAGTACTAAATATATATTTATATATAGACTTTGTTCAACAAAGTCTCGACTTCAGCCACAAGTTTGTTCCGGTACTCGGCGAAGTTTTCTCGAGAAATATTGGCACGGCCGGTGTATAAAGCACCGCACGCAGCCTTGTAGTACACCGGCGTTAACGGGCTTGTAATCGGAGCATGCACTGTCTACTACGACCTTGATGCTCCGATCTGCAAGAAAACTGGCGATCCAATTGCACAATCTGTCGGGAAGCCCATAGGAAGGAAGCTTGTTCATTCTAACGGCCAACGCCTTTCCCTTGGACTCCATTGCCTCCACCCATCTATGAGTTAGTTAACCTAGAAGATCACCAGTCGAGCGATCTCGACGGAAACCGTACTGGCGGTCACTAATCAGCTGGTGATCCTCAAGGTTCAGCATGAGCTGGCAGTTAATAATAATAATTTAGTAATAAATATGCATACATGCTTATATGATATTTCGAGTCTGGCACCGAGAGGACTGCCATCTCCTCTCGGTGGTCCTCTCGAAATAGAGACTACGGAATTACATTTGGCGCGACCCTGGCACAATTCTCTCGTTTCTTTCACATCCATATACCTAGTCCTACATGCTCGACGGTTACTTTTTTATAGAATATGAGTGACCTGCACAGTCCACCTGATGGTAATTGGATGCTGTGACCCATAGACATTTATCTTCGATTAAGAATCAAAATGCAAATGCATTGTCACTCCTGAGGACTAAAATGGAATGCCTCGTTTCCATTAAAAAGGTTCTCCGGTTGTCTACACTCACCATACGAAACACAGCAGCATTAAGTTGCTGTTTTACGCAGATATTCTGTGACAGCGTGGTCCGATCCATTCCTGCCACAACCATAACATAGCTGCAGCGTGGCTCTACCACGTAATCGTAATCTAAATTCATATATTATATAGCGTCTGATAGTGAGTAAAAAATAGCTTACATATATCCCACAGCTGGCCTCTTCTGTATCTGCAAAGGTTTCGGTACTAGAATGATTCTGCCACCAATTTTGATTTTTCGACAGATCACCCATCTGCTGCGTCCACTTGTCATCAGATGGACTATAGTCATCGTACTTTAAAAAATCTAAATGTGTAGAGTAGAGTTACAAACATACTGTTAAAATGATTTTCTAAAATATGACACAATATTAATAAATTAACTAATTTCCTTTAAGTCGACCATAGTCGTTTACGTCTTCGCTATATCACCACTGACCATCAGGTGGGAAAGTAGTCAAATAGTGGCATATAATTGTTAAAAAAATAAAACAGCATACTTGTTGTGTGTGTGTGTGTGTGTGTGTGTGTGAGTGGAGTGGCTTAGCAAGTAGTTGTTGCGCTGGGGACCGGGGGTTCGAATCTCGCACGGAACAAGTATTTGCATGGCCTGCAAATAATTGTTCCGGGTCTGGATGTTTGTGCTCGTGAAATTTATGTTTGTAAACTGCCTCCACGATACAGGAGAAAATCCCTTAGTGTAGTGGTAACGTTTTAAACTTTTTACTTTACTTAAAGAGTTACAAACGTACTGTTAAAATGATTTTCTAAAACATGACACAATATTAACTAATTTCCTTTTAAGTCGACCATACTAGTCATTTGTAAACTATACTAAGTCATTGTGTCTTTGGCGACTTCGCTATATCACCACTGACCATCAGGTGGGATAGTAGTCAAACAGCGGCTTATAATTGTTAAAAAACGAAAACGGCATACTTAAAACGATCTTATGTTCATTTTTTATAGAAAAAAAATTGTGCGTGGAATTGTGTGCACACGTACGAAGTGAAACTTCTTTACGACATATCCTTTTTCTTTTATTTATATCTATACAAATAAATAAAATTGATGTGTCTGTTTGTAATGTCAAAATTACCTACAGCTTTTTACTAAATGAATATGAAAGTATATTATACGGTACTAATAACAAAAATACAATTTTTAAATTTATTGTCTGTCTGTCTGTCTGCCCGTCTGTCTGTCTGTTTGTTCCGGCTAATCTCCGAAACGGCTGGACCTATTTTGACGGGATTTTCACTGGCAGATAGCTGATGTCACAGGGAGTAACTTAGGCTACTTTTATTTTAGAAAAAGAATTAGGGTTCCTCCAAAAAAATTAAAACCCCATAGAACACGCGGCCGAAGTCGTGGGGAACAGCTAGTTTTACATAAGTAGGTTAAATAATAGTATAATAATAAAATAATATACTCATGCAGCCCCGGCGGTAAAACGTTATTAGAAAATGTGACGTTTCTTATTTTTAATACCGTACAAATTTCTCCACTAGGTTCATAAAGAAGTTTCACTTCAAAACGCAAACAAACGGACACACTCGACCAATGGTTAGTATATGTTGTGATATAACCATAGATATCGATTAAAATCAAAATGCAGAATGCATTGTCACACCTGAAGACAACGATGGAATGCCTCGTTTCCAGTAAAAAGGGCCTTCGGTCTCTACACTCACCACACAAAACACATTAACATTAAGCTATTTCACGTTGGTATTTTGTGAAAGCATGCCAATCGAACCGACCCGTTCGTGTTGTGTGTCATTTCGCCCAGATAGACCAGACACCAGACCACCCTTTTTTATTTAAAGTTGGTTACAGGTGCTGTAACAGCCGCTTAACATTAAGTTGACTGTTAACTCTGTTGTCACTTTAATATCCTCCAGACCAAATTTCGGTCACGGTTTAACCATCTGCCCAAATAGAATTATAGAGCACGAGTATGTGCGCAAGAACAAGTGCTTCTTCTATTATCTCACTCTCATATTCTAATGGAACGGTAATCCGGCACAATCAGAGTTAGATTAGGCGCAGGACCAGCAGCTTTACTTGTTTTCCGAGGCACAGGGGACAACGACGCGAAAGCTGCTACTGAGTTTCTTGTCAAAAGCCCAATTACTGATTTTTGGGATATGAACCCGGGACAACATGATCGACCATTGCATTTATCCCTACTACACCAGCGAGACAGTTAATATAGCTATATGATTTTATAGCAAGACGATCACTTTTTTTTTTAATTTTTATCAACAACATGCGCATTACCTGTCTAAATGTCATTTTGCAAACTCTACACGGAGCTAAATTTAATAATATAGTATGAATCAAAGGTAAAATAATTTAATTGGTTACATGTTGAGGGAACCGGGCGTGTCTTCCTTGACTACCGGGTGACCGGGGTACGCTTTGACCGCGTGACCCGGTCGCGATGTGACCCGGTTATCGTGCAACGGGGTATGCAATGCCCGGGTCCCGGCCGTCTTCTTGCATTTCACGATTGATTTACGGTGATACACTAGAAAGTTTTCAACGTGTCGCACATATGTTTAAAGTTAATCACGTACCTAATTAACTAATTATTGTAATATTTTGTAATTATTATCGATATTAAGTTCACCGAAACAATTTTATTTTAAACACGTGTGAATCGTTTCTTAAATATTCGGTTTTAAATATTCGATTGGAATTTGTACATGTCTAAAACTAATAATTATTACCGTTACAGCCTATTAAAAGTCCACTGCTGAACACAGGCCTCCATGATGATGCATGAAACAGCGAAATATTACATAGTTACTCAAAAAGTATTTGGCATTTGTTGACACACTACAAGAGGGTTGGCAACCGCAGTTTTTTTATAGTTGTTATTTAGAAGACGCTTGTGCCCATCTCCTGGGTTGCCTCCCTCTGTCGACGACACCCAAGAGACGATATGGGGTAGTGGATATTCTTACACCGCCACTACACGATAATCACTAGTTTATTAGATTGGTTTTAACATCATTATTCATCATCATCACATATCGCTGCTGAACATAGGCCTCCCCAAGGAATGCCACAAACCACGGGACTGAGCTACTTCCATCCATCGACTTCCTGCATGTCTTATTAGGTCGTCAATCCATCTAGTTGGGGGACGCCCTACGCTTTGACTGCCGGTACGAGGCTGCCATTCGAGAACCTTTTATTCCGATTGGTTGTCGGTTCTTTGAGCTATATGGCCAGGCCATTGCCACTTCAGCTTACTAATCTGTTGGGCTACGACGGTCACTCTAGTTCTACCGCTTCATTTCTAAATTTATCACGCAGAGAAACCCCAAGCATAGCCCCTCTCCAGAGCTCGCTGAGCGACCATGAGCTTCCTCATACGGCCAGCAGTAAAGGACCACGTCTCAGATCCATAAGTCGTCACTGGCAACACACACTGGTTGTAAAATCTTGTTTTCAAGTTTTAGGTATACCTGACGAGAAGATGTGTCGTAATTTCTTGAACGCTGCCCAGCCGAGTTGTATACGTCGATTGACCTCTCGGTCGAAGTTGGACTTACCTAGTCGGACTATTTGTCCCAGGTAAACATACTCGTCAATAATTTCGAGCTTAGTGAAAATGCCAGCATAGATGTGACATGGACGTTACACATGTTCTTTCTCTTGTCCATGTTTATCTTAAGACCTAGCCATTGGTAGGCACAATTGAGGTTATTGAGCTTAATGCTTAGGTCGTCCACTGATTCTACCATAAGGACTATATCGTCGGGAAATCGAAGGTGTGTGATGTACTCGCCATTAATGTTAATACCGTATGCTTTCCAGTCCAGTAGCTTCAAAACGTCTTCTAATGCAGCGACGAAGTTTCGGGGATATAACGTCACCCTGTATTACACCTCTCTGCAGTTGAATAGGTTTCGTACTCTGGTTCTATACTCAGATAGCCATCGTAGCTCTATTGTAAAAACAAATTGTACTCCTTGGTCTTCTATACAATTTGCCGAAGAGTATGTATGTGGTCTATGGTTCTTAAGCCTTTTCGGAAACCGGCTTGTTCGAGAGGCTGGAAGTCGTCAAGTCTGCGTGCGAGACGATTCGTAATGACCCTGGAAAACAGCACGTAGATGCGACTTAGAAGGGAAATCAGTTTGTAGTTCTTCAAGAGAGCGTTGTCATCTTTCTTGAAGAATAAGAACACCGCACTTTTGCTCCACGCCTCCAGAGTAGTGCCACCATGGAGGACGAAATTAAAGATCTTCTGAAGGACTTCAAGTACCGGTTTTCCACCCGCTTTCAAAAGCTCCGCTGTAAGTCCATACTCACACAGGAACTTACCGTTTTAAAGGTGCTTTCAATCTCGCTTCGACTGACGTCCGGAATATCATCGGAATAGTGTCGGATAAGAATTGCTCTTAGATCGTCTATTTCTTCTTCCAGCTTCAGGATTTTCTCGTTAATCCTCAGTGTGCGTGCGTTATATATCGCAGGTGGCAACCAAATCTCCACCATAGATTATTAGCACCCCCTGCCCCTCTGTTACCATGGAAGCCACCGTAGACAGGAATAGCGGGGCTGCCGGGGACTGGAGGCCGTCTCTTTGTAACTTTATTCACGAGGGAGGGGTATATTGCCATAGTTGCGACGCTTGGTGAGAGGGTTGGCAACTGCAGTTTTTATTGTTATTTTGCTGTTATCAGAAAGACGCTGCTGCCCATCTTCTGTCTTAGTTTCCCTCTGTCGCCTCTTACGACACCCATGGGAAGTTATGGGGTAATGGGTATTCTTATCCGCCACTACACGGGGTCACATCATTATTAGTTTAGTTTAAATACATGTCATAACGTTTCTTTGTAATGTAAACCCTCCCATTGTAAATAAGATTTGCTGCATTCGCAAAGTGTTGGCGATCAAAAATGTAATATCTATTCAACGCAACAATACAATACAATACAATACAAACACTCACGCCTGTCACACAGAGGGGTAGGCAGAGACTACGGACTTCCATTTGGCGCGATCCTGACACACTTCTCTCGCCTCCTTTACATCCATATATTTACGCATACACGCTCGTCGGTTAAGGGTACTCCTAACCTAACCCATTTTCAATGTATCACCGATTTGGTCGATAAATCTTCGTCTAGGGCGTCCCTTCCCGACTTTGCCGTTCACTTTTGAAACATAAATTTGCTTTGTCACTCTTTCCTCGTTCATTCTTTCCACCTGACCAAACCACCGAAGCATTCCTTTTTTAATCCTAGTCACAACGTCATCTTGCAAACCACACTTTTCTTTTATCACACTATTTCTCACCCTGTCATTCAGATTCAGTCCTAGCATACTCTGTAATGACCGCATTTCTACAGCATTTATTCTACTCTCATGCTTCTTCTGCCATACCCAACTTTCACTACCATACATTAAAGTAGGGACTAACACACCATCATGAATTGCCATACGTGCCTTCTTTGATACATTCTGACTCTTCATAATAGCGTGTAGCGCCCCATTAACTCTATTTCCTGCGTTCACTCGTCGTTCTATATCCTTGTCATATCTACCATCCCTGCTAAATAAACATCTCAAATATACAAAATCTTCCACTTGCTCAATCAACTCCCCTTCTATTCTTATTTCACATAACGTTTTACTTTCTTCTCTTTCAAAAACTATCACTTTCGTCTTACTTGCGTTAACTTTCATACCCCTTTCTTTTAATGACCAGTTCATTAAATTAACCTTCATTTGCAACTCGGCCGCTGACGATGCAAATATGACTTGATCATCGGCGTACAAAAGGCATTTGACAGTTAACTCACCCATTCTCAACCCACATTCTTCAACTTTCAAAGTTTGCAAACAACTGTCCATAAATAGGTTAAACAGCCACGGAGAAGCTACACAACCCTGTCTGACACCTTTTTGAATGCCAAACCAGTCCGAGTAGGCCCCGTTGATCCTGACACAAGCACTAGAGTCCCTATAAAGAGACTTTAATGCCTGTATCAGACCGTTCGTGTCCACTCTGTCATAAGTCTTTTCCAAGCCCATGAACGTACAAAAATCTTTCTGGTTTTTGGCCAAAAATGTCTCCGCAATCATGCGCATGGAAAAGACTTGATCCGTACACCCCATCCCCTTTCTAAATCCAGCTTGCACATACCAAATTTTTCCATCAGTTTCTTCCATAACTCTTTTAATTAACACCTTAACATACAGTTTACCCACAATGCTAAGCAAGCTGATACCACGGTAGTTTTTACAGTCCTGCTGCGACCGCTTTCCCTTATATATTGGGACTATAACGGCTTTGCACCAGTCTTCCGGTACTCGCTTCAGTTCCCAACATAAATTAAACAAGGTTTACAGCAGGCCTACAACCACACCCTCTCCAGCCCTTAGCATTTCGAGTGATACTCTATCATATCCGGCTGCCTTACCTGCTTTCATGCTTTTCATTGCTTTCACTATTTCATCTACACTTATCTCCCTACCTCTCTCCACTTCTTCCTGAATTTCTATTTCACTTACTTCAGACGACTCTTCACTCTTAAACACGCTTTCAAAGTATTCCTTCCATCTCCTTAAATTCGAAACTTCATCATTCAGCATGCAGCCATTCTCGTCTCGTATAGCATTCATTATAGGCTGTTCTGAATTTCCCCTGGCAGTTCTTAAGATCTTCCAGAACATTTTAATATTTGCCTGGAAGTTATCAGACATTCTTCTATCATTCTCATCTATCCTTTCTTGCTTTTTCCTTTCAACAACTTCTTTTACTCTCTTATTTAAACCTCTAAAGTCTGCCTTTTTTCTTTCAATCTCATCATTCATACCGCCAGAGTTACCAGCTTAGGTTGCTAGTAAATCTAGCCATGCCCTCTTCTTTGCTTCAACTTCCATCCGTACCTCATCATCCCACCACAAAGTATTACTTTTCCTTTCATTCGTTCTCTTACTTACACCACATACTTCTGTAGCTGCACCAAAACTTTCTTAACATTATTCCATACATTCTTCAAGTCTAAATCATTCATACAAAATTCATTCAACACACTTATATTCTCCCTCAGTCTGCATTTATACTTCTCTTTCACACCTTTATCTTGTAACCTCTCTATTCTTATACGCTGTAACGCAGTGGTAGAATTGGTATAATTTAATAATGTTGTACAACCGACTTCAATATAAATATAATGAGAACATCATCAATGTATTCGAGGTCAATTAAATACGCATTATTAAGGATAACTGAAAAACTACGGTCTGGCCTATCTTGATCAAATTTGTATGAGATCACGTGAGAAGCACCAGCTTTCAAATAAAAAAGAATTATCTAAATCGGTTCACACAGAAAAATGTTCTGAGGAAATGAACATAGATTTAAAAAAATAAAGTCAAGTTGAGTACCTCCTCCTTTTTTTAAGTTGGTTAAAACGAAGCCGTTCTTACTTTGCGGGATATATCTTTGGAGTACAATAACCCTAGAAAAACCCTGAGTCCTAGGGCAAGGTTGTTGCAAGGAAATTATGTATCCTTGCATAGGTCTGGTGGTATTTCACGCCGAAATAGTTTATTACCGCAAAAAATCAAAGCGCAAATCATGTCGTGCATGGAGTACTGATGTCATATATGGGCTGGAGCTGCAAAATGCTGTCTAGCGGTGTTGGATTCAATGAAGACGCGTACTAAGGAGGCTTATTGACCTCAATTTGGTTGGAACTAATTTTGTTGGCCTTAAGACCAACCGAAAGACTGCCTTCGCAGCGCCAGTGCTTAAGCACAAGGCAGTCTCTCGGTACTCTATAGGATTCATTTCGGAGCGTGTGTTAAGGAATAACATGATTTAATTCCTCCTTACTCTTTCCATTATCGGACAACCAGTTACTTGGCGTATTTTAACCCCTTTGTTTTTGTATTCATAGCATTAGAACTAAGCAATTTGCTTCTTCGTTAAGTAATGTTTACAGCAAAGGAGTCAAACAGTTTTCTAGCATCTGTCTTTCCATTCGATTGCAAAGTGTGCGTCTTCAAAGCACGAGTGAGAAGTCCTTTGTTTAATCTAAGTCAGTTTGTCTTACCACAGTGGTAAAATTGTCAAACACCGGCTTATAAAAATTAAAAAAATGCCGAAGTCATGAACTTTTACGGTTCTCCCCGTGGCTAATTAAATATTGTTAATCTAGAGCGAATGATACGGAATGATTATACCGCTATGGCATTATAAGATATAAGCTATGAGATTTTTCTAACAAATGAGTATGTGTTACCCACAATTGAGAACTTTAGATAATATTAAAAAAAATATTCACATATTCCAAAAGAATGGCATCATGACATGTATGAATATTTTGCGCCCTCGTGACCTCGTGACTGTTCAAAACAATTGCTTAATTAGATGGATGAATTAGTTAGCGGGACCCGGGATTCTATCCCTTTTCTGAAGCAAATTAATCTCTTTGTAAACCACTGCTAGGTACAAACATATAGTTAATTTCGGGAAAGTAATAAATTCGGAGAGCATATCGCATTGTTTCAGGACAAGTTAGAGAACATAATTAATTATTGAAATATATGAAAGAATTAATAGAATCAGGCGTTACTTTGCGGAAATCCATTATATTAAAGCTTTGAAAAAGTTACTTCGCAAACATCTGCTCTATAAAATAAAATGATGTCTCTTACCTAGTATGAAGAGCACCTCCCGCCCTCCTCAATTGCGTGCACTATCCCCGTCACCACTAATCCCAGCGCCACTACTCCTAACACCACTACACTAGGAAAAACACACCACTGACGACAATACGACCCGTGTTTCGCCTCTACACGAGGCATCCTCAGGTGATGTAGACTGCGGTGGCTGACCGTAAAGTACCTTATATGAAAGAAATTAATGCAATATACATTTTTACTGTTATAAAATAATTAATGTTATAATTTTGTTTATTTTCATGTATCTAATTGCCATTCTCTTTGCATGTTATAAAAAAGTACTATAATGCTTGCTTATGCTGCAATACATGCTTGACAGCAAAAATCTCGAGCAGGAAAATCACTAACATTATAACGTTAAGTTTAAGCTGTTTAAAACTTAAACGTAACGTGACGTAACGTTGAGACTGAAGATGAACCCAATATTATCAAGTCTTTTAATAGCATTAATTGAATGCTAAAGGTCTACCTGTGGCATAGGACTATTACAGTTTTTGGACAACTATTACAAACTTCTAACCAAAAAAGTTGCAGGTGCGTAGTCACTTCTAAAGAATAAGACAAAACATTAGGTACATTTTCAAATAAAACAGTAAAAACGATTGCTAAAATTGGAAATTAATAAAAAAGATGCGCTACATATCCAAACATATATATTTCATAAACGTATAATTTAAGACAACAATAACTTTAATTAATAGAAATAAAAGGGTCACAACATATTGAATAAATAACTAACATTAATTCCAAAGTTATGTATCGGATTTAATTTGCAACTATAATTTATTGGAAATTGTACTGTCAAAAGTGATTCCATCAAGTCCTATTGCATTCATCATAAAACCATTTTGTAGGTCCTTTTCAAACGCCCTATATTCGGTTTCCGAATTATTAATAAATTCAGGCGACTGCGACATAGAAATACAGCCAAATCCTCTGCCAACCAATTTGACCACTCGTTTTACACTCATCAATTCCTTCATTAGTTTCTTAATTAAGTTTGTCTTTGAATCCAATAATGATCGCAACTTCAAGTTTTCTAATTGAAGAGCAAAATTTTTTGTTTGCTCTCTTATCTCCCGTTGATGGGCTCGATCTAATTGTCTTTTTAACTCAATCGCAACTATTTGAAAAGATTCTCTTATTTCATCTGTGTTTGCGTTTGCTTCGTCTAATTTTCTCTTGAGTCCTTCTACTTCTTTACTTAGGCTCCTGATTCGGTTATCTGTATTCACATATGAGGTATCTGTCATTTTTTTACGTTTCGCAGTTACTCCCTTAACAATAACTTCCACGGCTGTAGTATCATTTCGGAAAATCTCATAGGGAATGTTTTGGTTATTCTTTGTAAAGTTACTTTCCGCTCGCCGATTTTGACAGTTGAAAGGATAATTAATTTCCTTACCACTATCCGTCATTTCATTGTCATAGATAAACCTACACCTTAAAATAACGTATTTTTATAAAAACAAGACGAAGAAACCAAATTAATTGAGTATGGAAAAATATTTTAGTCAATTAACATGTATGCACTAGGTTCTTCGAATTAGAAATACAATTGTTACTTTTTTAGTATTCTAAAATCGTAGATGTCATCAATGCATAAATAGACATAGTAGTTATATACTCTTTGCTTTTAACCTCTTAATTTTTAAGAAATAGATTCTATAGAATAGCTTAAGAGCTTCTTCAAGTATCTTAATTTTTACGAAGTTTGTTTAACTTTTTTAAATCTTAAATTAATTAAAATGTTCCTCTGAAATGTCTTCTGTTAGTCGATTTTTATTGTAGGCTTTTATAGAACTAGGGTGCAAACGAACACACAGTCAACTGATGTTGAGTGGATACTGTGAATCAAAGATATCTATTTTTATCCTCAATTAAGAATCAAGACTAACTGAGACTGCGATAGCTTGCTCGTTTCGAGTAAAAAGGGTTTTCTTTTCGGTTCTCTACACTCACCACTCGAAACACGGCAGCATTAAGCTGCTATTTTACGCTGATATTCTGTGCATAGCAAACCCGAGCAGACCGACTCCTACAAGCGTAGTCATTTATGTTTCACCACTGGTTCGGAAAAAACCTCTATCTTGGGAACAACCAACAAGAAACCTAGGAAAATATTCTTTCTGGTATAATTTAATATTTATTTAAATATTAAATTATACCATTAAGTATCACCTCATACCAAGAAGTTAATAATCATTTTTTAATATTACCTCAAACCATTTATAAAATTTTTGTTAAAATAAATGATTAAAATAACAATAATAGTGGCAATGAAAACATTCCCGACCAAATCTCAATCACGGCAGCCAATCTTGACGAAGACTAAATATCTGTGCAGGATGGGACCATAGTGCACGAGCAAATGAGTAGAATACATGAGTATGTACGCAAGCACAGGTGTGTTTTCTATTCTTTCCTTATTATAGACTGATAGGACAGCAATCCAACACGATTTAAGAAAACACGAGTGTGTACGCAAGCACAGGTGCGTTTTCTATTTTTTCCCTATTATAGACTGATAGGACAACAATCCAACACGATTTAAGAAAACACGAGTGTGTACGCAAGCACAGGTGCGTTTTCTATTCTTTCCCTATTATAGACTGATAGGATAGCAATCCGACACGATTTAAGAAAACACGAGTGTGTACACAAGCACAGGTGCGTTTTGTATTCTTTCACTGTTATAGACTAATAGGACAGCAATCCAACATGATTTAATAAAACACGAGTGTGTACGCAAGCACAGGTGCGTTTTCTATTCTTTCCCTATTATAGACTGATAGTATAGCAATCCGACACGATTTAAGAAAACAAAAGTGTGTACGCAAGCACAGATGCATTTTCTATTTTTTCACTATTATAGACTGATAGGACAGCAATCCAACACGATTTAAGAAAACACGAGTGTGTACACAAGCACAGGTGCGTTTTCTATTCTTTCACTATTATAGACTAATAGGACAGCAATCCAACATGATTTAATAAAACACGAGTGTGTACGCAAGCACAGGTGCGTTTTCTATTCTTTCCCTATTATAGACTGATAGGACAGCAATGCGACGCGATTTAAGAAAACAAAAGTGTGTACGCAAGCACAGATGCATTTTCTATTCTTTCACTATTATAGACTGATAGGACAGCAATCCAACACGATTTAAGAAAACACGAGTGTGTACGCAAGCACAGGTGCGTTTTCTATTCTTTCCCTATTATAGACTGATAGGACAGCAATGCGACGCGATTTAAGAAAACAAAAGTGTGTACGCAAGCACAGATGCATTTTCTATTCTTTCACTATTATAGACCGATAGGACAGCAATCCAACACGATTTAAGAAAACACGAGTGTGTACGCAAGCACAGGTGCTTTTTCTATTCTTTCACTATTATAGACTGATAGGACAGCAATCCGACACGATTTAATAAAACACGAGTGTGTACGCAAGCACAGGTGCGTTTTCTATTCTTTCATTATTATAGACTGATAAGACAGCAATCCGACACGATTTAAGAAAACACGAGTGTGTACGCAGCACAGGTGCGTTTTCTATTCTTTCATTATTATAGACTGATATCCAAAAACTAACTAAACTAGTCAAAAAACTAACTTGACATGTCGGTATGATTTTGTTGTTTATTATTTATAAGCCAAATGTTTATAAAAAAAATGTTAAATTTCAAAAGCAATCCCAACATGTCAGGTTATTTTTTACGAATCATGAAATTTAGAATCGATATTATATTCACTCTCGTCGAGACACTAAAAATCTATATCTATTTCACTAAAATCTTCAACATATTTTTTTCAAGAAAAAAATAATGTTAAAAAAATTAAAAATTACATCCTGGTTTCCGATGATGCCTTCTCACTCATACTCGGACCTCGTATAGTAGTATACAAGTAAGCAATAGTCCCCTCTTTTTAACTCGGGACTTAATACAACAAATTCAAATCTGCCGAAATATATTAGGAAAATTTTTTATTCAATCGTAAATTTAGGAAATTTTACAAGTAATCTAAATATGGCAAAAGATAAATAATTCATTCATTTTTAAGCATCGAAATTTCAATTTCAATATTTCAATTTGTTAAATTTTTTAGCAATGAAAGAAATATATATAAAAATTTCCCTTAAACTTAAAACCTCCCTAACTCGGTTAAATTTGACCGGAGGAAAAAAATTATTTAAGATTTTTATGTAAAATTTTAAGCTCTACACATTGTTATGAGAACTTTTTTGTATAATGTTTACCGTTTACGAGTAATTGCGTAAAAACACTTTTGACAATTTTTTTAAACCTTGCCGGGGGTTCCAGACACGAAAACCTTTACACCATAATTTTGTAACATTAATACTACATTATATCAAAAATACTAAGTTGAGTGTCAACATTTTGATTCAGACCTTATTTGACTGGACTTTTATATCGAAATAACTAACCATTTAAAAAAAATACCTGTATGTTATTGCCGGGCTAATCTTCGAAATAGATAAATCGATTGTAATGAAAGTTCACGAACAGATAGAAAGAGATGCCAGAAGTGATTTAGGCTATATATTTTATCTGAAAAACTTAAAGACTATTTTGTGACAAATAGAAAAAGTGATAAAATATATTGTATTTGATGTCTTTGTTAAATATAAATAACGCCACACATACTACTTAAAAGTAATAATTTCCACGATACATAAGAAGGTACGCGCTTATGCTTTTCTTTATATAATGCATAATAGACAAAAAAGGTAAACAAAGAATATATTGTGTCGTTACAACGGCTAGATAGAGCACAGATCAAATAATAAATAAATTTTACAACAACTCTGGAGCACAATATATTCAAAATTTTAACGATGAAACGACTAGATCCTACACATAACTAATTGATAATTTTAAATTCTCACATACCTTCATGTATTTTTATTTCAGAACCTTATAAATTGCATTACAGGTTTCAGGTATAATTGAGCCCAGGGCTTGTTTTGAAATAATTGCGCTGTATTGTAGATCAGTGTACGATCTTCCCGTTGCCAGATAACGTAGTGTGGCGGCGCTGTCGTCGCGCCACAAGCGAAACACATCGAAAACTAAATCGCACTAACAAAGTTCCGAAGTTAAAGCAGCATATATAGAATAGCTCCGAACTACCAATCGGAGCGTTGACCGCTCCCCGGGCAGAACACCTTGCCCGGCGGGAGATCTCCCCTTTTCCTTCCACCCGCCACAGTAGCGTCACTTTCAATCCCTCATCCTCACTGATAGATTTTCTCACAGATCTATCTTGTTTTTTTCCAATTCAGGCGTTACCAAACGTAGTAAATTCTTGTATACAGACATATTTATTCGTAAATAGTTACGAAACTCTTCAGGTTCTAACTCTTTTATCAAATTAACATGACTGTGACGTTCTCTTCTTTGCAACATTGACCTAACCCAACAACGACGACGCCTTCTTCCCGTAGATTTTTCCTAACAGTAAATGTCGCCGGAGATGCCCACCAAACGCAACAACGAATCGTTCATTGCTTGAGGAGTTTCAACCCACACTAAACATGTTCTTCGAGCAAGCTTTTTACGTGTAGACGCAGAGCCGAGCATGTTTGTAGATAGCCATGCTCGGATGAACCATGCTCATCGAGCATTTAGCTGCGTGGAGACCCAACACAATGTTACCAATGCAATACAGTCGTGGATCGACTGTTTAGTCGAGAGTCGAGCGTATGCGCCTCTCAACTCAAAATAGGAATTTAATTGAGCTGTCGGTCAATAGTTATTCGATTGATTAAAAAGCAATCGATGTAGTTTTTCTGAATAGCCAATATCGAGTAGAAATTATGTGATACTCCATAAATCCTACCTTGAATAAAAAATAGACTTTAGACATATAAACGAAACTGTTATTCGATTAAAAATTGTATGTAGCCTTGCGTAATAAACTTCACTGTAATTGAACTTACAACTGTACTATAGAAATGTAAAATGCGCCTTAATTAAAAAAAACCATTATAAATGTTAATCATCGTTTAACATTGCAATGAACGCCACAGTTTCATTTCCAGGTCAATTGACCCGCTTTCAGACAGGCATGCATTAACTGAAGAGCTAAAAACAAAAGTTCGTCGCTAAAAGGGCAGATTTAAAGGCTTCATCCGGGTCGGGTGTAACAACTAGGGCGTGTGATTGCTTCCCTGACTACGGTCTCGATTATAGTGCAGCTAACACCGATGTATAAAAGGAAAAATGCAACCTAAACTATGGACTTCGAGTTTAAAATTGTTCATTTAAAATCCGGCTTACTTCTCAGTTTTTATGATAAAGTATAAAAGATATAGAATAAGTTTTGAACAGACCTTTTTATCTTCGCCGTTATTCTTGCTGTATAGTGGCTTAAGAATATCCACCACACCATATCTTCCCGTGGGTGTCGTAAGAGGCGACAGTGGAAAAAGGCAGGAGATGGGCAGTAGCATCTTCCTGATAACAGCAATATTACAATAAAAAAAACTGCTGTTGCCAACCCACTCGCCAAGCGTGGAATCTACGTCAAATATCCCCCCATAATGAAAGTTACGAAGAGACGGCCCCCAGTCCCGACGGCCCCGCTATTCCTAGCCATCGTGGTTAAATTGAAGAGATCTCGTCTAATGAAGTCAACGTTCCGACCCCATCGTGCTCTTATTAAAAGTCCTGAATTCTCTCAGCTCGAGCTACAAAACCGTTTTCAGTGCCTAGAAGCTTGCAGTGCAGTGGACGATATGAACGGTAAGCTCGTGGAAACTGTCCATGTGGTCGGAGCTAATTTCTGCAAGACCAGCCGTAGAAGAACACAAAAACTCTCCGATTACACTTTTAATCTCATGGCTTTCAGCAGATTTGACAACGTAGAGGCAACTGAACAGATAGACCTCCAAATGCATGCGGCGGGACTTACGCAACTTCTAGCCTCGTGTGATCTATGTTCTGTGTCTGTCAAGTGATCTGTCTGCAAGAAAGAGCCGACTGTCAAAGCTGAAGACCTAGTGTGGAGCATCGTTTCCGGGACACCTGAGGTTTTGAGTGAGATTGAGAGGTTCTATAGGAACCTGTACACATCATCGTTGGAGCTATACGCAAGTGTGAGTAACAATCCAAGAGCAAGTCTTATCCGACACTATTCCGATAATATCCCGGCCGTCAGTCTGAGCGAAATCGGAATGGCTCTCCAGCACCTTAAAAACGGCAAATCCCGGGCGAGGATGGAATTACAGCGGAGCTTCTGAAAGCGGTTGGAAAACCGGTACTTGAAGTCCTTCAAAAACTCTTTATTTCCGTCCTCCATGGTGGCACTACACCGGAAGCGTGGAGCAGAAGTGCGGTGGTCTTGTTCCTCTATAAAGGCGAGCGTCTCTGCTCATGAAGAACTACAGACCGATTTTCCTTCTGAGCCGCATCTACGTGCTGTTTTCGAGAGTCATTACGAATCGTCTCGCACGCAGACTTGACGACTTCCAGTCTCCCGAACAAGCCGGTTTCCGAAAGGGCTTTAGTACCATAGACCACAAACATACCCTTTGGCAATTTGTACAGAAGGCCAAAGAGTACAATCTGCCACTTTGCCTTGCGTATGTGGATTATGAGAAAACCCTTGATTTCGCCGAAATTTGGGCGATGCTACAGTCCCTTCAGCGGTGCCAAGTTGACTGTCGGTATATCAAAGTAATGAAGTGTTTATACAACAGGGCTACGATGGCTATCCGAGTACAGAATTAGAATACAAAACCTATCCAACTGCAGAGAGGTGTGAAACAGGATGATGTTATATCCCCGAAACTCTTCACCGCTGCATTGGAAGACGTTTTCAAGCTACTGGACTGGAAATGATACGGTATTAACGTTATCGACGAGTACATCACTCACCTTCGATTTGCCGACGATATAGTCCTTATGGCAGAATCGCTGGAGGACCTAAGTACTATGCTCAATGACCTCAATAGCGTCTCCCAACGGATAGGTCATAAGATGAACATGGACAAAACAAAGATCATGTTTAATGTCCATGTCACACCTATGCCGGTAGTTGTTGGAGCACTCAACGGATTGGTGATCAAGAGGTTGTGATAGCTTACTTCAGCAAGTCGTTGTCAAAGCCGGAAAGGAACTATTGTGTCACAAGACGGGAATTACTTGCTGTGGCAAAGTCGTTGCAGCATTTTAGCAAATATCTTCTGAGGCGGAAATTTCACTAACGAACTGACCATGCTGCACTGCAATGGCTATTGCAGTTCAAAAAACCAGAAGAACAAGTTGCGATATAGATTGAACTACTGCAGGAATACGACTTCGTGATCGAACATCGCAACGGAAATCTCATGGCAACGCAGATGCATTGTCAAGAAGAACTTGTCCTGAAGATTGCAAGCATTTTACTAGGCAAGAGGGTAAGGAAGTGGTATCTGTGAGGATGCTCAGGACAGACCAGCTCAGCAATGAGTGAAAGGACAGCCTACAACATGCACAGCAGGAAGATTCGGACATCAAGCCGATTCAGGAATCGTCTCAATGATGAGTTCGACCACGAAAAGCGATTGGGCCCAATGGGACAGCTTGCTGATTCAGGATGGAGTCCTGTGCCGTAAATGGGAAAATGGTCGGTGAGACAGCTTTAGCTTTAGGTACAACCATTTGCAAATGACGCAAATGGTTGTACCTAAAGCTAAAGTACCGGATGTTCTAAAGCTGTACCATAATGGTTGTTCAGGAGGCCATCTGAGAGTTAAATGAACTCTACTGAAGATCCGAGAACAGTTTTACTAGGTCCACTGTCGGGAAGATGTCGAGGACTGGTGTCGCAAATGTACAAGTTGTGCGGTTGTAAAGGAACCTCAGAGTCGTAGTAGAGGTGCATTGAAATTATACAATGTTGGTGCACCATGGGAGAGGATAGCCCTTGACGTTACGGGGCTTTTTTTTAATTTCAATAGCCTCGCGAATCATCATTGGTAGGAATCGGTGTTCTATTGCAAGGGTTTGTTGCCTATCAGATCCGATATAATGGTTGGGACGATACTAAACATGTTGACATAGTTTAGACTTCCCGGAGCGTCGGTGTGTTACATCAACGATATGTTCTTTTACGCGGGTTTTTATGGAACATTTATCCAAAGATGCTTAAAAAAACTCCACGTAAAAAAAGTTAAAATTAAACGTGATAAAATCCGTAACATTAGTTTTATTCCATGTGTAGTATACTGTATACTAAGTTTCCTAATTTCATAAATGCAGTTCTATAATGATGTATGCTGTATACATCATTATAGAACTGCATTTATGAAATCTTGAAGTCTACTCGAACGTAAAAAAATATCTGCATCTATTTTATGGTGCCAATTAATATTAAATAGGACCAATGATATAAATAAAATATCTCAAATAAACATTATGCCGTTAATAGATAGAATACCATGAAACTCATCATTATTTTGGTAAAACTAAATTAACTCTAATTATGAAGAATGTAAAGACTAAAATGTAAATAATAATAATAAATTTTAATTCCGAGACAATTTAACTTTCTTATGGATTAAAAAATAATAGGTGTTTCTAGACATATATATTCACGTGTTCCTGTAGCATATTATATCTATGCCTAATACCTAATCCACGTCTAGTCATCATCATCATTACAGCCCTTCACAAGTCCACTGCTGAACATAAGCCTCCCCCAAGGAATACCACAAAGCACGGTCCTGAGCCACCTGCATCCATCGACTTCCTGCATATCTTACCAGGTCGTCATCTATCTAGTGGGGGGACGCCCAACACTTCGCCTGCCGGTACGTGGCTACCACTCGAGAACCTTTCTTCCCCATCAGTTGTCGGTTCTTCGAGCTATATGGCCGGCCCATTGCCACTTCAGCTTACTAATCCGTTGGGCTATGTCGATCACTCTGGTTCTACTGCGGATATCCTCATTTCTGAGTTTATCACGAAAAGAAACTCCGAGCATAGCCCTGTCCATAGCTCGCTGAGCGACCTTGAGTTTCCTTATCTGGCCAGCAGTGAAGGACCACGTCTCAGTTCCGTATGTCATCACTGGTTGTACAGTCTTGTTTTCAAGTTTTGAGGTATACCTGACGAGAAGATGTGCCGTAATTTCCCGAACGCTGACCAACCGAGTTGAATCCGTCGATTGACCTCTCGGTCGAAATTGGACTTACCTAGTCGGACTATTTGTCCCAGGTAAACATACTCGTCAACAACTTCGAGCTTAGTGCTCCCAACAACTACCGGCATAGGTGTGACATGGACATTAAACATGATCTTTGTTTTGTCCATGTTCATCTTAAGACCTATCCCGTTGGGAAGCACTATTGAGATCATTGAGCATAGTGCTTAGGTCCTCCAGCGATTCTGCCATAAGGACTATATCATCGGCAAATCGAAGGTGAGTGATGTACTCGCCATTCATGTTGATACCGTATCCTTTCCAGTCCAGAAGCTTGAAAACGTCTTCCAATGCAGCGGTGAAGACTTTTGGGGATATGACGTCACCCTGTATTACACCTCTCTGCAATTGGATAGTTTTCGTACTCTGGTTCTGTACTCGGATAGCCATTGTAGCCCTACTGTACAAGCACTTCAACACTTCTATATACCGACAGTCCACTTGGCACCGCTGAAGAGACTGCTGCACCGCCCAAATTTCGACGGAATCAAAGGCTTTCTCATAGTCCATATACGCCAGGCATAGTGGCAAATTGTACTACTCGGACTTCTGTACAACTTGCCGAAGGATATATTTTTTTTTTGTAAAAATACTAGTAATGCTATTAAACATTACTAATATTCCCTTTAACCACTTCTGGTAAGCTTAAAATGCTTGTGTTCTGTAGTTCTTCAAGAAAGCATTGTCGCCTTTCTTGAAGTACAAGACCACCGCACTTCTGCTCCACGCCTCCGGTGTAATGCCACCATGGAGGACGGAATTAAAGAGCTTCTGAAGGACTTCAAGTACCGGTTTCCACCCGCTTTCAGAAGCTCCGCTGTAATTCCATCCTCACCTGGGGCCTTGCCGTTTTTAAGGTGCTGGAGAGCCATTCTAATCTCGCTCAGACTGAGGTCCGGGATATCATCGGAATAATGTATATAACTCATTCTGGCAGACAGATCTCTGGCAAAGACTTTGGAGCCTTGGTTCCGCTCGATCGCTTCTTCAATACGAGCTGTATTGAAGTTGCGTAAGTCCCGCCGCATGCATTTGGAGATCTGTCTGTTCAGTTGCCTGTATGCTGTCAAATCTGTTGAAGAATGTAGCTTCATCTCCCGTCTAACAGCCATGAGATTAAGAGTGTGATCGGAGAGTTTTTGTGTTCTTCTGGTCTTGAAGAACTTAGCTCCGACCGCATCGACAGTTTCCACGAGCTTGTCATTCATATCGTCCACTTCATTGCAGTCTTCTAGGCACTGAAAACGGTTTTGTAACTCGAGCTGAAAGATTTCGGGAGTTTGGATTAGAGCACGAGGGGGACGTATCGTTGACTTCATTAGACGAGACCTCTCCAACTTAACGTTTAGGTTCAGTGTGCCTCTAACCATTCGGTGATCGCTGCCGGTTTTCACCCTCGTGATCACTGAGACATCACTGTACAGTTGTCGTCTGGCCGTCATAATGAAGTCAATCTCATTTTTTGTGGAACCGTCGGGGCTCGACCAGGTCCACTTCCTGTGGGGCCGCTTCTGGAAGAAAGAGTTCATCATAAAGAGTCCCTCTTTCTCCATGAAGTCGGCCAGCTGCTGGCCCCTTGGGTTCCGTTGCCCTATTCCATATTTCCCTACTTTCAGCTCACCATTCTCTCTTGTGCCTAGTTTTGCATTGAAGTCTCCCATTAACACCGTATATTGGGTTTTGGAGGAATGCATGGCTCTAGAGATATCCTCATACATTTCCTCCACCTCCTCATCGGAGTGTGCCGAGGTTGGTGCGTAAACCTGTATGACCTTCAGCGAATACCGTTTGGTGATTCTGAGTATAAGGTACGCAACCCTCGTCGACACACTCTCAATCTTTACAACGTTGTTAACGAGAGACTTGTGGACGATAAATCCGACACCTCCTTGGGACAGATGGTCGCCCTCCCGGTGATAGAGCAAGTTGCCGGATTCGAGGATTACTGTTCGCTCCCCCTCTCTTCGGACTTCGGATAATCCTATAATATGCCAGGGTAACTTGTCTATCTCTTCTTCCAGCTCTACAATCTTCTCATCAGTCCTCAGGATGCGTGCGTTGTATGTTGCCAGGTCGAGTCGTCGTAGGTGGCAACCGAACCTCCACCGGAGATTCTTAGCACCCCCTGCCCCGCCGTTACCATGTTCGCCACCGTAGCCAGGAATAGCGGGGCCGCCGGGGACTGGCGGCCGTCTTTTAGTAATTTTATCCATTTGGGGGGTTTTTGCCATAGTTGCCACGCTTGGCGAGTGGGTTGGCAACCGCAGTTTTTTTAATTGTATTTTGCTGTTATCAGAAAGATGCTGCTGCCCATCTCCTACCTGTTTCCCTCTGTCGCCTTTTGCGACAACCACGGGAAGATATGGGGTAGTGGATATTCTTAACCACCACTACACGTCTAGTATTCTTTTAGAATTCAAAAAAAAATCTTTGACAGGCATAGAGACACAGACACCGAAGTGACTCTAAAAGTAATCGAATTTCGCTAAATTTCCCACGGAACAGCATTTAATGATGTTTCTAAATTGAAGCTCACGCGAGCGAAGCCGCGGGTAAAAAGCTAGTACTTAATATAATTCCTTTTCTTTTTTAATTTGTCTAAAATGAGGACCCCGACCGTGCAACACCTTCTTTTCAGTTTTCGACTCTTCCCTATAGGGTGAGTGGGGGGAAAATGAAAAACGGGGTAAGACAAAAATGCATCAGTAAAAACAGATTTTGTGTAATTTATCCAATGCAGGCAACATTCATAAGACCGCCATTTTGTTACGTACCACACCTAAGTCGGCACTTGTCGTTTTGAGGGATCGGTTATGTGTTATAAGGGAATATCTACGCTGTGAATTTTACGCGAGCAAGTCGGGTGTTTTAATCTT
The DNA here is from genome assembly GCA_963668995.1 of Parnassius mnemosyne. NCBI lineage: Eukaryota > Metazoa > Arthropoda > Insecta > Lepidoptera > Papilionidae > Parnassius > Parnassius mnemosyne. The sequence goes on from CAVLGL010000057.1 coordinate 12,514,160, forward strand.
ACCCCGTGTCGTGTAACTTGATTTACGAGGTAGGTACGAGTTTTTTATTTGTATACATACTTATTATTTTCAATTGGTAGTTATGTTGTTTTATCTAAATATCGCTACTTTTTGGATTTTAGGATTTATTGTAACATTCCGTCTTTACCCGCCAATATTTGACGGGGTAAGATAAACATATAAAAGTTTCCATCTTGCCCCGTTTTCAAAAGTCATACAAATGGTCTCATGTTCTAAAACTGTACCTGAAAAAATGTTTTGTTTTGTTACAGCCATTATATAAATTGTCAGCGGCACAATTTCAGCTAATATTATCTAAAGGTATTTATTTTAATTTTTGTATATTATAAGAGAGGCAAAAAGAGCAAGCGGGTCACCTGATGGCTAAGTGATTTCACCGCTGCCCATAGACACAAGAAACAACAGGAGTATTACTTGTGCGTTGCCTTCTCATAAGGTATAGGAACAGGATTCGTAGGAATGGGAGTAGGAACTTAAAGAAAGGGGAAAGACCACCAGACACTCCTTAGTAAATGCAACATCACAGCTCCTAGAACAATGCAACGTCACATTGGTTTATCTAGCAAACTTCAACATTCGGGTGGCCTTGAGAAAAGGGGAAAAGGAACGGGCATCCAGAACTCTCACTCACCAGACGAAACATGGCAGCCACTAAGAAGCTAAACACTTCACGCTGATTTTCTATGAGAGGGTAGTATCGCACCGGTCGACCCTGCTCATTTATGTGTTACATTGAACTGTAGACGTGGATCTACTACAAATGTTTTATTAATGTTTAGATAATATTTTTTTAGAAGTTTTTCTATGTTTTCAGTTGTGGCATTTTTCTAAGATCTTATTAATGGGTTGCTGTTTAGTTTTGAATCACTTGATTTTTTACGTTTTGTGCTACATATTTTGTTGACCAAAATGGTAAAAGGTACGTAATTGTGTTTAAAATTATCTTGGCATTAACAATAAAAAAAATTATATGATTGATATCGTTCATTTTGTGTATAATCTTATCCAAGTAAAGTGAAAAGTTTGAGAAACTCTAGTTCAATCTTTCCCCGGCGGGGCAAGATTGAAATATAAAAAACAAATAATTTGTGTTATCTGTGTTATTTGAAGGTATTTTGATATTATAGACAGTTCTTAAATGTCAGGACAATTAAAATTGTAGCCTACTGACCGTCAATATCGTCTGACATTAATTTGAACGATTTTAGAAACTACTTCGATCTTACCCCACCACCCTTTCATCTTTCCCCCTGTTTTTTTCTTTCGATAAAAACATTGTACCACTCACCCTATTATTATTTTCCTTTATATTTACCGTTACCGTGACAGCCTATCAAAAGTCTACAGCTCCTCCTAGGCCGCCCTCATAGGTGCCTCATAGGGGAGATATTTAACGTAGTTGCCAAGCTTGGCAGGCGAGTTGGTAACTACAGTTTTTTAGTCTTAGCTGTTATTGGGAAGAAGCTGCTGCCCATCTCCTGGTTTGTTTCCCTCTGTCACCTCTTACGACAGCCACGGGAAGATATCTTGTATTCACATTTGCTATTAAAACTTCTAGTAAGCAGTATTACTGACCTACTGAGCTGGGGTTAGTCCGCCTGTGAATATAGATTTATCTACTTATCAATTATATTCGTATAGTTACAAAACGGTACGTAAGGAGCTAAGAAGGACTTTGTGAAAAAACTTGTCTATGAAACTCATTTAAGTTGACGATTTTGACACCAGGTCCTAATCTGTGGGAGTCTAGCTCAGTATTTTTTTGGAAAAAACTTCTACCTCCATTTGGTCCATAGAGCCTTACCTGACAGTCAGCTTAGTGAACTACTTGCAGGAGACGCTCAAAGTACAAGCATTTATGTTTTTTTTTCCAGTTTGTTATTACTCTAAAAGCTAAAGTAAATTGAAAAATGTTACCATTTTATTTTATTGCGTGATTCCTATTAACTTAAAGCACCAAATGGTTTCATATGGTAAATTAAAATTTTCTCTGCATTTTTGCCGCTTCTTTTTCAAGTCTCGACAACATTTCATCTACGTAATATTTTTTTAACATTTTATTGTATTTAATGTTAAGGTTATCATAATAAGTGTACGATATGGCCTTGATAGTGACACAAATTGTTTTTTTCCAATTCAAGATATATTTTGTAAGTTAAGTGTACTTCATTTACTTCATTGCGACTTAACCACCCTTTTATGGCCACAAATTTTATAGGCCTGTGCCTAACATAAGTTACTCTTGAATTGAAGTTATAAAATAAATGGTTATAATAGGGGGGAGGGACTTTCACTGACAAGTAGCTGACGTTATAAGGCGTAACTTCAGCTACTTTTATTTTAGAAAAAGAATTAGGGCTCCGCACAAAAAAAATTAAAGCCCACGAAATCCAATCGCATTTTGTTTTAATTTCTTATCAAATGAATGCAATAGAAATAATAATCGACGCATACGAGAAACAAACACTAATTTTTGTCTCGTAAAGAGGCGACTGATGACACTGAATGATGGGTATTCGTTGCCAGAAAGACCGCATGATCTACGACATTGAGTTATATGTACTACGTACTAGAGAAGACATTCCAAACATAGACTATGTTCAACTGAACTGTAGTGCAATCCAAAGAGGTGCAATCCATACAAACTAAATGTTGCGTAAATTGAAGATTTGTGAATTCCATAGAATAATTATTATTACATTTTATTTAGAAATATAATATGTTTGTTTAGATTAAATTAAGATATTTTATATTAAATTCTTATATTTATTTTATATTAATATCTTATTTTATATCAAATTAAAGTCTTCGCGCATGCGCGACTACTACTCCCGCGCATGCGCGAAGACATAGAGTAGGACACAATTTTGGTTTGAAATGGCTTCTCTAGTACGTAGTACATATAACTCAATGGTCTCCGACAAATGGCAGTATACCATTTTTTCTACTGTCTACGCCAGACTTTACTAACATGCAGCGACGCACACGTCCTTGCCCTAAAACCCTCTCAGAAGTAAAAGGAGGCCTGTGCTCAGTAGTGAGACATATATGGGGTTTAATTGCAATAACAGACAAAAGTTTGCCGAGAAGGTTAAGAATAAGTAATATAAGCAAATGGTGAAGAAAAATTAATTTAAAAAAATCTCATACCTCTTTATGTATTACATTCAAAATGCGTGGTAATGCATTATTTTAAATGATTTAACTTGGCACTTATTCTTAAGGGTCGATCGGTAGGCAAAAACGTTGTTGCCCATAAACCACATTCCATTTGGGATAATTTCAAATAAAAGTCATCATTTATTCTGTGATAAAGGTAGAAGCGTTATTTACTCGTATTTTCAAAAACTGCAATAAAGGTTACTCAGGCTACTCTTTGAAAAATAACCGTGTATAGGCTGTAACTTTTATTTTTTACGCCAGATTTAAAATACCCAGACCACAGCGTAAAGAAGAGCAGAGGGGAAGCTTTCTAACAACGTCGAAAATCTATACCTATTCTGATAGGGTTATCACCTGATGCGTGTGATAATTTTAAGCAAAAAATAAAAATATTATATAGTATAAAATAACATGTGTATTCATTGTAACTTAAGTTAATATAATAACATGTCTGTTATTTGTAATTAAAATTGAAACTGCAAGAATTGAAAATTTTGCTTATTTTCATGCTTGCTTCACATTACATATACATATCTATATTACTATCAATATAATTTTCGTAAGACAACATATTCATGAGTACAAAAAATCAGATGGTATTAGTAATGAATGTGATGATGGTAGTGGGCAGTGGCGGTATTGATACACCACCACCACCAATGTTACTACCAAGATGATGGTGCCGGTAGTAAGGGCTGTGGTGGTGATTTTGGTCGTGGTGGTGGTGTCAGTGGCGGTCCACTGTCCACCACCACCACCAATGATACTACCAGCGCCACCACAATCACTGATACCATTACCAGCAGATACAGCATCACCATCCACCGCTACCAACACCGCACGATCAGCACCACCGTCCACCATCACCATCACCAGCACTACTACCACTAATACTAACTGCACCACTGTCTGGCTATTGTATTATTTTCTCTCGAATTTTTCATACATACTGTACCTACAACATAGGTATTTAGCTTATACGAACACTAATTATCTAATAATAATATATACTTATATAGTATAATGTCTTATTTTATAGTACACAATCTCTAAACCTAACTTTAATTTTTTAAAAAATAATAGATTTATTGATCTATATAATCACGAAATATTATTCGTCTATTTATTTCAATGCGCGTGACCTACAGCCATTTACACTCTGACTGAGCCGGCCCAAACCGGTTTGTACCCTGACGGAGCGTCGGTGAACCTATCGATGAGAGCTCACGCACACATCGCTACGCTATGTGTGGGTGTACCCGCAGCAAGACGTTTGTATGTAGCTTCCCCTCTGGTCGGTCAGACCGTAGTCGGGGAGTAGTTTCAAATGTGCTAGACATCTGGTCCTGCAATCGCAAATCCGCCTGCCGAGCGCGATAATAAAGTAAGTTCTCTTTTCAGTGGAAGGGACCCATATCTAAACAGTGGACAATTACACGCTAATAAAGTAGAGGACTGACGAGAAGATTGTGGAGCTGGAAGAAGAGATAGACAAGTTACGCTGGCATATTATAGGATTATCCGAAGTCCGAAGAGAGGGGGAGGACACGGTAATCCTCGAATCCGGCAACTTGCTCTATTACCGGGAGGGCGACCATCTGTCCCAAGGAGGTGTCGGATTTATCGTCCACAAGTCTCTCGTTAACAACGTTGTAAAGATTGAGAGTGTGTCGACGAGGGTTGCGTACCTTATACTCAGAATCACCAAACGGTATTCGCTGAAGGTCATACAGGTTTACGCACCAACCTCGGCACACCCCGATCAGGAGGTGGAGGAAATGTATGAGGATATCTCTAGAGCCATGCATTCCTCCAAAACCCAATATACGGTGTTAATGGGAGACTTCAATGCAAAACTAGGCACAAGAGAGAACGGTGAGCTGAAAGTAGGGAAATTTGGAATAGGGCAACGGAACCCAAGGGGCCAGCAGCTGGCCGACTTCATGGAGAAAGAGGGACTCTTTATGACGAACTCTTTCTTCCAGAAGCGGCCCCACAGGAAGTGGACCTGGTCGAGCCCCGACGGTTCGACAAAAAATGAGATTAACTTCATTATGACGACCAGACGACAACTGTTCAGTGATGTCTCAGTAATCGCGAGGGTGAAAACCGGCAGCGATCACCGAATGGTTAGAGGCACATTGAACCTAAACGTTAAGTTGGAGAGGTCTCGTCTAATGAAGTCAACGCTCCGTCCCCCTCGTGCTCTAATCCAAAGTCCCGAAACCTTTCAGCTCGAGTTACAAAACCGTTTTCAGTGCCTAGAAGACTGCAATGAAGTGGACGATTTGAATGACAAGCTCGTGGAAACTGTACATGCGGTCGGAGCTAAGTTCTGCAAGACCCGCCGCAGAAGAACACAAAAACTCTCCGATCACACTCTTAATCTCATGGCTGTTAGACGGGAGATGAAGCTACATTCTTCAACAGATTTAACAGCATACAGGCAACTGAACAGACAGATCTCCAAATGCATGCGGCGGGACTTACGCAAATTCAATACAGCTCGTATTGAAGAAGCGATCGAGCGGAACCAAGGCTTCAAAGTCTTTGCCAGAGATCTGTCTGCCAGAAAGCGCCAACTGTCAAAGCTGAAGACAGAATGTGGCAGCATCGTTTCCGGGGCACCTGAGATTTTGAGTGAGATTGAGAGGTTCTATGGGCAGCTGTACACGTCATCGTTGGAGCCACACGCAAGTGTGAGTAACGATCCAAGAGCGAGTCTTATCCGACATTATTCCGATGATATCCCGGACGTCAGTCTCAGCGAGATTAGAATGGCTCTCCAGCACCTTAAAAACGGCAAGGCCCCAGGCGAGGATGGAATTACAGCGGAGCTTCTGAAAGCGGGTGGAAAACCGGTACTTGAAGTCCTTCAGAAGCTCTTTAATTCCGTCCTTCATGGTGGCATTACACCGGAGGCGTGGAGCAGAAGTGCGGTGGTCTTGTTCTTCAAGAAAGGCGACAACGCTCTCTTGAAGAACTACAGACCGATTTCCCTTCTGAGCCGCGTCTACGTGCTGTTTTCGAGAGTCATTACGAATCGTCTCGCGCGCAGACTTGACGACTTCCAGCCTCCCGAACAAGCCGGTTTCCGAAAAGGCTTTAGCACCATAGACCACATACATACCCTTCGGCAAATTGTACAGAAGTCCGAGGAGTACAATTTGCCACTATGTCTGGCGTATGTGGACTATGAGAAAGCCTTTGATTCCGTCGAAATTTGGGCGGTGCTGCAGTCCCTTCAGCGATGCCAAGTTGACTGTCGGTATATCGAAGTGTTGAAGTGCTTGTACAGTAGGGCTACAATGGCTATCCGAGTACAGAACCAGAGTACGAAACCTATCCAATTGCAGAGAGGTGTAAGACAGGGTGACGTCATATCCCCGAAACTCTTTACCGTTGCATTGGAAGATGTTTTCAAGCTTCTGGACTGGAAAGGATACGGTATCAACATCAATGGCGAGTACATCACTCCCCTTCGATTTGCCGACGATATAGTCCTTATGGCAGAATCGCTGGAGGACCTAAGCACTATGCTCAATGACCTCAATAGTGTTTCCCAACGGATAGGTCTTAAGATGAACATGGACAAAACAAAGATCATGTTTAATGTCCATGTCACACCTATGCCGGTAGTTGTTGGTAACACTAAGCTCGAAGTTGTTGACGAGTATGTTTACCTGGGACAAATAGTCCGACTAGGTAAGTCCAACTTCGACCGAGAGGTCAATCGACGGATTCAACTCGGTTGGGCAGCGTTCGGGAAATTACGGCACATCTTCTCGTCAGGTATACCTCAAAACTTGAAAACGAGACTGTACACCCAGTGCGTGTTGCCAGTGATGACATACGGAACTGAGACGTGGTCCTTCACTGCTGGCCGTATGAGGAAGCTCAAGGTCGCTCAGCGAGCTATGGACAGGGCTATGCTCGGAGTTTCTCTTCGTGATAAACTCAGAAATGAGGATATCCGCAGTAGAACTAGAGTGACCGACATAGCCCAACGGATCAGTAAGCTGAAGTGGCAATGGGCCGGCCATATAGCTCGAAGAACCGACAACCGATGGGGAAGAAAGGTTCTCGAGTGGCAGCCTCGTACCGGCAGGCGAAGTGTAGGGCGTCCCCCCACTAGATGGAGTGACGACCTGGTAAGATATGCAGGAAGTCGATGGATGCAGGTGGCTCAGGACCGTGCTTTGTGGCATTCTTTGGGGGAGGCCTGTGTTCGGCGGTGGACTTGTGAAGGGCTGTAATGAAAGTAGAAGTCCCATGTTGGGCTGGGACTTGTACATATTGTGTATATGTGGGACTTACAACTAAAAGAATTTGCCAACTGTGCTACTTACCTAGCATGTCGCAAAAGGCGACTAATGGGATATTGGGTTAGGGATTTTGTAGGCCGACTATCACTTCTTTTATAACTTTCCACCTAAGTCCATATTTTTTTGCTACACGTGGTCCAAGTAGCTCGCTGCTTTTTGCAATCTGATTTATCCCGAGGGGGTAATAACAGGCGTGACACTATATATGTACGCATAAAGAAGAAGATCTATTAATCTCCCATGAAAACAGCTAATTTATTGAAAGAAATACTCGTATAACTGTAAATAACTTTATAATATATCAGCATTACCAATCGTGATAACAAACTGGAACTTATGGAACCCGCCTTATAATAGTTATTCTATGAATTGTCCCGCTTTTAGAGTAGTAAAAACAAAAGAATGGACTTGGAAGGCCTTAAATTCTCGTAGTGGGAGTTAGGGAATTATATGTTGAACAAGTCCTCGGCTTTTCGGTGTCCCAAGGGACACCCCAGCCACCTTAACCTACTTTCGCTGATATTATTATGTGCTTTGGTGTATTTTTTGTACGACGAATAGGCAAAATTACCAACATAATGTGTCTAATAATAAATTCAGTGCCTTCATTCAATTACACTCGTGAGCCAATTCACGATCCAACAAAGGCCTAGGAACTAGGTATAGAGTTTTGTGAATTCATAACAATTCAAGTCTGCACTACGGGCAAAGACTGAAAACTACGAGACACACAATTTTGATGAGTTTGTGCGACCTAGTTAAATTTTCTCTCTGTTATGTTTCTTTCGAGTACACCTATCTTTTGCATGCATTCATATTTTTAATGATATATATATATATATTTTTTTATATATATATATATATATATATATATATATATATATTTTTTTTTTTTTTGAACAATTTTTGTTATGTCTTCGTTTACGAGTTTTTTTTATGATGACATAAGAACGTAATTTTTTAAAAAACTAAACAATGTTACCCTCTAATGCTGTAATAATCAATAATGAATAAAAAATCATTCTACCCTATTCCATTCCATTCTGTTTGATGGCAATTATTTTACATTGCATTACAGCCTTTATAACCACTAGTTGGTAGGACTCTTTTTGCCTCGAAGTCCGTCTGTATAGCCATTTCTGCCGCCAAGCAGAAGTGCGTGAAGGATGTAGAGAGCCAGCATTAATCCAGACAAGCAGACATTCCTTCTTAGTCCTCTGAGGTGACAACGCATCTATAATCTTTTTCTACCGACTTCAAAACGGCCTTCACTGCCCTTACCGACTTCAATTCGACTGTCAAAAGTTTGTTTGTCACTTCACTTTATTATATATATATATATATATATATATATATATATATATATATATATATATATATATATATATATATTATTTATCTATTTATATTGAGGTACAACGTAAAAAATCCAATATGCATTAATTTTCACCAAAACTGACTGACACTGACTGCCTTATTAGTCTAGAGGTTGTAACCGCTCATTAGGTCCCGCGTTCGAATCTCTGGTTAGACCAAAGCCAGTTATTGGATTTTCTGTCAAGAAATTCTCAGAAGTAGTCTGGAGTCAGGAAGTTGGCGGTGTTTCACCCCCGTGACAAGGAAAGCACTTAAAGCCATTGGTCCTGCGCTCTGTCCGGTCATGTCGAACGACCGTCCTATCGGACTATGAAACTGAGATGATTGATGAGACTATGATTCCCGGGGTACTGCCATCTGTGCAGGACAGCAGGGTTCGGATGACGGTATATTTTTCGAAACGTTTTCGCCTTAAATACCTAAAAACTTATTTGTTTTGTTTATGTTCGAACGGAATCACAATTAAAACGTTTATGAAGAGAACGAAATTTTAAATCGTTCTTGTTCAATAAAACGTTTTTAACCATTTTAAACCGTTTTTTCCCATTTTTGACCCTGCAATACGAAACAAAAATACCTTATTGGTTTAAACTTGTCGTATTCATTTAGCTTCTTGCGGAATATAGTTTTTTACGTTTTCACATTACGTTCTCAATTCATTTTTGTTCCAAACAAAATGTTATACAAGCAACCGTCGCAAACGTTTTAAAAACGTTATTTTTAATAACGTTTCCGAGCCCTGCAGGAAAGTATTATTACTGTCCTGCACAGATAGCTCCTGTACTCGGGCACTATATTCTTGTCCTGCGCTAGTCTTCGTTGAGACTGGCCGCCTTGACCGAAATTCGGTCTGGAGGACATGATTATAATAACATGAGATGTGTTCCACAACTGAAAAAGGCTAGGGCCATGGCGGTTGAAGAGAAAAACCAAGATATATTAAGTTAATAATCCCAGAAATTCCATCTGCATGGGATTCTATAATTAATAAAATTAAATCCAAACCCAAGCATACAGACTTCAAGATACGGTAAGCTCATTCTGCGTAGATCGAACCAAAAATTAATATTCAATAATTTAAAATTAAATGTACAATCGACTTCAATATAAATTATTAAGAATAACTCAAAAACTATTGGTCAGGCCTTGATCAAATTTATATGGGACCACATGTGAAGCACCAGCTTTCAAATAAAAGAAAAGAATTATCGAAATCGGTTCACCCAGTCAAAAGTTATGAGTTAACACACATAAAAAAAATACATACAGTCGAATTGAGTACCGGCTCCTTTTTGAAGTCGGTAGAAAACTGAAGGTAGCCGGACTCACTATGACATCGGGACGTCAAACATCGGTTCCCGCCGTGACCATGGTTTGCTGTAAAGCACCCGAAACGTCGGGAATAAAAATAAGTAAATTAAACGTGATAAAATCCGTAAACATAGTTTTATTCAAAATATAAAATAATTTCCACATAAACAGCTTCAAATGATATATTATGGAAAACAATGCATTTTTAGAAACAAATGCATACAGAAACATCTTATATAAAAGTTATCAATTGTTATGCAAACCCGCTAGATGTACCTGAAGTAATTCAATAGCTGTACGAACAGCGAAGCTAATTCAATAGGGATGCATCCGTCGGACAATAGTTTCCGGGACGCAAGTGAAAATCTAGAAATGCGGGAACTGTAGGGAGTTTAGGTAGATGCCTAATACCTAGGTATTGTGTGGGAACTCGGGGCCGGGAAAGTAGGACGTTGAATGCACTACAGAGAACCGGGTTGCAGCTATGCAAACATCTAGCTATCTTACTTTTATAGTCATCTCCTATCGACCGTGTAATATCTATTGAGGCATTTTAGCAACTTTATAATGAAAATGAAAAAATCGCAGTTTCTTTCCGGAATTTCCGTAGTCCCCTCTTATGATAGCCGCTGTATTTTTGTTACTTGACGTTGTGATATATGGCGTGAAATGAGGGTTATGCTACCGCCCCACGGTGGTAAAGCAAAAGATAATTTGTCAAAAAAGTGTTAAGACTATTTTTGAACTCTGGCAATTTTTGTTTTTATTACGTAACTTTTTCTTTTATTTGTTCTTTAGTAAGTATATTAAAATAAAACGAACAAATTTTTGAACCTTCTTCTTTCTTAGTTTAACTATACGTTTACCTAGTGCGCTAATATCTCCGTGCACGCCAGCCTCAGAGCACGTGACCTCACGCCGCGTGTCGCTGACAGCTCGGCGGGTGTGTTTGGACGACAAAGCGTATTCCGTATGCCGAGCAGTTTCGACGTCGCATTGAATTATAATAGAAAAATTACATCATAATAGTTTTCTCGCAATACATAGATACTTTTTTGTAGAAGAAAGGTTGACAACCTAGTTTCGCCAGATGGCAAGTTAATTTGGTGGCCTGTATCTATGCTCAATTAAGAATGAAAATGCAGAAAAGTTGTCACCTCGAAGGACTAAGATGCAATGCTTCGTTACCGGTTTTCGTCACTCACTACGAAATGCTGTATAACGTATACAGCATTCATAAAGAAAAATGGTAACGATTTATGAAGAACAAAACGACCGCCGAAGAAGCATGCTATTCCACAATGGTATTCTAATGCGAGCGTAGCCCTTCCTCTGTCGAACTGACCCAAGTCCCACGTGCTGCAGCCATAATACACCGCAGGCTTGACTGTACCATGTACACGTACACTTGTGTATGTTGTTTTTTTTTTAATATATTTTGATGAAAAATTATTAAATATTAGCATACAAAAAATTATTTAGAAACTACACTGAAATGGTTAGACTTAGAATATACTGGCGACTAAAACGTACTAAACACATCATCAACACGGTCGGTATAGGGATATTTTTAATAACATTGACCCACTAAAAAATTACTGGACTCTTTAAAATGTTTTTAATATCAAATTGTTTGTCATTTATTCCAGATTGATTCCAAATTTCAATAAAGGAAAAAATAAAATGTGTTGGCGGTAAAAATTGAGTCGAACTTCAACTATAGAGGGACCGAATTTTCTACTCAGCGTAATTTTTTTTTTGTTGAAAATTGCTATTTAAACTGTTATTTAAGCACCTTCCTGATTAAACTTGGATTGATTGTGATAATTTGACATCTTATTACAACACTGGAGAAGAAATGTTAAGAGCAGTGGGAATGCCGCAGGCTGGTGCTTTTCGACATGACGTCGCTGCGACAATAGGCACCACGCAAAATGAAACTTCGAGGTAGGAGACCAAGCCGCATTATATACCCAGACAAGACCCTTTTTGCAAATTGCTGTGAGAAGGCAACCAAATGTTACGGCGATGCAATTGGTCCAAAGACTAACAGTCTGATCATCAAGTGCTTGTGAGGTACCATACTGTGATGAGGAGACTGCACGAAATGACTCTTTACGCTCGTAGACCACTTCGGATTCCAGCTCTAAGAGGAAAACGTTGACGAAGACTGCAATGGGCTAGAGAACATGTGAACTGGGAACTTCATCAATGGTCGTTGATGCTTTCAAACTGTAAGAAATATGCATTTTTTTAACCTTTGTCAAGTCAAAGAGGATCGATGGCCAAGAGACCGATTATGACATACCACTTACGCTTATTTTTTAGTTGGTAGTTATCATAGGCCTTAAACAGTTGCATTCGTGGAAGGTACTCTTGGTTTATGATATTCAGGATAGTTTAGGGCAGTGATGGTTTATGGAAAGGTTCGTTACGGTCATGTAAATCTTAGGGTTCCACTGCGAGGCACTAATACCAGATGTACCACTTTTGTACGTACTTGGCATGTGAATGATTTGATGAAGATTTTATTATTTTCAAAATCCAAAAGTATTTTTAATCTTTTTTGAATACTACGTCCTATAAGTTTGCTTGAAAAATAAGTCCTTCAATTAGCATTGTTTTATTTCTAGTTGTTATAGCGGTCAAACCGTGAACTCACTTTGTCATCGTCATCATTACAGCCCTTAACAAGTCCACTGCTGAACATAGGTCGCCCCTAATAAACGCCACAAAACACGGTCCTGAGCCATCTGCATCTATCGACTTCCTGCGTGTCTTACTAGGTCATCACTCCATTTAATGGGGGAACGCCCTACTATTCGTCTACCGGTACGAGGCTGCCGCTCGAGAACATTTCTTCCCCATCGATTGTCGGTTCTTCGAGCTATATGAACGGCCCATTGCCACTTCACATTATTAATCTGTTGGGCTATGTCGATTACTCTAGTTCTACTGCGGATATCCTCATTTTTAAGTCTTTCACGCAGAGAAACGATGAGTATAGCCCTCTTCATAGCTTGAGCTTCCTCACACGACGAGCAGTGAAGGACCACGTCTCAGATCTATAAGTCATCTTTAACAACACGCACTGGTTGTACTTTTGAAGTTTTGGTATGCCTGACGAAAAGATGTGTCGTAATCCTCCATGAACTCACTTAATATGCTCATATTATCAAGAAGACCCCTTCTAAATGCACGTATTGGGACGGGCATCTACAGAACCCTACCTCCACATTGTGCGTGGCCCGACACGCACTTGGCAAGTTCTTTTTCTGTCGCTCACCATACAGTAAAATGTACCTGATCGCCAATACCAATACAATTGGTTGGTTCTTACGGACAACGACAAGGAAGTTCGTCTTGAGTGAACCGTATATTGCGACATGTGTAATTGTTTTATTATAGAACAGGTAGCAAACGAACATGCGGCTCACCTGATGGTAAGTGACTACCGCCGCCCATGAACTACTGCACCGACAGGGGAATTGCAGATGCGATGCCGGCCTTTTAGAAAGGAGTGATCTCTTTTCTTGAAGCTCCCTAAGTCAATGCGATCAAGTGGAAGGAGCTGATCAAGATGAGGTGCCCCGGCCAAGAGATAAGAGCAGTATACCATGTGAGGTCGAACTTGTGCCTTGTAAAGTTGCAAGAGGTGTGCCAGCATGAAATACAGTCCCGCTCTGCCGAGTACGCCAAGCTTTTTAGAGGCTTTTTTGGCCTTCCCTTCCAAATGACCACGAAATTGCACATTATTCGATATGTTGACGCCGAGGATTCCGCTGCTAGCTGAGGCAGCAAGAGGAGTGCTTTGAAACTGAGGAGCTACGATAAAGGGGTTCTTGGTAATGAACTAATTCTGTCTATTCACATTACGAGCTCTCAGTAGCGCATTGGCTCAGCTTATAGATTCCTACGAATATATATTTTGATGTTATTCAGTAACAATAAAGGTCTGATAGCTCGCAAGCAGCATTCAGGGTCGTGCTGGTGGCTGATATGGCAAAGTTAATAGGTACCAGGTAGGTAGGTTTAGACCACATTCTAGTCTTTATAAGCTTGTGATATTTCATAGCCCACTCAAAAGAATCAAATAAAACTTTTAACTTCTTCATTGGGGGAACTGCCATAATTGCCACGCTAGGCAGGCAGGTTGGCAACCACAGTTTTTATAATTTCAAGTTGTTATCAGGAAGAAACTGCTGCCCATCTCATGTTTCAGTTATCGTTTACGATGGCTAGCAAATTATATTAATAATGTCACATCGAAACTGTAATAAAAGAAATCTCAACACCAAAGTAAAACGAGAACGTGGAGAAAGTACTCAAATAAATTAAAAGTTTTATTAATAAATTTATTCACAAATATTATTAAAACATTTTGCTTACATAATATTACATATACAAAAAATAACATGTAAGTAGGTACCATATTAGCAAGAGATTAAAAAATATATTTATTTTTTCGCCATAAAATAAAATTAGTAATAATATAAAAGACTAGTTAAACAATGATGAAAATACATTTTGTAAAATATCAAAAAGCTCACAAAAAAGGTAATCAATTTTCGATTAATAAAGAGCTATAAATAAATAAATAATAATAATATATCATCTGGCAGAAATTTTCAGGCTACCAAATTAAGCTTCCAACTCGATATATCCTAAAACTGTGTGGGCTGAATCGTTTTTATACGTAAACTTTAAGACACAATGAAAGCACGTCGACGTAATTAATATTATGTAAATAACTGTTGTAAACTAAACAGTTCTATTTTTTTTTTTACATAAAACACAAAATAATATTTTTTTATTTGTTATTACAGAACGCTGTAAGTAAACTTAAAACCTAAAAATTTTTATGAAATTTGGATTTCATTTTTTTCATTTGGTGTTTTAGGCGGATATTTTTATAGATTATATTTAGTTGATTTCAGTTTCTTGTCAGTAATAATTAATCATTAATCTTGAGTAAATAAAATTATATTCACATTACATAGAACTTCAAAAGATATGTTGCAGAATTGGCACTATAATTTAATAGCATTAGAAATCACAATAGTGTTTTAATACAAATTGTCACAAATCCTTCTATCGACTGGGTGATTTTTTTACCACGTTTTCCGTTCTGAGCACTCCGTAGCATGACAGCAGGACATATTCTAAAATTGACAATATTATATCTCAAACCGTTGTTGTAGAATTACTATATTGTTTCAACAATATATTAAGTTAAATAAAAATATTTAGTTAAAAAAAAAACCAATGTGAGTAATAAAAAAATTGAAGTTATTATCACTGAGAGGAACAAAACAACGTTTAATGCAAATTCAGATTACTAAGGAACTCAAAATATCTTGTCGGACTACATGAACGAAAAGAATATAGATTCACTAGAACGTTTATGAGCGTAAAAAGCTCATAATATTAGATTTCATGATTATTCATTGATATATTTTTTCATTTTGATTAGAAGTAGAAGTACATTAGTACAGCAAAATGTACAATAGTTATATTTTAAAATTTCTGAGAATGAGGTCATTTAAAAAGCCCATTAAAACTAAAGTCGAAACAATTAAAACCTTTTTTGGTCCATCTAAAACAAAAGATATTATACTACATATGTTGTCAAATTAATCGCCGACAAAATGTTTTCTTAATTCAGGAGTTAATTTTTTAGCTACTTTTAATTAATTTAAGAATGAGGTTACTTTAAACTAAATTGTTTTGACATTTTTTCTTCTGACCATACTCTGCCCAGTTGCAATGTCTACTTACGAATCCATCCCGATGCTACGGAGTGGTTCTGAGGTATGGTTAGCATCTTAGGTTAAGCCTAACTCATCGGGAAGTTAGTTTAAAATCGATTGCACAATTAATAGTGAACAGACCATCAACCAAAGAGACAGAAAAGAATATGAGTTTATATTGTGTTGTCAACTAGTTCTGAACTTAATTAAAAATAGATTGCAAAATTTGTACCAAACAGACAAACTATGAAGAAAGCTAATTTAAAACGAAGTAAAAACTGTATAGAGGTAAATAGATTTCAATATATACAATTAATAAATACTGTCCTAGAAACACAAAATAGATCGATTACAAAAATATGATCTAAAAATTAACATTCAAAAAATACTACGTAATATATGAAATTAAATGAACTTATTAGAAAAAAAATTGGAACGAACTCGTTTGACACTTATTAGTGTATGTACAAATTTTAAAAATATGGCCTTTTACTTCAATAAAAATATATTATTAATTTCCCACTAACATAACAAATGAGTATTTTACATATAATTTTTAAGCCAGTTTAAGTAAATGAGCACTTTTTGTGTTATGTCCGTCACACGAAAAGTTAAATTTGTACAAACGAATGCATTAATTCGAGATACTTTTTTGATTGAGTGGGTTTCAAGTCTTCACAAGGTCCTTCGTTTTTATAATGACATTCTCAAAATATGTACAAATGTATACCGGCCTAATGTAATCAAAACCTCCCAAAATACATTATTATCCAAATATTTAATTCTATTTAGGCATAAGGCACCACATTTAGTAATTACGTATTCCTAGCGTATAGACAATATTCTGTAAAGTCACAAAAATACTAGTAATATAAATAATAAATAAATAATTTTTAGATCCTTTATTAAAAGTATGTATAATTTTTGAAACCATATTACTACTGTCAAAAACAACAATTTTCTTTCGTCCAGTGATGGTTGACATGTAATTCGTCAATGCAGTTGTTAACACTTCTCCAAATTATTTTCGAGAGAGATATCTCTCAAATATATCTTTCCGCTTGAAGGCACATTATAGTGATGTCTGTTAAATATCTAGACTACTTCAATAGTTAAAGGAAAATGACGTATTTATAATATAATATTTTAACGCTGCAAAGAAAAGATTCGAATACACCGCCGCGAGATCTCATTTATCACTGTATTAAATATAAAGAATGGACGAGAAATTAGACAGCAAATGTCTAATTTCTTGAAGATTGCGACGCCACTCACTGCTAAGGAACTATTTTAGTTAAAAGGACTCTTTTTGAAATAGTAAGCACTATCATAAACCTTGTATATTTAACTATTGTTATTTGAAGAAAAACTCACTTTAATAATATTTTGAGAATATCATGATACGACCGAAGGTAAAATGATTACTTATAAAATGTTCTCGTCGTGCGTTAAATACACACAAATTCATAAGTGTCTATTATGGAGTCGGGAAAGTAGCGGAGAAAAAATTATAGGAAAGAAAGTGCAAGCCTTTGTGCATCAACCAATGTAATCTTATAAGAATTTGTTTAGTTAGGTGCTCATAAGCTATGGGCAGCTTTTACAAAATAAATAAAACTAAACTAACCTTTCAGCTTATGTTACTCTATTTTTAATTGTGACGTCTCCTTTTTTGATATTTTATTCTAGAATCAAGTATGAAAATTGTTATATTTTGATTTGAAATTCTAGTTTTTGGAATGTAAAAAAGCCATAGAATTGCTATTATATATTAATAAGCAATTACTCTGTTATATAAGAATATTTACTCATATAACAATTCAAAGCCTATTTTCAGTTTGTTACAAAATTCTGAAAGGATTTTTCGTGACTATTGTGACTAACACTTTTTGTGACTACGAAGCACCATTGTCGCTTCAAAACGAAACTACGAATAAAACGTATTATATACTAGGCTGTCTTTATATCTTCGTTTTATTACGATAAACGTTTTTAAAATGTCGTTTGATTTAGTTAATTAGTAATTATGCTAATTAGTTTCGTATTGTTAGTAAAGCACTGATTACTTCCCGAATATTATCTATATGTCGTAGGTTTATGATAAAATCCTGTTTTTGATCAAAAACCGGAAGAAGAAATAATTACTACTTTATGTTATCCTAACGTAAATAAACCTGAGAAAATCCAGGTTTTGATCAAAAACCTAGACTGATTTAATTTTATGATAAAATCAACCCAACCTAAGCATAAATTTAATCATTAACCTAAACAAGTTCAGCTTTTGAATCAAAAAACAGAATTCGTTGTATATAAACCTGTATGGTTGGTATATTTGGAGTATCATAAACCTGTGACATATAGAAAGCAATGTCAGATTATATAATATTTAACATAAATATACACTTTGCTTTGTCACTCTTTCCTCATTCATTCTTTCCACATGGCCAAACCACCGAAGCATTCCTTTCTTAATCCTGGTCACAACATCATCTTGCAAACCACACTCTTCTCTTATTAAACAATTTCTCACTCTGTCATTCAGCTTCATCCCTAACATACTCCTTAATGACCGCATTTCTACAGCATTTATTCTACTCTCATGCTTCTTCTGCCACACCCAACTTTCACTACCATACATTAAAGTAGGTACTAACACAGCATTGTGAATTGCCATACGTGCCTTTTTGGACACATTCTGACTTTTCACAATAGAGTGTAGAGCCCCATTCACTCTATTTCCTGCATTCACTCGTCGTTCTATATCCTTATCATATCTACCATCCCTGCTAAACACACATCCCAAATATACAAACTCATCTACTTGCTCTACCAACTCCCCTTCTATTCTTATTTCACATATCGTTTTACTTTCTTCTCTTTCAAAAACCATAACTTTCGTCTTACTTGCGTTCACTTTCATTCCCTTTTCTTTTAATGTCCTGTTCATTAATGTAACCATCATTTGCAACTCGGCTGCCGACGACGCAAGTATGACTTGATCATCGGCGTACAAAAGGCATTTGACGGTTAACTCACCCATTCTTAACCCGCATTCTTCTACTTTCAAATTTTCCAAACAACTGTCCATAAACAGGTTGAACAACCACGGGGAAGCCACACAGCCCTGTCTGACACCTTTATGGATGTCAAACCAGTCCGAGTAGGCCCCGTTGATCCTGACACAAGCACTAGAGTCCCTATATAGAGACTTCAATGCCTGTATCAGACCAGCGCTCAACCCAAATGAGTTCAGTGTTAAAAAATGTTAGCAAATTTATGTTGCAGAGGTGAACGGCATAGTCGGGAAGGGTCGCCCTAGGCGAAAGTTTATCGACCAAATTGGCGATATATTAAAAATGGGCCAAATCAAGAGTACCTTTAACCGACGAGCGTGTATGCGTAGGTATATGGATGTGGAGGAAGCGAGAGAGGTGTGTCAGGATCGTGCCAAATGGAAGTCCATAATCTCTGCCTACCCCTCTGGGTGACAGGCGTGAGTGTTTATGTTATGTTATGTTATGTTATGTTAAATATACACTTATAGATTGTTTAGTATTAAAGTACATAAAAATATTTGAGATAAGAACAACATTTTTTGAATAAAAAGTTTAGGCGCCATGTGGATGACGCCAATACAAAAATTTGACTTCAAATCACAATTAATAAATTATGTAAGTTAACATAAGTCTCATTCGTAAACAAATCGCTTTAAAATTTGGAGATTCAATATCACAGAGATTTCGCGCAACGTTTTATTAATTCCTTTTCTTAATGCAATCATGCGTTTCTAATTAATAAGACATCGGCCCTGAGCTACATTATGACGTCAAAGTATTACTGTACCAACAGCATATAAAATAGTTTACAAAAACATTTAAAAATCCTATTTGGAATATTTTGCCTACCTATTGGTGAAAATTTTAAAAGAAAATAACATTTTTAATATTTAATTTTATATAAGTAATCGAAAACTTACTTAATTTAGTATGCTAAGATGTTTAAACACTGGTCATGTGATATTTTTTACGATATTATTTATTTATTGTTACATTTACAAAGTGAAGATATAAAATCAATTATAGTTTTTTTTTTTATAGGAGAGGGGGCAAACGAGAATGCGGCTCACCTGATGGTAAGTGACTACCGCCGCCCATGAACAACTGCAACACCAGGGAGGGAATTGCAGATGCGTTGCCGGCCTTTTAAAAAGGAGTACGCTCTTTAGTGTCATTCTGGTCACAATGGCGTCTTAATAACCTTTCTATAAACGCATAGCACTACAGTTTAAATTACTTATCTTCTATCTTTCCTTAATATAAATCAAGTTCACTAATGTTAGCTTACATATTTATCTATCTAAGCTTTCTGTATAACTTAACGAGGCACTTTTTTATTTTAGCTGTTAGTCGGTATAATTCACTCAAGATGTTGATGATTACAGTAATTCTTAAACAAGTAGTCCTAGGTTTATTTTGGATTGTTTCCAAGTCAAAGGTTCGACCTCGATTAAGTTTTTATATTTTAAACACCAATCTATTGCAGTCTGAGCACAGGTATTGAATTGGCTGTTCCATTGCAAAACCAAGTAAGGACTTAACTTGAGTTTAGCAGGAAATTGATGAAACATAAATCGAGATAGTACTTGAAAAGTTTTGTTTATTCTATATACAAGGACTTAAAGAGATTAAAATTTTGGGTTATTTTAAGGATTTATTGCCGGTGTTTTATCTTTTTGTAAGGAATTAATACATGTAAGATTTTAAATAAATACATCTTTTTAATGTCACTTACTGGATTTTGATTTGGAACAGCCGGAATGGCCCTAAGAGGGAGATAGTTATATAACAGCACTGCTGGCCATCATGTTGACGCCACAGGTGCCGTCGCCGCGGTACACGCGATAATAGCCCTGTTCGCCCCATGATGTGCCCCAAGAGTTCTTGATGGTCCAGTAAGGGAGACGCTTGTGGAAAAGAGGGTAGTCTGCAAAAAAACATCGATATGAAATTAGAACTTTGTACCATAAATAATTACGGTGTACCACAGGGCAGCATCCCGAGACCATTATTGTTATCATAATATAAGGTCGTGTCTTATAAACTTATGACACAACTTTATATAAATCTGCACATATCTTGTTCATGTGCAATACTCTAGAGAATGTATAGATACATAATATTAGATCTTTACCCGTGAAATTTCCGTCTGGTATGGGAAAATTGGGAACAGAAATTTTACATAAATGTGTTGAAGAAGAAATGTTGAAGAGCAATTCACAATCTGGGTTGTTTAAGTGCCAGCTCCTTCACTATAATTTGTAATTCATGAAAATAAGTAAAAGTAGTAACTGCGGCACCAGATGGCAAGTAAATAACGCTAACAGTAGATCATCAAACTCTCAGAATAAGCTTCTTTTGGTTAATCTTTTGTTTCGGTTTAATGTATGGAAACCCACCTTTCTCGCCATATCCCACGATGAGTACGCCGTGATCAATTTTGTTAGGATTGCATAGTATCTTCCACGGGTGGGACACCCCACCCACATAGAACTGCATAGCGTTTGCGTTTATACCTGTGAAATAAAATTCTATTATGACTACAAGAACAGTAACGTTTGCCAACAATAATTTTAATCAATTGTCTCATAATTGTCAAAAATTCGAATATGATACGCAATATCGCGTCTTTTCTTAAGGAGGCGTTAATATTAAATATGAAAAAGGACAGAACAGAACTAATGTTGTTGACGGCTCCGTGACGCAGTGGCTTAGCAATCAGTTGTTGCGCTGGGGGCCGCGGGTTCGAATCCCGCACGGAACAAGTATTTGTATGGCCTACAAATAATTGTTCCGGGTCTGGATGTTTGTCCTTGTGCAATTTATGTTTGTAAACTGCCTCCATGACACAGGAGAAAATCCTAGTGTGGGGGTAACGTTTTAAAAAAGAAAGAAAGAAAGAAATGTTATAATTCAATGTCTGTAGTTATTGTAACTTTAATAATGTGGATTTGATGTCTAGCTAAAAGTATAAGAACGATTTTATGTAGCTAAATTAAGGTATGGTCACATATCGAGATTAGAGCACTCCATCGCGTTGTGAGGCGTGCAAAAGGACAGAACGTAGTCAATATATTTTGTCATAAGCCTGTACTTCAAAATATGTTGACTTAAATAACTCATTCCTGTATCATATATCACTATAAAGAAAGTCTATTACTACAATATCATAAACTTTATTGGCGAATGAAAAGAATACTAAAGATTTTTCTTGACCTATTGATATGGGCCCATTATTGACCAGCCATTTAGCCATGTCAGTCTCATTGGAGGTAATGTTGACGGCGCCGCTGATGGTGACCTTCGATAAACTTTTGTTGAAAGAGCACTTGTCGTCCTCGCCTTCGTAGGGGTAATCTCTCTCCGTCTCAAGTCCACCCAACTGCTCAATAGCTCTGGAATTAAAAAACACAGGTGCCTTTCACTGAAAATATCTACTAAACTACCGCAAACACCAGTCTGTCTGTCAAGTTCAGCCGTTACATTGCACCCTTATTTTACAAAAAAAAAAGGTTTTTTCTTTTCGTAAAATAAGTATGACAAACGAACACACAGTCCACTTGATGGTAAGTGGATGCTGGGGTCCATAGTCATATACATCTATCCTCAATCAAATTACGGATGAGTTTATGTAATGATTTCTTATATTTAAGCGAAAACTACACATAAAATAAAACTATATTTACGGATTTTGTAGCGTTTAAATTTTCGTATTTTTATTTCCCGACGTTTCGGTTACTTTGCAACACTTCGAGTGCTGCACCTTGCTGTTTGTGTGCTAAAGCTGTGTGTATGCTGCTGTGGTTTTGGGGTGCTGCAAAGCACCAGAAACGTTGGGAATGTGCTAATACGTTGTAAACCCTGAGGACTAACAGTGAATGCCTCGTTTCCAGTAAAAAGGGTCTTCGTTTCCCTACACTCACCATACGAAACAGTAGCATTCAGCTGCTATATCACGCTGGTATTCTGTGAGAGCGTGGTCATTCCACGGTCGAGCGGACCCATTCGTACTACAAATATATTATATAATATCTAAATAAATAAATAAATCATAATAATAATATATGGGCAATATAATTATACTCTTGTTTTAATTAAAAGTACCTCATTACAAAAATGGTGGCATTTAAATCATACATTAGCTTTTATTTCCGTCTCTTTTATTTACCGCTTGGAAATTCCAGCCGTTCTTTCAACATTTCTGTATGGTTCTATTGAATCACAACCTATTAAAACTCCAGTATTATATTTATTGCTTTGTGAACCATAACTAGAAACATCGTTATGTTTGTGTCATAAGTAACTATAGGAAAATTTGTGATTAAATTGTAAGGTGCATTGGGGAAATACCGACAGAAATTACGAAGACATGACGAGATTTGTGCACTTTGTTATATTACTTAGAATAGGTTTAAATTCGCAATTAAATAAATTTATTAATAATTTTAATATTGTTAGTTAAACTGTGTTTATGTTAAGACTAGCTGTTCCCTGCGACTTCGCGGAATTTATTGCGATTGGATTTCATGGGTCTTGTAGTGTATATTATCTTTGGTACTGTCGCGTTTTGGTTTGTGATAGACTTCGAAATTATAATACCCGCAGAAGAATCAGAGTAAGCGACATAGCATTCGGATCAGTAAGCTTCTCGAGTGACAGCCTCGTATTTAGACGAAGTGCAGGGCAACCCCCCACTAAATGGAGTAACAACGTTATAAGAGAACCAAAAGTCGATAGATGCAGGTGGCTCAAAGCCGTGCTCTGTGCCATTTCTTGGGAGAGGCCTATGTTCAGCGGTAAACTTGTAAAGGGCTGCAATAATAGTGAAGGTGAAGTACCGAATAAGTAGATTAAGCCCTTTCTCACACCAATATATTTTACGATGGACCCACTCGAATAAAACGTATTTAGAATGGACCCGCGAGTCCATTGTATATCCTCGTATAAATATTCTAAACGTGCGCTATTCGCATTGCTCGTGTGTCGCCCCTAAACAATTTTACTAAGTTTACCAGGAAAATATCTTGGCCTTCAACAGTTAACGTAATAACCGTCTAAATAATGCCAGATCTATAAAATAGTTTAACCTAGTCTAAGGTCAATGTAAAGACTATTTCCTCAAATCCATAATCTCATTAACACAGACTGTTAATTAACGAGCCATATAACTATACTAGCTGTACCCCGCGACTTCGTCCGCGTGAATTTATTACGATTGGATTTCATGGGCATTAATTTTTTACGCGGAACTCTAACTCTTATTCTAAAATAAAAGTAGCCTAACTTACTTCTCATAATATCAGCTATTTGCCAGTAAAAGTCCCGTCAAAATCTGTCAAGCCATTTCGGAGATTAGCCGGAGCAGACAGACAGACATACGGACAAAAATTTCAATTTTTTTTTGATATTAGTACCGTATATACTTTCATACACATTTAGCAAAAAGCTGTTATTTTGGCATTACAAACAGACACTTCAATTTTATTTATTTGTGAAGATATCTAACGAACTATAGAACTATAGAACGAGAGCCGCGGTAGCTGAGATGGTTAGCGCTCGTTATAAGCCTGTTGGACCTTCTGCTGACCTCTCATCCGGACGGATATCAGGTTTCCGTCGATGCCCCTCTCGGCTCTTCGGACCATTGTCTGATCCGGAGTGTGGTGCCACTCACGCTCCCTTCGCGGTTGCGTTCTGCAGGTTGCCGCCGTGTTTGGCATTACAGGTCGGCGGATTGGGACGGAATGCGGTCCTTGTTTGCATCCTACCCATGGGGGCGGGTTTGCTTCTCGCCGGATGATCCCAGCGCTGTTGCTGACTCTGTCACTGATGTGGTGCTACAGGGAATGGAACTATTTATTCCATCATCTGTGGTACCCATCGGAGGCAGATCTCAGCCTTGGTTTGGTCGCTCCTGTAAGACTGCATTACGCAGTAAGCAGGAGTGTTATCAAGCCTGGGCTGCGGCTTCGGCGACTCGGGATGTAAATACCAGCACACTTAAAAAGAAGTATAACTTCGCCTCCAGGTCCTTCAAAAGAGTTATTGCCAAGGCAAAGTCAGAGCACATAGGCAGAATTGGCGAGAAACTAGTTCGCCTTCCTTCGGGAACCCGTGCATTCTGGTCTCTCGCCAAGGCTGTCCAAGGGAATTTCTGTAAGCCATCACTACCATCTCTGCACAGGGAGGATGACTCACTGGCCCATGACGCAAAAGATAAAGCCGACCTTTTAGGCTCCCTTTTTGCGTCCAACTCGACTCTTGATGACGGGGGGAAAACACCGCCGACCATCCCGCGGTGTGAGTGCTCCATGCCGGATGTGCTGTTCTCACAGCGCTCGGTTCGCAAAGCACTGCTCTCCCTGGACATCCAGAAGTCGAGTGGGCCTGACGGAATCCCCCCAATTTTGCTGAGGACGTGTGCTCCGGAGTTGGCACCGGTCCTAACGCGTCTTTTCCGGTACTCCTACTCCCAAGGCGTAGTCCCGAATTCATGGAAGACAGCTTTTGTCCACCCGATCCCTAAAAAAGGCGACCGCTCAGACCCATCCAACTATAGGCCTATCGCGATCACCTCCTTGTTCTCCAAAATAATGGAATCCATTATTAACTGCCAGCTCATCCGGTACCTTGAGGATCACCAGCTGATTAGTGACCGCCAATACGGTTTTCGTCGGGGTCGATCAGCTGGTGATCTTCTGGTCTACCTGACCCATAGATGGGCGGAGGCAGTAGAGTCCAAGGGGGAGGCGTTGGCCGTTAGTCTGGACATTGCGAAGGCCTTCGATCGGGTTTGGCACAAAGCGCTTCTTTCGAAGCTCCCTTCCTATGGGCTTCCCGAGAAATTGTGCAATTGGATCACCAGCTTCCTTGCAGATCGGAGCATCAAGGTCGTTGTAGACGGTGCATGTTCTGACTACAAGCCTATTAACGCTGGTGTTCCACAAGGCTGTGTGCTATCACCAACGCTGTTTCTTCTGTATATCAATGATATGTTGCTAACTGGTAACATTCATTGCTATGCGGATGACAGCACTGGTGATGCCAATATTTCGCGGGAAAACGTCGCTGAGTACCGGAACAAACTTGTGTCTGAAGTCGATTCTTTGCTGAACAAAGTCTCGGATTGGGGGCGACTAAATCTAGTCTAATTTAATCCTCAGAAGACACAAGTTTGCGCGTTTACCGCTAAAAAGAACCCCTTTGTCGTATCTCCTCAGTTTCAAGGCACTCCCCTTCTTGCCTCAGCCAGTATCGGTATCCTCGGAGTCGACATATAGAGTGACGTGCAGTTTCGTGGTCACTTGGAAGGGAAGGCCAAATTGGCCTCTAAAAAGCTTGGCGTGCTCAGCAGAGCGGGACAGTATTTCATGCCGGCACACCGCCTGCTACTTTACAAGGCGCAAGTTCGGCCTCACATGGAATACTGTTCCCATCTCTGGGCAGGGGCTCCCCAGTGCCAGCTCCTTCCACTTGACCGCATCCAACGCAGAGCGGCTCGAATTGTCGACGACCGAGCCCTTTCCGATCGGCTCGATTCATTGGCACTGCGAAGAGATGTTGCATCCCTTTGCATTTTCTTTCGCATATACCATGGGGAGTGCTCTGAGGAATTGTTCGGATTAATCCCAGCCGCCAAATTTCACGAACGCACATCGCGGCAGAACTCCCGATACCATCCACACCATCTGGATGATTGGCGGTCCACCACTGTGCGATTTAGAAGATGTTTTCTTCCTCGCACGACCTCCTTGTGGAATCGATTACCATCAGCGATTTTTCCGGACCGATACGACTTAGGGACCTTCAAGAAAAGAGCGTACTCCTTTTTAAAAAGCCGGCAACGCATCTGCGATTCCCCTGGTGTTGCAGTTGTTCATGGGCGGCGGTAGTCACTTACCATCAGGTGAGCCGCATGCTCGTTTGCCCCCTCTCCTATAAAAAAAAAAAAAAGCTTCACAGTACTCGAGCAACCAGAGTTCAATCCCCGCCGGCACCACTGAAATTGTTAATTGCAATTTTAAGTGCTGATTTACCACGTGCTCGGCGGTGAAGGAAAACATCGTAAGGAAACCTGCATGAAAAAAATATTTCGAAGACATGTGAAGTTCGCCAACACGCTCACACACGCTAGGCTGCAACTTTACTTTATATATATATATATATATATATATATATATATATATATATATATATCCATTAAAATACCTAACCTAAATCCCTAACGGGGACTAATAAGCTAATAAAAATTATTTTATATCTTTAATTTAAAATCATGAATTTAACACCTAAGGATATATATACTATATAGGGCAGACTTAATGCTATGTTGCATTCTCTGCCAGTCAACGCTGGATGCCAAAGACAAAGGCTTTTTACAACATAGTCCCAGAAAATATGCAGGACCTATATATCAAAAAGTTTAAAATATTATTAAGCTAAAATTGTCTAGTAAGGGTTATTATACTACTAAAGAGTACATGATTGATAATGACCCCTGGGAATGAGGTTATCGCTACCATGCTGTTTCTTAATGTTTTCATACTTAATTGTATAAAATATATTGTAAATTAATGTTTACAAAAAAGTCCCGCTGGGTTTCTTGCTGGTTCTTCCCAGGGCAGTGTCTTTTTTTTCTGAACCAGTGGTAAGAACATAAAATGACTTTCAATAAGTAATATTCTGTAATCTATATTGTATGAAATTATTCCAGTGTTTCCAGGTGCGAAATTTATTAGTCATAATAAAGTGTACATAATATTTTAACAGCGTGGCAACTATGGCGAATATGAAGCAATCTATAGGGGAGGCTTATGTTCAGCTGTCAGCAGTGGACTTTCAGTAGGCTGTAACGATAACGGCAATATAAACATTTAAACATTGGTACACACACGGTATACACATACATTATATTATACATACTTATATATAAGTACTTATAAATAATGCCTATTATAATATATATATATACACATATATATAGCAGCTCAACGCCGCTGTGTTTCGTATGTGTAGGGAACTGGAGACCCTTTTTATTTTTATGTATTGGAAACAAGGCATTCCATCTTAGTCCTCACGGGTGACAAAGCATCTGCATTTTGATTTGTAATCGAGGATAGATGTAGATGTCTATGGGCCGCAGCAACCACTTACCATCAGGTGAACTGTGTGCTCGTTTGTCACCCTCATTTGATATTTAAAAAAGTTTTTGTTTTCTAACTATTCGATGGCGCCATAGTGACATTCCAAAGGTGTACTATTAAAACACTAAAATCCTTGCCCAAATACGCTATTCAACGTTATTTATAGAAATTCTTAAGGAAAGTTTTCGTGTTTATACATTCATATTTTTAATATAAAGAAAGGAAAAAAAATATATAAATGACAATATAGCGTTTTGTAATCTAGTTGTCAAAATATAACATCACAATGGTGTATCTCATCGGTATGAAGTCAGCGCTTGCTAGTGTTTTTGTGATTTGGAACACAATGTAGTAATTACGACGAGGACGAATGAAAATTCTGTGATGAATTCTTTAATAAAGTGCAAAATAACAATAGCTTACCTATAGGCATTGTCCGGCAATCCTCCGTTACAACCTTGGTCCAGTCTGTCGCAGTCAACTAGCTCCTGCTCGCTCAATGATACCAGATTACCTGTCTTTATCTTCCATTGACCCTCAATGTTGCCTGCAATTCATGTCAATCACATTGTTATATACGTTGTTTCAATGTTAATAAGTTTGGAATTATTAACACTAATAAACTGTCTCTGACTTAAAATGTTAAAAGTAACCAACATAATAAGTCCTGCCTAAAACACGCGGGATATATCGTTATACAAATACATACATATACAACATGTAACAAAATCCCTTTTGTCCTGTTAAGTCTAGTATCAGAATCTGTATTCATAAGTATAGAAATAGCTTTAGTTCAAAAACTCAACCATATTTTTACGAGTATTTAATTAAATTTAAATAAAATTTTGTTACCAAACTGTATACGATTTTAACCCCCCGAAGTAAAAAGAGGGGTGTATATAGTTATAAGTTTGACAGCTGTCTGTGACACCGTAGCTCTTAAACAGGTGAACCGATTTGTGTGCGGTTTTTTTTTTAAATTTAAAAGCAGGTTTTCTAACGGTGGTTCTTAGGCATGTTTTATCAAAATCGGTGGAGCAGTTTGAAGATACTCAGCTCTTTTTGTTTCGGAGGTTTTCACATTTTTAAATTTACCTCTGCATTAGCCAGGGTGTAATAATATTGTTAAATATCTCGCCTTATCTATACAAGTGTCAGTTAGAGGTAATAAAACCAAATACAATTTGCATATAAAAATGTATTTAAATGCAATTATATTTTTTATGGTCGAGTTTTCTCATACGTTTAAATAATGGTTCTGATAACGCACTCAACGGGAACCACAGGGTTTTTGTTACATACATAATATACCTTTATTAGTATATACGAGTTGGTATAGTTGTGTTGCAATTACATTTTTCTTTAGATCGTGGATTAGCTACATAAAAGTTCACATTTCCTATAATGAAAATACAGGGCTCATAAGATGTATCATGACCCTTAGAGTATTTATAAGCAAGCTATAGAACGCAAGTTCGCGAGTGTGAACAGTAAGCACGGGTGTGTACATGATTTCTTTCGTACTGTGAACAACATAAATAATTATCATATAATTATATTATTAGAAGTTAAGATTTTTTTTGTATTCCAAACCCATATGGATCAATGTCTAAAATAAAACTTTGAAAAATATTTTTTATATATAACTATTTTTATAGGTATAAAACATAATGAATGTAAATACGGTTAAAATGCTTTTCTAAATTTAGACTTCTGAAAAGTCTTGAATTGGGAAATTGATGTCATAAGTAGTAACAAGGCCCAATTAACAGGAGCCCAACATCAGGAGTTTCGTTCGTTTTATCCATTTTAGTGCTTCGTACATTTTTTTAAAGCAAGGGTGGACTGCAAAATTTGGATTGAGGTGCAATACCAAGTGCCGTTTTTATTTTTATTCGGCTGTTATCAGGAAGATGCTGCTGCCGATCTCTTAGCTGTTTCCCTTCGCCTCTTACGATACCTACAGAATGATATTGGGCATTGGATATTCCTACACCTCCACTACACAGTTTACATAGTTGAGAGGATACGATGCACGACCAGACCAAATCATAGATTTGGTCTGGCAAAGTTAATAGTGAGATTCCACCTTCTGGCATTTACCATAATCGGATCCTATGATACCCCTCGAATGAGATAGTGTAATGAATTCCCTGATAACTAAATATATGCATAAAAAGTTTTGATGAAAGTAAAAAAACTAATACCTGTAACACTGAAAGCCCAACAACTGCCACAGGACCCTTGATCCTTTACTTCAGTGACAGCGCCACGTTCGCGCCAGTCTATCCGATCAGGCAGGCTAACATCCGGTATCACTGCTTTCCTCATAGGAATATAGTTATGATTCCTTAAGCTCGGCTTCAATCCCAAATATTTACTACTAAATTCCTCATATGTAAGATCAGCAAATTTCGTAACACCATACGTTGCAGTACCTCTCTCGTGAGTGTTCAGTTCGTGGATCTTTCTCACGTTGTCCTTAAAAATTTCAAACCTCTTCAACATATTTTCACGGTCATTTAAATAGGCCGGTCTGTATGTAGCGAGAAAATCGTAAAATAGATGTTGGGCTTGTAGATGTCTGTGTAAGGTATCGTCAAAATTATCATAGTTGCATGATACGCGAAAATTTGGGGGGTGGTCTGTCCACGGCCGCATCCATACGTTCACCCGACAAAATGTGTTTGCGCCCATATCACTGACCAATGTACAGTTTTGTTTAATGCTCAATGCTAAACAGTTTGTTGCGCCCACTTCAACCTTCATTCTATAGTGAATACCAGCCACAACTTGCTTTTTTAATGAAAATATCTTCACAATTTTTTGCCGCCGAGGATTGGGGTACTTGGCTTCGATATGCTTCAAAGCTTCTGTGGCAAGATTTATTGCATTTTCAGAGTTCAAAGCGATATCTTGCACTGGATGATCTTCGCACGTGACTTCAATGTCTTTCCCATTCTTCAACCACAGCCTTTCCCAAACATTTGATACACAGTGTCGCTTAGGCAAATCTAAGAAAACACAATTTGTAATATTTTCTACTAATTCATGTTTTAAACATGACGTATAGCCTACGTCAAAATCAATTGTAGTAACACGGCCAGACGTTATTTTACTAGAATAATTGTTTACTTGAAACACTCTCTGTTTATGTTTGTGTGAAGATAACATTTCAAGTTTCTCTAGCGATTCTTGGACTAATTTATCAATAGCCATTTGATCAGTTAGTGACAATTTTGAATTAACTGATCTCTTGTTGATGACGTGTAATTTTTTAAATTCTTTTAAATGTTTTGGTTTTACTGTGACTACATGATTGTTGCCATTTTCTTTTACGTCTAATAATTCCTCATCTTCATAATCTTCGTCGTCACCTTTGTAACATTCAACATCTATTTTCATATGCCCCAACCACGGCCTATCCCAAATTTTAGTATGACAATACAAAACACAACTTTGCGGTTTCGGAGCAACTTTCCTACATTTTGTAGGAGACGCAATGTAATCAATTTCGTACAACATCCCTGAAACAACTTTCAACACTACGCGTTTTACGAGAATAACCTCGTGATGCCGTTTAATGCCTTCTAACTTTAGGTAATGACGTAATGATTTCGCAGCTAATGATTTAAATTCTGGGAGCGATGGATCTTGTTCCTCTCTAACACCTACACTCCTTTTCACTCGTTTCTTAACTTGATAGTAGTCGTCACCAAATTGGCATGATACATTTATATCTTTCTTATTAAGCCACGGCTGCTCCCAAACCTTTGATAGACAGCTTATGACGTCGCCTGAGCCCTGTTCTGGCTTAATCTTGAAATATAGCGTAGTCAAGCTGCCAGAAACAACTTGGGTTGTGACTTTTTCAATTTCTATTACTTTGTGAGGGTTGACATTTCCTGATGTCTGAAGATACTTCTGCATTGATTCCGTCGCCAACTGCATGTATTTGGGATCATTGGGATTTTGTTCCTTTTGTCCTCCTCGTATTTGTCTTTTGGTTCTCCATGAACCATCACCAATTTGGCAAGAAACATCTATGTCTTTCTTATTAAGCCAAGACTGCTCCCAAACCTTTGATAGACAGCTTATAACGTCTCCTGAGCCCTGTTCTGGCTTAATCTTAAAATATAGCGTAGTCATGATGCCAGATACAACTTGGGTTGTGACTTTTTCAATTTCTATTACTTTGTGAGGGTTGACATTTCCTGATGTCTGAAGATACTTCTGCATTGATTCCGTCGCCAACTGCATGTATTTGGGATCATTGGGATTTTGTTCTTGTTGCGCGCCTGGTATTTGTCTTTTGGTTCGCCTTGCACCATCACCAATTTGGCATGAAACATCTATGTCTTTCTTATTAAGCCAAGACTGCTCCCAAACCTTTGATAGACAGCTTATAACGTCTCCTGAGCCCTGTTCTGGCTTAATCTTAAAATATAGCGTAGTCATGATGCCAGATACAACTTGGGTAGTGACTTTTTCGATTTCTATTACTTTGTGAGGGTTGGCATTTCCTGATGCCAGAAGGTACTTCTGCATTGATTCCGTCGCCAACTGCATGTATATAGGATCATTGGGATTTTGTTCTTGTTGCCCGCCTGGTATTTGTCTTTTGGTTCGCCTTGCACCATCACCAATTTGGCATGAAACATCTATGTCTTTCTTATTAAGCCAAGACTGCTCCCAAACCTTTGATAGACAGCTTATAACGTCTCCTGAGCCCTGTTCTGGCTTAATCTTGAAATATAGCGTAGTCATGGTGCCAGATACAACTTGGGTAGTGACTTTTTCGATTTCTATTACTTTGTGAGGGTTGGCATTTCCTGATGCCAGAAGGTACTTCTGCATTGATTCCGTCGCCAACTGCATGTATTTAGGATCATTGGGATTTTGTTCTTGTTGCCCGCCTGGTATTTGTCTTTTGGTTCGCCTTGCACCATCACCAATTTGGCATGAAACATCTATGTCTTTCTTATTAAGCCAAGACTGCTCCCAAACCTTTGATAGACAGCTTATAACGTCTCCTGAGCCCTGTTCTGGCTTAATATTAAAATATAGCGTAGTCATGATGCCAGATACAACTTGGGTTGTGACTTTTTCAATTTCTATTACTTTGTGAGGGTTGACATTTCCTGATGTCTGAAGATACTTCTGCATTGATTCCGTCGCCAACTGCATGTATATAGGATCATTGGGATTTTGTTCTTGTTGCCCGCCTGGTATTTGTCTTTTGGTTCGCCATGCACCATCACCAATTTGGCATGAAACATCTATGTCTTTCTTATTAAGCCAGGACTGCTCCCAAACCTTAGATAGACAGCTTATGACGTCGCCTGAGCCCTGTTCTGGCTTAATCTTGAAATATAGCGTAGTCAAGCTGCCAGAAACAACTTGGGTTGTGACTTTTTCGATTTCTATTACTTTGTGAGGGTTAGCATTTCCTGATGTCTGAAGGTACTTCTGCATTGATTCCGTCGCCAACTGCATGTATTTAGGATCATTGGGATTTTGTTCTTGTTGCCCGCCTGGTATTTGTCTTTTGGTTCGCCTTGCACCATCACCAATTTGGCATGAAACATCTATGTCTTTCTTATTAAGCCAAGACTGCTCCCAAACCTTTGATAGACAGCTTATGACGTCGCCTGAGCCCTGTTCTGGCTTAATCTTGAAATATAGCGTAGTCATGGTGCCAGATACAACTTGGGTAGTGACTTTTTCGATTTCTATAACTTTGTGAGGGTTGACATTTCCTGATGCCAGAAGGTACTTCTGCATTGATTCCGTCGCCAACTGCATGTATTTAGGATCATTGGGATTTTGTTCTTGTTGCCCGCCTGGTATTTGTCTTTTGGTTCGCCTTGCACCATCACCAATTTGGCATGAAACATCTATGTCTTTCTTATTAAGCCAAGACTGCTCCCAAACCTTTGATAGACAGCTTATGACGTCGCCTGAGCCCTGTTCTGGCTTAATCTTGAAATATAGCGTAGTCATGGTGCCAGATACAACTTGGGTAGTGACTTTTTCGATTTCTATTACTTTGTGAGGGTTGACATTTCCTGATGCCAGAAGGTACTTCTGCATTGATTCCGTCGCCAACTGCATGTATTTAGGATCATTGGGATTTTGTTCTTGTTGCCCGCCTGGTATTTGTCTTTTGGTTCGCCTTGCACCATCACCAATTTGGCATGAAACATCTATGTCTTTCTTATTAAGCCAAGACTGCTCCCAAACCTTTGATAGACAGCTTATGACGTCGCCTGAGCCCTGTTCTGGCTTAATCTTGAAATATAGCGTAGTCATGCTGCCAGATACAACTTGGGTAGTGACTTTTTCGATTTTTATTACTTTGTGAGGGTTGGCATTTCCTGATGCCTGAAGGTACTTCTGCATTGATTCCGTCGCCAACTGCATGTATTTAGGATCATTGGGATTTTGTTCTTGTTGCCCGCCTGGTATTTGTCTTTTGGTTCGCCTTGCACCATCACCAATTTGGCATGAAACATCTATGTCTTTCTTATTAAGCCAAGACTGCTCCCAAACCTTTGATAGACAGCTTATGACGTCGCCTGAGCCCTGTTCTGGCTTAATCTTGAAATATAGCGTAGTCATGCTGCCAGATACAACTTGGGTAGTGACTTTTTCGATTTCTATTACTTTGTGAGGGTTGGCATTTCCTGATGCCTGAAGGTACTTGTGCATTGATTCCGTCGCCAACTGCATGTATATAGGATCATTGGGATTTTGTTCTTGTTGCCCGCCTGGTATTTGTCTTTTGGTTCGCCATGCACCATCACCAATTTGGCATGAAACATCTATGTCTTTCTTATTAAGCCAGGACTGCTCCCAAACCTTAGATAGACAGCTTATGACGTCGCCTGAGCCCTGTTCTGGCTTAATCTTGAAATATAGCGTAGTCAAGCTGCCAGAAACAACTTGGGTTGTGACTTTTTCGATTTCTATTACTTTGTGAGGGTTGGCATTTCCTGATGTCTGAAGGTACTTCTGCATTGATTCCGTCGCCAACTGCATGTATTTAGGATCATTGGGATTTTGTTCTTGTTGCCCGCCTGGTATTTGTCTTTTGGTTCTCAGCGAGCTTTCTTCAGTCTCTTGACATGTCACATTAATTTCTTTTACGTTTAACCACGGTTTTTCCAATACTTGCGAAAAACATCTTCGCGAGGCAGATGGCGAATCCTCATTTTTTTCTGCTATTCGAAATAAAATTCTTGTAAGTATTCCAGAAACAACTTGGACAGTAACATTTTCTACTTCATCAACTATTAAATCTTGATCAACATTTGACGTCTGTAAATACTTTAGTAACGATTCTTCTGCTAAAGACCTATACAAGGGGTCGTTTTTGTCCTTTAATAGTTGTCCTCCAACAAAATTAAGATTTGTGGATCTTTTAGATCTCGCTGTTTCTTGTTTAAATTCTGAACTAATAGAATCGAAAAAACGAATCAAATCATCGATAGCTTTCTTTTCCCCGTTCAAAGATTTTTCTTTATCTTTCACTAGACCAATCGAATTGGGATTTCGAGTGTATTGTTCCTTTGCTTTAGCTTTAGATATAATTTGCAAATTCAAATGATCTAACTCTGAACTCTGTGTTTTGTCATCGTAGCTTAACGTAGATGTTTCCAAGAAACGATTATAAGGAATAATTTCTTCTTCTAATTTTTTCAACTCTTCTTCTGTCAATGTCTTTTGAGTTAACTGCTCCGCTTGTAAGTCTGAACTATGTATAGCTTTAAGTATATCATCCACAGATCCCGTGTTAGCAATTTTGTCGTAGTCTGGTATAGGTTTTTGTCCGCCATTTACCTTTGCCCCTTGATCAAAATTGGAAGGATTTATAATACTATCATTGATTTCCCTATTTTCATCAGATATAACTTCGCCATCATCTCCGAAAATCCATTCATCTGTGCAGTTGTTGGCCAAAATTGCTCTATATTTTGAACCATCGTTAAACCTGACCCACGGTTTTTCCAATATAGTAATTTTACAAGGTTTCATAAAAGAACATTCATCTGTTACTTCATTCGTACAATTGTTATAATCAACTTTTAGCGTAACAATATAACGTACACCGTTCACCACCTAAAACATGAAAGAACTTATATAACATAAGAATGTAAGTAAACAGGAAAGCAGTAACTTCCAATCACTACTTAATATTTCAAAAGAAATTAGAACTATACAAGGAACTAAATAATTAATGCTTTAAAGGAAAGCAAACTTGTATTTTATTATTAAGTTAACAACTGACCTGAATCTGCCTCTCCACTTCGACGACCGTATTTAATGCATGCTTAACATTTGGTTCATGTCTGTTAAGGTGTCGAATTCCTAACCCAGCTAACTCATCGACACCAGCAGCTTGAGGATTCACAAAAGACGAACATCCAATACACGGCGCCACTGGAGTTTCCCTTGGTATTGCGACAAACTGTTCCCCTGAGGTAACCTAAACCAAATTTAAAGTTAAAGTTTAAAATTACAGCCTATATGCGTCCCACGGCTGGGCACAGGCTTTTTTTCATTTCTGAGATGGTTTGGGGCAAGGAAGTGTCCGCTACGCAGTCCCAATGCGTGTTGGCGGACTTCGAAATAATTTTTTTCTCAAACATACAGATTTCCTCACGATGTTTTCCCACAGCCGAGCACGTGGTAAATTAGCACTTTAAATTGCAATTAACAATTTCATTGGTGCCGGCGGGGATTGAACCCGGGTTGCTCGCGTACTAAGAAATTTACGAGCATTTGGGTTTTAAAAAGTACAAACGGATCTTTTAATATAGGTACGTAAAATATTCTAGAAATTTATTCAAATTGACAGAGCTTGAATAAATTTTTTAGTTTATCGCAGTATACTTGTATCATCCGACAAGAATACCCCGATAATCAATATATCGAGATACGTGTGGACAGCTTAATTTAGTCACAATAAACAACATTTTCTTCTTAATCATCAACTCGTAAAAGTCAAAACACTCCTGGGCATGGGTCATTGTAGAGAGAATTTGCCTTAATCATCACACCTTTTCCTTTCCTTTTCTTTTTCCTGCACTTTCATTATGGAGTTGAATATTAAATAGAATAATTTACAAGGCAGGTGTACATAATTAAGTTATTCCATCTATTCCATCCATTACAGCCTATAAAAGTCCACTGCTGAACATAGGCTACAACCATATAAATGTGTAGTGGCGGTGTAAAAATATCCACTACCCCATATCGTCCCGTGTATATCGTTAGAGGCGGCAGAGGAAAAGTAAAACTAGCGATGGACAGCAGAGTCTTTCTAATATCAATTCAAAATTATTAAAAACTGTGGTTAACTAACTAACACGCCAGCTAAGCGTGGCAAAATTGGCGAAATAGGGCAATCTATGAGGTCTATGTTCAAATACGTTAATACTGTAAAATAATATCGTTCTCTGTAATACATTTTTAAAATGCATAAATCGCGCATGCGTAGATGCTATGGAAAAATTTACTACTTCGGTTTATGTGCATAGTAACGATATTATCGGAGGTTGCTAACGCTATTCGTATTCTTCGTTTTCCATTTATTTTACTTTTTCAGCCCGTAACAGTAGTGGACATGTTTCTCACGAAAAAGAATTTGCTATGATCGTCACTCTTGGCAGGTGGAAAGGCGAATACCCCATGTCTCGCATCGCACCTTTGACAATAATTTCTGTAGACGGTCGTGAAGTTTTTATACCTCCTCGAAACAGTTTTTATTATTTAATCAAATACTGTTTCCATCGCCAAAAACGAGGGTACGCGCTTTATTGCAAATTAGACATAGGCGTTATCAGTTTTTCATGATAACGATTACATAACCTATATATAAAACCAATAATACAAACGGTTTTTAGATATCGATATGAAGCACAATTTGATTACTGTTTCTACAGTTATAGTTGCAAGCGATCGATTTAAGTCCGTGTATTTAAAAATCAGCACGCGTTTTCATTTACGCAAAATAATAAACACTTGACATTAGACTTTACCATGTTATGATAAAGTTATTTAAAATAATAACATAAAGTTTTGGCGTTCGCTATTAGGTTGGGAACCAGATAGCTAACGATAAACGCACTCGATATTCGCTCTGTCTCGTTTTCACGACTGGCAGGGTCATCAGTTAGACAGAGAGGCGGCGAATATCTAGTAGGTCTATAGTTACGTTGACGTTGCTTCGTTGCGGATCGGACTGTACTCGTATATGAGAAGTTACGCTAGCTGCGTTGCGTTTGGATTCACTTCGATTGATTGAGCGTTATTGTAAAAACTGTTGTATTTAATGCAGCATATCGATACGATATGTTTTATTGTGTGTAACCGTTTTTAGTTACGTTTTGATATATCTTACTCATGCCTATTGTAAATGTAATAAATAATTTCAGCAGTGCCGGTTTTAGGTATAGAATTAATGTGGTTCGCGAACATTTGAAATTAGTAGCTTTTATATGATTTGCTAATATTATAGTGCCAACAGTGCGAACGCAATCAAAGAGGCATTTACTTACCCTATTCTACGCGTATAGGAAAAACTGACGTAGTGTCGAAAATACGAAGATAATTAGCCGAAAATGACATAATCTATGCAAGTGGCATCGCCTAAATTGTAACCTATGAACCCGTCTCAAAGAATACTAAATAGGTTTGATTAATGTCGGAGATTATACCCCTTGTAGTGGCGGGTAAGAATAATCACTACCCTATATCTTCCTGTGGGTGTCGCAAAAGGCGACAGACCGAAACAGGCAGAAGATGGGCAGCAGCATCTTTCTGATAACAGCAAAAAACAATCAAACCAGCGGTTGCCAACCCGCTCGCCAAGCGTGGCAACTATGGCAATATACCCCCCCCCCCCCCCCCATGAGCAGTGACATTAATAAACGGCTCCCAGTCCCCGGCGGCCCCGCTATTCCTGGCTACGTTGACGACCATGGTAAATGCGGGGCAGGGGGTGCTAAGAATCTGCAGTGGAGGTTTGGTTGCCACCTACGACGACTCGATCTGGCAACTTATAACGCACGCACCCTGAGGACTGATGAGGAGATCCTGGAGCTGGAAGAAGAGATAGACAAGTTGCGCTGGAATATTATAGGATTATTCGAAGTCCGAAAAGGAGGAGGACACGGTAATCCTCGAATCCAGCAACAGGGCAACCATATGTCCCATGGAGGTGTCGGATTTATCGTCCACAAGTCTCTCGTTAACAACGTTGTAAAGATTGGGAGTGTGTCGACGAGGGTTGCATAGCTTATACTCAGAATCACCAAACGGTATTCGCTGAAGGGCATACAGGTTTACGCACCAACCTCGGCACATCCCGACGTAGAGGTGGAGGAAATGTATGAGGATATCTCTAGAGCCATGCATTCCTCCAAAACCCACTATACGGTGTTAATGGGAGATTTTAACCCAAAACTAGGCATAAGAGAGAACGGTGAGCTGAAAGTAGGGAAATTCGGAATAGGGCAACAGAACCCAACGGGCCAGCAGCTGGCCGACTTCATGGAGAAAGGGGGAATCTTTATGATGAACTCTTTCTTCCAGAAGCGGCCCCACAGGAAATGGTCCTGATCGAGCCCCAGCGTTTCTACAAAAAATGAGATTGACTTCATTATGACGGCTAAATGGCAACTGTTCAGTAATGTCTGAGGGTGAAAACTGGTAGCGATCACCGAATGGTTAAAGGCACACTGAACGTTAAGTTGCGGAGGTCACGTCTAATGAAGTCAACGCTCCCGTCCCCTTCGTGCTCTAATCAAAAGTCCCGAAACCTTTCAGCTCGAGTTACAAAATCGTTTTCAGTGCCTAGAAGGTTGCAATGCAGTGGACGATTTAAAAGACAAGCTCGTGGAAACTGTCCATGCGGCCAGAGCTATGTTTTGCAAGACCCGCCGCAGAAGAACACAAAAACTCTCCGATCACACTCGTTAATCTCATGGATGTTAGACATGAAAGTTGCAGTCTTCAGTAGATTTGATAGCATACAGGAACTGAACAGACAGATCTCCAAACGCATGCGGCGGGACTTACGCAACTTTAATACAGCTTGTATTGAAGAAGCGATCGAGCGGCACCAGGGCTCCAAAGTCTTTGTCAAAGATCTGTCTGCCAGAAAGTGCCAACTGTCGAAGCTGCAGACCGAATGTGACAGAATCGTTTCCGAGACACCTGGGATTTTGAGTGAGATTAAGAGGTTCTATGGGCAGCTATACACGTCATCGTTGGATCCACACGCAAGTGTGAGTAACGATCCAAGAGCAAGTCTAATCCGACACTATTCCGATGATATCCCGGACGTCAGTCTGACCGAGATTAGAATGGCACTCCAGCACCTTAAAAACGGCAAGGCCCCAGGCGAGGATGGAATTACAGCGGAGCTTATGAAAGCGGGTGGAAAACCGGTACTTAAAGTCCTTCAGAAGCTCTTTAATTCCGTCCTCCATGGTGGCACTACACCGGAGGCGTGGAGCAAAAGTGCGGTGTTCTTGTTCTTGGCGACAACGCTCTCTTGAAGAACTACAGACCGATTTCCCTTCTGAGCCGCGTCTACGTGCTGTTTTCGAGTCATTACGAATCGTCTCGCATGCAGACTCGACGACTTCCAGCCTCCCGAATAAACCGGTTTCCGAAAAGGCTTTAACACCATAGACCACATACATACCCTTCGGCAAATTGTACAGAAGACCGAAGAGTACAATCTGCCACTTTGTCTTGCGTATGTGGACTATGAGAAAGCCTTTGATTCTGTCGAAATTCGGGCGGTGCAGCAGTCCCTCCAGCGGTGCCAAGTGGACTGTCGGTATATTGAAGTGTCTGTGGCTACTACCTGTGCCTACTGTGGCTACGATGGCTATCCGAGAACCAGAGTACGAAACCTATCCAACTGCAGAGAGGTGTAAGACAGAGTGACGTAATATCCCCTCCCTAAAATCTTCGTATTTTAAGACGTTTTCAAGCTACTGGACTGGGAAGGATACGGTATCAACGTCAATGGCGAGTACATCACTCACCTTTGATTTGCCGACTATATAGTCCTTATGGCAGAATCACTGGAGGACCTAAGCACTATGCTCAATGACCTCAACTGTCTCCCAAAGGATAGGTCTTAAGATGAACATGGACAAAACAAAAATCATGTTTAACGTCAATGTCACACCTATGCCGGTAGTTGTTTTGAGCACTAAGCTAGAAGTTATTGACGAATATGTTTACCTGGGACAAATAGTCTGACTAGGTAAGTCCAACTTCGACCGAGAGTTCATTCGACGGATTCAACTCGGATGGGCAGCGTTCGGGAGATCACGACATATCTTCTCGTTAGATATGTCTAACCTCTAATGTTAGATATGTATGCCTCAAAACTTGAAAACGAGACTGTACAACCAGTGCATGTTGCCAGTGATGACATAGGGAACTGAGACGTGGTCCTTCACTGCGGGCCGGATAAGGAAGCTCAAGGTCGCTCAGCAAGCTATGGAGAGGGCTATGCTCGGAGTTTCTCTGCGTGATAAACTCAGAAATGAGGATACCCGCAGTAGAACCAAAGTGACCGACATAGCCCAACGGATTAGTAAGCTGAAGTGCCAATGGGCCGGCCATATAGCTCGAAGAACCGCCAACCGATGGGGAAGAAAGGTTTTCGAGTGGCAGCCTCGTACTGGCAGACGAAATGTAGGACGTCCCCCACCAGACTGAGTGACGACCTGGTAAGACATGCAGGAAGTTGATGGCTGCAGATGGCTCCGGACCGTGCTTTGTGGCATTCCTTGGAGGAGGCCTATGTTCAGCAGTGGACTCGTGAAGGGCTGTAATGATGATAAATGTCGGAGATACTATATAATATAATATTAATTTGTATTTTTTCAAATCACAGTCAAAATGGGCACTCCGTCCTATCGTAAAATCAAAATCAAAATCCAGATGCATATGGATATGAGAATGCATCTGATTTCTAGACACAGCAGCGATAGGTGCGCAAATAAAAAATGTGATAGCTGTGCAATTTTAGGCAGGTAATATATGAGCCGTATTGTGACGGCGTAAGAGAAATCTCCATCATCCCAGGGTTTTACCATCCCCAGAAAGACCTGATAGATTCTGATATATGGCTGTCAGCAAGAGTTAGTGTGTATCGCGGCTGATTGTTACTGTTAAGTCTAAATCACGCTATCAAAGTTACGAAGTACTGCAGGATACATAGAATAGCTCTAAACTACCATACGTAGCGTTAACCGCTCCCCTGGCTGCCACATGTTTATAATTGTAAATTTTTACTTTCATGTTTATAATTATAAATTTTTACTTTCATGAAGCTGGATAGTACAAATGGCAATTAGTAACTTGTAATTAGTTAATTACCATTAAGCGTACCGTAGTGTGAATGGCAATTAAGCGAATAATAAGGTAGATAACGCTTTGTGGTCGGCGTGAAAGAAAAAATTATGTTTAAATTAAATTATTTCTATGCCCATTTCACTGCAGTGCAGAGCATTGAAGTAGAGGTTATAATAGTCTCAATAATGCAAAGACATTATTTTTCTGCATAACTTTCAAAACAAACTTTTCTTTAATAAAATAAGTACAAGTATATAATGAGCAAATATTTTTTATTCACAAACAGAGAACGTTTTTAACACAATATCTTTATCCCGCTGGGTCATGTCGTTAAGATCAGTTGGTCAGGGTCCTGCTAAGTGCGACATATTTGCACTTCGATATGGTTGTAGCATTAAAGTATAAACACGATGGATTGTTAATAATTTATCAGAGCAATAATAACATCATAAACCAATTAAAATCCAAAGGTCTTACTCATAAAAGCGACGTCAATTTAAGAATGATTGTATTTGCTCTCTCTCTCTCTCTGAACTGAATGTCAATAGAAAGAGACAGATATAGAGATACGACTTCAAGTAAAACCGCAAGTGTTATATTACTCACTAGGATTTTTTTCTGTATCATATAAAAAAGTTCCGCTGGGTTTCTTGCTGGTTCTTCCCAGGACAGGGTTTTTTTTTCGAACCAGTGGTAAATTAAAAAATGACTTTCAATAAGAATTACACATGTAATGTATATTGAATAAAAAATATTCTATTCCATTCTATTCTATCCTATATCGTGGGGGCAGTATAAATACATAATTTTCACAAGGACAAACATCCAGACTCGGAAATATTATTTGTAGGCCATACAAATATTTATTCCGTGCAGGATTCGAACCCGCGGCCCTTAGCGCTGCAACTCTTTTTTTATAGGATAGGGTGACAAACGAGTTACAGTCCATCTGATGGTAAGTGGTTACTGTGACTCATAGACATCTATATATATCCTCAATAAAGAATCAAAATGCAGATGCGTCGTCACACGTAAGGACTAAGATGGAATGTC
Organism: Parnassius mnemosyne; assembly: GCA_963668995.1. Classification (NCBI taxonomy): domain Eukaryota; kingdom Metazoa; phylum Arthropoda; class Insecta; order Lepidoptera; family Papilionidae; genus Parnassius; species Parnassius mnemosyne. The sequence goes on from CAVLGL010000057.1 coordinate 12,557,746, forward strand.
TCGTTTCTAGTAAAAAAGGGTCTCCGGTTCTCTACACTCACCATACGAAACACAGCAGCATTAAGCTGCTATTTAACGTTGGTATTCTGTGAGAGCGTGGTCCCTCCCCGGTCGAGCAGACCCATTCGTGCTACAACTATACTACTAATATAGCTGCATCATTTCTCTACCACGTCAAACATTTTTTAAATTATTTACTGGTATACAGTAATTTCATTTTAGTCCTCAGTGGTGACACAAGATCTGCATTTTGATTCTTAATCGATGATAGATATAGATGTATTTGGTCCACAGCATCCACATACCATTAGGTGAACTGTGTGCTCGTATGTAACACTTATTCTATAAAAAATCATAAATTCAATTACACAAAACCTACCATAAAAAGAGCTGTGGTAGCTCAGATGGTTAGCCAACAATGAAATTGTTAATTGCAATTTTAAGTGCTGATTCACCACGTGCTCGGCGGTGAAGTATAACATCGTGAGGAAACCTGCATGTCTGAGAAATAAGAAAAAAAATATTTCGAAGACATGAAGGTCGCGAACACGCATTGGGGCAGCGCGGCGGACACTTCCGTGCCCTAAAACTCTCAGAAATGATAGGATGCCTCTGTCCAACAATACGACGTATATAATATGTAAGTAGGCTGTAACTTTTACCATAAAAAGGATCTTTTCGCCTTTTAATTCGCCAAAAACGATTTAAAAAAAAAATCTTAAGCTTGTAATTCGTTGTTTTGCATAACAAACATCGCATCGTCCGATTAAATAGATGATTAACGTAGTATTTATAAAACGTTTCAATAGATAGGTACTTCGTAGTATGACGTGTTTCTGATACATTTGCTTTGTTCTCTTAATTATTATATCGTGTATGTATGTCGTCATCCAGAACGTTAGCTGCATATTTATAAATGTTTATGATTTGTCGATACAGTGTATTTTAGGGTGCCGTGCCAAAAAAAAACGACAGTAGCCTAATGGCAGGGTGCGCACCGCGAATTCGAAAGGTCGCGAATTCGAATCCACCATTCGACTACTATCGTGAACCACTCCTAACAAGCATTTTAAGTTTACCAGAAGTGGTTAAAGGGAATATTAGTAATATTTAATAGCATTATTAGTATTTAATTTAAAAAAAACTAGTAAACTGAACACTTACGGAATCATCGCGGGGTTTGTCTGTTAGTGTATTTGTTTGTCACAGAGCATCTCATACATTATTTCATTAAAGTTACAACTTAAAGTTACAGCCTATATACGTCCCACTGCTGGGAACAGGCCTCCTGTCATTTCTGAGAGTTTTGGGGCACGGAAGTGTCCGCCGCGCTGCCCAATGCGAGCGTTGGCGAACTTCACATGTCTTCGAAATATTTTATTTTCTTACTTCTCAGACATGCAGGTTTCCTCATGATGTTTTCCTTCACCGCCGAGCACGTGGTCAAATGACCACCTAAACATATGCCTTCCCGATAGATTGCCTCATAAGGGATTTTGCTATAGTTGCCACGCTTGGCAGGCGTTTTTTTTATAAAATTCAGTTATTATCAGGATGTTGCTGCCGCTCATCTCCTGTTTCAGTTTACCTTTGTCGCCTGTTCCGACACACGCGGCATGATATGGGATAGTGAATATTGTTACACCGCCATACACAGCAAAGGAAAGTTATAAAAAAGCAACAAAATACGAATTTTTCGGGATAAGTGTCTAGAACTTAGAGTATAACATAAGCTCTAAAGTCTGAAGATAGAAAGAGAGTTCAAAAAAAATCTGTTAACTCTTTTCTGAAAGAGAGTTTTAAAATTGGTTCATGGAATAATAATGTCCTGCAGATCGAATGTCGGTTACGACGACCAGCCCCAACGGAGACTAGCCATCGGCGCAGGACAGGATTATAGTGCCCAAGTGTATGCGCAAGCACAGGTGCACTCTCTATACCCTCACTCTCATAGTCCGATGGGACGGTGATTCGACACGACCGGAGAGAGATCAGGCGCAGGATCAAAGGCTTAACGTGCTTTCCGAGGCACGGGGCTGAGACACCGCCAACTTCCTGACTCCGGGCAGCTACTGAGAATTTCTTGAAGGAAATACTCCATAACTGTTTTTGGCCAAACCCGGGATTCGAACCCGGGACCTCACGATCAGCAATCGCGTTCACAACCACTAGCCCAACGAGGCAGTAATGTATAGTTCATGGAATATCAACTATACATTAGATGAAACTAATTTTATCGCGTTTAATTTTAACTTTACGGATTGTAACGCGTTTAATTTTGATTTTTTAATTAGTTTCGTGTAATGAGTAGTGTTCGCGTTAAGATAAGAAACCATAATATCAACTACAATTTAAATACTCCACTGTTCAAGCAATAATAAAATGGGACAAAAATATCTGCAATAGTCAAAAAAGCTCACTGCTTATTAGAATGGTCTTTCAATTTATTTCAAATATGTCCACTTCTATCAAAAAGGTTGTATAATATTAGCATAACATTAAAATCAAGGAAAATTATAGAATGATGATTATAAACACCTGAATTAATTAATGTATAATGATTGGTGATTCATAGAGGATCTTAAAATGGACATTTAAAATAACTTCAAATCCAAAAAAAGTAGAGCTATGTTCATCTCTGTCTAATTATCTCTGAAAAAATTCTGTAAATATCTAGAAAAGATTCGTTGCCTTGTTGCGGCGTGAAAGATGAACGAATTAACAAACAAATAATCGCACTTTTGCATACGCCAAATTATATTTAGAATAGTTAGAACTACTCTGTTGTGCTTTTTGCTTTGCATGTTTTTGAACGACAATCAAATAAATTATCGATTTTTCTCTCTAAACTGTTTATACTGACCATACTATAACTTTTCAACCGACTTCAAAAAGGAGGAGGTTCTCAATTCGTCTGAATCTTTTTAATGTATGTTCATCGAATACTCGAAGACGCCTGAACCGATTTTTGGCTGTATCATGGAGGCAGTTTTTTTTATAGTATAGGGTGACAAACGAGCACACAGTCCACCTGATCGTAAGTGGCTGCTGTGGCCCATAGACATCTACATTTATCCTCGTTTGCGAATCAAAATGCAGATGCGTTGCCACCCGCGAGGACTAAGATGGAATGCCTCGTTTCCAGTAAAAAGGGTCTCCGGTTCTCTACACTCACCATACGAAACACAGCAGTGTTAAGCTGCTATTTGACGCTGGTATTCAGTTTACATACATCCACATTCTGAACTGGAATATTTGTAGGCCAAAATCTACTATCCCATTTCGTTCCGATGGTGTCGTAAGAGGCGACAGAGGGAAAATTAAAAAAAAGATGGACAGCAACTTCCTAATGACAACTCAAAATAATAAAAAACTGCGGTTGCCAATCCGCTTGCCAAGCATGGCAACTATGGCAAAATCCCCCCCCCCCCCTGAGGCAATATATGAGGGAGGCCGATGTTCAGCAGTGGACTTTATAGGCTGCAATGGTTATGGTAATAGTATACAAATACTTGTTCCGTACGGGATTCAAACCTGCGGTCATCAGCGCCGCAACTCATTGCGAAGCCACTGCGCCACGGAGTGGTCTGACCTTAAGTGGTACTTAACAAAACAATTGGTTTATAACTGTGAACACAACTTACGTCTGTATTGCTCTGGACTTCATTATCAAGCTGAACTGGCTGGTAGTCAAACCCAGGTTCGGGTGAGGTGCTACTCTGCTCTTGAGACGCAACGTCATCAATATTGAAGGTTCCACTATTTAGTTGTGGTGCATATATTTCACACTGATAATCGTGGTCCTGAATACCAATTCCTTTTTCTCCCAGGTCTTCTAATGTAACAGTACACTTCTGTTTAGAGGAAGTGTCCACATTGTGAAGAGTGGTCACTTTCAAGCAGACTTCAATCTTGTAGTGATTTTCATCCTATAAAGAGAAATAAAATTAAGCACAGTTGAATACAAATGTAAATAATAAAGTTAAAGTCAAAGTTGCAGCCTATATACGTCCCACTGCAGGGCACAGGCCTCCACCCATTTCTGAGAGGGTTTTAGGGCAAGGAAGTGTTCGCCGCGCTGCCTTAATGCGTGTTGGCGAACTTCACATGTCTTCGAAATACTTTTTTTTTTTTATTTCTCAGACATGCAGGTTACCTCACGATGTTTTCCTTCATCGCTGAGCACGTGGTAAATCAGCACTTAAAGTAGCAACTAACAATTTCATTGGTGCCGGCGGGTATCGAACCCGGGTTGCTCGCGTACTGTGAAATTTACCGCGAGCGCCAACCATCTGAGTTACCACGGCTCTGGAATGTAAATAATGGTAGAGATAATTTTAAAATTACATGCTTCTAAAAAACCAAAACTGTAAAACCGACATAATATTTACGAACTAGTGACCCGCCGCAGCTTCGCCTGCGTAGGATTTTTTAATGTGTTGTTATTTATATTTATGATAATTAAAGACCAATTTATTTTATAATTTTTTTTTCAAAACAATACTCTCAAGTTTTTCGCACAAATGTAACTTTCATAACTCCTGGCATTACACTCTATCTCTTCGTAAAGTTTCATTATAACTGTTTTACATGGTAGAGCCATGCTGCAGCTATATTAGTAGTAAAGTTGTAGCACGAATGGGTCGGCTCGACCGGGGATAGACCACGTTCTCACAGAATACCAGCGTAACATGGCAGCTTGACACTGCTGTGTTTCGTGCGGTGAGTGTAGAGAACCGGAGACCCATTTTACTGGAAAAGAGGCATTCCATCTTAGTCCTCAGGTGACGCCGCATCTTCATTTTGATTCTTTATTGAGGATAAATGTAGATGTCTATGGGTCACAGCAACCACTTAGCATCAGGTGGACTGCGTGTTCGTTTGTCACCCTTATACTATAAAAAAAAATTAGTTCAGCCATTCTGAAGATTAGCCCGGACAGACAGTGCAAATAAACCCCCTCAGCTCATTATAAGGCAGTTATTTCGATATTACAGGCAGACACTTCAATTTTATTGATATGTATATAATATATTATATAGATGTACAGACTATTTGTTGTAGCGGAAGTGAGTATCTTCGCGTTTTGAAACATTATTTGAAAACTTTTCCCTGTGACAAGCAAAATTTGTTTTCACGCTTTTTAGTTGAAAACCAAGACCTATAAATAATAACTATCTTATGGATGCCATATATGATCCAGTTTACCGTCAAGTTTGCAGCGCGCTTGAAGCGGCGTCCGGTAAACTTGACGGTGTATGGCTATCAGTGTGCATGACAAGTCTACTTAAAGCAAAAATTGTATTCGATTCTGCCGACTTGATCAAGCTTGCAGCGTTATGTAAACTTGAACGTGTGTATTAGCGGGCAAGTACCTATGATATTACTCGAAGCAATAAACGAGAGACGCCATGGTTTCAACTGGTGCGCCATCATGCAAAATTGACGGCGAACTTGAACGTAAGTGGTCTATATGGATGCACTGTAAACTGGACGCCGCGCCGCTTCATGCGCGCTGCAAACTCGACGGTAAACTAGATCGTGTATGGCATCCATAGAAAGCTTTAAAACCGGTGAAAGTCAAATGTGTGGTCAATAGTAACAGAACACGACTGCACTTAACGGCGGTTTTTGGCAGTCACTTTACCGCCGGCGTATTGATAATCTTGTATCATCGTTTAATTATAATTTGAAGTGGGTTTTGATAAACGTGAAAGTGGTGCTGTTTAGTGTATTAAATGTCTGCATGTGTAAAGTATTACTTAGTGGACTTTGTTACATATATATACATTACATTACATTACTAAATTGACTTATCGCTATTATTTTTGATTTTGTATCATGTTAATTCCAATTTTAACTAGAGTATGTTTAAGTAATTTAATATAAAAGTAATAAAATGTGATGGACATTGCATACCAAATGGCGGAATATAGCTGTACTAAATGTTTGTTCTATAAGTGATAAACTATGTAAACACCAACTGTATCAACCTATATTCGCAATAAACGATTTGAATTTCAATTTGAAATTTGGAAATGAAATGAGTGATATTATGGTAATGTAAACCTCAAGTTATTTTGGCTTGATCTGATGTCCAAAATCTCTCAAAATCACAAGGTGACCAACATATTGTGAAGAAGTTTGTACATACATTAAAAAAACTACACATAACAGGTAATATCGTCACCGTAATATGATCACCCGACGGTAAGTGACTACTGTGGCCCATAAACATCTATATTTATTCTCGAAGAATCAAAATGCAGATATGTTTTAGCACCTGTGGAGTAAGACGGAATGCTTTATTACCTGTAAAAAGGGTCTTCGGTTCTCTACACTCACCATACGAAACACAGCAGCGTCAAGCTGCTATTTCATGCTGGTATTCTGTGAGAGTGTGATTCTTCCCCATTCATGCTACAGTCAAAATATAGCTGCAGCATAACTTAATCACCTTATATCTCATCGCTCCATCACCTGGTGCCAGCAGACGAGTTTTTATTCTGCGAATCCTCATCCTAAACAATTTTCCTTACTCTTTTCAGCGTATCAATGCTCATTAACGTATGGATTGCGACGATTATAAACACAAATCAACGCAGAACAGGTGTCTGAACAATAATCTCTTTACAAATTGATTTTCGCATATACAGCTGTGCGTCATTTTTTCTCGCGTTATCAGTGACGCAGGCTAAGTATTTGTGTATCTCTTGGTCATAAAATTATGCCCCGAATTAGGCTCCGAACTGGCCCAAATTCAATCCTTCTTATAAGAAAACATAGTTTATTTTTAAGTTTAGTTTACGACGGGCTGTTTTCCGTAACTCCACGTTTAAGCGCGTATTTTGCGTGTGGGCGAGAATATTGTGATTATTCGATCCATGAAATCACCCAGGAGAAGTTCTTTAAACAGATAGATTAAAAAGAAAGAAAATTTTGTTTCAGAGATCATGAGGTGTCTGTGAAAGTAAACACCTGGCAGCCTACTGCGGGAAGTCTGCAGTATATGAACACATACAGGGTCGTCCCTGTCACTACATTAGATTTGATAGACCACAAATCCTTGCTAAAGAACACAGATTCCTTCCAAAGATGATTCACGAGGCTATTGAAATCAAAAAACACCCTAATTTCAAAAGAGAAGATAGCTGGGTGCTGCCATCTGCTTGGAATCTTATAATTAATAAAATTAAATCCCAACCTAAGTATACAACTGCAAGACCTCAAGATACTATAAGTAGATACCATGTAGATCAGAACAAAAATTAATAACTTTAGTCTGAAGGTAGCCTTTGTTAACTATGACATTGGGATGTCAAACAGCTCAGTCCCCCCCATAACCATAGGTGCTGTAAAGTGCTTGAAACTTTGAGAAATAAGTTAATATACGTGACGAAATCCATAAAAACTAGTTTTATTTAAATTGGTAGATGATAATTATTCAGCATTCGTTTTTGTGTGAACATTACTAAAAACATTTCATTTAGATTGACAGTTAAGTCATATTCTTTACACCAACTCTCCATTATATGGGGAGCCACTTAGGTCAGGTCACACACTAAGCTTGCGGTTTTTTTCAAGACCAGTATTATCAGGTCATCTCATCTGCATAACCAATTGTATAGAAGTGGTTGGCATTTAATTTGCAGAAGCTAAGAAAGAATTTAAGTTTTTCTGCATTTTACCTGTGACTACACATGATCCAGAACTATCCAATCACCACAAAGCTACAGGATTATGCTCACATTTTCAACAATCGTTAGTTATTTTTCAGTATAAGAGGGAGGCCTTTCAATAACATAATATGCATTTTTATGAAGTTGACCACATGGACCTACAGCTAAAAATGGTGGATTTGGAGAGGTTAATTGCAGTAACAGAAAATTAAAACTTAAATTTTAGTAGATTTTAAAGAATTTTTTCAGAAAGAATCCATTTTTCTGCCGACTTCTTAGGTATGTTTTTCTTTTATGTGTGTTACCTCATAACTTTTTACTGGGTGAACCGATTTCGATGATTCTTTTTTTATTTGAAAGCTGATACTTCTCATGTGGTCCCACATGAATTTGATCAAGGTCAGACCAATAGTCATTTAGTTATTCTTAATAACTTATATTGAAGTTGGCTGTACAAAATTTTTAATTTTAAATTATTTTAGATAAAACTTACAGTAACCAATATCTTTGACCTTTCCTTCTATTCAAACCTTTTTTTTTAACAGTAACAGTTACACACAAAATCTTAATTGAATATTAATTTATACATATTGCAACAAATATTCAAAAAAAGTGGCCTACTGAATAAATTTCTTCCCGGATTCAAATAGACTCCATGCATGTGTCCAAATAATCTCATGCTGGTAGATATATTCATACATTATGTATGTATGCAACGGCATAATATTGTACCATTTTATTTTCATTTACACAATTATTTCTTTCTATACATAGAGATAGATATTTTTTCCAACAGAAAACATATCTAAGGGTGAAATAGACAAACCCCTTACCTTAAGGGAAGCTACTGAGTTTTATCTATAATGTACTTATACATAAAAGATGAAACTCACAAGGTTTCCTTTTAGTTAGCCTACATCATACATATAATGTTGGAGATTGAAGGCATTAGTACAGCTCTTAAAGTGCTCAGAGAAAAAAGAAAGGAATAAGAAACACAAATTCCTTCACAATAAAATACAATGAGATCCTAATCCTAGCTACTGATTACTCTACCTACTGCTTGTTATACTCAGACCACTGCAGTCATCAGGTAAAAAAATGGCAAGTAAATGCAAGGCAGTAACCAAAATATTAGCATTAGTGATTAAAAAGTATTAGTTTTGTTTTTATAAAATAAGGGTGAAAAACGAGCACACAGTCCACCTGACGGTAAGTAGATGTAGTGACCCATAGACATCTACATTTTTCCTCAATTAAGAATCAAAATACAGATGCATTGTCACCCCTGATAGAATACCACATTTTCAGTTAAAACTGGTCTCCGATTCTCTACAGTCACCATATGCAGCATTAAGCTGCTATTTTACGCTGGTTTTCTGAGAGTGTGATCCTACCCCGGTCGAGCTGACCCATCCGTGTTACAACCATGCTATAGCTGCAGCATGGCTCTGCTACGTATTTTCTTTTAATTAAAAAAAAATTGTAGAAAGCAACAAAAAGCAGCAAATGTGAATTTTAAAAAAGTTATAATCATGTCACAGCAGAAACATATACAAACCACGATAAACAGATAATTTCCAGTTTGTACACTTGATAACCTTAGTTAAAAATTAATTTTATAACAATATATAAAATATTAAAAAAGGAGACACTCACGATTTGCTGCGCATTTAAAAGTACACCGTCACTGTATGAGAATAAATGATTTGGTAGATTATTCAAATAATCAACGAAGCCATTCAAAAATTTTACTTTTCTTTCTACACTTAAATCCGAATAACAAATCGATATAAGAAAGCACTGGCTCAAAAACAAGCAACTAATCAGTTTCATGACGCTAAGCAAAATATGATCATTGCTGATTGTAAACACAAATAAATAATGTAACAGGATGTTGATGATCCGTCTTTTTGACAGCTGAGAAATTTGTAGGCATGGGTAATAAATATCGATATTTTTTTAAAAACATATCGATATATATCGTCGATATTTTAAATCGAGATATATCAACATATCGATATTTATTTTAGAGTATCGAATTCGTATCAATTTCGATATATTTTAAAATGTTGTATCGTTTTTTTCGTTGTCCAACCGTCAGTAGATAAAATTTTGGACCTTATCTTTACATCATTCAAATGATGACGATATATCGATATTTATCAAGCAATATATATCGATACTGTTTCAAAATATAGATTCGATATATATCGATATATTTTTCCATAATATTTTGTATTTATATATATTTTGTACCAAAGAGTATAGTAACTGTCCTATACAGGAATGCTTTGTACACATTACACAACACAACACATAGTGATGGGTTAACTCGGGTTACTAACTCGAACTTACTCGAGTTGCGGCTAACTTGACTTAATTCGTGTTGCGGCTAACTCGAGTTAATTCGTATTGGATCTTCCTAACTCGAGTTTGGGCTGCTGTAGTACATGAACGGATTAAGTGAGCCGTTCGTTGTGTTCGCGCTTTGTGTATCAAAGTGTATATAGCTACAACCTAAACAATTTGTTATTTAGAATTGTATAATAGCTAAGTTATGTGATTTAATTCCTTTTATAATTTTGATTAATTATGATCAATATATTTTGTTTATATACATAAGTATATTATATCCGTTTATATTTTGTATATATAAGTATATTTTATCCGTTTATATATTTACTATTAAATTTTTTTCTGTTTATTACAAAGTAGATAATATTAAGTTTGTATAGTTTAAAAATATTTTATTTATTTGCTTTTTGTAATAAGATATAATGTTTTTACTTATTTATTAATTTATGAATGGTGTTGCACCTACCACAGCTTCTCAAATCATCCAGGGTTGACTGGTAGAGAATGCCACAAGGCATTAAGTCCGCCCTTTATATCCCTTATTATAAGGTAGATGTAAAAAAAGAATAAATAAATTTAAAAAAATATAGTTTACTACGTGCTCGGCGGTGAAGGAAAACATCGTGAGGAAACCTGCATGTCTGACAAATAAGAAAAAAAATATATTTCGAAGATATGTGAAGTTCGCCAACACGCATTATGGCAGTGGACTTTTTCTTGCTCTAAAACCCTCTCAGAAATGAGAGGAGGCGTGTGCCCAGCAGTGCGACGTGTATATAGGCTGTAACTTTACTTTTTGAGTTATGTAGATCACAGACCTATTATTGTAATACCCAAAAACATTAGTTAAGTTGTAAGATACATAATATTTTAAATTAACGTAAAATGTAACACTTGACTTCCAATAAATATATTGAATTACGTGGTAGAGCCATGCTGCAAATATATTGTGTAAGCAGCACGAATGAGTCTGCTCGACCGGGGTGGAACCACGCTCTCACAGAATACCAACGTAAAATAGCAGCTTAATGCTCCTGTGTTTCGTATGGTGAGTGTGGGAAACCGGATACCTTTTAAACTGGAAACGAGGCATTCCATGTCAGTCCTCAGGTGTGACAATGCAGCTGAATTTAGATTCTTAATTGAGGATAAATGTAGATGTCTATGGGCTACAGTATCCACTTGCCATCAGGTTGCCGTTTGTCAACCTTATTCTATATAAAAAATAAAAATAAAAGAATAAAAAAAATATTTAACAATATTTTGACTGTGATAATTAAACTATTAATAGCTTATGTACCTACATATTAAAGCTAGGCTAATATTGTTTCATGAAAACTGATATATAGCTAGTTTTGTTGTTAAATGAAGGTATTTACTATAACTAAGATTAAAACAAAAATACAGAAGTATGTGATACTGTATATACCTTTTTATGCCAATCCAACATAATAAGTTTGCTAATTGTAGTTATCCCAACCTACCAAAGAGCTATATAAAAAAACAAATTTATAAAATAGTAATTTGTAACAAATTATTTACTCTGTTTCGTACTGCTAACTCGAGTTGCGTAACTCGAGTTTAAACTCGAGTTACTGATACATAATAAAAGCGGTTGAATAGTGATGCGCCAAGATTAATGCCTTTGTGGTATTGTACGTATTTTATTAATTTAACTTTATAAGTATTTAATGAATATTAGGTAGTTGGGTAATTATAAGGTAGGTTTTAGCTGATCAATAAAACACAGGTACTAATTTATACAACGATGTTCATTAATCAAGCACAAAAATCTAATTAATTTACTGCCCCCCTTAAAAAGGGTTAACTTATTATTTAATTGACGTTTTGATTACGTGATCGCAGTTTTACGTACAAGATATTTCTGTATCTGAATCTGAAGTCAATATATTCTTAATGAAGTACACCGTAAGTAACATAAACAACCGCCGAAGTTAGTTTTTAATCACTTTAAAATTAATGTAATTTTACTTCAAATTTACACTCTAGTATTGCACCTTCAATCAGCTTGCGCAGCCCACGCGTAAATTCAAAAATTGATGAGCACTAAATTGGATGATGCTGGGCTCCCAGTTGAACTTTTTTATTGCTACCACACATTTATGCACCAATTCACTGCTTTTCGCAAATCTTAAGTTAGGAAAGTATTTTTAACTTATTTACCTGTATCATGTATGTACCTATATAACAAAGCTATTAAATTATAAATAGGTAAAATATTTTTTTTATTTTAAATTTTTGAATAGCTTTGTATCAGTTCAGACCATTTGCGAAACCCTATAACTTCGTTGTGGATAAAACTAGAAGCATTGTTATAAACTTAGTATATTTACAAATTTCATTAAATGAAAACCAGTAGTTTAAGTATTATAACTAGTCAAAGTTTCTTAATTTTGTCGCTCACTCACTGACCGATCATTAAAACTCTAAGGCACTTCTAGTAGACATAGAAACTTCAAATTTGTCGTAAAATTGTTGCGAAAATGAATAATATGTATTCAATCTATTTATTTAAAATATAAAAGATTTTTAGTAATGATGTGGTCACTATAAGATGTTGTTAGGTTAGCTAATTACGTAATAACTTAAGACAGAAGGACCCTTAAGTACGGACTGAATGAATTAACCGACTTGGTATTACATGGATCTCACAACTTTTTACGGTAGAAGAACCGAGTTGCGAGACTTGGTTTTTTTACAAGTTATGTTTTTGATGGCATTTGAAATTTTTGAATTGTAATAAAAAAAAATTAATTTCTTATGATAAGATTATATTGTTTTTACGAATGAAATCATGTTATTACAAAATAATCGTGTAAAACGTGATACAGCACCAACTCTAATATCTAGTATTCTAGTCTTAATCTAATATCTCTAGTATCATAATATTACTTAGCGATGATAAGAAATATCATTAGTTTTTACAGCAATGTGCAATATATTTCACCATGGTAATTGAAAATTCTAATAAATACCGACGGGAGAAACAAGTAGCGCGTGTTCTGTCGTGATTAATTGCATCGCCCTTGCCATTTTGAGACTGTTCATACCCATACTTACTGTTCCTACTCGCTAACGCACGCTCCATAGCTTGCTTCCTAATAATCTAAGGCCTGGAAGCTTACCACAAACCAACTCTCGCGAACGCGCGCTCTATAGATTGCTTACGTACACTCTAAGAATACGGGAAATATCCTTACGCTCACCAGATGTCACTAGTTGGGACTGAGGTGACAAATAATATCACGATAATTGAAAACTTGTATTTTAAATAAAATTGTGTTTTATAATGAAAAACTTGTAATGAGTAGAATAAGTAGAATACAATAACTCTACTCAGAGCTAACTTTCTGTGTTTCAAGAGACGTCGAGTGTAATTGAATGTGTAAACTTATGTTGCAAGAGTATTATTATTTATAAAAAATAATAGCTTAGACATAATGTTTGACGGCCTATTATGTATATTGTTGAAAATGTCGTTTCATTGTTGTTATATTATATACATAGATTACCTCCATATATCACCGTAAAATATAATGAACTAAAAAAAACTGTTGAAACAACTGTTTTGATACTTTGTTAAGACAGTTTGTTATTTCCAATTTTCGATTTAATAATACCCATTTGTTGATTTGATATAGATCTAAAATAAAAATTATAAAAAAAGAATTATAAAAAAAGAATTACTTTTCTATTTAAGAATGCGTATTTTTGTAGTCTGATTGCACTGAACCTGAATTTTACTTATTAAAAGCAACTATTGATTATTACAATATATTTTTATTTGTTGCAGTTTGTTATAATTGTTGCCAATGACATGAAATATTAGATTTAGATGTTGTACAGCAGTAGAAAGAATTAGGGAAAGAACTTGTTTATATGATGTATGTTTATATGAAATACATTATAATTATATACAGTCCGTACGGATAAAAAATGGGATTCGAAATGGCAGCTCATTGACTCCGTACCGTCAACATGCACAGTACCGATAGCGATAACCGCTAATAACGGTCGTTATAATCTTATATTATTCGGTTAATTGGAAATTTTCTTTTAATGCGAAAATATTTGAAAAGAATTGTATATGTACGTAAATAATTTTTTAGATAATATAAATAATAATAATATAAAATAAAAATAATTTTAAAAGAACATTTATAAGTAACGACCCGCTCTAGCTTTGCCTGGGTGGGACCTATTAATGTGGCTTTATTAAGACTTAAGATAATTATTAAAGACCACTTATTTCATCTTATTGATATTTCTTTTTTAATAAAATCTCAAAATTTTGCGGATAAAGTTTATTGTGAATTACTCCTAGTATTACTCTCTATTTGTTCGTGAACTTTTATTACAATCGGTCAGCCCTATGAAGTAATATATACTTACTAGTGTTTCTATATAGTTTGTGGTACTTACGTCAGGGTACACTTCGATACTTTGGGTAGGGTCCAATAATCTGCAAAAGCACTAGTGCCATCTCATACTCTACTCTATGACATACGTACTAGAACAGCTATTTCAAACAAAAAATGTACGCTACTCATGTTTTCGCGCATGCGCAGAGAAGTGTGTGGCATGCGCAGTTGGTTTTTAACATAGATTATGTGTAGACAGAACGATCAGCATATAATAATCTAGGAGTAAAGTATTCTGTGATAATAATAGATTGTATTGTTAATTATGTAAATGATATCGAGTATAATTTTTAAAATTTGTCTTTATTTTGCATATTGTATGTGCTAATTTAATATAATATTATATAATATTATATCAGAATTACATTTAATAATTTTTTTATTTTAATATTTTAAAAGGTAACTATGTAAAATATTTAAAAAAAAACATACTAAATGTATGTGTTACAAAATTTATTGAGATAACATATTATATTTTACAAATATATTTATTTTGATTAGAATAAGAGTCGCTCATAAATGCTGGGCACGCGAGAGTTAAAAAATGGATGAATTTATTCAATTTTCCCTGTTTTCATGGCTTGGACGTGGAAACCTAAAAATAAAATAAAAGAATAATCAGCAAATCAGAAATTTAGCCTAATTATGAATACTTCCATTTGTTTCTACAAAAAAAGTACATATTATATTATGCACAATTTTTCTCACATTTTTAACAGGCTTTACGGCTCTAAATTCTAGCTCTTCTGAGCCTGAAGTTACACGGTACATATAATTATCCTTCATAGTACACTGCTTCACAATATGTTGATGCGTCACATTGTGCAGCCCTTGAGAGATTTTCACGGCAGCTTGAGCGTGATTATATTCTCTTTGACTTGAGCTAGCAGACAGCTGACAGTTGGTGATGGTATCACATCACCATCAGAGCACTTGTTTCACCGTTTCCACTAAAAGTTCACATGCGCAGACATTTAATACACAAAACGCACCTTTTTTGCTTATTAAATTCCACTTCAAACCATTATTTAAACTATAGTATAGGAGCAGCAATCCGGAAATTTGTATTTTAGAGCTATAATCTTTGGGGAATAATATTTACTGCCGTGGGCAGTTTCCCCGGAATTTCTTTTTTTAACATATTGTTAATATAAATAGGTAGACACTTAACTAAGTATATACTTATTTATATTTTATATATTTTATAAAATGTTTTGATGGGAAAATAAAAACGGGGACACGGATAACGGCTGCTTTATTTTTCATATAAGTATTACTTGTGATAATTATAAACATTTAATAATTAAATACATTATAGAACTTTATTTTAACATTCGACTTAAGTATAAATGTAAACTTTATAATTCAAGGAAGGAAACTTGTAGGAATCAGTTAAATAAAATTGCTCAGCTTAAAGGCCAATATTTTTATGAGGCTTCATCATGCTTCATGGTTATATTGTTTCATCTGTTCATGAAAAGTATAAAGTAATAATAAACTTATTATCATTTTAGCTGCATGAATTTAAAAAACATAATGATCTTAACACAGGAAAGTGGACTGTGTCTGAGGATACAGATGCACCCTCTATTCTCTCAAACTCGGTATGTTAATAAAATGGTCACTCATTCATGGACTGACCGCGGCAAGTGCAACTTAATCTCGCAGATCTGTTGATCTCCGCAGCTGTTACTTAACCACGAGTTCCTCTTCACTACGACTAACGTTGTAGGCGATGAACCAAGCTATTTAAGAGCTCGGCACAATGTCGTCGGCCATCAAGCATGAATCGGGCATCGACTGTTGTGAGTATCAAATACTATGGAATTTATACTATCATTATTAAATATACCTAACTACGCTAAAAGTTTTATCATTGTGACTATGACATTGGGAATATTATGAGCTTGGGGTTCGAGACAATTAAAAACTGCCTGACTTACCAAAATTGACACTTTAATTACAGAACACTAATTACAACTTAAAACCACACTAATAATAAAACACAATTGTACTACAGATCACTTTAGTTCGCAGTTGTATCGCTTAGAAGTATACTCAGTCGTGGTCTATACCGGCCTTATATAGGGCCTCAGATAGTCTCTAGAACCTTCTACTGTAGAAACATCTAGAATGTTCGAGTACATATCGGTCCCGAAATTTCTAGAAGGATCTTGACTCTCCTAGTTCTGCTACTCGATACTAGAGGGCGCTAGTGGTAACTAGTGTTGCCATGTACAAGACATTAATAGTGGCGCGCAACAGGAATATAATCCGAAGTTCCGAAGCTCCGCTCAACCCTTTGGTGGTGTTGGAAGTAAGCGGTCGCTACCTCCTCCCACTCCCCTGCCCCCCCCCCCCCCTCTCCTGCCGAACGATTCTAAATTTCAACCTTTATCTAAATGTATCTAAAGTTTTGAGTTAAAATTTGAAGTCCTATTATAACAATATTTTACCTACTGGTACAAATAATGTAGAAATGACTTCCTTTAATAAAATTGTTTTTATTCTACTTTTTATTTTATACTTCTGAAGAAAATCATCATCATCATCATTACAGCCCTTCACAAGTCCACTGCTGAACATAGGCCTCCCCCAAAGAATGCCACAAAGCACGGTCCTGAGCCACCTGCATCCATCGACTTCCTGCATGTCTTACCAGGTCGTCACTCCATCTCGTGGGGGGACGCCCTACACTTCGCCTACCGGTACGAGGCTGCCACTCGAGAACCTTTCTTCCCCATCGGTTGTCGGTTCTTCGAGCTATATGGCCGGCCCACTGCCACTTCAGCTTACTAATCCGTTGGGCTATGTCGGTTATTCTGGTTCTACTGCGGATATCCTCATTCCTAAATTTATCACGCAGAGAAACTCCGAGCATAGCCCTCTCCATAGCTCGCTGAGCGATCTTGAGCTTCCTCATACGGCCAGCAGTGAAGGACCACGTCTCAGTTCCGTAAGTCATCACTGGCAACACATAGAAGAAAATGTTTGCTGCAAATTGTTGAGTTCTTCTTTGCATTACAACCAACCCGTCTAGGGAACCTTAACAATTTTTTCTAGTTATAGAATCCGGAGGGAATCTGTTTGACAAACGGCAAAATAAAATTAAATTTTAGAACGCAAACCGAGGATTTATTTTCCCGTTGTGTTCATAGATAAATATATATGTAGCATAGATAAATATATATGTATAAATATATATGTAGGTTGTGTTGGCAAGTCTATCGATTCAATAGAAACATGCAAGATAAATATCGACATTAATTAATTTTGATATAGTTGAGTCAATTCCTACCGTACAAGTAAAATATTTTGTTTAAAAATGTATTTATCAAATTCATGCAAATTATCAACAACGTGACTTTTTTCTTTGTAAAATATCAAAATAAACAAAATATCAAATCAAACGGTGGTAGAGCCACGCAGCAGTTTTTGCTGTTGCATGTATGGGCCGGCTCGCGCCGGGTTGGTACCACGACCTCACAGAATACCGGCGTGAAGTAGAAGCTTTGCTTCTGCGTTTCGTCTGGTGAGTGCAGGTGGCCGGAGGCCCAATTCCCCCCCCCCCCCCCCCCCCCCATTAACATGGTAGCGGAATTACACGAAGAACTACCCCAGGAGGGTACCAGCACCCCTGGAGAATCCCTCGCTGAGCATCCACGACCATGTTATTCCGATCCTGAGCGTGGGTGCTCAGGCTGCCCCGCGTATTCTGGGGGGGGGGGGCAAAATTCCGCTCAAAAGCATTACTGCTAGGGGCAAACTGAGCAAGAACACCAAGGCGACCCCTGCCGCGCTATCCGTGAATTTCTGCAACATCAGGGGACTTCACTCTAACCTAAATGCCGTCCACTACCATCTCGAGACGGCGAAGCCGGCCTTGCTCTTTCTGACCGAGACGCAGGTTTCCTCTCCGGCTGATATTTCGTATTTCTCCTACCCGGGGTACAAATTGGAGCATTCCTTTGTGCCTCGGGCTGGAATTTGCGTGTATGTCAGAGAGGACATCTGTTCTCGACGCCTCGGCAGTCTTGAAGGTTCGAACCTGTCCATCCTTTGGCTACGCGTAGACAGCGACGACCATCCGCGCGTCTACGGGTGCCTCTATAGGTCCCATAGCGGTAATGCCGAAACAGACCGACTCATCGACCACGTCCAAATGGCTACAGATTTCTTGCTACAACAGGTCCCATCCGCAGAGATCGTGATCCTTGGCGATTTTAACGCCCACCATGCCGAATGGCTCGGTTCACGTCTAACCGATCATGCGGGGAGATCTGTTTATGACTTTGCCTTGGCATATGGTCTGACACAACTGGTTACTTCGCCTACGCGGATTCCAGATGTGGAGGATCATACACCTTCCCTGTTGGACCTTCTGCTGACCTCTCATCCGGACGGATATCAGGTTTCCGTCGATGCCCCTCTCGGCTCTTCGGACCATTGTCTGATCCGGAGTGTGGTGCCACTCACGCTCCCTTCGCGGTTGCGTTCTGCAGGTTGCCGCCGTGTTTGGCATTACAGGTCGGCGGATTGGGACGGAATGCGGTCCTTCTTTGCATCCTACCCATGGGGGCGGGTTCGCTTCTCGCCGGATGATCCCAGCGCTGTTGCTGACTCTGTCACTGATGTGGTGCTACAGGGAATGGAACTATTTATTCCATCATCTGTGGTACCCATCGGAGGCAGATCTCAGCCTTGGTTTGGTCGCTCCTGTAAGACTGCATTACGCAGTAAGCAGGAGTGTTATCAAGCCTGGGCTGCAGCTTCGGCGACTCGGGATGTAAATACCAGCACACTTAAAAAGAAGTATAACTTCGCCTCCAGGTCCTTCAAAAGAGTTATTGCCAAGGCAAAGTCAGAGCACATAGGCAGAATTGGCGAGAAACTAGTTCGCCTTCCTTCGGGAACCCGTGCATTCTGGTCTCTCGCCAAGGCTGTCCAAGGGAATTTCTGTAAGCCATCACTACCATCTCTGCACAGGGAGGATGACTCACTGGCCCATGACGCAAAAGACAAAGCCGACCTTTTAGGCTCCCTTTTTGCGTCCAACTCGACTCTTGATGACGGGGGGAAAACACCGCCGACCATCCCGCGGTGTGAGTGCTCCATGCCGGATGTGCTGTTCTCACAGCGCTCGGTTCGCAAAGCACTGCTCTCCCTGGACATCCAGAAGTCGAGTGGGCCTGACGGAATCCCCCCAATTGTGCTGAGGACGTGTGCTCCAGAGTTGGCACCGGTGCTAACGCGTCTTTTCCGGTACTCCTACTCCCAAGGCGTAGTCCCGAATTCATGGAAGACAGCTTTTGTCCACCCGATCCCTAAAAAAGGCGACCGCTCAGACCCATCCAACTATAGGCCTATCGCGATCACCTCCTTGTTCTCCAAAATAATGGAATCCATTATTAACTGCCAGCTCATCCGGTACCTTGAGGATCACCAGCTGATTAGTGACCGCCAATACGGTTTTCGTCGGGGTCGATCAGCTGGTGATCTTCTGGTCTACCTGACCCATAGATGGGCGGAGGCAGTAGAGTCCAAGGGGGAGGCGTTGGCCGTTAGTCTGGACATTGCGAAGGCCTTCGATCGGGTTTGGCACAAAGCGCTTCTTTCGAAGCTCCCTTCCTATGGGCTTCCCGAGAAATTGTGCAATTGGATCACCAGCTTCCTTGCAGATCGGAGCATCAAGGTCGTTGTAGACGGTGCATGCTCTGACTACAAGCCTATTAACGCTGGTGTTCCACAAGGCTGTGTGCTATCACCAACGCTGTTTCTTCTGCATATCAATGATATGTTGCTAACTGGTAACATTCATTGCTATGCGGATGACAGCACTGGTGATGCTCTATACACCGGCCGTGCCAATATTTCTCGGGAAAACGTCGCTGAGTACCGGAACAAACTTGTGTCTGAAGTCGAGTCTTTGCTGAACAAAGTCTCGGATTGGGGGCGACTAAATCTAGTCCAATTTAATCCTCAGAAGACACAAGTTTGCGCGTTTACCGCTAAAAAGAACCCCTTTGTCGTATCTCCTCAGTTTCAAGGCACTCCCCTTCTTGCCTCAGCCAGTATCGGTATCCTCGGAGTCGACATATCGAGTGACGTGCAGTTTCGTGGTCACTTGGAAGAGAAGGTCCAATTGGCCTCTAAAAAGCTTGGCGTGCTCAGCAGAGCGGGACAGTATTTCATGCCGGCACACCGCCTGCTACTTTACAAGGCGCAAGTTCGGCCTCACATGGAATACTGTTCCCATCTCTGGGCAGGGGCTCCCCAGTGCCAGCTCCTTCCACTTGACGGCATCCAACGCAGAGCGGCTCGAATTGTCGACGACCGAGCCCTTTCCGATCGGCTCGATTCATTGGCACTGCGAAGAGATGTTGCATCCCTTTGCATTTTCTTTCGCATCTACCATGGGGAGTGCTCTGAGGAATTGTTCGGATTAATCCCAGCCGCCAAATTTCACGAACGCACATCGCGGCAGAACTCCCGATACCATCCACACCATATGGATGATTGGCGGTCCACCACTGTGCGATTTAGAAGATGTTTTCTTCCTCGACACGACCTCCTTGTGGAATCGATTACCATCAGCGATTTTTCCGGACCGATACGACTTAGGGACCTTCAAGAAAAGAGCGTACTCCTTTTTAAAAGGCCGGCAACGCATCTGCGATTCCCCTGGTGTTGCAGTTGTTCATGGGCGGCGGTAGTCACTTACCATCAGGTGAGCCGCATGCTCGTTTGCCCCCTCTCCTATATAAAAAAAAAATTGAAAACGTTCTATATTTTAAACAGTATATAAAATAAATTTTATCCAAAAATAAACGCATCATAACATTGAGGACGGCTTGAGAATTTACTTGTGAAATATGCATGCAATTATCAGTATTGTCTATTATTAACACCACAATCACTCACTGAACAAGAAAGCATTTACGCCAGTATATTCTGCATAGACTAAAATATACTGGTGTATAGACCGAAATAGTGTGCAAGGGAGAAGAAAATTCCTTATGGTCAAAATGCAAGATAGAATAGGATACAAAATCTCATGACTCTGTAACCGATTTTGAATGACAAGTCGGCGCAATTCGGCCCGCAAGAAATAGTTCCTAGATATTTTGTAATTTTTTTAAGTGTAATAGTGGTTATTTCTAGTAATTAACTTTTTTCTATAATGGTTATTTGTTCTGTGAATGACTAGATCATGTTATATATGTTATAATAATTAAAAATGTTATAATAATAAAAAATAATAATAATAAATGTTTTTATACATATAGATTTAACAAAAGTAAGAACAGTGAGTTAAACGTATAAACAATGTTCAAGACAAGATAAACAAATATTTTCCATTGGACCCCAAACTAGGATAATCCTGTATCTTGGGGTCCGGGAGCGCAAGTTATCTAAAGAAGTGTACACAGTCTAACGAAAAAGAATAGCATGTTTTCCTAGTGTAAATATAATAGTGCAGTATAATTTTGCTCTGTGTGTGTGTGTTTGTTTGAGTGTGTGTTTGTGTGTGCGCTTCTAGTGGCGTTTGACAAGATCTTCAGTTTCCTCATATGTTAACGTCATTAGCCAATTTCTAATATGGTGACAGACCTGTGAGGTGTTGAGTTGAACATCACGTTCCTCAGTTTTAGTGTTTACAGTGAGAAAGAGACTCAAAAACAAGTGCTGTGCATTGTGCTAAAGAGACAGAGACTCAATTTTATCTTTCATCATGAAAGAAAACGAAAGGAAATGATACAAGTGTGCATGTTCTCCTGCTCATGATCGTAACATCACCTTGCATCGTTTTCCAAAGCCTGGGAGAACAAATAGCTTACGGTACGTATGCTAAATAGCTTTTTGATTACTGATTAAAACAGTTTTAAAATAATTAATAGAATCAGAGGCTTAGCTT
Organism: Parnassius mnemosyne; assembly: GCA_963668995.1. Classification (NCBI taxonomy): domain Eukaryota; kingdom Metazoa; phylum Arthropoda; class Insecta; order Lepidoptera; family Papilionidae; genus Parnassius; species Parnassius mnemosyne. The sequence goes on from CAVLGL010000057.1 coordinate 12,580,140, forward strand.
TCCATTGACGTCAGTGGAGTTTGGTGTTGATACGTATTTTTACAGAAAGATTACTCTATTATAAGCACACACACAAAGTCTCAATATACGGAAACGCGTAATTTTTTTTTAGTTGTATGGGGTACTGAAAATACACAAACCAAACGCTCCACTACGTCCTATAGTAAGCCAGATCGATTCACCAACTTATAAGTTGGCTCAACACTTGGCAAAAATACTGTCACCACTAAGAGGACATACCAGAGCACACACAAAGGATTCATACCAATTTGTTAGTGAGATTAAAGACCTACATCTCGCTGACAATGAAACTATGGTCAGTTTTGATGTTCAGTCACTATTCACATGCCTACCTATTGAAGACTGCATCTCAATTGTTACTAGAAAGCTAGAAGATAACAATATGCCTACAGAATATGCGGTATTACTCAAACACTGCCTCACATCTGACTATTTATTGTGGAAAGAAGAGTTCTACATGCAAGTAGATGGAGTGGCAATGGGCTCACCTGTATCTCCCGTAGTCGCTGACATATTCATGGAGGACTTTGAGGAGAAAGCCCTTCTTACTGCTCCTGTAAATCCAAGATTCTACAAGCGATACGTAGACGATACTTTCACAATTTTACCATCTGACAAAGTAACTGCATTTTTAAACCACCTTAATTCCATAAACCCTAAAATACAATTCACAATGGAGTTAGAGGCAAACAATACTTTAGCTTTTCTAGATGTTTTAGTCATCCGAAATCCTGATAACACTATTGGTCATACTGTGTACAGAAAAAATACCCATACCAACCGATATTTAAATGGTGAATCTCACCATCATCCTTCACAGTTAGCTACCGTGGGAAAATCTTTGTTTCAGAGAGCACGAGGGATCTGTGACAGAAAACATCTGGCCGCCGAGCTTCAGCACGTCGAGCAAGTACTGCAAGACAACAAGCTTCGGGTCCCGCGCCTACGTCACAGTGACCGAGTGAAGCCAGCCACAGTCGAGCGTGTGCCTGCTGTACTACCCTATGTCAGAGGAGTCACAGACAAGGTTGGCTACATCTTGAAGCGAGCTTCCATTAAAACGTACTTCAAGCCGCTGAAGAAGATTGGTCAATTTTTACCATCTGTCAAGTGTCATATCCCTCTACAAGATGCAGGAGTGTACAAGCTGGATTGTGAATGTGGTCTCTCATACATAGGACAAACAAAAAGATCTATTAAAACCCGCGTTAAAGAACATATAGCTGACGTGAAGCACCGACGTATCGGGAAGTCTGCAGTTTGTGAACATGTTCAGGATCGTCCCCGTCATTACATTAGATTTGATAGACCACAAATCCTCGCAAAAGAACACCGATTCCTCCCAAGGATGATTCGCGAGGCTATTGAAATTAAAAAACATCCTAATTTCAATAGAGAAGATGGATGGGTGCTGCCATCTGCTTGGGATCCCATAATTAATAAAATCAAATCCAAACCCAAGTATACCACTGCTAGACTTCAAGATACTGTAAGCTCATTCTGCGTAAATCGAACCAAAAATTAATATTAAAAAACTGAAGGTAGCCGGGCTAACTATGACAGCAGGACGTCAAACAACTCAGTCCCCCGTGACCACGGGTGCTGGAAAGCACCCGAAACGTCGGGAATATAAAAATAAGTTAAAAATAAGTTAATATACGCGATAAAATCCGTAAAATTAGTTTTATTTAAAAATGTGTAGTGTTCGCGTAAATATAAGAAATCATTATGAAAATCAATTATTCTTGCAATGTTTATGTCTAATCTACTAAATACTAATAAACTGGCGCCATTTTGTAATGTCATTGTCGACGTCAATAGAAATGTCGATTCTTTCCGAAAAAGGTCAATTTTTAAATCGATTCAAATCATAAGCTGATGTATCGGTTCACAAAAAATCGTTTTCTAAAATATCTATATTTTTTGTTTCTATTTATAATGTCAATATAAACCCATTTTATGAAAAACAAGAAAGATACCATGATAAATGATCTGTTATTGAAATTTGTTTTATTTAACAGTACCTATTAGGGCAGATAACAAATAAAATAGGTTAGGTTCAACTTATGTCAAAGAACCGAATTGATTGACCCCGACTCCACCTGGTACGAGTCTGTCCTACCCCTAGAGTGGTTTTATAGAGCCGGAGGCGCGTAGGGGGAGCAGCCTCCGCCTGCTGTAACAAATCGTAGGCATTGGACGAGCCGGAGCGGCTGAGGCTGGTCGCCGAAGGCGACCAACAAGCCAAAGCTGCGGAGGCGAGGAGGGATGCCTGCGATTTGTTACGCTAAGGCGTAGAGGTTGCTCTTCCCGCAGCGCCGGAGTCGTAGCAGTCTCAAAATAGATACAAAAATCCTTATGAATCAGTCCCCTTATTTTTTTATGATGAAGGGGATTTTTTTCTCGTAAAATGGATTTATATTTACATTATAAATGCAAACATGAAAAAAATATCGATATTTTAGAAATCGATATTTGGGAATCGATACATCAGCTTACAATTCAAATCTATTTAAAAAATCGATCTTTTTCGGAGAGAATCGACATCCCTATTGACGTCGACAATGACATTACAAAATGGCGCCAGTTTATTAGCAGATTTAGACATAAACATTGCAAGAATAATTGATTTTCAATTATTCTTTTCTCAAAAATTACGCGTTCTCGTATATTGAGACTTTGTGTGTGTGCTTATAATAGTGTAATCTTTCTGTAAAAATACGTATCAACACCAGACTCCACTGACGTCAATGGAAAGTCGTACCGAATCAGGCGTTACTTTGCGGAAATTCGTTATATAAAAGCTTTTACAAAAATTTACTTCGCAAATATCCGCGTTATAAAATAAAATGATGTGTCTTACCTAGTATGAAGAAGCACCTCCCGCCCTCCCTCAATTGCGTGCACTATCCCCGTCACCACTAATCCCAGCACCGCTACTTCCAACACCACTACACTAAGCAAGACACACCACTGACGATAATACAACACGTGTTTTGCCTCTGCACGAGGCATCCTCAGGTGATATAGACTCTACGGTGGCTAACCGCTAAGTGAGCGGCGAGCCAAAACAAGTGCCTTTTATACAAACCGATGATGCAACCGCTCTCTACCTAAGGAGAGAGCGACTGCGTCATGCGATAAAATATGCGACCAATCACCGCTGGACTTACTCAGCCGTTTGTAAAATTAAAAACAAACCGCCGCGCAACGCCCACCTTATTAGAGAGCAGGCTTGAAGATATTTAAGAGAGGTGAGTTAGTAACATTTGTTTGTTCATTCAGCAATGCAACGGTATTATTATTACTTTTTAATATCTCTAACTGTTCCAGCACACACAGCCGCAGCCCTTTATTACACGTATGTAAGACTTTAAAGGAGTGGTCGTTGGCTAGGTTGTGTCCAGTGTCCAAAAGATGTTTGGCAAAATGGGATTTATCGGGATTGCAATTCCTGTACGCGTACTTAGGCCCCATATCTGAAAAAGTAGCTAATACTCTTCGACAAAACGGCGTTCATGTGGCGTTCAAAACAAACAATTCTCTTAGAAATATCTGTAATAGTAAAGATAAGTTGGATATTCGTCAAAAGTTAGGTGTTTACAAACTTGTTTGTGACGAATGCCACGCCTTTTACGTGGGTCAGACTGGTCGCAATTTCGAGACACGTTATAAAGAGCATTTAGCCGCGTACAGGAATTGCAATCCCGATATATCCCATTTTGCCAAACATCTTTTGGACACTGGACACAACCTAGCCAACGACCACTCCTTTAAAGTCTTACATACGTGTAATAAAGGGCTGCGGCTGTGTGTGCTGGAACAGTTAGAGATATTAAAAAGTAATAATAATACCGTTGCATTGCTGAATGAACAAACAAATGTTACTAACTCACCTCTCTTAAATATCTTCAAGCCTGCTCTCTAATAATGTGGGCGTTGCGCGGCGGTTTGTTTTTAATTTTACAAACGGCTGAGTAAGTCCAGCGGTGATTGGTCGCATGTTTTATCGCATTACGCAGTCGCTCGCTCCTTAGGTAGAGAGCGGTTGCATCATCGGTTTGTATAAAAGGCACTTGTTTTGGCTCGCCACTCACTTAGCGGTTAGCCACCGTAGAGTCTATATCACCTGAGGATGCCTCGTGTAGAGGCGAAACACGTGTCGTATTATCGTCAGTGGTGTGTCTTGCCTAGTGTAGTGGTGTTGGAAGTAGCGGTGCTGGGATTACTGGTGACGGGGATAGTGCACGCTATTGAGGGAGGGCGGGAGGTGCTTCTTCATACTAGGTAAGACGCATCATTTTATTTTATAACGCGGATATTTGCGAAGTAAATTTTTGTAAAAGCTTTTATATAATGAATTTCCGCAAAGTAACACCTGATTCTATTCATTATATTAAAAAGGCTAGCACGGCCGACCAGGCAAGACTCTATGTCAAATTAACAAAACTCCATCGTATTGCTGCCCAAAATGTTTGGTTCAATCAGCAGTGCAAACAACTTCATGTTATTCCCAATTATATTCAAATACGTTCCAGCACAAATAGTCGAGCGGCCAGTATTGCTATTTCTAAAGCTCAGAACATTTGGCTTAATGAGGAGTGTCGTCGTTGGTTTTCCAATAGAGATAATTTAAAAATCCACCTTAAAGTATTATACTCTGAACTTTCATATAAATTACATAATATTGAATTTGATATTTTGGATGGGAAAGACAGAGAACTTGCTTCAATGGCTGTTTATGAGAAATATCAAATTCAGTCCCGTAAATTACAACGACTTGTATCCTCTTCATCCCGTAATCGTAATAACGACATACATACAGAATATCACCAATTTTATCCCCGAGTTAAAAATCTTTCCGATGTCCAGTTTCCAACAGATGAGTTGTCCCTTTTACATAAAGGCCTAAAGTATAATTTAACACCTTCGGTCTCCCAAAAATCGTTAGAGACTATGGCTGTTGCCGCGGAGGTGGCTGTTGTGATCGGGAAGAAAGATAACATCGTTAAAAGTTTGGTAGCTAATGAAATTCGGGCTGTGCCCGCGTCTTTCCATTTCAATCCTGAGTTCCCTGTTTTTAAGTCCCTAAAGCAGAGAATAAGGGAAAACGACCTTATTGTTACTAAAGCCGATAAAGGCAATACTGTTGTTATTATGGAGAGTAGTGGGTACAGCCAGAAAGTTAACGTTATCCAAGGTGATGACTTTGCTATTGGAGTCTGACCCAACCAAAAAGTTTACTTCGGATATTAAGTTATGTATACAATAGTCATCATATGTTTTTCCCGATCACAACTTGTCTCGGAGCAATCTTGTTCCAATGAATCCTCAAGCACCCATTTTATATGGGTTACCAAAAATACATAAAGAACATGTTCCTATCCGTCCAGTTGTCTCATATATTGGTGCACCAGCTTATTTCCTTGCTAAAAAATTAAACTTCCTCCTTCGAGAGAAATCTGGATTCAACCCCACTTACAGCCTAAAAAATGGCTTAGATCTCATTTCCAAAATTAAAGATATTCGTATTCCTCCTAAATCCATATTGTTATCTTTAGACGTTGATAGTCTTTTCACAAATGTCCCATCCCCTGACTGTTTGCGTATACTCGCAGATCTCTTTGAAAAACGTCGTGTACATCCCGGGGAAACAAATGATCTTCTTAACTTAACCTCTCTCTGTATGAAACCATACTATTTCCGGTTTAATAACCGTTTCTATCTACAAAAAGAAGGGTTAGCTATGGGGTCCCCTCTAAGTTCCCTTATGGCGGACATTTTCATGGATAATTTCGAAAAACAACATATAGTTGTCAATCAAAATATTTTATATTACTATCGAATTGTAGACGACATAATTATTTGCTGGACTGGCACAAGGACACAACTGGATGTTTTCCTCAATAAAATAAATAGAGTCCATGACAAAATTAAATTTAAACTTGAATTGGAACAAGATTGTTCCCTTAATTTTCTTGACTTAACAATAACAAGAAAAGAATCGTCACATGTTTTCCAAATTTATCGAAAGCCAACTCACACCGACACGGTCATCCCCGCGTCATCATGTCATCCATGGCAACATAAAGTAGCCGCTTTTTATTGTTACATTAACCGTTTGTTCACTGTCCCATTAAGTAAAGAAAATTATTTAAAAGAACTTAATATAATTTATCAAATAGCGGTCTCTAACGGTTTTTTCAAAAAATCTCATTAACAATTTAATTAAAAAGAAACAAAAGCATGTTATTCGCAACTCTCTGTACGCGGTTCAACCTCAAAGTGTTCATCGATATGTGAGCAGTTTGACCTACTTAGGCCCCATATTTGAAAAAGTAGCTAATACTCTTCGACAAAACGGCGTTCATGTTGCGTTCAAAACAAACAATTCTCTTAGAAATATCTGTAATAGTAAAGATAAGTTGTATATTCGTCAAAAGTCAGGTGTTTACAAACTTGTTTGTGACGAATGCCACGCCGTTTACGTGGGTCAGACTGGTCGCAATTTCGAGACACGTTATAAAGAGCATTTAGCCGCGTACAGGAATTGCAATCCCGATAAATCCCATTTTGCCAAACATCTTTTGGACACTGGACACAACCTAGCCAACGACCACTCCTTTAAAGTCTTACATACGTGTAATAAAGGGCTGCGGCTGTGTGTGCTGGAACAGTTAGAGATATTAAAAAGTAATAATAATACCGTTGCATTGCTGAATGAACAAACAAATGTTACTAACTCACCTCTCTTAAATATCTTCAAGCCTGCTCTCTAATAATGTGGGCGTTGCGCGGCGGTTTGTTTTTAATTTTACAAACGGCTGAGTAAGTCCAGCGGTGATTGGTCGCATGTTTTATCGCATGACGCAGTCGCTCGCTCCTTAGGTAGAGAGCGGTTGCATCATCGGTTTGTATAAAAGGCACTTGTTTTGGCTCGCCGCTTATTATTATTATTCCCTTCCCGCTATACCGTCCGCAGGCCGAGAAACACTCTCTCGGACCAGCCAAATAAACTTTCAAGCGACCTGAACTGCCTTCTGGCGGCTCAGGCCAATACTAATTAAAGTAAAAATTATTTAAAATCAATATGCCTTCGTAGGCAGTCCCTAAACGGCACTTAGCCGTCTGCGCCCTCTTTTCCCAAAAGAGGGTCGCTTTAGATATGGCATGTGAAGCTTTCAACAGCTGGTTGCCAGTCCCCAAAGGCAGTTTTTAGAGGGTATCACTTAGGTTCCCCTTGTAGGTCGTGAGTCCCTCATAACCACGATGGACCGGCCATCGTGGTATGCGTAATGCATTTTCTGCCTCCCTTCGGGGTAGCCCATTTCCAATTGCTTCGGGCGCAAAAAAAAAAAAAAAAAAGCTCGCCGCTCACTTAGCGGTTAGCCACCGTAGAGTCTATATCACCTGAGGATGCCTCGTGTAGAGGCGAAACACGTGTCGTATTATCGTCAGTGGTGTGTCTTGCCTAGTGTAGTGGTGTTGGAAGTAGCGGTGCTGGGATTAGTGGTGACGGGGATAGTGCACGCAATTGAGGGAGGGCGGGAGGTGCTTCTTCATACTAGGTAAGACACATCATTTTATTTTATAACGCGGATATTTGCGAAGTAAATTTTTGTAAAAGCTTTTACAGTTTTAAAATATTTAAATTTGAACCATTGAATTAATAAAGTAACAGAAATAAAAATTATTATGGGCCGCATCGCCTAATAAACCCTAAGATACATATTAAGCGATTTAAAAACGTGTGCAAATAAATCTGAAAATTAAAGAGAAATTATCTAGAACAGCATGAGGTGTATCACATAGAAATCATAACATAATAAAGTAGTTATAGATGTATTGGTACACATAGAAATAACTTGTGGAATAATATTTATATATGTATACAATACAATCACATTGTTTCAAAGGAACAATCTCTTGTATTGCACTCTTCTCCAAGCATGTTTTTAGCACCTCAGTAGTATATTATTATCTAAGTAATTGTATTTTTTCAGATGTGAATTATGGGCAAAGTACTGTTTTCCTCATGACTCTTGGTGGTCACCAGAATTTCAAAACAATCTTCATTCTAGGCATTTAATGTTGTGTACTAAACATTTTAAGAAATCATCATTCATTGATAATTTTGGAAAGAGGTTAGTCAATTCTGCAGTATCTAATGAGGAACGTGATAAGGTTAGTTAATCTTTCTTTTGTTACTATCTACATTTTATTCTTTTGTGTGGCTTTTCTCATACTACAGTGAAAATATTATCTAGTTAACAAACGGTGGTAACAGATTGAGTGGTGATTTATAAGGGTATGTGACGTAACCTACCATTACTTCTCAACCATAAAAAAACAAAAGATATAAACTTTAAAAAAAATGTTCTTTTATTTAAAAAAAACCTTATCCATACTAGGATTTTCTCCTGTGTTGTGGAGGCAGTTTACAAACATAAATTGGATAAGGACAAACATCCCCTGGCACAATTATTTATAGGCCATACAAATACTTATTCTGTGCAGCATTCGAACCTGTGACCTTTAGTGCCGCAACTCAATGCTAGCCACTGCACTGCGAGCTGTCAATGTTGTTTAAATGATATGGTTATAATTTAGTTACTTACAAAATATATTTACAAATAAAAGAAATTGTTAATATAGTGTCTTAAAAATAGGATGGTGGTCGTAATGGGTTAGAGCAACATTCATTAATAAAAACAAGTTGTATTTAATGTTTATAAATTTATAAGGCTGTTTGAAATTTAGAGATTGGTTGACCAATGCTGGGATACATGATATTAATAATGATTTGATAATCTCTAATTTTCAGATCACATTAGCTGACCTTAATTTGGAACAAAGGAATGTCATTCAACATATTGCAGGTCCATCAACTAATAAACAACCACTGTCTGAAACTATTCAGAAGACTATAACTGTTCCAAATGTATTTGTAAGATCTTAAATTATGTGTTGTTTACAGGGGAACTCTCTTCAGAGGCCGTCACTACAGCTAATGTTATTGCAAATATGGACAAGCTGTTTGATTGTGTCAACGCATGCACACCAGACCTAAGAAGTGGGAAACCATTTTCGACAAACATGACAAATAATACACCACATCTCACACATTTCACTTTAATGAAGAAATTTTTTAAAGAAATGACGTTTTTGGGATGCAAACGAGCTCCTCCATCCCAAGAAGGTTGGATATGGTCCATCAATGGAATAGAACGAATCTGCAGTCAATAACAATAATATAACGAAAATAATTTCTACAAATGTAATATTATTGGTGGCATCTATAATATTCAATTCAATTCAATTTATTTGCTATTCTTGTTGTACATTTGGTCTTATATTTAAAAAAATGTTCAAAACAAGAGCCCTGCAAGGGCACTGCAAATATAGGCAATTATTAATATTATTATTACATTCACATTATAGTATTATAAAATTATCATTTAGTGAATATTTACAATTAACTTAAATATAAATTGGATCATATTATATTGTATATTTGTTTCAATTTCCTATTTCCTACTCAATCACTAAAAAACTCCTGCAACGAGTAATAACATTATTTCGTTAAATATGTATTAACTTCCTTTTTAAATTTTTTAATGCTTTTAATGCTTCTGATTTGTTCTGGAATTTTGTTATATATTTTTATTGACATGGCATAGGGACCGGTGTTTACGATTTGTAATTTTGATGTAACTGTGGATAATTTTATTTTTGGTCTTAAATTTTTAGGGCGAAAATATTGAGGGAACCAGTCGATATTATTTCTAACTAGTGAGCATATTTCGGATATATATAGGGATGTTAATATCAGGATATTATAACTGATAAAGTAATTTCTACAACTTGTTATGGAGTCAATATTTGCAAGTATGCGAATACATTTTTTCTGAATTAGAAATACTTTGTTAGCGTCTGTGCTGTTACCCCAAAGTACCACACCGTACCGTAGCGTATCCAGGCGTCTCTGGAGTTTTGGCGGGAAATTGACCGGCGGCGGTTTGCTGCTCCTGTATTATTGTTTAAATAATGGTTTGAAGTGGACTTTGATATGTAAAAGTGTTGCGATTTTGTGTATTAAGTGTCTACGCATGTGAACTATTAGTGGAAACAGTGAAACAAGTGCTCTGATGGTGATGGATTCTCAAGATAAGCTGTTTGTTTGCATAGGCACCTTTAGATACCATCGCCAACTATCAGCTGTCTGCTGGATCAAGTTGCCGCCAAAATCTCCCAAGAACTGCACAATGTGACGCATCAACATATTGTGAAGCAGTATAATATAAAGGAGTGGGGAAATTACAATAAACCGAATAAAAATACTTAAGACTTGGCCTAAAGGTCTAGATACCAGGCCATAAACTCCAAAAAAAAAAATATCCAGGCGTCTGCGTACGCGTAGTAGGCACAGGTTGCTGTTTTTAAGTCGGTGGTTTTTTTAAGTTCTATAAGAGCGTACGTAAAACTAGATAATTTTTTGACAATTTTATTAATGTGTTCCTTCCAATTTAAATGTGCATCTATATTTATACCCAGGAGACAGTGAGAGTTAACAGATTCTAAGGGAATATTTAGGTATTGGTAGTTGATATGTAAGGGGCGTTTTTGGTATGGTCTAAATTGCAAAAGTTTAGTCTTCTTGAAATTAATCTCGAGGTTGTGATCTTGGAGCCAACAATTTATTACATTTAAATTAGAGGTTAGGAGATGGTGTAAATCTGTGCTATTGGGACAGGGGAGAATTAATGAAATATCATCAGCAAAAAGAACACAGGGGATATTACATATATTGGGAAGGTCATTCACATATATTAAAAACAACAAACAGCCTAGCACGCTACCCTGGGGTATTGAGTGTTTTAAGAAAATTTTTTTAGACCTTACAGTCTCAACAATATAATCAGGTTATTGGAGTTTAGACATAATATTGCAAAGCTATTGCCTTGTTTGTAGAATGTGAAGGTAAATAATGGTTTCTTGTTAGAAAAAAGTGTTTATATTAGATTGTCTAATCTTTTTTATATAAAACCAATGTACCTTTACTTTCCATTTTGCTTAAATGTCATGTTACATATGCCGTTTACTTAATAGGTGAAGTGATGAAGTAATCAACTATAAACTAATAATCGTTGACACGTGTTTTAGCGAAGTTACGAGAATGCTTATTTCTTATACTTCGCTAAAACACGCCTACCTCTTAAAAATAGACTATTCTGCTTTACATAACTACTTAACTATTAAATCGATATTTAGTTAAGAGCTGTTGAGAACTGTTTACATGCATAAAGTTAAAAATTAGTTAATTACTCCGTCACTTACGTCCATCAATATACCAACGGTTTTTCTATGTACCAATGTAGACAAGTATGTAATGTAAATAAAAATTATGTATTTCAAAAACCACTTTTACTTGAAAAATAGTTCCTTTTTTATATTAAAATGATTGCTAATCGTTTCAAAAGTGGTTTATGAATGTAAAGTACCATAATATACAAATAACTTTGTGCTTTTGTTTTCGTTTTAATTTAGCAATATATATCATTGAAACGAAAAACTACAAGCTATATCTATCTATATGGTATTTTACATTCTTAAGCCATTTTTGAAACGAAACAACCAAGACGCCAACTAAAAAAAATCATGTATCAAAATTCCCGCGCAAAAAAGTTTTAGGGGGCACGACAGAGATGGCGTGCATTATGGGTGCCATTTTCTTTGTTTGAAGTTGACATTCTTCCCGCCTAAGGGTATTAGTATTTGTTATGGAGTGTAGACACTCCATAGTATTTGTGGCAGAATCCCAGGGATGCTCTATGTTGTAGAAACATATGATGACATCGATGTTGACATTGACAGCTCAACATCGATGTTCGATGCTTATCCTACTCAAAACATCGATGTTTTTTTCACATGTATTTAATAGGTAAGAATTAGATGAATAAATAAATTGACATGTTGTTTATGGTTTATAATTAATGAAATAAAAGAAATTAATAAACAATGTAGTATAAAACAGTAATTAAAAAAATTGGAAGAAGTTCCCAAATATCTAATTCATTTGTTATATTGTCCAATATTTTTGCTGATTGATTGAAGAAATAGTAATTTTGACAAAAAAGTACCTTTCAATCTGTTTCTTTGTTGATAAAGAGTTGAGCCAGCTATTGAAAATAATTTAAAAATAAAATTTTGGTCAAAGTTTAATGGGTCTAATTTATATGGGACCACATGTGAAGCACCAAATTTCAAATAAAAAAAAGAATCATCGAAATAGGTTCACCCAGAAAAAAGTTATGAGGTAACACACATTAAAAAAAGAACATACAGTGGAATTTAGTACCTAATCCTTTTTGAAGTCGGTAGATAACACGCTGATGTAGCGATTGTGGTCAAATATATCACCGCAAGTTTTCTTTTTAATTTTATATGGTAGAACCGATAACATTGTTCTAAACGTGCATTGGATCGTGTTTAAGATCAATTTTTTTTTGGAAACAACCAATAAAGAAACAGATAACCAACAACGACACCAATGCTAAACGTAATCAGTGACAACTGTGACATTATAGTTATATATCATCATTACAGCCCTTCACAAGTCCACTGCTGAACATAGGCCTCCCCCAAAGAATGCCACAAAGCACGGTCCTGAGCCACCTGCATCCATCGACTTCCTGCATGTCTTACCAGGTCGTCACTCCATCTCGTGGGGGGACGCCCTACACTTCGCCTACCGGTACGAGGCTGCCGCTCGAGAACCTTTCTTCCCCATCGGTTGTCGGTTCTTCGAGCTATATGGCCGGCCCACTGCCACTTCAGCTTACTAATCCGTTGGGCTATGTTGGTCACTCTGGTTCTACTGCGGATATCCTCATTCCTAAGTTTATCACGCAGAGAAACTCTGAGCCCTCTCCATAGCTCGCTGAGCGACCTTGAACTTCCTCATACGGCCAGCAGTGAAGGACCACGTCTCAGTTCCGTAAGTCATCACTGGCAACACGCACTGGTTGTACAATTTCGTTTTAAGGTTTTGGTTTAAGGTATGTCTTATATATAACTATATATAGTTATATATAGACAGTTAAATTTGATACCCCATAATGATATATTTTTAGGTTATCGATGCGTTCAAGCATTCTGAATTATTCAAAATTTTAAATATTTTAGAGGAAATGCAAGATTTAGTTGATATTGATTTTGCGGATTCGCAAGTACCCAATAATCGATTATGAGTTTATTGACATCGATGTTTCCATGTTTGACATGTGACAACATCGATGTTAAAACATCGATGTTTTCATTCTTGACATCGATGATCATCGAACGTCCCTACTTTGATGATTGACATTTGACAATACCGTTACTTTCCAACTTTCCAATTTCCTATAAATAAAAGCTTTTCAAAATTATTAAATTTAAATTATTCATAAATTAATGAATTATTTTAATGGTATAAAGTTAAAAAAAATCATGACTGGAAAAAACAAAAGTAGCACTATCACCACAGCTGGAAATAAAATGTACTGAAGTTAATTTTAATAAAACTAAAGTTTTGTTGTATTTGGACGTTTTTAAAATAAATTATCATATTAAAATAATGTTCAAATTCAATAAAAATATAAAAGCTATTTAATTATAGTAGTAAAAAATATCCAATAAGTATTTGATTTGTTTCTTGCAGCTGGTGGATTACTTTCGGGGTCCTATGTGGCGCTACATTTGTTACCCGATTTTATAAGGTTTTGGAGCCTGATCATGTTTGGTAAGATGCAAATATATTAACACAATTCGAATGTTATAATTTTTTTTTTCTATCGCAATAATACAGTTACTCATGGAACCTTCTTTCGCAAGTTTGAGTTCAAAAGAAAAGAAATATATTTTATGATGGTTAAATAAGAAAATGCACCTCCTGATTAAGAAATAATACAATTATTTGCATTCCAATGGATTAATTAAGCAAATATTGTGAGTAATATAATAATAAACTTAATACTGTATTTGACTTTCTGGTCATTTAAAAGTGGAAATAAAGTTTATTGTATGTAAATGTCAGCTAATGAAGTCATAGTTTTTTTGATTACTTAAAACAATAAAAATTGTGATTGTCGAACTGCCTGCACAGTGTGGCAACTATGGTAAAATCCCCCCCTATGAGGTAATCTATGGGAGTAGCCTATGTTTCGCAATAGAATTTCAAAGGCTGTAATGGAATGGTTACAGTATAGGTAGGTAATATGTAATGGAATCGTTTACTGTAAAAAATCAATCCTGATAGGTTTCAATTCTGGTAAAATTTATTTTCTCATTGTTTTCATGCATGATTTATTACAGAAAATTATTGTTTCATCGATATACAATCAAACATATTTAACACTTAACTAATAAAAAAAATTAAATTAAAAAAGGAATTGAATAAACAGGCTGTTTTGCAACTCTACATCTAAACGCATATTTTGCGTGTGGGCAGGAATAATGTATTTATTCGAGCCATGAAATCTCCCCGAAGAAGTTCCAACAGTCCCTTGATGTTGCAAGCAACTTCGAGGAGTGATCCCAGTGTGCCGAAATGTTTAGCCCTGTATGCAGTGACTTCCGAACATGTCAGCAATACGTGGGTCGCCGTTTCTTCCTCCGCCATACATGCCCTGCACAGGGGACTGTACGTAACACCTATGGTAAATATATGTTTGTTAAAGGTACCATGTCATGTGATAGCACTTGTTACTATCCTGATCTGCGGCTTATTCTGTCTCATTAGAACCTTGGTTAAACAGCTGTTTATTTCAGGAAGGGCCTCCCTAGCTTGTCTACAGTCTAGATTTTTCCAAAGTTGAGCGTGTTGATTAGTGAAGTGTCTACGTACCACTGAACAAATGTTACCAAAGGGGATTGGTATTGTTGCGCGCCACTATTAATGTCTTGTACATGGCAACACTAGTTACACTAGTGCCCTCTAGTGTCGAGTAAATGAAAGTATTGCGCGCCACTATTAATGTCTTGTACATGGCAACACTAGTTACACTAGCGCCCTCTAGTGTCGAGTAGCAGAACTAGGAGAGTCAAGATCCTTCCAGAAATTTCGGGACCGATATGTACTCGAACATTCTAGATGTCGCTACAGTAGAAGATTCTGGAAACTATCTGAGGCCCTATATAAGGCCGGTATAGACCACGACCGAGGCAGTATTGAATTGGCGATACAAGAGAATACTTCGAAGCGAAATAACGGCGAACTGTGTTTTATTATTAGTGTGATTTTAGATTGTAATTAGTGTTGTGTAATTAAAGTGTCAATTTTGGTAATTCAATCGGCAGTTTTTAATTGTCTCGAACCTCAAGCTCGTAACAATTGGTGTCAGAAGTGGGATCAAATATGCCGATTTTACCTAAAGACGACACCGAGGGTATCCGTACCCGAAGTCAACGCCAACAGGAGACGGACCAGAGACGATTTGGTGGTGCAACGTCACAGACGTCGGCGGGCCAGTTGCCGACCACGGAGGCCGGCCCGTCAGCAGCTCCTGCATCTGGACACGCCGACAGGAGGAACAGGCCCGCCGACAGGAGGAACAGGCTTGTCGGTTGGAAGAGCAGCTGCAGCGCGGACAGGAGGAACAGGCCCGCCAACAGGAGGAACAGGGCCGTCGGTTGG
The DNA here is from genome assembly GCA_963668995.1 of Parnassius mnemosyne. Taxonomy (NCBI): domain Eukaryota; kingdom Metazoa; phylum Arthropoda; class Insecta; order Lepidoptera; family Papilionidae; genus Parnassius; species Parnassius mnemosyne. Next base: position 12,595,834 of record CAVLGL010000057.1, read on the forward strand.
AAGAGCAGCTCAAACGCGATAAGGAAGAGCAGATACTTCTTATGAAGGACCTTCACGCTACCTTCGGGAAAGAAATAAGTGAGGTGAAAGATAAGGTTGCTTAATATGACAACCGCCTGTCGGATGCTGAAACCCGAATCGACCAAGTGTACAATCGGGTTGACAACGTGATGGCTGACGTGAAGAAAACGCTGAACGTCCTCAAAATTGGGGATGGAGTTACAGCTCCCGTGGTAGCTACAATATCTTCGCTACGTGGATTCAAAGTGCCACCGTTCGACGGGACTTCTTCCTGGTCGGCCTACAAAATCCAGTTCGAGGCTGTCATGAAAGCGAACGGCTGGAATAAAAGTCAGGCCATGACTGCTCTCACCCTAAGCCTGCGCGACCAGGCCTTAACTGTTCTGGAAGCTCTCGTTAAGGAAGTGACTTACGAGCAGCTCCTTGAGGCATTGGAGGCGAGATATGGCGACGCTCACCTGGAACACGTCTTTCGTGCGCAGCTCAAAGATCGCGTGCAACGCAGTAACGAAAACCTGCAGCAGTGGGCCCTTGAGGTGGAGAAGCTGGTTCGAAAAGCGTACCAGTCTGTACCTGCGCTTATTGTAGGGAACCTGGTGCAGACATTCATCGACGCCATCCGCGACTTTGAAGTCAGAGCTGCTGTGAGGTTCGGGCACCACGAGACGCTTAAGGACGCCTTGACCCATGCACTGGAGGTGGAAGCCGTGCGGCAGGATCATCGTCCCACCGCGTCAGGGAGGTTGCAGCAGCTACAGTTCAGGACCGCAATAAAAGCTACAGCCCTAGGTGCTACGGCTGTGGAGAAAGGGGCCATCTTCGATCCAGCTGCCCTAAGCGAACTGTAGAAAGGGAAGGTGATCGATCTCGAGAGGGTAGTGCGGCTAATAGCACCGCCCAGCAGCAGCAGGGAAACTGGCGGGTGCTGGCTGATGTTAAAAAAGCCCCAAGGATTTCGATCTCACAAACCCGTGATGGGAACAGCCTGATCATCAAGGGCGAAGTCAACGAAACGCCGTGTAAACTGACCATAGACACTGGAGCCTCTCGCACGGTTGTCAGTTCCCAACTTATAAGTCGGTTCCTTGGGGACTCCGCATACAACCGAGAACGCATTAATTTGGTGACAGCCACTGGTCAGCGCATACCCGTCCGTGGAGAGAAGGAGATGGAGTTGAAGCTAGGCAACATGATCTACCTGCATAATGTCATCGTGGCTGATATAATGGACGACTGCATCCTGGGCCTAGACTTTATGAGCAAGAATTGTTGTGAGATCGACGTTAAGCAAGGTGTTTTGAAATGTGGACAAGAGGAACTTTTCATGGAAGGGGCGTTACCAGGGAATGTGTACAGCCTTAAGAAGATTGTTCTTCCGCCGAGATCGGAAACGATTGTGCCGGTTAGTCTTCCTCGGAGTCCTGGGCAAGTTCATCGTTGTGTACTCGTGGAAAGGGTAGACAATGACCTTCCATGGAAAGTGGCTCGAACCTTGGTCAGAACCACCGACATCTCAGGAGTACGTGTGTTGAACCTTTGTGATCAGGAACAGATTATAGAAAAAGGCACATTGGTCGGTACTAGTGAGGAAGTGGATTGGTTGCGTCGGTGCGAATATCTATCGACCGGGACCCCTAGCAAGGATGGACAAACGAGAGTGACCACACTTTTAGAAGACTGTCGCAGCGTTCTCTCCCCGAATGAAATGGTCAAGGCGAAGAAGTTGTTACTCAAGTACGCCAATGTTTTCTCGTCAAACGAAGCTGACATAGGAAAGACTGCCTTAGTTCAACACAAAATAAACACAGGACAAGAATTGCCTATTCGTCAGCGGCCAAGAAGATTGCCTGTAGCACGTGAAAAGGAAGTGGAAACCATGATTGAGGGAATGGTGAAGGATGGTGTTATTGAACCTTCATCTAGTCCATGGTGTTCACCTGTGGTGCTGGTAAAGAAGAAGGACGGCAGCATGCGGTTTTGTGTTGACTACCGCCGCCTGAACGACGTTACGAAGAAGGACAGCTATCCCTAGAATCGATGCCTAGAATTGATGACACGCTGGACATGCTCACAGGCGTAAAGTGGTTTAGTACGCTGGACCTGAAAAGTGGCTACTGGCAGGTTGAAATTGACCCTAAGGACAAGGAGAAAACTGCATTCTCCACAGGAAAGGGTCTGTGGCAATTTAAAGTCATGCCGTTTGGATTGTGCAATGCTCCAGCAACGTTTAAAAGATTGATGGAGCTTGTACTTACCGGGCTAATTGGAGATGCCTGTCTGGTCTATTTGGATGACATCATCATCGTAGGCCGTACGTTTGAGGAACACCTTCAAAACCTGGAACGCGTGCTCATGAAGATCCAGAGTGCCAACCTCAAGTTGAGTCCAAAGAAGTGCTCACTATTCAAACGGCAAGTTAGTTTTTTGGGGAATGTAGTGTCGGAAGAAGGTATCCGCACGGATCCAGAAAAAATTGCCGCTGTCAAGGAGTGGCCGGTTCCAATAGACAAGACACAGGTTAGAGCATTTTTGGGTTTGTGCTCTTATTATCGGCGATTTGTGAAGAACTTTGCAGATATAGCCAAACCTCTGCACAAGCTAACCGAGGAGAAGCGACATTTCTGCTGGGATGAAAGTTGCGATATTGCATTCCAGGAGCTCAAGAACCGTCTGTGCAAAACACCTATTTTGGGGTACCCTGATGCGGGCAAGGAATTCATAGTTGACACAGACGCAAGTGATATAGGACTTGGCGGTGTGTTGTCTCAACGGAATGGTGACCAAGAGATTGTGATAGCGTACTTCAGCAAGTCATTGTCAAAGCCGGAAAGGAACTACTGTGTCACAAGACGCGAATTGCTTGCTGTGGTAAAGTCCTTGCAGCATTTTAGCAAATATCTTCTAGGGCGGAAATTCCACTTACGAACTGACCATGCTGCACTGAAATGGCTATTGCAGTTCAAAAATCCGGAAGGACAAGTTGCGAGATGGATTGAACTACTGCAGGAATACGACTTTGTGATCGAACATCGCAGCGGGAAATCTCATGGCAATGCAGATGCATTGTCAAGAAGACCTTGCCCTGAAGATTGCAAGCATTGTACTAGGCAAGAGGGTAAGGAAGTGGTATCTGTGAGGATGCTCGGGATAGACCAGCTCAGCAATGAGTGGAAGGACAGCCTACAACATGCACAGCAGGAAGATTCGGATATTAAGCCGATTCTGGAATGGATGACGGCCAGTGCTCCTAAGCCCAAGTGGAGCGACGTCTCAGCAATGAGTTCGACCACGAAAAGCTATTGGGCCCAGCTTGCTGATTCAGGATGGAGTCCTGTGCCGTAAATGGGAAAATGGTCGGGGAGACAGTTGTCATTTGCAAATGGTTGTCCCTAAGGCTAAAGTACCGGATGTTCTACAGCTGTACCATAGTGGTTGTTCAGGAGGCCACCTGGGAGTTAAACGAACTCTACTGAAAATCCGAGAACGGTTTTACTGGGTCCACTGTCGTGACGATGTCGAGGACTGGTGCCGCAAATGTACAAGTTGTGCGGCTGTAAAGGGACCTCAAATTCGTAGTAGAGGCGCATTGAAATTGTACAATGTTGGTGCACCATGGGAGAGGATAGCCATTGACGTTGCGGGGCCGTTTCCGGAAAGTGAAAGTGGTAACAAGTATTTCATGGTTGTGATGGATTACATCACTAAGTGGCCAGAAGTCTTCGCCATTCCAAATCAAGAAGCTTCAACAATTGCAGATAAACTAGTTCATGAAGTCTTCTGTCGTTTTGGAGTACTTTTAGAGATTCACAGCGATCAAGGAAGGAATTTCGAGTCTCAAATATTCCAGGAAACTTGCAGAGTTATGGGTACTCATAAAACACGAACAACTTCTTACCACCCACAATCTGATGGAATGGTAGAACGATTTAATCAGACATTGGAAAGGTACCTGGCAAAAGTTGTGGAAAAACGGCAACGAGACTGGGACAGGCACATACAACCGTTTTTGTTGTCATATCGAAGCGCTGTTCACGAAAGTACGTCAGTGACGCCAGCTTTCGCAAACTTTGGGAGAGAATTACGGCTGCCTGCAGACCTGATCACCGGAATACCACCTGATGCCCCACGCAGTATAACCGATTATGCAAATGACTTGCGGAACAAAATGAATGACATTTATGAGCACGTCTGACAGACAGGCCAGCAAACGTCTGAGAAGATGAAAACACGGTACGACCGCAAAATGAACAACAAGGTGTTTGATGAAGGTTCACTAGTGTGGTTACACAATCCAGTTCGCAGCAAAGGGAAATCTCCTAAGCTTCAAGCTAAATGGGACGGACCGTACCGGATTGTGACAAGGATCAATGATGTAACCTACCGGATACAGAAAGGTGCCAGAGGTACTCCTAAGATTGTCCATGTGGATCGACTGGCGCGTTATTATGGGGCCAATAATGCTCGGGACGAGCATGTCTTAGGAGGGGGCAGTGTTGCGCGCCACTATTAATGTCTTGTACATGGCAACACTAGTTACACTAGTGCCCTCTAGTGTCGAGTAAATGAAAGTATTGCGCGCCACTATTAATGTCTTGTACATGGCAACACTAGTTACACTAGCGCCCTCTAGTGTCGAGTAGCAGAACTAGAAGAGTCAAGATCCTTCCAGAAATTTCGGGACCGATATGTACTCGAACATTCTAGATGTCGCTACAGTAGAAGATTCTGGAAACTATCTGAGGCCCTATATAAAGCCGGTATAGACCACGACCGAGGCAGTATTGAATTGGCGATACAAGAGAATACTTCGAAGCGAAATAACGGCGAACTGTGTTTTATTATTAGTGTGATTTTAGATTGTAATTAGTGTTGTGTAATTAAAGTGTCAATTTTGGTAATTCAATCGGCAGTTTTTAATTGTCTCGAACCTCAAGCTCGTAACAGTATGTTTGGTTCCGGCCCTATAGTGGCCAGATCTGATCCTCTTCTGGCCAGTTCGTCTGCTGCATCATTGCCTCTGGACTCTCTGTGTCCCTTTATCCATTGCAAAGTAACATTGTTGTATTTACATACCTCATTAAATAGTTGATGGCATTCATATATTAGTCCTAAGCTTACCACATTGCAACTCAGGGCTTGTAGTACCGCCCTACTGTCGGTCAGTATTCTGATGGAGAAGTCATTAGCCTTTCTAGCATCTATTGCTATGGCCGCTTGAATGATACCCATATATTCCGCCTGAAAGACTGTGTTGGAGGTACTTCACTAATCAACACACTCAGCTTTGGAATGACCCAATGGATTTTGTTACCACTCTCTGTGCTAAATTCCAGTCATTTGCTGTTGGTGTCAGTGCATATTCATGCCGTTTTACCCCCTGAGTTACGCAGGAACCTGGGAAGTGTGTTTCAATTAGGATGAGTAGGTTCCGCCCGGCGATGTAGAGTAACTGCCGTCGGATTTCTTTAAAGAGATGGATCCCGGCATGCTCTGTCAGTATTCTGATCGAGAAGTCATTAGCCTTTCTAGCATCTATTGCTATGGCCGCTTGTATGATACCCATATATTCCGCCTGAAAGACTGTTGGAGGTACTTCACTAATCAACACGCTCAGCTTTGGAATGGCCCAATGGATTTTGTCCATCTTTACCACTCTCTGTGCTAAATTCCAGTTATCGTGTCAGTGCATCTTCATGCCAGTTTACCTCCTGAGTTACGCAGGAACCTGGGAAGTGCGTTTCAATTAGGATGAGTAGGTTTCGCCCGGCGATGTTGAGTAACTTCCGTCGGATTTCTTTAAAGAGATGGATGACGGCGTGCTCTGTTTATCTGGGATTTTCCTTATCCGATTCGCTTGTTCACAGGTTTCTATGTTACCACAGAATTTACGCCACTCTGTCGAGCGTCGATGCCTGATACATTTTTTGTATTCGGACTTGGCTTTCTTGTATAGTAGCCAGTCTTCATTTATTGAGGTATTCATGGCCCTATTTAGGGCCTTTCTTACCTTCTTACGTTTTCTATCTAGTTCTTAAAGAACCCCACCACGGTTGCTTTACCTCAGCATGTATTGGTTGAGTGATTTCTGGACTCATGGTAGCTATCCATCATAGCCTTAGTAACAGCTGCTACCTGTTCTTCTAGGAGCGGCAGATCTGCTATAGTATTTGCCCCTCAAAACCCGCGAGCGAAGACGTCAGCCTATTAAGGTATTTTGTTTTACTTTTATCCGTCTTGCGGGGGTTTCTCCATGGTGGTGTATCGGGGATATCGACTTTTAGTACGAAGCAGATCCACCTATGGTCTGAGCATGAGGTCTCTTTCAACACTTGCTATCCCGTAATTAGTTTAGCTGCTCCTTCTGTTGCAAGTGTTAGGTAGATTATTGTTCGACAACGTTTGTTTATGAAAGTTGGTTCAGAACCCGTGTTTAAAATGGTTAGGTTAGTGCTAAATAGATATTCAACTAAAACCTTACCTCGTTCATTGCGTTTTTCCATTCTCCAGAAGGGGTGATGCGCTTTGGAGTCCGTCCCGATCACAACCTCTAGTCCGGTACTGTCACAGAAATGCACCAGCCTGACGAGGTCATGAGAGGGAGGAGTGTCTTCCTTCGGCATGTAGACCTAGGCGACGTCTATTCTTTCCTCCTGTGTGTTTTGTAATGCTACGGCATACATGTCTCTGGATGTTAATGGTTGTCCACAGATATCTTTTGTAGTATAAATACACGCTAGGCTAGGCTAGACTAGGATTGTCGTGCTCAGAGTTGTAGAATAACTTACCTTTTAGGTTGTTTAGGCCCTTGAATTTACCGGCCCCAACCCACGGCTCTTGCATTAGGGCTATGGCCGTCCGTTGAGCCTCCAACCACTCGCGTAATTGAACCGACGCAGTTTCACTGTGGTGGAGGCTGGCCTGCGCAAGGCTAGTTTTGGACGAAGGGCACGCCATCACTGACCGCGTCCTCCCCGTCCTCGCCCAAAAATAAGCCTGCCAGCAGATCTCGGGTCTCATCGTCAGCCACCTAGTCGGAGTTGGACGGCAAAGTGCAGCCCTTCTCGTCACTCAGTAAACAGCCGCTGATCCCGATCTCCGCTGGTGCTTTCGACACGGTTGTGCAGGCCGTTTTGTCACTGGTCTTGGGGTCCAGTGAAGATCCTGCTGCCTCAGTGTCCATGGCACCAGCGTCCGCGGCTTTTGGGTGGTTTACCGCCTCTTTGCTCGGTGGAGTATCATAAAATTTTCCTCTACGACCCTGGAAAAGAGGAAATATTTTTTTATACCGCCCCACATACACAGGCGAGACGGCGTCCGGCTTTCAACAGGGTCGGGATATGATCCTCCGGCACCGAAACAACGAGGAACCACCCTTCCGTCTGTTTGTCAGCTTTGAGCAGCAGCCAATCTTTTATATTTACTCAGCGGTTCTGGTACGCCGGCACACAACCAATGTCGCGTGAGTCTTTCAAGGGCCCCCTGGGCATCTGGGATGAGGATACTACATTTGACCCTTTGTGGTATCCCCGACTGCTTTTTAATAACCACTGAGCTGTTGGATTTGAGGTCGAGGGTAGCGATATTCCCCTTCAACCAATCTAAAGCCTTTGGTCCTCCCACACAGCCTTAGGATACCCTCCGAGTAAACGGGTTTACCTCTAGAGACTGGAGCCGACGCCTCAGGGTCTTGGCTTCTTCAAGCCTCACTGATCATCTTCCTCTGGATAGATACGAGGATGTCGTCAGCTATTTCTTTTGTAATGTGTCCTGTACGCGCACACGTTAGGGTCACACACAATTCAGCTTTAACTGCGGAAGCATAGGTGATCTTTGCAGCCTTGAATTGCTGCTCGAGTCTCACCTTTTTATGCTTGCCTCTCGGCGAGGTGGTCTCGTCCAGCATCCTTTTGGCTGCTCTTTCTTTTTTACCAGGACGCTCACTGCTTCCTGGCGGATTTCTTGGAACCGGTTCTAGCAGCTGCAACTTCCACTTGGGCAGAATTTTTATCCTTTCCAGTTTCAGCTCGACTACTGGGTCCAGGTCCAAGCACCTCAGGAGCAACAGCTTGCCCAGCCTCCTTAGTATTAGTTTTGAGAGTAGCCAGCTCTGTCCTTTCTTTACGGGCTTTCTCTCTTTGCTTCTTGTTCTTCTTCTTTCTTCTTCAGCTCCCTGGCTGGATAGACCCACTTGATGGTCCATCGGGTTGGTTAGTCACCTTTTTGGGTGTCTTGCCTTTCCCTTTACGGTTCACCAATTGCCAGGCAGCTGAGAAGAGGTCTTCCGTTCTAAGGGGTTCCGTGGAGTATTTCTACTCGCGGTCCCTTGTTCCCTATCGGTATCCAGCTTCAAGGAACTGGTTTTAGGAGCTTTCAGCGCGGAAGTTCCCTTGAAAGGGCCACCTACACTGGATGACGTGATCTGAGGGGTCTCCTTGAGTGTTGGTGCCTCTGGTAGTCACCTCTGACACCTCTCCTTCATTTGTTTTGGACCTTAAGTCGTCCATTATTAATTTAGTTTGAAAATTCGTCCCCCGGGTATTCCCACCCTCCATGGAGCCCGCACCTTTGGAAACGCCCTACTTTAAACAAAAGAAATTTCAGGCCTTAGGATTACACGGTGAATATAGGGACGCAAAGTTGGCTCACAGCGCGACGTCGGGAGCTTGATATAGTTGGTAGACAGGGCAGAAAAGGCCTATCCCCGCTGCCTAAATGACTATCACTTGCTCCGTCAGCATGGTCTTTACCACCACCTAGCTCTTTTCAGGAAACTAGGCAGCCCCTACATCCCTCGCCTGCGACCCTCTGTCGGGGCGTTTAGCCATTTCCCTACAAGCTGATAGGGCCTCCGTTTAGCTTGAAATCCGGGGCAAAGGGGGCGTGTTGCCTCTCGCTACTATATACCCCAGTGACGATTGGCTCAACCCTCCAGGACTCCTTCATCCCCGCGTACGGCGCTTGACTGCGCAGGTGAGTGTGCTAGTCCACCAGATACACCCACTCTCTCTGGCGGAACCACTCCTTCTCCTTTCTCATCCGGGCTTGGGACCGGCAATGGCGGAGTTACTTTTATCCCTAAGCGAGCTTGTTGCGTAACGCTACTCAATTCTAAGATGCCCTTAAGTCTCATGCTGTCTTTATCATTTTAAGTCAAAGTGACTGTAAATGTGACTTAGAGTGACTGCCACTTGGAGCACTAGAATAGGAAAGCGTTTGATGTTTGTCATGGGTGCCGAATGTCATACAGATGAGTCACAACTGAGGAGTAAAATGAAATGCCTCTCAGTGCATTACAAGCTTTCTTTACCCTTCAGAATAAAACAGCAGAGCACGTACTGCTACTTGGTGGCAACAATACGTAGGCCTGTTAGGTCATAACTAGCCAACATAATTTCAAGTAAGAAAGCCACAAATTAAGTGCAAAGAGAACTGCTAATCAGAATTCAAAGATAAGGGGCCCATTTACCCTGGCTTCCACTTTCCCGAATGTATCTTTAGAGTACACTTGCCGCCTTTAGTGGTTAAGGGTTGAGATTTCTCCAAACCTCAACTTTGAGCCGTTCATAGAGTGCTGGGCCAAAGCAGTCGTAAGGAAACTATCTGCCTTAGTTAGGGTGCGGCGGTACTTCACGCCGGGCAGCTTTTTGCTATATATAAAGTGCAAGCGGTCGTACATGGAATACTGCTACCACGTATGGGCTAGTGCTGCAAAATGCCACAGGCAGCGTTGGACTCAGTGCAGTGATACTATGAGGCTTATTGGTTATCTTGATTTAGTTTTTTATTTTATTCAATAAGGGTGACAAACGAGCCCACAGTCCACCTGATGGTAAGTGGTTGCTGTTGCTCATAGACATCTACATCTATCTTCGTTTGCGAATTAAAATGCAGATGCGTTGTCAGCCGTGAGGACTAAGGTAGACTGCCTCTTTTCCAGTAAAAAGGGTCTCCGATTCTCTACACTCACCATACGAAACCCAGCAGCATTAAGCTGCTATTTACGCTGGTATTCTGTGAGTGTAGTTGAAACCAATCTTGTTATCTCCAAGCACAGGCGCAGAGTAAGCAGTCTCTCGGTATTTTATATGTTGCATTTCAGAGCGTGCACACGAATTACATGCCATAATCCCTCTTCGAAGAACCGACAACCGATGGGGAAGAAAGGTTCTTGACCAGCAGTCTCATACCTGTAGACGAAGTGTTGTGCGCCCGACCACTAGACGGAGTGATGACCTGGTAAGACATGCAGGAAGTCGATGGATTGTTAGGACTGTGCTTTGTGGATCCCTATGTTAAACAGTGGACTTGTGAAGGGCTGTAAAGTAATGTATGTAATTTCCTCCTTCCCCTTTTCACTATCGAACAACCAGGCGATAGCTGGGTCTTCACCCCATTGTTATCAATATTCCACGCATTTGAACCAATCGGCTTGCTTAGTCTTTCGTTATTCGTGCAGCAAAAGATTGAATTAATCTGCCTTTCTGTCTTAAGACACCTTAAGACAGAAAGATCTTTCCCTCCTATTATAATCTGGATGTCTTCAAGGCAAGAGTGAATAGGGATTTGTTACGCTAAGACAGTGCGTTTTACTATCTAGGGCTTCATCCAGCAGATGGAATTGTAGTCGAGTACAGACTTATATTAAGAAAAAATTATAATATGGATACTATGCATACGATATGCATATTATCCATATTATTATTTATTTTCTTCTTTTGGTCATTATTAAATTAGTATATTGTTTATCTATACAAATAAATAAAATTGAAGTGTCTGTTTGTAATGTAGAAATAACAGCTTTTTACTATATGCATATGAAAATATATACGGTACTTATAACAAAAACACGATTTTTAAAATTTTTGTCTGTCTGTCTTTCTCCCTGTTTGTCTATTTGTTCCAGCTAATCTCCGAAACGGTTGGACCGATTTTGATCGGACTTTCACTGACAGATAGCTGATGTTATACGAAGTAACTTAGGCTACTTTTATTTTAGAAAGAGAATCAGGGTTCCGCGCAAAAACGCGCGTAATTTATTACGATGAAATCCAATCGTAATAAATTACGCGCGAGGGGGGAAGTCGCGGGGAACAGCTAGTTAAGACATATTTTTAGTAACTGAGGGAGGTATTGTGTATGTTTTTTACTTATTAGCCACTGCTTGACCACTTACATCACCACTTCCCGCCTAGTGGAATGGTATCCACTAGGAAGAAAGTGGTGATGTAGGTCTAGTTGATAAATAAAAAAATAAAAACTCCAAATAGCTTATTGTGATATATTTTCTTTACATTTTCTTTGCAGTTGGGATGAAACACACTTTGGTAAAATGGCAAGCTGGTATATAAACAGAACGTTCTTCTTTGATGTTCATCCACCACTTGGCAAGGTATAAATTTATGTTTATGGTATGAGTATAAATTTATTGATTTATTAAATACCAACTTGAAATGTGTTTTTTTTTTATAAATTGAAAGTGATACACAAACTTACATTTCACCTGATGGTACAACTGCAACCAACTTCAAATCAAGAATGATAATGTGTCGTCACCTCTGAGGTCTAGATGAAATACCTCACAGCCTCTGATTATTCTTCTTCATCCTTAGTTTTATAAGTGGGTACTGCCCATGAACACATGCATCTTTAAAAATAAGATCACAGTTGCATTGTCACCCGTAACAACTAAGAATAAATGTCGCATAATCTATATTTTTTTAAAACGTTACCCCCACACTAGGATTTTCTCCTGTATTGTGGAGGCAGTTTACAAACATAAATTGCACCATGACAAACATCCAGACCCGGAACAATTATTTGCACTCCATACATGTTCCTTGCGGGATTCGAACCCGCGGCCCTCACCGCAGCAACTCATTGCTAAGACACTGCGCCACGGAGCCATCGACATGAGCCGAAACCATGGACATATAATTATACTGGCTCTCTTACTTTTCGAACAGTAGGTAGAATCTACCTCTTAAAAAAAAAAAGTTCAAAAACAATTTAACTGCTCATAACCGCGGTTCGAATCCCGCACGGAACAAGTATTTGTATGGCCTACAAATAATTGTTCCGGGTCTGGATGTTTGTCCTTCTGCAATTTATGTTTGTAAACTGCCTCCACGACACAGGAGAAAATCCTAGTGTGGGGGTAACGTTTTTTTTTTTAAAAGATGTATCAATTAATTTTTATCCTAAATTAATTAAAATTAAAAATTTACTCACAACAGAGCAAACTGTTACTGAGACCAAATTTAACAATAAGGGCCAATAAATTGTATATATATTTTATTATGTATTATGTATGAATGACAAGCTCGTGGAAACTATCCATGTGGTCGGAGCTAAATTCTGCAAGACCCGCCGTAGAAGAACACAAAAACTCTCCGATCACACTCTTAATCTCATGGCTCTTAGACGGGAGATGAAGCTACATTCTTCAAAAGATTTGACAGTATACAGGCAACTGAACAGACAAATCTCCAAATGCATGCGGCGGGACTTACGCAACTTCAATACAGGTTATATAGAAGAAGCGATCGGGCGGCCATATAGCTCGAAGAACCGACAACCGATGGGGAAGAAAGGTTCTCGAGTGGCAGCCTCGTACCGGCAGGCGAAGTGTAGGGCGTCCCCCCACTAGATGGAGTGACGACCTGGTAAGATATGCAGGAAGTCGATGGATGCAGGTGGCTCAGGACCGTGCTTTGTGGCATTCTTTGGGGGAGGCCTATGTTCAGCAGTGGACTTGTGAAGGGCTGTAATGATGATGATGAATGATGATGATCGGGCGGGACCAAGGCTCCAAAATCTTTGCCAGAGATCTGTCTGCCAGAAAGAGCCAACTGTCAAAGCTGAAGACCGAGTGTGGCAGCATCGTTTCCGGGGTACTTGAGATTTTGGTTGAGATTGAGAGGTTCTATGGGCAGCTGTACACGTCATCGTTGGAGCCACACGCAAGTGTGAGTATCGATCCAAGAGCGAGTCTTATCCGACACTATTCCGAAGATATACCGGACGTCAGTCTGAGCGAGATTAGAATGGCTTTCCAGCACCTTAAAAACGGCAAGGCCCCAGGCGAGGATGGAATTACAGCGGAGCTTCTGAAAGCGGGTGGAAAACCGGTACTTGAAGTCCTCCAGAAGCTCTTTAATTCCGTCCTCCATGGCGGCATTACACCGGAGGCGTGGAGCAGAAGTGAGGTGGTCTTGTTCTTCAAGAAAGGTGACAACGCTCTCTTGAACAACTACAGACCGATTTCCCTTCTGAGCCGCGTCTACGTGCTGTTTTCGAGAGTCATTACGAATCGTCTCGCGCGCAGACTTGACGACTTCCAGCCTCCCGAACAAGCCGGTTTCCGAAAGGGCTTTAGCACCATAGACCACATACGTACCCTTCGGCAAGTTGTATAGAAGTCCGAGGAGTACAATTTGCCACTATGCCTGGCGTATGTGGACTATGAGAAAGCCTTTGCTTCCGTCGAAATTTGGGCGGTGCTGCAGTCCCTTCAGCGGTGCCAAGTTGACTGTTGGTATATCGAAGTGCTGAAGTGCTTGTACAGTAGGGCTACGATGGCTATCCGAGTACAGAACCAGAGTACGAAACCTATCCAATTGCAGAGAGGTGTAAGACAGGGTGACGTTATATCCCCGAAACTCTTCACCGCTGCATTGGAAGACGTTTTCAAGCTTCTGGACTGGAAAGGATACGGTATATAACATCAATGGCGAGTACATCACTCACCTTCGATTTGCCGACGATATAGTCCTTATGGCAGAATCGCTGGAGGAACTAAGCTTACATTGACATTGAGCATACAATGACCTCATTAGTGTCTCCCAACGGATAAGTTTTAAGATGAACATGGACTAAACAAAGATCATGTTCAATGTCCATGTCACACCTATGCCGGTAGTTGTTGGGAGCACTAAGCTCGAAGTTGTTGACGAGTATGTTTACCTGGGACAAATAGTCCGACTAGGTAAGTCCAACTTCGACCGAGAGGTCAATCGACGGATTCAACTCGGCTGGGCAGCGTTCGGGAAGCTACGACACATCCTCTCGTCAGACATACCTCAAAACCTTAAAGCGTAAGTAGGCGAAGTGTAGGGCGACCCCCCACGAGATGGAGTGACGACGATGGATGCAGGTGGCTCAGGACCGTGCTTTGTGGCATTACTTGAGGGGCCTATGTTCAGTAGTAGACATATGAAAGAAAGGCTGTAATGATGATGATATTTTATTCAAGGTATTTAGTAAGTACTCATCAGCAATCCTCTTCTAAAGTTTGTTAATTAGTAAACTGCACTCTGTTTCGATCCCTTATCAGAACAAGCGTTTGTATTGACTATTAATAATTGTTCTGGGTCTGGATGTTTGTCCATGTGCCATGTATGTATGCCAAATGTCAAGAAGTTAGAAATTTCTAGTGGTTTTCCTTTTTTAACAAAATAAATAGAAACTTATCTTAGGTTTGTTTTTGGTCGTATGAAGCTATGGCGGTTGATTTATAACTATCAAACCAAACATATTTCATTTCAGATGCTGATTGCTCTTTCGGGGAAACTAACGGGGTACGATGGCAAATTCCCCTTTGAAAAACCAGGAGACAAATATAATGGTGCTAACTATGAGGGAATGAGAATTGTGAGCTTAAAGAATTTAAACACTTTGAGACTCAATATTTATCAAACATTGTATGATTTTGTGTTTTTTTTTTCAGTTTTGTACGACATTAGGAGCATTAATAATTCCATTAACTTTTCTTACAATATGGGAAATGACAAAGTCTCTTGACGCTACCTTTATTGGGACTATTCTTTTATTATGTGGTAAGTTTATTAATAGTTATAAAGTTCAACACAATGCACAAGGCATTTTTTTTTTAAAGAAAAACGGTGACTAACAAACACAGTCCACTTGATGGTAAGTGGTTGCTGTGAATTATAAACATCTACATCTATCTTCGATTAGAAATCAAAATGTCAACCGTGAATGTGTTGGAATAAGATGGAATGCCTCGTTTCCATTATAAAGGATCTGTATAGGACTAATACATGTTCTTGTTTCTCTGTAGAGGTAAAATAGTGAAAGTAAAATTACAGTCTATTTATCTCACTACTGGGCACAGGCCTGGGCGTGTATTTAGGGCAACAAAATGTCCGCCGCGTTGCAATGAGTATATTGGCAGACTTCACATATTTTTCAAATTCTTTACAATGTTTTCCTTCGCCGCTGATCACGTCATTGGTGCCGGCGAGGATTAAACGCGTACTGTGAAATTTACAGCGAGCTCTTAGCTCACGAGCTATCTCGGCTCAGACTTTTAACTTTTTTTGTATATAGTTCTGCTATTTGATGCTTGGTGAACTTCTTCGTCAACCAAAAAATGTAAACTGTCTGTCTTGAAGGCGATCTCCCGTTTTAGAGAGAATTTACCTTAATCATGACAATGCATCTGCATTTTGATTCGTAATCGAAGATAGATGTAGATGTCTATGGGCCGCAGCAACCACTTACCATCAGGTGGACTGTGTGCTCGTTTGTCACTCTATCCTATAAAATAAAAAATAAAAATTAATCATCATTTTTGATAGGCGGATTGACGATCGCAGTGTAGACCTCTTACACTTGTTTTTTTTTTCAGATGTCGGATTTTTAACACTTAACAGATACATACTTCTCGATCCGATTTTGCTATTTTTCATGAGTTGTGCCATATATGGTGCTTTCAAGGTAAGTTTCAGTTATAACAAGCTATTTATTTTACAAAAAATTTTGTACAACCGACTTAATTATTAAGAATAACTCAAAAACCTACTGGTCAGACCTTGATCAAATGTATATGGGACCATATGAGCAGCACCAGCTTTCAAATAAAAAAAGAATCATCGAAATCGGTTCACCCAGTAAAAAGTTATGAGGTAACACACACAAAATCACCGAAATCGGTTCTCGTAGAAAAAAGTTACGAGGTAGCACACATAAAAAAAGAAAAAAATACAGTCGAATTGAGTACCTCCTTCTTTTTGAAGGCGGTAAAAATGTGTAGGATTTTAGTATTAATTGTTTGGTTAATGCTTCTTTTTAATTGTAAAATCAGAAGGTAAAATTCCACTGCTAAAGATAGATAGGCGTCTTTCATTGCAAAGATTTGCCTTAAATGGTCAATGTTCTCTCATGGTTGGTCGATTGACGATTGCAGTACCAGACTTCCCATTCCCACTTTGGACGCTGTTCCCGTTGTCAACCCACTGTCATTTCCAATACTCCGCTCTCACCGCACCCACACCCACGAGACGAAATGTGGTAATGGATTCTTGTTATGTGCCATCAAAATAAGTTTTTAACAATAAGCTGCTTTGCGTCAAGGAGGAGGATAATTTACAATAATAAATATGCAAGTTTACAATGTACGTACAAGTATACGTGGTAGAGCCATGCTGCAGCTATATTAGTAGTATAGTTGTAGCACGAATGGGTCGGCTCGATCGGGGAAGGACCAGGCTCTCACAGAATACCAGCTTAACACTGCTGTGTTTCGTATGATGAGTGTAGAGAACCGGAGACCCTTTTTACTGGAAAAGAGGCTTTCCATCTTAGTCCTCACGGGTGACAACGCATCTGCATTTTGATTCGCAAACGAGGATAGATGTAGATGTCTATGGGCCACAGCAACCACTTACCATCAGGTGGACTGTGTGCTCGTTTCGTCATCCCTATTCTATAAAAAAAATGTAGTGGCAACATATCGTCCCGTAAGTGTCGTAAGAGGCGACATAAGGAAACAAACTGGAGATTTACACCAGCATCTTCCTGAAAACAACTCAAAATAATAAAAAACTACAGTTGCCACAATAGGCGTGGCAACTATAGCAGAATTCTGTTCTTTAATTGCAATCTATGGGAGAGCTACATGTTCAGCAGTGGACTTATAGGCTGTCATAGGTAATGAAATATGCAAGTTTGTATTGCCGTGTGTGCCTTAAGAGGCAATTATAGGAAATGCCAGATAAATCTTACCATCAAGCATACCACTGCAAGGCTTCAAGACACAGTAAATTCATTCTGCGTAAATCGGACCAAAAGCAATAATTGAAAAGCTGAAGATATTCCGGATTAACTATGATATCGGGACGTCAATCTTTCAAAATTCTTTCAAAATTTTTGCAAAACCCATGGTCATAGGGCAGTGCCCTGTGACCATGGGTGTTGCAAAATTTTCAGAAATAATATCCATATATATGTTGTAAGCAATATTTTTTAGCGTTTCTGTAAGTAACTCTATGGTTATACGTGGTGATCACATAGGCCTAAAAGAAGCCTAAATAGGTCTGGGAAAATTGATGTCAGCAGTTTTACAATCCTTGGCCGTCCAATAACGAAATTATAAATAGCTTTTTGCTGAGCTTCAGATAGATCGGATCATATAGAACAGATAATTTTGCGTCAGACGTAAAATATTCGTCAGTGTCAACGGTGGAAAGACTTCTGGAACTGCGACTGACTATGTCTATCAAGCGTGACGATTAAAGCAAAATAATACAACTGTGTTTCGTGTGGGTAGTGACAAGAACTGGAAGAGTAGGATGCTTTAAAATATTAACATTCTTGCCCACCGCTGCCGTTGCCAGAGTTACGGAGGATAGACCGAGTGGTATATCACTATGATATTCGTTTTCCCCCGCGACTTCACCTTGGCTACAGAGGGAGTAGGAGTCAATACCACTCCCCTTACAACTCTTCAACTCGCACTCATAATGGGCTGGCATCAACCATGCACCTCAGCCGTTTCGGCTTCTCTTAATTCACCGTATGTGATTAGCCACAGCTATGAATGCCCTCCGACGTTACAAGGGAGGAACTAGGAGGATAGGCTAAAAGTTTCGGAGACTAACTATCAAAGCGTGTTCTCAAATCCCATTTTTATTGTGATATTATTGATTGAAAATTATCTTTCCTTCTTATAGGTTCGAACATTAACGGACTCTGGACAGCCGCCTTTCTCTCCTCGCATGCTGCTGTGGCAGGTTTTCCTAGGCTGGGCTCTCGCGTGCACTATGTCCGTAAAGTTTGTTGGTTTGTTCGTCGTGTTATTCGTTGGATTGCGCACACTTGCCGACCTCTGGAACGTGCTGGGTGACTTAACTAAACCAGTGGTAAGTGTCAGAGTAAGATTCAAAGTACTTACAAACTTGAAAACATTCTGGTTGCAGGTGAATGAACTGCATGTTTTACGAATGCATGATATCAAAAACGTACAATGGATGTCTCAGTATGTCTTTTTCTTTAAAGTTCTTGTAGTAAATCATGGAATTCTTTATCGCAAATGACTCATCTCTTTTGCAATATAAGTATGGTTTAACTTGGATTTTAAATACGAGGGCAACACTGAAAGTTTTTAGAACTGACCAATTGTAAACGATATAATAAAAAAATAAGTTCAAATTTTGAAAATGGAACTCTTTGCCAAAATTATTGAGTATGTATTTTATTAATTTGTCATTTGTTTACGGTTTGGCGGCAAATTGAAAATTGTCTGTGTCACGTCAGCATGAATTTAACGCGAGAAAATTTTCGTACAACGATTTTTATGACTTTCGATGTCATTTAAGGCAACAAGTAAGTTATGATAGACTTCGATTCATCGCCTTTCACGATGAAGCCCCATCGCGTGCCACTGTTTACAACTGGTTTAATGAGTTTAAACGTGGTTGCACTAATCTCACCTATGATCTGCGTGAGGGACGACCTTCTACGGCGACGACTGAAGATAACATCAGTGTTGTGCGGCGTATGATAGAGACTGACAAAAGAGTGACTTATCAGCAGATTCGGACAAGCTTATGCATTGGTATGAGTCAAGTGGACAAATTGCTCCATGAACATTTAGTGGTCAGGAAGGTTTGTGCCCGGTGGATACCTCATAATTTGACAGAGGCCCAAAAACTCAGTCTTGTTGATTGGTGTCGTGAAATGGTTCAAAGATTTAACGGAGGTGACTCAAATGCTGTGTTCGACATACTTACGGGTGACCAAAGCTGGATTTATTGTTATGATCCTGAAACTAAAAGACAGTCTGCTGTTTGGGTGTTTCCTTCCGAGGAGTTGCCAACTAAAGTGAAGAGAGGTCGAAGGGTGGGAAAAAAGATGGTGGCCTCGTTCTTCAGAAGGACAGGTCATTACGAAACCATTGTTTTAGAAAATCAAAAAACAGTTACTGCGGAGTGGTACACTGTTAGTGTACCACTTTGCAGTAGTTGTTTTTTGTGCAGCATTTTGGAACCCTCCTTTCGGAAATGTTGAACAAAAATTATCGAAAGATTGCAGCCGTCGGTGGTTTTGTTTTTGTTTTAATGGTATTTTACTTGTTTCTAGACACTGACGCTGAAACATCTTATCGGAAGAAGCATAACCTTGATTCTGTGGCCAATAATGCTGTACGTGTTTTTCTTTTGGATTCACCTCACTGTCTTGAGCAAAAGGTTAGAAGCACGATATCATCTTTTCGTAAAAAGTCCACTTCTAGAATGCAAAGCAGTAAACGAAGGTTGAGTGTGACAAAAGTTGTATGAAATTAATAATATCTTGGTTTCAGCGGCAATGGAGACGGATTCTACTCTTCCGGATTTCAGGCCCGTTTGGAAGGCAACAGTTTGCACAACGCCAGCGCGCCCAGGATTGTGGCATATGGTGCTCTAATCACACTAAAAAACCACCGAACTGGCGGTGGCTATTTGCATTCCCACCATCACCTGTATCCGGCAGGGGTGGGGGCTAGACAACAACAAGTAAGTAATATTTGCTTGAAGCTAATTGCGGGTCACTACTAACTGTACTAATCACTCACCATCAGATGTCTAGTTTACTCATTCGTCATTTTAATGCTAGAAAGTACTAAGTGCTGACTCTGGTAGTGCATTACTCTCGACACGTCAAGGTCAAGGAATTTTGTGTTCCTAAAATGCTCCTATCATAACCATATTGCACTTATACAATAATATGAGTAGCCGTATACCACAAAAACACACACACAATTTTTTTATATTGCTACTTTGATAACGACTGAAAAATTGAAAATAAAATTATTGTGGACGTCCGGAAGTTGATTTTGTATGTGATCACGATAACTCCCGAAAAAATGGACGTATCGAGATTTTTTTTTATTAGCTTCAGAATTAGATCAACTGGTTTCCTATTTCATATCAACAGCCTAGTACGCGTCGTTTATTAATAAAATTATTATCAAGGTTTATACGTTTTATTGCTATTAAACATTTACAGGCGCTTTAATTTTTTTCTTTAGCCCTTAATAGTCAAAGGACAAATATACCATACAGCCTATATCGATTTTATACTTTGTGTAATCCAGTTATTTTGGTAATTTATTTTTTTCATCAATACTAAATGAAAAGCTCATGAGGCGTGCACATTTAGTTTTTCCAAACTATTTCAAAAGTTTGGTTGGTTTATCGTTTTGAGTGTAAAGCTCATTTCAGACTATGCTATAATATTCTGCTATATTGTATATCACGTTGTTTAATAAGAAAGCAAACCAAACCAAAAAAAGATGCTTAAGTAGTCTCTGGAAGAGAACTACATATTTGTGTTTACTATCGGTTCGTGGGTCCCACGTACCCTGAAGTTCCTAAAGTAACTGTGTCCATGACTTGTCATCTCTGTTGTTGTTGACAAGAGGGCTGTTTTTTTTCTCACTCAAAGACTATGCGTAAGATATACACGTTATTACAGGTACTAATATTGTCTCAATGTCTATAGAAAGTTTCATTTTGACAGCTCATAAAAAAGTAGTTAAATTAATTCCATTTATTCATTCAATCAATCACCACTTCCAGATAACAACGTACACGCACAAAGACGATAACAACCGATGGCTGATCAAGCCGTACGAGCGCGAGCAGGTCGAGGGCGTGGTTCCTGTACGCAGCGGGGAGCTGGTGCGGCTGACCCACGCCGCCACTGGACGCAACCTGCACTCGCATCGCGAACGAGCACCTATCTCCGCCAAGTTTCTTCAAGTTACCGGTTATGGAGAGGTGGGTATAAATACCGACACGGTACTATGGTAGAGTTGAATAATAAAAAACACAGGCAAGTGGGAGTAAGTTTCACGCTCTGAGGATTTCGTATAAGCTTAGGCTACTTTTATCAATGATTAAGTTACTGAGATCTAAATTATATGTAAGGTGCTTACCTTTAGTACTAGTAAGTATATAAGTAGCGGATTAGTAAGCTGAAGTGGCAATAGACCGGTCGAAGGACCGACAACGCCGTTTATTATTGTTGTTGTTTGTTACCGCCAAGAATGCCGTACTCGAGTGGCGGGCTCGTACCTGTAGGAGAAGTGTAGGCCGGTCCCATAGACTTAGAGAAATGGGCTGTGCGTTCCGTATTCAGTTGTGCAGTGAATACAGACCGAAAAGTGCGAAAGAAACAAAGCAAAGCGAATGTGCGGCCAGTAGTTGTCTCTTTCTAGAATTTTGATTGGTCCACGTCACTGGCTTGCAGGACGGACCAATCAGGTTTGCACGAAAGAGACGGGTATTGGCCTCTCAGTCGCTTTGTCTCTTTTGAGAGAACGGTCACTTTTGTGAGCTAGGCATTATATCTTAATGCTCATAAATAACAAGATATACATAGATAACAGTGTATCTGAACGCACATATGCGCTGTCACTTCTGAGTGGACTTGTTTGTTCGTTACATCGATTTAAAAAATTCAAGATTGTAAATATTATCTAAATTTTTAATATCCTTCTGGGGTGGTCAAATGCAGTGCAATATTTTTTTTAATTAAAACTACATTATATCTTATCTTATATTTTATATGGAAATTTTGTTTATACCTACAGGATGGAATCGGAGATGCAAATGACGTTTGGAAGATTGTAGTTTCTGGTGGCAAAGAGGGCGAAGAAATACAAACAGTGCGCAGCAAACTGATGTTGGTGCATTACTTGCAGGTCAGATCAAATTATAGAACATCCATTAAGCTGTTTTATTAAAATATAAAAAATTTAAATGTATGCTTTAAAAAATGTAATTAGATTTATATAACTGCATTTTTTATTTTATAAGCCAGTGCGTGGCTATAATCCCACCTGGTGGTAGGTGATGAGCTGATGAGGTTATAAATGGTGAATTGCACTGTCTCTGCGTAACAAAACCTTCGCCCTTTTATCTTGAAGACGTCCAGATTGTAATCGGGTGGAAAGATAGACATCGGCAACTTATTCCACTTCTTACCTGTACGCATTACGAAAGACGAAGTAATCCGCTGGTTCGTATTTTTCGTAATTGTCATGCTATATTTCGCCTTATTAAGGGACATTTATTGTAAAAATATAAAATTTAACTTTATAGGCTTGTGTATTGACTACAACTGGCAAACAGCTTCCTAAATGGGGTTATGAGCAACAAGAAGTAGCATGCAATCCAAATTTAAGAGACAAGAATGCCTTGTGGAATGTGGAGGACAATTTATTCGATGATTGTAAGTCTATTTGGTTATTTCTGAGTTTTCTTATTTTGATTGGAAATATTTTAATTAAATTATTTTTAATCTTGCGCACAGTACCAAAAGTGAGCTTCGAGGCGTACGCTTCTGGTTTTTTGGAGCGGTTCTTGGAGTCACACGCGGTTATGTTCCAAGGCAACGCTGGTCTCAAGCCCAAGGAGGGCGAAGTCACCTCGCAGCCGTGGCAGTGGCCGATTAATTACAGAGTAAGATACAGATGATTTTAGTTTTGCCGTGATAGCTCAAAGGCGGGCTGCATGTACTACTAAATTGCTTAGTCGCAATCATAATCACTGACTACTATGCTCGGAAAACATTATATGAAAACTATGTATTTGAGAATTTAAAATGACAATGACTCTTTCCTACTCTTAAACACTTAAAAATAAGAAGTGGTCTGTGATTACTTCTCTAGCTTTAATACAATTCATAATAACGAAATATTTAATTTTTCCTTCAGGGTCAGTTCTTCTCGGGCAGTGGTCACAGAATATACTTATTAGGCAATCCAGTAGTGTGGTGGACCAACCTACTTTTTCTAGTTGTTTTCTTCATTATTTACGTAATAAACTCAATTAAAGAGAAGAGAGCTGAAGCATTTGGGAGGCCTATACCAGGTAAGATTTAAAATATAAATTTAAAATTTAAAGTACATACAAAAAAGAAACCCAAGATCCACATGTTTTTATTCATTTATTCGTTAGCGACATATGCGATCATAAGCTTAAGCACTATGCTCAATGACCTTAATAGTGTTTCCCAACGGATAGGTCTTAAGATGAACATGGACTAAACAAAAATCATGTTTAATGTCCATGTCACACCTATGCCGGTAGTTGTTGGGAGTACTAAGCTCGAAGTTGTTGACGAGTATGTTTACCTGGGACAAATAGTCCCACTTGGTAAATCCAACTTCGACCGAGAGGTCAATCGACGGTTTCAACTCGGCTGGGCAGCGTTAGAGAAACTACGACACATCTTCTCATCAGGTATACCTCAAAACCTGAAAACGAAATTGTACAACCAGTGCGTGTTGCCAGTGATGACTTACGGATTTGCGACGTGGTCCTTCACTGCTGGCCGTATGAGGAAGCTCAAGGTCGCTCAGCGAGCTATAGAGAGGGCTATGCTCGGGGTTTCCCTGCGTGATAAACTTAGAAATGAGGATAGCCGCTGTAGAACCAGAGTAACCGACATAGCTCAACGGATTAGTAAGCTGAAGTGGCAGTGGGCCGGCCATGTAGCTCGAAGAACCGACAACCGATGGGGAAGAAAGGTTCTCGAGTGGCAGCCTCGTACCGATAGGCGAAGTGTAGGGCGACCCCCCAGTAGATGGAGTGACGACCTGATAAGACATACAGGAAGTTGATGGATGCAGGTGGCTAAGGACCGTGCTTTGTGGCATTCCTTGGGGGAGGCCTATGTTCAGCAGTGGACTTATGAAAGGCTGTAATGATGATGATGATGATGATATGCGATCATATATTTATTTAGTTTCAGCTTCATTCCTTGAGCTCTATTATGTTTATGATAATAGCGGCGTAAGAGAATTCATTACTCAATTTCGTCCCGTGGGTATCGTAAGAGTCGACTATGGGAAATACCAGAAATATCTGGTGGCTTCCGATTGACTCTTACAACCAACCATCTTACATACAAGACGTCTGGTACCTCGATCATCTATCCGCTTGCCAAGCGTAGCGATTGAGGCAAATTTTACAGCAGAAGTAGCCCATGTCCAGCCGTGTAGTGGCTCGAAAGACCAACTTATGTCTAAAAATTATATACCATTACCGTTGAAACATTACAGTCCACTGCTGAACATAAGCCTCCCGCATAGATTGTCTCATAAGAGGAATATTTGCCATACTTCCCACGCTTGGCAAGCGGGTTGGCAACGGCAGTTTTATTTTTATTTTTAGTTGTTATTAGGAAAACGCTAATGCCAATTTCCTCATTTGTTTCTACACCCACGGGATGATATGGGATAGTGGATATTCTTACATTGCCACTAATGGGTAATAAAACATATTATTATAATTAAAATATTTTTATCGCCAAGAGATAAGTCAAAAGCGTTATCCACGTTGACATTATTATTTACTAAATTCTACATATTTTTATGGACATCATTGTACTCGTAATAGTGGATAGATTTTATTCCATCAGTCGGTCGTCACAGCCCGACAAGCAGCAGTGTGTTTAGGTGCAGATGAGGTAGACATTTGAAAGATTTTTTTTTATTTAGACAACGTTTTGGTTGTGTATATATTGTTACGCGCCACTATTAATGTCTTGTACATGGCAACACTAGTTACACTAGCGCCCCCTAGTGTCGAGTAAATGAAAGTATTGCGCGCCACTATTAATGTCTTGTACATGGCAACACTAGTCACACTAGCGCCCTCTAGTGTCGAGTAGCAGAACTAGGAGAGTCGAGATCCTTCCAGAAATTTCGGAACCGATATGTACTCGAACATTCTAGATGTCGCTACAGTAGAAGGTTCTGGAAACTATCTGAGGCCCTATATAAGACCGGTATAGACCACGACTGGGGCAGTATTGAATTGGCGATACAAGAGAATACTTCGAAGCGAAATAACGGCGAACTGTGTTTTATTATTAGTGTGTTTTTAGATTGTAATTAGTATCCGTAATTAAAGTGTCAATTTTGGTAATTTAATCGGCAGTTTTTAATTGTCTCGAACCCCAAGTTCGTAACAATTGGTGTCAGAAGTGGGATCAAATATGCCGATTTTACCTAAAGACGACACGATCCGTACCCGAAGTCAACGCCAACAGGAGACGAACCAGAGACGATTTGGTAATGCAACGCCGCAAACGTCGGAGGGCCAGTTGCTAACCACGGAGGCTGGCCCGTCAGCAGCTCCTGCATCTGCAGCACCTGACTTAGGTGCTCTGATGATGATGCTGCAGGATCAGGCTCGCCGACAGGAGGAACAGGCCCGCCGACAGGAGGAACAGGCCCGCCGACAGGAGGAACAGACCCGTCGGCTGGAAGAGCAGCTGCAGCGCGGTATGGAAGAACAGATGCTCCTCAGGAAGGACCTTCACGCTACCTTCGGGAAAGAGATAAAGGAGGTGAAGGATAGGGTTGCTCAACATGACAACCGCCTGTCGGAAGCTGAAACCCGAATCGACCAAGTGAACAATCGGGTTGACAACGTGATGGCTGATGTGAAGAAAACGCTGGACGACCTCAAACTTGGGGATGGAGTTACAGCTCCCGTGGTAGCTACAACACCTTCGCTACGTGGATTCAAAGTGCCGCCGTTCGACGGGACTTCTTCCTGGTCGGCCTATAAAATCCAGTTCGAGGCTGTCATGAAAGCGAACGGCTGGAATAAAAGTCAGGCCATGACTGCTCTCACCCTAGGCCTGCGCGACCAGGCATTAACTGTTCTGGAAGCTCTCGGTAAGGAAGTGACTTACGAGCAGCTCCTTGAGGCATTGGAGGCGAGATATGGCGACGCTCACCTGGAACACGTCTTTCGTGCGCAGCTCAAAGATCGCGTGCAACGCAGTAACGAAAACCTGCAGCAGTGGGCCCTTGAGGTGGAGAAGCTGGTTCGAAAAGCGTACCAGTCTGTACCTGCGCTTATTGTAGGGAACCTGGTGCAGACATTCATCGACGGCATCCGTGACCTTGAAGTCAGAGCTGCTGTGAGGCTCGGGCACCACGAGACGCTTAAGGACGCCTTGACCCATGCACTGGAGGTGGAAGCCGTGCGGCAGGATCATCGTTCCCACCGCGTCAGGGAGGTTGCAACAGCTAAAGTTCAGGACCGCAATAAAAGCTACAGCCCTAGGTGCTACGGCTGTGGAGAAAGGGGCCATCTTCGATCCAGCTGCCCTAAGCGAACTGTAGGAAGGGAAGGTGATCGATCTCGAGAGGGTAGTGCGGATAATAGCACCGCCCAGCAGCAGCAGGGAAACTGGCGGGTGCTGGCTGATGTTAAAAGAGCCCCAAGGATTTCGATCTCACAAACTCATGATGGGAACAGCCTAATCATCAAGGGCGAAGTCAACGGAACGCCATGTAAACTGACCATAGACACTGGAGCCTCTCGCACGGTTGTCAGTTCCCAACTTATAAGTCGGTTCCTTGGTGACTCCGCATACAACCGAGAACGCATTAATTTGGTGACAGCCACTGGTCAGCGCATACCCGTCCGTGGAGAGAAGGAGATGGAGTTGAAGCTAGGCAACATGATCTACCTGCATAATGTCATCGTGGCTGATATAATGGACGACTGCATCCTGGGCCTAGACTTTATGAGGAAGAATTGTTGTGAGATCGACGTTAAGCAAGGTGTTTTGAAATGTGGACAAGAAGAACTTTTCATGGAAGGGGCGTTACCAGGGAATGTGTACAGCCTTAAGAAGATTGTTCTTCCGCCGAAATCGGAAACGATTGTGCCGGTTAGTCTTCCTCGGAGTCCTGGGCAAGCTTATCGTTGTGTACTCGTGGAAAGGGTAGACAATGACCTTCCATGGAAAGTGACTCGAACCTTGGTCAGAACCACCGACATCTCAGGAGTACGTGTGTTGAACCTTTGTGATCAGGAACAGATTATAGAAAAAGGCACATTGGTTGGTACTAGTGAGGAAGTGGATTGGTTGCGTCGGTGCGAATATCTATCGACCGGGACCCCTAGCAAGGATGGACAAACGAGAGTGACCACACTTTTAGAAGACTGTCGCAGCGTTCTCTCCCCGAATGAAATGGTCAAGGCGAAGAAGTTGTTACTCAAGTACGCCAATGTTTTCTCGTCAAACGAAGCTGACATAGGAAAGACTGGCTTAGTTCAACACAAAATAAACACAGGACAAGAATTGCCTATTCGTCAGCGGCCAAGAAGATTGCCTGTAACACGTGAAAAGGAAGTGGAAACCATGATTGAGGAAATGGTGAAGGATGGTGTTATTGAACCTTCATCTAGTCCATGGTGTTCACCTGTGGTGCTGGTAAAGAAGAAGGACGGCAGCATGCGGTTTTGTGTTGACTACCGCCGCCTGAACGATGTTACGAAGAAGGACAGCTATCCCTTGCCTAGAATTGATGACACGCTGGACATGCTCACAGGCGTAAAGTGGTTTAGTACGCTGGACCTGAAAAGTGGCTACTGGCAGGTTGAAATTGACCCTAAGGACAAGGAGAAAACTGCATTTTCCACAGGAAAGGGTCTGTGGCAATTTAAAGTTATGCCGTTTGGATTGTGCAATGCTCCAGCAACGTTTGAAAGATTGATGGAACTTGTACTTACCGGGCTAATTGGAGATGCCTGTCTGGTCTATTTGGATGACATCATCATCGTAGGCCGTACGTTTGAGGAACACCTTCAAAACCTGGAACGCGTGCTCATGAAGATCCAGAGTGCCAACCTCAAGTTGAGTCCAAAGAAGTGCTCACTATTCAAACGGCAAGTTAGTTTTTTGGGGTATGTAGTGTCGGAAGAAGGTATCCGCACGGATCCAGAGAAAATTGCTGCTGTCAAGGAGTGGCCGGTCCCAAAAGACAAGACACAGGTTAGAGCATTTTTGGGTTTGTGCTCTTATTATCGGCGATTTGTGAAGAACTTTGCAGATATAGCCAAACCTCTGCACAAGCTAACCGAGGAGTAGCGACAATTCTGCTGGGATGAAAGTTGCGATATTGCATTCCAGGAGCTCAAGAACCGCCTGTGCAAAACACCTATTTTGGGGTACCCTGATGCGGGCAAGTAATTCATAGTTGACACAGACGCAAGTGATATAGGACTTGGCGGTGTGTTGTCTCAACGGAATGGTGATCAAGAGATTGTGATAGCGTACTTCAGCAAGTCGTTGTCAAAGCCGGAAAGGAACTATTGTGTCACAAGACGGGAATTGCTTGCTGTGGTAAAGTCCTTGCAGCATTTTAGCAAATATCTTCTAGGGCGGAAATTCCACTTACGAACTGACCATGCTGCACTGAAATGGCTATTGCAGTTCAAAAATCCGGAAGGACAAGTTGCGAGATGGATAGAACTACTGCAGGAATACGACTTTGTGATCGAACATCGCAGCGGGAAATCTCATGGCAATGCAGATGCATTGTCAAGAAGACCTTGCCCTGAAGATTGCAAGCATTGTACTAGGCAAGAGGGTAAGGAAGTGGTATCTGTGAGAATGCTCAGGACAGACCAGCTCAGCAATGAGTGGAAGGACAGCCTACAGCATGCACAGCAGGAAGATTCGGACATTAAGCCGATTCTGGAATGGATGAAGGCCAGTGCTCCTAAGCCCAAGTGGAGCGACGTCTCAGCAATGAGTTCGACCACAAAAAGCTATTGAGCCCAATGGGACAGCTTGCTGATTCAGGATGGAGTCCTGTGCCGTAAATGGGAAAATGGTCGGGGAGACAGGTGTCATTTGCAAATGGTTGTCCCTAAGGCTAAAGTGCCGGATATTCTACAGCTGTACCATAGTGGTTGTTCAGGAGGCCACCTGGGAGTTAAACGAACTCTCCTGAAGATCCGAGAACGGTTTTACTGGGTCCACTGTCGTGACGATGTCGAGGACTGGTGCCGCAAATGTACAAGTTGTGCGGCTGTAAAGGGACCTCAAATTCGTAGTAGAGGCGCATTGAAATTGTACAATGTTGGTGCACCATGGGAGAGGATAGCCATTGACGTTGCGGGGCCGATTCCAGAAACTGAAAGTGGTAACAAGTATTTCATGGTAGTGATGGATTACTTCACTAAGTGGCCAGAAGTCTTCGCCATTCCAAATCAAGAAGCTTCAACTGTTGCAGATAAACTAGTTCATGAAGTCTTCTGTCGTTTTGGAGTACCTTTAGAGATTCACAGCGATCAAGGAAGGAATTTTGAGTCTCAAATACTCCAGGAAACTTGCCGAGTTATGGGTACTCAGAAAACACGAACAACTTCTTACCACCCACAATCTGATGGAATGGTAGAAAGATTTAATCAGACATTGGAGAGGTACCTAGCAAAAGTTGTGGAAAAACGGCAACGAGACTGGGACAGGCACATACAACCGTTTTTGTTGTCATATCGAAGCGCTGTTCACGAAAGTACATCAGTGACACCAGCTTTCGCAAACTTTGGGAGAGAATTGCGGCTGCCTGCAGACCTGATCACCGGAATACCACCTGATGCCCCACGCAGTATAACCGATTATGCAAATGACTTGCGGAACAAAATGAATGACATTTATGAGCACGTCAGACAGACGGGCCAGCAAACGTCTGAGAAGATGAAAACACGGTATGACCGCAAAATGAACAACAAGGGCTTTGATGAAGGTTCACTAGTGTGGTTACACAATCCAGTTCGCAGCAAAGGGAAATCTCCTAAGCTTCAAGCTAAATGGGACGGACCGTACCGGATTGTGACAAGGATCAATGATGTAACCTACCGGATACAGAAAGGTGCCAGAGGTACTCCTAAGATTGTCCATGTGGATCGACTGGCGCGTTATTATGGGGCCAATAATGCTCGGGACGAGCATGTCTTAGGAGGGGGCAGTGTTACGCGCCACTATTAATGTCTTGTACATGGCAACACTAGTTACACTAGCGCCCCCTAGTGTCGAGTAAATGAAAGTATTGCGCGCCACTATTAATGTCTTGTACATGGCAACACTAGTCACACTAGCGCCCTCTAGTGTCGAGTAGCAGAACTAGGAGAGTCGAGATCCTTCCAGAAATTTCGGAACCGATATGTACTCGAACATTCTAGATGTCGCTACAGTAGAAGGTTCTGGAAACTACCTATATAAGACCGGTATAGACCACGACTGGGGCAGTATTGAATTGGCGATACAAGAGAATACTTCGAAGCGAAATAACGGCGAACTGTGTTTTATTATTAGTGTGTTTTTAGATTGTAATTAGTATCCGTAATTAAAGTGTCAATTTTGGTAATTTAATCGGCAGTTTTTAATTGTCTCGAACCCCAAGTTCGTAACAATATGTACACTGATTTTTAAGACGATAAATATATGATAAAGACAGAGACTAGTATGCTCCACTAGAAAATAAAAAGATAAATATTGCTCTGTTTAATTATGTTTTAACTTTAATATTAAAGTTCTGCTTATTTTAATATTGAAGCATTCAACTGATAATTAATTTTATACTACTTATATTTTATTTAAATTAATTGGACTTTTACTTTAATTAGTTTATAATAATGTTAACTGCTTTTAGAAATTTGTATCCTTATTTGAATACCTGTACTAAATGTATTTAATAAGAGATTAAGAAGTGCATTATTATTTTTATGAGTGTTTCGTATGCATATATATTAATTTATTTTGGTGTACCTAATTTAATAAAGAAATATTGACCAAAATACTTCTCAAATTTCAATTATGTACTGTCGTAGATGGGCCGGAGAGATCATTATTAAACGCAGCCGGCTGGAGCTTTGTGGGCTGGGCGCTGCACTACGTGCCTTTCTGGGCAATGGGTCGCGTTCTCTATTTTCACCATTACTTCCCTGCGTTAGTCTTCAGTTCAATGCTTACTGGTAATTCCTTTATTTTTTTCAACAAATATACAAAATGTATTTTTTTAGCTTAGTAGCATACGCCGCGTATCCGCTAGTATATTATTATACGCTATTATATTATTATTATATTATAGTATATTATTATACGCTATTATCCGCTAGTATATTCTTATATATAGGTTCCACTGAAAATCAGCTTTCATGAAGTTTCTTATTATTAAACTTCGTGAATTTAACGCTGAGTGGAAACCTTTTTGGTGCACTAATAGCATAAAATATTTTTTTCTCTTTGTAACTAAATTACTGTGTTTGTCTTTTATGTGTTTTTTACGTTTGTGTACCAAATAAATATTTTTCTTTCTTTCTTTCTATATTTATAAAGTTAAATTTAAATTAGGAGTAGTCTAATTAAAGTTATAGTAACAAACACACGCCTATCATTGGCATCGTTCCTACAAAACACCGCCTGTCAGAAGAGAGTCGTATTACTCTGTTTAAGATTTTGATTATACTACTCCTAATCTAAACATATATAATTGTGGGGGGTGTGCGGTTGCCAACCCGCCTGCCAAGCGTGACAATTTTTTTAAAATATTATAGATATTTATAGGTTGCCTCGTGTGAGGCAATCTATGGGGCCCATGTTCGGCAGTCAACTTTTATAGGTTGTTATGAATAGACATATGGATTTAAAGATGCTGATAAAGAAAGCGCGTGCGTGCCTGTGTGTGCGCGCGCGTATGTGTGTGTTTATGTGTGTGTATGAGCGGGTTTTGTTTATACATCCAAGAAAAAAAGCATACTACTATCCGTATCTTCATAATCAAATTATCTTAGCCATTCTGTAATTTTACTTTTCAGTAGGTGCCAAAAAGTCAAAATGTCTTTTAAACACAGCACTATTTGGTGATTCTAAATGAGCTAAATATTCAGTGATTCTAAATGAGCTAATTGTTATTAATTTATTTTCAGGTATTTTAACAGAATACTTGCTCAGAAGCATCAAGAGCTACTTAAGTTCGGAACTCGGGAGAACAATATACCATTGTGCCATGGGAGTCATAATTTCTACCACTGTGTACAGCTTCTATCTGTTTTCTCCGTTGGCGTATGGAATGAGCGGGCCACTGGCACATGAGCCGAATTCCACCATGTCGGGGTTGAAATGGCTAGAATCATGGGAGTTCTGATATATTTTATGTCACTCATTCAACGGCTACTTCTTGAAACAAGTAGTATATTTTAAAACCATACAACTTTATCAAATCTAGCTGTATCCCGCGACTTCGCCCGCGTGGTATTTATTACGATAGGATTTCATGGGTTTTAATTTTTTTTTTGCGCGAAATCCTAATTCTCTTTAAAACAGCTATCTGCCAGTGAAAGTCCCGTCAAAATATTGTGCTTCAATAATTGTAGTTGACTAAATTAAATTATTAGTCATTAGGAAAAAAGTTAAAAGGTAAAAATTTTCTAAATTAGGTTCAGCATTTCTTAGCATTCAACATGTAGTTATTGAGCGGCCAACATGATGAAATCTATATGGTTGTGTGTTTTTTTTTTAATTCTGGATTTACGATCAGATATCGTAAAAGTTTTCACAGCTGCTTAACTTTATAAAATAAACTTTATAATTAGCAGTTCTTAAAATATAAACGCAGATAAATATTTTAAATGTTTTAATATATTATATGTACTATATCTGTATGGGGACGGCTTGTAACTTTGAATAGGAGTTTTATTAAATTTTATCAATTACTAGCAATACCCGCGACTTCGTCTGCGTTGCTTGTATTTGATATATTTAACCGATTCGTTGCGGCACCGATTTTCGACAACTTTTAGCTGTGGCGGCAAACAAATATTTCATGACACGCCTATTGTGCCATCAGCCATGTGTAAAAGTAATGTTCTTTTTTATGTTTTTTTTTTTCACGTGTTTAGACCTAATTAAGTTTATTTGACATCAAACATCAGTTACAACCGGAAGGATACTTGTTTATAGTGGGTAACTACGTGTTTTCCTTGAAATTGAGAGTAAATGACTTTTTTATGCGGATATTACAAACCTTTTGTACAATTTTTTTGTTTTATAAATAAATCATTTATATAAGTAGGTACAGCTAAATCACCCTGGAAAACCTTGGTCTTTATTAAATTAAATTTTCACTTAATAATAATATTTGTAAATATGAAACAATCAAGATCCTTAATTTGGAAAAAAATAAGGTTTATGATTCATTGAAAAAAAAAATGTTAAATATTACTTAATGATATACAAATGTTTTACGTGGTAGAGCCATGCTGCAGCTATATTAGTAGTATAGTTGTAGCACGAATGGGTCGGCTCGACCGGGGAAGGACCACGCTTTCACAGAATACCAGCGTAAAATAGCAGCTTAACACTGCTGTTTCGTATGGTGAGTGTAGAGAACCGGAGACCCGTTTTACCGGGAAAGAGGCATTCCATCTTAGTCCTTACGGGTGACAACGCATCTGCATTTTGATTTGCAAATGAGGATAAATATAGATGTCTATTTTCCAGAAATTTATTTACAAGTTGAGTTTGTGAGCGATCGCAATGAGTGCTATTATTTGTTACTTATTAGACTATTTTTCCACAACATGATTTAAAACCCACAAATGGGTTTTACCCACAAAGTAAAAAGAGTAGGGGGAAGTGGGGCAGATTGATGCATAAAAATTTAAAGTCACTTTTAAGTGCTTAAATAACGTTAAAATTTATATTTGTTATGTTTTCTGCATTGCTACGTCTATAAATATAATAAAAGTAATGAAAAGAAACTGTCTAATTAATGCATAAAAAAATATAAAGCTTTTAGTAAAAAAAGAGATTTGTATCATTGTGCCCCACCTACGGGGCACTTTGATACAAACTAAAAGTTGTATGGAAATATTATTAATTTGAAACTCTAATATGCTAATAATACTTTTATTGTTCAGAGATCACAATCAGTCTTACATTTATACGAATAAAGTACATTTCTTATTCTAACACGTCATCTTAACCATATTATATCTTTTTCATAGAAACTTTCTATAATTAAACAGAAAAATACTTTTTGTTTTCTTTTGATATAAATCAATCTAAATAAAAAAAACACCAAACGTAACAACAACAACACTTTTTAAATTTCTCTACTGCACCTTATAGGCACTTAAATTAACTGAAAAAGTATAGTGAGATGATGTTCAACATGTGCCTTTTGTAAAATTTGGTTCAGGCAGATGTAAAACTACATCTCGGAAATCAACGCTAGCTTGGTCTTCTATATTCGGAAAAACTAAAACGCATGATCCTGGTTTCTTTCTGAGGTAGGACACTTGGTATTCGGTCGAATTGTATTTGTACAAGACTTTGGTCACGTAATAGTCTGTAGATGTCTTCTTATCAAATTTAATATGCAAGAAATCTCCAATGTTTATATTTTCGGGATCGGGGGCATAACTATGTTCTTTAACTTCCTCATCAAGTAGCTCATCCAGATCATTGACTCAGTCATTACATAATTTCATCGACTCATTCAGACTGGATTTAGAATCAGACTGCGATTGTAAACAGACTTTTTTCCTTCTAGATTTCTTCGTTTCCGTTAGTCCCATAAATTTTTTGCAGTTTTCAAAGCTTTGGCTTTCTCCATCATTTTCAGTTGCGGAATTCGTTATTTTTTATCTTGTAATATCTCCAATCTTTTCTTTACCGGCGTTTCAGTATAAACCCTAGATTTCCCCTTTTTTTCCTTTTCTAGACATAAGACATAAAGACATAAATATACTTCATATTTTTGGGTATGGGCTTACAGCTTCAAGGGACAAACAGTCGCAGAAGTCGGTGGAAAAACATTTGGAGATGGAGTAACGCTGGAAGATGATGAAGTAAGGCTTAAAGATGCAGCAAGGTCCAACTGGTGACTCCATTAGCTAAAATCTCGTCTCCTGCACAGATTTCATTAACTCTATCTTGACTTGTCTCGAGGAAAGACATACACATACAGGACATACAGAAGGAAGAGCAACACATGTTGCTGTTACTATTCCGCAAAATGTAACTAGCTCTCCCCTTTTGGCAGACACCATTTGTCCTATTTGCCTCTGTCTTTTCAGTCAGAACTTTAGGTGTAGATAAAACAGTAGTTACTCAGTTTCGTCAAGGTTGGTGATCCGATCAGGAGCAAAATTTTTACCTATATATAATAATAAATAGTAATAAAATTTTATATTGGGGCAGAATGATACGCATCAAAGTGCCCCACAGTTTACCGTATCATTGTGCCCCAACAGAAGTTTTTGTAAAACTTTAACATCATATTTATTTATGTTGATTTATTGAGCTAAAAGCATTAAACTCCTATTTATGGATGGAATAACTGACCGAACGGTGAAGAAAATATATAGCGCGAAAGTTAATATTAAAAGGTGTCGAGGTAGACCGAGACTAACTTTCGAAGACCATGTGAGCAAATTGCTCGAAGAGGGTAGGGTCAAAAGTACTCGGATACCTAGACGTGCATGCATGAAGAAGATAATGAATCTGAAAGAAGCGAAAGAGGTTTGTAAGGATCGTGACACTTGGCGATCTGTTCTCTCTGGCTACCCCGTCAGGGATTGTGCGTGAAGATAAGTAAAGTAAAGTAAGTAGAATAACTTACCTTTAGTAAGTATAAATACTTCAAAGAAATTGTAGAATTTGAGTGAATCTCTTTTATATTCCACGTGAGTTTTTAGTTGGGCGAACACAAAATACAAACAATGTCGTCTAACGCCATCGGCTAACAGGATGACGGCGTGGCCACAAGTGCTGCGCTAAGGCAGGCATAGACAAGTTATAATGTTGTCACGACTCGATTACATCTAACCGATTATGATATATGTTAGGTGAATCAATCTGCCCCTTGCATCAGTCTGCCCCGCCTCCCCCTACTATGCACAAGTTAAAAAAAGGTTGTCAACCCCTAAAAATTTCAAATTTTCAAAATATCCAGAAACGAAGCTGTAGGCATGAACTACTTGCAAAATAATGAATATTTTGTTTGTAACCTAATTGAAATCTATCCAGTAGTTTTTCCGTGATGCGCACAAAACTGCAAACCTCTATCATTTTATTTATATAAATGTTTATACAGTATGCTTACTTTGATTATTGTCAAAGCTACGACATTATGGAGACTCAAATGACCGCAGTATGAAAGAGTTGAGAATGAAATAAACTCTGAAATTTGCTCACTTATATAAAAAAAAATTGCATGTAAATGTATAGGTACAAAATGAAACTTCTTTACGACATCATTCTTCGTTTTTATTTCTTAATGCAGTAATAAATTTCTCCACTACGCCACTAAGGAAGTTTCACTTAAAAAAAAAAA
The DNA here is from genome assembly GCA_963668995.1 of Parnassius mnemosyne. Taxonomy (NCBI): domain Eukaryota; kingdom Metazoa; phylum Arthropoda; class Insecta; order Lepidoptera; family Papilionidae; genus Parnassius; species Parnassius mnemosyne. The sequence goes on from CAVLGL010000057.1 coordinate 12,632,297, forward strand.
ACAGTGCTTGTGCTTCACATTACATATCTTAGAAAATTTATTTCTTTATACACAGGACGAACTACAGTGGTTCCAATTTTTTGATTAAAGCAAACGTCGAAATTTTGGTCACGGAACCGGCCCGTTGTATTGAAGTAAAATGATATATCGTCGCTTTGGTGGTGAAGAGAGTCAAGCCACAACTTTGTTCAAATTGAGTTTAATACTCTAGCATAATCAAAAGAATACGATTTATACGATGCTGAAGAGATCTATCTGCCAAATTATTTTATCTGTCCAATAGTTTTGAAGTTATGGGCTAATTATTATTTTTTGTGTGGTATCACATCTAAAATGCTCATTATCTCAAAACTTGTTAAGTGTGGGTTGACTCTCTTCACTACCAAGGCGACGATATTCAATGAGGGCTAACCATCTAGAAAACATAATAATTGTTTTCTAGATCATCTGGCTCATAAGTAAATGATGTCATAGGGTTAAACTGAAATACTATTATTTAAACTACTAAATACTAAACTAAATATTTATTACTATGATCCACATTTTTATAGTATTCCCCTTTTTAGGCGAACTTTTGAACTCCTCTCATATGAAATAGTGATAAAGTAGTAAGAGTTATAAAAGAAAGGCAAAGCATTTCTATGTTAATGTTTGCATTGTTTTAAACTCAGACAATTCTTAAAATATTCCGTCCAATGTTATTTAATATTTTTTTTTATTTAATAATTATTATATAGGCTTAAGTAACATAAGATATGGAGATTATTTTGTTATATTTAATATTTTTTATAATAAAATGTTTACAATTCAGTGTTTATGTTCTTTAAAATTGTTATTATTGACCTCAGTTTAACAAAGAAATACGAAGCGCTGCGTACTCGTACATATCAAGTAACGCCAGGCCTCTGTCACTCTTGCTACCTGCGTGAAATAATTACCTACAATCGCGAGGCGCCCCAGGGAAGGATCGCACTCGCAGTCGGGACTAACTCGTTCTAGGCGATTGAATTTTAAAGTTTTTTCAACGCTGTTTAAGTAGTTTTTGGAAATACTTGTTGAAATACTCGTCGAAATAGTTTTTGTTTAGTATATTTAATTGCATTATAAAATAGTTGAAAAAGTTTTAACGTAATTTAAGAATAATGTATAATATGTATTTGATAAATTATAACGGCAAAACATCGTTCCTACTATAATTATTGCGGGGATGGATGATTAATGAGCAATTAAAATATTTCAAATATATAATTTTTTAAGTTACCGAAGGATAATGAAATGTGAATTTATTTCGTTTTTTTTTGTTAGATAGGTACTTATAGCGAAAACAGAATTAAGTAATAATTTAATTACAGAAGTATTACCTAAGAACATTACTATAAAACTTAGTTGAAATTTACTTCACTACCCAAGTATACCTACTTATAAACCTATACTTGTCTTTGTAATTGAAATATTTTAAGTTATAATAGCACAAAATATTAAAATAAGACTTTGTTTACAAGATTTTTAACTAAGTAGATGACGATCATATTTCTGCTAGGAATCGTATTTCGGGTTTATTTGTTGTTTACGCTATCTACCTATACGAACGAAGCATCGTGATTCCCGAGGAATGGCCTTGAAAGTTGCATGCGTTGGACATCACAGAACTCACATAGTAGCGGAAATATGGTCGATTATAGTCAGCATAGGTACTTTACCTAAGTAACTTACCATTTCACAATGTATTTTTTTACTATTCATTAACAGCCCTTAGTAACCACGGAAAGTCCGTCGTGACGTGGGAAGGAGAAAAGATGCAAAGCAATACGGACACTCGCGCGCAGCGATAGTTTTATTTAGCTTCCGTACGCGATTTATCTGATTAACTAGCTGAGCCCCGCGGTTTCACCCGCGTCATCACGTGTTGGAGGTGCGCGACATGACCTAGTTCAAGCATTTTATAATTGCAATTAAATATTTTATTTGATAGCAGTGGATGGAAAAATTGGCATAATTAATGGAGTACTTTTATCTGTCGGCATATTATGTATGATGTAGAGCGAAGTTAAGTTTTATCCACTTTCCCTCCCCCTCCCGGTTGAGCAGTTCTCGCAGTTCTCACTAAACGTAGTGGTTATATTCTCTTTGGTTCTCACCGGGCAGCTAGGGTTTGTGTCGTTCGCGCGCCCAGCCAAGTATTGAATTATTTTAATGTTACATTATCTCTTAAACTATGCGTCCAAATAACATGGTATAAAGAACAAAGTTTATCTTCATAAAATTGTCTTGATGATGAAGTAACTTTCCTTCGTAAGGATAAATAGGTCATGCCTAATAATAACGCTCATAAATCACTTAAATTTTCAACATTTTTTGTCACAAAATACCTAATTATGGCTTATGTATAAGAAATAGACAAAACAGACAGTATCGCGGACTTTTTTTAAGACGGAGTAAAGATCTATATTTTTCTAGAACATTGTATTTACGTATCCCTAACGATAACACCAGCGTACGCGGGTAAATCATTTCGGGAGTACTTTTTCTTCCGACTTGCTTAACAAATATCTATATTTAAGGCTAGCTGAGTGATATAGCTTAATGCTAGCACATGAATCTGGCTATAATATACAAAAAGAATTTTTCAAATCGGACTGGTAGTGCCAGAGATTAGCGCGTTTAAACAAACAAAAAAACAAAAAACTCTTCCGCTTTATTATATTAGTATAGATAATAACTATGTAGGCTATTAAAACGTCGGCAAGAGTGGAACTTCTGTACGTATTATTTATTCTGTGGTAACGCTAAAACCACGCTCAATTTATTTGTAAGAACACATTGTATGTAAAATCATTATTTGCAACGAACAACGTGGTTTTAGGTGCATATGTGTACGTCCAGTGTTTACGGGCTGATAAAGAAAGAAGAAAAATATGTGCGTAAGTACGTATCAAGAAATTGACCATGGTATCGGTATCACTTAAAATGTACGTAGAGCGTTCCGTCTATATTTGTTGGTCTATGGTACGAACATAAAATAAAAATACGGAATTATAAGCAAACCAATAGCATTAATCTGTCATTTCTCATTGTCGTCCCTTACGACTCGCTTCGCTTGCAATATAAGCTAGTGCAAACCCGTACAGCCATGTCGCGGCTGGCCGCGCCGCACGCCGGCATCTTCCATCACGGCGTGTGTGTTAGCAAGCGCGCGGCGTATCGGTGGCTTCAGCGCGATCAGTTGCAAATTTTTACAACAGGCCGCGTGTAACGCGTTCTAAATGGCGCTAAATACAGAGATTTTAATAGAAAGAATGCAAAATTATCCAGTACTTTATGATACTCCACACCTTGATTACAAAAGCATTAGGATTAAAAACAAAATATGGGATAATATTGCTGAATATAATAAGAATATAAAGACATCGTCACGGTTAGGAAAGTTGACTGACGTCCGATCGTAGCACAGACACAACAGCGAATGCGGCGTCAGGACGCCACTGCGACTGCGATGGTGTTGTTGCAGCGGCCGGAGCCGCGGCTCGCGGTTAGCCGCCACAGCAAACCGCTTGTGTGTGGGAGGCGTTTATTGCTAACTTATCCCTAATTATATGCCTGCCCGTATTAGATGCTCTGTAATGTGTTGTTTCGTATGGCAAATCATTAAAACAGTGTGTTAAAGTATCTTCAAATTTGTACCCATCTCTTGAATGAACAAAACTGTGTAACACACATGCCACTTTCGTTACTTTTACAGCAAAATCTGGTGTTATTGTTATATTTGTATGAAAAACTCTCCATTTGCTACTCACGATACCAAAAGCGCATTCCACTATCCTGTGACTCGACAGTCTATAATAAGACTCTGTGTTTTTTAAGTTGTTTCTTGGATAAGGATGTAAAATGATTTGCAAGCCAAAAACGATGAGTGTTTTGTTTGTATTTTATGTAATTAAAGAAAATAAATATAATAAAACCTCCTCAAAATCACTTGATTCCACAAATTTTTTTACTTCAGATTTAGAAATCGATTATTTAAATAATCGATTATGAAGACAGTAATCACAATTATTATTAATGTAGCAACTCAGAATCTGCCTCCAACCAAAAAATGGCGACGCTTTATTAACTTAATCGCCTTAAATACTTATTAAGACTTATTTTTACACTTACTTTCCTACTACGACAATTAAAAATATATTAATTTTAGATTTAATTATATTTTTTCGTAAAAATACTTATTACAGAACAACTTGTCCACGTTAAGCCAAGAATGGACAATTCCCTTTGGGCAGCAACTTTAATTTTTTATTCAAACTGTAACTTAATAAAAAAAATGTAATTATTTTATAAATTTACTTTCCTGACAAGAGCACCCCCTTGCACCCTGCTGCAGGCGCCCATGGTTACAGTCACTTACTACAGTGTATTTTATCTCATTCTCTCGCAGACTAAATCCTATATCTATACATAGGTATATGTTTATTTCTGTCTTTAGTGTTGATTTTTCTTTTCATTAAGTTTCAAATCACAACCAATTTTTTACGTGGTAGAGCCATGCTGCAGCTATGTTATGGTTGTAGCCATGAAGCAAATACAAAGAGGAGACGTTGTAATAAAATTTCACTATGTAACAACGCGTGACAATTTGCGGGGTGAGGGGATGCAAAGCCCCGCCCACTTTACACTATCTACATCTACCGATAAATAGTAAAACTACTCGAATCTTTCGATATCGATGTTGCAATGTAGCTTAGCTACCTTAACGGTAGAAGGCGGCATGTCCACAAAATGTTATATAATATAAAGTATAAAAATAATATTTTGGCAATTAAAATTTCTTTATGTCTGAATGCAAAACAAATTTCAGCACCTTCGTATGATTATTTTATCATTACTGAGCTCTACGTACCATTATATTTTTAGTTCACAGGACACAAAGTGTCCCCATCTAGTGTGAAATATATTTAATTATATTTGAAAGCCGACGCAGAGATTTTTCTAGAACTATTTTAATAAATTAGGTGTAAAATTACTTACAAATGAAATGTGATGCCATCCATAGCATCGGAGCGTCTATCTGAGTAGTTTTTACACAATAAAACACAACACTTCATCCTCTTCTTCTTAATACTACGAAAATACACCGATTTGCGATTTTTTTCAACACAGAAGCGCTCATATCCCTCTTGGTAGGTATCACAACCTTACCTATTTCAAACGCCAAATAGCAGTGCTTGCACTGCTGTGCCGATCGGAAGGGTACAGAGAGCCAATATAGCCAGAGTCCTCAGAGGTGACAAGTCTTCTTTGTTTAGTTGGTTGCAGGCATCCATGCACTGCAGTAGCTACTTACCATCAGGTGGACTGAAAGTTAGTTTGTAACTTCAATTAATAAAAAAAAAGAACAAATAAGACTAATAAAAATTTATCCATAACATTAATATCAGCATATTCACAAATAAACCTTAGCCTTAGTGTGTAGAAATAAAGTTGAATATTCATAATAATAAAGGCAATTAGATATTTTGTCCATGTTTATTCATATTTCTTTGCAAAATCAAAGAAAAGTATACTTACCTGTGGTATGAAACACCTCCATTAGAAAGATTTATATTTCTGCTTTTGTTTTTACATTCTAATATTGCACAAGACGGCATATATGAGCAAAATATATCGGATGAGAAACTTTTAGTGTTTTTAATTACCAAGAGTGTTGGTTGTTAGTGGCATTTCCAGGCCTATACATTTCGGTTTATATAAAGGTAAAGGTGCTTCTGTGGGCCTATCTAATAAGTACTCTGTGTTGAAATAACATAAACCTTATAACAAAGAACACTATTACTTCTTTTTACGAATTATAGCTTCTGCTTCTGTGTCAATTCTCATCGTCATCGGAGTGACAAGTAAATAATTATAATCATAATAATTGAGAGCATGCATACATATAAGAACGTAAAGGAAGCGAGAAAGGTGTGTCGTGTATTGAGTCGGGATCACAGCACAAATTATAAAGTTGTATGTACATGGATCACAGAACACAATTTACTCTCTAGTCAGGATCTTGCCAAATTGAAATGCATACTGCATACCTAGTCTTCCTAAATCCTAACTGAAATTACTGAAAACTGAATTATTTGCACTTTGCAGTCATCCAAATGTCAACTTTATTTACACCATTCTAGTCTTGGGTAGTTCGCGAACGACCTAGGTGGGAAGAGCGCTCTTTTAGGTGAACTATGCGAACTAGTTCGTCGATAATCTCGCTCTTAGTTCTTTAAATATTTATTTTTCTGGCGTCCACTCTATTATGGAGTAGCGCTGCATGGCTAACCGACTGATTTAATTTTACTCTTACCGTTCTCACCAGAGTTTAAAGTATATAATTTGGAGTCTCTAATAAAAGTTTTATTAGTGCACAATTCACAACAAATAACAAATATTGCTGGCTCACAATTTTAATATGAAAGTGATAGTAAGCAGTACATAAATACCGTATAGTTCTCAATTCGATTTTACGGTAAGTTTATTTAAATTAAAATATGTGTAGTTTTTTCGACAACAAGTTTATTCGAAGTAAAATTCAAAATGAAACCTCAATATAACGAAACTGAATGGAATTAGAAAGTATTCGTTATATTACCAAGTTTTTTTTATAGGGTAAGGGTGACAAACGAGCACACAGTCCACCTGTAATGTCTGCTATCTTCTCTAACCACTGTAGTGTAACACAGGCTCGGCACGCACTTTAACTAAACAACACGTCCACTCTCGCGCGAGGCTCTCGTGTAACTGACGCGGTGCGCTCGAGACAGTGACTTATATATAAATGTATGTTTGTGTATTTGTGCATGGTAAATTATTAGTAAATAAAACAAATAACAATATTTACTGTATACTACATATAAGCAAACACTACATCTCTTTCTTATCAAGATTTTTTTTCTTTTTTTTCATTATAACTCATAACAATCACAAAGCAGCTTGTATTGTCTGTATTAATTATTTTCCACTGCTTTTACGTAAACCTTATCTCCTTGTATTATATCTGAGCGAGTTGCTTTGCGTTTCCTATATATATACTCTTTTCCTTTTCCTTTTTTGTATTTTGTCTCTATCCCTGATATCTGAATCTAAATGATTGTCTGTAATTTATTTCACCTATTGATGGAATTTTATCCCTACTTTTTCGGTGAAAAAACAGTTCAGACGCTAACTTCCCGGTAACTGTAAGGAGGGGTGCTGTTATACATTAGAAGATACTCCCATAAACATTTCTTTTAAATCCTTCCTCTCGATCTGGTTGATACGAAGACGTTTCAAAATATCTCTGTTTTGTCTTTCAACTTCGCCGATCATTTGAGGCCAATATAGTACAGTACTAAATAACTTAATGTTACATTATTTGCAGAAGGATCGAAACTCTTCACTCACGAACTGCTTGCCATTGTCTGCGGTGATAGAAATAGGATAACCAAGTCTACTGAACATTTCTTTTACCATTTTAATAATCTGTAAGCTTGTGATGTTTTTGTAATTGTTTACTTCTTTGTATCGACTATAGTAGTCGACCACTACTAACAGATACTCGTTACTTGGCAATGGTTCCATTAGATCCATTGTGACATCTATCCATGGAGCTGCAGGCAACTCTCGTCTCTTCATTGGTGCAGTTGGGCTTGGCAAACCCACTAACGTACAACATTTACAAGCCTTTACTAATTGTTCTACGTCTTTATCGATACGGGGCCACCATACCTTTGATCTCCAGCGTCCCTTCTTGGCTACGATACCTGGATGACCCTCGTATGCAGCATCTAATACACTCTTGCAGAGTTGCTGTGGTATTACAATTTTATTTCTACGAAGTAGAATGCTATCATGGAAACACAACTCGTTTTCAAAAAATTTGTAACTCTTAATCGAATCGTCCCAGTCGTTTTGATAGACACCTTTTTTCACTTTGTAAATCTCTTGTTCTTTTTCTGAATATGCTACAATGGAACTCATTGGTATAGCAACTGGTCTAGAATTTTCCACTATTTGGTACACATGCTGGTCTTTTCCTTTTGGTGGGTTATCAGGATAGTTACATAATCGTGACAAGGGATCAGCTATATTTGTTTTTTCCTGGCTTGTATATAACATTGAATGAATAAGACTGTAGCCTCAGTATCCATCGTTCAATCCTCGCACATGGTTTTGACTTAGACCCGAATAATATCTCTAGCGGCTTGTAGTCAGTGACTAAATCAAAAGGCTTTCCAAATAAAAATATTAAAATGTTCGACCCCCCAAACTAATGCTAGTGCCTTTTTTTCCGTTTGGCTATACCTGCGCTCGCAGTCTGTCAAAGCTCGATTACAATAGGCAATAATTCTAGGGCCATTTGTATCATTTTGTACAAGGACAGCACCAAGTCCGACAGGGCTAGCATCTGCTATCACCTGTCTTGCATCTCTGACGTCATAATACCCATCATATATATATACCAATAATCTGTATTTCCGTGAGCATCCGTTTGAGTTTTTGGAATGCTTTATCTTGTTCTCCAGACCATTGTTTTTCCAAGCTCTCCCTTTTGCTCATCTTCTGTCTTAACAGGTGCTTCAGAAGTTCTGTCATGGCGGCCAAGTTAGGTATCCATTTGTTTATGTAGTTTAAGAGTCCGAAAAAACTTTGGAGTTCTTCTATGGTCTTTGGGACCCTAAATTTCATAATGCTCTCAACGTACTTGTTGAAGGGTTTACTCCTTCATGTGTAAGCCTGTGTCCCAGAAAATTCACATCCTGCGTTTTATATATGCATTTATTGCTATTCAGCACGGCGTTGTTTTTACTAAGTACCTGTAGAACTTTCTTTAGTCATGCGTCATGTTCTTCTTCACTGTTCCCGAATACCAGGATATCATCAATAAAATTGACGACCCCTTCACAGTTTATCAGCATCCTTTCAATGATCTTCTGAAAAATCTCGGAAGCGCAGGTAATTCCAAGCATTATTCTTTTATATCTATATAATCTTTTGGGGGTTATAAAAGTCGTTATGTGTCTGGATTCAGAGTGAATTTCCACTTGATGGAAGGCATTTTTTTATGTCTTAATTTGTTAAAATATTTAGCTTTCTTCATTTTAGGCAAAAATGGTCCATAGTAGGCAGGGAGTGGTTTTCTTGCAATATAACGGCGTTCGTACATCTCATATCTACGCACAAACGTAATTCACCATTTTCTTTCATGATTGGAACATTGGTGAAACCCATTTAGACGGGCCTTGCACTTCTTCAATTATATCACTGTTTAGTGATTCCTTAATTTTGATTGCAACCTTCTCTTTAAAGGGGATCGGCTTGCTTTTACTCTCCACTTGATTTATCCCGATACCAAGTTTTAAGACACCCAGTCGGACTGCTGTGTTCTTACCAAACAGGTTTCTAGTACCCCCCGAAATCACGTAAATGGTTGTATTCCTTTCGTCCAACGACTTCGAGTATAGTTTCAAATGAACCCTCTATTGCCAAAGGAGAGTTACTACCCTATGCTAATAATGTCTTGTCTGGTCTTTACATTTGATTAAAAGCATATACTTTTTTGCTTTTTAACTCTTCCCACGTTTTGTAAGATATAAGGTTCTTGCACAATTTCGAATTACACTTTTCCACAATTTGATCTATGAAATGATCATCTTGCTTTTCAATGCACACTTTTCGGCTTGTTGACGCAATCTTATCAAAAACTTCTCAAATGTCTCTCCTTTTTTCTGTTTTAGCAATCGAAAAACATGCCGCTCATAAACTTTGCTCCGTTTAGGTTGAAAATACTCGTAGAGTTTTTTTTTTTTGCTACTTAAAATACATCAACGGTTTCTTTTATCCCAGAGCCACCAAAATGCAATAGCGTAGCTCGTTTCTCGAGTGCTGATATAACTTCAGCTACGTCCAGATAGATTAGTAGAGACCTTTTCCATTTTCGACACCTTATAGCCATAGATGTGCTATCACATTAAAGCTGATAACGGTATCATTATTATTATTATTATTTTAGGGGCAAACTGAAACAGTTTCTTATATTTTTTTTTCCAATTTAATGCTGGTATTTTAATACCCAAAGTCCAATTTAATGGTAGTAACTTAGTACCCAAAGTCCAATTTAATAGTAGTAACTTAGTACACAAAGTCCAATTTAATGGTAGTAACTTAGTACACAAAGTCCAATTTAATGGTGGTACATACCTTAGTACCCAAGTTCCAATTTAATGGTGGTATCTTAGTACCCAACTCAATTTAATGATGGTATCTTAGTACCCAACTCAATTTAATGATGGTATCTTAGTACCCAACTCAATTTAATGATGGTATCTTAGTACCCAACTCAATTTAATGATGGTATTTTAGTACCCAACTCAATTTAATGATGGTATCTTAGTACCCAACTCAATTTAATGATGGTATCTTAGTACCCAACTCAATTTAATGATGGTATCTTAGTACCCAACTCAATTTAATGATGGTATCTTAGTACCCAACTCAATTTAATGATGGTATCTTAGTACCCAACTCAATTTAATGATTGGTATCTTGGTACCCAAACTCAGTTTCATGATAATAATATGTTCCATAACACTCGCCCTTCTCTTTTGGTTTATTTGTTATACCGACTACTTCCATCGCTGTGCCATTTAGGCTTTGGGTAAATTCAATACCTATATTGCGCATTTACCATTATTGATAACTTAGACAGCAATACCCTCGAGAAACGCCGTGATATAAGAGATCAAATGTTGTTGTACAAATTGCTTCATAATATCATCGACTCTCCCCTACTTTTAGGCAAGGTGAATCTTGCGTGTCACAGGTTAGGTGCACGAAATAAACCACTTTTTGCATTACCTAAAGTTAAAACAAAAAAATGCCTCAAATAATTTTGTATCTCGTACATGCAAAAGTTTAACTTAAAATATTGTAAATATTAGATATTTTTCACCTTGAATATGATAGTTACAAAGAAAATATTGTAAAACTTAATATACCTATAATTGGTAGTATCACTTTGAGTTGTATATATAATGTTACTTTTAACTACTTACTACTTAATGTTTTAATTTATGAATACCATTTAGCTTGTTTTATTCTTTTATATTTTTAATTTTATACAATAATAATATTGTGGTTTGCTTTTATTATGTATTAGATATCTGTGGAAACTTCATTGGTTTTTAGGATTACTTTTATATGTTTTATTATGTAATTTATTATTGCACTGTATGTTTCCCTTAAAAAGCAAATAAATAAATAAATAAACAGTATTACTAGTTACCTACTTTGCAATGTACAGAAGTCGTGAAGTGTCCACGATTTTTTGTAAGACTTATATATGCCATGAAAGCGGTAAAATAGTATTTTCATTAAAGGCGATAAATATCACATTAAATGCCACTAAAATTTAGCTAACGACATTGTATTTCGGTTCGAATCGAGACAAGTTTTTAGTAACATCTACTATTTTTCCATCAAAAATCTTTTTATATAAAAGTTGTGCTAATAGACATATGTTAAAATAAATCATTATTTTATCATTGCTACATAAAGAAAATAAATTTTAGCACACCATAAGCGTGGTCAAATGCGAACATATATTTTATATAAATTATTAAAATGATCAGAACAGGGTTAAAAACAATAAATCATAATTCATAATCCACAGTTTTTTTTCCGCGGGTACTCTAGGAATTAATTTACAATTGCAATGCTAATAGTTGCACATTGCTAACCTATTTTTGATTATATCTTTATACTAAATAGGTACTTATCTTTTTCCTCGTCGCCACTTGTAATGTCTGCTATCTTCTCTAATCACTGTAGTGTAACACAGGCTCGGCACGCACTTTAACTAAACAACACGTCCACTCTCGCGCGAGGCTCTCGTGTAACTGACGCGGTGCGCTCGAGACAGTGACTTATATATAAATGTATGTTTGTGTATTTGTGCATGGTAAATTATTAGTAAATAAAACAAATAACAATATTTACTGTATACTACATAGTCAAATTTCGGGAACGTCGAAAGGAGTTTTTAAAAACTAAAATACAATTAGATTACTATGTCCGACCGATTTGGAGGTGGCTTTAATAATGAACGATATTCAAAGAGTCCGTTTGTGCGCAGACATGCGACTCATCAACTAAGTACTAGGAACTTACATACAAATGCTGATACATTAGTTTTACTGCTTAGTCTAAATAATACAATATTATATATTTTAATATTTTAGTCTAAAACAGAGGGACGGGGTGTATCCATAACTCCTCCCTCCCTAAGAGCAAAATTATCGGTAATATCATTTTTGATGCTTTTACGATAATTTTGGATGTAAGGTATACATTTTTTTCTTAACACGTATATAAAGATCAATAAGAAACTTAAAGCTAGGAAATTTAAAATTACATATGTTAGAACACTGAAGTTAGAGTCTTTTTCTCCGTTGAGAGCACTTAAATCTGTGTAATATATTTCACTGTGTTTTAAAGCATTTGACATATATTTCACTTCATCCAAGTTGACACCATTCATGTTAATTACGCGTGTACTTGTTACATTAATATTTGCACGTAAATGAGGTAAGTTGATGACTGAAACTGGTGGCGCCGCTTCGTATTCCGTGTAAAGACGGTGGTGATGAATATAAGTACCGTGTATCTCCAGGTCACAGGGCTCATCGCTGGTTAGTATATAGGTTCCAAAAATTGGTTGTTTGGTGATCTCGTTACCGCAGTGCTTTGTCAGCGTCGTTTTTAACTTTGTAAAAACAATCCAATTTTCAGCTTTAATTCTCTGCACCTTAACGTCTTCAATTGTAATAGCATGTTGCGTGCAATAAGTAAGATTATTCTCAAATTTCATTAGCTGTTCTATGCAGGTAAGTCCAGGGTAGAGCGCTCTATTTTCTTCGGTACACAGGAAATCATTACCAGCAGCAAGGGGACGACACGGTTTCGTGACTGGTAAATATTTCATCCCTTTCACCAGGAGGTAAGGATATTTTGGGAAGATGGCAATCGTTTCGTTTACAGATTCGCGGAAAATAGGTACGGAATAAACCTTAAAATAATTGTAAGTATTATTATCAGTTAACGGAATCTCCATTATAAATGCTATCTGGTTTTTCTTAAGATACGATTTTACACTTATGGTTTGTTCTAGTTTTACCAAATTAGTGTCTGTTGGTGGGTACACTAAATTTTCGGTATTCGATATTAGTTTTAAATGATCTAAAAGTTCTGTAGAATTTACTATAGATTGATGAAGTATCGATACTCTACTAAAAGCTAGAGCAGTCTCTATTTCACTTAATTTATAAAATATAGTTCGAAAATTACTTATAAATAAATTAAATAATCCAAAAATATACGTAGAGAAAACCCAGTTATTTTCTCTAGTCGTTAAATGATTTAGCATTGTCTCTACACTTTTCAAGCGTGCATCCAGCATAACGGAATTATTATTTAGGGTTTCCGTGGCATTAATAAAGCTGTCTATCATTTTGGAGACCAAGGTAAGTTTCTTAGAAATGATAATTTGGTTGTGACTTAATTCCGAAGTAAGTTTATCATATTTAAGAGCATCTTCATGATCGAGGTTTCCCGTAATAATTTTTTGAACAGAACCTAATGGATTTAAGATCCCTCTCTTAAAGCGTCGCGGCATAAGTTGTTGGAATTTTTGAACGGTTATATCGCGTATGTACTCTACATGGGTTTTAACACTGATAAATTCACGAGGGTATGGTTCCTTTACTTCAATTAGTCTACTAAGCTTATGATATTGAGCAATAATTACATTTAGGTCGTCATAAATATTCTCCAAATTTAAAATCTTTATTATAGTCCAGTGATCTGTTTGGGCATATGCTTGTCCTTGTTTTACCGGAAGTATCCCTGGGTTTTCCTCAAGTGACTGCAGATGATGGGCCAGGATCGGCTTCGCAATCATCAGTATGCACCACCTGTGGAGGGCGTTTGATATTTTTAATTGGAGCTTTAGTCTTCCTTTCACCTATTTGTATCGGCACTATATTTCTTTCGACCTTGCCTACTACCTTAGCCTTAACATAGCGCGGTTTGTCCTTACTCTTTCTTTTGTTTGTATCTTTAGCAAATATAGTTTTACCACACTGAAATACCATCTCATCTTCACCGCCTTTCTTTTTCCTAATCTTTTCTTTAATTGCTACCATATTTTCTGCTAAATATTTGTATAAGAATTTTGTTCGCTTTGCATGGTCTCTTACTAAGTGTTGTAAATACTGCTTATCAAATTCTGTATTAAACGGGCTACCCGTGTCGGTATGTCCGAAAACTACCTCGAAGGGTGTAAGTTCTGTTACCGAATGAATAGTATTATTATATGCTAGTACGGAATACGTCATAACTGATGCCGCATCAGTAGGTTTCCTTTCGTATTTTGCCAATCTGTAAACTTCTATGATTGTCGAGTGGAAGCGTTCTATAAGCCCCATCGAGCTTGGGCTATTTGGGGTGCCAATGTGTTGCTCAATTTTATAAAAGCTTAAGAATTCTTTAATTAATTCATTGTTAAATTCAGAGCCCGGATCTGAACTTATTTTTTTTGGTATCCCGTAAAAAGAAAAGTACTTCATTAAAGCTCGGACTACTTCGGGGGTGGATCTATTTGCAATTTCTATCGCTTGGCCTAATTTGCTAAATGCATCTATGAGAGTCAGATAATGTTTTCCTTCGATATTAAACAGGTCTATAAATATCTCTTGAAACGGAGCATCTTGGGTCTGGGTTAATTGAAGAATAGGTTTAATTGGCTTTCTGTCATATTTCATTTTTTTACATGCAGTGCAACTATTTATTATTGCCGAAACAGTTTCTTGTAAATTATCCCAATAGTAATTTCTGCGGATTCTAACTAGCGTCTCTTTAATACCCCGGTGACATGTCTTTCCTTCGTGATACTTAATTACAATCGCCCTTTGTTCTTTTTCGTCTTCAACAAAAATTACTCGTTCCGTGCATTCATAAAATTGAACCATGTCCTTTTTGAAAAGGTGTATAATAATATTGCTAAATTGTCTTCGATGTTCTTTTCGTTCGAAATATATAAAATATTTAATTTTAGGCCTAATATATTTCTTTAAAAATTCTTTAATTAATTCGGAATTATCTAATGGTAAAAATACTTCTAAAACTTTTTGTTTTTCCCTAGAAATATCTTTAACCTGATATTCATTTTTGAACCATGAAAATATTAATATTTGATTTGGCTTTGTATCGATAGCCTCGTGTAGTATTGGTATTCCATTTGACTCTAATTCTACGGCTGAATGCACAGTTTGGGACTTACTAGATTCTGAAGGTGATCGAATTGGATATTCGGAAACCTTTTCTGAACTACAAATTGATATTGTGTCGGAAAGAGACATAGGACTCGCGGAAACAGTACTTGAGTCTGATATTGTCACAATGGACGTTGTGTCATTATGTCTTTTATTTTGAGTGTTTAGTTTTTCAATTTCCTTAACTACGTCTTTCAGATGCTCTCTAAGTTTATACTCTTTGCTGTCGAAATTAACGTCCATCGAATGACCTTCGTCGTCTGAATTTAAGGCATTAACTTTAATTCTGGATAGGGCATCGGCATTTGTATTTTGTTTTCCATTTTTATAAATGATTTCAAAATCGTACTCCTGTAGTCGTAATCGCCATCTGGTAAGCTTACTGTTTGGTTCCTTTAATGAATAAAGCCAAACTAAGGGTCGGTGGTCAGTATAAATTACAAATTTTCGTCCGTAAAGGTACGGTCGGAAATGTTTTACGGCCCAAATAACAGCTAAAAGTTCTCGTTCTATGGTGCTGTATCTACTTTCAGTGTCACTAAGCGTCCTACTAGCGTATGCAACAGGTCTACCACTACCAATAGGTCCCTGTGATAGAACTGCTCCTAAAGCTATATTAGAGGCGTCAGTCGTCAAAATAAAGGTTTTATCGAAGTCCGGGTACTGTAATAAGGGTACACTCGTTAATATTTCTTTACATTTTTCAAACGCATTAATATATTTTTCATCGATGGTAATTTTATTTCGCTTTTTAAGGCATGCAGTTAGAGGTTGTGTGATCTTAGCAAAGTCCTTTATGAATCGTCGATAGTACCCTACCAGTCCTAAGAAACTTTTAATTTCCGTTGTTGTCTTAGGTATAGGAAAATTTAACACAGCATTAATTTTGTCTGTGTTCGGACGTAGCCCTTCTTTTGTAATGGTATGTCCTAAATATAAAACCTCTTTCCTTAAAAATTCAGACTTGTCTAATTGAACTTTTAGATTGGTCGCCCTAATTCTGTCAAATATCGTCCGTAACTTTTGTATATGTTCTTCCAGACTGGTCGAAAACACAATTATATCATCTAAGTATACCATGCAGTGTATCCCCTGTAATCCCCTGAGCACACTATCCATGGTCCGCTGAAAAGTTGCAGGAGCTGTCTTCAGGCCAAATGGCATCCTAAGAAATTCATAATGGCCGTTTTGAGTGCTAAAGGCTGTTTTTTGCCTGTCTTGTTCTTCTATTTCGGTTTGGTGATAACCACTTGCTAAGTCGATTGTACTGAAATAAGAACTCTTCCCTAACTTGTCAAATAAATCTGTTATGTTTGGTAGGGGGTATTTGTCGTCTATGGTTATGTCATTCAAACGTCGGTAGTCTATAACCATACGAAATTTAATTTCACCAGATGCATCCATTTTTTTGGGTACAAGGTGTACAGGAGCATTCCATGGCGAATGTGACTCCTGAATAACATTGTCCTTCAATAACTTGTCTACTTGCCTATTTATCTCGTCTACTTGCATTGGTGCTTGACGGTAGGGTCTAACATAAATTGGGTCTTCATTTTTTGTGCGTATCTTATGTTTAATTTCGTTAGCGAAAGTTAGTGGTAATTTGTCGCAGTAAAATATGTCTTTAAATTCTTGGCAAAGTCTAAAAATTTTGTCGCGTTCCTCATCGTTAGTATGATTAAGTCTTAGTTTAAGTAGATTATCCTCGAGTACCTTATCGATCTCTAAGTCACTATAGGTACTTGTTACGTTTATGTCACATTGAGTAGTCGTATCATACTTAGTAACTGTAAAAGGTTGTGTTACTGTCAATATCATTTCTTTGTCAAGAACGTTCTGTATGACGGTTGCGGCATAACCGTTAACGCAATTTACCAATGCACTAGGCATTCGTACACCGCTGACAAATTCCTTATAATTAATGATTGCCTCTCCAGAACATTGGTCTGTTGGCAATTTTACGCGCCGCTCTGATCGTGGTGGTAGTGTTATAACATAATTCAAGTTATTATTAACTATTGGTATGCAAGTTGTTTTAGTTTTAAGTACAAGGTCTTTAAGGTCTATAATTGTATCTAGTTGTTTCAATAGGTCATTACCAATGAGACCATCATATCGAGAGTCGACGTCATATAGATAGAATTTATGAAAATCTGAACTCTTAAAAGTGGGTGGTAGGGGGATTTCTATCACCTCATCGTGTCTGCTAGAGGCGTGGGTACTGACTACTTCGAATGGTTCGTGTGTTATATATTGGTAGAAGTGTTGATATGCTTTACGGGGGCTGATAAAAGATCTAGTACTACCTGTATCTACCATTAATTTTGCATCTATTTCAGGGATATAAATATAGGGTAACTTGAGATTCGGATCACAATTTAGTTCTATGACTTCTTGTCTCCGATGGAGGCTTTCATGTGAAAATTTTCAAGAGTTTGAGGTTGAGTTTCGTCTGCAAACTCGTCATAAGTTGTTTCGTCAACAGTTTCTTCCGGAGATGGTGTGAATTCGTTATCATATTGCTCTACATATTCGTCTGTGTCATAATACTCGTTATACTGTCCGTCATTTTCTCTTAAGGTCAACTCATTTAATCTAAAGCCGGGTTGTGGCCTTGGAGGAGCTGTCCTCATGGAAACGTCAGTCTCTTGAAAATTGGGTTTCTGAGTTTGTGGTTTATTACCAAATTGTGTAGTTGGCATATGGCCAAATTGCTGTTGAGGTCTTTGACCAAAATGATGTGGCTGAAAGCCCAGTTGTGGACGGTAACCGAACTGTTGTGGCTGAGGGCCGAGTTGTGGACGATAGCTGAACTGTTGTGGTTGCTGGCCAAGTTGTGGCCGATAACCAAATTGAGGTGGACGGTAACCTATCTGTTGCATTGGTTGAGGACGAAAGCCAGATTGTGGCATCTTAAATTGGCTTTGATTTTGAATGCCGAAATTAAATTTTGGCGTAATGTTATTTGGAAACACTGGTTTGTATCCGTATGGTTGCATTACCGTGTGAGGCGCATTACCGAATTTAAATCCTTGTATTGGAACTGATGTTTGAGGCTGCCTTAAAGCTAAACCACTACTACCGTGAACACGATTACGCATATTGTATTGATCGTGGAAGTTGACTTCCTCTAGTACAATGCTCAGCGCGTCTTCTAAAGTCGCTGGCCTCTTTAACCTCACTATCCGAACCATATTCTCGGGAAGATTGTATAGGAATACGTTTAGAGCTGTATTGTTGTAAATTGCCAATTTAGCGCTTTTAAGATTACTATCATCCGATATGTTTACTTTTGAAATTAATAATGATCGAATACTTTGAATGCGGTTACAAAAATCTTGAAAGTTTTCACCGGATTTAATCTTTAAAGATTCTAATTCAATACTAATACACTCTTCGCTACGGGGGTCTCCGAAATGTTGCGTTAGCAAATCTTTCAACTGCGACCACGACACGACATCCTCCCGTTCCGATAAGAGTGACGCCGCGTTATCTGTAAGCCTACTAGTTATAGAATGATAAACGTATAAATTTTGTTCTTCGTCACCCCTATACCTACGAATGACATATTCACATTTCCTCAAAAACAAATTTAACTGTCTTTTGTCGCCATTAAAAAGTGGAATAAGCCGTAGCATTTCTGTAGGAATGGGATTAATTACAACGGTCTGTCGTTCTGCTGCCATTGGTTGTTCCATCGTTATAGAGTAATACACGCGTCAGAGGAGTCAGTTAATATAGGGCGCAATTTTATGCAATAACACAAAATATAAGGTAGAACACACTAAAGCATATAAAAATATAATTTATAAAATAAAAGTTTATTTAAAGTATAAAATGTGTAAAAGATGTAAATGTAATGAAAAATAAAATTAAATGAAATAAAACTGTATTATATCTCTAGCATTAATAAAACATATATTCTTTAGTTATCAAGTAAAGCTTTAATTACATTTAATTTATTAATTTTATAAAATGTCTTATTTTTAGAACGTTTAATAATCTCTGTGCAAAAAGGCACTCTGTGTCCCTTATTCTTATCACCGTTACGCCTACACTAATAGAGTGTCTATTACTAAATATATTTAATTGAAAAACCAGATACGTTATAATGAGAGAAGTCCGATCTCAATAATAACAAATTTAAATAAAAATGAAGGATAATAGTGGTATCAAGGATGGTGAAAAGTTTTACTCACCAACCAGCCGCTATTCCCATGTCTTCCGCTTCCCTCGATGACAAATTTCTTTGGTTCTTGGATTTGTCCAACAGCTATTCGCGCCGCTATCACGAATTCAGGCGAATTTGGACACCTGAATATTTCGAGAGACGGTACAGCCTTTACGAACAAATCCTACCGGCTGCGCCAGTCAAATTTCGGGAACGTCGAAAGGAGTTTTTAAAAACTAAAATACAATTAGATTACTATGTCCGACCGATTTGGAGGTGGCTTTAATAATGAACGATATTCAAAGAGTCCGTTTGTGCGCAGACATGCGACTCATCAACTAAGTACTAGGAACTTACATACAAATGCTGATACATTAGTTTTACTGCTTAGTCTAAATAATACAATATTATATATTTTAATATTTTAGTCTAAAACAGAGGGACGGGGTGTATCCATAACTACATAGTCAAATTTCGGGAACGTCGAAAGGAGTTTTTAAAAACTAAAATACAATTAGATTACTATGTCCGACCGATTTGGAGGTGGCTTTAATAATGAATGATATTCAAAGAGTCCGTTTGTGCGCAGACATGCGACTCATCAACTAAGTACTAGGAACTTACATACAAATGCTGATACATTAGTTTTACTGCTTAGTCTAAATAATACAATATTATATATTTTAATATTTTAGTCTAAAACAGAGGGACGGGGTGTATCCATAACTCCTCCCTCCCTAAGAGCAAAATTATCGGTAATATCATTTTTGATGCTTTTACGATAATTTTGGATGTAAGGTATACATTTTTTTCTTAACACGTATATAAAGAACAATAAGAAACTTAAAGCTAGGAAATTTAAAATTACATATGTTAGAACACTCAAGTTAGAGTCTTTTTCTCCGTTGAGAGCACTTAAATCTGTGTAATATATTTCACTGTGTTTTAAAGCATTTGACATATATTTCACTTCATCCAAGTTGACACCATTCATGTTAATTACGCGTGTACTTGTTACATTAATATTTGCACGTAAATGAGGTAAGTTGATGACTGAAACTGGTGGCGCCGCTTCGTATTCCGTGTAAACACGGTGGTGATGAATATAAGTACCGTGTATCTCCAGGTCACAGGGCTCATCGCTGGTTAGTATATAGGTTCCAAAAATTGGTTGTTTGGTGATCTCGTTACCGCAGTGCTTTGTCAGCGTCGTTTTTAACTTTGTAAAAACAATCCAATTTTCAGCTTTAATTCGCTGCACCTTAACGTCTTCAATTGTAATAGCATGTTGCGTGCAACAAGTAAGATTATTCTCAAATTTCATTAGCTGTTCTATGCAGGTAAGTCCAGGGTAGAGCGCTCTATTTTCTTCGGTACACAGGAAATCATTACCAGCAGCAAGGGGACGACACGGTTTCGTGACTGGTAAATATTTCATCCCTTTCACCAGGAGGTAAGGATATTTTGGGAAGATGGCAATCGTTTCGTTTACAGATTCGCGGAAAATAGGTACGGAATAAACCTTAAAATAATTGTAAGTATTATTATCAGTTAACGGAATCTCCATTATAAATGCTATCTGGTTTTTCTTAAGATAAGATTTTACACTTATGGTTTGTTCTAGTTTTACCAAATTAGTTTCTGTTGGTGGGTACACTAAATTTTCGGTATTCGATATTAGTTTTAAATGATCTAAAAGTTCTGTAGAATTTACTATAGATTGATGAAGTATCGATACTCTACTAAAAGCTAGAGCAGTCTCTATTTCACTTAATTTATAAAATATAGTTCGGAAATTACTTATAAATAAATTAAATAATCCAAAAATATACGTAGAGAAAACCCAGTTATTTTCTCTAGTCGTTAAATGATTCAGCATTGTCTCTACACTTTTCAAGCGTGCATCCAGCATAACGGAATTATTATTTAGGGTTTCCGTGGCATTAATAAAGCTGTCTAACATTTTGGAGACCAAGGTAAGTTTCTTAGAAATGATAATTTGGTTGTGACTTAATTCTGAAGTAAGTTTATCATATTTAAGAGCATCTTCATGATCGAGGTTTCCCGTAATAATTTTTAGAACAGAACCTAATGGATTTAAGATCCCTCTCTTAAAGCGTCGCGGCATAAGTTGTTGGAATTTTTGGACGGTTATATCGCGTATGTACTCTACATGGGTTTTAACACTGATAAATTCACGAGGGTATGGTTCCTTTACTTCAATTAGTCTACTAAGCTTATGATATTGAGCAATAATTACATTTAGGTCGTCATAAATATTCTCTAAATTTAAAATCTTTATTATAGTCCAGTGATCTGTTTGGGCATATGCTTGTCCTTGTTTTACCGGAAGTATCCCTGGGTTTTCCTCAAGTGACTGCAGATGATGGGCCAGGATCGGCTTCGCAATCATCAGTATGCACCACCTGTGGAGGGCGTTTGATATTTTTAATTGGAGCTTTAGTCTTCCTTTCACCTATTTGTATCGGCACTATATTTCTTTCGACCTTGCCTACTACCTTAGCCTTAACATAGCGCGGTTTGTCCTTACTCTTTCTTTTGTTTGTATCTTTAGCAAATATAGTTTTACCACACTGAAATACCATCTCATCTTCACCGCCTTTCTTTTTCCTAATCTTTTCTTTAATTGCTACCATATTTTCTGCTAAATATTTGTATAAGAATTTTGTTCGCTTTGCATGGTCTCTTACTAAGTGTTGTAAATACTGCTTATCAAATTCTGTATTAAACGGGCTACCCGTGTCGGTATGTCCGAAAACTACCTCGAAGGGTGTAAGTTCTGTTACCGAATGAATAGTATTATTATATGCTAGTACGGAATACGTCATAACTGATGCCGCATCAGTAGGTTTTCTTTCGTATTTTGCCAATCTGTAAATTTCTATGATTGTCGAGTGGAAGCGTTCTATAAGCCCCATCGAGCTTGGGCTATTTGGGGTGCCAATGTGTTGCTCAATTTTATGTAAGCTTAAGAATTCTTTGATTAATTCATTGTTAAATTCAGAGCCCGGATCTGAACTTATCTTTTTTGGTATCCCGTAAAAAGAAAAGTACTTCATTAAAGCTCGGACTACTTCGGGGGTGGATCTATTTGCAATTTCTATCGCTTGGCCTAATTTGCTAAACGCATCTATGAGAGTCAGATAATGTTTTCCTTCGATATTAAACAGGTCTATAAATATCTCTTGAAACGGAGCATCTTGGGTCTGGGTTAATTGAAGAATAGGTTTAATTGGCTTTCTGTCATATTTCATTTTTTTACATGCAGTGCAACTATTTATTATTGCCGAAACAGTTTCTTGTAAATTATCCCAATAGTAATTTCTGCGGATTCTAACTAGCGTCTCTTTAATACCCCGGTGACATGTCTTTCCTTCGTGATACTTAATTACAATCGCCCTTTGTTCTTTTTCGTCTTCAACAAAAATTACTCGTTCCGTGCATTCATAAAATTGAACCATGTCCTTTTTGAAAAGGTGTATAATAATATTGCTAAATTGTCTTCGATGTTCTTTTCGTTCGAAATATATAAAATATTTAATTTTAGGCCTAATATATTTCTTTAAAAATTCTTTAATTAATTCGGAATTATCTAATGGTAAAAATACTTCTAAAACTTTTTGTTTTTTTCTAGAAGTATCTTTAACCTGATATTCATTTTTGAACCATGAAAATATTAATATTTGATTTGGCTTTGTATCGATAGCCTCGTGCAGTATTGGTATTCCATTTGACTCTAATTCTACGGCTGAATGCACAGTTTGGGACTTACTAGATTCTGAAGGTGATCGAATTGGATATTCGGAAACCTTTTCTGAACTACAAATTGATATTGTGTCGGAAAGAGACATAGGACTCGCGGAAACAGTACTTGAGTCTGATATTGTCACAATGGACGTTGTGTCATTATGTCTTTTATTTTGAGTGTTTAGTTTTTCAATTTCCTTAACTACGTCTTTCAGATGCTCTCTAAGTTTATACTCTTTGCTGTCGAAATTAACGTCCATCGAATGACCTTCGTCGTCTGAATTTAAGGCATTAACTTTAATTCTGGATAGGGCATCGGCATTTGTATTTTGTTTTCCATTTTTATAAATGATTTCAAAATCGTACTCCTGTAGTCGTAATCGCCATCTGGTAAGCTTACTGTTTGGTTCCTTTAATGAATAAAGCCAAACTAAGGGTCGGTGGTCAGTATAAATTACAAATTTTCGTCCGTAAAGGTACGGTCGGAAATGTTTTACGGCCCAAATAACAGCTAAAAGTTCTCGTTCGATGGTGCTGTATCTACTTTCAGTGTCACTAAGCGTCCTACTAGCGTATGCAACAGGTCTATCACTACCAATAGGTCCCTGTGATAGAACTGCTCCTAAAGCTATATTAGAGGCGTCAGTCGTCAAAATAAAGGTTTTATCGAAGTCCGGGTACTGTAATAAGGGTACACTCGTTAATATTTCTTTACATTTTTCATCGATGGTAATTTTATTTCGCTTTTTAAGGCATGCAGTTAGAGGTTGTGTGATCTTAGCAAAATCCTTTATGAAGCGTCGATAGTACCCTACCAGTCCTAAGAAACTTTTAATTTCCGTTGTTGTCTTAGGTATAGGAAAATTTAACACAGCATTAATTTTGTCTGTGTTAGGACGTAGCCCTTCTTTTGTAATGGTATGTCCTAAATATAAAACCTCTTTCCTTAAAAATTCAGACTTGTCTAATTGAACTTTTAGATTCGTCGCCCTAATTCTGTCAAATATCGTCCGTAACTTTTGTATATGTTCTTCCAGACTGGTCGAAAACACAATTATATCATCTAAGTATACCATGCAGTGTATCCCCTGTAATCCCCTGAGCACACTATCCATGGTCCGCTGAAAAGTTGCAGGAGCTGTCTTCAGGCCAAATGGCATCCTAAGAAATTCATAATGGCCGTTTTGAGTGCTAAAGGCTGTTTTTTGCCTGTCTTGTTCTTCTATTTCGATTTGGTGATAACCACTTGCTAAGTCGATTGTACTGAAATAAGAACTCTTCCCTAACTTGTCAAATAAATCTGTTATGTTTGGTAGTGGGTATTTGTCGTCTATGGTTATGTCATTCAAACGTCGGTAGTCTATAACCATACGAAATTTAATTTCACCAGATGCATCCATTTTTTTGGGTACAAGGTGTACAGGAGCATTCCATGGCGAATGTGACTCCTGAATAACATTGTCCTTCAATAACTTGTCTACTTGCCTATTTATCTCGTCTACTTGCATTGGTGCTTGACGATAGGGTCTTACATAAATTGGGTCTTCATTTTTTGTGCGTATCTTATGTTTAATTTCGTTAGCGAAAGTTAGTGGTAATTTGTCGCAGTAAAATATGTCTTTAAATTCTTGGCAAAGTCTAAAAATTTTGTCGCGTTCCTCATCGTTAGTATGATTAAGTCTTAGTTTAAGTAGATTATCCTCGAGTACCTTATCGATCTCTAAGTCACTATAGGTACTTGTTAAGTTTATGTCACATTGAGTAGTCGTATCATACTTAGTAACTGTAAAAGGTCGTGTTACTGTCAATATCATTTCTTTGTCAAGAACGTTCTGTATGACGGTTGCGGCATAACCGTTAACGCAATTTACCAATGCACTAGGCATTCGTACACCGCTGACAAATTCCTTATAATTAATAATTGCCTCTCCAGAACATTGGTCTGTTGGCAATTTTACGCGCCGCTCTGATCGTGGTGGTAGTGTTATAATATAATTCAAGTTATTATTAACTATTGGTATGCAAGTTGTTTTAGTTTTAAGTACAAGGTCTTTAAGGTCTATAATTGTATCTAGTTGTTTCAATAGGTCATTACCAATGAGACCATCATATCGAGAGTCGACGTCATATAGATAGAATTTATGAAAATCTGAACTCTTAAAAGTGGGTGGTAGGGGGATTTCTATCACCTCATCGTGTCTGCTAGAGGCGTGGGTACTGACTACTTCGAATGGTTCGTGTGTTATATATTGGTAGAAGTGTCGATATGCTTTACGGGGGCTGATAAAAGATCTAGTACTACCTGTATCTACCATTAATTTTGCATCTATTTCAGGGATATAAATATAGGGTAACTTGAGATTCGGATCACAATTTAGTTCTATGACTTCTTGTCTCCGATGGAGGCTTTCATGTGAAAATTTTCAAGAGTTTGAGGTTGACTTTCTTCTGCAAACTCGTCATAAGTTGTTTCGTCAACAGTTTCTTCCGGAGATGGTGTGAATTCGTTATCATATTGCTCTACATATTCGTCTGTGTCATAATACTCGTTATACTGTCCGTCATTTTCTCTTAAGGTCAACTCATTTAATCTAAAGCCGGGTTGTGGCCTTGGAGGAGCTGTCCTCATGGAAACGTCAGTCTCTTGAAAATTGGGTTTCTGAGTTTGTGGTTTATTACCAAATTGTGTAGTTGGCATATGGCCAAATTGCTGTTGAGGTCTTTGACCAAAATGATGTGGCTGAAAGCCCAGTTGTGGACGGTAACCGAACTGTTGTGGCTGAGGGCCGAGTTGTGGACGATAGCTGAACTGTTGTGGTTGCTGGCCAAGTTGTGGCCGATAACCAAATTGAGGTGGACGGTAACCTATCTGTTGCATTGGTTGAGGACGAAAGCCAGATTGGGGCATCTTAAATTGGCTTTGATTTGGAATGCCGAAATTAAATTTTGGTGTAATGTTATTTGGAAACACTGGTTTGTATCCGTATGGTTGCATTACCGTGTGAGGCGCACTACCGAATTTAAATCCTTGTATTGGAACTGATGTTTGAGGCTGCCTTAAAGCTAAACCACTACTACCGTGAACACGATTACGCATATTGTATTGATCGTGGAAGTTGACTTCCTCTAGTACAATGCTCAGCGCGTCTTCTAAAGTCGCTGGCCTCTTTAACCTCACTATCCGAACCATATTCTCGGGAAGATTGTATAGGAATACGTTTAGAGCTGTATTGTTGTAAATTGCCAATTTAGCGCTTTTAAGATTACTATCATCCGATATGTTTACTTTTGAAATTAATAATGATCGAATACTTTGAATGCGGTTACAAAAATCTTGAAAGTTTTCACCAGATTTAATCTTTAAAGATTCTAATTCAATACTAATACACTCTTCGCTACGGGGGTCTCCGAAATGTTGCGTTAGCAAATCTTTCAACTGCGACCACGACACGACATCCTCCCGTTCCGATAAGAGTGACGCCGCGTTATCTGTAAGCCTACTAGTTATAGAATGATAAACGTATAAATTTTGTTCTTCGTCACCCCTATACCTACGAATGACATATTCACATTTCCTCAAAAACAAATTTAACTGTCTTTTGTCACCATTAAAAAGTGGAATAAGCCGTAGCATTTCTGTAGGAATGGGATTAATTACAACGGTCTGTCGTTCTGCTGCCATTGGTTGTTCCATCGTTATAGAGTAATACACGCGTCAGAGGAGTCAGTTAATATAGGGCGCAACTTTATGCAATAACACAAAATATAAGGTAGAACACACTAAAGCATATAAAAATATAATTTATAAAATAAAAGTTTATTTAAAGTATAAAATGTGTAAAAGATGTAAATGTAATGAAAAATAAAATTAAATGAAATAAAACTGTATTATATCTCTAGCATTAATAAAACATATATTCTTTAGTTATCAAGTAAAGCTTTAATTACATTTAATTTATTAATTTTGTAAAATGTCTTATTTTTAGAACGTTTAATAATCTCTGTGCAAAAAGGCACTCTGTGTCCCTTATTCTTATCACCGTTACGCCTACACTAATAGAGTGTCTATTACTAAATATATTTAATTGAAAAACCAGATACGTTATAATGAGAGAAGTCCGATCTCAATAATAACAAATTTAAATAAAAATGAAGGATAATAGTGGTATCAAGGATGGTGAAAAGTTTTACTCACCAACCAGCCGCTATTCCCATGTCTTCCGCTTCCCTCGATGACAAATTTCTTTGGTTCTTGGATTTGTCCAACAGCTATTCGCGCCGCTATCACGAATTCAGGCGAATTTGGACACCTGAATATTTCGAGAGACGGTACAGCCTTTACGAACAAATCCTACCGGCTGCGCCAGTCAAATTTCGGGAACGTCGAAAGGAGTTTTTAAAAACTAAAATACAATTAGATTACTATGTCCGACCGATTTGGAGGTGGCTTTAATAATGAATGATATTCAAAGAGTCCGTTTGTGCGCAGACATGCGACTCATCAACTAAGTACTAGGAACTTACATACAAATGCTGATACATTAGTTTTACTGCTTAGTCTAAATAATACAATATTATATATTTTAATATTTTAGTCTAAAACAGAGGGACGGGGTGTATCCATAACTACATATAAGCAAACACTACACCACCTGATGGTAAGTGGTTGCTGTGGCCCATTGACATCTACATCTATCCTCTGTTACAAATCAAAATGTAGATGCGTTGTCACCCGTGAGGACTAAGAAGGAATGCCTCATTTCCAGTAAAAAGGGCCTCCGGCCACCTGCACTCACCAAGCGAAACGCAGAGGTAAACTTCACGCTGGTTTTCTGTAAGGTCGTGGTACTACCCCGGTTCGAGCCGGCCCATCCGTGAGACAGCAAAAGCTGCCACGTGGCACAGTGGTAGACACTGTTAATTAAGTAATTCGTTATATTGAGGTTTGTTATATAGAGGGTAGGTGGAACTACAATTCGTTTTAACGAGGTAAGAAAACTTGTTTATTAATTTCACTGTTACGTAAATAGTCATCTGCCTGTCATGTACGTGTCTGAACCTGTCATGACATGACAGGACATTTATTGCGGAATTAGGTAGGAATAATTAATAGGATATGTTATGTCAAGATTTCAAGTTAAAAAAATTGGTTAAATAGAGGTAAATAATACCTTATATATATATAAATGATTAAAAATTCGTTATAAGGATGTGTTTGATAAAATCGTAAATTAAAATAGTAACGTCGTTATGTAGAATTATATTTTGCGTTAGCTCTTACAGGCAGTTCTAGAGGATTTCGAAAAATTCGTTAAATCGAGGAATTCGTTATATTGAGGCTTGTTAAGGTTACACTGTATTACTATGTTAAATTAATTAGCGACATGTAATCTATAAATTGCAGATGTGTTATTTTCATTAATTCAATACACTTCAAAAATATGAAAGCAAATTTAGTATCGTTTATCATATTTTATTTTAATTTCCATATCATCAAATAGTTCTTGATAAGTATCTTGCATATATTATATATTATGTAGTATATTACATACTAATTAATCTATTAATATTTTTTAAAGTAAATTCAATTAATTTTTATTTACTGACATTCAATAAACTCATCTTTTTTTATTAGATCTACTGAAAAATTAAAAAAGAACTAACGAACTAAATGAGCGAACTAGTTCGCTATAGGACAACGAACTATATTGAGCGCTCCCAACGGCGACCGACTATGCCCAAGACTACACCATTCCTGTTCCTGTATAGGACAGTTACTATACTCTTTGCATTCCTGTATAGGACAGTTACTATACTCTTTGATTTACACAGAGTCACAGTCACAGAGTACTTTTTATAAACTGAAATAGAGACCAATTTCCGACACCAAAATGAGCAACGTGTTTTAGCGACATCTGGATTTTGTTATTGGCAACTTTTCAACGAAAATAATTTTTTAATAGATGATATTTTAATTATTTGATATTGAAAATTCTGCGCTGAATTAATTAATATTGGTAGCTAATCGACTAATTATGTTATAGATAGAAGATTAGCTACCAATGTCAATTCAGCGCTGAAAAAAGACAAACTATGCGTAAAATATAAGGCTTCACAGAAATAAAACAATAAATACTTTTAAATTTTTATCTTTTATTTTTCAAAAACTTTTTACAATAAGAGTGAGCCGTTAATTGTATACTATCATTATTGTCATCCACGCACCTTTTGCCAAAAATAATTTTATTTATATCTTTACAATAGTTATACATAAAGAAAATAATAATTTGGTCAATCAAAAATTCTCTCAACTTTATTTTATGAACAGGACAATCATGATAATTTAAATTTATATGGCATGAAGCTGTAACTTTTGTGTACTCTTTTAAGAGTACTTTTTTTATATAGGAAATTTATTTATCTATGTTCTTCTTCTTAATAACTGGCTTTACGGCTCTGGGATCTAGCCCTTCTAAGCCTGAAGTTACAATATTATATTATAATAATTATTCTTCATAGTATACTGCTTCACAATATGTTCATGCGTCACATTGTGCAGCCCTTGGGAGATTTTGACGGTAACTTGAGCCAGCAGACAGCTGACGGTTGGCGATGGTATCTCAAGGCGCCTAAGCAGATAGACACCTTATTTTGAGAATCACATCACTATCAGAGCACTTGTTTCACAGTTTCCACTAATAGTTCACATGCGCAGACACTTAATACATAAAATCGCACCACTTTTACATATCAAAGTCCACTTCAAACCATTATTTAAACAATAAAACAGGAGCAGCAAACCACCGCCGGTCAAGTTCCGGCCTAAACTCCTTATTTATCTATGAACGAACTCCGATCCATGGAGTATAGAGTTGTACTCTATACTCCATGCTCCTATCCAAAGACTACAATATCTATAATTTTATATATTACCAACTCCAAAAAAAATTATTCAAAAACCCCTAAAACCACCTTATTTACTTGGAAATAAGTGCAAACCTTTGTAATGTTCTGAAAATATAAATTATTTAATATTTCAAACATTATTTCATTTTCGTCTGATGGTTCCGACATATTAAAATCATAAATTTGGATATTTAATAAACATACATTTTAGTTAATGAATTAAAATATGTTATAAATGATGCGACATCTCGTAGCAATGTGAATCAGATGCTCATAACAAAAAATTGCAACCGTGGTAATCAATGCAAAATATACAATCCGAATTTTAAAACATTTTCAAAAGGTAAACCTTTTGAAAATGTTTTAAAATTAGAAAGTAATTAGAGAATGGTTTAGATTCACAATTGAACATCGTAGAGATCCAGAAATCAACCATGCGTAGCCGGTGTGGATCGCTAGTATATGATAAAGGAGTATGGTAATCCGGCCATGATTTTTGTGTATTCTGTTGCCTTCATGTGCATTCGATGATTGACATGAATGACAAGTCGAATACCTCTGCTCAAGATTTAGTAATAGCATGCTTTACAACGAGTACAGAATTTGGCTTCTTAACCACTATTAATACTATCTATTCAGTTTCTTAATAACAAATGAACAGCATTTTCTATTATTATTTATAGAAAGAAGATCTGTAAACCATTACAGAAAACCTACATTCATTTCTTAAATTTCAATTTCAGCTGAAAGGAAAATAAGAAAAAGAGATTCGTTCTAATATATATTTTTTTATACCAAATAATATTTCATTTTGTATAAAAAATATATGTAAATATATGTAGTATGATGAATACAAAAATATGTTAATTTATTAAAATATACTGAAATATTTTCCACTACCTTGATTTTCTAGTGTTCGATGCATAGAGCAACACGGGCTACCGACGTACTGGAGGAGAGTAGCCATAGCGATTTCCCCGATATTATGGCGGGTAAAGTAAGGAGGACCATCTTATGTAGAGACAAGTCGAAAAAGTTTCTACCTGTAAGCAGCAAATTATAGATCAAGAACTAAACATCTTCATAAATGATAAAAATTTTAGCATAATCTATCGCGCATCACTTTTAAGACCTTTAGGCATTTTATTGACACTTTTTTCACACACCTGATAGCTTAGAATAAACTTATAAGCACTATACTTATGTTGTTGATTTGTTATTTGTGATCAATGATGTCCAGATTTCTTTTTTTTTTGCACTAATTGAAAATAAAATAATGCTGTTTAAATATTCTGTTATGGTTAACCGGCGGGATTGGTAGTAGACATAATATTGCCTTTTTTTTATTTTTTATTATTTTTTTTTATTATAATATATACGTGTTATTTTGATATTTACTTATATTTTATATTGTACTTATTTATGTATATTTGTTTATAATGTCCGATGATGAATCATTCTATTCTGCTAACGATTCTTCAACAAGCCTTGACTCTTTCGATGAGCCGGAAACTCTCCGCAACGTGCTTGATAAATCTTTGGAACATCTCCCCTCTTCTTTTAAAGTCTGCCATTTGAATGCACAGAGCATACCCTCTCATTACTCCGATCTTTTAGATACTTTCACTTCTGCCTCTTCAAATGTGCAGGCCATTCTAATTTCTGAAAGCTGGCTGAAGCCCTCTCTTTCAAATGTTTCTTACAGCTTACCAGGCTTTATCTTGATTAGAAATGATAGATTAGGTAAGGGTGGGGGAGGTGTTGCAATTTATCTACGGTCCGACTTACGTTATTCTGTAATTGCATCCTCACCTTCACAATACTCTGCTTCGGCTGAATATTTATTCTTGGAAATTCAGGTGGGGCGTTCCAAATTAGCACTTGGGGTTGTTTACTGTCCTCCTTCTGTCGATTACTTCTCCAGCCTAGAAATGGTCTTAGATTCTGTATGTGTAGACTATACACATCACATTATCATGGGCGACTTCAATACTGACCTCCTCAAAACTTCTTTGCAATCAAGTAAGCTCATAAATATCTTTTCTTCAGTAAATTTATCCATCCTTCCCTGCTCTCCTACTCACCATAACCTTGACTCCCCGGATACCTGGCTAGATCTAATAATCACGTCCTGTCCTAATCTAGTCAATAAATATGGTCAGTTGTCAGCTTCCGGCTTTTCGCGTCATGATTTACTTTACCTTGCATATAGGTTGAAGTTTGCAAAAGTTGAACCCGAGGTACTTTTGGTTCGCTGTTACAATAAAGTTAACCCAACGAAGCTTCTGATTGATGCAAAGGCCATCGACTTCTCGCCTGGGTATTGTGCGTCATCAGTCGATGATAAAGTATCTATTTTCACTAAATTAACACTGAAACTGTATGATGCGCATGCACCGGTGAAATCTATTAGGGCTAAGCGGCCTCCAGCTCCGTGGATAACGAAGGGTGTGCGCATGGCGATGACTCGACGCAACCGAGCTTTCAGAAGGTTTAAGCGTGACAGGAGCAATGAGTATTGGGACTTGTACAAAATTGCTCGCAATCGTTGCAACCAAATGGTAAGGGCGGCAAAGCGTCGTTACTTCTTTGACAATATATCTAGTGCTTCTTCGGCGGATACTTGGAAATTTCTTAATTCTCATGGTCTATGTAAATCCTCCACTATGAAACATAATATCCCATTCCCTCTAAATGACATAAATTCCTATTTTTCTACAGGTTCCTCACTCTCTCCAGTTATTAAGTCCCAGTCAATCTTAGAAATTAATTCCAAGGCCAAACCTTTACAAATACCCTTCTTATTCTCGCTTGTCTCTGTTAACGATGTTCGTAAAACATTTGCTTCTATTAAATCAAAAGCAGTGGGTTGTGATAATGTGAGTCGTACTATGATCTCTTTAGTTCTCGAACTCTTTCTTCCAGTCATTACTCACATCATTAATTTTTCTCTGTTGTCAGGGGTATTTCCTTCTTTGTGGTGTAAAGCCTATATAATTCCGCTTCCTAAAATTTCAAACCCCTTGCAACTCAATAATTATAGACCTATTTTTATTCTTCCATTCTTATCAAAGATCCTGGAATCTATAGTTCACCGGCAAGTATCAGGTTTTATATATAATAATAACTTGCTCACTCAATTTCAGTCGGGCTTTCGTCCCGGACATAGCACCACCACTGCACTTCTTAAAGTTACAGAGGACATTCGGGATGGCTTGGAGAATAGAAAGGTCACTGTGCTTGTTCTCGTGGACTTTTCTAATGCCTTCAACATGGTTGACCATGATATTCTCCTCGCTATGCTCGGTAATCTAAACTTCTCCTCCATTGCTTTAAATTGGTTCTCTTCCTACCTTTGTGGTCGCCAACAAGCTGTTCGAGTTGGTAATCATTTGTCTGACTGGTGTCAGCTTGTATCTGGCGTGCCACAGGGTGGAATATTATCTCCTTTATTGTTCTCTATTTTTATTAACTTCCTTTCCTCTCAACTTTGCTGTTCTTACCATTTCTACGCCGACGACTTGCAAATTTATACTCAGACTGATGTGGATCACATTGATAATGCTGTTATCAATATTAATACAGATTTATTAAATTTAAGCAATTGGGCTAGCAAATTTGGCATTCTAGTGAATCCTAACAAATGCCAAGCAATTTTAATAGGAAGTGCTCGTCAGTTATCTAAACTTGATATTTGTTCTGTCGCTCCTGTCATGTTTGATGGATCATGCATCCCTTATTCCAGCACTGTGAAAAACCTAGGCCTCTGTATGGACTCAACTCTCAATTGGTCCACTCACATTCAAACAATAAGTGCTTCAGTTACTGCTAAGTTGGGTGCCCTAAATCGCCTTAGAAACTTCCTTCCGGTCAAGGTAAAGATAACTCTGGTGCAGTCTCTTATTTTGCCCATTATTGATTATGCTGATGTGTGTTGTACTGATCTTAATGAGAACCTTCTAGACAAGCTGGATCGTCTCGTAAACAACTGTGTCCGATTCATCTTCTGTCTTCGCAAGTTTGACCATGTTTCTTCCTTTAGATTTCAGCTAAATTGGCTTCCCATTCG
This sequence comes from Parnassius mnemosyne, assembly GCA_963668995.1. Classification (NCBI taxonomy): domain Eukaryota; kingdom Metazoa; phylum Arthropoda; class Insecta; order Lepidoptera; family Papilionidae; genus Parnassius; species Parnassius mnemosyne. The sequence continues at coordinate 12,666,552 of CAVLGL010000057.1, forward strand.
CCAACGGAGGCAAGTCAGGACACTTCTCACACTTTTTTCTATTTTATTCGACAATCGTTGTCCCGACTATTTGAAACGTAAGTTTCAATTTCTATCTGATACGCATAATAGACCTCTACGTTCTTCGGAGACTCTTACGCTCTCCATTCCACTTCACCGTTCCGGTTTCTCTTCTTCCTCGTTTGCTGTACGAGCTGCGCGACTTTGGAATGCACTGCCTGAAACTTTGAGAAGACGCTCCAACAAAGTAACATTTAAAAAGTATGTTAAAGAACATTTTCTGAAAGTCGTAAAGAACTCCTAAGTTGGCGTCATCATCTGAGTTAATCTGTGTTAATAGTTAATTTCATCATAATATGTTTTTTACGTATATATGTATATTTGTATGTATATATGTATTTATATGTGAATTTGTGTATATATATATGTGTGTATGTGGTTTGTATATATATATATATATATATATGTATATGTATGTATGGTATTTGTATTTTTTATTTTTATGTTTATATGCTATAATTCCTAAATTCATTATATTTCTTATTCTGTACTGTTATGTATTATAATAACCGCCTTCGATGTTTTTCCACTCCTCAAGGTTGACAGGCAGAGAATGCTTTAAGCATTATGTCCGCCTTTTGTACTTATATATTTTATAAGGTTCAAAAAAGTTAAATAAATAAATAAAAAAAATAAACAAATGTAACAAGTAGAAATGATATGAATTTAGCATTTGTAAACGGAGTGAAGAGTGCCGAGTAAAAAAATATTATATCTCTGGTGACTAGTGTAGATGAGAATATTGTAGTCTATAAAACGTCAACTATTTATGTAGCTCAAAGTAATTTACTAAATACAACCTCTGAAAGTGCTAAGATAACGGAGAGTGCTTTCGTTTTTGTAAGCTTTTAATATTACTTTTTCGAGATTTTATTGTATTTACTGTTGTAAAGCTTAAAAAAATGATTGAACAATAATGGGAAAAGTTTGTAAAGTGAACAGTTGTCCTAGTGGGTGAATTATAATTTGGCTCCTTGCTACTGAATCGCCACCCTAATTGAACGCTTCTCGATGGACACTTTTTCATACACAGAGATAGTCCTCCTTATCCATTCCCTCCATACCCGATACAGTACTGTCCGTCATTTTTTGCACTAGGAAATCAACGCACACAAAAACATTCGTCTCTCTGTACGAAACTCATACATAACAATTAAAACAATATACTAACAATTTCACACACATAGATGCATAATAACAGTATTGCTCGGTGACAGCGACAACCCGGATCAGCCGTTCGACTGATCTGCATATTGTATAAGGCGAGTAGCCTGTGTTCGTAAACAAATCCGAAACAACACAACCGTTATGATTGTAATTTTTTAGTTTAAAATAAAGTAAATAATAATAATGTGATTAAAAATTACTAATATATGAAAGGTAACGCCATATTTTAGTAAATATGACATTGTAGATCACTTTTTGCTGCAAAACACTTGATGATTCGGCATTTTTGCAGGACGTCGATTCAGTCTTCATTAAGATTTACTCTAGTGAGCAGTGAGCGCTGAATTGTGCAGCTGCCAATAGGGTAATTATACTGTTACGAGCTTGGGGTTCGAGACAATTAAAAACTGCCGATTGAATTACCAAAATTGACACTTTAATTACACAACGCTAATTACAATCAAAAATCACACTAATAATAAAACACAGTTCGCCGTTATTTCGCTTCGAAGTATTCTCTTGTATCGCCAATTCAATACTGCCCCGGTCGTGGTCTATACCGGTCTTATACAATAATATAATAACTGCTCGGGGCAAACTGAGCAACAAGACCAAGGCGACCCCTGCCACGCTATCCGTGAATTTCTGCAACATCAGGGGACTTCACTCGAACCTAAACGCCGTCCACTACCATCTTGAGACGGCGAAGCCGGCCTTGCTCTTTCTGACCGAGACGCAGGTGTCCTCTCCGGCTGATACTTCGTATCTCTCCTACCCGGGGTACAAATTGGAGCACTCCTTTGTGCCTCGGGCTGGAGTTTGCGTGTATGTCAGAGAGGACATCTGTTCTCGACGCCTCGGCAGTCTTGAAGGTTCGGACCTGTCCATCCTTTGGCTACGCGTAGACAGCGACGACCATCCGCGCGTCTACGTGTGCCTCTATAGGTCCCATAGCGGTAATGCCGAAACAGACCGACTCATCGACCACGTCCAAATGGCTACAGATTCCTTGCTACAACAGGTCCCATCCGCAGAGATCGTGATCCTTGGCGATTTTAACGCCCACCACGCCGAATGGCTCGGTTCACGTTTAACCGATCATGCGGGGAGATCTGTTTATGACTTTGCCTTGGCATATGGTCTGACACAACTGGTTACATCGCCTACGCGGATTCCAGATGTTGAGGATCATACACCTTCCCTGTTGGACCTTCTGCTGACCTCTCATCCGGACGGATATCAGGTTTCCGTCGATGCCCCTCTTGGCTCTTCGGACCATTGTCTGATCCGGAGTGTGGTGCCACTCACGCTCCCTTCGCGGTTGCGTTCTGCAGGTTGCCGCCGTGTTTGGCATTACAGGTCGGCGGATTGGGACGGAATGCGGTCTTTCTTTGCTTCCTACCCATGGGGGCGGGTTTGCTTCTCGCCGGATGATCCCAGCGCTGTTGCTGACTCTGTCACTGATGTAGTGCTACAGGGAATGGAACTATTTATTCCATCATCTGTGGTACCCATCGGAGGCAGATCTCAGCCTTGGTTTGGTCGCTCCTGTAAGACTGCATTACGCAGTAAGCAGGAGTGTTATCAAGCCTGGGCTGCGGCTTCGGTGACTCGGGATGTAAACACCAGCACACTCAAAAAAAAGTATAACTTCGCCTCCAGGTCCTTCAAAAGAGTTATTGCCAAGGCAAAGTCAGAGCACATAGGCAGAATTGGCGAGAAACTAGTTCGCCTTCCTTCGGGAACCCGTGCATTCTGGTCTCTCGCCAAGGCTGTCCAAGGGAATTTCTGTAAGCCATCACTACCATCTCTGCACAGGGAGGACGACTCACTGGCCCACGACGCAAAAGAGAAGGCCGACCTTTTAGGCTCCCTTTTTGCGTCCAACTCGACTGTTGATGACGGGGGGAACACACCGCCGACCATCCCGCGGTGTGAGTGCTCCATGCCGGATGTGCGATTCTCACAGCGCTCGGTTCGCAGAGCACTCCTCTCCCTTGACATCCACAAGTCGAGTGGGCCTGACGGAATCCCCCCAATTGTGCTGCGGACGTGTGCTCCGGAGTTGGCACCGGTTCTAACGCGTCGTCCCGAAATCATGGAAGACAGCTTTTGTCCACCCGATCCCTAAAAAAGGCGACCGCTCAGATCCGTCCAACTACAGGCCTATCGCCATCACCCCCTTGTTCTCCAAAATAATGGAATCCGTTGTAAACTGCCACCTCATGCGATACCTTGAGGATCACCAGCTGATTAGTGACCGCCAGTACGGTTTTCGTCGGGGTCGATCAGCTGGTGATCTTCTGGTCTACTTAACTCATAGATGGGCGTTGGCAGTAGAGTCCAAGGGGGAGGCATTGGCCGTTAGTTTGGACATTGCGAAGGCCTTCGATCGGGTTTGGCACAAAGCGCTTCTTTCGAAGCTCCCTTCCTATGGGCTTCCCGAGAAATTATGCAATTGGATCACCAGCTTTCTTGCAGATCGGAGCATCAAGGTCGTTGTAGACGGTGCATGCTCCGACTACAAGCCTATTAACGCTGGTGTTCCACAAGGCTGCGTGCTATCACCAACGCTGTTTCTTCTGCATATCAATGATATGTTGCAAGCTGGTAGCATTCATTGCTATGCGGATGACAGCACTGGTGATGCTCTATACACCGGCCGTGCCAATATTTCTCGGGAAAACGTCACCGAGTACCGGAACAAACTTGTGTCTGAAGTCGAGTCTTTGCTGGACAAAGTCTCGGATTGGGGGCGACTAAATCTAGTCCAGTTTAATCCTCAGAAGACACAAGTTTGCGCGTTTACCGCTAAAAAGAACCCCTTTGTCGTATCTCCTCAGTTTCAAGGTACTCCCCTTGTTGCCTCAGCCAGTATCGGAATCCTTGGCGTCGACATATCGAGTAGCGTGCAGTTTCGTGGTCACTTGGAAGAGAAGGCCAAATTGGCCTCTAAAAAGCTTGGCGTGCTCAGCAGAGCGGGACAGTATTTCATGCCGGCTCAACGCCTGCAACTTTACAAGGCGCAGGTTCGGCCTCACATGGAATACTGTTCCCATCTCTGGGCTGGGGCTCCCCAGTGCCAGCTTCTTCCACTTGACCGCATCCAGCGCAGAGCGGCTCGAATCGTCGACGACCGAGTCCTTTCCGATCGGCTCGACTCATTGGCACTGCGAAGAGATGTTGCATCTCTTAGCATTTTCTTTCGCATTTACCATGGGGAGTGCTCTGAGGAATTGTTCGGATTAATTCCAGCCGCCAAATTTCACGAACGCACATCGCGGCAGAACTCCCGATACCATCCACACCATCTGGATGATTGGCGGTCCACCACTGTGCGATTTAGAAGATGTTTTCTTCCTCGCACAACTTCCTTGTGGAATAGTTTACCACCAGCGATTTTTCCGGACCGATACGACTTAGGGACCTTCAAGAAAAGAGCCTACTCCTTTTTAAAAGGCCGGCAACGCATCTGCAATTCTCCTGGTGTTGCGGTTGTTCATGGGCGGCGGTAGTCACTTACCATCAGGTGAGCCGCATGCTCGTTTGCCCACTCTCCTATAAAAAAAAAAAAAAAAAAATATAGGGCCTCAGATAGTTTCCAGAACCTTCTACTGTAGCGACATCTAGAATGTTCGAGTACATATCGGTCCCGAAATTTCTGGAAGGATCTCGACTCTCCTAGTTCTGCTACTCGACACTAGAGGGCGCTAGTGTGACTAGTGTTGCCATGTACAAGACATTAATAGTGGCGCGCAATACTTTTATTTACTCGACACTAGGGGGCGCTAGTGTAACTAGTGTTGCCATGTACAAGACATTAATAGTGGCGCGCAACACTGCCCCCTCCTAAGACATGCTCGTCCCGAGCATTATTGGCCCCATAATAACGCGCCAGTCGATCTACATGGACAATCTTAGGAGTACCTCTGGCACCTTTCTGTATCCGGTAGGTTACATCATTGATCCTTGTCACAATCCGGTACGGTCCGTCCCATTTAGCTTGAAGCTTAGGAGATTTCCCTTTGCTGCGAACTGGATTGTGTAACCACACTAGTGAACCTTCATCAAAGCCCTTGTTGTTCATTTTGCGGTCATACCGTGTTTTCATCTTCTCAGACGTTTGCTGGCCCGTCTGTCTGACGTGCTCATAAATGTCATTCATTTTTTTCCGCAAGTCATTTGCATAATCGGTTATACTGCGTGGGGCATCAGGTGGTATTCCGGTGATCAGGTCTGCAGGCAGCCGCAATTCTCTCCCAAAGTTTGCGAAAGCTGGTGTCACTGATGTACTTTCGTGAACAGCGCTTCGATATGACAACAAAAACGGTTGTATGTGCCTGTCCCAGTCTCGTTGCCGTTTTTCCACAACTTTTGCTAGGTACCTCTCCAATGTCTGATTAAATCTTTCTACCATTCCATCAGATTGTGGGTGGTAAGAAGTTGTTCGTGTTTTCTGAGTACCCATAACTCGGCAAGTTTCCTGGCATATTTGAGACTCAAAATTCCTTCCTTGATCGCTGTGAATCTCTAAAGGTACTCCAAAACGACAGAAGACTTCATGAACTAGTTTATCTGCAACTGTTGAAGCTTCTTGATTTGGAATGGCGAAGACTTCTGGCCACTTAGTGAAGTAATCCATCACTACCATGAAATACTTGTTACCACTTTCAGTTTCTGGAAACGGCCCCGCAACGTCAATGGCTATCCTCTCCCATGGTGCACCAACATTGTACAATTTCAATGCGCCTCTACTACGAATTTGAGGTCCCTTTACAGCCGCACAACTTGTACATTTGCAGCACCAGTCCTCGACATCGTCACGACAGTGGACCCAGTAAAACCGTTCTCGGATCTTCAGTAGAGTTCGTTTAACTCCCAGGTGGCCTCCTGAACAACCACTATGGTACAGCTGGAGAACATCCGGTACTTTAGCCTTAGGGACAACCATTTGCAAATGACACCTGTCTCCCCGACTACTTTCCCATTTACGGCACAGGACTCCATCCTGAATCAGCAAGCTGTCCCATTGGGCCCAATAGTTTTTCGTGGTCGAACTCATTGCTGAGACGTCGCTCCACTTGGGCTTAGGAGCACTGGCCTTCATCCATTCCAGAATCGGCTTAATGTCCGAATCTTCCTGCTGTGCATGTTGTAGGCTGTCCTTCCATTCATTGCTGAGCTGGTCTGTCCTGAATATCCTCGCAGATACCACTTCTTTACCCTCTTGCCTAGTACAATGCTTGCAATCTTCAGGGCAAGGTCTTCTTGATAATGCATCTGCATTGCCATGAGATTTCCCGCTGCGATTTTCGATCACAAAGTCGTATTCCTGTAGTAGTTCAATCCACCTCGCAACTTGTCCTTCCGGATTTTTGAACTGCAACAGCCATTTCAGTTCAGCATGGTCAGTTCGTAAGTAGAATTTCCGCCCTAGAAGATATTTGCTAAAATGCTGCAAGGACTTTACCACAGCAAGCAATTCCCGTCTTGTGACACAATAGTTCCTTTCCGGCTTTGACAACGACTTGCTGAAGTACGCTATCACAATCTCTTGATCACCATTCCGTTGAGACAACACACCGCCAAGTCCTATATCACTTGCGTCTGTGTCAACTATGAATTCCTTGCCCGCATCAGGGTACCCCAAAATAGGTGTTTTGCACAGACGGTTCTTGAGCTCCTGGAATGCAATATCGCAACTTTCATCCCAGCAGAATTGTCGCTTCTCCTCGGTTACCCTGTGCAGAGGTTTGGCTATATCTGCAAAGTTCTTCACAAATCGCCGATAATAAGAGCACAAACCCAAAAATGCTCTAACCTGTGTCTTGTCTTTTGGGACCGGCCACTCCTTGACAGCAGCAATTTTCTCTGGATCCGTGCGGATACCTTCTTCCGACACTACATACCCCAAAAAACTAACTTGCCGTTTGAATAGTGAGCACTTCTTTGGACTCAACTTGAGGTTGGCACTCTGGATCTTCATGAGCACGCGTTCCAGGTTTTGAAGGTGTTCCTCAAACGTACGGCCTACGATGATGATGTCATCCAAATAGACCAGACAAGCATCTCCAATTAGCCCGGTAAGTACAAGCTCCATCAACCTTTCAAACGTTGCTGGAGCATTGCACAATCCAAACGGCATGACTTTGAATTGCCACAGACCCTTTCCTGTGGAGAATGCAGTTTTCTCCTTGTCCTTAGGGTCAATTTTAACCTGCCAGTAGCCACTTTTCAGATCTAGCGTACTAAACCACTTTACGCCTGTAAGCATATCCAGCGTGTCATCAATTCTTGGCAAGGGATAGCTGTCCTTCTTTGTAATGTCGTTCAGGCGGCGATAGTCAACACAAAACCGCATGCTGCCGTCCTTCTTCTTTACCAGCACCACAGGTGAACACCATGGACTAGATGAAGGTTCAATAACACCATCCTTCACCATTCCCTCAATCATGGTTTCCACTTCCTTTTCACGTGCTACAGGCAATCTTCTTGGCCGCTGACGAATAGGCAATTCTTGTCCTGTGTTTATTTTGTGTTGAACTTAGCCAGTCTTTCCTATGTCAGCTTCGTTTGACGAGAAAACATTGGCGTACTTGAGTAACAACTTCTTCGCCTTGACCATTTCATTCGGGGAAAGAACGCTGCGACAGTCTTCTAAAAGTGTGGTCACTCTTGTTTGTCCATCCTTGCTGGGGGTCCCAGTCGATAGATATTGGCACTGACGCAACCAATCCACTTCCTCACTAGTACCAACCAATGTGCCTTTTTCTATAATCTGTTCATGATCACAAAGGTTCAACACACGTACTCCTGAGATGTCGGTGGTTCTGACCAAGGTTCGAGCCACTTTCCATGGAAGGTCATTGTCTACCCTTTCCACGAGTACACAACGATGGGCTTGCCCAGGACTCCGAGGAAGACTAACCGGTACAATCGTTTCCGATCTCGGCGGAAGAACAATCTTCTTAAGGCTGTACACATTCCCTGGTAACGCCCCTTCCACGAAAAGTTCTTCTTGTCCACATTTCAAAACACCTTGCTTAACGTCGATCTCACAACAATTCTTCCTCATAAAGTCTAGGCCCAGGATGCAGTCGTCCATTATATCAGCCACGATGACATTATGCAGGTAGATCATGTTGCCTAGCTTCAACTCCATCTCCTTCTCTCCACGGACGGGTATGCGCTGACCGGTGGCTGTCACCAAATTAATGCGTTCTCGGTTGTATGCGGAGTCCCTAAGGAACCGACTTATAAGTTGGGAACTGACAACCGTGCGAGAGGCTCCAGTGTCTATGGTCAGTTTACACGGCGTTCCGTTGACTTCGCCCTTGATGATTAGGCTGTTCCCATCATGGGTTTGTGAGATCGAAATCCTTGGGGCTCTTTTAACATCAGCCAGCACCCGCCAGTTTTCCTGCTGTTGCTGGGCGGTGCTGTCAGCCACACTACCCTCTCGATATCGATCACCTTCCCTTTCTACAGTTCGTTTAGGGCAGCTGGATCGAAGATGGCCCCTTTCCCCACAGCCGTAGCACCTAGGGCTGTAGCCCTTATTGCGGTCCTGAACTGTAGCTGCTGCAACCTCCCTGACGCGGTGGGAACGATGATCCTGCCGCACGGCTTCCACCTCCAGTGCATGGGTCAAGGCGTCCTTAAGCGTCTCGTGGTGCCCGAGCCTCACAGCAGCTCTGACTTCAAGGTCGCGGATGCCGTCGATGAATGTATGCACCAGGTTCCCTACAATGAGCGCAGGTACAGACTGGTACGCTTTTCGAACCAGCTTCTCCACCTCAAGGGCCCACTGCTGCAAGTTTTCGTTACTGCGTTGCACGCGATCTTTGAGCTGCGCACGAAAGACGTGTTCCAGGTGAGCATCGCCATATCTTGCCTCCAATGCCTCAAGGAGCTGCTCGTAAGTTACTTCCTTACCGAGAGCTTCCAGAACAGTTAAGGCCTGGTCGCGTAGGCCTAGGGTGAGAGCAGTCATGGCCTGACTTTTATTCCAGCCGTTCGCTTTCATGACAGCCTCGAACTGGATTTTGTAGGCCGACCAGGAAGAACTCCCGTCGAACGGCGGCACTTTGAATCCACGTAGCGAAGGTGTTGTAGCTACTACGGGAGCTGTAATTCCATCCCCAAGTTTGAGGTCGTCCAGCGTTTTCTTCACATCAGCCATCACGTTGTCAACCCGATTGTTCACTTGGTCGATTCGGGTTTCAGCTTCCGACAGGCGGTTGTCATGTTGAGCAACCCTATCCTTCACCTCCTTTATCTCTTTCCCGAAGGTAGCGTGAAGGTCCTTTCTGAGGAGCATCTGTTCTTCCATACCGCGCTGCAGCTGCTCTTCCAACCGACGGGTCTGTTCCTCTTGTCGGCGGGCCTGTTCCTCCTGTCGGCGAGCCTGTTCCTCCTGTCGGCGAGCCTGATCCTGCAGCATCATCATCAGAGCACCTAAGTCAGGTGCTGCAGATGCAGGAGCTGCTGACGGGCCGGCCTCCGTGGTTAGCAGCTGCCCCTCCGACGTTTGCGGTGTTGCATTACCAATTCGTCTCTGGTCCGTCTCCTGTTGGCGTTGACTTCGGGTACGGATACCCTCCGTGTCGTCTTTAGGTAAAATCGGCATATTTGATCCCACTTCTGACACCAATTGTTACGAGCTTGGGGTTCGAGACAATTAAAAACTGCCGATTGAATTACCAAAATTGACACTTTAATTACACAACGCTAATTACAATCAAAAATCACACTAATAATAAAACACAGTTCGCCGTTATTTCGCTTCGAAGTATTCTCTTGTATCGCCAATTCAATACTGCCCCGGTCGTGGTCTATACCGGTCTTATATAGGGCCTCAGATAGTTTCCAGAACCTTCTACTGTAGCGACATCTAGAATGTTCGAGTACATATCGGTCCCGAAATTTCTGGAAGGATCTCGACTCTCCTAGTTCTGCTACTCGACACTAGAGGGCGCTAGTGTGACTAGTGTTGCCATGTACAAGACATTAATAGTGGCGCGCAATACTTTCATTTACTCGACACTAGGGGGCGCTAGTGTAACTAGTGTTGCCATGTACAAGACATTAATAGTGGCGCGCAACAATACGCATAAGACCGCCTGGACTTATGCTTTGACAGATGAGAACACTCTGCGTATGGCTACTTCCCTCTGGTCCACCGGTGGCCCGTGAGGTTTATAGTTAGATACTTTGTTTCAAAGGGCCCAAATCTTAAAAAAATTATAAGTCTACTTATTCAGGTTACGTTGAACTTTCTTTTCTATTTCCTAATGCTAACACAAATTTCTGTCACTAACGTTAAAACATATTACCGGTTATTAATTAAGTGTTTATAAGGGGGGAAAACGTATTTCATGACGAGTCAAAAATTTTCATGCCCGTTTTCGTGCTATAAGTGGCAGTAATACATAGTATTCTGTGGTAAGGGGAACTCATAAAGTCACTGCGGTAAATTCGGTTTATATTCGACTGCTATCCTCTTTACTCGACTGGGAGAAGTAAATGGTGGATATCTAAAAAAATGGTTATTTATATGCCTAAATTATGTAATAATATTATTTAAATTAGTTAATACTTTGTACCAACAATTGTTAATTTAATAATAAGTATATGAATGAATGACATTAATTTTTGACTCTGGCCATGTTATGGGATACAAATTTGACAAAAAAAAATGTAATTACAAATGGCGTTTACGTAGAATAGACAGATGTCCTTACGGCCACGATGGGCGATGATTCTTTATTATTACGGGAAGATGGTTATATACGTATGAACTTTCCTGTGACTTCTTTAACGTATCATAGTAATTTAAATATAATTTTGGTGAAGACTGACGTTGGTAGTGTACACGTTTTGGATGTGAATTCTGGTGTGATTCTTCAGTCATCTTGTCTATCAGCGGGTAAGTCAAAATGATTGTATATTTCTGTAATTAAAGCCAGTAATATAAATAATTCTGTTTATCACTATATATAATTACTTAATATTAGTTGGTTGTGTGTCAATAATTGCCGTACATGATTATCGATGTCCTACATTGTTTCTGACTTTGACAGATTTCAGTAAACAATTCCGATTTTGCCGGATTTTGGCATGTATTTCAGATTAATGTTTATTATTTACTTTAAGATGAGAGCGGTGCACTTGGTGTTGAGTATGCATCGGGTGCCGACCGTGTGTTCTTATGGGACAGCAGTGGTGTTGGCGCTCGAACAGACTACAATGGGGTGCTGTTGCTGCATACTGCACTGCAGCGCCCATTGCCATCCACTCAACCGGATAATATTATAAAGATTGAACTTGTCTTGTCAGAGGTATCTTTAATTTTTTATTTATATGTTGTATTAATAAAGAATAATAAATATTAAGAGTAGTAGTGGTTACTCTTTATTATTAATCAAGTTTTTTTTTTAGATTTATTTATGCTTATGTCATACATAACATGGTTATTGTTGGATGTCTGGAGTCAGTAGGGTCTGCCCTACTCCTCCAATGCTTCTTGGTAGACTTAATAGTTCATTTACCATTAGGGATACAATCTGAATTTATAATATTGTCATTAACAATTTTGTGATTCTGTCATTGGGGATAGGAATTAGGTTGCTTGTATACTATGAAGATTAGCGTAGAAGAACTGGTTGTTCTTTATGAAAGGTGCAATCAGATGGTATGTGTAATTAAACACCAATTGGTACTTTCAAAATTGTATTAATAACTCTCCATCTACTAAAAAGTATAGATTTTATCAAGATCTATTGGTGTTGGCCAACTAGCAACACTATTATGGTCTTTCTATATCACTTGATGAAGAATAAACTAACAATTGGCTTTGGTTAAAGCAAAGGATTTTACAATCCAGTGTCAAACTACAAGTAAACAAAAACACAAAATAAAGTTATGTACAGTCATTTTCTATTTTAGTATTGACATCCAAGATGGTGGGATATAATGAAATGAGCAGACAAATAATAGCTTCTATATTAGAGTACCTGGTATAATTTAACGATATTTCCCTTCATTCAAGTCAATACCATAATCTTTGGAAAGGGTTTTATTTAGTATCTTCAAGTTGCTAGACCTATACTTCCTAGTAATTTTTGACCCATCTGAAATTCTTAAGTGAATTTCCAATTATTTCAAAAGTAGCCTACTGATTATATCTGTACTTTGATTTAACTCCCTGATGATATTAGACTAATACTCAAATACTATTTAATTTTAAGATGCGGTTAAGTCTTGTGCTGTCTCTATCACTTTTATTCAAATTGACTGTGACACAAGGAGGCTTAACAACATCTTAAAATTGTGTAGCATTTGGGTATTTGGCCAGTGTATAAAGTGTAGAAGGAGAAAAGAGAGAAAAATAATGTTGTGTTTCCAGCCCTTGATTATTGAATAGGTATAGTAACTTACTAATTAAATAGGAATAGGTAGGTAACTCAATTTTTAATTAATTTTTGTTCTTTCGTATTTTATGTGCTGCCATACCGTTCATCGGATTGTGGTAAAACTTTGTTAACTTATTGCTTGCACTCGCGTGAAGGTTATAGGCATAGTACAATTAACTTACAGTGGGTAGTGTAAGTATCGTACTGACAAATATATTTGAATGTTATATATCATTCAATTTCAATGAGTGTATTATCATTCCTAATTAAATAATATAATTCTTACAAATTTAAAACAATATTTCCACAATTATATATTCTGCGGCAGCAATGTGCCAGGTACCAACTAGTTAATAATAATTAAACTGGCCTAGGTTATCTTTTATGTGATATACCATGTGGGGGATGGTAGAAACTAAAACTACACATTAAATAAAACTATTTTACTAATTTTACTATGTGTAATTTTAATTTAATTTTAACCTCTGATCCATGTTTTGGGTGTTTCTGATTTCATACTTCTAGAATTTCAGAACAATTTTTCCAGTATTTCAATTCCGGAACTGAGAGTAGTAATATTGTTATTCTGATATTAAATTTTTTTACATATTAACTGATATTTTGGTCCTTCTTAATGCATCTAATCAAACTCCTGAGGAACTTTCCACATGTGAACTTATATTTATTCCACTTATTAAGTCTCCAGTAATAAACAGGAAACTAAATAAAACCGTTTTTGTTATTGTCATTATCATAATTACAGTCCATAATTCCATTGCTAAACATAATATCTAGATTTCTTAGTCATAAGGTGAACATTGAAATAGAATGTTTTGATTCCTTAAATCATCAAATCCTGCACTGGTTGCACTGGTTCGTTGTAATAGTTAATTTCTTTACAGACTTCTTAATTGTTCTTATCATTCAAGTGCTTCAAATTACTTATCATATAAGTGCTTTGAAATTATTTCCCATATCAGAAGTATTACATGCAAAATGGATTCTCACATATATATTGCTTCTTGAATAACAGTTAACTTCTCTCAATCCCACCTTAATAATTTAATTAAATCTAATATACAAGGTGTGTTCGAAAAGAACCTGAACTCTTTAAATAGCAATGAACTTTGAATAGAATAATAATAACAAAGTCTACCAGGAAATCCTCGTGCGCAAGAGGGATGCTGTGTGCAGAGTCCTGAATTGTGGGAAAACCAGAGTTGGATATTGCATCATGACAATGCGCCCGCTCATGCATCACTCCTTATCTGCAGCTATGTAGTAAAACACCACATTCCCGTTGTGCCCCATCCACCATATTCTGTAGACCTCATCCCAGCAGACATATTCCTGCTTCCCAAACTGAAAAACACGTTAAAAGATAGAGGAGATATACAGAACAATGCGACAATAAACCTGCGTGCCATCCCACAAAATGAGTTCCAGGAGGCATTCCAAAAATGGAAGAAACAATGGGAACGGTGTATTGCTAGTAGAGGGGACTATTTTGAAGGCGACAGTGCTTAAAATGTTGTACAATAAGCCATGGGCGCCGGCAATAGGGTGCAAGGGCGTGCACTTGCACCTCCCTGTCAGGAAAGAATATACATAGAAAAACTGAAGGCATCGTCTAGGTTGCTGTCCAAATTTGTTCATCACAATGTCAATAAATTCAATATCGCCTTTAACTGTGAACATTGAACATGGCAACGGGAATTCTCCGATCAATAATCAACCAACCATCGACTACACAGATGAAGTATGTTTTCGATGAGTGAAATATAGTTAGTATAGTAACAAAGTTCCCCCTAGCAATCAAATATCTGTGCGATTTGAATTTGACATTACATTTATCTATATAATATACATGTATAATTCTTTATATTATATTAGTTAATAGTATAATGTGTAAATGCAGATGCACCTCCCCGAAAGTAATCCTGGCAGTTCCCATGCAATAAGCAATAAAGCTGATACAGCAAAAATTCTTTTTGAACTATTCAATTCTTTTTGAACACACCTACTAAATTGCCATTACCTTGAACATATTTTTGAATATGTTTTATCTCTATTTGCTTGTTTTTCAAAAATTTATATTGTGACTTAAAATATTGAAGATAAAATCTTTCATTTTAGCCTATATATTGTTCTAGGCGGTGATCCTGTACCAGTGCGTGCAGAGTCTGGATGTACACTCGATTGAGGGGCTATCGGACTTTATAAACGCGCTTAAAAGTGCCATTGATGCCGAACCGGTTCGGAAAGGCGTCAAAGCTCAAAAAGTAATTAATAATTTATACGTATTTTATATATACACTTCATCCGCCTCGAACCGCACTGTACACCGTACCGGCGGAGGAAGTGTCGGGCGTCCTCCGACTAGATGGAGTGACAACCTGGTAAGACATGTAGGAAGTCGATGCATGCAGGTAGCTCAGGACCGTGCTTTGTGGCATTGCTTGGGGAGGTTCAGCAATGGACTTGTGAAGGGCTGTAATGATAATGATGACGTATTTTGAAAAAGATTACCAAGCTACTTGGTGAAAATAATACAGAAGTCAATGAAACATAAATTTTATCACAATGAACTGCTTCAGGCAGATTGCACTACACCTTGCAATCTGCCATGTTTTATGCTGCAGCCTGATACTATAGATTTAGCATATGCCAGATTTGTAGTGTGCCTTAAAAGGCATGCGATTATGGCAACTCTTGCTTATGAGAGGTCCATTTCCAGCTGTAGACTGTTACAGCCTGATAAAGAAAAGAAGATAATTGAGACTTATTTTGCAGTTTCAATCTATAAAGTCATCAATGGGTTAAGAAATAACTCAATTTTAGTATATTATTTGTACTATGTTTTTGTAAACTGTTATTAGCAATGAAACAAAACCAGTGGTTTTGTGTGGTGGTCTTTTTCGTGGTAGAGCCATTCTGCAGCTATATTAGTAGTATAGTTGCAGCACGAATGGGTCGGCTCGACCAGGGAAGGACCACGCTCTCACAGAATACTAGCGTAAAATAGCAGCTTAACACTGCTGTGTTTCATATGGTGAGTGTAGAGAACTGGAGACGCTTTTTTTTCTGGAAACAAGACATTCCATCTTAGTCCTCACGGGTGACAACGCATTTTGATTCGTAATCGAGGATAGATGTAGATGTCTATGGGCCACGGCACTGCTGATCTCAATACAAGCAGTAGAGTTCCTATAATAAGATTTTAGTGCCTGTATCGGCCTCGCGCTCATCCTAAACGAAAGGGGTTTTGTGTCAGGGTCAGTGGCAGGGTTTTGCCATAAAGCAACCCTGTCCACTCTGTTATAGGCTTTTTCGAAGTTAATGTACAGAAAACATTCTGGTTTTTGGCCAAAAACATCTCTGGTATCATGCGCATAGAAGAGACCTGATGCCACATCCCATCCCATTTCTAAATTCTATCTTAGCATACAGCTTTTCGACAAAATGAGAATGTGAAAAACAAAAGAACTGAAAAAAACACTGAAAGTTAAATACTTTACCATATCAGTAACAGCGTATTATAACGTCAGATTTGATACGAAATTTAATGCATTGAAGCTGGTTTTAGATTTGTTTCAGTTTAAATTGGGTTTGAATTTGTTCAAATTGGTAAATTTTTAAAATTCATAAATAAATACTAATATTTCTTTTTAGTGGAGCACAGTGACTATCTCATTGCCACAATCCACCTTCCGGCTGGTGACTTCTGGTGTGGTACAGGAGCTCAAAGGGCAAAACAGGCGGATTCCAGCACTTGCCATCGCCTCGGCGGTGGGGCAACGCGCCAATGAACTGATGCCATGCTCTCGAGATGAGGAGTCGAGGGCGCTTATGTACTCAGAAGCTGAGAGGAAGGAAACATTTAAGCGATGGCCACATATGGATTATAAGTGAGCATACTTTTAAATTTTCGAGTTTAATTTAATTTAGATAATAGGTAATGTCATTGATAAAAATAACAAATAATAACGGTCCCAGCAGTGAGCCCTGTGGCACCCCACTTGGAACAGTTACCCATTCTGATGTGTAGTTGCTGACGACAACAGCTTGTGGTCGATTATTTATATAAGACGTGAACCACTTAAGCAGATCGCCGTTTATACCGTTCTTGGACAGTTTCAGTAATAGCAAATTATGTTGTATTCTGTCAAAGGCTTTACTATAATCGGTATAAACGACGTCTACCTGGTGGCAATTGTCCATTGCTTCCGTCAAGAATGCATTAAAGAGCGCAAGATTTGAAACAGCGCAAGATTATAAATAATTTTACTATAATTGTAATAATTTAATATTTAACTTAGGCGCCTTAAACGAAACCTATGAGCGCTGGGTAGCTTCCGATAGATGGCGGTAATCATCTTGTGTACATTATATCATCAAAGTCATTATCGTCAGAAAGGTGCAAGACGTCTGGTACTGCAATTGTCAATCCCTTTGCCAAGCGTGAGGATCAAGTCAAATCCCCACTACAACAACAATGGTAGAGGCATATGTCCGCCAGCGGACTTTTTCGGGCCAATGAGAAGATATTTTTAATAACAATTTACTTAACTTTTTAATATATTTTTATTTTCCTGTACGGGAAGATAATTAAATAAATTATGTTATAAGTAGTATATTTGTACGAACTCACTGTATGATTGTTAAGCCTGACATTGTTTGGAAAATAACATTATACAAAATGTTACGTAAAAATATTTACTTAATTGAATAATTTGATTTGATTGTGATGGTTGTCTCCATAAATTTATCCCAATTTAAATGTTATGTGAATAAACTTTGAATATAAAAAATTAAAAAAAGTGAGGTCTTCCCATTGTTTAGCACATACCTCCTTTCATTTCTGGTAGGGTTATAGTCATTAGTTGCCGCACTTCTTTAGTGTATGTTAGTGGACTTAAAACTCACAACATTTTATTCCACAGAGGAAACCTGCACTACCTTACAATGTTTTCCTTTACCATTGAGCCAAGAATATAAAATAATTTATATTATTTAGACCTTAGCAACATTTTACCCGATTTTACTAAATAGTTTTATTGTTATTGTTATAATATAGTATTTTCTTATTAATTCATATAATTACCTGTGCATATACAATAAAAATATGTGAAGAATATATGTCTTAATTTTTTTTAATATTAAGAAATAAAATATATTACATGGGCATTTGATATCCGCTTTTATGCACAGAAACTGTGGAATTTAATTCATTTCCCGCCTAAGAAATGGAGATCGAACCATACCTATAAAGCAATGTTTTAAAGATGTTACTTAACTATAGAGAAAACTGAAAATCACTTTCCACCAATTTTTAGTATTCTTCTTCTGTATATTGCTTTGAGAGATAACCTCAAATCGATTTACAGAAGAAGAAAAATGTTTTAAACTAATACCTTTTATTAAAAAGTTTCAGGCACCCAATTTACTGCGCGTATTGTTAGTTCTCGTGATTATATTCATCCATGCATTTCTTAATGCCTGTTCACTCTATTCATAAACAATTATTTACTTATCCTTAAAAACATTAGCTCCACTGCAAAAGTTTTATCTGTGTTGCAGAGGCGCTTTTAAAAGGTTGAGGCAATTTTAGTACTACAGATATTAGAATAGTAAGAACTAAAAAAGACGCAATATTTGCAGATGGGCGCTGCCAGCACGCATGGCGCAGGCGGGCTTCTACCACCAGCCGTCGCCGAGCGGTGACGACCGCGCCATGTGCTTCACGTGCATGGTGTGCCTCGTGTGCTGGGAGAAGTCCGACGAGCCGTGGGTCGAGCACGAGCGCCATTCGCCCAGCTGTCCCTTCGTGCGCGGCGAGTACACACACAACGTGCCTATTTCTGTGAGTGCATATTGAAAGAAAGAAACATTTTTGTTTGAAGTTGCATTACAAATAATTGCACCACATGAATATATTATCTTACATCAACATTAATGCAGCCACAAATAGGCATCCGACTCAGCATTGTGCCGCAGTGTAATAATCACAGTGCTGATATTGCTCTTACGCTTTGTTGATTGATAAATGAGGCTTTGCATACCGACTGCAGACAAAATTTTGTCCAATAACAATGCATCAAATTTCACAAAATCATTTTTTATTACTACAAGAAAAAACACATTTACAAGTGTTGCACTGCCAAATAATTTCGTGACACTTTCTTTTTATAGATGTTTTTAGGTTTAGATTGTTAAATTTAATTATGTAATGTAATTCATCATTACTGCCTTTCATAAGTCCACTGCTGAATATAGGCCTTGGGGGACCAAGGAATGCCACAAAGCACAGTCCTGAGCCACCTGCATCCATCGACTTCCTGCATGTCTTACCAGGTCGTCACTCCATCTCGTGGGGGTCGCCCTACACTTCGCCTACCGGTACGAGGCTGCCACTTAAAAACCTTTCTTCCCCATCGCTTGTCGGTTCTTCGAGCTATATGGCAGGCCCACTGCCGCTTCAGCTTACTAATCCGTTGGGCTATGTCGGTCACTCTGGTTCTACTGCGGATATCCTCATTTCTAAGTTTATCACGCAGAGAAACTCCGAGCATAGCCCTCTCCATAGCTCGCTGAGCGACCTTGAGCTTCCTCATACGGCCAGCAGAGAAGGACCACGTCTCAGATCCGTAAGTCATCTCTGGCAACACGCACTGGTTGTATAATTTCGTTTTAAGGTTTTGAGGAATGTCTGACGAGAAGATGTGTCGTAGTTTCCTGAACGCTGCCCAGCCGAGTTGAATCCGTCGATTGACCTCTCGGTCGAAGTTGGACTTACCTAGTCGGACTATTTGTCCCAGGTAAACATACTCGTCAACAACTTCGAGCTTAGTGCCCCCAACAACTACCGGCATAGGTGTGACATGGACATTAAACATGATCTTTGTTTTGTCCATGTTCATCTTAAGACCTATCCGTTGGGAGACATACCGTACATACCGTATCCTTTCCAGTCCAGAAGCTTGAAAACATCTTCCAATGCAGCGGTAAAGAGTTTCGGGGATATGACGTCACCCTGTCTTACACCTCTCTGCAATTGGATAGGTTTCGTACTCTGGTTCTATACTTGGATAACCATCGTAGCTCTACTGTACAAGCACTTCAACACTTCGATATACCGACAGTCAACTTGGCACCGCTGAAGGGTCTGCAGCACCGCCCAAATTTCGACGGAATCAAAGGCTTTCTCATAGTCCACATACGCCAGGCATAGTGGCAAATTGGACTTCTGTACAACTTGCCGAAGGGTATGTATGTGGTCTATGGTGCTAAAGCCCTTTCGGAAACCGGCTTGTTCGGGAGGCTGGAAGTCGTCAAGTCTGCGCGTGAGACGATTCGTAATGACTCTCGAAAACAGCACGTAGACGCGGCTCAGAAGGGAAATCGGTCTGTAGTTCTTCAAGAGAGCGTTGTCACCTTTCTTGAAGAAAAAGACCACCACACTTCTGCTCCACGCCTCCGGTGTAATGCCACCATTAAGGACGGAATTAAAGAGCTTCTGAAGGACTTCAAGTACCGGTTTTCCACCCGCTTTCAGAAGCTCCGCTGAATTCCATCCTCGCCTGGGGCCTTGCCGTTTTTAAGATGCTGGAGAGCCATTCTAATCTCGCTCAGACTGTCGTCCGGGATATCTTCGGAATAGTGTCGGATAAGACTCGCTCTTGGATCGTAACTCACACTTGCGTGTGGCTCCAACGATGACGTGTACAGCTGCCCATAGAACCTCTCAATCTCACTCAAAATCTCAGGTGCCCCGGAAACGATGCAGCCACACTCGGTCCTCAGCTTTGACAGTTGGCTCTTTCTGGCAGACAGATCTCTGGCAAAGACTTTGGAGCCATGGTTCCGCTCGATTGCTTCTTCAATACAAGCTGTATTGAAGTTGCATAAGTCCCGCCGCATGCATTTGGAGATCTGTCTGTTCAGTTGCCTGTATGCTGTCAAATCTGTTGAAGAATGTAGCTTCATCTCCCGTCTAACAGCCATGAGATTAAGAGTGTGATCGGAGAGTTTTTGTGTTCTTCTGCGGTGGGTCTTGCAGAACTTAGCTCCGACCGCATGGACAGTTTCCACGAGCTTGTCATTCATATCGTCCACTTCATTGCAGTTTTCTAGGCACTGAAAACGGTTTTGTAACTCGAGCTGAAAGGTGTCACGACTTTGGAACAGAGCACGATGGGGACGGAGCGTTGATTTCATTAGACGGGACCTCTCCAACTTAACGTTTAGGTTCAGTGTGCCTCTAACCATTCGGTGATCGCTACCAGTGTTCACCCTCGCGATCACGGAGACATCATTGAACAGTTGTCGTCTGGTCGTCATAATGAAGTCAATCTCATTTTTTGTCGAACCGTCGGGGCTCGACCAGGTCCACTTCCTGTGGGTCCGCTTCTGGAAGAAAGAGTTAGTCCCTCTTTCTTCATGAAGTCAGCCAGCTGCTGGCCCCTTGGGTTCCGTTGCCCTATTCCAAATTTCCTTACTTTCAGCTCACCGTTCTCTCTTGCGCCTAGTTTTGCATTGAAGTCTCCCATTAACACCGTATATTGGGTTTTGGAGGAATGCATGGCTCTAGAGATATCCTCATACATTTCCTCCACCTCCTCATCGGGGTGTGCCGAGGTTGGTGCGTAAACCTGTATGACCTTCAGCGAATACCGTTTGGTGATTCTGAGTATAAGGTACGCAACCCTCGTCGACACACTCTCGATCTTTACAACTTTGTTAACGAGAGACTTGTGGTCGATAAATCCGACACCTCCTTGGGACAGATGGGCGCCCTCCCGGTGATAGAGCAAGTTGCCGGATTCGAGGATTACCGTGTCCTCCCCCTCTCTTCGGACTTCGGATAATCCTATAATATGCCAGCGTAACTTGTCTATCTCTTCTTCCACCTCCACGATCTTCTCGTCAGTCTTCAGGTTGCGTGCGTTGTACGTTGCCAGGTCGAGTCGTCTAAGGTGGCAACCAAACCTCCACCGGAGATTCTTGGCAGCCCCTGCCCCGCCGTTACCATGGTCGCCACCGTAGCCAGGAATAGCGGGGCAGCCGGGGACTGGGGTCCATCTCTTTGTTACTCTCTTCATAGGGGGGTATTTGCCATAGTTGCTACGCTTGGCGAGCGGGTTGGCAACCGCAGTTTTTTTTATTGTAATTTCGGCTACTATCAGGAAGATGCTGCTGTCCATCTACTGCCTGTTTCCCTTTGTCGCCTTTTACGACACCCACGGGAAGATATGGGGTAGTGGATATTCTTGACCGCCACTACACGGTTAAATTGTACATGTAATGTAATTGCATTCAGATAAACAATTTTATTAAAAAAATGTGGGAAACATAAGCATGGCCGTGATTTGAGGCTAACGGTATAAGGGGACCTGCATTAAGTTGGCTAGAAAGCTATTTAAAAAATAGGTCACAGTGTGTAGAAATAACACAATTAAATTCTAAGAACATAGCTCAGGTATATAGATCGGAATTCAACAACAACAATTTCGGTGTTCCCCAAGGTAGTATACTCGGACCATTGTTGTTTATATTATACATAAATGATTTACCTGATATCTCCAACTACAAAACTACTTTATTTGCAGATGACATCTCGGTGACGATTACGACTAGTAAAAAAAGTACACTTGACCAACACAAAAGGGACATAGTTAAAACAATTAATTCAATAAATAAATGGCTCAATAAAAATAATCTACACATTAATTTAAGTAAGACAAATATTATTAATTTTAATAACTTAAATTCTGACATAAATATTGAATATAATGGACAACTTCTGCGGAACGCTATTAGTACGACATTTCTAGGTTTAATTATAGACTCAAATCTAAATTGGAAAGAACATATCCATAAAGTGAGTAATAAAATTAACAGATTTGTATACGCGTTACATAAATTGACAAAAATAGCAAACAAAAACACTGCGATCACAGCGTATTTTGCATATGTAGAATCTGTTATCAGATACGGACTTTTAATGTGGGGTAATGGCACAGACTGTCAAAAAGTATATTTAGCTCAAAAGCGCTGTATTAGAGCTATAAATAACATCCCATCGGACACATCATGCAAGCCTTATTTTAAGAATTTAAACATACTTCCTTTTCCCTGCCTCTATATATTTGAGGTTGGCAAATTTGTAAAGCAAAACAAGCACATGTTTTTACAAGCTAAAGATGTTACAAAAATTAACTTACGGAACCCAGATAAACTAGTACTTGACACAATTCCAAAAAGTAAGCGCTTTCAAAAAAATAGCTATGCAATGTGTAACACTATTTATAATAAAATACCCTCACATATTAAGCAATTACCATACCACAATTTTAAAATTTCATTACGACGATGGCTGGTAGAAAAAACATTTTACACAATAAATGAGTTTTTAAATTGTAGTGATTAAGTTTTCGATGCATGAATTAATTTATTTATTTATAAAATTTGTAAAATGATGTTCTTAGTTATGTGTTTTGGATTAAGTCTAGAAAGTAATTATCTTATAAAAACTTTTGGACATTTGCATGCTGTTGAAAACAGCTAAATAGGTTTTCTCAACACATTCGTTTTAAAACACCAAGAACAAAATATTTTGTACCTATTTACTAGCAAATAAAGAATTTGAATTTGAATTCAATTTTACTAAGTAACTCATATAACTATAACAGTTATTCACCATTCTAGATATTATATTTTTCGAAAAGGCACTTGAAATTAGTTAAATAAGTACTACAAAACATGCTCGCGCCAACCGCATGTATTGAATAGCAGACTCAGTGGTAGTGCGCAAGCACAAGGTTGGCACGCCCCCTGCCCCGCAGTGCCCCCACCGTTGCTCTGCACAAGTACATTCGTTTCCCAACTGTAAGGTCTATAAACTGTGGCCAAAGTGATGATATGGCTAATTCTTCCTAGGAAGGAGAGACCCATATTCAATTAACTTCTTATAGAATGATGAGGAATTCTGATGTTTTCTTCATACATTTATCATTTATTTATTTAAAACTTCATATACACACATAGGCATTAAGTTCACCTATATACCATGTCTACAGTCAACCTTCGGGTTGTGCAGTGATAGAATGTAGGTGTAGTAAAAAGTTATTATGAGAATACCAAAATATTTGTATTGTTTAAAAAATATGTGGGTGTTTTTTTTACTACCTACATAATATATCTGTACTATATTATATATACAGCAAAACAATTCTGGCTAGTGCCCGTCGTAAGATAAGGCCACTAAGCCATAGTAGATCTGCTGACTTGCTGACTGCTGACTTAGCTTGTTGCTCCAACTAGCTGGAATACCTGATTACATTTGCCCAACCGCGGGTTTTAAGCTTCTCGCCAGAGAAACCCAGAGTTTGGAAGTAGAATTTATAACCTTTATCCATCTGATAGGAATTGCCATAACAAAAGTGGGATGCCTTACAACATGCAATTGAACTGTTTATCCATACTCCCCAAATTGAAAGACTAATGTGAAATGCACTATTTTACTACAAAGTTATTGATATTATTTAAAACTTTCTTTGCATTAGGTAACAAATGCCACCGCGTGTGCCGTGCCCTGTCCGAACATAACAGTGGTATCTAAGGGCAACACAGGCGACCTGATCGCCACCGGCACCGCCGAGGGCAAAGTCAACGTATGGCGATTTGACTGCGGACTCAAGCTCGTTAAGTTCATTCACCTGTCCGCCTACGATTCCATCTTTAGCGGGATACTTGCTACTGACTCTAACAGGGTCTGGTCGGCAAGCTTAGAGAAAGACACTTGTAAGTACTGATGAAATATTCTGATAAGTGTTCTGTAAACTTTTAGACACTAGACAGTTATTAGTTATTGGAATTTATGTGCATTATTTAAATTTGCTTGAATTTTTATTAAGTTGGTGCAGAAATATTAAATAAAAAAAATTAATTTAGATCTATCAAGTCGTTTAAATCAAAGAAAGTATTTTGTAAAATATATTGTGTCATATACTAAAATATATTATAACTCAACAGATAATTCTTGTGATGGAGTGGCGCCACATGATAAACATCTGAGATTAGAGTTTAATTGGTTTATTTTTTTACAGCCACCTATGGCATCGAACTAACAGCGATGGCGTTTGTTGGCATGACTTCAAAGCAGGAAAGTTACCCACAAACACAAAACAGCGAAAACAACGAGAAAGAAACGAGTAACAGCAAAACGAAACCGTCTCTCGTATGCGGCGTCATTGTCACAAGGACTAATTCAGCTCAGTCTGATCAACCTATCAAAGAGGACACAAGTAAAGCATTATTCGATTCAGGTGCAACAGACAAGTCTAAGGAAAGTATTAAAGCCATGAACGACCAAAACGAAGCAAAGAACAATCAGGTTTCCTTGGATAAAATACTGTTTTTGTTAACCTATGACATATACAGCTCTCTCGCTGGCTCTATAACTACCGTAGTTCACACATCTAACAGCAGTGGCAATTCAAAACCCGGCGGCAGCAAGAAAGTGTGTCCTGTGGCTAGAACGGACGATGCGAATATTTATGACGAAATTTACTTTCAGTACTCTGATGAGGATACTGAGCTTCCACAATGCAGCAGTTTGATAGATGACCAAATTAGTAATGTTATTAACTTAAATGCGTCATCAAGTAAAGAAGATTCTAAGTTTTGGGAACCGAAAAAGATTATTTTCACAAAACATTTCAAAGTACTCCCTCCATCACCCCCTACTGCCCTGTTACCTGAGTTACCGGAATCCGGACAAACAACAATGCTTGACTTCGTCGGAAACATTCCACAGCTCAAGAGTTGGAAAAGCGGCAATTTGGAGTCCGTCGGCACAAAACTCGTTGATCAGACCGATGCGGCGCAAGTAGACCCCACTATTACACCAACCATCACTCATTATTTCAATATGAATGGGCCTTTAGAAATATCTGATTTGAAATGGTATGAAGATGGAGATGGAACAGATAAAGTAAAAGTAGCTCCATTCACTGCAAGTAAAGTTGGAACTCAAACAGCAGTAAGTAACAGCAACAACGACGGATTTGATAGTGATCCACCACAAGAGGAAGTGGTGTCCCAGGGTGTAGCTGTTCAGTGCCTAAGTCTTCCAACCACATTAAACCTGAAAGATGATTCTAGAGTAACACACTTACTACCAACAGAAGATAAGGAACATTTGTTGGTAGTAATATCGTGTATTGATCCAAGCAAAGTCAAAATCGAAGAAGAAACAGATGGAGACGGAGATACAAAGATGGATGTTGATGAAGTCTCCGAAACCGATAAGACTGAGAAACCTGACACAAATGCTTATTTTATATTATACAAAATCAATAGCAAAACTTCTGTTTACACTTTGGAAGATAATCCTGTTTCTGTTAAGGAATTGCCTTATAATGAGAGCCCTGTAGATTTATGCCTACTACCGGCTGACAAGCACGACCGTTATTCGTTCGCGGCTGTTGGGGTAGATGGAAGCTTAAGGCTCTATACATTGCCCGAATTTAAAATACTGTCAGAGAAGCGAGTACCGAAAGGTCAGTTCACATCCGTTGTGTACTGCGCGTCCGTCGAACGACTCAGTGTGTCCACAAAACACGGAATGATTTATTTCTATGCACTGAATGATGGCGACAAAGATTCAACTGAAGACGTCAACGAAGACAAGTTTTCTAATTTATATTATGACATGCTATGGTATGAAACGTCAGGCCCAACCACTGCACCTACTATCATTGCTAACAAGACTGATTTGAACCTAGCTGATTTAGAAACTTTAATTTCATTAACTGGCTTATACGGCATGAACACGACCGTGCCTTATAGCACTGTAGTCCCAGGTTTTTGGTGCGAATTGTCACCGGCTCAAAGATCCAGATCTGACCAACAGAACAACAGATCATGGAGACTTCAAAATACGTCATCAACATGGGACGAGCATGTTTTAGAGTTAACAATGCCATATAGTGTTTCGCTTGCACACATAGAATTTGGCTTTACATTGCATTCAGCGAGCACAGTGAACTTGCCCGTGATTCAGGTCACACTGTTAAAACAAAATTTACATGGGATTGGATACAAGAAGGATGCGTCATTCTGTCAGCGATCGGACTCTCCGATACAGTTCCCAGTTATTGACGCCGATTTGCCTAATATTGAAAATCCTGTTAATAGTGAGGAATACCTTCAGGCTCACAATGCAGAAATACTTGCCGGTCCACTCTTGCTTTCTTCAGGACTTGACCTCACTCAGCAATCTGGCACTTTGATTTTGACGAGCCCACGCTTATTCCGAGCAAGGGGCAGAACATTCCTTATCCACATAAAAACACTCTTTGATCCAGCTAAAGACATGACTAAAGGGTCGAATAGAACCGCCGAAAGTTCTAAGAAATCCGGTTTTATTGGTTGCGATTGGTTGCATCAAATATCGATTACAGTGCGGTCAAGTCCCCATACCGAAGTACCAATGGAGCGGCAGCAACGTATAGCAATGCTTGAGTCTAATAGTTTTTTGAACACTCTTTGTGAAATTGCCACCAGAAAAGGAGGAAATGAAGAAAGGAAGTTAGCATTGGACTTACTTAACTGGGTACTGTCAATACGGCTTCAGAGAATGCGTTTGGCAAAGGCTGATAAGAGTAAAGATAAAGATGCAGAAAGCCCAGTAGAAACGCAGCAGTTGGAATGTATAGCTGTTATAGAGAAACACATTGATGCACTTGTGAAGAATTGTATCTTGTGTGCAAATAGGAGCACTGCGAAGAAGTGCATCAAAATTATACTTATCACTAGCGAGTAAGTTTTTTATTTATATTTTCTATCTTTATTAGTTCTTAACAGCCCACTAACACTTAACTAACTTAACTGAACGTGGATCTTTCGTCTAGTAGGTAAGATGTACTATAAGCCGAGTGTACAACAAAGCACTAAGCATTGAATGTGGATTGGCAGTCACATCTCGCACCTTTGTCGCTGTTGCTCGTCACCGGTCTATTACGTTTGGTTTGGCCAGAACCCATTATTATAATTCCTATTTGGCCATGTTGATTTGCTAGAACATTAACACTAATAATCAATATGCTTCATATTGAACTAACTATGAAAATTGCAGACAGGCCAAACATGCCTGCAATTAATGGCTACATCTCCAAGGCGCTAATATGACTAAAGAAACTCAGATCCGGATAGATACAAGTGCTGTTACAGGACATGGTTCTTTTAACAAGCTTTATCATAGGTGTGACATACAGTATCTTATGCAGGGCTTGCATCAGTGAAGAAGAAACGGCGTCCAACTGCTGCTGGTATGTGTGGAGGTCATCACTTATAGGTCTAACTATCTGAGCTGATTTAGATCGCTCCCGGAAGTCGTCAGTAACATTGAGGGTTCATTACCAAACTTCTTTGAGATGTCATGGACAGGAATGATAAATTATTTATGCTTGGTAGATGCTGTGGTCCACCGATATGCAGATGTGTTGTTATTCCTAAGAACTAATATGCAATTCCTCATTTCCAATAAAAGGTCTCCAGTTCTCTCCACTCACCACATGAAATACAGCAGAATAAAGCTACTATTTCCAGTGGTATGGTGAGAGTGTGGTTTTTTTCTCAGTCGAGGCAACTATCGTGTTACAACCATTATATAGTTGCAGCATAGTTCTATTAAAATTCTTCTTCTTTTTAATGTTGCAATATCTTCGATACTTCATTAAAAAACAACTTTATTGGACCCTTTTTAAAAGTCAGTTATAAATAAATGTATCAAATTTACAGGGGCGTGAAGCAGCTCCCGAAACCTTGGAAGTCAACATTCGAGCAGAGCCTCTCAAGCAGCGTGGTGACGTGGTTGCCGTACGTCGGTGCGTGCGAGTCCGCGGGCGCACTCAAGTGGCTGTGCGCGCTGGCGCAGCACGCCGTGCCGCGCCTCGCCGCGCCGCGCCTCGTCTCCACCTGCCTCGCGCTGCTGCACGACACCGCGCGCTGCCTGCACCAACGCACCAACGTGTACCACCAGCTGCTGCAGGCCAGGTCACATCAAACTACAATTCACATCACACTTTAAGCTATTTCTTAGGCCTTATCAAGAATGGAATACATTTCTTGAAAAATTTAGCTGTAACAAACTGTACAGCATTATCAAGACAATTTGTTTTCGGCAAATAAATTTTTCCCATTATCGCCAGAAAATCGTGTGTCAGTATAGTGCACCATTTGTAGTTGAGATTGGCATTTAGAAAAGTTAATTCATTACACCTTACCTTACAAAAAAATTTAAATTTAGTTGTTACTTAAAAGTTATTTGATTTTAGTATATCACCCTTGATACTCATGAGTAATATACTAAAATACACTTATAATAAGCTCAATCAAGCCAAACAACAAGTAATGACAAATATAAATGTGAGATACAAAGAAAAATAAATGGTCTTGCTATTTGTAGCTTATAAATGTAGAACTCTACTCCACTTCACTGCATGTTCTTGATTATTTTATTATATTAATTATAAACTATTAAAGTAATATAAATGTTACAGGTTCGGCTTATACGGCCTTCCACTAGAACGTACGATCTTTACGACGGAGGCACCGGAGCTGGGTCGCGGCTCATCTACGCCCGCCACATACACAAGCGTTGTTACCGATGATACCAACAACACTCTAACCATAAAGCCTGATTACCAGCTCAAAGACCTGCTAAATTTACCACTTGATATGGGTAAGCAGTGACGAACTTTTTTTAAGTTTGGATTTCTTATATTTTTATTGTATAGTAGTGTAAGTACATTATAAAACTAACTATATATAAAGGTGACTGAAAGTGTTTTGATATTTCAAATTATTATATTTAAATATCAAAATACAAAAAACATGGTTATTGCTGCAGTTTGCGCTACTGGAAAAACTATGCTTGTTATTGTAGAAAAGCTACAAAAATTATTTAAAAAAAATAATAACGAAAACTAATCCTTGACACTGTAATTTTTGCTTGAAGTCTTGAGCATTTTGGTAATGGTGGTGACAATTCCCCTGATTTCATCAGCTCAGTGTCTAGTCTTCTACCTACCTACACTGCTAAGCAATTTTATCCCCTTCATTAACAAGAAAAAAGTCCTTGATTCATTTAACAGAACAAATCATCTGTTATCTCTAATATCATCATCTAATATATTAATCATCATCTACAACATATAATCTACTAACATGTGAAGGTAACACTTTGTACCCCTGTTGCGCGCACGGAGAAGTGTGAGATTTGGCATAATTATAGTTTATGTGGAGGAGTACAGAAAGGAAAAATTTATATTTTTTAGTTTTATTTGTAACACATTATGTGTGTTACAAATATAATAAAACATTAATTGTTTGCGTTCATACTTCATACTACCAATGTCAAACAGATTACAGTCTGTAGTCAAACTGTCGCACAGAGTAGAGATTTTCGCCAAAGAATTTTAAAATGTTGCTGAATGAGCTGTGAATTTAGTGTGATTTGAAATGTTGTATTTTCAGTTACTGTTTTTAGGTAAAATTACGAAATAAAGTTACACACTTATCTCTAAAATCTTCAAATCTTGTTGAAAAAAAGTGCAAATAAATAATAGTAGCGTTTTCTTAGTCTCATTAAACAAAATCACTGTTAGATTGTCGAAACCAACGTTCGCGGTTCACAAAACAAAGAACTAGTATTCTCGCCCACTCGCAGTCGACTAAAGAAGTTTTGAAAGGAGCACTGAGTGTAACTTAGTGCGAAATATATTAGTACCGTAGTACCCGTCTCGTATACGAGTACATAGAAGTCTTTGATAATTATTATGAATACCGTAAGCATATTAAACAGTGGTAGAGCCACGCGGCTGCGTCTTCTTTTGCATGGATGGGCCACGACGGCATACCGGACTGATATCCGGTCTCAGTCGACGCCCCTCTTCACACTAAGCAGGAGCACTACCGGGCCTGGGCCGAAGCATCAACGTTCCGGGATGTAAACACACACCACCGCTATTTTAGAAAGAAGTAAAAGTCTGCATCCAGGTCCTACAAAAGAGTCATGGTCAATGCAAAGTCAGAACACATCGGCAGAATTGGCGAGAAACTAGTTTGCCTTCCTTCGGGAACCCGTGCATTCAGGGCTCTCGCCAAGACTGTCCAAGGGAACTTCTGACAGCCATTTCTCCTATCTCTTGCACAGGGAATACGACTCACAGGCCCAAAGGAGAAAGACGATCTCTCTCTTTGCGTTCAATTCCCGATGAAGGGGGAACACAGCCCACAATCCCGCGGTGTGAGTACTCGCTTCATGAAGGATTTGCGTTTTACATAGCGCTCGGTTGGCAAAGCACTCCTCTCCCTGGACGTCAACAAGTTGAGTGGGCTTGATGGGAATGACGTCTTCAGCACAATGGGAGACCCTCCCCTTGTGCTGAAGACGTGTGCTCCCAAGTTAGCACCGGTTTTAACGCGTCTTTTCCGGTGCTCCTACTCCTTAGGTGTAGTTCCGAATTCCTTGACGACAGCTTTGGTCTACTCGATCCCTGAACGCTCAGACCCGTCCAACTATAGGCATATCGCAATTATCTCCTTGTTCTCTGGAGTCCATTATAAACTGTCAGTTCATGAGGTAACCTTGGGGATCACCAGGTGATTAGTTACCGCTAATATCGTTTTCGTCAGGACTGATCAGCTGGTGATTTTCTGGCCTACCTGACTCATAGATAGGTAGAGGCAGTTGAGTCTTAGCTTAGCTTAGCTTAGCTTGTTTTTCGAAGCTTCCTTTTTCGAGACTGAAGGATCTTCAAAAAATGAGCTTATCCGTTTCTAAAAGTTTCTAAAAGCCGGCAACGCACCTGCAATTCGCCTGGTGTTGTTGCAGTTGTACATGGGCGGCGGTAGTGTAATCACTTACGATCAATTGAGCCACATGCTCGTTTGCCCCCTCTTTTACTCGTATAAAAAATATAATTAAAACCCTCTGTTAAACATAGGCCTCCCCCATAAATTGCCTCATAGCCAAGCGGGCTGACAACCGCAGTTTTTTTCTATTTTAAATAGTTATTAGGAAGATGCTGGTGTTAGTAGTTATTGGTTAGTTAGTGAGTATGAATGTTTGATTAGAGGGCAAGGGCGTAGGCGCGTGGAGCGGCGCGTGGTGGGCGGCGGGCGGCGCGGGCGGCGCGGCCAGCGCGGCGGCGGGCGCGGCGCTGCCGCTGCACGTGAGCTGCTACGTGGCGTCCGACGGCACCAAGCTGGAGTCGGCCGCCGCGCGCCAGCAGCCCGCCGTCGTCAGCGCGCTGCCCGCCGACACGCACCAGGTACCAACTCTAGCCTTTTATTGTTTCAACATAGTTGCAGGTGTCCATGTGTTGCACTAGCCACTTTCAATTTTATAAAAAAAAATATTAACTAACCGAAAAAAATAATTATCTACCTTCATAATGTGTATTTTGAAATGTATGTATGTATGTAGTGTATTGGGAAATTGCCGTTCTGTAATACTGGCCATTTCCAATCAAAATAATTTTTGTTTAGCTACCAATTCTACTTTCAAATTTATTTTATTTTTAAAAAACATGGAATTCTTTTTTCAAAATTATTTATTTGTTTATTGATTATCGTTATGTATTTATCGCATTTGAATCTTTTTCGTCATTATGGATACGTTAAAAATTCGAGTAATTTTGGAATATGAGTGTCGTCGTGGCAGCCACACGGCACAAGCGACACGCAACATGAACGACGTTTACGGAACGAATACTACAAACGAGTGCACCGCCTGTTATTGGTTTGCCCAGTTCCATTCTGGAAATTTCAACCTGAAAAATGAACCCCGTGGTCGTCCGAAAACTTTGGTCGATAGAAAAAAAATTACATTAACTTAGGCAAATATGACAATTTTTTTTACTTAAATAACAGGTTCCATTCTTTACCTAATGACGCTCCGCTAATACTTTGTTACAGCTTTGGACAGCAGTTGAAGAGGGTCAAACCAAGCAACCATCTCAAGCCCCTGACTCTTTTGACGATGTCGAGATTTCAATGATGGAGTGTGATCCACAAGAAAAACCCGAATTTACAGAGGACAAGTTCTTTAAGGTAAATATTTATTTGAGTCCTTTTATTTTTGGAGTGTTCATTTTTGGTACACTGTACATCTGTGTCAGGCTTCAAGGTGAAGCATTTTTCTTACAAATTAGAAATTACTTAAAAAAACTGAGTACTTATAATATTTCTTCAATGTGTAGGATCAAGATCAGTGTGGCATTCCTTGGGCGTCGCTGGTTACCAAACCTCCTCAGCACACACTGGTAGTGGAGCGGATGCATTCAGGAGCGAGACGATATATTGTTTTGGACTTTGGACACACCATTCGTCTTACTGATATTGTAAGTGCGTTTATAGGATAATTTATATGTTTGTCATTTATTATTATAATAATATAATAACAAAATAAATGTCATCTTTACTATTTGTTTGTCAAATTCTTGATGTATGTGAGTCATATTTAGGCCCAAATACTCAAACGCTACTCAATTTTAAGATGTTAAGTCTCGTGGTGTCACAGTCACTTTAACTTAAATAAAATAGAGAGACTAAATAATTTGATTTTTGTTTTATCATGAATTTATAGAAATAGCCAATGCTGATAAAAATCGAATTGTTGATAGTCTGTTTCACAAAAGAAGTCCCACGAAAAATATGCCAGCTAAAATTAAATGTAAAGTATGGAATTTTACAGCAAATGTCAAATTTCGCGAAAATTGTGGCACTGCGATTAAAAGACTCGTGGAAAAGGCTTCCAGATTAAAATAATAATAAACGCAATAATTGACCAGTAATAAGATAAGAAATAAGATACAGGTTAAAAATAATTTTATTTCATAGATAATCCCGTCGTGCTCGGATCTGGTAACACTATGCATTGACATCTGGGTAGTGGGCGAGGAGACTGACTGCGTCAAATTGGCCTTCGCTACAGACATCGCTTCTAAGCATCTTGTCCTCACCGACATACAGCCGCCGCCGCTCTGCCGATACATGAAGGTTGGATATTTATAATCTTGGTGGTTATAGTGGATAAATAAAAACAATTTTAATTGGGGTTAACGAAATTCACAAGTATTGTGGATAAAATATTAAATATATGTAGATATTGAATAGTAATATATAATTAATTACAATTTATAGGCAAATGCATACTCAAGTTATTGAGTCTAATTTACATTTTTAAAGACTTAAAATGACATAATAATGTTTCATATTATAATATTATTATGTTAGTGTAAAATACGAAATATACCGTTTTGTTATAGATTACTACAATTGGTCGTTATGGCATGTCAGCAATGAAGTGTAAGATCCCACTAGGCTGGTTTTATGGTGAAATTGCTGAAATTGCTAATGTGCAGGCGTCTATCAATGCATTAAATGAGTTGCAACAAGATCTTAGCTGCAGATTAAGGTATGTCACATTCTTTCGTCCCACTTCTGCTTTATGTATATTAAATGACCCTTGTTACAATATAAATTAGTGATATTTTGAAAAATTGGCATAATAAGATGATTTTAATATTTTTTTTTTATAACAGGTTAGCAACAGGGAAGCTTATGGACCTCTTGAACCCATATCTGGACCTGTACAATGGAAATGCAGCTCACATGATGGCCTATTTCAACTTGGCTAATGAGGCCGACCCTAAAGTAATTACTGCATACCAGGAGTGCATAGATCTGCAGCAGCAGTTGTACAACTGCAATAATATACTGAAGAAACTTCAAAATGGCTCAGACTGCAATGATCGAGCAGTCGAGGCTATAACCAAGGGTCTCGTGACATCAAAATCCCTGCTTGAGAGAGCCTCGACTGATAAACTGCGAGTTATTGGAGAGAATATAGTTGATATGATTCTGTACTTCCTGTTCCAAATGGATGATGTGGTGAGTTGTTAATAGTTACTTACACGGAGCAAATACAAAGAGGTGTTGTAATTAGATTTCACTACGTAACAACGCGTGATAATATGCGGAGTGAGAGGATGTTAAACCCCGTCCACTACTATTTTCCGTCTACCGATAAATAGTAAAACTACTCGCATCGTTCCATATCGATGTTGCAATGTAGTTTAGCAACCTTGACGATAGATGGCGGCCTGTTCATAAAATGATTATAAAAACTATAAAAATACTATGTTGGCGATTAAAAGTTCTTTAGGACTGAATGCAAAACAAATTTCTACACCTTCGTATGATTATTTTACCAATACTGAGCTCTACGTACCTTTATATTTTTAGTTCCCATGACACAAAGTGTCGTCATCGAATATATTTAATTACATTTAAAAGCCGACGCAGAGATTTTTTTAGAACCTTTTTAATAAATAATGTATAAAATTACTTACAAATAAAATGTGATGCCATCCATAGCATCAGAGCGTCTATCTGAGTAGTTTTTACACAATAAAACACAACACTTCATCCTGTTCGTTTTAATACTATGAAAATACACCGATTTGCCATTTTCGACACATAAGCACGAATGCTGCCAGTATACTAAGTAAAGCCACGGCCACCGTGATGACGCCAGGACCTAATTAGAATCACAGTGCACAGTTGCTAATGCGATCTCCTCTTTGTATTTGCTTCATGGTTACTAATAAATTGCAGTTTTAAGGCCTTCTTTCATTTCTGAGCAGGTATTGAAATAGACAATTTGTTCATTGTTCGGAGATGGAAGGATGGAGATGATTTCCCAGCCATTATTATTGCAAGTGAATGACAGGTGAATTTCCAACAGATGATTACATGAAAGAATGTTCATCGTAACTACCTCGTGCTCTTGTACCAATTAAATCTACTAGTGCGAAAGTCAGATGTGCAACAACGATTCAAACTGCTATCTGTAGCAAATTCAAATTATTCATGATCATCACCGCAGTTTATCACAATTCCAATTGGCACAAACACGGTCTTGAGCCACCTGCATCCATCGCATTCCTCTGGATTTTTTACCAGGTCGTCACTCCATCATCGCCTTTCATTTTGTTTATCGTATGATGTATGTTTAAGTTATATAATAACGGCGGTGTTAATTAGTAAATCGTGTACGCAGCAAATACCGGAGGTGTCGCGCGAGTGGTGCGTGGCGGTGTCGCAGCTGGTGTGGTCGTGGGGCGCGCGCGGCGCGGCGGCGCTGGGCGCGCTGCTGGCGCGCGTGTGCGGCGCCGCGCGCTGGTGGGGCGACTGCCTCGCCGACGCGCTCGCCGCCGCCTTCTCCGCGCACGACGCGCCGCCGCTCGCCATCGACAGGTACACGCTCACTCACACGTGTGCGGCGCCGCGCGCTGGTGGGGCGACTGCCTCGCCGACGCGCTCGCCGCCGCCTTCTCCGCGCACGACGCGCCGCCGCTCGCCATCGACAGGTACACGCTCACTCACACGTGTGCGGCGCCGCGCGCTGGTGGGGCGACTGCCTCGCCGACGCGCTCGCCGCCGCCTTCTCCGCGCACGACGCGCCGCCGCTCGCCATCGACAGGTACACGCTCACTCACACGTGTGCGGCGCCGCGCGCTGGTGGGGCGACTGCCTCGCCGACGCGCTCGCCGCCGCCTTCTCCGCGCACGACGCGCCGCCGCTCGCCATCGACAGGTACACGCTCACTCACACGTGTGCGGCGCCGCGCGCTGGTGGGGCGACTGCCTCGCCGACGCGCTCGCCGCCGCCTTCTCCGCGCACGACGCGCCGCCGCTCGCCATCGACAGGTACACGCTCACTCACACGTGTGCGGCGCCGCGCGCTGGTGGGGCGACTGCCTCGCCGACGCGCTCGCCGCCGCCTTCTCCGCGCACGACGCGCCGCCGCTCGCCATCGACAGGTACACGCTCACTCACACGTGTGCGGCGCCGCGCGCTGGTGGGGCGACTGCCTCGCCGACGCGCTCGCCGCCGCCTTCTCCGCGCACGACGCGCCGCCGCTCGCCATCGACAGGTACACGCTCACTCACACGTGTGCGGCGCCGCGCGCTGGTGGGGCGACTGCCTCGCCGACGCGCTCGCCGCCGCCTTCTCCGCGCACGACGCGCCGCCGCTCGCCATCGACAGGTACACGCTCACTCACACGTGTGCGGCGCCGCGCGCTGGTGGGGCGACTGCCTCGCCGACGCGCTCGCCGCCGCCTTCTCCGCGCACGACGCGCCGCCGCTCGCCATCGACAGGTACACGCTCACTCACACGTGTGCGGCGCCGCGCGCTGGTGGGGCGACTGCCTCGCCGACGCGCTCGCCGCCGCCTTCTCCGCGCACGACGCGCCGCCGCTCGCCATCGACAGGTACACGCTCACTCACACGTGTGCGGCGCCGCGCGCTGGTGGGGCGACTGCCTCGCCGACGCGCTCGCCGCCGCCTTCTCCGCGCACGACGCGCCGCCGCTCGCCATCGACAGGTACACGCTCACTCACACGTGTGCGGCGCCGCGCGCTGGTGGGGCGACTGCCTCGCCGACGCGCTCGCCGCCGCCTTCTCCGCGCACGACGCGCCGCCGCTCGCCATCGACAGGTACACGCTCACTCACACGTGTGCGGCGCCGCGCGCTGGTGGGGCGACTGCCTCGCCGACGCGCTCGCCGCCGCCTTCTCCGCGCACGACGCGCCGCCGCTCGCCATCGACAGGTACACGCTCACTCACACGTGTGCGGCGCCGCGCGCTGGTGGGGCGACTGCCTCGCCGACGCGCTCGCCGCCGCCTTCTCCGCGCACGACGCGCCGCCGCTCGCCATCGACAGGTACACGCTCACTCACACGTGTGCGGCGCCGCGCGCTGGTGGGGCGACTGCCTCGCCGACGCGCTCGCCGCCGCCTTCTCCGCGCACGACGCGCCGCCGCTCGCCATCGACAGGTACACGCTCACTCACACGTGTGCGGCGCCGCGCGCTGGTGGGGCGACTGCCTCGCCGACGCGCTCGCCGCCGCCTTCTCCGCGCACGACGCGCCGCCGCTCGCCATCGACAGGTACACGCTCACTCACACGTGTGCGGCGCCGCGCGCTGGTGGGGCGACTGCCTCGCCGACGCGCTCGCCGCCGCCTTCTCCGCGCACGACGCGCCGCCGCTCGCCATCGACAGGTACACGCTCACTCACACGTGTGCGGCGCCGCGCGCTGGTGGGGCGACTGCCTCGCCGACGCGCTCGCCGCCGCCTTCTCCGCGCACGACGCGCCGCCGCTCGCCATCGACAGGTACACGCTCACTCACACGTGTGCGGCGCCGCGCGCTGGTGGGGCGACTGCCTCGCCGACGCGCTCGCCGCCGCCTTCTCCGCGCACGACGCGCCGCCGCTCGCCATCGACAGGTACACGCTCACTCACACGTGTGCGGCGCCGCGCGCTGGTGGGGCGACTGCCTCGCCGACGCGCTCGCCGCCGCCTTCTCCGCGCACGACGCGCCGCCGCTCGCCATCGACAGGTACACGCTCACTCACACGTGTGCGGCGCCGCGCGCTGGTGGGGCGACTGCCTCGCCGACGCGCTCGCCGCCGCCTTCTCCGCGCACGACGCGCCGCCGCTCGCCATCGACAGGTACACGCTCACTCACACGTGTGCGGCGCCGCGCGCTGGTGGGGCGACTGCCTCGCCGACGCGCTCGCCGCCGCCTTCTCCGCGCACGACGCGCCGCCGCTCGCCATCGACAGGTACACACACACGCACGCACACGCACATACACACACACACACACACACACACACACACACACACACACACACACACACACACACACACACACACACGCACGCACGCACGCACGCACACTCCTTTCACGCTGTCACGCTAAACTTGGTTTTCTATCGTTAACAACTTACCAGCTGTATGTAGCCCACCACAATTGCGATTGTGTTACTCTGGCGATAGTCACCGCCGCAATTTACGATCTGATCGAATATTGGTGTGAGTAATACTTTTTTTTAATTGAATAAGGATGACTAGCGAACACGCTATTACCATTAAAACGTCTCTTTTTTTTTCTACACTCAACACACATCCGCCATTATTCTTCTACTTCACCCTGGTATTCTGTGAGACCGTGTTCTTACTCTGGTCTAGCTAACAGCTAACCCATTCATGCTGCAGTTAAATATTTAACAAAAACATATTGCTATTTTTATTACTTCATTTGTCCTTCCACTCGTTTGCAGATGTCTAGTGGTAGTGATGTACATGTGCCGCAAGAGCATGTACGCGCACGTGGACACTGGAGGCGTGGGCGTAGCGGGTGCGTTGGCCACGCGAGTGCTGTCGCTGCTTCAGAGCTCTGAGCCTCAGCCTGCATTGCTGGCCGCGCTGCTCACGGCTCTGGCTTCTGTGCTTGATGCTGCACAGCCACCACCGCCCCCACTTCAACACCATGCCACACCAGGCGCACAGAGACACAAGAGGTGTGTATGTAGCTGTTAGGTAGTAGTTTGTTATAGTAAAGTTTCTCTTTTGGAGTGAAACATCTTTAAAATCACATCAAACATCAGAAAAGTAAATTGTAACAAAAAGATCTATATTGTCTTGCCTTAATAATAACAAAACTATTACTCTTAGAGAGATGTAAGTGCAATTGTCTTTATTTAACTTATATAGCCAGCTCACCGTGGACGACCTTGAGCTTGTGTGAGTTTGGCGGGGAAGAGGGACCCTTGTCCTTGTCCTTTCAGTCTTGTTTTCATTTAGATCTTCAACGCTAAAATCGACACCCTGACGTAGATGTTTTACATTAAACCAATTACCGTGTGCCCCTATACAGCCCCACCTGATCTTTTCGCTTCTTCAATACTATGGAAACACATTATGTACAAAGTAACTTACAGAATGAGGACATTAGTTAGATCGATAAATGTGTGCAAATAGAAGTGTGTTAGAAACACGTCGTGGTTATTGTTGAGAATAATATAGTGTGAAAGTGAATTTTTACTTCCTCTCTTGCTTACGCAATTTATCATTAACTGCAATAAAACAGCGTAACGCAGTACACACTTGCACAGCGCAATTATAATTCGTCATATCGTAATAAGTGCCGGTCGCGGTCACAATTAAGCATATAATGTGATGGAAGTCACATGACAACATCAAAATAAACACATCAAGAGAATCTAGGGATATTTTATATTTCATCAAATATCTAAAAATCTATGAAGAATTTTCATATATAGTAAATGGAAGAATGGTAGGTTATTTTAACGTCTTTAATAAAAAATTAATAATATTTCGCAGTTTTTTGTTTTAAATAAAAATGTAATTTTTTCAATCGCCATAGAAAATGAGTATGATAAAAAAGCTTTATTTCTTCTTATAAACTATTAATTTTTATTAAAATTGAAAACACCTTATAAAATCTAATTATTAATAACCAGTGTTGCCATCTCCTACATTAATTACACATCGACATCGATTGTTCATACTGTTGCACGCCACTATTAATGTCTTGTACATGGCAACACTAGTTACACTAGCGCCCTCTAGTGTCGAGTAGCAGAACTAGGAGAGTCCAGATCCTTCTAGAAATTTCGGGACCGATATGTACTCGAACATTCTAGATGTCGCTACAGTAGAAGATTCTGGAAACTATCTGAGGCCCTATATAAGGCCGGTATAGACCACGACCGAGGCAGTATTGAATTGGCGATACAAGAGAATACTTCGAAGCAAAATAACGGCGAACTGTGTTTTATTATTAGTGTGATTTTAAATTGTAATTAGTGTTGCGTAATTAAAGTGTCAATTTTGGTAATTCAATCGTCAGTTTTTAATTGTCTCGAACCCCAAGCTCGTAACAATACTTAAAATTAAATTGTCAATGTCTTGCTGCGGTATGAGGTCTCATGTTCTTTGGGAAGTGTTCGTAACGTTATTCTTCCATCGTCAAATTTGGCGGGAAATCTCTCAAAGTTTTTCGTTGTAACATGTCCCAGGCATGCTCGATAGGATTTAAGTCGGGCGACTGTGCCTATCCAAAACTTAAATATCGTGGTCTCTGAGAGCGGCCGACACCAGCTGCGACGGATGGGAAGGAGTATTATCGTGCATGAGTAGAAATTCCTGGCCCGTTAGGATTCTGTATATGGCAATAACAGGCTCTACTACCTCTTCGTGGTATTTTTGTGCAGTGATGCTGCCTTGAATCTAAATGAGTTGTTCCTCCGCCAAGACGAATTCCTGCCCACACCACGATAGTCCCGCCTTGGTATGAGTGAAACTCCTGAGGGTGCCGTAGAAGGCTAACTCTACCAGGAGTTCTTCAAACGCATGTTTTTCGTGAATCCGGATGAAACCCAAACCGGAACTCATCGGTGAACAGCACCAAAGACCATTGTTCGTCACTCCATGGTAAATGCTCCCGAGCCCAAGAAAGCCGCCGACCGCGTTTGCCACGTCGCAATGCTGGGACACGTAGCAGTCTTCGAGCATGAAGACCAACTTCATACAACCTCCTTCGCACGGTTTGATTGCTTACCAGCAGCTGATGGTCGTCCTGGACTATTTGTAGTAGTTGTATCGCTGTGATATTGGGTTATCTTCTGGCGGTCATTTAGAGAAATCGATCCTGTCTGTGCATAGTAATACAATATCTACCCGAGTGCCATCAGCTACATCCTCAGTACTGCGATAACGTGACCACAACCTTGTTGGTTGGTTTGTAGGGGCTCAGCAACGACACGTTTTCACATTTCACCTCGACTCAAATGACGATGTGACATGACTCTTAAAGCTCGCACGGCACGTTAAATTAAAAAAGAAAAATAATCTAATCTCTTTTCATTAAATATCAATAAAACAATTTTTATTTTCATTGACGTAACGAATTACTAACAATTTTGCCGCCGTATTTTGTTTTTTCTTTTTTTTTTTAATTTACATGTTTAAATTTAAAAAGAGAATATAAGAGGTTTCAATCTGTATATAAACTTTTTATGAAAACTAAAAAGATTTTAAACTATAAACTTGTAAATAATTTAAAATTAAGATATCCCTAGATTCTGTTGATGTGTTTATATTAAGTATGCAAACAATGAAATGATGTCACACTGGTCATCTTCACAAGAACAGATTCACTACAAACAAGGTATTGTTGTAAAAATTGGATGATTGACGGATTCATCAAACACATTAATTGTTGAATTTAGTGCTTAAACAAGAGGGGTTTCGAGTAGATAGTATGTGTAGTAAGTAGCAGTAGAAAATAAATGAGAGATGTGCATTCGTGCAGGTGGGAGTGGGTGACAGGCGGCGTGGCGGGTGCGGCGGGCGCGGCAGGCGCGGGCGGTGCGGGGGGCGCGGGCGGCGAGGCGGGCGAGGCGCGCGCCGACTGCAAGCTGCCGCGCCGCAAGCTGCACAAGAAGCTGCTGCACCAGATGCACGAGATCGAGGCCGCGCGCCGCGGCGTGCAGCTCGCCTTCGAGGAGCAGCAGGTGCACGCGCACG
Source organism: Parnassius mnemosyne (assembly GCA_963668995.1). Classification (NCBI taxonomy): domain Eukaryota; kingdom Metazoa; phylum Arthropoda; class Insecta; order Lepidoptera; family Papilionidae; genus Parnassius; species Parnassius mnemosyne. The sequence goes on from CAVLGL010000057.1 coordinate 12,708,669, forward strand.
CGCACGCGCATGCCTGCTACTTAAACTTAACTCATTGACCTTAATCCTCCAAAACTTCTGAACCTTGAACACGCTCCTTGTATACCTCCTATCAAAAGCTATGAGATCTTTCTGGTATATTTGAAAGTAGCCTTTTCAGATACGTACGGGACGCAATGACACGATACTCTTACGCGACTATCACACTGCACTACGGTGCAATAATCTAGTTCACGTTTAACTTCCGGAGTACAAATCATGCTCACTAATATTGAAGCAACTGTTGCTATTCCATAATCTATTTGCAAAAGTCGTTATTGTTATGTAATTATATGTTATGTAATAGAAATACACATTACTTCCATTCTTCTCTTTAGCATGCTGATGGTAAATCACATAATTCAATTTGACATTGTCGAAAAAGATTAAGTTCTTTTTTGTCATTATTAAAAAAGGTGTATTCATTACACACGTGTGACTTCAGTACATACTTAAAGGTCTTTTGTTGTATTAACTTTTTATTTCTTCATAATAAGTTTCAATTTTCAACAGCGCGCTCGGCTTAACCTAAAAACACGGATGGCAATGTTTGGCAAACGAGGCAATGGCAGCAGCAGCAGTAAAACAGAGGAAGCAGAGCGAGCGTCGCACCTGCTGAGCCCAGCACTAGCCATCCAACTGGCACAGGCCTTGGTTGCACACATTCTCGCCATGGACAGCACTATTGCTGGAGAGTCACTGCTGCTTTGCTCTAAAGTATGTTCTGTGATTAAATTTTATTATAGTTATAATGGATACTTTTTTTAATGTTTATTCTTATTGAATCTCATCAATGGTATTAGTAATTACAAGTTAGATTTTTTTTTTTACTTTCATTACTTGCATATTTCCTCGACAAATGATGCTTATATTGGAAATTTTTTTCTATCGTGGCTCAAATAGGAATGTTTATTAAACTATCAGGTTTTATTTTTTTAATATATTTTATAATAAAATATCTCGGAATGACTTTTATTTTCTAAACTTTTAGGTTGTTGGGCGACTGTGCTCTGCAAGCGGTGGCGCGTCGTTGTTGGATCCCGACAGCGTGCTCGGGTTGGCACGTCTCGCCGTCACAATGCCTCCCTGGCCCCGGCACGCGATAACAACATTGCTACAAGTAACTTTAAGCAGCTCTATCTGGTTCCATCCCATTCTGCTTGGTCTTCCTATTCTGGTTTACACAAATAAGTGGTGGGGAGGGTGTCTTTTAAATACAATAATATAATCAATCTTTTGTTCAAGTTTAGTTTATATGTGAGGTTTTGCAATGATTATTTTTGCATTATATTAACACTTTCTCTGTTCTATTTTTAGACACAATAGTAAGACAATAATGGGCTAATAAATTTTTTTTTCTTAAAAAACGTTACCCCCACACTAGGATTTTCTCCTGTGTCGTGGAGGCAGTTTACAAACATAAATTGCACAAGGACAAACATCCAGACCCGGAACAATTATTTGTAGGCCATACAAATACTTGTTCCGTGCGGGATTCGAACCCGCGGCCCCCAGCGCAACAACTGATTGCTAAGCCACTGCGCCACGGAGCCGTCTTATAAAAATCAAATACATGTAGTATTAAGAAAAATAACTTTTACATACGAGATATAGCATTAGCAATAGGTATACAATTTTTTTGGAAACAAATAAATCTCAAAAAATACCACAATTTACAATACACATTACTAATACAAGCATTCTTTGATAATAAAAAACGAGGAGGTCAAAGTTACAAGTCAAGTGTTCATGATAAAGTTATTTGTTCTAAACATTTAAAGTTTACCATATTGAGTTAATGTTCTCCAGACTGAATGTCGGTCACGGCGTCCAGTCTCAACAGATACTAGGGATTTCCGCAAGACGAAATCGTGCGCAAACACAGGTGCACACCCTCTCTATACCCTCACGCTCATAGTTCCTTTGGACTTGGTTCCAACACGACCGGAGAGATATCAGGCGTAGAACCAACGGCTTTACGTGCTTTTCGAGGTACTGGGTTAAAACACTGCCAATCCGAGCTGTTACTGAGAAATAGAAAAACCAAAACCAAATGATTAACAGTCGCGATTCTACTTTATCTCTAATAGTAATTGACAGTCGGTATGCAATACGTCGTTGACGCCGCAAAAATTACGGGACAGTAAGAAAACATTTATTATTCCCCGATTACTAGCTTTTTTCATCACAAAATTCAATATATTAGACTTAATTTAAAACTACAAATAAGGTTAATTTTCTGATGAAAAAAGCTAGTAATCGGCGAATAATAAACGTTTTCTTACTCTCCTGTAATGTTTTGAAAAATGGAGGTACGCCCCTTTGCGGCGTCAACGACGAATAGTTCCAATTCAAACGAGTCCTTCACTAGTTCGATAGGTAAATCCTAAAACGTTTTTGTCGTAAGAAACAAAAGGTAATTTATGTTGAATTTTAGGATTTGGTCGAGTACGAGAACCCCGAGGGGTCATCCAGTCCCAACAGCGAGGAGTGTTGGGGAGCGGCCGGCACGTCTCGCGTGGTGCGCGTGGCGCAGGACGACACGAGCGTCGGCCGCCCGCCGCGCAAGGCCAAGGGCGCTACTGTCGCAGGTTTGTGACCTCCTATTTACGTTCATCCATACATCCATCACAGCCTATAGAATTCCAAAAACAAACATAGAATATAAATAAAGGTCTTTTCGATTGCCTTATATGGGTGATATTTGATTGCCTCTTCTGCCCATCTCCCGGTTTGTTGCCCCCACGATGTAGAGCGCCCCACACGACATAATATATATTAATTGTAGTTGTTAATAGTAGTCTAATTAAAGTCCTAGACAGAACAACACGTCTCTCTCTCTCTCTCTCTCTGTAACAGAATATCAAGTATTAATCGATTTAGTGATAGCCAAACCAAGCACTCCAGCGAATTATTCGGTTCAATTAAACACAGCTTAAAAGTGCGAATACATGCTTGCGATGCAATGCAACGCGAGGTACCTCTTGCCCTAGTTTCTATCAGTCGATTGTTATTTGTTCACAAATTACACACTACATGCTTTTTTAAAAACTTTGTTGTCTCTTGTACAGAAATAATATTTGTGTTTAGTTCTTTTAAATATGCAGGGTTACTGGGAACTCGACAACTTGTTAAAAATTTGACCATCCATATGTATGGCCTTAATGAATTTTTTTTTCTTTTTTTATACTTTATGTATCATAAAATGTTACGTACTTCAAAAAATTACTATGACGAGACATAAAAATATTTTAAAAACCTTCCCATCAGCTATCCAAAAAGGTAATAATAACCCGGTGAAGACATTTATTTATAACGTACAGTCAATTAAACTAATGTGACTCATTTCTATACTTAAACAATTTTTTACTAAGTTTTTTAATGATTAAACATCTTGCTCAATATGAGCCCCTTGGTTGCGGATTACTTGGACACGTCCTGATTCTTTTCCTAACTTCGGTTTTCGTTATTTTTGAAGATATTGTAGCAATAATCTGCTCTGCCGCATTCAAGATACGCCTTTATAGTTCTTCAAGAGAATTCACTGGGGTCATGTAGACCCTTTATGTGACCCCAAACGTAGAAGTCTAGTGGCGCCAGATCAGGACTTCGTGCAGGTCACGGAATTGGCCCTCCCCTGGCATTGGCAATCCACCTGTTTGGGTATTGGCTATTTAGCCACTCTCGTACAGATAACCGGAGGTGAGCTGGACAGCCGTCATGCTGATAAATCAAATTACTTCTAATTTCTTCTGAAACATCTACTAATAAGTTTTCCAAATCAATTCGCAAAAAGTTTTCGTAAATTTCCCCGTTTAAATTTTGTGACATACAATAAGACCCAATATATTTGTCATTTACAATACCCATCCACACATTCAAAGAAAATCTGCGCTGTGGCGTTGTTTCTTTCATTTTTTTTTTGGCTTGTTGTTCACTTTCAGTGCTCAGTAATGAAGATTATCGTAGTTTGTAATACCATCTCGCTCAAATTTGGACTCATCCGTCCGTAGAATGTTTCTTAAAAAAAAAGTTCTTCATCTGCGTTGGCGTTCAGCATGAAACGATCAAACTGGAGTCTACTCGCTGGACCTCCCTCGTACAGCGTTTTTACTGGTTGGTAATGGTACGGATGTCGGCCTGTCAGGTGCACCACCGAACATACCTTCCACTGGGACATACCGAGCCGGCGTGCTACAATGTTAGCTGAGACGTTAGGGACGTCAATAAAATGTTGCATAATTGTTTCTTCATTTTCAGCCGTAAAACGTCGTGGTCTGCCAGTATCCGCTTGATTTATGTGAATAGTGCCGCCTTCACTTAATCGTCGATAGGTAGCTCCGAAGACAGAAACGTAGGGAAGCCGGCGATCAGGAAAGTGACGTTGATATTCTCTACGAGCCCCAGCAACGTTGCCGTCAGCAATACCATAACAATACACGATGTCGGCATGTTCTTTATTAGAATATGACGCTATTTTAACTTCGACGCACCAAAACATTAAAAATGAACAGTCTAACAGATAACGGTAACAGCAATAATAACAATAACGATAACGACTGAAAACAATAACAAATGAATTAACGCGATGAGAGTTTATTAGTAGGAAGTTTAAACACGTGTTTACGCAGCGATAGTCGAAACTAACGAGCGTCGCTACGACTCAATTTAAAATGGCCGTCGGCTTTCTGAATAGATGTCAACAACCAATCAGACGCCAAGTGACTAAAAGTGTGCAAGTTCGTTCCTAAGAGCAATCATTCTTTGCCGTTCTCTACATACGTTAAGTTTTCTTTTTTAATTTATTTATCAGATCTAAAAATAATAATACAGATATAGGTCTAATTAACATTAGACTTTATTGACTTTAGATTAATTAACATTAAACCACGGAGGTTTGACTTATACAAAGTACAAAGCAAAGTCTAAGTAAGTAGTTCGGTTTGTGAGTAGGTAGTAGGTAGTGTAAGAATATAAAGACTAAGACGCCCATTACACCGTAGGTTTTGCTGTCAGTTTTACTACAATCACGGTTGTGATTGACGAATAACCTACCGTGTAATGCGGTGATTGACGGTTTCATGAAATTGATAGATAAATATCTGGATATTTTGATTTTTACGTCAATTAACTATATAATAATAAAAAGAAAACTAAAACAAAAGAGAACATTTTGGGTGCATCCTATATTAAGGACAGATTAGAATATGGAAAACATCATACCTTGCACTCTAAACTCAGATGTTACCCATATAATTTTTTTTTTATTCCACAGAATGAGTATTTCTTCTTTTGATGAGCTCGTATATCAGAATATTGTTTCAAGTCTTTTTTGTACAACGCTGGCCTTTTTTGCACTTCATCTATGAGCTCTTCTGCTTTTTCGTTTGTAACAGAGGGGATGACGTGCGCACGTCGGTGTGACTAACCAACAAAGTTGGATACTGGATAGTCCGCGAGCTTAGGTCGGCATAGGGTGCTAACGAGCGGTTGGCCGATAGTTGGACAACTTTTTCTGCCGACTTCCAAAAAGGATACTGTACTCAATTCGACTGTATGTTTTTTTATGTGTGTTACCTCCTAACTTTTTGCTGGGTGAACCGATTTCGATGATTCTTTTTTTATATGAAAGCTGATACTTCTCGTGTGGTACCATATGAATTTGATCAAGGTCAGACCAATCGTTTTTGATTTTTCTTAATAACTTATATTGAAGTCGGCTGTACAAAATTTTAAATTTTAAATCATAATTCTGCGTAATCGGAAGGGATCCTTGATTCTGATACGATCGGTGTCCAATTAATTAGTTGGACCATTTAGTTGGACAAGATGTGTGGGCTAGCTTATAATTGTAAATCTGCGGTCTCTCTTAGGACATGCATATTTGGAGATATAATATTTTTAAGAATTCTAAATTGAAGATCATAGATCTGTTTTAAATATGATTTGTACGTCCGACAATAGCTTGACAAGCCATACTGAATATAAGATTCAGCCAGAGAGATGAAGCATAAGTCTTACTTTGAAGGGTATGCAATTATTTAAGATTTTTATAGTGGCTGGAAACTGACGCAACTTATTACACACATGTTCAATGTGGTAGCTCCAGTTAAACTTTGAATCAATTATAAGACCGAAGTATTTTTGTTTGGTCACAACTTCGATCGTGTTTATGAACAATTAATGGTTTTCGAGAAGGATACCTCATGTATGGGGGGATTTGATAATCATGACTTTGGTTTTATCGGCATTTAACACTAGACCAACGTCATGGCACCAACGTATCAACATATCCAAAACGGGCTGAAGAGCATTACACGCATTTCAGATATCCTTACCCGATACGAGAAGACACGTATCATCTGCGAATTGGTAACAGGAACTGTGTTTCAGACAGTTACCCATCTTGTTGACATAAGATAAAAAGTGCAACGGGCCAAGGACTGATTCTTGGGCCGTGCCTTCTGTCACAATCTTAGGGTCATTGAACGAGTTATTTATTATAACCGTAAATGTTCGGGTTTGGAGATAATTTCTACACCAATTGAGAAAAGAACCCCGGATACTACAATCATCCAGTTTATTGATTAAGAGTGAGAGTGTAGCGTGTCGAAGGCACGAGAAAAATCAATAAGCAAGGACAGTTGACGTGTGTTCAGAAGACACATTTTTTATGGTTCAAATGCTCGTTTACTTCATCTGTAAACTTACAGATGAGGTAAGCAATTAACTTAACGACTTACTTAAGGTCCATAGTACTTTAACCCGCTTGAAATCCGTACTGGTTTTTGTTTATGAATTCGTGCTTTCGGTAAAAATTATGAATCTGCCCACCGATAACTTCTTCATCTATTTTATCAATACTAGAAAGCAGAGTGATTGATCGATGGTTGGAGTAATCGTCGTGTTTGCCCTTTTTGAAAACAGGTCTCACACAGCCTATTTTGAGGTCGTCGGGGTATTCTCCAGCATAATACTGCGGTTAATTAAATTGGTAATGGGTAAGGATATATAAATCAACCACTTTTAGATCAGCCACTCTAATACCGTCAGGTCCAGGAGCCTTATGTGAGTTCAGTCTCTTAATGATTTTGTTTACATTGTCCTGAGAAACCTTTTGGAACCGAATACTAGAATCCACCGGTCTCCGATAAGTTAGGGATTTGGTTAATTTTAAGCTGCATCGAGGAACAATGTTTTTTACTGCCTTTTCAAAGTTTATTTAAAGATTTAGATTAAGAGATTTGTAAGATTATTTGCGAAGTTGTTAGCTATCGCTTTGGTGGTAAGGTCTGTCCTGTCCGTCAAAAGCCTCCAGTATCGCCTCATCAATGGATAATTTTACTCGTCCAAACATCTGGTTAATGATTTTATAAACTTTTTGTATCTTTAAGTAAACGACCCTTTTATTATTATTATTGACTTGATATTATTACCTTTTTGGATAGCTGATTGTTGTTGATAAGTTTTTAAAAATATTTTTATGTCATGTCAAAGTAATTTTTTGAAGTACATATCATTTTATGATACATAAAGTGTACAAAAAATAAAAAAAAATAAAAAAATAATTTATTAACAAATTAGAAAGATTTTTTTAACGCACGCACTACGAAAAATTTTGTAATTGTCCTTGAAGGACCCCTAAATACCCCTCAAGGTCAGGCCGAAGGGTAGCGGCCCCCTACCAACCTTCTTTTTTAAAGGGAAATTTCTTTGAAAAAAAATTATTTTTGCTCATCATCTCTCCTACTATAAACCTTCAACTAAGGGTTACAAAGGGCATATAGCTGTATATATCTTATAACTAATATACATACTTTTTATAACTCATTATTCATTACTTGAACCGATCTATTAAGCCGAGTATGAGTAGTAAGAAAATACCGAATACGGCGAGTACCGAGTGGAGTAAAAGGAGTGCTCGGCGCTCCTTTTAGTAATATTAGTAATGTTTTTTCAGATGTTAGTAATACAAATACTATTTTTTCAAATTAACTTTATATTTTGTGTTTTTATTTTCTAACTATCAGTGAAAACGGCACGACTTCAGACGGACGGACAAACGAATGCCCATTATTCAGTAACAACATTGTTGTCATTGCAGATTTGTTAGCAGATAGTTTTGGTCTGACGAAGACCAGTGACGCTACCAAGCCAAAAACTGTCGAAACTACACCCGCGACCGCAAGTAAGGATTATAGCATTAACTGATGTGACGCGGCTTCGCTGTGCAATGAGTTTGTCTGTTTGCTTGTCGCTGTACGAGCTTGTTAGATCGATTTTCGTGTTATTTTCACTGGTAGATAGATGTCGCTGCACAGTAAATTCGTTGTTATTTATGTGAAGCAAAACTAAGGAAGCTTTTTCAAAATAATTGTTTTATAGGTCATTGATGTTTTATATATAATTTAGTCAAGTTTAACCCCTTTATCTTAATACCCGCTAATTGTGGGACTGTTGTATATTATGTCAAAGAAATATAAGAGCTTAAGAAGATAAGAATTCTTTAACTAGAAGGCTGTAGCAGTATTCTATTTTTCTTTAAACCACTCATCCCCAGCCAGTTGGAATAATCTTGCAGAATAGCAAAAGTTAAAAATATATTTCTATGATTCTAGCAGTAGCGTGAATTTATTATTCAATTGTTTATCGTTATATAGCATTACCGTTATTAGTAGTCTTGAAATTAACTTGTTTGAATCCTTCAAATGAAGGTTGGTGGAAGATCAGTCGGAACTTCAGATTCAGTTTGTGTGTATTCATTACAGAATGTTCCATTCTTAACATTTTTTAATGTAACACCTATTATATGTCAGTTATGCACCTTATTGTTGAATAATTCCTTGAACTTTCCCTTCAATTTTAAGTTTCCTATTGTTGCAGAACATGAGTAGAGACAATGGTTATGAATGGTATGGATAGGTTAGAATATGAGTAAAGGCAAGGTAGTTCGTATTTAAGTTCTCGAGACATGTCTCTGTACCCTAGCTTTTTATGCTTTTCAATTAAGTTAGTTTTCGCTTAGTTGGTATGTTTCCTCTAAAATAATATATTTTTTTTTATTTTACAATTATTCATAGATGTATAAAATATTTAACTTAATATAAACTACTATTTATTGTCCCGAAACAGATACAATCAAGGACATGGAGTATCAACTTGGTCAAGTTGTGGAGTCGGATGATTCAGAGAGTGAAGAGAAGCCTGATTTAGATTTTCTGGATGCGATCAAGAAGGATAACAAAACGAAACCCACAGTAGACAACTACAATACAAGGTTACTATCTCGAAACTAATCATTTAGACATGTCTGGAATTTTTTTTTTTTAAATATAAGAGTGATATATCAGTTAGTAGTTTATGTGATGATATGGAGCCATTGCGGTTTATAGAAGATTTCAGAGGCTTTTTTATGCTTGAGCGCTAAGATAGGATGCCTTACAGTAAGTCATTAAGGACGCGTTTGCAAAATTGATAGGTATAGAATCGAACTATTATATTGACACGGGTTACACACACAAGTGTACGGTTAGCTGCAGAAATCGTAATCAAGTAAAACATTTTGATACTTTGAAAGATTGATTTTTTCCTCATTTCCTTTACCTACAAGAATATACTTAGATATGAAATTCGAATACCTACCTGTGTGACCTGAAAGTGTCCTTCGGTGACTGCTACTGGAACTCCTGGACGAGTAGAATAAGGTGTGCGAGTTTAGGCTCGTTTTGTTAGTTATGATGAGACTTTACCTGCGGACTTGATGGAGCAACCTGAAGGTATACTTCGGTGACTACTACTGGAACTCTTCCATGAGTAGAACTAGGTGTGCCAAGTTAGGGCTCGATTTGTTAATTATGATGAGAATTTACCTCCGCGCTTGATGGAGAGACCTGATGGTGTACTTTGGTGACTACTACTGGAGCTCCTGGACGAGTCGAACTAAGTGTGCCGGGTTTGGGCTCGTTTTGTTATCTATGATGAGACCTTACCTTCGGACTTGATGCAGAGACCTGAAAGTGTACTTCGGTGACTGCTACTGGAACTCCTGGACGTATAGAATAAGGCGTGCCGAGCTTAGGCTCGATTTGTTAGTTATGATGAGACTACCTGCGGGCTTGATGAAGAGACCTGACGGTGTACTTCGGTGACAACCAACTGAGTCACCGAAGTACACCATACTACTACTCGTCGAGGAGTTCCAGTAGCAGTCTACTGAAGTACACCTTCAGGTCTGCATAAAGTCTGGAGGTAAGATCTATCGTAGAAAATGGCTAGGGAAGATAGTTTTTACAATATAAAAAATTATTATATTCAACAAAAAACTTACTACCATTTGAAGATGAAGAACCAGTCTATACGTGGTAGTTATTAGTTATATATTTGGATTAGTTTTGTAACAAAATGTACCCAAAAACATCATAATTTTGCCCAATTTGCAAACGCGTCCTTGGTTTTCTTACCCTACAAACTTTTTTGTTTTGGAGTAGAATAAGCACTATCAAAACCTTAAGTTAAAAACTAGAATGTCGCTTAAATAGTTGAATTAAAAAAAATATCTAATATTTTTCCAGCCGTACGAGCGGAAAATTTTAAAATTTGTATAGCACCACCTTTATCATCATCACCATCATTACCATTATTACAAGTCCACTGCTGAACATAGGCCTAATAAAACATACTACCCTATTTAATAAAAAAAAGGATTTATTAAAATCTGTTAACAATTCGCGAACTTATTGCGTAGGTGTAGGTACATTACAATGAAATACAGTTGAATATAACTTCCCTTTTTTGAGGTCAGCTTAAAACAGGAAAGTGCGTATAAATTTGTATAGTTCTTGTAATTTACGGTGTCGATTTTTTTAATAGTATATGGGTGATAAATGAGCATACAGTCTGCTTACTACAATAAATCTCAATAGAATACATAGAGGCAATGTACAAAACATTGCTTCTATGTATTCGTTATGTACACGTTTTTAGTGTACTCGTATATAAACTAAAAATCTTTTATTTTTAACGCAATATTTCAATGAAGATGACATTAACTTATTTCCGTGATAAAATCACTTCAGTCTCAACTAGCGACCTCTGGTGAGCGTAAGATTATTAGCCCTCATTGCATGAATTTTACACTTACTAGCGATTCGCCTCGGCTTCGCACGGGTGATTTCTGTATCTCGATAACAACACTACGTACCGGGTCCAATTGTGAATCTAAATAACTCAATTTAATCATACACACAAGATATCATCAAAATCGATCCAGCCGTTTAGGAGAAGTTTAGTAACATACACGGACAGAATAATTATATAATATAAAGATGTGTCGTTTGTGCAGCAACATATCGTGCTGCGTGGACGCGCGGCTGGAAAGCGGTGCGGCGGCGGCGAGCGAGGCGCTGGCGCGGCGCCTGCTGGCCGCCACGGCCGGCGCGCTGCACGCCGCGCTGCGCGCCCCGCCGCCCGCGCCGCCGCCCGTCGCGCCGCCCGCGCCCGCGCCCCCCGCGCCGCCGCGCGCACACCCGCCGCTCGCGCACACGCTCTACGACGTGTTCAGGCATCTCGCGCTCGAGTTCCCGCATCAGGTATCTACACGAACCTTACTATTACTACATTGCACACTACTCGCGATATAATTCTTTTGGAATCACCACTAAATTCTCCATTAATGTTGAGGCTTAGTTATGTTGTTGTGCACCTAATTACTATTTTGATACTTTATTGATCACTAATGAAGTTAAAAAAACAGTCGTACTTTATGTATTCCGATTTTGGTGTTAATTGTGGACCTATTAGCGCGGGACAGATGTTTAATAAAAGTAATAAAATTGAATATAGTTATTGAATACATGCGTAAACGAAATCCAATGTATAATTATTATTAGCTCGGTTATGCATATTATTTACATAGTTCATGTATTTTGCAACAAAGAAGTATGTTGTAAAAATTAATATATGACGTTAATCACTTTGTTTCAGCGAGACTGCAGCCTGATGGAGAACGTGGTGTCGCTTTGGCTGACGCTGAACGGGTCCGCGTGGGGCGGCGGCGGTGCCTGGTCGCTGGCCGCACTCGCCGTGCCCGCCGACGCGCCGCGCGTGCGCCTCGCGCCCGACACCGTCACCGCGCTGCTGCAACAGCTCTGCACGTGAGTGTACCCACCGCACTCGCACACGCACGTACACACGCACACGCCCACGTACATACACACGCGCCGCGCGTGCGCCTCGCGCCCGACACCGTCACCGCGCTGCTGCAACAGCTCTGCACGTGAGTGTACCCACCGCACTCGCACACGCACGTACACACGCACACGCCCACGTACATACACACGCGCCGCGCGTGCGCCTCGCGCCCGACACCGTCACCGCGCTGCTGCAACAGCTCTGCACGTGAGTGTACCCACCGCACTCGCACACGCACGTACACACGCACACGCCCACGTACATACACACGCGCCGCGCGTGCGCCTCGCGCCCGACACCGTCACCGCGCTGCTGCAACAGCTCTGCACGTGAGTGTACCCACCGCACTCGCACACGCACGTACACACGCACACGCCCACGTACATACACACGCGCCGCGCGTGCGCCTCGCGCCCGACACCGTCACCGCGCTGCTGCAACAGCTCTGCACGTGAGTGTACCCACCGCACTCGCACACGCACGTACACACGCACACGCCCACGTACATACACACGCGCCGCGCGTGCGCCTCGCGCCCGACACCGTCACCGCGCTGCTGCAACAGCTCTGCACGTGAGTGTACCCACCGCACTCGCACACGCACGTACACACGCACACGCCCACGTACATACACACGCGCCGCGCGTGCGCCTCGCGCCCGACACCGTCACCGCGCTGCTGCAACAGCTCTGCACGTGAGTGTACCCACCGCACTCGCACACGCACGTACACACGCACACGCCCACGTACATACACACGCGCCGCGCGTGCGCCTCGCGCCCGACACCGTCACCGCGCTGCTGCAACAGCTCTGCACGTGAGTGTACCCACCGCACTCGCACACGCACGTACACACGCACACGCCCACGTACATACACACGCGCCGCGCGTGCGCCTCGCGCCCGACACCGTCACCGCGCTGCTGCAACAGCTCTGCACGTGAGTGTACCCACCGCACTCGCACACGCACGTACACACGCACACGCCCACGTACATACACACGCGCCGCGCGTGCGCCTCGCGCCCGACACCGTCACCGCGCTGCTGCAACAGCTCTGCACGTGAGTGTACCCACCGCACTCGCACACGCACGTACACACGCACACGCCCACGTACATACACACGCGCCGCGCGTGCGCCTCGCGCCCGACACCGTCACCGCGCTGCTGCAACAGCTCTGCACGTGAGTGTACCCACCGCACTCGCACACGCACGTACACACGCACACGCCCACGTACATACACACGCGCCGCGCGTGCGCCTCGCGCCCGACACCGTCACCGCGCTGCTGCAACAGCTCTGCACGTGAGTGTACCCACCGCACTCGCACACGCACGTACACACGCACACGCCCACGTACATACACACGCGCCGCGCGTGCGCCTCGCGCCCGACACCGTCACCGCGCTGCTGCAACAGCTCTGCACGTGAGTGTACCCACCGCACTCGCACACGCACGTACACACGCACACGCCCACGTACATACACACGCGCCGCGCGTGCGCCTCGCGCCCGACACCGTCACCGCGCTGCTGCAACAGCTCTGCACGTGAGTGTACCCACCGCACTCGCACACGCACGTACACACGCACACGCCCACGTACATACACACGCGCCGCGCGTGCGCCTCGCGCCCGACACCGTCACCGCGCTGCTGCAACAGCTCTGCACGTGAGTGTACCCACCGCACTCGCACACGCACGTACACACGCACACGCCCACGTACATACACACGCGCCGCGCGTGCGCCTCGCGCCCGACACCGTCACCGCGCTGCTGCAACAGCTCTGCACGTGAGTGTACCCACCGCACTCGCACACGCACGTACACACGCACACGCCCACGTACATACACACGCGCCGCGCGTGCGCCTCGCGCCCGACACCGTCACCGCGCTGCTGCAACAGCTCTGCACGTGAGTGTACCCACCGCACTCGCACACGCACGTACACACGCACACGCCCACGTACATACACACGCGCCGCGCGTGCGCCTCGCGCCCGACACCGTCACCGCGCTGCTGCAACAGCTCTGCACGTGAGTGTACCCACCGCACTCGCACACGCACGTACACACGCACACGCCCACGTACATACACACGCGCCGCGCGTGCGCCTCGCGCCCGACACCGTCACCGCGCTGCTGCAACAGCTCTGCACGTGAGTGTACCCACCGCACTCGCACACGCACGTACACACGCACACGCCCACGTACATACACACGCGCCGCGCGTGCGCCTCGCGCCCGACACCGTCACCGCGCTGCTGCAACAGCTCTGCACGTGAGTGTACCCACCGCACTCGCACACGCACGTACACACGCACACGCCCACGTACATACACACGCGCCGCGCGTGCGCCTCGCGCCCGACACCGTCACCGCGCTGCTGCAACAGCTCTGCACGTGAGTGTACCCACCGCACTCGCACACGCACGTACACACGCACACGCCCACGTACATACACACGCGCCGCGCGTGCGCCTCGCGCCCGACACCGTCACCGCGCTGCTGCAACAGCTCTGCACGTGAGTGTACCCACCGCACTCGCACACGCACGTACACACGCACACGCCCACGTACATACACACGCGCCGCGCGTGCGCCTCGCGCCCGACACCGTCACCGCGCTGCTGCAACAGCTCTGCACGTGAGTGTACCCACCGCACTCGCACACGCACGTACACACGCACACGCCCACGTACATACACACGCGCCGCGCGTGCGCCTCGCGCCCGACACCGTCACAGCGCTGCTGCAACAGCTCTGCACGTGAGTGTACCCACCGCACTCGCACACGCACGTACACACGCACACGCCCACGTACATACACACGCGCCGCGCTTCGCGCTTCCGCGTTCACACAAACACATGAGCGAGCATCTACCGTGCAACTTCACCAACACTGTACGTGAGTGCGCGCCTCCTTAATCACACCCGCACATATACACGCACCCGCGCATACGCATGCATACACGATGGAGGTGCGCATATTTTGTCTCTAGTTCTTATCACTTACTACAACACACAATACCCTACACTTGCGGTGGTCATAACGCGTTGCGTGCGAGTGGCAGCGTATAAAATCTATAGCGTAGTATACGAACTCCACATTTGCTCTCACGTGTCGACGGAGGCACGTAAAAGAGCGTACACGCCGTGTCGTGCGAGTGGTCCTAGATATCTGAGACACGTTGTTTGAGTGGCAGTGGCGCGAGTGTCCCTAAACTAATACCAAACTCTACTATCGCATCCATCTTACTTGGTTGGCATTGACGAACTGATGCACGACTCGTGTCCGCAAATGCGGACGCGTACGTGTCGACCAATATTAGGCGCACTATCGTGAACGAGTGAGAATTTGGGCATATGCGGCGGGCCTAAAAGTCCTAAAATTAGTATATAAATCTCGAAGCCTTTTACCGAATTTAAATCACAATATAAAACTGGCACATTTTCATTTCTTGTGTTTCTACAAATACTAATAAACATTTACATTACATTTATATACATTTTGAAATTTACTTTCAAAACTGTTTATTTTGTATTATGTGTTTAGCGTATTTCCATTATTTACGCTGTGTGAAGTCATCGTAATAAGGATATCAACAGTAGAACCAGAGAGACCAACATTGCCCACCAGATCAATAAGCTGAAGTGACAAAGGGCCGGCAAGAATCCGACAACTATACATTAATGATGATGTTGATTATGATAATTTACACTATTATTCTTGTTTACAGATTAGAAAATGTTTCTCTAAGATGCTGGGTGTTATCGATGCAAGCATTGGCGTGGATTGCAGGTTTACCGCTTCATGTAAGTTTTCTTTTTGCAGTATTTTTTATTTTTATCATATAATTAAAAAGATGTTGATTTAAATTCTCTCTCACTCAGACCTGTGAAATATTTCTGTTAAATAATCTAATATACTATACGCAATTTCCTGTATTTTTAACGAGGATCAGAAATTTTTCAAATGCTTATTTTTTCTACAATAGACGGAGGGCAGTGTACAGACGATTGGGCGAGTGATACTTGAATGCGAATATTTTGTGCCCGCTCTCGTAAAATTCATCTCGATGGATGTTAGCGCAGATGGTGCTGTTTACTCGTCGGAACCATATCTTGTAAGTATAAGTAATTGAGTATTTGACTAGTCTAGTTATGTAGTTAATTGAAATTATTTTTTGAGGTTGTCAGAATTTTGGTGCGTCAGAACTCTCGAAAGATTCCACCCAGGATCCTCAAATGCTGTATACAACATCGTATCAGGAGACGAATCCTGGATATACGCGTACGAACCCGAAACAAAAAACCAGTCACGAGTTTGGGTGTTCGAAAATGAATTAAAGCCAACAAAAATTGTTCATTCACGGAGTGTTGCAAAAAAAAATGTGGCCACGTTTGTCTCCAAAACCGGCCATGTTACGACTAATCCTCTTGAGGGACAAAGAACGGTTAATGTAGAATGGTAAGCTAGCATTTGTTTGCCACAGGTCGTTTCTGAACTCCGTAAAGAGAACTGCAACCACCGCATCATCCTCAATCACGACAATACGAGTTCTCACACCGCACACAGAACAAAAGAGTTTTTAGAGCAAGAAAACATAGAATTATTAGACCATCCGCCGTACAGCCCCGACCTAAGCCCTAATGATTTCTATACTTTCCCTAAATAAAGAATAAATTGCGTGGACAGAGATTTTCATCACCTGAAGAAGCTGTGGGCGCCTACAAAACGGCTATTTTGGAGACCCCAACTTCTGAATGGAATGGTTGCTTCAATGATTGGTTCCATTGTATGGAAAAATGTGTCAAATTTCGCAGAGAATACTTCGAAAAGTAATAAATACATTTTTAAATAGTAATGTTGTGCCACTTCCTTGATTCACGAAATTTTCATTGTCGCCCTCTTACCTATTTGTTTGTTTCGTAATTTGATCACGGTGTCGACAATTTGTGTTAGTATTATAAGATTGTTAAATAGTAAATATTGAAAGTATTAAATTGAAAGCAATATACATGACTTATGTTTTCGTGTTGATATGATTTTAAGGAGACATTTATGGAACAGTGAATGTAATTTAAGTTACTTAATGTTAAGTGAACTTATGATACTTATGTTTTATAAATAGATTTCACGGACTAGAATTTATTGGATTTTCGGCATGGAGGCCTCAGCAAAGCATTTTTTAATGCAAGGGATAGAATGTCATGTATGAAGAATTGGGAGGAATTGTCTTAATTATTGAATAGTGATGGTAGAACTTACATTTATCAAACGTTATTTACACAAAAACTTGAATACTTTCTTTGAAAAGGCGATGTCTATCCTTAAATTGGCTGTCATCGAGGCTACACCTCTGAAAATGCATGAGCACGAAAATGCAACGGACTGAAAAATATGCACAAGCTTTCGCTGTAACACTTGCGTTATAACAGCATTCATCTATTATTATTACTTATTAATGCCTTAGAAAAGCCTTAAAAAACATCCTGCCTTAATTATAAATCATTCACACAAAACGAAATAAAATGAATTCTTTAACAATAATTATCACTACTTTTTCACTGTAAAAATCTATGTGAGAACTTTTTCGATCGCGATAGCGTAAACTTTACATAAGTTACCTACGTCTCGAACGATCAAAATTGCCGCTCGCACTCGCAAAATACTTTAAACAACCAATCACGAGTGTTAACGCTCTCACTGTCGAATACGAGTCAATGCTCGATGGTCAATATCGACGACTTAATAAACTCGCACTCGTGAATTGTGTTTCCGATTATTGTCACTATTTGACGCTGTTTTTATTTCATACAAATCATGGTTAACTTTTTCGGGATCGAACACGTAAAAAAACTCGTACTAGGCACGCCGATGGCAAAGTTAACTTCCATTGGTAAAGTTGGCAGACTTGACTGCATATTAAATGTACGCAGTGTTGTTTGATTGTTGGTTTGAAGTGAGAGCGCGGTTGTTCCCCGGTGGAGGCGAGTGATATTAACGTTGTGCGTGTGTTTTAGGGCGGGGCAGGGGCGGGCGCGGGGCTGGGCGCGGCGGGCGCGCTGGCGGCCGTGCTGTCGCGCGTGGTGAAGGCGCGCGGCGGCGCGGGCGCGCTGGCGGCGCTGCGCACGCTGGCCGCGCTGTGGACGCAGCGGCCGCCGCCCGGCGCGCACCACGCGCTCGACCTGCACGCCGCGCTGCTGCGCGCCGCGCACGCGCTGCTGCCCGCGCTGCCGCCCGCACACCTGCACCACGCGCTGCCGCTGCTGCGCGCCATAGGTACCTACATGCACGCACATCATACTATCCGATAGACCCGACTGGTGCCAAAGTCCGATCCCACTTGAAACGTGCCCTACTCTTGTGAAAGCTTTCACTGTTGGACGTTTGCGTTACGTCTTGCAGTCATGACGATAAATATGAGATATTGTCTTTTCAATTTTGCAAATCAGTTTACCACATGGCCTTATGTATATTTTGAAGTGATTCAAAATTTATTTTCATATCCTCAAACTTGGGATTATCGCATTATGAATGCACCTTGTGATAGTATAACAAAGAAAGGTTTTTATATAAATGTTATACATGGCGGCTCTGTGGCGCAGTAGCTTAACAATGATTTACGATGGTAGGGATCTTGGGTTCGAGTTTCGCACGAAACAAGTATTTGTATACTTTACAAGTAATTTTGGGGGTCTAAAGAAAAGAGGAGAAAAAAGATGACAAATTTCAGAAAAAACTAGTGTCACACACGCACACAACAATTAAAGTATAATAATAGCTCAGCGCTGTTTGTCGGGCTAACTTTGCTTTTAATTTTATATGCAGCGGCGCAAAGCTCGAGTTGGGTTCGCGAAACGAACGGGCCGGTGGGGGCGGCGGGCGCAAGTGGGGTGAGCGGGGCGGGCGGCGGGCGCAGCGAGGGCGGCGCGGAGGCGCGGCTGTCGGGGCTGCTGGCCGACGTGCTGGCGGGCGGCGCCGCGCCCGCGCGCCGCGTGCCGCCGCGCCGCGCCGTGCTGGCGCACCTGCTGCACCTGGCGCGCCGCCTGCTCGCCGCACACCTGCCCGCCGACGACGTGCGCGCCCAGGTCACTACTCTGCTGCACTGCTGCTCCGCACACTAAACACCATTCAAATAATGTGTACTACGTATTAAAACAAACCGTGTAGTGGCGGTGTAAAAATATCCGCTACCTCATATCATCCCGTGGGTGTCATGAGAGGCGGTAGAGGGAAACAAATCAGGAGATGGGCAGCAGCGTCTTCCTAATAACGACTAAAAATAAAATATTGCGATTGCCAACCAGATAGCCATGTGTTGCAACTAAGGCATTTATGAGGCAATTGATGGGGGAGGCCTATGTTCAGCAGTAAACTTTAATAGGCTGTAACTGTTACTGTAAGAATCAAAACGCAGATGTATTGCTACCGCTGAGGACTAAGATAGAGGAATAATAAAAAAAATGGTCTCCGATTCTTTACACTCTCCACACGAAACACAGCTACATTAAACTGCCATTTTAAGCTGGTATTCAGTAAGCGTGCTCCTTCTCCGAATAATCCGATCCATTCATGCTGTAGCAGTAATATAACTACATGATGGCTCCACCGCATAAAAACCGCGTAAAATAAGAGTTGAAACTGCTATAAAAATAATTTCTATACTGCTATTGGAATACCGGTGAAAGATGTTGTATTTTCTAATAATCAAATAATTTTCTATACTTGTACAATTATTTTAATATCAATGTGTATATGAATTTATAAAGAAAAATATAGTTGTAATTGAACCATTTCAATTCCTACTGCACATTAATATTAAGTATATGTTGTATATGGTTTTATTAAAGGTAGACTAATTAAATTATATAGTTTTCACGCTGTCATGAATTCAATTTGATTTAAATTAAAATAAATTAAAATTCTATCAAAGAATAAATAGAATTTATAAAGTCTGATGATAACGAGAACGTCATTGATCCCTGTTTAAGGTGAAAGCGCTAGTGTAGCCCGCAAAATTCAAAGAAGAATGGCAGATTTTCATACATAAACTTAGTTGAGAAGGAATGGTAGCGTCTATATATCAAAAATATCTTAAAATGTTAAGCGTCAGTCCCTTAATAACTCTGTCAAAGAATTTTGGCCTGAGAAGGCGTCAAAAAAAAAGATATTTAGATTTGAACCTTTTTAGGTTATGTCTTATATCACATCGAAAAAGTCATACTTCCTTTGGTTGTTAGATGTTATTAAACATAATACATAATTGAGAGTATTTAGATTATTGTATTTAAATTATATATTTGCATACTATAAATGTATATTTCTGGCGAGGCTCCAGGCACAGATTACTTAATAGTTTACTAAACAGATAGATACATCACTCCCATACAAAATCTTAACTTATATCACATCGAAAAAGTCATACTTCCTTTGGTTGTTAGATGTTATTAAACATAATACATAATTGAGAGTATTTAGATTATTGTATTTAAATTATATATATAATGATATTTGTTCAACAATTAGGTGATATGATATCGTAAATCAAAACACAACTGAGTTTCTCTGTAATAAAAGATTTATGTTAGTTAACATGTTTGTTTAGTACTAATTACAAAGTATAATATTCTATTTATTATAAACCTTACCTGTAATAAAAGAAACGACATTTAATGTTATTAATTACAATATCAATTCCTAACGTCAATAGTTTTCATAATGGAATTCATTCGACCACAGACTAACTAAAAAAAGGCTGACTATATTCGCTGGCGCTAGCAGCGCGGCCTTTATTTGAACTAAAGAAAATATATTTTCTTTACATCACCCCCCTGGGAAAGATAACACATACAAAATATTACGAAAGTTTATCATTAAATATAACCTATTGTGACTTTTCAACACTTCTTAGTCATCTTCGTCAAGCATCGGAGCTGGAACCAATTTTGAGATATGGAAAAAGTTAGACTCTGCTTTTTTATTTCCAGAGTTGATCCTGTAAATCGTGTTAGACAATTTTTCCATTATTCTGTATGGTCCGATTCTCAGTTCATCAAGCTTTTTCCTATTTAGCATGTTGCCATTTTCCACAAAAACCATATCACCCACTTTGAAGTCGAAGTGTATACGATTTTTATCATAAAGTGTCTTGTTGTAATTGTGTGACTGAAGTGTATTTTCTAGAGCTTTTTTCCTGTCTTGAATCCAATTGGTTTCTGTCTTCTTTGGTTTTAGCTCATTAGGCAAAATCGTAACATCGGTGCCATTTAATAGATACGTGGGAGCATATCTAGTGACAGTATGCTCCGTTTCATTATATTTTTTTACACAATTTTGTGCTATGGTCGTCCATGCTACTTTAGTATCATTTTCGTTAATCTTGCATCTAATTTTGTTAACCAATGTTTGATTTAGTCTCTCATTTAAACCATTCGAAAAGGGTGAATTCACTGCAGTAAAAATTAGTTGAATATGTTGGTCTTCTAAAAATTTTTTAAATTCCTTTGAATTAATACCTGGATATTGATCAGAGAGAATCATGCCAATATTGTCAGATTCTGCGGTGTTCTTCACTAGTTTAATAAAATCATTTGCATTTTGAGTTTTTGATGTCAAAATAAATGCATACCTCGTGAAATGATCTAATAGTAGGTGCAAGTACTTTTTTGTGGACCTGGAACCCCCAAAACCTCCAATCGTATCAATAGAACATATCTCAAAGGGTTTCGTAGCCGGGCCCAAATGAGACATCATTCCATATTTGTATTGTCCCCTTGATTTGTTTTTTATACATACCGTACAATCTTTACAGGTTTTTTTTATGTTCTTTGTTAAGTTTTCAGCTGTATACAGTGAACTTATTGTTTTTTGCATTTGATTTATTCCTATGTGACCTAGGTCCATATGTATTCTTTTAATGAATTCCCTGCTAAATTTTTCCGAGAGAATTATTTTATCTTTTTTCTTAACTTTTTTATAATAAATATTGTGATCTGATTTTAGCTTTTCTTTCCTGGACTGTATATATTTATTTATTTCTTGATCTTCTAAAATATCTTTTAGTTTTATTAAGTTTACCACTTTTAATTGTTCCTCCAGGTTTTCAGTGTGATCTAAGACTGGGTTCCTGCTCAGGCAATCAGCTTCCAAGTTGTATCTTCCTGGGGAATATTTTATTTCAAAATCATATTGTGATAGGTAGTATGTTAAATCTCCTAGTTCTTCATCAGTTCTTGATTTTATGTTCATATTCTCCAACGGTTTGTGATCTGAGAAAACAGTGAATTTCCTACCTATCAACAGATGTTGCCAATACTTTACACATTCTTTTATTGCTAAGCATTCCAGATATATAGCCTTCTTCCTTTTTTGTACTTCATTCAATTTTTTTGAGAAGTATGCTACTGGTTTTTCTTCCTTATTTTCTTGTAGCTGTTTTAGGACGGCCCCCACTCCTAGTATACTAGCATCTGTGTATATGTGTATAGGCAATTTTGGATCATAAATCGTTAATATCGGTTGAGAACATAATATTTGTTTCATTTCATCAAACGATTCTTGACATGCTTTGGTCCAATTAAAGGCTTGTCCTTTTCTCAAAAGGTTATGCAATGGATCCAATTTTATTGCTATTTTTGGTACATATTTATGATAAAAATTTATCTTTCCTAAGAATTGTCTCACATTTTTTTGTGTTTTTGGTGTTGGAAAATTCTTAATTGATATCAAGTTGTCTTTAAGAGGTCTAACTGAATTATTTTGTATTATGTGACCCAGATATTTTACTGAGTCAGCTGCAAACGTGCATTTGGAGAATTTAAGTCTAAATCCTTCACTTTTAATTGCTTCGAACAGCTTTGTTAGATGCTTGACGTGATCAGAGAAAGATTTGGAGAATATTAAAATGTCATCTATGTAAGTTATTGTGAACTCTGCAAGTTTGTGTTTTCTTATTATGTTACACATTATTCTCTGAAATATTGCTGGCGAAGTTTTTAGGCCAAATGGTAAACACGTCCACTGGAAGTGACCTTCTTGTGTCACAAACGCAGTTTTGTGTCTATCCGTAATACGTAGAGGTATTGACCAAAACGCTGAGTTTATGTCCAGTGTGGAGAAATATTTGCAATCTCTTGTTTTTATCATTAGGTCCTCAATAAGAGGAAACGGTTGTGATTGCGGCACAACAATTTTATTTAGGTCTCGAAAATCTATACACAATCTTGATCTTGTGTTTTCCTCTTTTTTGTAAGCTAATGTTACTGGTGCCGCAAATGGACTATATGATTCTTCGATCAAATTTCTCTTTAATAATTGTGCAATTTGTTGTTCGATTTCTTTTTTATCTTCGATTGTGCAACGATATGGTCTTTTACTGCAATATTTTTCTACTAATAAATCAATGTGTGCTTCATAATCCTTTACTGTGCCAATGTCATATTTATCTTTTGCAAAAACAGATTTATTCTTTGTTATTAAATCATCAATTATTGCCTGTTTGTCAATGTCTAAATGGTTTATCCAAATAATGAAATTTTCTTTATTGAAGTATTCGTTAAAGTTAATAAGGTTTTTTTTGTCATTTTGAGAATTTTCAAATTTTATTTCCTTTCGAATTATTTCATTTTCTGACTCTTTATTTTTCATTTCTTTAGAAATATTGTCAATCTCTAACCTTTTTGTTATTGTTTCCTTAGAAACGTTGTTTGTCTCTGAATTTTTAATATATTTTTTTTGTATTGGAACTTTTTGACTGATTTCTAAGTTTTCATTTTGAATTAAATAGAATTTTTTTATACAGTCTAGCCCAATCAAAAAATCATGATCAAAATTTTCATGATCTATTACAAAGACATCCATTTTTCTTTCTACATTAAAAATATTTACGTCAAGTGTTATTATACCACTTGCCTTTTTAACGCCATTAATTGTTTTTAAATTAGTATTGTTGGAATAACCTAATGTTTTATGTTTAAATTTCAGTAATCTTGAATTTATCAAGGACACGTTTGAGCCTGAATCATAGATTCCAAATACTTCAAGGTTTTTATTCAATACTAACCTTACTTTAATTAATGGCGGCACTATTAGTTTTTTGGTTCTTCACACTGCAGTTCTCATTCCAATTCTGAATTATTAATAAGTTTGATTTGTTTCTTTTCATTTTCTTTATTGTCTTTTGTTTTAAACCAGCATGAATCTTCTGAGTGATAGCGTAATCCTTTCTTTAGCTTCTCGCAAATGCTACATTTTTGCATCTTTTCTTTCGATGGTTTAGTATCAACTTTCTTTTTCATAAACTTTTTCTTGACGGCCAAATGTTCTAATTTACCAACTTCATTGAATAAGTCTTTTGTTTCTAATATTTCTTCTTTGTTGATCTTATCTGTTATAAAGTCTGGCAATCCAGCAGCGATTAGATCAATCAAGGTCCCTTGATCAATTGTCTTTCTTACTTCAAGTAAAAGTTTTTCCTTTTTAATGGAATATTCCAATAAAGATCCTGATTGATACTTGAAAGCTAAGGCATATTTACTACTAGTCCAACCCTTATTTGCATAGGTTTCTACAAAGTTTGATTTCCATTTCGACCATTCCGATTGCAAACTTAGCTTAATCATCATGGAAGTATACCAATCAGTGCATGATTTTTCTAGAAATAATCTGAGGATTTCAATTTTCTCTTCATCTTGTACTATATCAAATCTTGTACATTCCTTTTCGAAAACTTCCATCCACTGACATGCACTAACATTCTTGCCATCAAATTTATCTAGTACAAATCTGTCTGCTAATTTTTTTACGCTTTGTTTTTCCTTTCTTTGTTGACTTTCAACCAATTTTTCCAAAATTTTCACCATGTGATCTTCGGAATTGTTTTTGTTCATAGTAGCCAATTGTTCTTCAGTAACTTCCTCTAGGTATTGGTCCTCAAATATCATGTTTTCATCTTCATCAAAGTATGTTTTTTGCATATCTGGTGTTAGTTTTATCCAAACACTTCTAGTCTTTTCTTTATTGTATTTCGCACTATATTGTAAGCCTTAGAGGCGTAAACATATTTGTGAAGTGACGCTGCTTCATACTCCTCAGGGATCAGGAAAACTTTATCATTTTGTGTAATGATTGAAGTTATGGCTATATAGGTTGTTTTTCCATCTTTTGTAGCTTTTGATCTGAATACGAATTTTAGTTTCTCCATTTTCTTGATAATTACAAGAAATGTCGTTTTATAATGATATTTGTTCAACAATTAGGTGATATGATATCGTAAATCAAAACACAACTGAGTTTCTCTGTAATAAAAGATTTATGTTAGTTAACATGTTTGTTTAGTACTAATTACAAAGTATAATATTCTATTTATTATAAACCTTACCTGTAATAAAAGAAACGACATTTAATGTTATTAATTACAATATCAATTCCTAACGTCAATAGTTTTCATAATGGAATTCATTCGACCACAGACTAACTAAAAAAAGGCTGACTATATTCGCTGGCGCTAGCAGCGCGGCCTTTATTTGAACTAAAGAAAATATATTTTCTTTACATATATTTGCATACTATAAATGTATATTTCTGGCGAGGCTCCAGGCACAGATTACTTAATAGTTTACTAAACAGATAGATACATCACTCCCATACAAAATCTTAATAATGTCTGCTGTTCGCACCGAGAAGAAAATGTACCATAAGTGCGTGCGTAAAAAGTCGAGATTGTGTTGACCGCCGTGCGACTCACGTGCAAGCGCGTCATCGCACGAATGCGCTAGGGTTGTACATATCATGATTATTGTAATAAAACGAATCTTGCGAAATAACCATATTTTTTATTTGTCAATCAAATATGTTTGAGTTTTATAAAATGATTACATTTTTTTCCTTCTCTGAATTCTCGGTTATGAAATCTTATCGTTGAAAATATCCTAAATCGCGTAAATAATTTTAATAAATAATCATGAGGAAAACAGGAGCAAAGCGGAGGAAAATCAATGGTTTGTAAAATTTGTTACACGCTGCTGCCAGGCCGATTCATTATGGCGTTGTCAAAATTATTTAAGACATTATATAATTTGGGTGTCCAGGTCGTTACTCAATTTATAAATCACAGCACTGTTATGTTGTTTCGATGTAATCTTATAGTTAAGAAAAAAATGACAATTTTCATTTGTTTTTTGACTTTGAAACCCATCCACTGCACAATAATTACGTGGTTTCGGCATTTCGACGAATAAGCGCGGAAACGTGCGCGGTGCAAGCGCGCAGGCGGGCGTGCGGCAGCCCTATGTCGGTTGTATCGTGGGCGATACGCAGAACTTGACTTGAGCGAGTGGCGGAGGCCTGCTCCAGGGCCTTTATTTTTCGACATTCTCAGAAGGGCTAGAACCCAGAGCCGTAAAGTCAGTAAAAAAAAAGTTACATTTTGTTTTAGCTAGTGTTGCCATAATATTAAATGGAATTGTTACATAGTACTATTATTGAGATAATGTATTATTGTAGGAAGTTCTTTGTACGAGACTTATTCTCAACCATATCACTTTTATTTTTATTATTACTGATAGTATAGTTATGACTAATAATAACTTAATATAAAAATATGTTGCGTGTTGGTAGTCTTACAAAGTGTATACGAAAATAGTATGAATATACTAAATGGCAACACTTGAATAGAGTAAAATGATGCAAGGTGAAAGCTCCAGCTTTCTATGATTTATCAAATAAAAATGTATTTTAATTAAAGCCACAGAAAATAACAAACATTTTTGGGAATATCAAATGACTTAAGGTTGAAGCGTCAGTGTAGCCTGTGAAATTCAAATTTTCTTTCGTTTTTTGGAAATTGCAGGTCAGGGTCAGGTTAAATGTTTAATAAAATATGATTCGCGACCGTAACGAGTATGTGTTTATAGAATTATTATCATTAAAATCACCAATACAATCACAAAAACAAAAATGACATTTAAATAATAATTATTTATTGACATGAAAATATCAACTTAAACATTTGTGGTTTTTATAAGGATATTTTTATATATAATCTTTTGTGAATAAGTACTTGGTGAATTGGTATAGGCGGCGAGCAGTAGCAGTAGCGGCGGCGGCGAGCAGTCGCAGACGGACGAGAGCAAGGCGCTGAGCGCGGCCGACGGCAGCGGCGCCTGCAGCAGCGCCGGCGCCGGCACCAACCTGGAGGACGAGCGCAAGCACGCGCAGCGCGCGCCCTGCCTCGCGGACACAGGTGCTCCCGCCCACCGCACGTCTCGCTCCTTGGAACCGACCGGCAGCAGCGCCGGCGCCGGCACCAACCTGGAGGACGAGCGCAAGCACGCGCAGCGCGCGCCCTGCCTCGCGGACACAGGTGCTCCCGCCCACCGCACGTCTCGCTCCTTGGAACCGACCGGCAGCAGCGCCGGCGCCGGCACCAACCTGGAGGACGAGCGCAAGCACGCGCAGCGCGCGCCCTGCCTCGCGGACACAGGTGCTCCCGCCCACCGCACGTCTCGCTCCTTGGAACCGACCGGCAGCAGCGCCGGCGCCGGCACCAACCTGGAGGACGAGCGCAAGCACGCGCAGCGCGCGCCCTGCCTCGCGGACACAGGTGCTCCCGCCCACCGCACGTCTCGCTCCTTGGAACCGACCGGCAGCAGCGCCGGCGCCGGCACCAACCTGGAGGACGAGCGCAAGCACGCGCAGCGCGCGCCCTGCCTCGCGGACACAGGTGCTCCCGCCCACCGCACGTCTCGCTCCTTGGAACCGACCGGCAGCAGCGCCGGCGCCGGCACCAACCTGGAGGACGAGCGCAAGCACGCGCAGCGCGCGCCCTGCCTCGCGGACACAGGTGCTCCCGCCCACCGCACGTCTCGCTCCTTGGAACCGACCGGCAGCAGCGCCGGCGCCGGCACCAACCTGGAGGACGAGCGCAAGCACGCGCAGCGCGCGCCCTGCCTCGCGGACACAGGTGCTCCCGCCCACCGCACGTCTCGCTCCTTGGAACCGACCGGCAGCAGCGCCGGCGCCGGCACCAACCTGGAGGACGAGCGCAAGCACGCGCAGCGCGCGCCCTGCCTCGCGGACACAGGTGCTCCCGCCCACCGCACGTCTCGCTCCTTGGAACCGACCGGCAGCAGCGCCGGCGCCGGCACCAACCTGGAGGACGAGCGCAAGCACGCGCAGCGCGCGCCCTGCCTCGCGGACACAGGTGCTCCCGCCCACCGCACGTCTCGCTCCTTGGAACCGACCGGCAGCAGCGCCGGCGCCGGCACCAACCTGGAGGACGAGCGCAAGCACGCGCAGCGCGCGCCCTGCCTCGCGGACACAGGTGCTCCCGCCCACCGCACGTCTCGCTCCTTGGAACCGACCGGCAGCAGCGCCGGCGCCGGCACCAACCTGGAGGACGAGCGCAAGCACGCGCAGCGCGCGCCCTGCCTCGCGGACACAGGTGCTCCCGCCCACCGCACGTCTCGCTCCTTGGAACCGACCGGCAGCAGCGCCGGCGCCGGCACCAACCTGGAGGACGAGCGCAAGCACGCGCAGCGCGCGCCCTGCCTCGCGGACACAGGTGCTCCCGCCCACCGCACGTCTCGCTCCTTGGAACCGACCGGCAGCAGCGCCGGCGCCGGCACCAACCTGGAGGACGAGCGCAAGCACGCGCAGCGCGCGCCCTGCCTCGCGGACACAGGTGCTCCCGCCCACCGCACGTCTCGCTCCTTGGAACCGACCGGCAGCAGCGCCGGCGCCGGCACCAACCTGGAGGACGAGCGCAAGCACGCGCAGCGCGCGCCCTGCCTCGCGGACACAGGTGCTCCCGCCCACCGCACGTCTCGCTCCTTGGAACCGACCGGCAGCAGCGCCGGCGCCGGCACCAACCTGGAGGACGAGCGCAAGCACGCGCAGCGCGCGCCCTGCCTCGCGGACACAGGTGCTCCCGCCCACCCCACGTCTCGCTCCTTGGAACTGAACCCAACTTACTTCACAGATTTCATTTGTCAAAAAGTGTACAGATTTATATTTCTTTCTGAAATATTATTTATCTTTCATGTTAATTAGATTAGAAATTAATATACCAAACTACAGATATTCCTAAAAGCAGAAGTCATAGTAGTAAAAAAATGTGTTTTTGGGACTTCAATAAAGAGACTGCTAACAACACAATGGATTCTCTGGTATTTACAATTATTATTGTGTAGTCTTATCACTGATGGGTTTCGTAGCGCGAATGACGAACTGGCGAGATCGATGGGCTTAGTGCGGGTGCACATCCCCGCTGTTTCCACCGCACCGCCACCACATTGTAAAAAATTAAATAATACAACACTGAGATATTATTTTGTGTATGCGCTTAGACTAAAAACCGAAAAATAAATATACGGGATTATTTTTCAATAACTAGCCAAATTTTAAACTTAAGTTCAAATATATAAATAACGATATACTATTATTTTGCGTGGTAGAGCCATGCTGTAGCTAATAAATGTAGGTGTCTATGGATCACAACATCCACTTGCCATCAGGTGGACTGTGTGCTCGTTTGTCACCCTTATTCTATATAAAAAAATTGTAGTTTTGAATATATGAATAAATAAGGCTTAAACTTTTATTTGAAATTATCCCAAATTTAATGTTGTTGACAAACAAATGTCTTTTTTTCTTCTTCTATTAATTCATGGCTCCTTTTGATAGAATTCTGCTAATATTTAATAATTTACTTTTCATCAATTAATAGGTAAATTAATTGTGCAAATCTCAGAATAATATGTATGTAATTATACTTTAAAGAGCAAACCAAAAAAAGTTTAACACAGAATTAAAAATTTTAGTTACTTCCGATATAATATGAATTTTTGTATCTAAGTTTTAAAATGGCAATCTAAAACAACACGAAGGAAAGAAACAGCGATATTTTTTGTCGCTTTATTTTTACAAGTCCAACACAAACATTGACAAAATAATGATTGTGTGCAGATTTCTCAGCTTTCATACAAAGTTGCATCACCCTGGTCCCCACTAATGCCATCTGGTGAGCATACAATTATTAGCCCTCATTGATGTCACTTCATATTGCATGTTATAAAAAAAAAAACATAGTCAGAAAACCACGAAACTTACACAACTACGGAATAACTATTTGTGTTTAAGAATAGATCTTGTGCATACGTGCGTCCTTGTGTAGGATGAAGGGTGATTTGAAATCACTTAATTTTAAACCTCATATTAAATTAAATTTAAAAACAAGTGGTAAAATAAAAAAAATCTTGTACAACCGACTTCAATATAAATTATTATTTTAACTCAAAAATTAGTAGTTAGACCTAGATCAAATTTATATGCGACCACCTAGGAAATATACCCTTTGAAACACAAAAAGGATTTTCCAAATCGGTCCAGGTGTCTTCTAGTGATCGGTGAACACACATTAAAATTTAAATTAAACGTCTGGGCCATCATATCTAATAAAGCAATATTACAAGAATATGTGAAATCCGCCAACATGCACTGGAGCAGTGTGGTAGGTTAACTGCTTCATTATTCTTTTCAGAAATCAAAAGAGGCATTGGGACATGTTATATAGGCTGTTACTGTAACTTTAACTTCATTACTGTCGGCAAACCACTGGTAAAGGTGGTGATTAAAAAGAGGCTATACTCATCAGTGAACTAATTGTAGGCTCACGCTGCTGAAGATTGTATAAGACAAATTTCTAAAAAAAAAAACGCAAATAACATATTATTATTTGGAATACATAACATTGTAGATTATAATGAAATATTTTTTTACAGTATTACAAGATTCAGACATCATGCAAAACTTCTACACAACCTTGTCCATGTGCGACGGACTGAATACTACGGTACTGAATTCAGGTGAGCACACGAGAATGAACAACAAACAATGCAATGAGTTACAAAAAAGATGAAAAGAATTTATATTTATTTCATGCTTATTACAGATCCTCTGTATCAAACATTTATGACAACAAAACATTATCAAATTCAATAAAGCCTCTTAAAATGCAATATCTAACACAAGCTATTAGGATAATAGGTTGTCTTGCAGTAGGTACTTAAGATTAGGTTGACTGTTCAATTCATATATTACCGTATGTTTTTATAAAATAAATATTAAACTACACTAAATTTTTAATTACAGGCATGAACTCTGAACCATCCACAGAGTATTCCTCTTTGAAAGAGGAAGTATTTTGGCTGGTAGCACATTTGCCAGCCGTTGCCTCCAATCCAAAACTTATGGTGCCCAGCCTTATAGAATTCCTCAGTAAGTATATATTTAAAAAACATGACTTCTCTTAAAAATAGATATAAAAAAGATTTTAAAACCTGTCCAATTCATATGTTAATAAGAAGTATATTATTACTAGTAGTAGTGTTTAGTACATTAAAGATATTAAAATGAACAGGGAAAAAGGAGATGATACATCTTTCTCAAGCAATGCAGCAACTCATCGTAAGGCTGCTGGACAAGTCTGAGGCACTCTCTGCTTTCATTGAAGCTGGTGGTCTTGAGCTGGCTGTCGAGAAACTTACTGCTTGCCACGAAGTGAGTTTGCTTAAAAATTATAATATAATCATGCAATTTAAAACCCTTGTTTTATATGAACACAATGTAAAACTTAGTATGTTATTAACAAAATAATTAAATCCTGCGGTTACCAACCTAGGGGGCAACCAAGAGTGACAACTATGTCAAATATCCCCCTTCTATGACGCTTTGTTCAGTGGTGGACTTTTGATAACCCGTAATGATAATGATAATGAATGAGTTCAAGTAAATCCCCCCCTAAGAGGCCTATGATGTGTTTCATAATGGACTTCAATAGGTTGTAATAAATAATACGTGGCACGCATGCCTTTTGAATATCGCGTGAGGATGAGACTCTTAAGTTTGTTGTTGCAAGACAATAATGTTGACTAAAATTTGTACTATACTAAGTATATAATATAATCTGTTTGTATGTGTTATGTGGGCTAACTCTACATAATTATTATTTTGGCTGCAGCACGAATTGGGCAGCTCAACCGGGGAAAGTCCACGCTCTCACAGAATACCAGCTTAAAACAGCAGAATTATGTTGCTGTGTTTCGTATAGTGAGTGTAGAGAACCAGGCACTGGTTTTACTTGTAACGAAGCATTCCATCTTAGTCCTCAGTGGTGACAACGCATCTGCATTTTTATTCTTCATCGATGATAGATGTAGGTGTCTATGGGCCACGGCACCCACTTACCAGCAGGTAGAATGTGCTGTGTGTTTGTCACCCTTCATCATCGTACTTATACTTACTTACTTACTTACTTATACTTATCTTCACGCACAATCCCTGACGGGGTAGCCAGAGAGAACAGATCGCCAAGTGTCACGATCCTTACATATCTCTTTCGCTTCTTTCAGATTCATTATATTCTTCATACATGCACGTCTAGGTATCCGAGTACTCTTGACCCTACCCTCTTCGAGCAATTTGCTCACATGGTCTTCGAAAGTTAGTCTCGGTCTACCTCGACACCTTTTAATATTAACTTTCGCGCTATATATTTTCTTCACCATTCGGTCTTCACTCATTCGCTCAACGTGCCCAAACCACCGAAGCACGCCCTTATCAATTTTTGTGATAAGGTCATCTTTCAAACCTGCCATATTGCGAATCTCTTCGTTTCGCTTTCGGTCGGCCATAGTAACGCCGCACATTTTACGAAGAGATCGCATCTCCACTGCATTCAACTTACTTTTATGCTTCTTCTGGCATACCCAGGTTTCGCTGCCATATAACAAAGTCGGTACCAACACTGCGTTATGTATTGCAAGGCGTGCACTCTTCGCTACGCCTTGCCTTTTGACTAACGCAGTCAGGGCACCATTGACTTTGTTCCCGGCAGCGACACGCCTGTCCACATCTAAATCACATCTTCCATCCCGGCTAAAAGCACTCCCCAAGTATACAATTTCATTTACCTGTTCTAGACATTCCTGATTTACCCATATTTCACACTTCGTTCTCTCTTCGTCCCTTTCAAATACCAGAACCTTAGTTTTATTAGCATTCAAACGGAGACCTTTAATTTCACATTCCTCTTTCATACACGTGACTAATGCCTGCAGTTCTGCCTCTGATGGTGCAATAAGCACTGCATCATCAGCATACAGCAGACAATTTACTTTTATGTCACCCTATTTCACACCCAAACAGCTATCTTTCAGCTTTTGTAAACAGCTGTCGAGATACAGTATGAACAGCCAGGAAGACATGACACAACCCTGTTTTACGCCCGTTTGGACGCTAAACATGGGTGACAGGTCATGCCCTACCCGCACACAGGCTTTACAGTCACAGTAAAGAGACTGCACAGCCCTTAGCAATCGGCCATCCACACCATACCCCGGCAACAGTTCCCACATTTTCTTCCTTACAACCTTATCAAATGCTTTCTCAAGATCCACAAAAGCACAGAAAATCTTCTGGTTAACAGCCAAAAGCTTTTCCGTGATCATACGGAGAGAAAACATTTGATCCGTGCATCCTCTTCCAGGTCTAAATCCGCATTGTGCCTCCCATAGAAATCTTTCCGATTTCTCTTGCATCCTACGTGTCAAAACCTTCGAGTAAACTTTACTTGCTAAACTGGTCAAGCTGATCGCCCGATAGCACCCGCAGTCAAAATGTGAACCTTTACCTTTATATAAAGGCACAATGACTGCGGATCGCCAATCATCCGGGACATCCCCCGTCCGCCAGCACAAATTGCACAGCAGATGAAAGCTGTCCCAGACGCGAGGCCCACCATACTTGACCATTTCAGCAGTAACTCTGTCTAGTCCCGCAGCCTTACCACATTTCAAACTTCGAATCGCACGTTCAATCTCTTTCATACTGATGACCTCAGTGTCATCGAGGTCCGGGTCTGGCGTGCCAGTCACGGCGTCATCCCCGGATCCCTCACTAAGATCATCACACGCATACATTTCTCTATAAAATTCGCTCCATCGCTGCATGACGTCCGATTTTTCTGAGAGGACGTCATTAGTTCTCGAAAGCACTTTGTTCATTCTTAAGGCCGTCGCACCACTTCGGGTCCTTCCAACCTCTTTCCAGAAGAGTTTGGAGTTCTCCTTAAAGTTGTGCGACAACCTTTCATCCGCTTCCATTCTACACCTTTCACGCACTTCCTCAATCAATGCTTTCGTGTGAACTTTCTGCAGCTTATATCTTTCTTTCATCTTCTCTCTCATATCCTTATCATTACTAGAGGCCAAGTAGTCTAACCATGCTTTCTTCTTCTTCTTTACAGCTTCTTTCACTTCATCATTCCACCATGCATCTCTTCTTTTACTACTGCCTCTTTTTATTGTTCCACACACTTCTTCCGCTGCACTTACCATTCCGTCCCTAAGGTTCTGCCATGTTCTTTCTACACATTCGTTTCTGCCATCGATGGTGTCAAGCTTTTCGGCTACCCTCGCATGATATTTGTCCCTAGTATCCGCTTCCTGAAGCTTCCAGCTTCGGATGCGACAGACCGACTGTGGTTCTGTCACTGTCGTCCGGTAGCGCCAACCCGCGAACAGACCCCTAAATCTAGTAATCACTAGATAGTGATCCGTTCCCAGGTCAGCACCCCTGAACACTCGCGTATCCATAACCTGTTTTCGCAGTCGGTCATCCACCAGGAACAAATCGATCATACTTCTCTCATTCTTTCTTTCTCTAGTATACATATGGATTTTCTTGTGATTAAACATAGTGTTTGTCACAAGAAGACCCTTTTCCTTGCATACCGCCAGTATAAGCTTGCCAGCATCATTAACCCTTTTATCGCCAAACTTTCCAAGTACCGACTCGTACCCTGGTCGAGCGGTACCAACCCATCCATTCAAATCACCACATACAACAATCCTTTCGTTTCCCCTAGCCAAATCTAGAACTTCTCTTACATTCTCCCAAAACTCCTCTAGCTCAGCCCTGGACGACGAAGCCACCGGCGCATAAACAGCCAAAAGGAATAACTTCGTCAGTCCCAATTTAAAGCGAACCCAGAGAAGTCTTGAGTTCACAAACTTATATTCAGTCATAACATCGACCAACCGAGAAGACAGCAGCACCCCCACTCCCTGGCAGGCGTTCTCGCTCTCCGGGACTCCGGACCATAGAGCTAACGCCCCGCCAGGGAGCTCTTCAGTACCACTGCCCTTCCGTTTGGTCTCCGACATACACACGACATCTAATTCTCTTTCTTTCATTATTTCGATCAACTCATTCGTCTTATCTCTCATGCCTCCTCTAACATTCCACGTGCCAACTCTGCACTCCGTCCTCCACCTTCCACCGTGTCGGGCTGTGCGTGACGGGTGGCGGTCCCCATCGCCGCTTTGCGCGCTGCATTCCACACCAACGGGGACGAGCTGGTGTGCGTCGCCTTGGGGGGACGCCCTAACCCTCGTTGACATGGGTGCGCAGCTGAGTAGAATTGCAGCCCTGAAAAGGGCTGGCAGGGGTCGCGACGTGCACGCTTCT
Organism: Parnassius mnemosyne; assembly: GCA_963668995.1. NCBI lineage: Eukaryota > Metazoa > Arthropoda > Insecta > Lepidoptera > Papilionidae > Parnassius > Parnassius mnemosyne. The sequence continues at coordinate 12,744,409 of CAVLGL010000057.1, forward strand.
ACAATGACCCCCATGATTCATCATCGTCATCATCATTATTATCATCACAGCCAAGACAATTTAATTTTCCATTTAACACGAATTAACACCATAAAGATGATGCAATTCACTTTTTACTATTGAGTGCCAAGAAGGTTTTACAACCCATTAGAGGTTAAAATAAGGTTGGCATTGTTCATAGATTTAAGCCCTGGATACACTAGGAGACATTTTGTCCCGCAACATGACGCATAATACTCAATCTACGTGACGATGCAACTTTGCACAGTGACCCGAAACATTGCCCGCAACATTTTACGTGACGCAGGACATGTTGCTTGTTCCCACTCCGAGAGCGAGCACACGTGTCCCGCCAGTATCGCGCCATTTGTTACCGGGTGTAATCGTGTGCGCCTTGCAACATGTCAGTAGTGTGGGGGAACGAAACCGTGCATTTACTTCTTGAGCTTTACCAGTGTCATGTTTTGTTGTGGGATACTTCAAACCTCAAACTTCTGGTACAACTGATCGGCAGAATTCCTATTCTGCCGATCAGTTGTTTCGACATTCGAAAAGTGTACGACAAGTAAGCATAAGAATTTCCAGTCGGTAAGTATCTTAATGCAATTGCAAGTCTGATATATGAGGGTCAACAGTATTCCGTAGTATTGTATCCTGTTTGGCTATGGAAAATGAGATGTTGACATTCGAGTAAAATTCACAAAAGATTCGTCAGACATTCGGAGATCACCTAAAATGTTCATTCTTCTTTCTTCTCGTTGTAATAAGAAATTCCGCATCCACCAACTTCTCTTTCGCTTACTTAATAAGTACTATATCTATATACGCAGCACTAATCGCTACAACCTTTTCGGGCGACTTTTCTGTAAGCACTATCTAGTGTGGCCTGCAAAATGTTCCGCGATATATGTCTCGGGACATTCCTTGTAGTTTTTGAGAGCGACATGCTGCGCAACATGCTGCTTCTTTTGTCCCCAAGTATATCCAGGGCTTTAATGTCAAATGTAGCTTGCAATATTTCAGAGTTTAAATAAAAGTTATTTCTATAGGTTTGAATACTGATCCTGATAACGTACTTAACGGAACCACAGGGTTTTTGTTACATGATGTATAGGTAATTATAGGTATTATTTTTTAATAAGTATGTTAACTTGTTTCAGTCTGGTCCCAGCAACAGTCAGGGTCTGGTGTCGTCACTGATGAACCACCTGAAGGTGCCACCGCAGCTCCTCAACATGTCGACGCCCGCCGGCTCCAGCAAGAAATCGCAGCCGCCTGTCACTGAAACTGCCAATGGGCTCGTTAATATTGCCCCGCTCTGTAAGTTGTAACAGCCGTGCTCACAATATCGTTCATAGATTTTAAATATTAATATATCCAGTCTTTGCCAATTTCACATCTATTTCTGTGATACTTTTTAACTATTCATTCGACAGGGGCAGACATTACTCTAATAAATAATTTAACTAGTCAATAGTATGCCGTGTATTGTCAGTGTAAGAATATCCACTACCCCCTATCTCCCCGTCATTAGAGGCGACAGAGCGAAACTGAGACAGGAGATGGGCAGCAGCATCTTTCTGATGACAACAAAACTACAATAAAAAAACTGCGGTTGCCAACCCGCTTGCCGCATGATTAGCAACGACATAAAGAAACGGCCCTCACTTCCCGGCGGCCCCGCTATTCCTGACTATAGTGGCAACCATGGTAACGGCAAGGCAGTGGTCCTAAGAATCTCCGGTGGAGGTTCGGTTGCCACCTAAGATGACTACTTGGCAACATATAACGCACGCACCCTGAGGGCTGACATGCAGATCCTGGAGCTGGAAAAAGAGATAAAAGTTGCGCTGGGATATTATAAGATTATCTAAGATTCTAAGAGAGGGGGAGGAAACGGTAATCCTCGAATCCGGCTACTTATTCTATCATCGGAAGGGTGACCAGATGGACCAGGATGACTTAGGGTGACCACCACTAAGGAGGTGTCGGATTTATCGGCTACAACTCTCGTTAACAACGTTGTGAAAACTGGGAGTGTGTCGACGAGAGTTGCGTACCTTATACTCAGAATCACTAAACGGTATTCGGTGAAGGTCATACAGATTTACGCACCAACCTCGGCTCATCCCGATGATGAGGTGGGGGAAATGTGTAAGGATATCTCTAGAACCATGCATTCCTCCAAAACCCACTATAAAGTGTTAACGGATGACTTCAACGCAAAACTAGGGATAAGAGGTAGGGGAATTCGAAATAGAGCTACGGAACTCAAGGAGCCAACAGCTGGCCGACTTCATAGAGAAAGAGGGACTCGTTACGGTAAACTTTCTTCCAGAAGCGGCCCAATAGATAGTGGATCTTGGTCAAGCCCTGACCGTTCGACAAAACATGAGATTGACTTCATTATGACGACGAGTCTGCAACTGTTTAGTGATGTCTCAGTGATCGCAAGGGTGAAACCAGTTTTCACCCTAGCGATCACCGAATGCTAAGAGGCATATTGAACCTTAATGTTAAGTTGGAGAGGTCACGTCTAATAATGTCAACACTCCGTTCCCCTCGTGCTCTAATCCAAAGGCCCGAAAATTTTCAGCTCCAGTTACAAAACCGTTTTCAGTGCCTAGAAGATTACAACATAGTGGACGATATGTATGAAGAGCTTGTGGAAACTGTCCACTGTCGGTTGAAGCTAAGTTCTGCAAGACCCTCGCAGAAGAACCAAAAACTCTCCGATCACACTCTTATGGCTGTTAGACGAATATGAAGCTGCAGTCTTTAGCAGATATAGCATACAGGCAATTGTACAGACAAATCTCCAAATGCATGCGGCGGGACTTATGTAATCAATACAGCTTATATTGAAGAAGCGAACGAACGGAACCAGGGCTACAAAGTGTTTGCCAGAGATCTGCCTGCCAGAACGAGCCGACTGTCGAAACTGAAGGCCGAATGTGGTAGCATCGTTTCCGGGACACCTTCGATTTAGAGTGATATTGAGAGGTTCTACAGGCAGCTGTACAGGTCATGGTGGAGCCACACGCAAGTGTGAGTAACGATCCAAGAGAAGTCTTATCCGGGACTATTCCGATGATATCCCGAATGTCAGTCTGAGCGAGATTAAAATTGCTCCCCAGCACTTTAAAACGGCAAGGTCCCGGTCGAGTACGGAATTACAGCAGAGTTTCTGAAAGCGGTTGGAAAAGTAGTACTTGAAGCCCTTCAGAAACTTTTTAATTCTGTCCTCTATTGTGGCACTGTTCCGCAGGCGTGGAGCAGAAGTGCGGTGATCTTGTTCTTCAAGAAAGGCGACGCTTTGTTGAAGAACTACAGACTGATTTCTGTTCTGTGCCGCGTCTACGTGCTGCTTTCGAGAGTCATTACGAATCTTCTCGCACGCACTCGCACTCGACGACTTCCAGCTACCCGAATAAGCTGGTTACTGAAAAAGCTTTAACACCATATACCACATATATACCCTTCAGAATATTGTACAGATGTCCGAAGAGTACAAACCACTTTGTCTTGAGTATGTGGACTACGAGGCCTTTGATTCCGTCGAAATTTAGGCCATGCGAAGTTGATGGTCGATATATCGAAGTGCTGAAGTGTTTGTACAGTAGGGCTACGATGGGTACAGAACCAGAGTACGAAACTTATCCAACTACAAAGAGGTGTAAAACAGGATTTCGTTATATCCCCGAAACTTCACCGCTGCATTGGAGGACCTTTTTAAGCTACTGGACTGGAAAGGATATGTTATTAACATCAATGGTGAGTACATTACTCACCATCGATTTCCGACGGTATAGTTATTATGTCAGAATCATTAGAGGACCTAAGCAATATGCTCAATGAGCCCAGTAGTGTCTCCCAATGGTCTTAAGATGAACATGGAAAAAATATAAGTCATGTGTAACGTCCATGTCCCACCCACACCTAAGCCGGTAGTTGTTGGGAGCACTACGCTCGATGTTGTCGACGAGTGTGTTTACTTAGGACAAATAGTCCGACTAGGTAGGTCCAACTTCGACCGAAACGTCAATCGACGGATTCAACTCTGCTGGGCAGCGTTCGGGATATTACGACGCATCTTCTCGTCAGGTATACTGACTGACATAAAACCTGAAAAGAAGATTGTATAACCATTGCGTGTTTCCAGTGATGACTTATGGATCTAAAACTGCTGGCCGTATAAGGAAGCTCAAGATCGCTTAGCGAGCTATGGAGAGAGCTAAGCTCAGGGTTTCTTTACGTGAGAGACTTGAAAATGAGGATATCCACAGTAGAAGTAGAATAATCAACATAGGCCAACGAATTAATAAGCTGAAGTGGCAATGGACTAGCCATATAGCTTAAAGAAGCAACAACCTATGGGAAGGAAGGTTCTCGAGTGGCAGCCTTGTACCGGTGGGCGAAGTGTTGGGCGTCCCCCTACTAGATGATGGAGTGACGACGTGGTAAGACATGCAGGAAGTTGATGGATGCAGTTGGCTCAGGACTATACTTTGTGGCATTCCTTGGCAGGCCTATGTTCAGCTGTGGACTTGTGAAGGGCTATAATGAATAAATTAAAAAATAATTACTTAATAACAATTTTAGTAATTTTAATTTTTTTTAATTTGTAGTAATTGAAAAAAATGTAAATGATCATTACAAATTTGCTTTCATAGTATTGCTGTTATGGTAAACAGCCAGTCATGCGATTACTAAATACAGAATAGGTAGCATAAAGTTTTTAGTTTACATATCACTTATTCATTGTTTTTTATTAATGATAGTTCTTTCTAATTAAGTTTTCGGTTACAGTCTTGGTTCTAGCACCAGTACCCTTTACTTACTTCGGGTATTTTTGGTATTTTACAGGGTCTATTTTTTATAAAATTGAAGTGCCAAACGCACTTGCATTCCACCTTATGTTAAGTGGCTACTGCAGCCCATGAACACCTGCAAGCAACTTCAAATTAATAACGCTACAGATACGATGTCATCTCTATACAGTTCAGGCACCGTTATTTAGCGGCAGGAAAGACGGTAGTAGTACCTACCCAGATAGACTTTTAGGCAGAAAAGGAATCCTACCATCTTTTTGGAATTTTGTTAAAACACTGGATTGATTCCATATTTTCTACTCGATAAAAAGTGTCGATGCCTGCAAGCTTCTTTTAAAATGTAATTTTAGCGATTGTGTAACTCTGTTGGGGAATAGTTGCTGGTGAGTATCACTGGCAACGATATTATTTTGTTATAATAAAACTTTGTAACTTAAAATGCGCTATGAATTTGTTTTCTTTTATTTTATAAAAAACGTTACCCCCACACTAGGATTCTCTCCTGTATCGTGGAGGCAGTTTACAAACACAAATTGCACAAGAACAAACATCCAGACCCGGAACAATTATTTTAGGCCATACAAATACTTGTTCCGTGCGGGATTCGAACCCGCGGCCCCCAACGCAGCAACTCATTGCTAAGCCACTGCGCCACGGAGCCGTAAATCAATTAACGTGTAAAAGACGTCAGCTAATGATATATTAGTTAAGTGTTAAATTTGGATCAGCTGGAACAGAAGAAGTGATGCTCTTAAATTTATTATTTCATATTTAAGTAACAGAATGCAATAAGTTTTCATTAATAATATGAGTTCCTTCGGGTCGATAGCACAAATGGGCGTGCCTCAGGGCTCAATTCATGGCCCCTTTTTGTTTCTTGTATATATTAATGACTTACATAGTAGGGGATAATTATTTGCTGATGATACGTCATTAGATTTCAAATTGAAATGACGATAATTAAAATGCTATGTCTAAATTAGGAAATTGGTTTAGCGTTAGTAAATTGCATTTGAATAGCATTAAAACTAAATGTATGAAAATTATAACTCAAAATGTGAAACATCAAAATACTAATGTAATTTTTACAGGGCAGGTGCTCTGAGTCTTGTAGATGCTTCTTGGAATCACAGTAGACGCGAAACTTCAATGGGCTCCCATATATCAAAACTAGCAAACAGACTTACTTCTGCAGCATATGCTGTAAAAAAAGCAGACAAACAGTTAGACTAGTTTACTATAGCTATTTCCATTGCATAATGTCGTATGTTATTTTGCTATGGGGATACGCAACTGTCACTTAAAAATTTATTTATTTTACAGAAGAGGGCCATAAGAGCAATCTATGATTTAAAACCTAAAGAGTCGCTCAGACAAACGTTTAAGGAAACTATATTAAATTCGGCCTCTCAATACATTAACGAAAATGTAATGTATGTATTTATGTACACAAAAGTATAAGTAGTTTAAAAAAAAAGTTATAGTCATTCTGTAAATACTGGGAACAAACACAAGCTATTAGTACCAGTTACTCGACTCCACCGAATCAGTAATTCATTCTTGGAGCGATGTATACGTTTTTACAACAAAATACCCAGAAAATATACAAAATTTGACCTCCTCTTCTTCAAAAACTTTATTAAACAAAGTTTGTGTAAAAAGGGTTATTATAATATTAAGGAGTTTATGGATGATAATACCCCTCAGAATGAAAATTAAGTGATTGCTATCAATTTATTTCTAATTGTTTTGTGTTGTTGCTTTTGTGACATATATATCGCTGGCTTTCTTGCTGGTTCATCCTAAAATAGAGGTTTTTTTCCTAACCAGAGGTATATTATATAAAATAGTGACTTTCAATAAGTATTATTTATAATCCATACTGAATAAAAAGTTTTTGTTTTTGTTGCACACAGCCTAGAGCTGCGGTGCTCTGTTTTTAAGGCTTTTGATAAGTTAAGTCGCGCGTTAACTGCGTTTTACCAAATTCGTTTTTTTTTTGTAAAACTCATTAAGTGGCGTACTCAAGCAGCACTAGCTTAAAATAGTGAAAAAAGTGAAGTCAACTATGAGTACTAGCAGCGTTACACAATCCGGCCGTGATCGTAAGCGAGTATTCCGTTGGTGAAAGGAAGGTGTGTCGGGTGTTTGTGTGCAGGCACGGTGTCGTGCGACAACCCGACGGCGCAGGCGGCCGACGTGCTGCTGGACGGCGCCGGCGGCGGCGGCGCGTGCGCGGCGCGGCGCGTGCGGGCGGCCGCCTGGTCCTACCACTTCTTCAGCGCGGACGACGCCTCGCTCGCGCTCACGCTCACGCTGCCCTACGCCGCGCTGCTGCACGAGGTGCACCTGCAGCCGCACCTCACCAGCCTCGCCAGTCAGTACCGCGCACACCTACACATCTACACACCTACACACCTACATATCTATACTCCTACACACCTACACAACTACATATCTATACTCCTACACACCTGCACAGCTATACGCCTATACACCTCACACCTACACACTTACACACCTACATACCTACATACCTACATACCTACACACTTATACACCTACACACCTACACCCTACACACCTACATATCTATACTCCTACACACCTACACAGCTATACGCCTATACACATACACACCTACCCACTTACACACCTACACAACTACACCCCTACGCACCTACAACCAGCTTGAAAACCAGCGTAAAATAGCAGCTTAACGCTGCTGTGTTTCGTATGGTGAGTGTAGAGAACCGGAGACCATTTTTACTGGCAAAGAGGCATTCCATCTTAGTCCTCACGGGTAACAACGCATCTGCATCTTGAGTCTTTATTGAGAATAGATGTAGATGTCTATGGGTCACAGTAACCACTTACCATCAGGTGGACTGTGTGCTCGTTTGTCACCCGATTCTATAAAAAAAAAACACACCTACACACCTACATATCTATACACCTACACCTATACACCTACACCTATACACCTACACCCTACACACTTACACACCTACACAACTACACACCTATACGCCTACACACCTATACACCTATACACCCACACCTACACACACCTACACAACTACACACACGCTTTCGCACACACATACGTTCTTATTTCATCAGTTAACAGAATTTGTCTTAATTGTCACGCTTGAGAAGTGGATTGGTGATTACAGTACAGGCTTCTCATATCTTTGACGTTGCTCGCCATCACCAGTCTAGAAACCTTATATCCACACCTTCACCTCTATTATTCTATGCAAGCTTTCAAACAAGCACACAGTTCATCTTATGGTAAGTGAATACGGTGGCCTATATACTTATCTACAATTGAGAATCTAAATTCAGATAACTAATAAAATAGGTCTCCAGTTATTGTCATGTTACAATATGTAGTTAGTTGGTATTCTGTGTAAACGTGTTTCTTCCCCAAATGAGCCAATTAATTTATGTTGGAGTAATGTAGTTGCAGTAGTATCACCAGATATAAAACTTAGTTTTTATAAAATTAGGGGGACAAACAAGCACAAAGTCCACCTGATGTAGTGGATATTATGGCCCATCTATTCTCGATTAAGAATCCAAATGTGAAACACCTGAGGACTAAGATAAAATGCTTCGTTACTAGTGAAAAGTGTCTCTGGTTCTTTACATTTACTATGCATGCCTGCCGAATTAAGTTGCTATTTTACGCTGGTATTCTATGAGAACATTGTCCTTCCTCGATCAAATTGATGATTTGTGCTGTAATCATAATAAATATATATACGCTGGCTTTGCACAATGTCGCGCCGTCTACTGCCCCACAAGGCCCTCGCCGTTGCTCTGCACAAGTACATTCATTTGCCAACTGTTTAGACTCTCTTTAAACTGTGCTAGTATTGTTGTTTGTCGACTTTTTCGGTATTCAAAAAACATGAAGTATAATATACCTTTGATGTTTGCAAATAATTAAGTTGTAATGTGACGTTGTGTGACGTGGTGGTATTGTGTGCAGCGTGCCCGGGCGCGGTGTGCGTGGAGGCGGGCAGCGCGGGCCCGCTGGCGCCGCTGGGCCCGCCGCAGGTCACGGCCGGCATGACGTTCATCCGGCTGGTGCTGGCGCGCCCGGTGGTGGCGAGCACCGTGCAGCTGCGGCTCTACAAGCCGCGCGACAGCTCCTACATGGGCCTGCTGCAGCTGCGCCTCATCGTCGCGCCCGCCTTCGCTGCGCCTGCGCACCTTGCGCCCAACGGCATCACGTGAGTTTTATCCATACACTCATTCACATTCGTTCATATTCATAGGTCTCCGTAGAATAACTCATAACACCATCTAGAAGTTTTTAAGCTATAGTTTGTCATACACATGAAAAAAATCATAACTCGAAAAGTATGAAAAATCGGTGCCAAACCAAAGCGGTGCTCTATCTCTGGACTTCCGCTTGACACAATTTTTGTGACAACCTGTATATATGTCCTTATTTTTTAATCACAGAAGATTTATTGTTATTGTTAAGCTTGTCGGGATTGGCTATTGATGTTTTATTTAATTAAAGATATAGTTTGTCCATGCTGATATAGTGATTTTTTTATACTTAAACTAATTCATCAGGAATCAGGGAAAATTTGTCATAGTTGACTCGCGGCAGGCAGGTTGGCAACCTTAGGAAAAAGATGTTGCCAGAAAAATATTGCTGTCATCTTCTGGTTCCCTCTGTTGCTACTTTCGACACTTACAGGACCATATGGGGTAGTGGATTTTTTAACGTCGCTACTATACTGACTTACATATAGTAATCTTTAACTGTTAAATCTATACTGAAAATGACTGGCTACCGTTAAGCTGACGTGGTTATTTGCATGCTATTAAGATAAATAGACAGACAATAAACCATTTTAAAAAAAATGGTTTATTGTCTGTCTGTCTCTTTGTCTGTTCGGGTTAATTTTCGGAATTGCTAGACCGATGAAACTTCACGGATACATAGAGAATAATGTCAGGAGTGACATAGCCTATATATTTCCAAAAAAAAAAAATTATTCAAAAACCGATTACATAAATTATCTTTTAGCATAATGACGCTACATTAATAAATTTCATCCAGGCGAAGCGGAGGCGGTTCGTTAGTTAAACATAAAAATAATAACTTTCAATAAGTATTATTTATAATGTATATTGAATAAAGTTTGTATTAGTATTTTGGTACATAATATAATATAGCGAACAATAGATGTGAGCAGGTGCGTATATGTGTGTATGCGTATGCGTTGCAGCAACAACTGGGCGTGCGTGGTGGCGGCGTGCACGCGCGCGCGGCCGGAGAGTGCGCGCTGGGCGCGAGCGGGGCGCGCGGCGGCCGTGCGCGCGCTGTGCGGCGCCGTGCTGGCGCCGGCGGGCGGCCGCACGCTGGCGCACGCGCACCAGGCGCTGCTGGCAGCCGCGCGCGCTTGCCCCGACCTGCGCGCGCCGCTGCTGCACGCGCTGCTCGCCGCAGACCACCACGCGTACGCATACGGTACCACACACACCTTTCTATTTATCATTTATTAACTCCCCTTCGTGCATGTCTGTCCGAGTCCAATTTAGTGATTCACTTTTAACTAACTTCTCGATTACTTGAAATTAGATGACAGTATAAAAATATGACAAAAAGGAGAAGAAGTGTTATACTTTTTTGCCCGTTTTAAAAGCGTGGTATATTAAAAAGTTTACCAATTGATTATTATTACTTTGCTGTCGGCAACAACCTGGAATCATAAAGTTTTAGCAGTATTTCACTCCAGTGCCTCGAAATCCACGTAAAATCGTTAGGTCTGCCCTGTTCTCTTCCTGATCATTTCAATAACACCATATAAAACTAGCACGCGTACAACTGAAAACTGAAACTGATGACTGCCGTCAAAATGTGCGAGAGAGACCACATTGATTTGTGTTGATTAAACGGACACTGATAGATATAAAACAATTGTTGTCAAACTTGACTGTTGACTTCTTGACTGTAGAATCTGTGCAAAAAGACTTTCTTACATTTCTATATTTATATATTATATGTAAGTGATCAATATAACGTTTTACTTGCGAATAAGCTGCGTCGGTTTACTTGATGGCTGAGTGTTACAAAAATAACAAAACTTGTCTTCATACATATCAAACTAGTTCAAAGAATCCTGTGCAATAAAAGATATTTCACATATCTAAAGGCATGATTTTGAATATGCAAAAGTAATTTTTCACAATAATAATGAACCATATTACGTTAATCCCTTTTTAAGTCGTGGGTGTTCCTTTGTATTTATTCGTGCTCTATTTACATGTATTTACATGTGTACTTGAAATCTTTGTACAAGTTGCAGTCCTATCTGTTTAGTTAATTATATACTTTTTAGTCTGTTGAAATAATATATTATTTAAGGACGTAAGATGCTGCTTATACTTTTATGTATACCAATAAAGTTACAAAATATTCTAGTATATTCTTTAAAAATGTAAATGTATTTTACAATAGAGAATTATGTTGATGTGTTCTAAAGTCATGCGTTTTTATTTTCTGCTGACTGTAATATTTTAGTAAAATATTTGAACTTTTTTCGATACCTTTTAATATGAGTTATGGAATTACCTTTCAATTGTAAATTGTCTTCATCGTGTCGTTGGTTAGTAACAGTTGGTGTACGTGCGCAGCGTTCCAGAGCGGGTCGGGCGGGGGCGGCGGGGGCGGTGGCAGCGGCGGGCGCAGCGTGCAGGCGGTGTGCGCGGCGGCGCGGCAGCTGTGCCGGCGCTGCCCGGTGGGGTCGGCCGCCGCCTACGTGCGCTGGCTGCACGCCGCCGCCAGCCGGCCCGCGCCGCGCCGCGCGCCCTCCGCCGCGCTGCTGCACACGCTCGCATCCGTAAGCCGATCCGCACCTCGACCACATCTCGCGCCTCGTGAACCTCTCGCACATCTCGCACATCTTGCACTTCTCACACATCCCTCACCTCACACATCACACATCTCATGCATCTTTAATACGTTTCGCACTACATGCACATTGCATACCGCGCACACTTCTTTTACCTTATTCGCCTCCCGCACCTCGTGCAACACTTGACACGTTACTTACCGTCGTCTAGATCTCATCATCATCATCATCTTTATACGAAAATCCATACAGATGACAGCTTAACCAGCTTTTATACCTATACCAGTTGTAAATTACTCCGACCAACGATGGGAAACAACGCAAAAGGTGCGCAACTTCTGGTACGGCAATCGTCAATACGCCTTACAAGCGTGGCAGTTATTGCAAATTCTCCTTATTATTGAAAATGCCTTTAATTTGCAAAGAAAACAAATGGTAGAAGAATATACAAAATATGTGCGATGCACATGTTATAAAACTATTGTCAGTCTTTTGAGCTACTACTGGACTTTTCAAAAAAGTGGAAGCAATCTTGTTTTTTCTTAAAGTTCCAGTAGAAATAGTGCAATTCTATTTTTATTCTATCTATTTCCTATTCTTATAATATAATAACCTTTATTAAGTCCCAAACTAAATGCAAGTTGCTCACAAATAATTATTTACAGGTGCTATGGACATTGAAAGAGGAGAGACTACTTGATGATATAGAAGAACTAATCACGGACGAGCTATTTGAGCTCGTATATGCATGGGTGCAAGATATAACTGAACCTAGCCTCTTGAAAAAAGCGCTTGATGCCAGTGAGTAAATTAATATTGGGTATATACACATTGGGTAGATACTTTCGAATATGTTATGGTATATAAAAAAAATAACTGTAAGTGTGTATTTGTACATACTTATAGGTGTTTTTATAATTAAATAACAACATAAACATATTCGAAAGTACTCAATGCGGAAAACAGAAATTTCAAAAATGTACTAATTTTTATACTTAATTAAATACAATGTCACAAATTATTAAAACACGCTAATGTAATAATATAATAACCATTTAATAAAAAGTTAATATTATGTAAAGTTGAGTTTTTGTTGTTATAATCTTTCTAACTTTGATGTCTATTTATTTTCAGTACTGTGCTCTATGTGCTATATAAGGCCAGAGCTGTTCACGAAGTTATTAGAACACATGGGCGTTCCTACGGATAGTGATGAAAGGTTTGTTTTATTCAGTATTTTTTTTTAATTCAATAGAATAATGATTTCAGATAATATTGAAATTAAAAAACGTATTTTGGATGAATAATGTTGTATAAAAATATAAGAACCATTAAGTTAATTTCATCTTCATCAAGTCTAGTCTATTGCTTCTTGCATAGCCAATCATTTTAAAGGTGTAATCTACGACAGTTCCATGTTACGAGGGCGGCACTGAAAATTTCGGGAATCAAGGAAGTGACACAACATTACTATTTAAAATTGTATTTATTGCTTTTCGAAGTATTCTCCGCGAAATTTGACACATTTTTCCATACGATGGAACCAATCATTGAAGCAACCATTCCATTCGGAAGTTGGAGTCTCCAAAATGGCCGTTTTGTAGGCGTCCACAGCTTCTTCAGGTGATGAAAATATCTGTCCACGCAATTTATTCTTTATTTTAGGGAAAGTATAGAAATCATTAGGGCTTAGGTCGGGGCTGTACGGCGGATGGTCTAATAATTCTATGTTTTATTGCTCTAAAAACTCTTTTGTTGTGTGTGCGGTGTGAGAACTCGCATTGTCGTGATGGAGGATGATGCGGCGGTTGCAGTTCTCTTTACGGAGTTCAGAAACGACCTGTAGCAAACAAATGCTAGCATACCATTCTGCATTAACCGTTCTTTGTCCCTCAAGAGGAATAGTCGTAACATGGCCGGTTTTGGAGACAAACGTGGACACCATTTTTTTTTTGCAACAATCCGTGAACGAACAATTTTTGTTGGCTTTAACTCATTTTCGAACAACCAAACTCGTGACTGGTTTTTTGTTTTGGGTTCGTACGCGTATATCCAGGATTCGTCACCTGATACGATGTTGTATACAGCATTGGAGGATCCTGCGTGGAATCTTTCGAGAGTTCTGACGCACCAAGTAACGCGGGCCGCTTTTTGCTCTTCACAGAGCGAATGCGGTATCTATCGGGAAAACAACTTTTTTACACCTAATTGTTCATGCAAGATTATTTGTATTTGACTCATGCCAATGTCTAAAGTTGCCTGAATTTCGCGGTATGTCACATGTCGATCTTCCTCAATCAGCTTACGCACAGCATCAACGTTTTCTTGGGTGACTGCAGTTTTTGGACGACCTTGACGGGGATCATCACTGAGCTTGACACGTCCACGTTGAAATTCAGCAAAGCAGCGATAAATTGTGGTTTTGGATGGGGCTTCATCACCAAATGCAGAAATCGTAATTCGTTCGGATTTTAGTATTTACATATCTTCATCGGATCCACTCTCTCGTGAACCAAGTCCAAATGTTCCCTTGGTACATTTGGTCTTGGTTCACGACCTTATTTCTACTTTATAGTTTTATTTACAATGTCGCAAGAGGTGACTATGGGAAAATGCAATAAAAACCTATAAGCATCAGATATATACGGGGGTATACCATCTTGTCTATGCCAGATGATAAATACTGAGACCGACAACGTGGAATAGCGTCGAGGGTCCGAAATGTTTGGTACTGTGGTCTCCGTAAAAGTTTTCAAGGCAATTATGCCGCGTGAACGTGGTTGGTAAACAGAGCGGTATTTTTGTTGATTTTTATATTCATACGAATAGAGTATACGAAATATTTCGCACCTTTGACCCTGCTCTCCGGCATCTGTGAAGGTATTTTTATGTTTGTCGTAAACAAGATGGTTATTCTGCCATATATCGGAAACCATTAGATCTTCGTGGGATTTTCCATAGCCGCTTCTTTAGAGCCGGTATGAAATGGGCCGTGGATCGCGATACAGTAATAGAGCGTTGCGTTGCTTGTGCAGCATGGAGGGGCTGACGGACGACGGCAAGGTGCGTGGCGCGGCGAGCGGTGCGGCGTGCAGGGCGGGCGGCGGGGCGTGCGGCGTGCGGCTGAGCGGGCGGCAGCTGCGCACGCTGGCCGCCGCCGCGCTGTCGCCCGGCGCCACGCTGGCGCTGCTGCACTCGCCGCTGCCGCGCGACCTCGTGCGCTGCCTCGCAGGTGCGTACGTGTGCGTGTGTGCGTCTCAACATACTTTAATGCGAATATTACCCAATCATTTAAAAGATAATATGTTTGATATTGGGATACCATGATTCTAAATTAGTAGTTTTTACTAACCAATTTCAAAAAAAAGTTTTCATTTCGATTGTAAGCTCCCCTTTGTATTAAATAAGCGCTTACCTTAAAATTATTATGTTATAATATGATCCACACCAACAAAACTAAAATTTTAAAAGCTGCCTTACCGTGTATTCCACGCGCATGAAAACTTCGTAAGGAAACCTACATATATAAGAAACTAAAAAAAAATTCTGTCCAATAACATAATTTGGGGCAGCGCGCCTTCCAGAAACCCAGTTAGAATGAGGGAGACCTGTACCTAATAATGAGCACACTGAAGCTATTAATCTAATTTACTATATTAATAAATAAATATACTATATTCATAAATATTGACGGATCTGTGGCGCAGTGGCTTAGCAATGAGTTGCTGCGCTGGAGGCCGCGGTTTGAATCCCACACGGAACAAGTATTTGTATGGCCTTTAAATAAATTTTCCGAATCTGGATGTTTGTTGACCTTTCGCTGATTTTTATGAAAAAGTTATATTTTCAAGATTTCATAAAAAAAATTACCAAAATATGAGCTTTAGATTAATTGAATATTTTTTTGCAGAATATAGTGAGGCTAAGCTACAATTAATTAAGGAACAAGAACGCACCCAAGAAGAAGATGTCCACATGATTGAAACGGATAAGGAAATGAATCAAAGTAAACCTGGTAAGCGACATCTTTTATTGTCGTTTTCTTCATATTATTAATTATATGGCGTTAATTTATACAAAACATGGTAATATTTTTTAGGAATTTTGGAACTATTTAATATTTATGTGTTATTTTGGAAAGGATGCGTAAAATAAATGTTTACATTCGACAAAAAAAGATTTAATCAGTCTTAAGATTTAGTGTTACGGCCAACAGCTGCCCTGCCTAAACAGGAGTTGGATCCTTCGCGGCCCATAGACGAAGGAGCCACGGGCAGATGCAGGTCGGGCGTTCCTACGCCGAGGGTCAAAGGTTTCTAATGAACACGCGAGGGGAAAGGTCACTAGAAGAAATGCACTTACCTGCCTCAGGAGCGCAGACGGTTCTCCTAGACCGGCCCGGCTGATGGAAGTTGTGCTTGGTGTATGCGGTGTTGTGAGTGTAGGTGTAATTGTGTGAGCTGGTATGTTGACGGGAACCGATCTGGATGACTCGACGACGTCCGGGAGAAGGCACGCGCTGGTATCCCCGGAACTTCACCCTTCTGGAGGCACTCGTAAGGGGTTGTCACCAAATGGGACGGCTACTCTGGTAGTCCTTCAGATGTAAATCACTTTGATAGTTGCGCGCGAATTTCACCGAGTTAGTACGTTCTAATAACGATACCGTTATTGCAACGATTTACGCGGATTGTTTCTTTAGCAAGTTTAGGCGCGAAAAAATACGTCCGTATAGTTCGCAAGAAAAATCCTACTACCTCGCGAGAAGAGCCACACCGACTCGTTGCGGCGGCCGGGGGGGCGGGGGAGAGGGAAGGTGCCCTTGATATCGAGGCCAAAAGCGCGCGTTAAATCCTGCGTTTTTATTGCAAATTTTCCTGCCTAGACAACCCCCCGCCCCGGACATAAGGCATTAAGTCCGCGAGTAGATTGGCAAACGGGACAAGGTCGCGACGGCCCGTTGCAAGACCGAATCTCCGACCAAAACCTCGGCCACTCTAGGCACCCCATCCGTTCCATACGACAATTTAACAATGCGCCCACGGCGCCAATACAAAGGTAGCGCGTTTGGTTCTTTAATCAACACGAGGTCTCCCACCCGAGGAGGCTCCGTCTTGTCAGACCACTTAATGCGCTGCTGCAAAAGATGTAGGTACTCCAGAGACCATCGGTGCCAAAAGCGTTGAGTCATCTGTTGCAGCAGGGCAAACCTGCTAAGCCGTGAAGCACTCGTTTCCCTGAAGGGATACTCGGGCAGAGCGTTAAGAGGCTGGCCAATCAGGAAGTGTCCCGGGGTTAGAACCTCCAAATCATTCGGGTCAGAGGAGAGGGGACAGAGGGGCCGAGAGTTGAGTACCGCCTCAATTTTACAGAATACAGTGGCGAGCTCCTCAAACGTCAAAATGGCTTCACCAATAACGCGACGGAGATGCGTTTTGGCAACCTTAACCACCGCCTCGAAAATACCGCCCCAGTGGGGACACGCCGGAGGGTCGAATTTCCACTGGATGCCCCTTTTCGACATAGCATTTCCTAAATAAGTCCGGTGGCTGGACAGAAATTCGACAACCTCCTTGAGATACCTATCCGTGCCCTTATAATTCGTCCCGCAGTCAGACCGGATCAAGTCCGGCAAGCCGCGCCGCGACACGAAACGGCCAAGCGTGGCCAAGAAGGCTTCCGTGCTGAGGGCGCTCACCAGTTCCAAGTGAACGGCTTTAGTGGAGAGGCACACGAAGACGCAAAGATAGGCCTTACATGAACGCGCGTTACGAAGGTTAGAGGACTTGACGAGGAAGGGGCCAGCGAAGTCTGTTCCGACCCCAGCGAATGGTCGGATGGCCCTGACGCGGTCGGGCGGCAAGTCACCCATAAGAGGCTGCGATATGGGGGCCTTCAGTTTATAACAGGGGATGCACTTAAAGATGACGCTCCGAATGGTGCGACGACCAGACAAAATCCAAAACTCCCGCTGCAAAATAGCCGACAGGGCGTTACACCCAGCGTGGGCATTCCTAACATGGTGGTGGGTTACCAGCAACCGGACAAGGGCGCCGTCCTTAGGGAGCAGCAACGGGTGTCGAGCCCCGCACGGCAGTTGAGAGTTTTTCAAACGTCCGCCCACGCGCAGCATCCCAGCGTCGTCCAGAAAGAGGTTCAGGCGGGCCAGAGCGCCCTTGATAACGGAGCCACGCTTCAAGTGTTCGATAACGGGCTCAAAATGCTCCGTCTGGACCATACGGATCCAATGCATCAGGGCTTCCCGACGCTCGCTAGGGGACAAAACGCAATCAGAGAGTCGGTTGGACGGATCTCTCGAATTGTGGACAAAGCGGCGCAGCCAAGCAGTCACTCCTAAGAGCTTATCGAGAGAGCTGTACCGTTCCAGAAGGGAGAGATCCCGAGTGGGCTTATCCTTGCCCACTCCTACTCGGGCCCGTAGGCCCGGCAACTCAGTAGGTTCGGAGTGATTACCCTGGGGCCAGAAGGATTGAGGATCAGATAACCAACTGGGACCCCACCACAATGAGTGGGCAACCAGCGCGGGGGCCTCACAGCCGCGGGAAGCGCAGTCGGCGGGATTCAACTCCCCGGGGACATGTCTCCAGTGGAGAGAAGTCTCAGAACTCTGGATTTGAGACACGCGGTTCGCCACAAAGACCTCAAGATTGTGAGGTGCGGCTCGGAGCCAACAAAGTACTATCTCACTGTCCGACCATGCGTAGACGTCCGTAATGTCGATTACAGGCTTCAAGGACGAGTGAACGTGGTTGAGGAGCCGCGTGAGAAGAGCGGCTCCGGACAGTTCCAATTTAGGGATAGTTAAACGGGATCTAATGGGAGCAACCTTGCTTTTGGCGAGTACGAGATGAACTGCAGTATGCCCAGAGGAACTCACAGTCCGCAAATATACGACAGCAGCATAGCCCTTCTCAGAGGCGTCGCAAAACCCATGTAGGGTAGCCCTGCATTTCCCTGGAGGTAGGAAGCACCTTGGCATGGAAACCCGGTTGATGTCCGGAAGGGAGGAGAGCATGGAGAGCCACTCTCGCAAGAGGACCCCGCTAATAGGCTCGTCCCAACCCAACCCCGACATCCAGAGCTTTTGAAGAAAGCACTTAGCCAAAAAGATGACCGGGGTGATCCATCCATTTGGGTCGAAGGTGCGAGCTACTGTAGACAGCACGGAGCGCTTGGTCCATGCTTTGGGAGGTGGGTCAAGTTTTACTCTATACGTGAAGGTGTCCTGAACAGGCTGATATTGAATGCCCAGCACAGTCAGCAAATTAGGATTCTCAGGGTGCTCGAACAGATGAGGATCTTGTTGATCCTCTCCTGGGAGGTCCCTCAAAATGTGTGGGGAGTTCGACAGCCACTTGCGCAACTCATAGCCTCCAGACTTCAGGATGGCAATTAATTCGTCTCGCAAGACCAGAGCCTCCTCGACGGTGGAAGCGCCCGTACAAATGTCGTCCATGTAGACCGAAGTCTCTAAGATAGAAGCTCCCCGAGCGTATCTCAGGCGCTCTCTCTCAGCGAGTTCAAGGAGGGTTCGCATGGCGATATACGGGCTGGACCGGAGTCCATAAGTGGTGGTGTTCAACTCAAATACCTGTATGGGATCGCTGGGCTTCTCGCGCCACAATATCAGCTGATATCGGCGGTCATCACGATGTACCACCGATTGGCGAAACATCATCCGAATGTCCGCGACAAAAACCACTTGGTGTCGACGGAATTGGGTCAGGATGTCGGATATGTCCTTGATCAGTTTAGGACCCGAGTGAAGACACTGATTCAGGGACACACCGTTTGATGTGGGGGCGGAACCGTCAAAGACTACCCGAATCTTACTCTCAGGGGTCCTCAAGACCGCATGGTGAGGGAGGAAGTAGTGCTCATGTGAACGCCATTCGAAGTTGGACGGTGACATGTGACCCAGCTCCTGATACTCGCGCATGAACTTGACATATTTGTCGCGAAAGGCTGGGTCACGCCGCATGCGGCGCTCCATGGAAAGCAACCTCTTCTCGGCCAGAGCACGGGATTGACCCAAAGAGGGGCGGGAGTCCAGAAAGGGTAAGCGAGTGACGAACCGACCGTCGACCCGCCGGCCGGTATTGTTCTGGTAGAACAACTCACACTCACGGTCCAGAGGGTCGACTCGAGCTGCATGGGGTGGTTCCTCAATGTCCCAGAATCGCTGGACAGCGTCCGATAGGGACACGCCCACGACGGAGAGAGGGTCGGCCGTCGGAGAGGGAGGAGACCACATAACCGGTCCAAAAAAGCTGTGCCCAAATATCGTGGAAATGGCTGCCAGGCCATTGGGCTGCAGAGCTCGTATCTCACCTAACAAGAGGGCACCCAGCGTGTCGGCCCCCAGTAACAAATCTATCGGCCCCGGTTGGGCCCACCGAGGGTCTGCCGGTCTCAAAGCCGACGCACAGCGCACAGCGCTGTCATTTATACGAACGTTAGGGAGGAACCCTACAATGTCGTCGAGGACATTTACCTTGACTAAAATACGAAGGTGTTCGCTGTCAGGGCTGAACACCAACTCCGATTGTCCCCTAGGAGCAGGAGGCTCGGCACCTCCGATACCTACCATCGGACGTGATTCAGAGCTCCAGGGGAGCCCCAGTCTTCCCACCAACCGAGTAGAGGCCACACTACGCTGGGAACCCGAGTCCAATAGAGCTCGAACCGTTAAGTGGTCGCCGCTCGGGTTGTAAACCTTCACTGAGGCTGTCGGCAATAGAACAGTTTGACAGGTGGACTGCTGACGACTTATAGGCTCAGTGGAGGCGGCCATGGCGGGAGCTAGGGCGGCAGCCTCCTATCTGGAGCTGCCTCTGTTAGGCCGGCACCCGAACCGGGGGGCCCGAGCGCGGCACTCCGACGGCGTCTCGATGACCCCCGACTGGAATTCCCCGAACGGGCCGACCGAGGGAAACTCGGGGATCCTCGGCTCCAAGGCTCGGGGCCGATACGCAGTCTCCGGAACCCGGTAGTACCGGCACCGGCCAAAGGGGGGCGGGCGGCGTTCCAGTCGCGGCCACTCAGCCAACGGGGGTGAGAAAGGTCTAGCTGACCGCTGAGTGGCCGCGAATCCACTATCAACGCGGGGAGGGGGGGTGAAGACCCCCCCGCCCCTGGGGGAACGACTCCCCGACCGATCGGGGGAGGGGCTCCCTTCAGAAGGAGGGGCGCTGCGGTCCGCCGGTGAGCGTCGAGCGTCGCCCGACAGTGGGCGTGGCTGGGCGCCCCCGCCCGTGGGAGTCGGGGGGCTGGCAGGGCCCTGCGAGGACGAGCCGCGCGCACCCAGGCACAAGAGGACGTTGTGGTTGCCCTGGCAGTGCGTGCAGGGCCGCTGGTGCGGGCAGTCTCGTTGTAAATGCCTCTCCAGGCACGAGAAGCACCAGCGGCGCTCCCTGGCGATGGTTCGCCTCGCCTTAGCCGGCTTGCGCAACAACTTCGGGCACGACGCCGTCCGGTGGTCGGATGCTCGACAATAGGAGCAGGGAGGCGCCTCCCGGGCCGCTAGGCCACTATAGGAGGGTACGGGGGGGCGCCCTCCCGCGGGGGCTACACTCGGCCTCAGGGGGGTGGGCGCCGCCTTGGCCGGCTGACTCCGCCTTTCCCTGGGCACCGCTCGGGAGGAGGCCGGGGGGCCCTCGACGGCGCCTGCTGCGTTCTCCAGCAGCCTGCACTGCTCTTCCAGGAACCGCAGCAGGTCCCTAAAGGGGGGCATATAAGAGGCGCCATCCCCTCCGAACCTCTCCTCAAAATGGAGCCGAAGGTCGAGGGGCAGGCGGGACAGCACTATATGAAGGAGCAGAAAAGACCACTCGTCCACAGGTAAATCCAGCCGCCGCAACGAGTTGCACGCTACGACGACTGGATTCACTATGTCTTCACGTAGTCTAGTCCGGTCCTTCAGCAGCGGGAGGTTCAGCAGCCTCCGAACATGATCGTCCGCAATCCGCCGGACGTTGGCGTACCTTCCAGCGAGGAGGTCCCTGGCGTTTTGGTAGGCGTCGTCCGACAACTTAAGGTGGCCGACGACGCTCAGGGCCTCCCCCTCTAGTGAAGCCAGGAGGTACCCCATTTTTTGGCAGGGGGTCAGGTCCCTCCGGGCGTCCACCAGGCTGTCAAACAGGCCGACGAAGGTCATCCACTCCGAGAGGACCCCGGAGAACCTTGGCAGGTCCAGCGTCGGAAGTCGTCCTAGCAGCTCTGGCTGAGCCGACGGCTTCCGCGGGGACTCGAGAAGGCTACTCAGCCGAGCTTCGCGCTCCCTCTCCGCATCCTTGGCCCCCGCCTCGATCAGGTCGTCCGTCAGCGCGAGGAACTGCTCGTAGTCCGCGCGGCAAGATTCCAGGACTCCCTTTTCCACCTCCAAGTCCTCGAGCTCAGAGTAAGCCTCCTCCACGGCCGCCCTTCGAGCATCGACCTGCTCAAGCCTCTTCCTCAGATTGTAGACCCTGTCCGGTCGGCCTATCAACGCGTGTGCGCTGGTAGCCCAGCGCAGCTCAGTCCGCAGGCAACGGATTAGCATCTTGGGCGAGGACATCACTACTAAATTCAAATTACGACGCGGCTCGAGCACAATTACAACAATAACAAATAAAAAAATACAAAAAAATTAACAGCTAACTAATGCAGTTCCTATCAAATCGAGTTGGATAGAATGTACACAAATAAGAACAGCTATTATTAAATCAAACACAAGTTAGTACAAAGGAAAAGGTAAATCAAATCAACAATAACAAATACTAGTACGATCAAATCAAGTTCATTTAAATTACGTAAATACAAATTACCACTCTTTAGTTCAAATACAATTTACAATACGAAAGATATGTAACGAAGATACACATCAACAAAAATGCCTTGCTCGGAAATCAACCCTTCGATAAGTAACACACTACCATCCGACAACGACAATTAACCGATTACGTAAAAATAACCATCTACCTACATGACGCAATCTCCCGCTTGCGCGCGAACCGGGTGTGACCTTTCAATTTTACCCGCTAACAGTAAAGCAAGCTAACAAAGGAAGGAATTTTATTATTACGTATAATAATAAAAAGGTATTTTACGTATTACGGACGGGCGTGATTGTAGCCACAAATCCACCCAACGCTCCTGCCACCAAATTATTTAATTTTTATCCAATACTATGGTCGGTGGATCGACCGGGAATCGATCCCAGCACCGCGTTCTGCTACCAAATGTTACGGCCAACAGCTGCCCTGCCTAAACAGGAGTTGGATCCTTCGCGGCCCATAGACGAAGGAGCCACGGGCAGATGCAGGTCGGGCGTTCCTACGCCGAGGGTCAAAGGTTTCTAATGAACACGCGAGGGGAAAGGTCACTAGAAGAAATGCACTTACCTGCCTCAGGAGCGCAGACGGTTCTCCTAGACCGGCCCGGCTGATGGAAGTTGTGCTTGGTGTATGCGGTGTTGTGAGTGTAGGTGTAATTGTGTGAGCTGGTATGTTGACGGGAACCGATCTGGATGACTCGACGACGTCCGGGAGAAGGCACGCGCTGGTATCCCCGGAACTTCACCCTTCTGGAGGCACTCGTAAGGGGTTGTCACCAAATGGGACGGCTACTCTGGTAGTCCTTCAGATGTAAATCACTTTGATAGTTGCGCGCGAATTTCACCGAGTTAGTACGTTCTAATAACGATACCGTTATTGCAACGATTTACGCGGATTGTTTCTTTAGCAAGTTTAGGCGCGAAAAAATACGTCCGTATAGTTCGCAAGAAAAATCCTACTACCTCGCGAGAAGAGCCACACCGACTCGTTGCGGCGGCCGGGGGGGCGGGGGAGAGGGAAGGTGCCCTTGATATCGAGGCCAAAAGCGCGCGTTAAATCCTGCGTTTTTATTGCAAATTTTCCTGCCTAGACATTTAGGTTAGATTATAAAAGTGAATCGGTAATATGTAGGGAAGAGGTTTCTCAATCTAGTAATAGAATATAATAAAAACATGTAATATATGTTCCACGCACGCCGAATATGAGGACACAGTGTCTCAACGTACAGTATAGATGATCATGGACATGTGTACCGTTCATGTTACACCTACGATGTTGGGAACAATATCCTCGAAGTTATTGATGAGTATCCTTATTTAAGAATTGTCCAAAGAAAAATTGTCCGATTAGGTGAGTCCAACTTTGACCAAGTGGTCAATTGTCGGATCCCACTTGTTCAAATTGGAAATTGACCGGCCTTATACCTCTTAAGAAGCGACAATCGATGAGGAAGAGAAGTTCTCCAATGGCAGTACCAGTAAGCGATATTTAGGGTTCCCCTCCCCCACTAAATAGAGTGATGACGTGGTAAGACATCCAGGAACTCGATGTATACAGGGGGCTCAGGCTAGCGTTGTGTTGTATTCCTTGGGAGAGGTGTATGTTTAGCAGTGTTCTTGTGAAGGGTTGCAGTGTTAATGTATGTGATTTGTTTGGCAGAGCTGCCGCCAATGGAATACATCAGCGACGTGGTGGAGTGGGCGCGGCTGATGTGCGTGGACCGGCGGCTGAAGGACTGGCTGGGCGCGCCCGGCGCCTGCTTCTGGCGGCCGCTGCTGCGTCTGCTCTGCTACCCGCGCCCGCCAGACACGTAACTACGCTCTTTTTTAATTTTATTAACATTAAAATAACAAATGAACATCCAGTCAACTCAAAAGTATATCAGTGGCTATTGTAACTGTAACTCATTAGAGTCAGTGCTTACATATATACCGGCTTTAGCTTAAACACAGTAGTAGGTGCACTGCCACTTCCTGGCAAAGAGATGGGAATACAATATCCATTCGTATGTGGAAACAGTCCTAACACATTCAGATATGAAAAATTAAAGGTTTCCTGGCCGAGGTAGGAAGTCAAAATCTATTATGCTGTAGTTGTTCTAATTGCTAAGACGCGTACTATGATAACATTTACCACCCTACTATATGTAATTTTTGGTGTCCAAAAATAGTATTATTTTGATATATTACAGTTCGTGGAAGGAGGGTGCGGATTATGCACAGTTGGAGGAGAACACGATACGACTGTTTGCTGAACTAACAGTTTGTCACACTGCCAATCAGAAACTCTTCGCTTCGACACTTCACAGTATTCTGGAGTCCATGGAAAATACAGGTAATTAATTTTAATAAGTGAGCTTGTATATGATCCATTACCTTGCAATAAATTGTATTAACTGAAATGTAATTTGCACGCCTCATAACTCATAACCTTCAATTCCATATACCAACAGTCAAATTGGTACCGCTGAAGGGACTGCAGCACCGCCCAAATTTCGACAAAATCAAAGGCTTTGTCATAGTCCACATACGCAAGGATTCAAATAAGGACCGATTTACACTTCGACAAGTACAGTAGCGAGTTTAATTACAGGGCAGTTGACAGTAAACGGTTAAGTGGGTAGTAGTGTTCAAGTGTCGTTCAGAGTTTAGTTGCGGGCGGTGGGAGACACGCGGGCGGGCAACACTTCGAACTTGAATCATCGAAAAATAGACTTACAGGCTATCCTGTTCAACTTAATTGTTAATTTGCTACTTAACTCACCGATTACCGTTCAAACGAGATTTTTTACTTAACTCGCCAGGTTCTCATGTTATCTCGCTACCGTACTTGTCGAAGTGTAAATCGGCCTTAATATATCTTAACTAGCAAGCGGACTTCTATAAAAAAGTTAAAAAGTTTAGAAGTCTCCCTGGTGTCAGTCTTTTGAGCTTTTCAGAAGTGCAGCTGATTTAGAAATTAATTTTGTTTTGTAGACGAGAGTTTTAAGAGCCATATATAATAACCTAAAACCGAAAGAGTCTAAAGTATACACTTTTTTACTATTAGGAATAAACACAACTATTAACAGATGTTTAAATTGTTTTGTTATACAAAGTCTATCAAAAGTTTTATTATAATATAAACTACAGCTAGTTTATATTATAATAAAACTCAACTCCCCGCGTGTAATTTAGGTTTTTTTTTGTTAAAAGTAGCCTAAGTTACTCGTTATAACATCAGTTATCTGTCCCATCAAAATCGGTTCAGCCATTTCGGAGATTAGCCGGAACAAACAGACAGACACAAAAAATTTAAAAATTGCGTTTTTGTTTTAAGTACCTATATAATATTATATGCGTTTAGTAAAAAGCTGTAATTTTGATATTACAAACAGATACTTCAATTTTATTTATTTGTATAGATAAATGAATGCATCATACATTCATTCAATTCATCAAAAAAGTCCCGTTGGGTTTTTTTTTTGGTTTTTCACAGGACAGAGATGTTTATTGAACCAGTTGTAAAAGTAAAAAGTGATTTTCGAAAAGAATTATTTAAAATTAGCATTGAATAAAAATTATTCTATTCAATTTGCTGTTGTGTAATCTACTTGTAATAATGTTTTTGATTGATGTTTGAAGATTAGAATGAAATACGTCTTTTTCTAAATATGTTTTATTTGCAACTTTTTATAAGGTGTACAAATTATTATATGGGTTGTGATGTAGTGTTGTAGTCCACGCAACTTAATTATTTATTGAAGTTAATTTTAGAATGTGAGCGTAGTCTTTATGAAGGACAGAAGAAATACGTCCCTCATTAAACTTCTTTCCTATATTACATGGCATTTTATATTTTTTTTGCTGGTGAGAGGTGCTGCTATCGTGCATCCTTCTCTACCGCACATAATAATATATATAGTGTTCTTTTTCACGCTCTACTTTAAAATAAAATTATTAAAAGGCGAAATCATGTCAATCACTATTCTTGCCACGATTTGAAAAGTCAACCATATACCATTGGATTCGGAATAAAAATATCTGTATTTACACATAAAATTTTTTAGGAAAAAGAATGAGGCTAAATTACTATATTACTTTACCTGTTTACACCTGGTAGACAATAACTTTGTTGCGGTAGTCAACCATGCTGTGGCATTTTCTATATTTTTTTTTTCGATTCAGACCAATTTTATCAAGGAAAATAATGACACGTAACCGGTAAAAAAATTAATTAAATAATTTTAATTAAAATAGCCTTGCCAAAACATTGGCTGTCAAACACCCCGATTTGTATATATTTATATATTTTATTTAAAAAAATATTTCATCAGGGAAAAGAATGAGGGGGGTATTTTTTAAAGCCGGATTCTCTGCTATTATAATTTTAGAACAATCAATACTTCTTATTGACACCCCTCCTTGCATAACATACTTAACTCTAATATATGTTGTCGTGGGGGTTATACTATAGGGTATAAGAAGTTGAGAGATTTATTTGCAAGTATAGTATGGTAGCGATAGTGATGTGATAGTGAGACAAGGTATGATGTATGGTGTATGATGTAATTGAATGCGCAGGAGGCGGCGGGCTGTCGGGGTTCACGCGCGCGCTGGTGCTGCGGCTGGTGCTGTCGGCGGAGCGCGGCACGGTGGCGCTGCGCTGGGCGGGCGCGGGCGCGGGCGGCGGCGCGGGCGCGTGCGCCGGCGCGGGCGCGGCGCCGCACCCCGCCGCGCACTGCCACGCGCTGCTGCGCCTGCCCCTGCACACCTCCGTGCGCGCGCTGCTCGCCGACCACCGCCCGCCCGGTGAGCACCGCCACACCGCCACACCGCCACACCGCCACACCGCCACACAATATACAATACGGCTCCGTCGGCGACTCGTGGGCCGGCCCCATAGTCTTCTTTTACGACTAAAACACGACTATGGGAAATCCCAGAAAAATTGTATGGATTTCAATAGATGGCGATTCAGTCAGACCGGCGTCAAAGATGTCAGACGTCGTTCAGTCAGATCGGCGTTAAAGGTGTGAAACGTCTGGATTTTCAATCGCCATTCCGCCTGCCAAGCGTGATGATTAAGGAAAATTACTCTTACAACGGAGACGCCCATGTCAAACCGTGAATATTGTTTAAGAATTACGCATACAAAACCTTCTTACCCCAATCTCACTAGTGCGAACCATTATTTGCTCATAGCGATATTATAAGCTTTTATGATTTACTTACACACATACAACGAACCCATTTATTCACACAAACCTATGCCATAGGTAGTACCTATGTAGTAACAGTAGGTACACCTAGTATACGATTACAACACATTTATTTTATACGATTGAATATTTATCTGTCATTCCATATATTTCTATTACAAATTAAATTAACAACTACTGTGATATTTTTACTTAAATATCAAATAATTAAGATATTTCACCCGCTCTTAGGGCCTTAAGTAAAATGTGATTAGAAGGAAGACTTCTATATATACTGACCGAGATTTCTACGTATAGGAGACTAGTAGACGGGTACTTCGGAACTAAATCATTACGCACTAAATTACAATCAATTCTCATTCCACTGCGAGCGAGCGAGAAATCTTCTTTGTTTTGTAAGCCGCGAACGTTGTTTTCGACACTCTGACACTTATTTTATTTAATGTGATTAAGAAAACGCTGCCATTATGTGTGCACTTTATTAACGTGATTTGTAGTTTATTTGAGATAAATATGTAACTTTATTTTGTATTTGCTTAAAACCAGTAACTGTCGTAAATTATATTACAATAAGGTTTTTGTTTTGAATTGCCAGTCTATTTGTATGTACATAGAATTTATTGAATTGGAAACATATTATAGTATAACTAGTGATTCGCAACGTCTACGCACGGGTGATTTCTAGATTTCGACAATAGCGCCATCTACCGGTTCTAATTGTGAATCTAAACTATTCTCGAATCTCAATTTAATCACACACAAAATTTCAATAAAATCGGTTTATACGTTTAGGAAGAGTTCATTCACATATACACGGAATAATTCAATATATAAAAAAGGTTATTTGTGTGTGCGTGTAGTGCCTTTGATCGAGGAGGTGGCTGCGGCGAGCGCAGTGGGCGCGGGGGTGGCGGGGGTCGCGGGGCGGGCGCCTCGCCGTGCCTCCGACTCTGCGCTGGCCGACGCCTGGCAGCTGAGCCTGGCCGCCGGCAGCGCCTCCAAAGACAAGCGCGTCAAGGACGTCAAGAACTCCACGCTCAAGCACCACGCTGCCAAGAAGCGCCAGCCCAAGCCCGCCACCGACGCCTCGCTCTTGTCGCTCACTGACGGTTAGTGTTCTATGTTATATCCTTCTGCTTTCCACTCCCTTATTTACTGGTTTTTTGTTTAATGAGTACACAGTGTCTTTTAAGTAGATGCTGTGGCTCTGAGGATTAACATGAAACGCCTCGTTACCGTCGGTTAGTATCAGAGAACGAAGCATTTCTTAAATATAGAAATCGGACATAATTGGTAAAGAGATAATCGATAATTCTGTTTGCAGAGGTGATGGAGACGGCAATTCGCGTACAGGTTTCGGGGCTGGAGGGCTTCGTGCCGGGCAGCGCCACGTTGGCGCAGCTGGCCGCCGCCTGTCCGCACAACTTTGGACCGCACCTCACGCTAACGCTGCACCTCAACACAAACTCCGGTTACTATTTTATTATTTGTGCCCTTAATTATTTCTCCCGATTGTCCTGAGCTAATTACATAATTAAAAAATCTATTTCTCCATCAGCTCGTTTAAGTCTAAGGCGGAACATGGATCTATCGAGTTGTGGGGTAAATCCTTAGCATAAATGGTCTCGTTTGAATCGACGATTGCAGCACCAGGTGTTGACGGAAGTCATAAAATTCTTGTAATATTCAGTCGACTCTGACGACACCCGTGGGACGAAATATGGTGGATCATTTTACACCACGTTCCTTTAACGGGAGAGGCCAATGTCAAGCAGTGGATTATAAGGTGATTAAGAAGGAAACACAGCAAATACCCTATATGGAAGTATATATTTTTTCGAGACAGCATTTGAATGTTGCAATCAAATTAATCTATTTAAAAATTTCTCATATCTTTTTTAGTTTTAAATCGGGTTGTATGTTTTATTAAAAGTTTAATTATTCTAAAGTCTATTCAATTGCGTGAAGTTTGTAAAAAACCGATCCCATTTTCATGGAATTATATGAAGCAGCATTTATAAACAGAAGCGTGGACGGGTCCAATGTGGGAGGGCGGCAGTAGTGGCAGCACGGACGGCGGCAGTGGCAGTGGCAGTGGCAGTGGCAGCGCGGACGAGAGCGGCGCGGAGTGCGGCGTGCTGCGGTGGTTCGGCGCGTGCGGCGGGCTGGCGCTGGTGGCGGCGCGCCTGCCGCGGCCGCACGCGTCCGCCGCCCCGCCCCCCGCGCCCGTCTCACACGCACACGACCTTGACTGGGTCAAGCTCGACGACCCCTACGAGGTGAGCGACCTTGCGAACCAATCAACTAATATGTACTTCATACTAAAACAGATACCCCCAACAAATTTGTGCGGCTGTGAGGGGCGCGTGGAAAAAGGCACAGAGCACCTTTTTATGGCAAAAAGTAAGATTGAGTCCGTGGACTCTATCGTGTGTTACAAACCACTAAGTCTCTGCGTGTCTTTTAGTACTTAGTACATATTCATCGTCATCATTTGATGATGTTGAATAAGTACTAAGTATGACGATAAATGATTTACAGCCCTTCACATGTCCACTGTTGAACATAGGCCTCCCCCAAGGAATGCCACAAGGCACGGTCCCAAGCCACCTGCATTCATTGACTTCCTGCGTGTCTTACAAGGTCGTCACTCCATCTAGTAGGGAGGCGCCCTAGACTTCGCCGCCACTGCCACTCAAGAACCTTTCTTCCCAATCGGTTATCAGTTCTTCGAGCTATATGGCCGACCCATTGTCACTTCAGCATACTAATTCTTTGGGCTATGTCAGTTACTCTGGTTCTACTGCGGATATCCTCATTTTTAAGTCTTTCACGTAAAGAAACGCCGAACATAGCCCTCTCCATAGTTCGCTGAGCGACTTTGAACTTCCTCATACGGCCAGTAGTGAAGGGCTACGTCTCAGACCCATAGGTCACCACTAGCAACATGCACTGGTTGTATAATCTAGTTTTGAGGTATGCCTGACGAGAAGATGTATCATAATTTTCCCGAACGCTGCCCATCCGAGCTAAATCCGTGTCGATTGATCACTCGGCCAATAATATGTACCACATACTAGAAGTAGATACTGCGAACAAAATTTGTACGGCAGTGCGGAGGGCGCGGCACGTGTAATGAAGCACAGAGTACATTTTATGGTACAGATTAAATAACTTTGAGTTTGCGGTCTGTAATGTGTGTTGCAAACAACCAAGTCTCTGCGACTCTTCTGGTATGAAGTACGTATGACTTCAATGTTGCGACTGCGCCTCGGCACTATCAAACTTTATAAAAATATTACAATTTTTTTATTTGACAAGCATTTCGTTCCAATCTTACAAAAACATTTTTGACTAATTATATATATATATATATATATATATATAATAACCGGCTAAGTGCGAGCCGGACTCGCGAAGTAAGGGTTCCGTCAATCGTAATAAACGTTTTCAGTAGGGGAGGCCCTTTAAATTTTTAATTTATTTTAATTTTTATTATTCGTTGTTATACTGGTGTAATGTTACTTATTACGTATCATAAGGTACAGTTTGCTGACAGACGGACGGACAGCGGAGGCTTAGTAATAGGGTCTCGTTGGTTACCCTTTGGGTACGGAACCCTAAAAATGAAGTAGATTTCTATTACTTAGTAATTATGTTGTGAATGTTTGTCGCGAATGGAATTCAAGAACCTGGCTTAAAGTATGAGAATGTGTGCATAAAATGCAGGAATAGTGTGCGTTGATATTCCGGTTGACTTGTGACGCTGAAGCTGGTGTTAACCGCAGGAGGTGATGGAGGCGAGCGCGGCGAGCGGCGCGGGCGCGTGCGCGGGCGCGGAGGCGTGCGGCGGCGGCGTGCCGGCGCACGCGCTGCTGGCGCTGGGCCCGCTGCTGCGCCTGCCCGGCTACGCGGCCGCGCTGCTGCGCCAGGGCACGCGCGCCGTGCACCTGCTGCGCCTGCTGCTCGGCGTCGCGCACGACGAGGACGGACGTCAGTACCCGCCGCCCGCTGCCCAATGCCCACTAACCTCCCTCCACACCACTAATGGCCAATAAATGATCTCATTATACTGATCATAAAAATGTTTTAGTATTCAAAAACATTGTTTAAAATTGTTTCTTTAAAAGTTATCATCATCATCATTGTAACTTATCAGAAGTTGACTGCTGAAAATATACCTCCCGTACGCTTGACAGCAAGCGGGTTGACAACCGCTGTGGAGTGGGTGGAGAATGGTTAACGAAACTATCAATTGTAATGTATATGTACTCTTTTTTATTCACCGTACAGCAATCAGTTATTATACATACGTTCGCAGGCAGCATACCGGTGTGCGGCGGTGGAGCTGGTAGCGAGGGCGGCGAGGGCATGTGGTCGCTAGGCACGCTGCCGTTCCGCGTGCTGGCGCGGCTGCTGGACGCGGCGCCGGTGAGCGGCGAAGAAGGCCGCGCGCTGCGGACCGCGCTGCTGCGCCTCGGCCTCGTGCGCTTGCTGCTCGCCTGCCTCGCCGTCTTCACGCACCACCGCCCCGCAGTGGCGCCGTCTGATGTGAGTGCCTCACCACTACACTCTCCGCATACCACACCACACCCACCACATGATACTGCCCGCCTGCCTCGCCGTCTTCACGCACCACCGCCCCGCAGTGGCGCCGTCTGATGTGAGTGCCTCACCACTACACTCTCCGCATACCACACCACACCCACCACATGATACTGCCCGCCTGCCTCGCCGTCTTCACGCACCACCGCCCCGCAGTGGCGCCGTCTGATGTGAGTGCCTCACCACTACACTCTCCGCATACCACACCACACCCACCACATGATACTGCCCGCCTGCCTCGCCGTCTTCACGCACCACCGCCCCGCAGTGGCGCCGTCTGATGTGAGTGCCTCACCACTACACTCTCCGCATACCACACCACACCCACCACATGATACTGCCCGCCTGCCTCGCCGTCTTCACGCACCACCGCCCCGCAGTGGCGCCGTCTGATGTGAGTGCCTCACCACTACACTCTCCGCATACCACACCACACCCACCACATGATACTGCCCGCCTGCCTCGCCGTCTTCACGCACCACCGCCCCGCAGTGGCGCCGTCTGATGTGAGTGCCTCACCACTACACTCTCCGCATACCACACCACACCCACCACATGATACTGCCCGCCTGCCTCGCCGTCTTCACGCACCACCGCCCCGCAGTGGCGCCGTCTGATGTGAGTGCCTCACCACTACACTCTCCGCATACCACACCACACCCACCACATGATACTGCCCGCCTGCCTCGCCGTCTTCACGCACCACCGCCCCGCAGTGGCGCCGTCTGATGTGAGTGCCTCACCACTACACTCTCCGCATACCACACCACACCCACCACATGATACTGCCCGCCTGCCTCGCCGTCTTCACGCACCACCGCCCCGCAGTGGCGCCGTCTGATGTGAGTGCCTCACCACTACACTCTCCGCATACCACACCACACCCACCACATGATACTGCCCGCCTGCCTCGCCGTCTTCACGCACCACCGCCCCGCAGTGGCGGCGTCTGATGTGAGTGCCTCACCACTACACTCTCCGCATACCACACCACACCCACCACATGATACTGCCCGCCTGCCTCGCCGTCTTCACGCACCACCGCCCCGCAGTGGCGCCGTCTGATGTGAGTGCCTCACCACTACACTCTCCGCATACCACACCACACCCACCACATGATACTGCCCGCCTGCCTCGCCGTCTTCACGCACCACCGCCCCGCAGTGGCGCCGTCTGATGTGAGTGCCTCACCACTACACTCTCCGCATACCACACCACACCCACCACATGATACTGCCCGCCTGCCTCGCCGTCTTCACGCACCACCGCCCCGCAGTGGCGCCGTCTGATGTGAGTGCCTCACCACTACACTCTCCGCATACCATACCACACCACACCCACCACATGATACTGCCCGCCTGCCTCGCCGTCTTCACGCACCACCGCCCCGCAGTGGCGCCGTCTGATGTGAGTGCCTCACCACTACACTCTCCGCATACCATACCACACCACACCCACCACATGATACTGCCCGCCTGCCTCGCCGTCTTCACGCACCACCGCCCCGCAGTGGCGCCGTCTGATGTGAGTGCCTCACCACTACACTCTCCGCATACCACACCACACCCACCACATGATACTGCCCGCCTGCCTCGCCGTCTTCACGCACCACCGCCCCGCAGTGGCGCCGTCTGATGTGAGTGCCTCACCACTACACTCTCCGCATACCACACCACACCCACCACATGATACTGCCCGCCTGCCTCGCCGTCTTCACGCACCACCGCCCCGCAGTGGCGCCGTCTGATGTGAGTGCCTCACCACTACACTCTCCGCATACCACACCACACCCACCACATGATACTGCCCGCCTGCCTCGCCGTCTTCACGCACCACCGCCCCGCAGTGGCGCCGTCTGATGTGAGTGCCTCACCACTACACTCTCCGCATACCACACCACACCCACCACATGATACTGCCCGCCTGCCTCGCCGTCTTCACGCACCACCGCCCCGCAGTGGTGCCGTCTGATGTGAGTGCCTCACCACTACACTCTCCGCATACCACACCACACCCACCACATGATACTGCCGGCCTGCCTCGCCGTCTTCACGCACCACCGCCCCGCAGTGGCGCCGTCTGATGTGAGTGCCTCACCACTACACTCTCCGCATACCACACCACACCCACCACATGATACTGCCCGCCTGCCTCGCCGTCTTCACGCACCACCGCCCCGCAGTGGTGCCGTCTGATGTGAGTGCCTCACCACTACACTCTCCGCATACCACACCACACCCACCACATGATACTGCCCGCCTGCCTCGCCGTCTTCACGCACCACCGCCCCGCAGTGGCGCCGTCTGATGTGAGTGCCTCACCACTACACTCTCCGCATACCACACCACACCCACCACATGATACTGCCCGCCTGCCTCGCCGTCTTCACGCACCACCGCCCCGCAGTGGCGCCGTCTGATGTGAGTGCCTCACCACTACACTCTCCGCATACCACACCACACCCACCACATGATACTGCCCGCCTGCCTCGCCGTCTTCACGCACCACCGCCCCGCAGTGGCGCCGTCTGATGTGAGTGCCTCACCACTACACTCTCCGCATACCATACCACACCACACCCACCACATGATACTGCCCGCCTGCCTCGCCGTCTTCACGCACCACCGCCCCGCAGTGGCGCCGTCTGATGTGAGTGCCTCACCACTACACTCTCCGCATACCACACCACACCCACCACATGATACTGCCCGCCTGCCTCGCCGTCTTCACGCACCACCGCCCCGCAGTGGCGCCGTCTGATGTGAGTGCCTCACCACTACACTCTCCGCATACCACACCACACCCACCACATGATACTGCCCGCCTGCCTCGCCGTCTTCACGCACCACCGCCCCGCAGTGGCGCCGTCTGATGTGAGTGCCTCACCACTACACTCTCCGCATACCACACCACACCCACCACATGATACTGCCCGCCTGCCTCGCCGTCTTCACGCACCACCGCCCCGCAGTGGCGCCGTCTGATGTGAGTGCCTCACCACTACACTCTCCGCATACCACACCACACCCACCACATGATACTGCCCGCCTGCCTCGCCGTCTTCACGCACCACCGCCCCGCAGTGGCGCCGTCTGATGTGAGTGCCTCACCACTACACTCTCCGCATACCACACCACACCCACCACATGATACTGCCCGCCTGCCTCGCCGTCTTCACGCACCACCGCCCCGCAGTGGCGCCGTCTGATGTGAGTGCCTCACCACTACACTCTCCGCATACCACACCACACCCACCACATGATACTGCCCGCCTGCCTCGCCGTCTTCACGCACCACCGCCCCGCAGTGGCGCCGTCTGATGTGAGTGCCTCACCACTACACTCTCCGCATACCACACCACACCCACCACATGATACTGCCCGCCTGCCTCGCCGTCTTCACGCACCACCGCCCCGCAGTGGCGCCGTCTGATGTGAGTGCCTCACCACTACACTCTCCGCATACCATACCACACCACACCCACCACATGATACTGCCCGCCTGCCTCGCCGTCTTCACGCACCACCGCCCCGCAGTGGCGCCGTCTGATGTGAGTGCCTCACCACTACACTCTCCGCATACCACACCACACCCACCACATGATACTGCCCGCCTGCCTCGCCGTCTTCACGCACCACCGCCCCGCAGTGGCGCCGTCTGATGTGAGTGCCTCACCACTACACTCTCCGCATACCACACCACACCCACCACATGATACTGCCCGCCTGCCTCGCCGTCTTCACGCACCACCGCCCCGCAGTGGCGCCGTCTGATGTGAGTGCCTCACCACTACACTCTCCGCATACCACACCACACCCACCACATGATACTGCCCGCCTGCCTCGCCGTCTTCACGCACCACCGCCCCGCAGTGGCGCCGTCTGATGTGAGTGCCTCACCACTACACTCTCCGCATACCATACCACACCACACCCACCACATGATACTGCCCGCCTGCCTCGCCGTCTTCACGCACCACCGCCCCGCAGTGGCGCCGTCTGATGTGAGTGCCTCACCACTACACTCTCCGCATACCACACCACACCCACCACATGATACTGCCCGCCTGC
This sequence comes from Parnassius mnemosyne, assembly GCA_963668995.1. NCBI lineage: Eukaryota > Metazoa > Arthropoda > Insecta > Lepidoptera > Papilionidae > Parnassius > Parnassius mnemosyne. The sequence goes on from CAVLGL010000057.1 coordinate 12,780,832, forward strand.
CTCGCCGTCTTCACGCACCACCGCCCCGCAGTGGCGCCGTCTGATGTGAGTGCCTCACCACTACACTCTCCGCATACCACACCACACCCACCACATGATACTGCCCGCCTGCCTCGCCGTCTTCACGCACCACCGCCCCGCAGTGGCGCCGTCTGATGTGAGTGCCTCACCACTACACTCTCCGCATACCACACCACACCCACCACATGATACTGCCCGCCTGCCTCGCCGTCTTCACGCACCACCGCCCCGCAGTGGCGCCGTCTGATGTGAGTGCCTCACCACTACACTCTCCGCATACCACACCACACCCACCACATGATACTGCCCGCCTGCCTCGCCGTCTTCACGCACCACCGCCCCGCAGTGGCGCCGTCTGATGTGAGTGCCTCACCACTACACTCTCCGCATACCACACCACACCCACCACATGATACTGCCCGCCTGCCTCGCCGTCTTCACGCACCACCGCCCCGCAGTGGCGCCGTCTGATGTGAGTGCCTCACCACTACACTCTCCGCATACCATACCACACCACACCCACCACATGATACTGCCCGCCTGCCTCGCCGTCTTCACGCACCACCGCCCCGCAGTGGCGCCGTCTGATGTGAGTGCCTCACCACTACACTCTCCGCATACCACACCACACCCACCACATGATACTGCCCGCCTGCCTCGCCGTCTTCACGCACCACCGCCCCGCAGTGGCGCCGTCTGATGTGAGTGCCTCACCACTACACTCTCCGCATACCACACCACACCCACCACATGATACTGCCCGCCTGCCTCGCCGTCTTCACGCACCACCGCCCCGCAGTGGCGCCGTCTGATGTGAGTGCCTCACCACTACACTCTCCGCATACCACACCACACCCACCACATGATACTGCCCGCCTGCCTCGCCGTCTTCACGCACCACCGCCCCGCAGTGGCGCCGTCTGATGTGAGTGCCTCACCACTACACTCTCCGCATACCACACCACACCCACCACATGATACTGCCCGCCTGCCTCGCCGTCTTCACGCACCACCGCCCCGCAGTGGCGCCGTCTGATGTGAGTGCCTCACCACTACACTCTCCGCATACCACACCACACCCACCACATGATACTGCCCGCCTGCCTCGCCGTCTTCACGCACCACCGCCCCGCAGTGGCGCCGTCTGATGTGAGTGCCTCACCACTACACTCTCCGCATACCATACCACACCACACCCACCACATGATACTGCCCGCCTGCCTCGCCGTCTTCACGCACCACCGCCCCGCAGTGGCGCCGTCTGATGTGAGTGCCTCACCACTACACTCTCCGCATACCACACCACACCCACCACATGATACTGCCCGCCTGCCTCGCCGTCTTCACGCACCACCGCCCCGCAGTGGCGCCGTCTGATGTGAGTGCCTCACCACTACACTCTCCGCATACCACACCACACCCACCACATGATACTGCCCGCCTGCCTCGCCGTCTTCACGCACCACCGCCCCGCAGTGGCGCCGTCTGATGTGAGTGCCTCACCACTACACTCTCCGCATACCACACCACACCCACCACATGATACTGCCCGCTTGCCTCGCCGTCTTCACGCACCACCGCCCCGCAGTGGCGCCGTCTGATGTGAGTGCCTCACCACTACACTCTCCGCATACCATACCACACCACACCCACCCACATGATACTGCCCGCCTGCCTCGCCGTCTTCACGCACCACCGCCCCGCAGTGGCGCCGTCTGATGTGAGTGCCTCACCACTACACTCTCCGCATACCACACCACACCCACCACATGATACTGCCCGCCTGCCTCGCCGTCTTCACGCACCACCGCCCCGCAGTGGCGCCGTCTGATGTGAGTGCCTCACCACTACACTCTCCGCATACCACACCACACCCACCACATGATACTGCCCGCCTGCCTCGCCGTCTTCACGCACCACCGCCCCGCAGTGGCGCCGTCTGATGTGAGTGCCTCACCACTACACTCTCCGCATACCACACCACACCCACCACATGATACTGCCCGCCTGCCTCGCCGTCTTCACGCACCACCGCCCCGCAGTGGCGCCGTCTGATGTGAGTGCCTCACCACTACACTCTCCGCATACCATACCACACCACACCCACCACATGATACTGCCCGCCTGCCTCGCCGTCTTCACGCACCACCGCCCCGCAGTGGCGCCGTCTGATGTGAGTGCCTCACCACTACACTCTCCGCATACCATACCACACCACACCCACCACATGATACTGCCCGCCTGCCTCGCCGTCTTCACGCACCACCGCCCCGCAGTGGCGCCGTCTGATGTGAGTGCCTCACCACTACACTCTCCGCATACCACACCACACCCACCACATGATACTGCCGTCTGCCTCGCCGTCTTCACGCACCACCGCCCCGCAGTGGCGCCGTCTGATGTGAGTGCCTCACCACTACACTCTCCGCATACCACACCACACCCACCACATGATACTGCCCGCCTGCCTCGCCGTCTTCACGCACCACCGCCCCGCAGTGGCGCCGTCTGATGTGAGTGCCTCACCACTACACTCTCCGCATACCACACCACATCCACCACATGATACTGCCCGCCTGCCTCGCCGTCTTCACGCACCACCGCCCCGCAGTGGCGCCGTCTGATGTGAGTGCCTCACCACTACACTCTCCGCATACCACACCACACCCACCACATGATACTGCCCGCCTGCCTCGCCGTCTTCACGCACCACCGCCCCGCAGTGGCGCCGTCTGATGTGAGTGCCTCACCACTACACTCTCCGCATACCACACCACACCCACCACATGATACTGCCCGCCTGCCTCGCCGTCTTCACGCACCACCGCCCCGCAGTGGCGCCGTCTGATGTGAGTGCCTCACCACTACACTCTCCGCATACCACACCACACCCACCACATGATACTGCCCGCCTGCCTCGCCGTCTTCACGCACCACCGCCCCGCAGTGGTGCCGTCTGATGTGAGTGCCTCACCACTACACTCTCCGCATACCACACCACACCCACCACATGATACTGCCGGCCTGCCTCGCCGTCTTCACGCACCACCGCCCCGCAGTGGCGCCGTCTGATGTGAGTGCCTCACCACTACACTCTCCGCATACCACACCACACCCACCACATGATACTGCCCGCCTGCCTCGCCGTCTTCACGCACCACCGCCCCGCAGTGGTGCCGTCTGATGTGAGTGCCTCACCACTACACTCTCCGCATACCACACCACACCCACCACATTATACTGCCCGCCTGCCTCGCCGTCTTCACGCACCACCGCCCCGCAGTGGCGCTGTCTGATGTGAGTGCCTCACCACTACACTCTCCGCATACCACGCCACACCCATCACATGATACTGCCCGCCTGCCTCGCCATCTTCACGCACCACCGCCCCACAGTGGCGCCGTCTGATGTGAGTGCCTCACCACTACACTCTCCGCATACCACACCACACCCACCACATGATACTGCCCGCCTGCCTCGCCGTCTTCACGCACCACCGCCCCGCAGTGGCGCCGTCTGATGTGAGTGCCTCACCACGACACGCTCCGCATACCACACCACACTCACCACATGATACTGCCTGCCTGCCTTGCCGACTTCTCGCATCACCGCCCCGTAGTGACGCTAGGCCTGGTGAGTATGGCGGATGATGGAGAGCTTTCAATCCCAGCTCTTCTAATTTGGAGACCGTCTGTTGTGCAATATAAGGTCGCACGTTGTCGTGAAGGAGTAGCGTGGACGATTTGCCAAAACTGTTTGGAGACGTGCAAGCTTTCCATTGTTGTGTTCAGTTCTTCACAGTACACGGCTCCGTGGCGCAGTGGCTTAGCAATTGAGTTGCAGCGCTAAGGGCCCCGGTTTCGAACCCCGCACGTAGAAAGTATTTGTATGGCCTACAAATAATTGATCCGGATCTGGATGTTTGTCCTTGTGCAATTTATGTTTGTAAACTGTCCCCCCCCCCCCCCCACACGATACAGAAGAAAATCCTAGTGTGAAGGTTACGTTTTTTAAACAAAAAACAAAAAAAAAAAGAAATTATTTGGCAATAACATGACGGGGAAGTGAAATGTTAAATTATACTGATTTTTACTTGAAAAAAGTCAAAAACATTAAAGAACGAACCACGGAGGCATTGTTTTGTCTATTTGCCTAATACTCTAGACACCGATAAATTTTTAATTTGTATCAGAATGATGCTACTACCCGTCTCTTTTATTGATCTGTACTCACTGGACGGAATTGGAGAACATATCTATATATGTTTTCTGTACATATTTCCTATATGTTGAATTTATTTTCGCGAACAGAGTCAAGGGGCGAACGGAGCGTCGGGCAAGCCGGAGGAGAAGAACCAACTGTACTGGGCAAAGGGTACGGGCTTCGGTACCGGCTCCACGCAGCAGTCGTGGAATGTGGAGCAGGCGCTCGTGCGACAGCGCGTCGAGGAGGAGCACGTCACCGTGCTGCTGCAGGTTCGACTTGGTCATATTGTTAACGATAGCTTGCTTGATATGTACGTATCGGATCGCGATCCGGCGGGCAATCTCAACGGAGACTAGTCATCTTCGTAGTATAGTGTACGAGTGTGTGCTCAACACTCACAGGTGTACTTGTGTGTACTTTCGAATACCTTACTCTCATAGTCCGATGAAACGGCAACCCGACATAATGTAGGACTGATAACGGGCGCAGTAATAATGGATTTATGTGCTTTCCGAGGAGTGAAAGAAAGAATAAGAAATGAGAATTACTTGACAGAAAAACCCAAAACTGATTATGGCTCGATCCGGGATCTAAACTCGAGACCACACGATCATGAATAGAATTGAAACGCATTGCTGTACACAACCAGACACATAACCAGACTTTTCTTTTTAGTAAAAGTTCAAATACGGCTAATTCTACTACATTTTGAAAGGACGCACGTCTGCACTTTGTTATTTGTCTGATGAATTCTGTGAGTGGCTGTTAGCTGTCTGTCGAGAGACATGATATCTTGCGTGTGTACGTGCTGGTAGTTGTGAGTCGAACTTAAAGATGCGGTGTTGGTGCGCAGGTGCTGGCCGCGTACATGCAGCCGGGCGAGCGCTGGCCGCCCGAGGAGGGCGCGCAGCCGGCGCCCGAGGCGGACGAGCGCGAGCACCAGCTGCCGCCCGGCTTCGTGGACCTCGTGGCCGCCTCCTCGCTCGTGCCCGCCATCTGCTCATACCTGCGCAACGACTCCGGTACGCTGTTGCCGCACGCACACGCACACGCTCATACACGCACACGTACGCATACGCATGCACACGCACGCACACGCACATACGAGCTTAAATTTTTAAAATATACTATAATATATGTATATATATATATATATAAAAATATATAAAATAACAATATATTTAATATATAAAAAAAATGAAATGACGCTATAGAATAAAAACCTACGGTTGTCAGCTTATCGGCCAAGTGTTGCAATCATGGAAAATTTCCCCTCTATGAGGCAATCCATGAAGGAAGCCTATATTCTGTGACGTGAATTTAGAATTCCGTTCTGAATAGAATATAAAGTTTATTAAAACGTGAGATTTATCAAAAATCCATACTAAAATGACTATATCAAATATAATAAAAAAATTATACATAGCTCACGTAATTCCAATTTTGAGTATTTCACTTTTATAAGTTGCTGTATATAGTTTACATATTCTCCCCTATGAGGCAATCTATAGAGAATGTAGATCGGAGCATCAAGGTCGTTGTAGACGGTGCATGCTCTGACTACAAGCCTATTAACGCTGGTGTTCCACAAGGCTGTGTGCTATCACCAACGCTGTTTCTTCTGCATATCAATGATATGTTGCTAACTGGTAACATTCATTGCTATGCGGATGACAGCACTGGTGATGCTCTATACACCGGCCGTGCCAATATTTCTCGGGAAAACGTCGCTGAGTACCGGAACAAACTTGTGTCTGAAGTCGAGTCTTTGCTGAACAAAGTCTCGGATTGGGGGCGACTAAATCTAGTCCAATTTAATCCACAGAAGACACAAGTTTGCGCGTTTACCGCTAAAAAGAACCCCTTTGTCGTATCTCCTCAGTTTCAAGGCACTCCCCTTCTTGCCTCAGCCAGTATCGGTATCCTCGGAGTCGACATATCGAGTGACGTGCAGTTTCGTGGTCACTTGGAAGGGAAGGCCAAATTGGCCTCTAAAAAGCTTGGCGTGCTCAGCAGAGCGGGACAGTATTTCATGCCGGCACACCGCCTGCTACTTTACAAGGCGCAAGTTCGGCCTCACATGGAATACTGTTCCCATCTCTGGGAGATGCGCGCGGTACTTGCACGTGGCTCTTTCCCGCGCACACTTTCTTGACTCCCTACAAATATTTAATCTATTCCTTGTCCCAGTTTAACGTCATTCTCCCCCTTCTGGGGCTGACGACACATTGACGCCTACGTCGTCGGGCGCTCCTACCAGCCTTCCATCCTGCCTTGTCCTGCGATCGTGCCACCTATCGCGCGCATCTCCCGAGATTCGGCCCGTATGACCTGAGGGTCGGTGGGGCCATGGGAGGTGGAGGGTTGTTCCCATCTCTGGGCAGGGGCTCCCCAGTGCCAGCTCCTTCCACTTGACCGCATCCAACGCAGAGCGGCTCGAATTGTCGACGACCGAGCCCTTTCCGATCGGCTCGATTCATTGGCACTGCGAAGAGATGTTGCATCCCTTTGCATTTTCTTTCGCATCTACCATGGGGAGTGCTCTGAGGAATTGTTCGGATTAATCCCAGCCGCCAAATTTCACGAACGCACATCGCGGCAGAACTCCCGATACCATCCACACCATCTGGATGATTGGCGGTCCACCACTGTGCGATTTAGAAGATGTTTTCTTCCTCGCACGACCTCCTTGTGGAATCGATTACCATCAGCGATTTTTCCGGACCGATACGACTTGCGACCTTCAAGAAAAGAGCGTACTCCTTTTTAAAAGGCCGGCAACGCATCTGCGATTCCCCTGGTGTTGCAGTTGTTCATGAGCGGCGGTAGTCACTTACCATCAGGTGAGCCACACGCTCGTTTGCCCCCTCTCCTATAAAAAAAAAAGCCTATGTTCAGCAGTGGACTTATATCGGATGTAATGGTAACAGTATAACTTTATAATAAAGTTAAAGGGACAGGTCTCATATACATACCACTGCTGAGGACAGGTCTCCCTCTCATTTCTGAGAGGGTTTTAGAATAAGGAAGTGTCCACTGCGCTGCCCCAATACGTGTTGGCGGACTTCACAAGCATGCAGGTTTCCTCACGATGTTTTCCCTTACCGCCCAGCACGTGGTAAATCAGCAATTAAAATTGCGATCAACAATAATATCTGCTTTACTGATTGCTAGCGTAACTGCACAGTACTACGAGCGTTTAGCCCCTGGGCTACCATGGCTCTTCATACTCTACTTTTATAATGTGTTTATAAAATTACGGAATTTTTGGCGGGAACTTGACCGGCCGCGGCTTGCTGCTCCTGTATTATTGTTTAAATAATGGTTTGAAGTGGACTTTGATATGTAAAAGTGGTGCGATTTTATGTATTAAGTGTCTATGCATGTGAACTATTAATGGAAATGGTGAAACAAGTGCTCTGATGGTGATGTGATTCTCAAGATAAGGTGTCTGCTTAGGCGACTTGAGATACCATTGCCAACTGTCAGCTGTCTGCTGGTTCAAGTTGCCGTCAAAATCTCCCAAGGGCTGCACAATGTTACGCATCAACATATTGTGAAGCAGTGTACTATGAAGGATAATTATACATTATAACCTCAGGCTCACAAAGGCTAGAACCCAGAGCCGTAAAACCAGTTATAAAAAAAATTGCGTATATTTAACAATACTCTGTGTGTTTCAATGTGCCGTTGTGTATGTTGTGCACAGTGCTGGATATGTCGCGGCACATCCCGCTGTACGTGTGCGTGCTGCGGTGCGCGCGAGCCCTGCACGCGCTGCGCTGCGGCCGCCTGGCGCCCACGCTGCGCCCGCTGCCACGCCTGCTCGCCATGATGAGCCGCACCACCAACTCCTACGCCACCAAGCTCAGGTGCGCACCACACCCACACACCACTCACCACTCGCGCTGCGCTGCGGCCGCCTGGCGCCTACGCTGCGCCCGCTGCAACGCCTGCTCGCCATGATGAGCCGCACCACCAACTCCTACGCCACCAAGCTCAGGTGCGCACCACACCCACACACCACTCACCACTCGCGCTGCGCTGCGGCCGCCTGGCGCCCACGCTGCGCCCGCTGCCACGCCTGCTCGCCATGATGAGCCGCACCACCAACTCCTACGCCACCAAGCTCAGGTGCGCACCACACCCACACACCACTCACCACTCGCGCTGCGCTGCGGCCGCCTGGCGCCTACGCTGCGCCCGCTGCCACGCCTGCTCGCCATGATGAGCCGCACCACCAACTCCTACGCCACCAAGCTCAGGTGCGCACCACACCCACACACCACTCACCACTCGCGCTGCGCTGCGGCCGCCTGGCGCCCACGCTGCGCCCGCTGCCACGCCTGCTCGCCATGATGAGCCGCACCACCAACTTCTACGCCACCAAGCTCAGGTGCGCACCACACCCACACACCACTCACCACTCGCGCTGCGCTGCGGCCGCCTGGCGCCCACGCTGCGCCCGCTGCCACGCCTGCTCGCCATGATGAGCCGCACCACCAACTCCTACGCCACCAAGCTCAGGTGCGCACCACACCCACACACCACTCACCACTCGCGCTGCGCTGCGGCCGCCTGGCGCCTACGCTGCGCCCGCTACCACGCCTGCTCGCCATGATGAGCCGCACCACCAACTCCTACGCCACCAAGCTCAGGTGCGCACCACACCCACACACCACTCACCACTCGCGCTGCGCTGCGGCCGCCTGGCGCCTACGCTGCGCCCGCTGCCACGCCTGCTCGCCATGATGAGCCGCACCACCAACTCCTACGCCACCAAGCTCAGGTGCGCACCACACCCACACACCACTCACCACTCGCGCTGCGCTGCGGCCGCCTGGCGCCTACGCTGCGCCCGCTGCCACGCCTGCTCGCCATGATGAGCCGCACCACCAACTCCTACGCCACCAAGCTCAGGTGCGCACCACACCCACACACCACTCACCACTCGCGCTGCGCTGCGGCCGCCTGGCGCCTACGCTGCGCCCGCTGCCACGCCTGCTCGCCATGATGAGCCGCACCACCAACTCCTACGCCACCAAGCTCAGGTGCGCACCACACCCACACACCACTCACCACTCGCGCTGCGCTGCGGCCGCCTGGCGCCTACCCTGCGCCCGCTGCCACGCCTGCTCGCCATGATAAGCCGCACCACCAACTCCTACGCCACCAAGCTCAGGCGCGCACCACACCCACACACCACTCACCACTCGCGCTGCGCTGTGGCCATGATGAGCAACTCAAATTATAAAAAACTGCGATTGTCAAGCCGCCTGCCAAGCGGAGCAATTATGACTTAATCCCTATGGGGCGGCAGTCTATGAGGAGGCCGTTATTCTTTAGTGAAGTTTTCAGGCTAAAATGGATAGGATGGATAAATATCATGTAATGAATAATGAGAATAAAAGATAATTTTTAGTACGAACGAGGTACACCATCTAACAACGCTCCAAAGTTTGGCAACACATCTGCATTATTAGTCCTGACAGAAGATATAAATAGCTGTCTCGGGTCACACCATCCACTTAACATCACAGAATCCACCTGATTATACCTAAGGTCACAACTTACGGTACAATTAAAAATAATATTATGTAAACAAAACTACTGGTATCTTTTTTTATGCAATAATGAGAGTAAGTAATTTATAGAAAATAAAACCTCAGCGTTAAACCAGAACAAATGGCAAAATTGACTTTCAGTGCTGATACACAGGCCTAGCACGGCCAAGAATTTGCTTTGACATTGTGTCGTATTATATTTTATGTTTAAGTTCTTTTTGTTTTAACACTGTAATAAGTTACAATCAAATGAATTTCTTATAAAACTATATTATAAAATGTCTTTGTTTCAGAATGAGTAAGAAGAACATTTTCGGAAAAATGACATATAGCCAAAGATTTAACACAACGAGTAATTGTGAGCTGTCAGAGGAAGACGAAGGTCTTGCGGCTCTTATTGCTGACATACAGGCATGTAATTTTTTTTTATTATATAATTAGGAATAATTGTAAATTTAGAGGCTAATTTTTACTAACTAATCCTACGGCGATAACTTTTAGACACATTTGGAAGCTATCACGAATAACATTATAATTTATTTTATTAATTAATATTAGTGCCAAAAAGGAAACATGATAATACAAATTCGCTAGTACTCTGCTAGTAATCGATGTCGTTTTAATTGTAATTACGTTACTTTTGCACCGTGCCTTTGTTTAAACATCTCCAGTGCCATATTCTAAAATAGTGAGTAATGTTTATAGGTTTCAAAAAGTGTTCACATTACATTATATTAATTTAAAAGATATGCTGCAACTGATATACATCCTACTGTTGGACATAGGCCTACTTTCATCTTGAGAGTATTATAAAGCAGTAAGTCCGCTCATTTGCAGCATGTTTCTATTTAAAAAATATGCAATATTTTAGTGTAGTGACAGATTTCTCACGTGATCTCTTATGTTTTCCTTCATTTGAATGATGTCGCATATATTCCTTAAGCGTGAAGCACGTGGTAAATCAAAATTTTAAAATGGTATTTAGTACTTTCATTAGTATCGGCGAGCGTCGAGGTCGGGTTGCTTCCGTACTATCTAATATAGAATATTAATTTAATCATAGAATATTATAAAAAATATTAAAAATATGTGACAGTAGCCTAATGGTTGGGGTATAGAGTGCAAACATAAAAAGTCGTAGGTTCGACTCTTCTATTCAAGTGCTGTAGCGAACGGCTCCTGACGCAAGAATTAGAGTGGTTAACGGGAATATTAGTATTGTTAACGTGCGAGTGGTGTGTGCGCAGGCGACGTCCGCGCTGATGTGCCGCGCCGAGGGCGAGGCGGAGGCGGGCGGCGCGCCGCGGCCGCCGGGCGGCGCCACGCGCGAGGCGCGCTACATACACCTCATGCGCACCATGCAGTTCGGTCAGTCGCTCTCACTCGCTCACCTCCCTCTCTCTCCCTTACCCCGCGCCGAGGGCGAGGCGGAGGCGGGCGGCGCGCCGCGGCCGCCGGGCGGCGCCACGCGCGAGGCGCGCTACATACACCTCATGCGCACCATGCAGTTCGGTCAGTCGCTCTCACTCGCTCACCTCCCTCTCTCTCCCTTACCCCGCGCCGAGGGCGAGGCGGAGGCGGGCGGCGCGCCGCGGCCGCCGGGCGGCGCCACGCGCGAGGCGCGCTACATACACCTCATGCGCACCATGCAGTTCGGTCAGTCGCTCTCACTCGCTCACCTCCCTCTCTCTCCCTTACCCCGCGCCGAGGGCGAGGCGGAGGCGGGCGGCGCGCCGCGGCCGCCGGGCGGCGCCACGCGCGAGGCGCGCTACATACACCTCATGCGCACCATGCAGTTCGGTCAGTCGCTCTCACTCGCTCACCTCCCTCTCTCTCCCTTACCCCGCGCCGAGGGCGAGGCGGAGGCGGGCGGCGCGCCGCGGCCGCCGGGCGGCGCCACGCGCGAGGCGCGCTACATACACCTCATGCGCACCATGCAGTTCGGTCAGTCGCTCTCACTCGCTCACCTCCCTCTCTCTCCCTTACCCCGCGCCGAGGGCGAGGCGGAGGCGGGCGGCGCGCCGCGGCCGCCGGGCGGCGCCACGCGCGAGGCGCGCTACATACACCTCATGCGCACCATGCAGTTCGGTCAGTCGCTCTCACTCGCTCACCTCCCTCTCTCTCCCTTACCCCGCGCCGAGGGCGAGGCGGAGGCGGGCGGCGCGCCGCGGCCGCCGGGCGGCGCCACGCGCGAGGCGCGCTACATACACCTCATGCGCACCATGCAGTTCGGTCAGTCGCTCTCACTCGCTCACCTCCCTCTCTCTCCCTTACCCCGCGCCGAGGGCGAGGCGGAGGCGGGCGGCGCGCCGCGGCCGCCGGGCGGCGCCACGCGCGAGGCGCGCTACATACACCTCATGCGCACCATGCAGTTCGGTCAGTCGCTCTCACTCGCTCACCTCCCTCTCTCTCCCTTACCCCGCGCCCAGGGCGAGGCGGAGGCGGGCGGCGCGCCGCGGCCGCCGGGCGGCGCCACGCGCGAGGCGCGCTACATACACCTCATGCGCACCATGCAGTTCGGTCAGTCGCTCTCACTCGCTCACCTCCCTCTCTCTCCCTTACCCCGCGCCGAGGGCGAGGCGGAGGCGGGCGGCGCGCCGCGGCCGCCGGGCGGCGCCACGCGCGAGGCGCGCTACATACACCTCATGCGCACCATGCAGTTCGGTCAGTCGCTCTCACTCGCTCACCTCCCTCTCTCTCCCTTACCCCGCGCCCAGGGCGAGGCGGAGGCGGGCGGCGCGCCGCGGCCGCCGGGCGGCGCCACGCGCGAGGCGCGCTACATACACCTCATGCGCACCATGCAGTTCGGTCAGTCGCTCTCACTCGCTCACCTCCCTCTCTCTCCCTTACCCCGCGCCGAGGGCGAGGCGGAGGCGGGCGGCGCGCCGCGGCCGCCGGGCGGCGCCACGCGCGAGGCGCGCTACATACACCTCATGCGCACCATGCAGTTCGGTCAGTCGCTCTCACTCGCTCACCTCCCTCTCTCTCCCTTACCCCGCGCCGAGGGCGAGGCGGAGGCGGGCGGCGCGCCGCGGCCGCCGGGCGGCGCCACGCGCGAGGCGCGCTACATACACCTCATGCGCACCATGCAGTTCGGTCAGTCGCTCTCACTCGCTCACCTCCCTCTCTCTCCCTTACCCCGCGCCGAGGGCGAGGCGGAGGCGGGCGGCGCGCCGCGGCCGCCGGGCGGCGCCACGCGCGAGGCGCGCTACATACACCTCATGCGCACCATGCAGTTCGGTCAGTCGCTCTCACTCGCTCACCTCCCTCTCTCTCCCTTACCCCGCGCCGAGGGCGAGGCGGAGGCGGGCGGCGCGCCGCGGCCGCCGGGCGGCGCCACGCGCGAGGCGCGCTACATACACCTCATGCGCACCATGCAGTTCGGTCAGTCGCTCTCACTCGCTCACCTCCCTCTCTCTCCCTTACCCCGCGCCGAGGGCGAGGCGGAGGCGGGCGGCGCGCCGCGGCCGCCGGGCGGCGCCACGCGCGAGGCGCGCTACATACACCTCATGCGCACCATGCAGTTCGGTCAGTCGCTCTCACTCGCTCACCTCCCTCTCTCTCCCTTACCCCGCGCCGAGGGCGAGGCGGAGGCGGGCGGCGCGCCGCGGCCGCCGGGCGGCGCCACGCGCGAGGCGCGCTACATACACCTCATGCGCACCATGCAGTTCGGTCAGTCGCTCTCACTCGCTCACCTCCCTCTCTCTCCCTTACCCCGCGCCGAGGGCGAGGCGGAGGCGGGCGGCGCGCCGCGGCCGCCGGGCGGCGCCACGCGCGAGGCGCGCTACATACACCTCATGCGCACCATGCAGTTCGGTCAGTCGCTCTCACTCGCTCACCTCCCTCTCTCTCCCTTACACCGCGCCGAGGGCGAGGCGGAGGCGGGCGGCGCGCCGCGGCCGCCGGGCGGCGCCACGCGCGAGGCGCGCTACATACACCTCATGCGCACCATGCAGTTCGGTCAGTCGCTCTCACTCGCTCACCTCCCTCTCTCTCCCTTACCCCGCGCCGAGGGCGAGGCGGAGGCGGGCGGCGCGCCGCGGCCGCCGGGCGGCGCCACGCGCGAGGCGCGCTACATACACCTCATGCGCACCATGCAGTTCGGTCAGTCGCTCTCACTCGCTCACCTCCCTCTCTCTCCCTTACCCCGCGCCGAGGGCGAGGCGGAGGCGGGCGGCGCGCCGCGGCCGCCGGGCGGCGCCACGCGCGAGGCGCGCTACATACACCTCATGCGCACCATGCAGTTCGGTCAGTCGCTCTCACTCGCTCACCTCCCTCTCTCTCCCTTACCCCGCGCCGAGGGCGAGGCGGAGGCGGGCGGCGCGCCGCGGCCGCCGGGCGGCGCCACGCGCGAGGCGCGCTACATACACCTCATGCGCACCATGCAGTTCGGTCAGTCGCTCTCACTCGCTCACCTCCCTCTCTCTCCCTTACCCCGCGCCGAGGGCGAGGCGGAGGCGGGCGGCGCGCCGCGGCCGCCGGGCGGCGCCACGCGCGAGGCGCGCTACATACACCTCATGCGCACCATGCAGTTCGGTCAGTCGCTCTCACTCGCTCACCTCCCTCTCTCTCCCTTACCCCGCGCCGAGGGCGAGGCGGAGGCGGGCGGCGCGCCGCGGCCGCCGGGCGGCGCCACGCGCGAGGCGCGCTACATACACCTCATGCGCACCATGCAGTTCGGTCAGTCGCTCTCACTCGCTCACCTCCCTCTCTCTCCCTTACCCCGCGCCGAGGGCGAGGCGGAGGCGGGCGGCGCGCCGCGGCCGCCGGGCGGCGCCACGCGCGAGGCGCGCTACATACACCTCATGCGCACCATGCAGTTCGGTCAGTCGCTCTCACTCGCTCACCTCCCTCTCTCTCCCTTACCCCGCGCCGAGGGCGAGGCGGAGGCGGGCGGCGCGCCGCGGCCGCCGGGCGGCGCCACGCGCGAGGCGCGCTACATACACCTCATGCGCACCATGCAGTTCGGTCAGTCGCTCTCACTCGCTCACACTACTCTCCACCTCCCTTTCTCTCTCTTACCCCTCGCCGGTTCTCTCTACCTCTCTCTTTCCACCTCCAAGAGAGTGCTCTTTGTCATTATACCGCTCCTTTTTTTTCTCCTTCTACGTTCCCCTCTTTACTTTCTGTTTTCCCCGTCTTCTTTCTTTCTCCCGCATATGCGCTGGCTTTCTCCCTCTTTCTCTCGTGTCTCTTTTTTTACTCTTACTATTTTTCTACCTCACTGCTTCTTCTTTTCTTACTTTTTCAACAAACAACATACGTTGATTTTTTAAGTTAGCTAGTAGGAATGCATTACATTGAAGATTTGCGCATACTTACCTAATTGATCAAGCGATTTGGCGAGCTCAAAACTAATTCCTAGTAATGCTTGCTTCTCACTGAAAAATATATGTTGCTCCAAAGTTTTTGGACTACAAATATTGTATACTGTTTACTATCTCATTTTCTCGCAGGCTAAATGAAATGACGTTTATGAAGAAGTTTTCGCTTCATAACGGAGCCACGTGCTTATGGTTATTTGTTATTTGTACAGAAACGTTTGAAATGATAGCGGAATGCCCGGAGAAAGGGTTCCGTTTCACGGTGCCGTACCATTTCGAAGGCATGGTCCGTGCGGCAGGCGAGCGTGCACACCCGGCGCGAATGAAGCGGCTGGCGCAGGAGGCCGCCACGCTGGCCACCAGCCTGCCGCTGTCCTACTCCTCGTCCGTGTTCGTGCGCACCGACACCGACCGGCTCGACGTCATGAAGGTGAGTGTGCAGATTGTACAGACAGAAGACTGTATTTGCCGCGCTTGGCAGGCAGATAGATGTAGGTCTGTGATTGATGGTGTGGAGTAGGATGCGAAGTTGAAGTCGAAGCTTCGATATCGATTAGATTGTGTAAAAATTTGTGTCGTTTATGTTTAAAAATAACTCACATACACCACGTTGGACCAGAAAAAATAGTTTCGCAAATATTTAAATATAGAGAAATGTTCACAAGCACCACCTGTGAAAAAGCTGTGTTTACTTATACAAGCGAAAAGAATGCGAAAACTAATTATGTCGCTAAAAGAGCATAAACAATTTGTTTTCAGGTCCTAATAACGGGTCCATCGGACACGCCGTACGCGAACGGGTGCTTCATCCTAGACGTGTACTTCCCAGCGGAGTACCCGGCGGTGCCGATGCTTATCAACCTGGAGACCACAGGCCGCCACTCGGTGCGCTTCAATCCCAACCTGTACAACGACGGGAAAGTGTGCCTCTCAGTGCTCAACACGTGGCACGGTCGCCCAGAGGAGAAGTGGAACGCGCACACATCTAGTTTCTTGCAGGTGAGAATTTTATTATGCTTGGTAAACAATTAAATATTAATATTATATAATAGGCTATTTGAAGAAACATTATTTTAGTATATCAGTTAAAATTGAGAAATATTCCTAGCCACTCAACCGTCCGCCCCGCGCGAGTGATTCTCGCCTGACCTGTCCGCGCATTAAATGTCACTATTGTTACGACCGCGCGAGACTGTCTTAACAAAAACGATTACTACTGAAAAACTACTATAGCTACATTCAAATAAAAAATATTCTCAAAAGACTCAAAGAATTCAAAATTTAATTTTGTTAAAAGAAAATTAGTCAAATTAAAAATAAAGCTTAAAAATGGGAATATCAAAAAAATCGTATTTATTTTTTATTTCGAGATTTAAAAGTAAAGTGTAAGCAACATATAATCAATAAACGATGATCGCGTATAGTGATTAAAATTTAGAGCTAAATTATTATATGTAAACGTTTTGGAATTGTCGAAATGATACATATTTACTTAAGAAAATATCTTCACAATTAGTTTGATGTACAATAACATTAGAAATAACATATAAAAACAGAAAAGTTATCACACTTTTGATCGAATTTCTTACACGTTAACATTCCACAAACAAAAATGGCGAAATTTAATTTTAACTTTTTTTCTCTAAATATTTTGTTACTATTTGTTACGGCCCTCAGCTGCCCCGACAACGGTCGACTGGGCCAATGCCCATAGTAACCCACTCGACGAGCAGCCGAGGATTCGGGCCCAATGGCCTATGGATTATTATTATAAAACGGCTGACAAGCAAACAAAACTTACAGAGTTCCGGAGGTAGGGTTGACCACAGGGTACCAGTCAGGTGGTAAGTGAGGTGTATGTAAGTAGTGTGTGAAAGTGTGTATAAAAGTCACCTGACTTAACCGATGTAATCGGACAGCAGATCCACAGGCGCTGCTTTTCTCCAAATGTGCGATCCCTCCAGTGGGCGTTCACCAATTGAAACTTTCAACTTTTATTTCGCTATATTAGTTTATCAATTTTATTATACATTTAATTAACTTCAAATTTAACTAAATCCACGTTAATCGAAATTAAAACAAGTGACACACGGCACAACTTAAGAACGGTCGGTCAAAGTTCAATGTTCCATGTTCACTTAGCAACAAATTATCATCGAGCACAAACGCGATCTCTTCTCGAGATACAAAGTTCAGCGTTCCACACGACAAAGCAAAATTCCTTCGCACGATATTAAAATGCCACAAAGCATTTCGTCGACGCAAATTAATGTCAATCTAAGTTAAATTAATTAATAAACTCAAGGATAAGCCTCGTTATCACTTAAAACGCTCAAAGCAGACAACTCAATTCTAGGCGGTCTTAACGAGACCTAAATCTTCGATAGTAAATTAGACGCGCACAATTTATTCAACATTTAGATCGTCAACTCAACACCGGTCGCGCGCAACCAAATCAGCGGTCGCAAACAATACTATCCTTCGCCCACGCGTCGAGCGACTGAGCGCTCGGCCGAGAGAACCGCCCGAGAGAGGGGGTCAGACACGCGTCTTGAATCCAAGTTTTTACAATATTAATTATTTGGCCTAAACACTATTATTAGAGATAAAATTGACTTTCATAGACGACAAATTTCATATAGCACCATCTATAATTTTTTACTGTATTAATATCAGCTATCTTTTGCGCTGTACGCGTTTAAACCGAAAGATATCGTTTGGTGCCTAGACAAGACAGGTGAGGCAGTAATGGTTTTTGGGGACTAGTCACCGTGGACGGTTGAGTGGCTAGGTTATCTAAATTAAATATTGTCTTTCTATGCTAAAAGTGATTATATTTTCTATTTTATCATCAAAACAGTTTGCAGTTCTTAAAATTTTATTAATGATTTACTATTCTTTCTAAAGATTTAATTTATTGCTTTATACATCCCCATCACAACCTATAGTACATTTATGTTACGCAGTCTCTCCTAATGATGTTCCGTTTTGTACGTGTCGTATTAACGAATGAAGCAAGTTTGTTTTTGACACAAGTATAGAACAAAAGTGTTATGCGTGCAGGTGCTGGTGTCGATCCAGTCCCTGATCCTGGTGCCGGAGCCGTACTTCAACGAGCCGGGCTACGAGCGCAGCCGCGGCACGCGCGTAGGCAGCAGCGCCTCGCTGGAGTACAACTCCAACATCTACCAGGCCTGCGTGCGCTGGGCAATGCTGGACCACCTGCGCAACCCCGAGCCCTGCTTCAAGGAGGTACGGTGCTGTCCTGTGCTTACTCTCGGTTGACAGAGTAAAAACACGTGTAGTACCCCTGCTTATAATGAAGGAAAAAGTTTTTATAGTCTCGACTAATGTAGAGATACCTATCTGAATATGCTAAAACCATATTCGGCACCTAAGGTTAGCTTGCAATATTTATATGTATCACATATGCGTTCAAAATAATTTGCAACTGACAACATTATTTCAAAGTAGTGAGCTTTGACGACCTGATAAAGAAAGTAAGAAAAACAAAAGTTTGCGTGAGTGAAGGATTTGAACATGGTTTTGAGTCACTTGAAATGTAAGCAGCGCTTCGTCTAGCTTTATTTTTGGTCTATTTATAAGATATCTGCATGGCTGTAATGGATGGATAGTCTTATCCATCACATCCTATCAAAACTGCTGACAGTAGGCCTCCTCCATAGATTACCTCATAGGAGGGATATTGGCATAGTTGTCAAACTTGGCAGGCCGGTTGGCACCCGAGTTTTATTATGAGTTATTATAAGGAAGATGCCGCTGCCCATCATTTGTACATGAAGTACCTCTGTCACCTCTTACGACACCCAGGGTATGATACGGAATGATGTAGACCATGGACCAACGTTTATCTAACGCTTTTGCTGGGTTGTCCTATTTATAATGACAACTGTCTTGCCCCATGTTTTTATACATTATCTTATGTAGTAAATTTTATAATTTTAATTTAAATAACATGAATTGAAACTGGGAATATTTAACTTACAGGTAATTCAAACCCACTTCTGGATAAAACGAAATGAAATCATGCAAACAGTTGCGAATTGGATAACCGAACTGGAGGGTCAAAATGGCGACGAAAGGACACAGCGCAGCATACAGCTTAACCTAATGGCGCTCAAGGTAATTATTTCACTTTTACTGAAAAATAAAACCTATGCAAAGAAAATAATACAGCAATATAATGTATTTTCTTCGTTGCAGCGACACTACGTGAAACTACAGGAAGAACTCGCGAAATTGCCGGTTCCACCGGGCTTGGAGGATTTGGACGAGCCCTTCCAGCTGCCGGCCGCCCCCTCCCCGCCGCCCGCACCCCCGGCCAACCCGCACAACCCGCTCAACCACCCGCTCAACTCGCTCGACACACTCAGCCCGCCCACTAACGAAGAGATCGACCACGACATGGAGAAGATAGTCTCGCAAGTGGTAGATTGACTAATGGGGGGCCTACTGAACACTTCGCTGCCGACCACGTAGTCTCCACGCGTACAGTCACGCGCGCTTGTACGGGCGTGTGCACGAGTACAGTCGGGCGCACGTGCGTTACAGCACACACATACACGTGCGTGCACTGAACGTCTCACACAATGCGTGAGCATGCTTGCATATGTATCAGGAATGCTACATGCAGACACCCGTTAGTCGGGCTTGACTAATTTTTCTACGTCTATATTATATACCTTGTACAAAGAATAAGTGTGTATCCTAGCGTACTATACGTACCGCGCGTGTCGCGTCCAATGAAAGTACAAGCAGGAAACGTTGCGTGCGGATGACAACGCATTTACAGTAGTATAGTGTAGGATGAGATTATACGCGTTTTATTCATATTTATTTTTTAAAATGCGGCCATCTCGTCGTTTCATTACCGCGCGTATTGATTTTTATTTGCGACAGAATTTCGTTTTCTATAGATATTTTATTTTAATAGGTATATACATAGTGTTTAGTGGAACTTTGTTTAGCTTAACACATATTGTGATATTATAGGGCTCGCGCCCGGTAAGCTATTTATGTATAGACGTACGGGCCGATGTCGTTAAACTCAAAGAATTGTAAAGTAACCGACTGTTATTAGGAGCAAGCAGCGCAACGCGTTCGCTAGCATTCAAATTGGAAATCACCGTTAATTACTTTCGTGTAACCATTTTGATTGTCGCGAAAGCCTAGCCACTTGCTTAACCTTAATGTTTGTGCCATTTGGGGAACGCTCCAGAGCATTTATTTAAACAATCTTCGATGTTAATGCGTGGCGTTTTCCTAATTGGACTTATTTGTATTGCGTCTACCTGTGTAAAATAAATTATAATTTAATGTATATAAAACTCTATTTTGTTTTATTTTCTATGTTTAAGTGTCATACTCTTAAAGAGTAGACGAGGGATCCAGTCGACCTCGACACGTAATGAAAATATGCTAGTAAATTATATATAAAAATTGATACACAATAGTTAAATTATGTATGCAGGCCTAGCCGATGTTCTTTGATTCCGTTCTAATCTGGAAGTGACAATAAGATAGTGAGGGGTCCCGTGTTTGGTGCTTTTCGTGCACATGACGGATCGACAAAATTGAGATAGTGAATGTATATAGGGAAAGGGTAATAAAATCATTGGTAGATCTCCCAGAATGTTTCTCATTGTACTTTCATTGTCGGGTGAGTTGGACCTGAAAGTTTCTTGTTATATTTGACTGTGAATTTCAGATTGTAAATAAAAATTTATGTTAACACTAACAATTTTTTGTTTTTATTTTTTTTTTTGTTCTATATTCTATCACTGCCTATACAGACGTATTTATGTATCCAATATTGTATACATATTAATTTAAATAAATCTTTAATAAGTTATGATATTTGTAAATACAAACACGACTTATTGTTTTAATTGACTATTAACTTAACTAGGTTATAGATAAATACAGTCATAAAATATAAATTGTATAAAAATATTCATTTTTATTTAAATTAACCCTTAAATTGTGTACGTCGAAGTGAAATCTCTATTATTTTCAAAGCTTGATTGCTACAAGTGGTTTATGAAATTATATCTAATACATACTTATGACTATATTCATTTATATGAAACTAAAATCCAAGAATATACAATATTCTAAGTCAAAACTAGGCGAAGCCTGTAATATAGAGGAAATAAACCATTAAAACTGTAATGAAGATAAAATAACAAAGGATAAAAATATAATAACAAAGCGCAAGGTTAGGTATCATCATTACAGACTTTCACAAGTCCACTGCTGAACATAGGCCTCTCACAAAGCATGCCTCAAAGCACGGTCCTGAGCCACCTGCATCCATCGACTTCTGCATGTCTTACAAGGTCGTCACTCCATCTAGTGGGCGGCCGCCTCAGACTTCGCCTACCGGTACGAGGCTGCCATTCGAGAACCGCTGCGCAAGCGCCTCACTGAAATGTCCGGAGAGCGCGGATTGGCCGATACGGACCTCGGTGGCCAGTGCTAGCACCGTCTTAGCACCGTTAGACTTCTTTTTATGAGGTATATTATTAACATAGCGTATTATATTATAATTTAAAACGATAATGACGATGACCATGACCATGGTGATGACGGTGAAGATGACCACGACCATGATGATGATGATGACGATGAAGATGTCGACTACGATTATAATAACGATGATCATGGTGATGACATGGTGTTTATCGAAGGCAACCTATTAACCAAAAATCAAAAACTTGTACTGCTTGATGGCCCAGTGGCGGATTACGTTAATGAATGGATGCCAGGCAGCAGCGCCTAACTGAAATGTTCGGATCACCGGAATCATCGGATCTAACACCGTTTATGGGGCTATTTAAAAATGAGGTGTACTCTTCTACTGAAGTAACGACTGTGCAGGACATAAAAGTAAGAAATATTCGGGCTTTTGACAAAATAAAAAAAAATATTTGTTTTATTATTAAACTTGAGAACAAGATTTAGAGTGATTATTTGGCAGTACCTATATTAAAACCAAATTCCACATTCGAATTTATGGCACCGTTACCGTTACAGTCTATTAAAGTCCACTGCTGAACATAGGCCTCCCCATAGATAGTCTCATAGGGGGGATATTTGTCATAGTTGCCACGCTTGGCGAGCGGGTTGGCAACCACAGTTTTTTTTAATTTATTATGAAGACGCTGCTGCCCATCTCCCGATTTGTTTCCCTCTATCACTTCTTACGACACCCACGGGATGATATGAATAGAATAGAATAGAATATTTTTTTATTCAATATAGATCACATGCGTAATTCTTATTGAAAGTCATTTTTTACTTTACCACTGGTTCGAAAAAGAACCTCTGTCCTGTTTGGGGTATGAGATATTCTTACACCGCCACTACTGGGTACTAGTCGCTTACGCCAGATGTTAAATATTCAGATCAGGTAGGTAGCCTGCCAAGGTCCTGAAAGTCCCAAGGGAACTTTGTCGATCTGATGAATATGAAGATATTAAGAATAAAAGCTAGTGAAGTTAACAAAGTGCAGTCGAAATAGGTAATTTAAAACAACCGTATATCAAATAATACGCACTTTATTGTTCATCTATTTACACTGTCACATTATAAAATTTCCACTTAAACATATTACTATGACTCACAATAACTTGTAAATTAGCTTTAGCTACACTTAGAGATACGAAGCATTCCATTTTGACACCTTATGTAATAAATAACTTACGGAATAGACCCCAAGACTCCTGATCGACGTTCGATTATCGGTTTCTGCACTTTTATTTCCGAGCAATGATGTTTCAAAGTATGATCAATATGTCATATAATAATACATTAAATTACAAAGTTATATAGTTAACGTGTCTGTAGTTTATTTGTAATGTAATATATTTGGAAATTAAAACTAAAGTGTGATCTGAGAAGTGATCTGATACATTAATGACATTGAATGTTGTGATTATTGGAGATCGCTCTTTTAGCGCATTGTTAAATATTTATGTAGAGATAGAGACACTAGTCTCTCTAGTCACACTAGTGAAAATGCATTTTATTCATAATCAAAATTATATTTTATAACGCATATGAAGCTCCATTATATTTTTCTTCACTTTTCAATCATCATATTTATTTTAATTACGAAGAAGATAGAAGATCATAAGTCATATACGACTTGTCGCAAGGATAGACTGAACGTGTTAATTATCTCATTTTTATATTGATTAATGTACTTTAAAACTATCATTTTTTCGAGTCGATAAGAAAAATCCATTAACTAACGCTCTGACTAACAAAGTATAATAGAAATTAGTAGGTATTCCTTGCCATCACAGATGGAGAAATTATTTACATAAACATTAAATTATCCCTATCTAAATCTATTGGTATTATCGTGTTTTAGTTATATGAGTGCATATATCTGTCTTCTCTGTTATATTGTGCGTAGTCAAGCTACGTTGAAATTGTTTCATTGTAGATCAAAACAGTTGATTCTAAAGCGTGGGGTTATGGCACATTGTATTGTGATTACTTATCTAAAGCCAAAGGAGCACTTGACCGATATATTTATAAACTATAATTTTTGTACTAAATCTTTAACGTTGATATTTCAGACAGTTTTAAGTGTATAAAAATTAATACTAATAATTCACATTTACTCAAACTTTCACGTTACTAAAGTACAACATCGAAAACATTAAAAAATATAGATTTCTGACACATGACCACACAATGCATATCGCATTGCCAATCTATCTAAATATTCTTGTTTACAGCATCAGTTCGTAATGATTTCTTAGTAGATCGGTCATGACCTTTGGCCGTCGTTACATAAGTTACTTAAAGGTAACTATTTCTTCTTTTTCTTCCAAGACTCATCGGCTTGCATTTCCAGGAACTGCGGGTTCAGGAGACCAGCTTCCGCGCATGATTTGCAACAGAACCTGGAAAATGGAAATTTTAATAAAAAATATAAACTGCCGGATGGAACGGAACTATAATTGGAAGTGATGGACAGGTAATAACAGCCAGAATAATTAAGTGGCTAGTTTTACCAATGTTTGTGTCAATACTTCAATATTATTGTTTTACGAGTAAATCATGGCGTATTGTATTCCCATGTTTTTTAAACAGACTTCAAAAAGAGGAGGTTCTCATTTCATCTGAATCTTATTTTTCTATGTATACTCGAAGATGCTTGAACCGATTTGAAAAATTATTTTTTTAATTTGAAAGCTGGTGCTTCTCATGTTTCATATAAAATTGATCAAATTCTGGACCAGTAGTTTTTAGTTATCCTTAATAATTTATATTGAAGTCGGTTGTACAAAATTTTAAATTTTACCACTTGTAGTGATTATATTTAAACAATCTTTTTTTCAAAATGCGTGGTAACGCGTTATTTTAACTGATTTTACTGCATACGTACACATTCGCAAGGGTCGATCGGTAAGCAATCGGTAAGCAATCATTTAAAATTAAAAATGTTGTACAGCTGACTTTTGTATACGTTATTAAATATAACTCAAAAACTATTGGTCTGACCTTGATCATATGGGATTCATATGGGACCACACGAGAAGTACCAGCTTTCAAATAAAAAAGAATCATTGAAATCGGTTCACCCAGTGAAAAGTTATGAGGTAACACACATAAAAAAACATAGAGTCGAATTGAGTACCGTCTACTTTTTGGAAGTCGGCAGA
This sequence comes from Parnassius mnemosyne, assembly GCA_963668995.1. Classification (NCBI taxonomy): domain Eukaryota; kingdom Metazoa; phylum Arthropoda; class Insecta; order Lepidoptera; family Papilionidae; genus Parnassius; species Parnassius mnemosyne. The sequence goes on from CAVLGL010000057.1 coordinate 12,805,648, forward strand.
AAACGTTGTTGCACATAACATTCAGTTTGGAATAACTTCAAGAAGCCTTATTTACTGATATTTTGAAAAACTGTCATATCGGTATATAATTATTTATAATAAAATAAAATAACCCTGTATATTATTAATTATTAGGTATTAATATAGTATTTTCATCTGGTTCTCAAATTTAATGTTATTATTATTTAACATCTGACATTTTCTCATGGACATTACGAGTACGTCTGAGATGGTCAGACGATTATACACTTAAACTTGCACTATGCAAATGTATACTGTGTCGTTAATAACAAAATACGAGGTATTAAAAATCGTTAAGAAAATATAAACTTATAGAAGGTTGGTGAGTGAATTCCTCAGGGATCGCGTAAGCTTACTTAACTGCCACCCACGTGGCGTAGTGGACATGAAACGTGGCTACTTGTCGCCAGCGCCTGATTTAGTGTTCTGATAGCCCTAGGCTAACTATGAATATGCCCCCCCCCCCTCTTCGCCTGTTCTGTCTGATCCTGCCTCGTTCACGAATATAATTACTAGATTTTTATATTTTACTAGCTTCTACCCCACGGTTTTGCCCATATTAAATCAAATTTTCCTATGAGAATTACGTATTTTCCCGGGACATCTGTTCAGCAGATGTAAAAAGGTTAGACAAAGTTCTCTCACAATTAAAAGTATTAGGATGTGTATAGATTTAGTTATTTTTAAAATTCAATTATATGGTAATTCATTATCATAAAGCACTAGCTGGTAGCCGGCGCGCTGCTGCCGCAGAAGAAATAATTGTGGGAATATAATTTTAAATTTGGAAGAGTTATATTGTTTAACAAGGAATGACAATACATTCATTGAAATTAAATGATACATAACTTTCAAATAAATTTGTCGGTACGATACACGCGCCATCTAGCGTAAGTTAATTGTATTATCCCTATTACTTTCGCGCAAGTGCAAGCAATAAGTTGATAAAGATTTAGCGCAACCTTATGAACGTTATGGCAGCGCATAAAGTACGAACAAACAAATATTAATTTTTATATATTTTTTATAGATAAGGGGGAAACCGAGCATGGGGCCCATCTGATGGTAAGTGTTGACCGTTGCCCACGAACAACTAAAACACCAACTATAACAACTAAAACTATTATTATTTATTAAGAATATTATACCATATTTTATTCTGTAAGCGGTGCTTGCAAAGGCAAGCTCACCGCCCCCTTGGACCTTGCGCCCTAGGCTCTAGCCTAATTAGTCTGTGGGTAAACCAGGCCCTGCTTGTTGCATATATAACGACAAATTATTAATTCGAGTTTGATTTGATGACAGTTGTTAATCATCCTGTGGTTTTGACACAGGTAAGATGAACGAGTGTTTCTGTTGAGTGCTTCCGCTGAGGTCAAAATCAACTAAGATAACATCCTTACTTACTTGGAATAGTATCTGTGTGTGCAGAATTTGCCTCGCACTATCAAGTGGCAGTTCGCGAAGAATGGGTTATCCGTGCACCTCGGCGGGATGTACAGACCTGGAGAGACAAAGCCGTGTTAAAATATATTATCGTGCCGACTTAAGGAGTTCCTAGAGAGCTAGAAGATCTAAAACAAAAAGAAATTGAAAGAAAGAAAGAAATATACAAAAATGGACGGACGTAACCTCAGCAGAATTTAACAACTAAAAAAGCAGTTGCCAACCCGAATGCCAAGCGTGGCAACGGTAGCAAATATGCCTCTATACCAACAGTGGAAGGCTGATGAAGAGGTGAAGTCATCGTATCATATCTTCAGGTCGTAGAGGTCAGAGTTACCTTCGACGTTGATCTGCACAGTGGAGGAGTGCGAACTGAAGCGGTTCCTGGCGTGGCAGCCGTACACCCCGCTATCGTTGATGTTCACTGACGGGATCGTGAGACGCGCTTCTGCGGAACAGAACAATTGTGTAAAGTTGTGTGAATAAAACGTAAACTGATTTGATATTGACGATCACGACATTTGATCTCTAGAAACGATAAGAGATAAAGTACAATCAGTGATGGACTTATAGTAAGGCACATTAGGCGCTGGCCTAGGGCATCACCGCAGAGAGGGCACCGATTATTAAACTTCTGATAAAAGGTTAAACGGACTTTTTAACTTTATAATAGTCAATCAAAATAGAAATGAATCTTTCGCTATTACTAATGCACTAAATGCATTAAGATTTTATTTATTATAAAATATAATTCAAAATTGAAAACAAATAAACATGATAATTTTTGAAAATTTAGCGATTCTTAAATTTGTATATGAGTTCAATAATCAAAAGGTTTTTTCTCATATTTCATATTGCACGTATTTTTATTTATAACTGTGCAATTTGATAGTCAAAAGGAAATAGTATAGGATGCCTAAAAATATAATATAGGTTTCGCTTAATGATTTCTTATATTTACGCGGAGACTACACATTAAATGCAACTAATTTTTAAGGATTTTATCGCGTTTAATTTAACTTTTTAATTCCCGCCGTTTCGGGTGCTTTACAGCACCCATGGTCGCGGAGGAGACTCAGGTGTTTGACGTTCCGATGTCATAGTTAGCCCGGCTACCAATAATAATAATAATATTCAAAAACTGAAGGTGCGAAATGTCGGGAATTAAAAAGTTAAATTAAGCGCGATAAAATCCATAAAAATTTGTTTCAAATAATGGTTTTCGCTATTAAAAAGTCAAGGAAACATTAAATCATCCACGAAAGTATACCTTAAATGGTTTAACTACTTTACTTAAATATAAAATCAACATAAAATGAAAAACTAAGACACCATTTGCTAGTAGACTTACCAGTAATCTGCATTCGATCGCTGGAGGACAGGGGCACTCCATCCTTGGTCCAGTAGACGTCAGGCTCGGGGAAGCCGTCCACCTCACAGGGCAACGATAACTCCGCGCCCGCAGCTATCGTCGTTTGTACCGAGAGGATGCGCGTCGTCACCGGCACTATATACATTGCAAGTACTATTTAGTACGCTTAGTTTCAATTGCAGAATGATAGTAAACGATTAAACATAATATACAACGTGAAATTAATAAACTTAAAAGTATTTGCTATAATATCGTTTACTAAATTGATTTTTTCAGTTTCAATTTTTAAAAACGGCTAAATATACAAATACGAGTTTTGTGTTAACATGATTATACAACAAAAAAGTTTATTATTTGGTAACCACTTAGTTTTAGATTTTAACTGCTAAACTCTATCGAGTAGGAAAAACGAACTAATATCAATTCTATTGATTAGTGAGTACTTTTAATTGGATCAGGATGAAGAGATACTCATTTATCGCCAAAATATCAACCTCTGTTCGTACATTTTGGTTTGATAGTCATAGAACAAGGTTTGGCCGTGTAAGGAAAAGAGGAGACTTCCCCCTGGGCAAGGTGGTTAGCCCTGTAAAAATACTGTATTCAAAGCCCACAGACTTTTGACAGGAATATAATAGGGAGCTGTATCGTCAGCGCGAGGCGCTATAATATCTCCAGCGCAGTTGTTAGATTTCCGCGATATAAAGATGTTGTCGTCGCCGTGGACGAATCAGGATAAAAGGTTCAGTTCATTAACTGTAATACATCATTACAGTTAATGAACTGAGACAGCGTACGGCTAAGTCTATTTAAAACTTGGAGGATTGTCCGTGATTAGTTTGAGATGGTGGGGATATATTATAATATATCGACTTTTCTTCCAAATATCAATCACGTCTGCACGCTGTACATATGGGTACCAACCCTACTCTTTATAATAGGCTATCGAACAATTCTAGTATCATAAGCTAACCTATGTAGTATAGTTTGAGGCTGTCAATAAAAGCTGAAAACAGAAAAAAACATCTTTAAAATAAAATATTAATTTCAAACATACTATATGTTTTTTTCGCCTTTTTATTTTCAAAAGTAATAAATAAGAAAATACTGTATTAGACATTAAAAATTTGGTAACCCTAGTTGTTCACGCGCATACTAAATGAGCCTCTTGGGACCGAGTAATAGCGGAAAATTTGTCCAAAAACGCTAAACTCAAATTAGGTATTCAGATTGGATGGGAATCAGCATTACCAGTGCTAGTGTTGGCTTTGCGATAGCCAGCCCAGCCCAGCGTGGTTGAGAACCTTATACGAAATCTTTCAAGTACTGCATGCCACGTTACGCATGTTTCAGGTCAATGCCAAACATTGGAATCAGCTACCGTTGATTATAAAATAGCAAACAAGCCTCGAATCAATGCAAGATACACACTTTTACAATAAATGTTGGACTTTTCCACATATAAGTGCATACCACATATATGTATACCAACTGGACAAGCACATATTATTCCTTCGACCCACTTGTAACATGACAATAGAGGAATGCGTTTTTCTCTCACATAATTAATGCATAACATATTACATCCAGCGCTTACGTAGCTATTTATTTACACGGGTAATACATTTAAACAAAAAACTATGCATAAAAATATCTTATCTATAATAAATTAATAAATAACAAATAAACTTAAAGTGACAGATGATATTAAGATGTGACAATCCTTAGTCCACTTAAAGGGTATAATTTATAAAATATTAATAAAAAGTTTTTTTTTTATAGGATAAGGGTGACAAAAGAGTACACATTCCACGTGATGGTAAGTGGTCATCATAGTCCATAGACATCTACATCTATCCTCGGATGCGATGTCACCCGTGAGGACTAAGATGGAATGCCTCGTTTCCACTAAAATGGGTCCGGTTCTCTACACTCACACGAAACACAATAGAATTGAGAAGCTATTTTACATCGGTATGCTGTGAGAGCGTGGTCATTCCCAGTCGAGCCGACCCATTCGTGCTGCAACTATACTACTAATATAGCTGTAGCATAGCTCTACCACGTATAAAAGCCGATTTCAAATATATATACATCTAAAACGTAGTGATTATATACTCTTTGTACACACAACGTCTTAACATCGACTTCAGAATGTGAAATTATTTTATTGTTTTTATTTCTTTGAAGTAGGCCTTTACTTTATATTAAAAGTATTTTTTTTTCTAATGTTTTATTATTTTTGTAATGTATTGCTCAATATTAACTGTAGTTAATTTTTCTTGAGATGTTTTACGTGATGCAAATATTGTGTCATTGTTAAGGTTCAATTGCCAAAATATCGGCCAATGAGCAATGTTAATAAATACACAAAATTATCAAATACGGAAAACAAACATGCAAATTCATGCAACATGCACCACCACCCAATAAAAATTAAAATTCGGATAAATAAATAAGGAACAAGTCCTTAGCTTTCTATCCTTAGTAGTAGACATCCCCGTTCTTACCGGTATACACTGGTACTTCTATTTCCGGAGCTATCGTGGTCGTCGATTCAGTAGCCGTTTCCTTTGGCGTTATCAACACCGTCTCTTGTCGGTCTATCAGATACGGGTTTTCGGACTTGTCGCCTTCAGGTCTGTACGCCTTCACTACGACGGACCATGATGCAGGCTTTCCTATGCCATTGTACGCTTGACACGCGTAGTCTCCCAAAGTGTCAAGATCAAGACTTCGTATCTGGAGTACATTTCCTCGGGCCTCGTAAAGGGAACTGCTGTAGGGTACCATGGGGCCGTAAAGTCCACGGTGCCAGAAGATTGATGGTTGCGGGAAACCATAGGCCATGCAGCGGAGGTTCAGTACGTGGTTCAGCTCGCCCATGACCACGGCGTCCGGTTCACCGGCGATGCCCGCAGGGCCATCAACGGGATCTGCCCACCCCAATTGTTAGCGTCTACTCTACGTGGGTTTATGGGTGCTCTCATGTGATGATATTGTGAAAATGAATATTAGGAGTATTTTATCATTTTGGCAGTGGAAATATTCAATTCTGATATTGTTTATTAACACCTCCATGTCAAAAACTAATTTCTAAAACAGTTAAAAGTAAGAAATATGCCAGAAGTTGTGGATTTTTAATTTATTCAACAACTAGAAAAAGATTTCGTTTACAAAATCCAAGCTTGCTTAAATATTTAAAAAAATATCTAGGACATTAAACTTAAGTTCCAGAAGATTATAACAAATGTTGTCTATAAAAAAAAAAAAAACTAAAACAACTATATCTACAAAATTATTGCATTTAAATTTCCGCTGCCAAAAATCTTGAATTAATCATGACCACTTGTACTGTGGCGAGCGAACCACAAACCCCAATGTTATTATTAATTAGACCACAAATGTTTACTCAATAAACCGAAATCTGTTTTGGAAAAACTTTATCTATTTTATCTTTATAATTTTTTAAATATCATATTAAATATGGTGAATGTCCATATGGTTGGACCCATTCGGAAACGTTATCAACGCAATGCGTTACTCAGTTCCCAGTTCCCATACTTCTCAGAACACTATCGGCCGGGCTTACACACAAACTTCCCGTGCTATACTTATCGGAAGACCATTCATGCATACAAAGTATAGCATGTCGCCAAACACAACACAGTTAAACTCCAAAAAAATTTCGAAAATACCGAGTTATTGTCGACATAAATTATTGCTAAAATTGTTTCTTTTTAAATATTTTTGTTTTTATTATTTAGGTTTTGTCCTTCTGCCTGTTTTATAACCAATGAAATAATTAAATAAAACTTTAGGAGTATATTAAATGTAAAAATAATTAAAGTAATGGGTTCATTATAATCTTTATGTACTTGTCTAACATATAATTTTTTTTTAGATTTTGAAACCGTTCACTGGAATATTATAAAAATGACTTAAATTTAAATTTACAGAATAGCAGTTTCAATTGCACTACGAATTCCTAAAAAATGAAAATTAAAACTTAAAAATCTAAAAAGTTTTTTATAACCGAATTACTTTCCATAGAAAGTACAACGAATATTGTAGAATATAGATTTTAAAATATATTACATATAATCTGCTCTGCGGAACCCTATTTGCACTAGGCTAGTTTGTTCTGTTTCATTTTGAAATCTGTGAAACTGCATTGGCACTAAATCTTGCTTTTAAAAAGTTATCCCATGTAAAGAATTTCCCATGTATCGTATATTAGGGGTTAGATACATAAATTGCACCTGGATAAACAGTCAGACCCGGAACAATTACTTGTAGGTCATAAAATAGTTTTTACGTGCGAGAGTTAAACCCGCGACCTTACCTACCGAGTAATTTACGATCACTATACGAAGTAAAAATTAGGATTTTATTATGCGTACACCATCGATCACTAATAAAAGCGTACACTAACGGAAAGTTTGTGCTTCTCCCTTTTTAACGAATCTAATCTTATAAAATAATAGTACAACGAACTATTAAGTGTAACAAAGAAAATATATATATTTATAAAATATATATTATAATTTTATAGACGTGGCAAGTCCAAAACAGATTAGAGTTCTGAAAAAAAGAAAAAGAAAAAAATGCAACCTTCATACGCGTAAACAACAGCAAGAAGACACAGCGCTACTGAGATACACCGATTCATGGTTTTTGGTCTAGATTTACTGACACACTTGTTGACCGTATGAGAAATAGGTCCCGACTGAACTGAATATTGAATAATCATTATGCTTCGATAGCTAATGGGGTATCCATGCATGCTAATGTGTAGGGACTGTCAGAAGGAAGTACACTGTTATTTTATTTTTAATTGTATTTCCCAAATAGTTTTTTTTTAAAGTCACAATATTTCGTTTGATTAATTCCATGTTCCCTTCACCAGTCCGTAAAAGCATTAATCGTCGCGGTTGGCCATTATTGTTTTTATTTGTATAATCACCTCCAGACCGAATTTTGGTTACGGCGGTCAGTCTCAATTGAGACAAACCATATATGCGTAGAACAAGATTATAGTACCTGAGTGTATGCGCAAGTAAAGGTTTACTCTCTATTCCTTCACTCAGCCTTATGAGAAGGCAAGCCAACACGACCGTGTAGAGATCACACTTCACTTAGAGCTGACGGGGATTGAATTCATGTTAATAAAATATGTCTTTAAAACACAAGATTAATGGACTCCCTAAGCAAAAGGGGTGTTTGCCTTCAAATGAAGCTTAGATAAACGATTGTTGACTGCAAAAGATTGCGCCGTGTCGTAACGTATTATAGCAGTGTTTATTTTTACCCATTATTATTCTCGTCCTATGCTATATTATGTGCACAAATTTGTTATACAATTTGGGACCGAAAAATCTGTTGGTATAAGATAACGCACTTAATTCCATTGGGCCGAGGTATAAGTTGATATGGAGAAGGGCAAGGAAATTTGTATAAGATATGGTCCACCAAAATGTAATGTGTACGTTTAAAATCGAAAATTACACGTCCTAATTCAGACTAGCGATGTTAGCCAAGATGACTCTACTACCGTCAACGCAATAGACAACTATAAAATAAATAAAAATAACATATCTGAACGTTAATTCACCGTGATTCATTTTATAGTTTTCTATTTAACGATCGTTAGAATATCATCTCATCTAACCCCGCAGTGCTAGTAAACCACTGGAACTAGCTGATGTGAGCTATTGTCACCAAACCGCCATCAAAGTTCAGATGAATTACGGGTATCATAGTCGCCATACTTGGTACATACAGATAAGCGAGACAGTACCGGACGCCTTACAACTCATATTCTGCGTTCGTCACAGGTACGAGTATTTGCAAATCAAATATGATACGAAAATTTTCGAGACTCTGCTATACCCCTACGTCTTCTTACGCAAAAAAAAAAACTCGCACAAAAACGAGATGTTCTAATATTTCTCTTTCTTCACACCGAAGTGATGAAATGGGTCATTTGGTTTCCTTATATCGCGCTACCGAGAAAAACGTAGTTACAGTAGTTTTATAAAAGTTTTCTTTAGCAGTAATTAGTATATGGTATGATGGGATTGGCATGTCGTTTCGACACAAATCCCAAAAAAGTTTTCTTTAGTTGCCTGCGGGGGAAAATGTAATTTAATGGTGCGGTTAGTAATTAACTATCATCGCAGAGGTCGAGAGTGCAATGCCGTATAAACTGTTTACAAATAGAACGTTAGATGAATGTGCACAAACAATTAAGACGCGGACACGATGTTTGCTATACGAGTTAATTAACTAATAATTATGTTGATTATGCAATCTTCGTCCATTACAAAAATAGCGACATCTACCGGTTATTGCAAAAAAATTCAGTTGAATAGAAAATATTGTAAAGCCGTAAGACGCGAAAAAGGTATATATATATACTCCCTTGTTGTGTCCAAAATACCGCTTACGTGATAATAAATGCATATGCCACACTAAAAGTTATAAAACACTTATTTATTTTGATTATAATATTTTTGGCGGGAAATCGCGTGTTAATTGTTTTTATCACAAGCTAGCGTCAAAGATATAGTCTGGTAGTACTGCGAGTGCCAATCCGCCAGCCAAGCTTAACTGGCTAATACTCCCTATAATTTACAAATACTGCTGGGGAAGAAGGAAACGGAAATAATGGCAATGATCTTTGACCGATCGCATACTATATTTTAGATGTTCGCGTGTTCAAGTGGTATGGAGACCAGGTCTTGGGATCGACTCCTATGCAAAACCATAATCCGTTACATGAAAAAGAAGATTAATACTTAGTATCTTGTTTTATATTTCCGCGTACTAGCAATGAAATAATTTAAATAAAGATAACGTTGATGTTTCATTACATTCTCATTGACTGTAATTTATTTAAAAATGTATCAATATATACATACATATATAAAAATATGTCAACAGACAACAAAACAATTATTCCGCAGTCCATCAATCGACAGTTCGTTATCTCTTCAAAAGTGTGTCAACAAATGTCCGTATAATTTGGCCAAATCCAGATATGGGCATAGTGTTCAATTACAAACAAATAAATCGCAAGTGACGCTGTGTATTCTTGCCAAGGTTAACAGACAAAGAGAAGTTTTAAGAAGGATGCAGAAGAGAATGCTGTCAGTTACAGAAAGATAGGTGTTAATCTACTTCTAGACAATCTAAACTACGTGTTATTAAATTAAACCAAAATACCTTAATTTCAATGTCAATAGCACGTCATCGATAAATGTACTTACTTTTTGTGTACATTAATTACAGTAATTTCATCAAAAAAAAAATGATTTGAAAGTAACTTAATCATGGCTGCTACCACTAACCACGAGACTTAACGAGACCTTAAAATTGTGTAGCGTTTGAGTACTTGGCCGTAATTCTGTTTCTTTTGGTGTTAAAATGTAAAGAAGATAAAGTAACATCTTTTTTCTTCCTATGACATGCTGCAAGAGTCCATTGCCGTATATGGACTCCTCTCGATACAAGAAGGGAAAATATTACAAATTAATTTTATTTAGCCCTGTGCGTGGTTGAGCTATTTTCACAATTTGTTTTTACTGAAACAAGCAAGCTTAAACTTACTATAA